>CM060921.1:732590751-733920751 GCA_030737875.1 Allium sativum
GAGGGTAAATGAAATAATTTTTCCCAAAATATATTTGTTTATAGAAGAAATATATATCTTGAAATTATTATAGTATATTGATTGTGTTGGTTGTTATTATAATCGAATAAGATTATAAAAGGGTGAAATGGTTATAAATAACTAATCAGAATTCATATAAGTAAAGTATATGAAATAAGATGAATTAAATATGAATTTAAATCAGATTTGGAATTAAAATAAGGAAATTTTAAGTTCCTGGGAGATTTTGAAATGTTTTCAAAATGGAAGTATTTAGTAATGTTTTGAAAATAATATAGTATTGAAATCACTTGGGTCGCTGGAAAATAATTCCGATGATGACTGCGCAGTATCATCGGTGTGATTTTCGAGTTCTAAGTGGTGGATTACTACCCAAGATTTTAATTTGAATTGTTTGAGGAAACAAGTTGTTTAGAAAATTCAAAGGCTTTGAATTGGCAGTATGATTTCGAATTGATTTGAAATTTACCCAGGAATTTAAGTTCTAGAAATTAAAATTTAACTTGTGAAGTTAATTCGAATGGGATGGTAAAAGTAAATAATAAACCAGAATTTAACTTGAGATGATATGTTAAGAAAAACTGGAAGTGATTTGAGAATAATATGGTTTTGGATTTGAAATGACCAGTTAAGAGTTTAAAATTTGATATTGGAGTTTGAATGGAATTCGGCTTGGGTATAAGCGAATGATTTGGTTTGAGGATATAAACTGAGTGGAATGACCATGATATATGCAGAAGTGATAACAGATCAAAAGGATATAATGATACGACCGACAAAAAGGTACAAGTTTATATTATATATGAGTTTGGATTTTATGAGCCGAATTGGCAAGCCGCTTGGCTGTTTGATTTTATTTTGGGTTGGAGAAGGCCTAGAGAGGCGAGGGGTGGTTTGTCATATTGACCAATACAAAGGAGGTTATGGCGAAATTTTTCGAAAATTCCAGGCGCTAGAACATTCTCATGATTTATGGAAATTCAGTTAGCCAGAATGAATTAATAATTTAATTGAAAATTTAATGGTTCAGTTGAAACTGGAGTTGAGAAGTAAACTAAAAGATATTTGAATCTAGTTAGTAAAGTTGGTAGCATTCTCCTAGCTTAGCAATTTCGAGGACGAAATTATTTTAAGGGGGGAAGTCTGTAATGGCGCGTTTTGTAAGGTATAATAATTAAGTTATTTAATTATTTAAATAACGAATATATTAAATAAACGATAGTTGAACGTATAATTTATAATATAATTATAATCGAGCTCGAAATGGCGCGGCAGTTCGCTATTTGGCGATTCGAACTTCAACTAAATGTACAGGATTCGTTTTAAGCCGGATTTCTGTGAAACAAGAAACGTGTGGAGCTGGTGGAGTATATCTTTCTAGTAGAAGAGAAAAATCGGGATTTCATCGTATAGATTTTGATGTACGTCCAAATCAAATTTCAAAAAAGTCGCTGTGGAATTCCGTTATAATTCGTAACGCTTTATATACGTTATAAAAGGGATTTTCAATATAAATTGAATATCGATTCAACCTGGACTTAGAATATGAAATATATAATTATCCTGGAGCCGTATGATATTCCACTGTGAATATATACGATAATATAAATTTATTTATATTTAATTTAATTTATTTAAATATATTTATATATTTAAATAGGTCTTTCAAAGCGTTAAAAATAGCCACTTTTGCAAACGAAGTCGGAATTCGACGAAACCAGTTTTGTTGGATCCGCAATGTCAAATTATTGTTAGAGGTCAAGTTTCGTGATTTTTAGAGTCACTGTGTGGCCGTACGGATTTTTAGAGTGTAAAACAGTCAGTATTTCGACAGTTAAAAATACGCTGTGTGAGCATACGAAGTGGGAATTCGACGAAACCAGTTTCGTTGGGATCGTAATGTCGAACTCTAGCAGCGTATCAGTTTTCGTGATTTTTAGGTATCGTACGTAGTCGCTGTGATTTTTAGAAGACAGATGCGAGGAGAAAATCGATAAATAAAGATAAGAAAATCAAATTGAAAATATCCCTCCCATTTTCTTAGGTCCTGCACAGGCCACACAACCTTCGATCTCCACCACAAACCTTACCTAACCCATTCAAGCCTATATAAGGCGTATAAACCAAACACAGCAAGAAATTCCAAACAAGAAAAATCACAAACAATACACAGAAATTCCTATAAATCCTGATACAAGTATAAATCAATTCAGCAAGGATCCCTCTTCTGTTTGGTACTACTTTTATTGGGTGCGACGCTGTTTCTCAGATGCTGGAAACCGAACAGTGAACTAGGGCTCGATGCAGGAGGAGAATGAGGCGGAATTGGATGGAATGAAGGGTGGCGCCGCGTCTACCTTGACAAACCGCACCCATTGGGGTTGGTAGTGGAGCTATGGTCGCTTGAGGCAGAACGCGACGAGGGTTTTTCGAGGATACAAGGAGTAGGTCGAGGGCGATCGAGTTAGGCTCCAGGGTGGCGTTCAGATAGGCGGTAGGACGCTGAGTAGGTTGGGGGTGGTTGCGCCGGAGTTTGGTGGCCAAGGTGGAGGCGGTTGCGGGTCAAAACGAGGTCAACGGAGGGTGTTTTAATTTACTGGAAATCAAAATGAATTTGGGGGAAGATGGTGTGTAAACGTGGAGCGGGTATGGGTTTATATGTGTGGAGATGGGCCGGGTATTAAGGGTGAGGCCCAATTCTTTTATTTAAATTTAGTTTTAATTTATTTAAATTAGTCCAAATCTTAAGATCGAATATCTTGGTCATACAAGATCAGATTGACGAACCGTAAGTTGCGTCAGGATCGTATGGACGAGCACTACGTAATGGAACTGACCGCGAGTCAATCGGAGTCCGTCACAATTTATAGCAAAATAAATTGTCCAGCTGAATAAAGCGATGGTTATCGTCATTGACGATGATCGTCCAAATGTGAGTAAATCTCACAAACTCTAAACAGTTTTATTTTCACGTTGTATGCTTAGAACTGTTAAAATATTATCTGTTTGACAGTTTGACTGTGTGTTGACTGTTTGATCGAACTGCTAGTCAGTTAGTAGAGATTATATATATATGTACATATATATATATAAACCGTCAAATAGTTATATGTTGATTCTGTTTATCAGAATATTTAACTGGTGTTGTCTAACATCTGTGGTGCAGGGAAACAGGTTGGAGGAATCCAACTGGATTCCTCAACAGTTATTTTTACTGTGATTTATATATTTTGACATATAATGTGATGTATATAATCCGTTATGATTATGCGTGTTTGGACAAATATTCATCGTTGTTAGATGATGTGTTAAAAACCATAAGTTAACCAAAGCAAAGTTAGTCGAGTTAAACAAAGTAATTGGTTAAGTAAATCAAAGCAAGTTAGTCGAGTTAAACAAAGTAATTGGTTAGGTTAACCAAAGCAAGTTAGTTAAGTTAAACTAAGTGATTAATCGATGTGAATTAGTTAAGTTAAACTAAGTGATTAATCGATGTGAATTAGTTAAGTTAAACTAAGTGATTATTTAAAGTGAATTAGTTAAGTTAAACTAAGTGGTTAATCGAAGTGAATTAGTTAAGTTAACTAAGTGGTTAATCGAAGTGAATTAGTTGAGTTAAACTAAGTGAATCGGTTAGAGTTAATCAACGTGAATTAGCTAAGTTAAACTAAGTGGATTTGTTCAGTTAATCAAGACGAGTTAACCAGTTAGGTTAAACCAGTAGAGTTAACCAGTTGAGTTAACCAGTTAGGTTAAACCAGTAGAGTTAACCAGTTGAGTTAACCAGTTAGAGTTAACCAGTTAGGTTAAACCAGTTGAGTTGACCGGTTAGAGTTATCCAAGTAGAGTAAATCGAGTAGAGTTGTCGAATATCACTTATCCGAAGTAGAGTTATCGAATATAGTGTATTCGAGAGAAGAGTAATCGAATATAGTTTATTCGAGTGGAGAAATCAAATGCTATTCATTTGAGAAGAGTTATCGAACATAGTTTATTCGAGTGGAGAAATTAAATGTTATTCATTTGAGAAGAGTTATCGAATATTATTTATTCGAAGAGTAGTTATCGAATATTGGTTATTCGAAGTTAGTTAATCAAAAGGAGTTATTCGAAGTTAGTTAATCCGAAGGAGTTATTCGAAGTTAGTTAATCCGAAGGAGTTAATCGAAGAGTTAATCAAAAGGAGTTATTCGAAGTTAGTTAATCCGAAGGAGTTAATCAAAGAGTTAATCCGAAGGAGTTAGTCGAAGAGTTAATCCAAAGGAGTTATTCGAAGTTAGTTAATCCGAAGGAGTTAATCGAAGAGTTAATCCGAAGGAGTTAGTCGAAGAGTTAATCCAAAGGAGTTATTCGAAGTTAGTTAATCCGAAGGAGTTAATCGAAGAGTTAATCCGATGGAGTTAGTCGAAGAGTTAATCCGAAGGAGTTATTCGAAGTTAGTTAATCCGAAGGAGTTAGTCGAAGAGTTAATCCAAAGGAGTTATTCGAAGTTAGTTAATCCGAAGGAGTTAATCGAAGAGTTAATCCGAAGGAGTTAGTCGAAGAGTTAATCCAAAGGAGTTATTCGAAGTTAGTTAATCCGAAGGAGTTAATCGAAGAGTTAATCCGAAGGAGTTAGTCGAAGAGTTAATCCAAAGGAGTTATTCGAAGTTAGTTAATCCGAAGGAGTTAATCGAAGAGTTAATCCGAAGGAGTTAGTCGAAGAGTTAATCCAAAGGAGTCATTCGAAGTTAGTAAATCCAAAGGAGTTAGTCGAAGAGTTAATCGAATATAGTTATTCGAAAGAAAGTGGTAATCGAATATAGTTTATTCGAGTAAAGTTAAAAGAGTTAATCGAATATAATTTATTCGAGTAGAGTTAGAGAAGTTAATCGAATATAGTTATTCGAATAGTGTTGGAGGAGATATCAAATATAGTTTATTCGATAGGAGTTAAGTGAATGGGGTTAATCAAATAGAGTTAAGCAAATAGAGTTAATCCAATAGGGTCAGTCCACTAGGGTTAATTGGAAAGAGTAAATCGAATATAGTTATTCGACAGAAAGGTTAAGTAAGGAAGTTAGTTAAAGGAATTTAAAGCGAACTTTACCTATTTTCAAGGTTAGAAGTGTTGTTCAATTAAGGTCTGAGAGGTAATTATACCTAACTTGATTGACTTCAGAATTGACAAAGGAATAGTTGTGGTTCGATCTAAAAGGTTGATTAGGAATAAAGTTAAGGAATAAGCGATAAATGGATTAAGCGAAACGATGTTTTATACAACGTTCATTGGAAATCCGTAAATGAGTTTCGGAAACGTTTTCCAAATATAGTCAGATATGTTTTCTAAACATAGAAAATGAAATGTTTTCATGATAAGAATTTAAGAAATAGAGTTTAACAAATTCAGAAACTGACTGGAGAGGGTAAGTTGAACGGTTTTCTAAGTGACGATCTGATGTTGGTTTCGACCTTCCGGATTGATACTTAGAGAATTGTTCTCATACTAGTTACAGTTAGGGACTGATAGTTGCGAAATAATAGTGATGTGAAAATAAGTTATGGAAATGTTTTCCAATGATTTATAACATATATTTTCTAAATATATGAAATAAGGAAATATGAACATATGATGATTGATCGATCGAATTCCCATTTGGAAATAAGATCGTTGTTTGTACACCGACATGTTTTCATTTGATAGTTAAATCACAGACTATCAAAGTTTTTACCATTTTAACGTTGTTAATATGGAGAGACCGGTTGGATTATTATCCAAAGAACCACTCTGTATTGGCATAAGCGTTGCGAGCAATATATGCCAAAGATAATTGAAGACGGAGTAAAGTGCAAGGGCTGTTGTATAAGTCTTAGATAACAGTGACTAAGATGGATATACTGAATAGTTCCTTCGGTTTGTCCAGTCCCAGGACAACGTATATGGAAGAAGGTCTGACAGAGTATATCCAATAGATCGCGTAAGTTGATCTGTTCAAACGTATTCACGTTTGGTGGCGGAGGAATTCGTTTCTCTTAGCTGTATACCCGTGTTATTTTTGGATAAGTCAATTTATGATTTGGCGGGTATGACGATGTGGCAATCAAAGTGAATGGTGATCAGATGTTCTGAAGGTAGACGTAGCTTCTAGCCTCACACCAGGAAGTAACAAAAGTTGGGCTAGGCAGCATGGCTAGTTGGGTCATCCCCAAGCAGGGTGTATTGTCACCGATCTAGGGAATATTCATATTTATACTTCTTTTTTATTCTGTATCTTCGGATGACGGTTTGATGGCCTATCACCGTGGTGGCAATATATTCGCGACACTCAAGCTAAATGAGTGAGCGGTCATGTGTGGCCGGGTTGCAAGACGTTCTTGTTGAACCTGCAGTGTATCACCTCTAGAGTACACTGATCAGAAGGTGCTCCCATACCTTGTCCGTTGAAATCCATTCTCCGTTAAGCGCCCTGCGGTTTATGATTTTTACTATGTATGTAGAACGTGAGATGCAAGCGTTTCTGCTAGATTGATACCTATTTGTGCTTAGACATTATTATAATATCACAATGATATTGCTTGTCAAAGTTGTTTAGATACTCATAAGGGAAAAACCCGTTCCGTATTCACGGCGTGGTCTTATGAGATATCCTATACCTGTTTTAAACTATTTTACTCATACCAGTCCCATGACTGACCCGGAGTTTACTTTGTTGTTTTCCCTAAACTCTTGGGTGCCTAAATTTGTACGGGCAGTCAAGTAGTCGGGATTTACAGATATGCTTGGAGAGCTTGGAGCAGGAGGCTGCAAGATTTTACAGCTATAGTTATTTCCGCTGTGTTGTAAGTGTTGTACTCTGATAAGTGCTATTGTATATATATAACTGTGTACTTCAAAGTTATGTTATATATTATATGTTGTTCGTTCCGCTGTGAGATTCGTGTTACTCTGATGATTCTGATGTTCTTCTTCTTCTTCTTCTATTCTATTAGTTCTATCTTTTCTTTCTCACCTTTTAAATTCTTTCACTAACGTCTCGGAATTTCCGACTCTCGAGGAGTCGGAAATTTCCAGCCGTTACATATATCTAATTTAAAGTAAAGTTTTAAATAACTGTTTTAGTTCTCACACCAGTTACATGACTGACCTGGAGTTTATTGTTTTACCCTAAACTCTGGGTGCCCCTATTTTCCACATGGGCAACTATTAGTTTTGCAGATTTATATTCATAGGAATCTGGTTTACAGCTGGAATGATATACGGAAAGCTCTGTATCCGTATATCTCTTTCAGTTGTGTATTGTATTATTTTTCCGCTGCAGTAATGTACTTAAATCTCTGATATTTCTCTGATGTATAATATTTATTCATACTCTGTATATTCTTGTATTCTGATGGAATTGTTGTAATTGACAATGAAATGTTCTTCTTTTTATGTCCCGATTTGTCGTGTTCTCGATACAATCAGGGATTTCGAACGATCTTGGTCGATTTAGGGATCGATTCGGATCGAGCGAAATTCTTTGTTGTCACATTTGGTATCAGAGCTTTGATTTACAGAGCTCGGAGAACGAGGCACATTAGAACCAAACGAAAGAATTCATCAGATATTGGATTAGTAATATCCAATGAGAATGACTCGTTAGAGATGGGATCAGTAGTATCCTAGAACGAGTGTGAAGAGTATATTTTTAAAATGAAAACAAATTTTGTTTTGAAAATTCAAATCAATTATTTGTATTTGAATATTATTTTTATATTGAATTTGGACAATCCAGTATATAAAGGTTTTGCGTATACGTCTGATCCGCGTGTATTTAAAGTTTTAATATACTGGATAGATATAGAATCACACTCTAGTTGCCCGTGGATAATCTGATGATGGTTCGAAACATCATTAGAATTTATGTTCGAGTGACGAAAGTGGGATTTCTATATATTTCCATTAGACTGGTGTAAGAACCAAAACTAGATAGGGTTATTGTTGTGAGTTGGCATCAAAAACATGATTTTCAGTATATGTATCAAAATTATGAATTTGAAACATTAATTCACTAATTGAAAAGTTCTTAGAAACTGAAAAGTTGAAGAACTTAAGCCGTAATGAAAATAATGGAACTTGAGTTGATTAGTTAAACAACTTTCAGCTTCGTTCCTTTTCTGGGACGAAAAGTTTTAAGTGGGGGAGATTGTAATAACCCGGAAATCCGAGCCAATTTAAAATTTTTATTTTGGCAATTTTAGCGAATTTTGATTATTTAAAATGAATTATTTTAAAAAATAACGACGAGAAATTTATTTTGAATAGAATTTGAACGTATAGATTTATTTGAATCGGCGTTAGAATATAAACAATTATTTATAATTATAAAAGGAATTGAAAATGGCGTAGTAGTTCGAAAATTCGATTTCAAATTTCAAATGAATGTACAGGATTCAAAATAAACCGGATTTTAGCGAAACAAAAAATATTAGAATCTATTTGAGAATATCTTTCCAACGAATCCGAAAAATGGAAATTTCATAGCGGGGATAAAAAGTTATGTCCAATTGAAAATTTAGAATAGCCACTATGGAATTCTGGCCCTTAAAAAAGGAAATTTTGCAAATGACCTCGGTTTCGACGAAACTGCTTTTGTTGGATCCGGGATGTCTAGTCATTGCTAGATTCCAAAATTCATAATTTTTCGAATCAATATGTGAGCCTGGCAAAGTAAAACGTGTTTTAACAGTTTCAATCAATTTCGATCGACCAGAAAATGGCCATTTTTCAAACGATCTCAGAATTTGATGAAATTAGTTTTGTTAGGACCGTATCGTCAATACGAAGCTAGAAAATATTTTTGGGATTCGTATGTGACCCTAGTAAATTGAAATGTACGTTTAAAATTCAATATAAGGATTTAAATGTTAATTTAAATGGAAACTCATCGAAACAATGGAAGTGGCTTACGTGACATATCCCATTGTGTTCGGAATGGGGGTAATTAGCTAGGGACGACAGTCAGTGGGTTTGATTTCGAGTTCAAAATAAAAGTTTACTTTTTAGAAAATTAAATTAACTAAATATATATATATATATATTAATATATAAAATCTTTCCTTCCCTCTCTCCTTTCAGAAGTCAACGAAGAAAAAAAGGGGGCAACGGCGGAATCGCGCTCCAGCTCCACCACGACCCCGACGCCGCCGAACCCTCCACCCAACGTCGCCTCTCCGATCAGTTCCCCCAGTCCCCTCTCTCTCGATTCGAATGCCCAGACCCCCCTTCAACAGCCACCGCGACCACTCCCATCTGCCCCCCATCGCGCAGCCCCTGCCGCAGTTCCAGACCGCACCCCCTTCCTTTGGCTGACGCGCCACCGCGAACCAGGACCCCCCTCCGTCGCAGTCAACGTTCAGAGCAATAACAGTAAGTTTTTTCCATTTTTATTTTTAATTTAATTATAATAGATTGTCTTATTTTCTGATTTTTATTTATATAACTTTAAACATAACTATGTTTTTTATTTTAAACAAAGATAAGATTTTTATAAAAGAAAAATATACGATTTTTTTAATGTAAAGAAAAAGATTGTATTCTTGTTAGTAAAGATTATATTTTTATATAATAGAAAGGATTATATTTTTAGTAGATAAAGAAACGATTTTTATTTATAGTTATAGATAAAAAAATTATATAAACATGAAGTTAAAAATATAATTTTTACATAAGTATGATAATAAAAATATGATTTTTATATTATAGGAATAATAAAAATATTATTTTTATATAATAGGAATAATAAAAATATGTTTTTTATAATATGAATAACAATATGAAAATATTATTTTTAGTTAGATAAAAATATAATTTTTATTATGGAATTAGCAGTGTAAAGGAGTGATTTCTATAGTTAGATAAAAATATTATTTTTAGTTAGATAAAAATACGGTTTTTATTTATATAGATTTGAGATTAAATTATGATTTTCATTTATATAGTAGCTTTTATAAAAATGAGTTTTTTATAATGAAGTATCATATTAAAAATTTGATTTTACTATAAACAGCATGAAAAGGAGTGAGATGGAACCGATGGTAATCAAAACAAAAATCCTAGCCATTCAGAATAGAATGGTGGAGTAGAACCCCAATGTGAGAACTCCTCACTTTTAATTTTATTTCTTGTTGAAATATATACTAGGATGCAGACGGTGCTTAGCAGCACCCGGCACCCGTTGTCCACGACCATGGATGACTTGTTTGTTTAACTTATGTGCTGTGAAAGTTGATTGTGTGATGTGGAATGGAATAAATTATTTTATAGTTGAAAATATTTTATAGTTAAAAATATAATTTTTAACATGTATATAAAATAAATAATTATAAACAAATCGGGCGGTTTGTTTATGTACACCCATTTGACTGATATTGATTGGGACGATAAATTTTACACATCGCCCAGACGCATAAATAAATATCTGGGTTTGTCGACTGAAACCCCACACGGGTATTGGGATGATATTTGACATACACTAATCCCAATTGTTTAGTTGTATGTCAATCGATGGGTTGACAGACTGTGTAAGCGTTAATTATTTATATTTAATGCTTATGCAGTTGTGGGGTGCACTTTGGATGATGGTTGATTATTTATCATTGCTATTATATACATGTGTTGTATAGAATCCATATAAATAACATTATATGGTAATTGAGTGGGTCTCATTCCAATTGAGAAATAAATTATATTCATGTGTTGAATAAAAGAAAATTCATGTGTTGAATAAAATATATATTCATGTGTTGGATAAAAGAAAATTCATGTGTTGAATAAAATATATATTCATGTGTTAAATAAAAGAAAATTCATGTGTTGAATAAAATATATGTTCATGTGTTGAATAAAAGAAAATTCATGTGTTGAATAAAAGAAATTTCATGTGTTGAAGAAAATATTCATTTGTTGAATAGAAAAACGAAGTTACTGAAATATATAAAGCCGTGTTGATTAGAGATGCGCCATTTTGACGTGAACTATATTTATATCGATTTTATTCATTTTTATAACGAATATAGAAAAGGAATTAATTTCAAAATATAATGTTTTGAAAATATTATCATTTATATGTTAATGATATGGAATATTCAATTTTGATTTGAAATTGAATAGGAAGTTGAAATCGTTTTGAAAACGAATTTAAAACGATTTATACAATACGTTTTAAATGGAAATCGACGAAATATATATAATACATATTATATATATATAATGGCCTGAATAGAACGCGCCGCGCTGCGGCTGTTCGCGAATTTCGACCCTTGACTTCGAACGGATATTACGGGAGATCCGACCGTCGGATTCTCCTAAAACTGGAACCGTTGGGTTCGTATCGAAAAGAGCTCTCTAACGAATATTAGAGATTTGAAATCTAACAGTTAGATTTGGAGATATGTCCAAATCAAATTTGGAAAAGGTCGCTATAAGTGTAGTTCGATGGCCGTTGATGGAAATCGACTGCACGGGCCTTAATAAAATTGTTAAAAATAGTAATAATTTGTGTAAAATCATAAGAAATGATTTGGAAAGAATTGGGATGAAAAACTCCAAATTTGAAAAGATAAAAATAGATTTTAATTGAAATGAACTAGTTTTGAACTAGAATTATAATCCCATTTATTTTTAAAATAAATAAAGTGGATTTGAAATGGTTTTGAAAATAACCAGAATTTCCAATATATAAAGTGGAAATGGATTTGAATCGAAATTGTCTTTGGAATATTTCGATGTTGGGTTTCGTGATTATGCAGATATTGTTATGGAAATTTGAAAGATATATTTATATCATTATTTCCAATACGATATTTGTTGGTCGTAGAATTTGATATTGAATATAAGCCGATATATTTTCTATTCAGAGCCTTGTATTTAATATCAAATGGGATTTGGGTTTGTTGTGAATGGTGTCTTCATTTACACTGTTCTTAAACCCAGTTGAGAAAAAGATTAAATCATTTTATTTAGATTTAATGAAGTATACCAATTAAATGGTATTTAATTGGAATTGAATTTGAATTGATTTTTGGGTTTATTGTGAACGATGTTTTAAATAACCCTTGTTCTTTGACCCGATAATTAATGGAATGTGATTTTGGGGTTGTCGTGAACGGTATCTTCAATAATACTGTTCTTAGACCCAACGGAGTTAAGAAAATCAGAAACTAACTGAAGATTAGTTAAGTTGAATGTTTTCTTGGGTATTAATCTGATGTTGGTTTCGGCCTTCGGGGTTATTACTTAGGGAATTGTTCACTTGCTAATTTACGGTTAAAGGCTGATGGAATAGAATGTGATTTTGGGTTTATCGTGAACCGTGTTTTAAATGACATTGGTCCTTTAACCTAGTTAAAGACAGGACGTGGTTTCCCAAGTTAAACAATCATTAATATTGATTTTTGGGAAGATTAAAACCAAGTGGAGTTTTAATGAATCTTTAATTAGATTGAAATGATCGAGAATGGAGTATCACCAGTTTTGCTCCAGGCGATAGTTAAATCTTTAATTAGATCTGAACGTGAAATGGTAATTGAATTTACCGATAACACTGTGGTGTTAGATATGAAGTATTACCAGTTTTACTTCATGGGATGAATAGGTTGGGATTGGGAAATTAAAACAAATGATTACTTCGATAAGGTTCGTTAATCCCGACTAGTTTGGATAAACTATGATTTGGTATGAAATGATATTCAAAAGAAGATTAAAGAATAAATTTAAAGAATTTATCTTTGATAAAATTAATGGGAACCTTTCCCAAAGTGTAAGAATATTTGAATAAAAGAATATTCTGAATTGGAATGAGGCGTATATTGTGTTTGCGTAACACTTGTTTATTATATACGCGAGTTATTCAGAAAGACCGGTTTATCCCATTCTGAATAACTGATTCAACCATGTGTCGAGGATGAAAACGGTGGTCGAAGACCAGAGGTGTTCACATCGTTTGGATAATTACTGATGATCTTGATTGGGCTGTACACCCAAGAGGAGGGAATCAGTTGGTGATCGTCCAGACGTACTTGGAGATCGACGGATATGCGAGGTACAAGGTGCCTCCGGTTTCGTTCAGACCCAGAACGAAATTGTAAATCGACTGTGTGTCTGACATTGGATTTTATTCTGTGTGATTGATTTCTATTAAATATATATCTGTTTGGCGGCAGAGAATTTATTCTCTTGCTTAATGCCCTTCTCTGAGACGTACGAGCTCAGAGGTTATATATTGATGGATATCATTCGCATGGAGTGAACTGCCCATGTGGCATGCCTAAGTGGCAAATGATCGAGGCTTTTGTTGAAAAGCAAAGTCTTGTGGTTGATGATCAAAGCACGACCTTTGTGGCGTAGCTTTGTGTGTAACGTTAATTCGTGAGCCTCACACCTTGGTTGTGAACCAGAAACGGGAGAAGACTGCAGGGAGGGCATGCGCTTCCTTCTAGCTAGGGTGGTGTCAGTGACCTACCAGCCCTGACATTTATATTAATTTCATCTGTGTGGTTGTTGGATTGAGAGGCTCCTCAGATATATCGGTGACTATGTGGAGCCGATGGAGTCATTTGGCTCGTTTACGCCCCAAAGGGCGGGGAAACGCAGTGTCCAGAGTTTAAGTTTAATCCACATCGGTGGACCGGCCCTGAAGATCCAAGGGTCACTCAAGCTCTGATCCTGAGACATGGGTTAGATTGTTTTGAAAGCAGTGAGGACGATCCCTTGCCTCGGTTCGCAGATGAAAACCCAACTTCCAATACGTGACTTTGCGGCTTTAATTGTAGAACTAGTATGGCGACATGATATAGGGTACCCATGCCGTCTAGGATTGATACATTTATATTTGAATTTGTTTTATACACTATGCACTTATAATAGTATCAAATGATTTGTTTTTAACGTACCAAGCATGTTTGGCTACTATAAGGGAAAACCCTATCCTCCGGCTTGTGTTGCATTGTGTGATGGGACCTGGGTCTTATAATAGCTTCATTTTTCCAAAAAGCACTGCGCTGTTTTGTTATATGCACTGGTATTCTTGGGAGGAAACCCGTTTCGTGTTATACGGCGTGGTCCCTTGATATATCTGATTTAAAGTAAAGTTTTAAATAACTTTTTTAGTTCTTACACCAGTCACATGACTGACTTGGAGTTTATTGTTTTAACCTAAACTCTGGGTGCCCCTATTTTCCACATGGGCAGCTAGTAGTTTTGGTTTTGCAGTTTTATATTCATAGGAACCTGGTTTACAGCTGGAATGATATCCAGAAAGCTCGGTATCCGTATTCAGTTGTGTATTGTATTATTTTTCCGCTGCAGTAATGTATTTAAATCTTTGATATTTCTCTGATGTATAATATTTATTCATACTCTGTATATTCTTGTATTCTGGTGGAATTGTTGTAATTAACAATGAAATGTTCTTCTGTTTGTGTTTCGATTTGTCGTGTTCTCGAAACAATTAGGGGTTTCGAACTGTCTTGGTCGGTTTAGCGATCAATTCAGATCGAGCGAAATTCCTTGTTGTCACACTTGTGTAATTGGGGACCATAACCCCTTATTTATAAAGTTTGCATTTTGTAATTTCTCCCTTCAACGAAATAAAAATTCCCTAGTATCTACACATTAAGCTCATGATAAGTTAAGTTTTAAGCCTTTTAATTCTAGTCTACAACTAGATCACTTTAGTTAGGCTTTACACCAAAATAGCACAACACATTTTATTTTACATATGTGACCCAATCGTTTAAATATTCCAACACACGTATGTGGTGATATCGATTTACTGAATATTGGAAGTGACTAAAACTATACAAAGAGAATTTGATTATCATGTAATAGTCTGGGTCAACATAGACGGCCTTAGGAAGTGTGTTGGTGTGTACAGTTCTACAGAGCTAGGATGTGATGTGTGTACAATCAATTTATTAATCCTCTTAAAAGCTTGGTTTTAGAGGTGAGCTTACATAACGTGGTTCCTAACAAGTTCACTTCCCATGTATTTCCATTGTTGTCAATGTCTAGCAAGTTAATACTAGAGCTCAAAAAAAGGTACCCTACAACAAGTTGTTGGAACCATCGAAATTTCGGTGCTTACTAAACAGAGCAAGAACACTCAATTATGCTGTAATACAATGACACTGTAATAACCCGAATTCCGACAGAGCGATTTTTTTTCAAATATCCCAATCTGTTGAAACTCGAGTTGGTTTGTCTGGTATCCAATACAAAAGACATAGATATAAAATATATCAGAGCTTAGAAAACATCTCATAACAGAACGATAAAATATAATTAAGTATAGGATTACCGTAGAAATAATACTGCCTAACAAGTATCCAAAGCTATCATGTCTTTGCCATAAACCTAACATGCGAGGGTGTTATGAGGAGGGGGTCAAAACACAAGTTCCAATGACTGGATTAAATTACACAATCTAAAATAACCCTACATATATCGTTCAGTCATGTTACTTATTTATTAGGTTGCTTGGGTTAATAGGACTCACGGTTTTACACACATGTCATACCCATCTACCTCCTAGTAGGTTACCTAATATAAAATATATGTAGCTACCCCAAATAGGAAGGTACCTCCCATGGTACCCTATTGCACGGTCTGTGCAGTCATGCCACGGAAGCGTGTTCAACTCTCATCCTGCGCCAGAGCGAACGTACTGATCTCCATATCCAAACTTCTCGGTCAAGATCGGTCTTAACACGAAGTAATTACCTAACATCTACGATACACCACCCAGAGCAGTCACGCAGGTATCTAGACCCTCAAATGTGCGTTTTGTCTGCTATTACCCGAGTCCCGTAATAGGGCTGCATCTAATACACGGAACTCGATCAGGAGCCTTTCCATATCTGTATAGGCCCGGGCCTACAATACTAATATCTAGTATGGTATGCTTTTTCATGGTAGCTTTGGTCCCACCCAGGCCACTACCTCAATAGTGAAAGACTACATCAAAAGCTAAGTGATGTGCCCCTAACAACCAATCTAGCATCCAATTTGGCGTGTTCCTCAACCATGCCTCGATAGTGAAAGGACAATGGTATCTTGGTTTAGCTCCAGTCTTTCCGCATCACACTGACTGTCGATGACAGGTATTCAACGATTACTATCCTTAATTTGGTCCTGACCAATCTCCCTCCATGTGCGAGGCAAACTGCCGAATCAGACCAATGCCATAATACCACAGCCTTCTGACTGCCAAGCTACTGTTGCAGTCAATGTATACCTCCTTGGGTGGTATATTGCAGACCCCACCTCTACGAGTACATCCTGAGCGTGTACCGCATAGAGGGCCACCACCAAGTACCCTACCACGTCCCTCGGAAGTCGCGTGATTCCCTCCAGTCCCACCAAGAGATCAAGCCATAAGTCGAGCCAAGTAATCAAGTGGACGTGTTCCTCCTATGTATGTAGACACCCGATGATCTACCCTGTTGGATTCTTCACCTACAGACGTGCAGATTAGTCCAAGCGCATCACATTAACGTGTTATTAGACCCTATGTCTAAACGTTTAATTATGCGCTTGCTCTACCTGGTCTGATTTCCAATTAACTTGGTTATTTCTAATTCTATTAACTTTTTATTCAAGTTACCAAGTTTTCTCCGAGCCCTTTTATATCTCTAAGGAATGGACCCCCCCTTGCTTATTAATTTTGGTTATGTAACTTAACCCATTTATGTTCATTAATAAGTCCATAACATGGTATTCTCTAGATTGTAATTAACGACGGTAATCTACAATTTCTTTATATTATTGTCACCATTTCATTATCTGATTTCATAGTTACAATAACATGTTCTAATTAATATATAATTAAGGATAATTTCTCTCAATCCATATGTTTTATGTTAACATGTCACTTATTATATGATCAAACATAACTTATTTCATTCCATAAGTTTACCTCATCATTTCTTATTTAATCATAATTTCATCTTACATTATCACTACAACTTGTTGTTGTTTACTTATTAACTTAGTTCTCTTAACTAAGGTTTATTAATAAGTTTCCTTTTCACTTATTATAACTTTTGTTATGATTTCAACTTATCCCTAGGACAAGCCTACCTATTATATAACATTCTCATTAATGTAATTAATTATAATAGGTTATTATCATTCCCTATTTATTCCAATTATTATTCTTTTGTAACATCCATTAATTACAATTAATGCAATTTATTCATTTCCCGTTATACACATATATTTAGATATATGTTTTGGCACCAGACCTCTCACATTAAGTGTAACACCCCGTATTTCTAATAATAGTGATGTTCACAAATAAAAAAATTAGTTAATTATGAAGAAGTTATTAAGCCTTGAAGTTTGTATGCATATGAGAGAAATATATATAAAAATTATATAAATAAACATGCAAAAAAGGTTCAAAACAGCGAATTGGGAGGGGGAATAACCGAACCGGCCCATTTTTGAGGTCGACCCGAGCCTCGCTGGGTCGACTAGGGGTTAATCCAGGGTGTTTGGCTGTCATCCCTAACCTAAACCTAAATCTCACATACAATTCTCTAGCCTCCATTGCTCTCTTCCTCTCTAAAAATAAATAAATCAATGGCGTCTCTACTCTGCTGAAACCTAAGCTAGGACTTGTGCTTCTTCTTCCTCCAATTCTGATTAGGATTAAAAGAGAACAGATACAACACCTTTTTCTTTTAGAATCCAACCAAGGCAAGTGCAGTTATTTTCCGATATAAACTTTAATTATAATTGTGACATGATTGTAAATCTGAATTTGAGATTGCGTATGTTCTGTTCTGATCTATTTTATTCTATATCTCTTTCTTCTTTCTGTTCTATAGCCAGGCTACCCCGAGCCTGCGCCAAATCTCATAAGAGATTAACGCACGAACGTTAAACTTTGGGATAAATAATGAATGATGGCATAATTGGACATGGCTAATCTGTGACTAAAAGGACATAGGTTGTAAACTAGATTTAGATCTGTGCATATTCTGTGAATTGGAAGAAGAGGAACCATTGTATATTAACATGTGACTTGAGACGTTGGACATAACGCATATTTTTGAATTAAAGATCTGTTATAATTTAAAGTTCTAGATTGTTGGGCATATTATTTATATAGAAATTCATGATTTGGGATAAAAAGGGAATATGACTTAGGTGTGAAGATTTATGTTAAGATTTGATAACTATTAAATGTGAATAACACCTAAGTGGGAGATTTTTGAATATATGACATGCATTGAAATCGATGGCTATATTTGGTATAATTTATATGTGAATCTTTTGTACTAGGCAAGTTTAACTAAATTTGAGACGTGTGTTATATGGTAAATTATGACCATAATCTGTGTCATATAAATTCAATGCAAACGTGGGGTATATGATCATAATGTGAATCATGACAACTATTTAGGCATGCAAACTTAGGCCAAATTTATAATTAGGCAAGATATGTTTATGAAACTTTAAGGAATGATTAAATCTATTATATGGCCTAATCTGCTAGTTCTGTTATATTGCCTAATTTGCTAGTTCTGTTATATTGCCTAATCTGCTAGTTCTGCTATAATCTGCTATATCTGTTCATATACCAAATCTGTCATCTGCTAAGTCTGCTGAAGATGCCTAAACTGTTATATGCTAAATCTGCTAAACTGCTTAATCTGCTGAATCCGTTAAGTCGCCTAATCTGCTAAATCTGTTATCTGCCATATCTGTTGAGTTGATATATTTAGTCTGTTATTGACATAATCTGAATTGGCTATAATTATGAAAATTGACATGTATATTAGGCGTGGGTATAAATGATAAATCATTAATTAATTGGCCGCAAAGATAAACATGGCTAACTCGAGGTTAGAATGAGTTTGCGGCGTAATTCTGCCCGGAACCGCCCGACATATCCAGTGGCCGCAAACAATAGGTTCTAATGTGAGAAGTTAGTCATAACGTGCTTGAAACCCGAGGTTAGACTCAGTTTGCGACAGAAAACTGCCCGGAACCAACCGGCCTAACCAGTAGCCGCAAACTGTCTGTCTAATGTAAGAGGTCTGGGCATTAATATTTAATTAATGAAAATTTGAGATAAATATAATGTGTTGGGCATATAGGGTTAAACTCACTAGACTGATGAATTTAATAAATCTGTTCCGTGAATCTGTAGGCCCAATTACAAAGTTAGACAAATCTGTAAGTCTGTTAATCTGTAACTAGTTAATCTGTAAGCCTGTTAATCTGAAATCAGCTAATCTGTAAGTCTGTTAATCTGTATATCTGATCTGTTAGTCTGAAAACTTGTCTGTGAACTAGTTGATCTGAATTCTGTAAGTCTGAACCTATAAACAAGTTAATTTGAAATCTGTTAGTCTGGGGACACAAGGTTAGGAGGGGAATTACTTGTGTCATCTGTTGTTTGGGACCCATATTAGTCAGTAACCCTTTCTGGTATCAAAACTTTGACCCAACAGTAGGTAGGGTCCGGGCACGCTTACTGAACTAATTATAAGCGGTTCATTCTGATAATGGAGAGTGGTGTTGATGGTGCGTTCCAACCGGGTCATGTGCGTGCATGGATCCCGGTCTGCCTCTGAGGATGTAAGACGCCGTGACATCTGTAAATAGGTCTGTGCCAATTGGTTGTCACTTTAGGGAGTAATACACCCAACTGTGGGTCCGACACAGGATATTTATGTATTAGGGAGCCGATCGCTTGGGGGTAGGGTTTTAGGGTACACTTAGTTATGTCTATTTCTGTTGGTACCGTCTGTTTCTGTTGGGTGGTAACACCTGTCTGTTTTTGCGTGGTACCGTCTGTTCAGGTGGTAAAGGCCCATTACTAGTGTACACCTAATTCTACATTCTGTTTCCGTAGGGATTAATCTGTTTCTGCTTCTGTCTGTTTCGGATCGGGTAGTAAAGGCCCATTATTAGCATCCTGTTTCTGTTAAATTATTCTGTACCCGTTTCCGTTTCAGTTTAGACATTAGGGTGACACCGTAATTCTGTTATACTAGTATTAGTGCAGAGAAGTGTAAAGCAATAGTTTATGTCCTTTTGTTCTTCTGTTATATCTGCTACAACTGTTACAGTTATCTCTCATCCAGTTTTATGTTCATGTCATATTATTATTATCTGTTCATATACTGAAAGTCACTGGACTTGCCAGACTTTTTGTCTGACCCTTGTTGTTTCGCCTCCTTTCTTCCGTTCCCCCCCCTCAGGTTATCCAAGGAGGGAATACTTTATCTTGATCCGGATTTCTCTCTGCTTGAAGTGCTTAAAGTATGGCTTGGCTCTGTATAGCTCCCGTTCTATGGAGATTATGATTTTAAACCATGCATTTTGAAGGCTTTTGTACAAGACTGATATTTGTACTTGAATTCTGAGATTTGAAAGGATGTAACCATATTGATTTCTGTTTCCGCTGTAATAAAGATAAAATTTTCCAAGTACTGTTTTATCTGTCTTGTAAGTTTCTGTTCTGTTTACTAAAATGCTCCACCAAAGTTAAGGCATTCCCTTTGTGAGTGACCTTAACGGAGGTGGGGTGTTACACTTGGTATTAGAGCTGAAGGTTACCAGATTTGATAAAAAGTTTTTGAAAACTATGTTTTAAAAAGGAAGTATTTTCAAAAGTAAAGCTTATTTTGAAAAAAAAAACATAATCCCCAAAAGCCATATATCTTTCTTTCGATTCTTTGTTTCGAGTTCCTTCCTCTTTCCCTTTTGAATCTCTTCCTCCGTGTATAGATGCTTTTTCTAAGATATGTAAGAACTTCCGTGCGATGGGCGGAAAACCGCTTTATGGGATTGAGACGTTGTCGAGGCTAGAAGTTGGCTGAACGAAGTGGAGGACTTATTGGTACCTTTGAGATAGACGATGGGAGGAAGGTTCAACCAGCTGCTTGGTTAATGAAGGATGAAGCTTCATTTTGGTGGAAGGTCATGAATGGAGAACGTACATGGGAGACATGGATAGGACACACGATAAGAAAGTGGATCCAAAGAAGGCCGCTTGCTTCAACTGTGGTGAGATGCGACACTTCACTAGGGACTGCCCGAAGAAACGAGGGCAAGGGCAGAAGATAGGACCTACTTCTGGAGGGCAGGCGAACTCTCTCGAGGCTAGTGGATAGGATAGAATTAGGAAAATTTTCTGTGAGAAGTTTAATTTCTTTATCTGGTTGTTGAGTTAAAACTCTTTCTGATTCTGGCATTTTGATTCTGTAATCGATACTCTGCACTTTAATACTAGTATTGTTTCTGATTCCGCTGTAGACTCAAACCCATAAGGGTTATGATTAATCTGTTTGTGATAGATTGGGGTTTGAGAGATATCTGTGTTAGGCGTCAAGTATGATGCATACATTCTGAGGTTTTGTGGGATATGATTTTATCATGCTTAGCTTCCTAAGAATCATTAGGGAACTTGATCTGTATCAGTAGTCTGTAAATATCTGAATAATTCTGATTTCCAGTTCTGACATTGTCTAAAGAAGGTAATCCTCTGAGTGTCAATCTGATATTGATTTCGGTCTTTGGGGTTGATACTTAGGGGAATTATTTTCTCAACCAATGTCTAATGGGAACCAAGTCTTCGTTCTATCTGTACTCGCTTCCATCATTCGACTGTATCCTATCGATCGAATCTTCGGACTTTAGGTAGAAACTAATGGGTGTAAACATGTGTTTGAGACATGTTATGTTTGATGGTTGCAAGTGGATGCAAGTGGTTGCTAGTGGTTGCTCGTGGATGCATATATACACACTAGGCACTAGATCGGCTCGAAAACACTCTCATACTGCATATGGATGTGTGAGCATTTTTCAATTTTTGTGGATGCAAAATGATTGACTCAGCACATGGATGTTGCATATGATTGAATGGCTGTGCACTCATATAAAAATGATATGTATCAAGTAGGAAAATTGCATACATGTTGGACTCATGGCACTGACATAATTCGCATTAAGGAGGTCAGCTGAATCAGTGGACCGCCTGATCTTTGCATTAGATAAGGAACATATACACACACCTTTGCATATGTTCATACAACATTAGAAGTTTCTAAGGACAATGGATGCCAGTGATTGATGATTGAGTAGATGGATGTTGGATGGTAGGACACATTCTTCTTAACTTGAAGATTTCGGGGACGAAATCCTTTAAGGAGGGGAGAATGTAACACCCCGTATTTCTAATAATAGTGATGTTCACAAATTAAAAAAAATGGTTAATTATGAAGAAGTTATTAAGCCTTGAAGTTTGTATGCATATGAGAGAAATATATATAGATATATATAAAAATTAAATAAATAAACATGCAAAAAAGGTTCAAAACAGCGAATTGGGGGGGGGGGGGGGGAATAACCGAACCGGCCCATTTTTGAGGTCGACCCGAGCCTCGCTGGGTCGACTAGGGGTTAATCCAGGGTGTTTGGCTGTCATCCCGTGGGCCGATTCGCTCAAATGCAGATTTTACATTTGAATGGTTCTCATGATTCAGGGTTAATCTAATAGTCCTAAATAACTTCCTACACCTATATATACATCCCTAACCTAAACCTAAATCTCATATACAATTCTCTAGCCTCCATTGCTCTCTTCCTCTCTAAAAATAAATAAATCAATGGCGTCTCTACTCTGCTGAAACCTAAGCTAGGACTTGTGCTTCTTCTTCCTCCAATTCTGATTAGGATTAAAAGAGAACAGCTACAACACCTTTTTCTTTTAGAATCCAACCAAGGCAAGTGCAGTTATTTTCCGATATAAACTTTAATTATAATTGTGACATGATTGTAAATCTGAATTTGAGATTGCGTATGTTCTGTTCTGATCTATTTTATTCTATATCTCTTTCTTCTTTCTGTTCTATAGCCAGGCTACCCCGAGCCTGCGCCAAATCTCATAAGAGATTAACGCACAAACGTTAAACTTTGGGATAAATAATGAATGATGGCATAATTGGACATGGCTAATCTGTGACTAAAAGGACATAGGTTGTAAACTAGATTTAGATCTGTGCATATTCTGTGAATTGGAAGAAGAGGAACCATTGTATATTAACATGTGACTTGAGACATTGGACATAACGCATATTTTTGAATTAAAGATCTGTTATAATTTAAAGTTCTAGATTGTTGGGCATATTGTTTATATAGAAATTCATGATTTGGGATAAAAAGGGAATATGACTTAGGTGTGAAGATTTATGTTAAGATTTGATAATTATTAAATGTGAATAACACCTAAATGGGAGATTTTTGAATATATGACATGCATTGAAATCGATGGCTATATTTGGTATAATTTATATGTGAATCTTTTGTACTAGGCAAGTTTAACTAAATTTGAGACGTGTGTTATATGGTAAATTATGACCATAATCCGTGCCATATAAATTCAATGCAAACGAGGGGGTATATGATCATAATGTGAATCATGACAACTATTTAGGCATGCAAACTTAGGCCAAATTTATAATTAGGCAAGATATGTTTATGAAACTTTAAGGAATGATTAAATCTGTTATATGGCCTAATATGCTAGTTCTGTTATATTGCCTAATTTGCTAGTTCTGTTATATTGCCTAATCTGCTGGTTCTGCTATAATCTGCTATATCTGTTCATATACCAAATCTGTCATCTGCTAAGTCTGCTGAAGATGCCTAACCTGTTATATGCTAAATCTGCTAAACTGCTTAATCTGCTGAATCCGTTAAGTCGCCTAATCTGCTAAATCTGTTATCTGCCATATCTGTTGAGTTGATATATTTAGTCTGTTATTGACATAATCTGAATTGGCTATAATTATGAAAATTGAAATGTATATTAGGCGTGGGTATAAATGGTAAATCATTAATTAATTGGCCGCAAAGATAAACATGGCTAACTCGAGGTTAGAATGAGTTTGCGGCGTAATTCTGCCCGGAACCGCCCGGCATATCCAGTGGCCGCAAACAATAGGTTCTAATGTGAGAAGTTAGTCATAACGTACTTGAAACCCGAGGTTAGACTCAGTTTGCGACAGAAACCTACCCGGAACCAACCGGCCTAACCAGTAGCCGCAAACTGTCAGTCTAATGTGAGAGGTCTGGGCATTAATATTTAATTAATGAAAATCTGAGATAAATATAATGTGTTGGGCATATAGGGTTAAACTCACTAGACTGATGAATTTAATAAATCTGTTCCGTGAATCTGTAGGCCCAATTACAAAGTTAGACAAATCTGTAAGTCTGTTAATCTGTAACTAGTTAATCTGTAAGCCTGTTAATCTGAAATCAGCTAATCTGTAAGTCTGTTAATCTGTATATCTGATCTGTTAGTCTGAAAACTGTCTGTGAACTAGTTGATCTTAATTCTGTATGTCTGAACCTATAAACAAGTTAATTTGAAATCTGTTAGTCTGGGGACACAAGGTTAGGAGGGGAATTACTTGTGTCATCTGTTGTTTGGGACCCATATTAGTCAGTAACCCTTTATGGTATCAAAACTTTGACCCAACAGTAGGTAGGGTCCGGGCATGCTTACTGAACTAATTATGAGCGGTTCATTCTGATAATGGCGAGGAGTGTTGATGGTGCGTTCCAACCGGGTCATGTGCGTGCATGGATCCCGGTCTGCCTCTGAGGATGTAAGACGCCGTGACATCTGTAAATAGGTCTGTGCCAATTGGTTGTCACTTTAGGGAGTGATACACCCTGCTGTGGGGCCGACACAGGATATTTATGTATTAGGGAGCCGATCGCTTGGGGGTAGGGTTTTAGGGTACACTTAGTTCTGTCTGTTTCTGTTGGTACCGTCTGTTTCTGTTGGGTGGTAACACCTGTCTGTTTCTGCGTGGTACCGTCTGTTCGGGTGGTAAAGGCCCATTACTAGTGTACACCTAATTCTACATTCTGTTTCCGTAGGGATTAATCTGTTTCTGCTTCTGTCTGTTTCTGATCGGGTAGTAAAGGCCCATTATTAGCATCCTATTTCTGTTAAATTATTCTGTACCCGTTTCCGTTTCAGTTTAGACATTAGGGTGACACCGTAATTCTGTTATACTAGTATTAGTGCTGAGAAGTGTAAAGCAATAGTTTGTGTCATTCTGTTCTTCTGTTATATCTGCTACAACTGTTACAGTTATCTCTCATCCAGTTTTATGTTCATGTCATATTATTATTATCTGTTCATATGTTGAAAGTCACTGGACTTGCCAGACTTTTTGTCTGACCCTTGTTGTTTCGCCTCCTTTCTTCCGTTTCCCCCCAGGTTATCCAAGGAGGGAATACTTTAGCTTGATCCGGATTTCTCTCTGCTTGAAGTGCTTAAAGTATGGCTTGGCTCTGTATAGCTCCCATTCTATGAGGATTATGATTTTAAACCATGCATTTTGAAGGCTTTTGTACAAGACTGATATTTGTACTTGAATTCTGAGATTTGAAAGGATGTAACCATATTGATTTCTGTTTCCGCTGTAATAAAGATAAAATTTTCCAAGTACTGTTTTATCTGTCTTGTAAGTTTCTGTTCTGTTTACTAAAATGCTCCACCAAAGTTAAGGCATTCCCTTTGTGAGTGACCTTAACGGAGGTGGGGTGTTACATTAAGTTGACTACTTGTAGATGTTGGATTTGCCGGGCGGTTCCGGGCATGCTTATACCATAAGTTGAACTTAATCTTGTATCTTAGTACCATTATATGTATGTTTATGCATCTGGCCCCTTACATTAAATTAGTCGCTTGTGGATGCTGGATTTGTCGGGTGGTTTCAGGTAGGCTTCTACCACAACTTGAATTTAACCTCGTGTTTGAGTGCGGTTACCATTTCCTATTTACTGTAAATTTTCCATACAATTTAGGCATGTTCATTCTTCCAAAATTTACTATAATTCTATTTATAATCTTTTGGCATAAATATATTCTTAAGCAAATATTCATGTTCATCATAAATTCCATAATTACAGCATTTACAGTAAATTCCAATTTAGACAAATGATTAATGGAGACAGTCCTTATACAATAGAAGCGTTCTAAGAAGATTTAATCTTAACTATGGCAATTATTCGCAATTTCACTGTACTTGACTTGCAACATCCAATTATCATGTTATTAGAGTAGATTTATGTATAATAGTAATCTTTTAACATGTCCTGAACAGTTTTAATGCACAATTTTCCACAAATATCAACTGTTTCGTAGACGAGGAGTACAAACGATAAATACACCGTTATTTAAAATGCTATTATTTAGATCCACTCACCTAATAGCTTTCCAGTCCATGAATCTGATCCATATTTGTTGTTCCTTGGCATCCCTAACTGAATCTATATTCAAAAATATCCACAGATTCACAAATCTATTCCTAAAGAAGGGGAAAAGACAAAGAAAACCTATGTAAACCACATCCAAAGACTTACCTCATGCTGATCAGAAATCTGAACACCCAATTATAAATATATACTCTTTTCCTCCAGATCTTGAATTAGAATTTCCGAAGTCTAATTATTATATTTTCTAAAGAGATTTGAGGAGGAAAAAGAATGGCAAAGCCTAGACAGCCTCTCAGAAAATATGAGATTTAGGCTAAGCCAAGCTAGTATATTTATAGGTGTACAATAAAGTCTTGATCTTAATCGTACACGCAGTACTGAGTCAACAACGAACATGTTACGAAAAACCGTCTAGATTCACCAAATGAATCTGCCCACATCAGGGGGTTATCGAACCCTGAGTCAACCCTAGGGTCAGCCCAGCCCCTTGGGTCGACCTATGGTTGACCCAACCCTTGCTTGGGTCGACCCAGGCCATGGTTGGGTCCTCTCTTTCCGCGCATTGTCTCCAGTTTGAATTGATTTGAATTATTTTTATATTATATTCATATATAAGCTCCTTATATGTATAAAAAACTTCTAATGCCCATTTTATCTTAATGTTTGAATTTACACGTGTATATATATACACGCAACTTTTATTTTAGTTTCAAAATTCAAACGGTGTTATGACGTCATTTAATTCTTACCTATTTTCATTGATTGCAGGTTTATTTTGAATTTCTCTTTTGTGTGTGTGTGTGTGTGTATTGTGTGTGTGTATATATATATTATTGCACACACACACACACACACACACACACACACACATATATATATATATATATGCATATATTGACATATGCATGTATACATATATTTTTGTACTTCCTTTTATGTATAATTTCCTTATATGTGCATTTCTACATATTTTCCTCTTAGAACACGTATTATTCTAGCAGTTCTTCTAAAATAAAAATATGGCGTCGGCGGAATTTGAACTTGCGCCACTCACTTGGGAGTCACATGTCTTTACCAACTGAGCTACATTGGCTTTTGTTGATAAGACTAAAACAATGGTGGTCATTGTTCTTTTCTTGTACCTTCTTTTCATGTTTATTTTAACATTTCATTTAAAGATATCTCTTTCATCTTAAATTTGTTTTCTGCAATCCGTAGGTCTAATTTGATCAGAAAACCGCCACAGACGCAATGATGCTAATTCCGTGACCAAATTCTGAACGGTCATCAAATTTTATTTTATTATTTATTTAAAAATGCGGGGTGTTACAGACACACTCTAAGCTATGTAAAATATAATCTCAGTGCTTATTATGAATTGTTCACATGTAATTGTTTTATTGTTGTTGTCGCTGCAGAAATCTGATTGGTGATTCAGAAGAACCAACCTGATAATATATGGACCAAATGGGCAGAAAAGAAGAGAAGAAAGTCATCATTGTTGATTATTGGCAAATATAATGATTATCATTCAAATATGGTGAAAGTTTTGTATTTGTAGGTCCGACTGAAGCATGCTTGTTTGCCTTCATTGCATATTCTTTAAAAGATTTGAATAAATTTGGCATGGATACATTTTAACTTCAAAGTTGTTCATACAAGCGTGAAAGATAAAATAAAAACAAATGTTTTTGTCTTTTGTAATCAAATAGGCCCATGGCTTTTCATTTTTACGGTTGAATTTAGTTTAGCTAAAATGTTTGTACAAAAATTACACCCTATATATAATTTCTATTTAATTAGGGATGATAAAAGTACTTTTAATTAAAAAGTGAGATAAGAGACACAAAATAGTGAAATTCAAGGTTCCCTGCTTTTTCTCTCTTGACTGCAAAATTCGACAAGAAATATTTCGAGTGTAGTAGAATAATCTCAAAAAAATGCTAATATACATCCGCTAACAAACATAATTATTCAAATGCTCCATGTCAACTATAAGAATGTAATCAATTTTTAAGAAGTGTTTATCTGTAACAATGTGGAAAATCAGAACCTATTTTAATGAATTTTGAATATTTATAATGATTTATTTTAAATAATAACGATTAGAAATTTATTTAAATCAGAATTAGAGCATATAAATTTATTTTAATTATATAACGAGCCTGAAATGGTGCGGTAGTTTGAAATTTCAACTTTGAACTTTAACTGAATGTACAGGAATCAAAATAAATCAAATTTCAGTAAAACAAGAAATATTTGAATCTATTTAATTATATCTTTCTAACGGATGTGAAAAATTGAAATTTCATAACGGAAATAAAAATTTATGGCCAGTTAAATATTCAAAATTGGAATGAGGCGTATGTGGTATTTTTATAGCACTTGTTTATAAGATACACGAGTTATTCAGAAAGACCAGGTTTATCCCATTCTGTATAACTGAATCAATGATAAGTCGACGATGAATACGGTGGTTAAAGATCGAAGGTCTTGACATCATTTGGATGATTACTGATGTCATGATTGGGCTGTACACCCAAGGCGAGGTAATAAGTGGTACTTGGAGATCGACCAGATATGCGAGGACCTCTCTTATGTATTGGACATATGGGACGAGGAATAAGGTGCCTCCGGTTTCATTCAGACCCAGAACAAACTTATAAATGGATGTGTGTCTAACATTGGATTTTATCCTGTGTTGATTGATGTCTATTAAATATATATATTTGTCTGGTGGCGGAGAATTTATTCTCTTGCTTAACACCCTTCTCTGAGACGTTTGATCTCAGAAGTTATATATCGATAGACATCAGTCGCATGACGTGAATTGCCTGTGTGGCATGCTGAGATGCAAATGATAAAGGCTTCTGTTGAAAAGCAGAGTCTTGTGGTTGATGATCAAAGCACGGCTTTAATATAGCATAACTTTGTGTATAGCGTTGATTCGCGAGCCTCACACCCCGTTGTGAACCAAAAACGGGAGAGGACCTCAAGGAGGACATGTGTTTCTTTCTAGCTAGGAGTGGTGTCACGGTATAGAGCCCAGACATTTTACTTATGTGGACGTTGAATAGCGAGGCACCTCGGTTATATCGGTCACTACGGGGTCGATGGATGACATGGTCGACATACTGACCTGACTTACGCCCCATAGGGCATGGAAATGTATTGTTCAGGGATTATTAATCCACTTAAAATGTGGACCGGCCCTGACTCTCCAGGTGCAGTTGCGGCTGAATCCTAAGGCACAGGCTAGAGTGTCTCAAATCGGAAGGACGATCCCTTGCCTTGGTTCATAGATGGAATCCAATTTCCAATACGACATTGTGCGATTTTGACTGTAGATCCTAGTATAGCGACATAGTAGCATGGGATACTATGCCATCTATGATTGATACATTTATATTTGAAGCTGTTTTTGACACTATACACCTATTATAGTATCAAATGATTTGTTTTAAATGTACCAAGCATGTTTGGCTATTATAAGGGAAAACCCTATCCTCCGGCTTGCGCTGCATTGTGTGATGGGACCTAGGTCTTATAATAGCTTCATTTTTCCAAAAAGCATTGCGCTATTTGTTTTATGCACTGGTATTCTTGGGAGGAAACTCGTTCCGTGTTATACAGCGTGATCCTTTGATTTACCTAACTTTAAAATCAAATTAATAACTGTTTTAGTTCTCACACCAGTCACATGACTGACCTGGAGTTTATTGTTTTAACCTAAACTATGGGTACCCCTATTTTCCACACTGGAAGCTAGTAGTTTTGGTTTTGCAGATATTATATTCACAGGATCCTAGTTTACAGCTGAAGCGATATTCGAAAAGCTCTGTATCCGTGTATTTCTTTCAGTTGTGTTTTGTATTATTTTTCCGCTGCTATGTATTTAAAAGTAATTTAAATCTCTGTTATGTAACGAGCCAAGGAATTTCGACCTCGAAAATCGACATAAAATCACCATGTCGACTATCCAAGCATCGAAAACACTGGATTGTTATTAGAAAGAAATTAGAGGATGAGAAAAGAAAGAAAAAAATATTAGAATAGAAGAAAAAGAAGAACACATCAGAATCTCACAGCGGAACAAGTAAATAATATATATATAATCTCTTTAAACAAAGAAACTGTATATACATACCAATCATCAGAGTACAACATATATCTGCCACAGCGGAAATACACTTTATATATCTAACGGTGAAGCCTCCTGCTTCTAGCTCCTGAACTCCAGCGAAAACCTAACCTGTAAACATACACGGTCTGACCCGAGCACATTTGAAGCAAAGCAAAATTCACCCAGGTCAATCTGGAATACTTTCAGTGATAAATTCATAGCATAAACGACTTGTTTAACTTTGGAAAGTACTTTTCGAATCAAAGGATAATAATAAAACCAATCCACACATAAACACGGATGGTTTTTACCTTACTATAACCCAGACAGTTTTGAAATCAATATCTTTTCTGATATTATAATAATGTCTATCAAACCACAAATAAATATTAATCTAGAAGAATGCTTGCATCTCACGCTCTACATATATAGTATATACACAAAACTGCGGGCTCTTATTGGAGAATGATTCCAACTATGGCAAGGTATGGGACCACCTTTCGACAATGTATCTCCAGAGATGAATACATTGGGGTTAAACAAGAACGTCTTGCAACCCGGCTCACACATGACCGGTCCCTCATTTCTCTTGAGAGTACCGAATATATCGTCACCACGGTTGGGGGCCAGCCAACCGAACCGATAGCATGCATACACTTAAAATAAAAGGGACAACCGAAGGCATTTGATTTCTCCAGATCAGGTAATGATATACCCTAATGGTTGCGACCCACATAGTCATGCTGCCTACCCGATTTTGTGCCATTTTCCGGTTGATGAGGCTTGAGGTCACGTTTATCTTAATAGAAACTCCATTCACTTTGAATGTCACATCGTCAGATCCGTCAAATCACTAATTGACGTCCACAAATACACTTTGGTTGTTAAGCAAGAGAATTTCTCCGCCACCATACTTGGTATATTTGAAAAAAAATCAACGTACGTGACTCTAAGGAAATACTCTGTCAGACATTCGTCCATACAAGTCATCCAGGAACATGATGAACCAAAGGCACCCTCCTACTGCATCCAAGGAATCCCCTTATAGATCAGTAGCGAGAAGTCCTTGCAATCCGTAGATTCCAGCCACGACAGAACCACAGTGTATCTCTGGGAGCTAACCACAGATTATAAGTAGTTCTTCCGCTTTATGAAGATCTACGGTCTTCAATTTGCTCCATCTTTATTCACTGCAAGTTATTTTCGATCACAACGTTGATTTCAAAGTGGTTTGGGGTCTAGTTCCCATCCCAGTCTCTTTGAAACAACACGTCAAAAAGGTCCAATAATTTATTTGATAGTCGGTTGTTTAACTATCAAACCATAACCGTAATGTTAAGTACATTGGCAGCTCGGGTTCTTTACTGATATTCGATTATCGAAACTATTTCATTGATTCTTAGACATCGATTCCATATTACCATTACCTCAAGTAACATATCTTTATTTAGCAAATCCCATTTCACTTTATTTTTCAAAAATATCACTTTATATTCGCCATTCTGTTATGTTACCTTCGCCTTGCGAAAATCTCCATATTCTCATTTCAAAGATATAAATAAAACTATAATTCAAAGTTAATCGAACAAATGTTAAATTTATACATCGTTTATATTTTTAAAACTTACCAGATTAAGACCTTGCAAATCTCCGGATTTCCTTGTAATAATAAACCAATCTAACTATTACAAACTAATATTATTCCTCGACAATTGTGAAGCTGTTCAAGTTGGGGTATTTAATTACATCTCAGACCTTGACCGACAACAGTCTTATCTCAGAATAAATAAAAGTTTGAAACACACGATTATCATCCTACTTGTTATCACTTCCCTTTACCATTTATTTACAACACGGCTTTAGTAACCATTCCATTTATTTGGAATACTTATTCTCAGAACAATTCTCTTTACTTTGATTAAAGAAAACTAATTAAATGTAACTTATTTGCTTCTAACTTCTTCCATATAACTCATTTATAGTTATTTGTTTTGAATTCCCTTTTACTAAGTCTTTTACAAAATTCAACTAAGCTTCTTCTTTTTGCAAGTCTTTTTCCTCAATTCTGATTCAATATCTTAAGTAGCACTTGTTTAAACTTCAATATCTTAAGTAGCACTTCCTCAATTCTTCTTTTTGACGACAAAAATACATCTTAAAATAATAGATTTTAAACCCTCACTGCCAATCACATAATCAATACTGTTGATCGACTAAACTCATAACAACCATCACACTCGTTCAACCATCAATATTAAAACTAGATTCAATGTCATTTGGGGTTCAAATAGTTTATATGTAAACAATATAGGAATAAACAACATCCAAAATATTTTGAGGAATCTGGTCGGATCCCTCCAACATGTTCTTCCCTGCATCACGGGTTATTATACTTTTCATGATGGCATAAAGGTTTTAACAAATAAATTAACGTCAATAATGTAACTAGCAGCAATCATTAAATCTACCATTAGCAACCAATCTACCAATATATATTTTTATATGGATTTATCACATCATAGCAGTCCAGAAAAAGTGTGAGAATTAACTCACCTTATTTTTCGATTGATGATCGCCGCGTTGTTTCGTTTAAATTTATACAACGGTTTAAAACTAAACAAAGAGTCTGATTTGCTTCCAATCCCTTCCTACTTAGCTCAACAACATTGTGCTTTCTTTTGCGATTCCAATGAATATGGTTGCGCTCAATTCTGATAATAACTGAACAAGTTATAGTTCTTCTAATATTTATTTGAAATTATATAAATTAATTAATCTTAAATTAATGTTAATTGTTCTATGTTACCTTAATACCATCGTTAACCGGTTTAAATCCGTGTATCAGCCTACGCGATGCATTTCTTCCCAACAGCTCGATTTTAACTCCATTATAACAAACCTGTCCACTCAAACTGACGCCACTTCAGCACCATACTTCATGAAAACACAATTGACTTCACCAATCTCCATTTTTCATGTACTGCCCTTCACAACTACCCAACGCCCCACCTCGTTTACTACTTCTCCAGTTCCATCATCCATCCCATGCAAAACATACGGCCTCCATTCCCTTCCAGACACCATAACGTTCTCCGGACAGGACCTACCACCCACTTCTTCATGTCAACGCACCGTCCAGTGATGGAGGCTTACTCGATGGAACTGCTTCCAAGCATTTCGTTATTCGGCCAGCACTAAGACAGTCATATGTATATATATACCTAGTTTATACTTTGAATGATTATTTTTGGAAGAGGATGCTTTGTTGGATAGAGAAACTAGCATAGGGGAGTATTTATAGAGGTTCGAATGAAGGAAGGACATCAGATTTTTCTTCCATCACATGGTTTCGCTGCTCTCTCCATGTGCAGATATAGAGTAGCACACGTGACAGTAGGGGTTATGCAGATATTTTCTTCTTATTTGGTCGAGATATCATATCAAAACAGTTGGCAACTTACCCAGATAATATTTGCGCAGGGCTTCGGATATTGGTTTGTAAATACTGAAAATGACTTGCATGCGTTACCCCAGATTTTGATAAGGACATTTTAAGATTTTTATTTTATTGTTTTTATTTTTGGTCCAAGCTTTCAACTGTGTTGGTCAGTAACCATGTGCCAAGATATTAATGCAAATATTTGAATAAGCTTTTTTGTCGAATTATCTCAGATATATTCGGTAGAACTAAAATAGAAGTGCAACGATTTGTCAAGCCAAAATTTCTGAAACAAGCTTGATAGATGTCGTGTCACCATATCCTACGAAGATAGGATAAGAGTTCCTTTTCTTTTCTTTATATATATATATATATTCATCAAGATGGCTATGGGTATGGCCGCAACCTTGTTTTGCTGATTTGTTGATAGACTGGGGCTTGGATTCTTTGTAAGATCACTGCGAATATTTAATATGAATTGTACTCGATGAGATAAACTTCACATGGCTACGAGTTGTATTTATATAGGATAGTAGGATTTTTTTCTCATTTGTGAATTTTCTTTTCTCAGGGTTTTGTCACGATTCGCGAAAAGTATGAGTCCGATTTTGTATAGATTCTCTGTATCCAAATTGATTTCATAGCCTTTTGGGATCTGCACTTATCTCAATTCACACCGCACATAACAAATACAGGTTTGAATAATTCCATTTCATCTCATAACTCATTTTATTTCCAACTGAAATTTGGTTTCCAATTCATTGAACTTCTTATTTAGTACTCGTTGTTGAATTTAGCTTAACCATCCCAACATCCAGATAACAAACAACCAAATTGTTCAACAATGATAGTTACAGGTTTGTATAACTTTGGTTCATCATACACTAACATCAGTATTCGATCGATTTTTATTATCATGCTTCCAAATTCCAAATTTATCTGGATTCCACCTTAACTTAATTCACTTTACCGGGTTAAACTTCATTTACAGCGCAAAAAAAAAAAAACAGATACAAATTTAAACAATTTAATATTATTCGATTAACATGAATTTTGTTAATAATCGTTTCTTAGCAACCCATTTGGATTTATTATAAGTTTAGTTCATTCATTCCAAATTGGTTTCGATCAAGTTTTATTTTTCAACCATGCAATCAATCATTAAATCAAACAAGGCACAATCATAACCAAATCATCCTGATTCATATTCACTTTAATATCCACTTTACTCCAAATTATCTTTACATTGAAGTTTTTATTTTCAAATTTTACATTTGAAATTTCCATTTGGTTAAATCATTTCAAATCTATTATCCACTCCGAATTCTAGCTCAACTCAACATCAGTTGATTTATATAATAAAAAATTAAAGAAATAAATACTTTTACAAAATACACAGGTCAAAATAATTTAAAAATAATTTTATATAAAATTACAAATACGCTTTCTCAAATATATACTCTGAAGTCAACCTATTACTAACTCCATCTCTATTGAGTTACGCCACAGAGCCAAGGTTATCACTGAACCAATAGCTCTGATACCACTGTAATGACCCAAGGAATTTCGACCACGAAAATCGACATAAAATCACCATGTCGACTATCCAAGCATCGAAAACACTGGATTGTTATTAGAAAGAAATTTAAGGATGAGAAAAGAACGAAAGAAATATTTGAATAGAAGAAAAGGAAGAACACATCAGAATCTCACAGCAGAACGAGTAAATAATATATATATATATAATCTCTTTAAACAAAGAAACTATATATACATACCAATCATCAGAGTACAACATATATCTGCCACAACGGAAATACACTTTATATATCTAACAGTGAATCCTCCTGCTTCTAGCTCCTGAACTCCAGCGAAAACCAAACCTGTAAACATACTCGGTCTGACCCAAGCACATTTGAAGCAAAGCAAAATTCACCCAAATTAGTCTGGAATACTTTCAGTGATAAATTCATAGCATAAATGACTTGTTTAACTTTGGAAAGTCCTTTTTGAATCAAAGGATAATAATAAGACCAATCCACACATAAACACGGATGGTTTTTCCCTTACTATAACCCAAACAGTTTTGAAATCAATATCTTTTCTGATATTATAATAATATCTATCAAACCACAAATAAATATTAATCTAGCAGAACGCTTGCATCTCACGCTCTACATATATAGTATATAAACAAAACCGCGGGCTCTTATTGGAGAATGGATTCCAACTATGGCAAGGTATGAGACCACCTTCCGACAATGTATCTCCGGAGATGAATACATTGGGGTTAAACAAGAACATCTTGCAACCCGGCTCACACATGACCGGTCCCTCATTTCTCTTGAGAGTACCGAATATATCATCACCACGGTTGGGGGCCAGCCAACCAAACCGATAGCATGCATACACTTAAAATAAAAGGGACAACCGAAGGCATTTGTGTAACGCCCCGCCTCTATACCCACTATCGTCCAGTTCATTTCAGAGAAATGTCGTAGACCATAACGGAGAATGAGGTTTGTGAAGAGCGACCGATTGTATGATTACTCCATGTGAGGAATGCACATTGAATTCTGAAACCGATTAAAATTTCGACATGACCATTCGGTACATAGGGCAACTACACAATGGCTATAAGCAATCCGGAAAGCAGTATAAAATAGACAACAACAATAATATAAGTATGGTACATCTCAAGGCCAGACACAGAATAATCATATCACAAAGGAGGAATAGATATGAATAAACCAAGAATGTGTACAACAAGATAGTGGTCAAAAAAGATCCACTAATCCCAAAAGAATAGATACATGCACCATGATCTAAATAAAAGAATATGTACACAACAAGATAATGTCATAGGTACAACAGTACATAAAACTACGGAGGCAGAGTAGCAAGCTAAAAGCGGAAGATCAATCCTGCGATGAGTCCCAGAGGAGTACCTAAAATGACTCGGCCTGACCCGAGTATTATTTATAAGGAAATAAACAATAAACGGATCAGTCTAACTATACTTATCAAATAAACTGAGATAACAAGGGATATAACATAGGATGACATGAACATGACATGTCGACACAATCAGGAAATGACAATGGAATGTCAGCACACAAATATCTCTAAATAATCTCCTAGCTAATATAGAATGCAACATTCAAATAATAGCACACAACAGGAAATGACAGCGGAATGCTAAATAAAATAAACACATGAATAACAACGGAATGCCAAATAAACTAAACACATGAATGACAGTGGAATGCCAAATACACATCAAGTTGATGACCATCGCATCAAAGTAAATCATGAATCATAAATCATTTCTCAAATTGACGCGCATCGCGTCAAAGTAATCAAGAATCCAGAAATCACTCGAAATCCAGAAAACATCATAAAAAGGCAGGCCTGTTCATAGATAAGATACGATCTCTAGGTAGCGAACCTATAAGTTTGAGCCGAAGCTCCCCACAGAGCCGGGTCGCGACCCCGGAAGAGAGAAAACACATAAATCATGAAATCTCTAGAAAACATCATAAATCATAGAAAGTTGGACCGAGTCCCATAGGTGAATCCAAGAATCGTAAATCACACTCAGGCAATCGAGGACCACAAAAACATAAGTCACATAGTAAAAAGGAGGTATCGACAGATAGTGCGGAAACTATCTGACTGGAGTTCCCCTGATAGTGCGGAAACTATTACAGTGAACCACAGTCCCCCTGAGACATAGCCAGGAAGCTAAGTCCAAATCATAAAACGGATCACATCGATCCGGGTGAATAGAAATTACTCCAAGCTAGTTAATATAAGAAAATAGCGACATGTCCCATAACCACATGCTATTCTCGAATATTTACACACTCGTAATTGGATCCTATTCAAAACAGAGAAAATCATAGAAGGAGCATTGCCATGGTTTTCGATCAGACCAGTCCAAGAATTAACCATCGAAGCAAAAGAAAGGGTTCATAGTCCTTGATTTTACTAAGAAGTTTAATTAGATTTCTCATACGAACGAGAAAAGGTTTATAGGATATATACTAGTAGATTTGGAGAAGGTTCATAAAACAATTTTGTAAATTAGCTTCGTATAATGAAGTAAGATTGGAAACCATTTTAGTACAAGAATTTGATATCTACTAATGACATAAAATCTCTTTATATAACTTCAAAGTGGCAATAAACAATAGTACGATTGCCGAGGCAACTCGATCAAGGGGGTTCACGTCACAATGACATGAATTCAAATCATAAATCATAAACTCACATCATAACAACATACATGAAATCAAGGGATAATTGTTGTAATTGCGACCAACGAAAGAATCGAAATCCCAAACTAGCACCCGAAGGTTTTAAACTACATCGGAATAGACTCGAAGGGTATCGAGTCGATAATTCACGTTTTAATGGCGTGAATCACCTTAACAAGAGTATCGAATAAATTCGATATACAAAATAGAGCGCACGAGGTTTAGAATGATCACTTATTCAATTCATATCATAAACAAATGTGAATCGACCAATAAGGATCCACATTGGAAGAATCATTTGAGAATCAAAGTCTACGAATCGAGCTACTGGAATCTTTGAATTCGTAAAGCTGAAGTTCACAAACGAAGTCCGAACGGCCCGAGCTCCGGCCAGGAAAGAGCCCGGATGGGTGTAGACTGTGGACCGAGGCCCCTCTGTTCCACAGCAGAAAACCAGTCGACCGGTCAAAGAGGGGCGGTCGACCGTTTTCAAATAGCAAGGAAACCGGTCGACCGCCCCATTTGGGCCTGTCGACCGGTTTTGGCCTGGGTGAGCTTCTGGCGCCGATCGTTGAGGTCCGTGACTTCTTTGGGACATCAACGAGACCTCTCTGATCCACCGTATTGACTCGCGAAGCTCGAATGCAAGGATTATGATTATAGATTCTAAACATACAAATTTCCAAACCAAAACGAATAAACGCGATATAAGTGAATTGTGAAGTCTTAGAACTTACCGGGTGCGACAATGGTACTCCACAACACCACTTAATCATTTCAAATCAAGTGTACTGATCATGTGAATAACACATGTCATAATTTCTGTTTCAAATGAACAAACAAAAGCATATCAAAGTGATTCAAGCGACTTGTGAAGACTTAGAACTTGTCGGGGGACAACCGAGCTTCACAACATCACCAAATCAACTCATAGCATATGCATAAGATCGTATGAACAATCCTTATCATAATTTTCATCTCAATGAGACATAAAAACATGAAATCGGCTAAGTTACACTAACATAACCAATTTACTAGCACATGCAAACTCATATGAACACTAAATTACACTTTACAAGCACATAGGCTTAAGGCAAGATGTGAATTCAATAAAGAACTCATTTTTGGTTCTTGAATGACGAGAACAAGCTCCTACAAGGAAGAACAAGCACAAATCCAAGCAAAGAACCTTTCTTTCTTCAGTCACTCCTCTCTAATCACCTCAAGAACACATATGAAGCTCATGGATGTTAGAACATCATAAAAAATCCAAAATTGAGAGGAGAGAAAGGTAGAGATCGAGTAGAGAGAGCTTACCCATGTCATAGAATTGGATTTGCACATGAATTGAACTCTAGATTGGAAGCCCTAGCTTGGGAGTTCTAATTTCCCATTCCCACTCTCCATTTTTGTTTTCTTTTAAGTGTTTGAAGTTATGAGGGAAAGAGGGGCTGATTTCGGGGGTTATATGAGAGCTAGGCTAGCTCAACCAAGCCCTAGCCCAAAGTGCCAATTTTCACGAACTCGGAACATATCGAACCTTATAGTTTTTGAACACCTAAACGACGTTTCAAACCCGATGGAAGTGGTTTTGAGTCCAAATTCATTCGTATGTGAAAAATGATATTTTGGCCATACATTCCAATGAGAATCGGCCAAATTTTACTAACTAAAAAGGTATCGATGCTTATAGTCAAAAAGGTCATAAACGATGATCCGAACTCAATGGAAGTGGTCCCGAATCCTAATTTTATCATTTGTGAAAAACGGTATTTTGAGTGACATCTCAGATACGATGGTCAATTTAAATAAAATATTTAAATCCATTATCATGGAATGAGCGGGTTGTTACAGACTTCCCCCCTTAAAAGAATTGCGTCCCCGCAATTCCTTAAGATTCAAGTAATGAGTATCAACCAAAAATAATACCACGAAGTGGTACAACAAGAACCGATACAAAATGAAAAGATCACACCAACGGCTAGATGAGATCCAAATTTCGTCTCACAAGATCATAAGTACTTGAGTTCAACCTCGAACTTCGTTACCCATGAAGGTTGTCATCCCAAACGGGTAAAACAATTCCAGAAAAATTCATAAGTGTTATGAATTCGAATAGACTCGCCTTTCTTCGTATGATTCTCAAGGGAATGAGAATCAATAGAATACACAAAAACCAAGCGAATCCTAATATGAAACTTCAAGAAGCAACAGGATTGCATCCTACAGATGTGAGATATCAATAGTAGATATTTCTCTTAGGATATGAGATAGGAATTTACGATGGTTGACTAATCCATCCCCAAAGCTCAATCACGACGATGTAGCGAACATCGAACCCGAGCACTTTAGTCTTGCGACAAGGTGGCTGACACCAACAAAAGCACAACACAGAGATTCCAACGAATTTAGCTAAGGAAGGCAATTTTTGAAGGAATAATCAATTTTAATATCAATGATTCAAGGTTGGTAACGGAATACCAACGAGCTAGAAACCGATAAACAAATATTGGTGACGGAATACCAATGAACTATAAATCAATAATCAAATATTGGTAACGGAATACCAATGAAATACTCTGGGAAATCGATTTCCAACCACGTACTAAATCTCATTTAGTAACCATAAGGACGAATCATTAGGAATTATACGAAATTCCCAATGTTCAGAAACTCGAGTATCGATTTTAGAAAATCAGAAATATCGAGAAGGTGATGGATAAGTAGTGCACAACTTATCACTTTGGAACAACATGATTTAAGATAATTTTCCGCAAAAAATCTCAAATCGCAAAAACATCAAGAACTAAACAAAGAAGCAATAGCCAATTTCTATAACAAGACGAGATTAAACCAAAGAGGTCATAATCACCAAAAAATTTGATTCACAAGGGTTAACAAACGTGCGGAGACAATTGTCAATCCAAATGATTCAAACAAACGAGGGATAAATACCAAAAGAGCTCATCCTTTCGATATTCATTTCTAAGGACAACACAAGGCTAAGTCCATAAGTGAATTGACTATAGCACTTCCGGATGATCGACTAGATCACAGATTCGAAGAAAGGAATTATTGAGTTTGCCATGGATCGCAAACCCAAATATTCCCTCCCCCATGGGAACTCCCATTCTCTCAAGTGATCGTTTACTAGAGAAAATAAGAAGACCCATGGAATCACAAGAATACTAAATTTTCTTTAGAAAATCGAAACAAGGATTAAGAATTAGGCGAGATTCTCAATCACTAAGAATTCTCGATAATCAAAGATTAAAAATCCAGAATCAAGAGACATGAATAAATAACCTCCGGGAACAAGAGACATCAGTTATGAAACGACCCGCAAATCCGTGCTATCTGAGTTGACTAATAACACTACACGTCCAACCCAAATAACACAGAAATACGAACCATTAAAAGAAAGAAGATAGAGGGTGAGAATAGATAAGATAGAAAACTTAGAATAGAAGAAAAACGAAGATCACAACTCACAGCGGAACGAATAAAATATATTATATAACATAAGCTTTGCAATACAAATCTGTTTTGTACATATATACATACCATCATCAGGGTACACATAACATTTGATTCAGCGGAAGTAACTCTAAATAACTAACGTTGAAGCCTCCAGCTTCAAGCTCCTCCAAGTGTATCTGTAAAAGCCTGAAACACTTGACTGCCCGTACAAATTTGGGCACCCAAGAGTTTAGGAAAAACAAAACAAAATAAACTCTGGGTCAGTCATGGGACTGGTGTGAGTAAACTCCAACCACTTGTTTAACTTTAAAAATCCTTTCAAAAGAAAAGATAATAGTAAGACCAGTCCATACATAAACATGGACGGCTTTTTCCTTACTATAACCCAAAACACTTTGATACAAAAATCCAGTGATAATATAATAATGTCTACATCAAGTAAGTAACCCAATAGCAGAACGCTTGCATCTCACGCTCCACATATATAGTATAAAATCAAAAACCGCATGGCGCTTATTGGAGATTGGATTTCTAACATGACAAGGTATGAGACCACCTTCCGATGATGTATCTCTAGAGGTGAATACACCTGGGTTCAACAAGAACATCTTGCAACCCGGCCCACACATGACCGACCACTCATTTCGCTTGAGTGTATCGAATGTATATCACCAACGGTTGGACTCAAACCACCGTTTCCCGAATGGGCAGAATCGATAGATTTAGAAACAAAAAGAATTTCTCTAGATAGGTGATTATACACCCTAATGGGTGCGACCCACATAGCCATGCTGCCTGCCCGATTTTTGTCCTTTCCCGGTTGTTGAGGCCTGAGGCTACGAATACTTACCATTCATTGATAGCACAATCACTTTGAATGCCACATTGTCAGATCCGTTAATCACTAGTTGAGTTTGCACAAATATTCTGGATATTATGCTAAGGGATAAATCCGTTGCAACCATATATATTCATACAGACCAACCCATTTGATCATTGGAAATACTTTGTCAGACATTCGTCCATTTTCATTCGTTCTGGGATTGAACGAAACCGAAGACACAATTTCTATAAATAGAAAAGCCCTTGCACTTCACTCCGTCTTCAATATATTCAGCATACTTGGCTCGCAACGCTTATGCCGATACGGAGTGGTTCTCGGATAATAATCCAACCGGTCTCTCCATATTGACAACGATGGTCAAAAACTTCGATAGTCTGTGATTTAACTATCGAATAAAAACAAGTGTTCATCCAAACATATCAAACAAATCACTGGGCTCTTTAATTAATATTTCATTACTTAAATCTCTTCTCCATTTCCTTATCAATATTTGTTAACCAAATATTTCCAATAATCACCTCGGCCTCTTATGCCATTTGGAAAACGTTTCCAAATATTAACTTCTCTTATTTTCTATATATTAGGAAATGTCTCTATTTGTAATTGAAAACAATTTCAATCACTTATCTCTATCCCTTTTTGTTTACAACATTCGATTTTCATATTCACTTTACTATCGAATTCAATACGTCGATACAATGATTTCAAATTATCAAAATATCTTAAAAATATTCTAACTCCTTAAATTTCCGGAAAAATTCGCCATAACCTCCCCTGTATCGGGAGCATCGGGAAATTTCAAATAGCTTCCCGGTATCTTCTAATCTCAAAAAGAAAAAGAAAAAGCCAAGCGGCTTGCCGATACGGCGCATAAAACCCATATATGAATTAGACATGTACCTTTTTGTCGAGCACATAAATTTAAATCTTCATATACTTCATATCAAACCTGCTTACACATGTTCACCTGTTTTCAATTCAATTCAACTCAATCCATTCGTTTGAATTCAAATTTGAATCGTTTGAATTCGGTTTCGCTTAATTATTCTTTAATTAGCCCTTTTGCCTATTTCACTTCTTTGTTTGAACATAACATGTTCAAATAAAATATTTATCTCGTTCATAACCAAATTGAATTTCAATTTCAATTCTAGTTCTCTTTTCTACTTCGAATATAAATTCCCAAATCGAATTCACTTATTTAAAGCTCAATATTCATTCGAAATCTCATTAACTAATTTCTATTCGAATTAGTTAACTCTATTCAATAAATCAAAAATCTGATTTCTATTTCAGAAATCAACTCATTACTCCACTGGAGTTCACATATATTTTATAACTCACATCTGGATTTTTCTAAATAGAAATTTTGATTTTTATTTGCTTAAAATCCTTTAATTTAATTAAATAAACCGTTATGGTTTTATAATGGTTCTGGCGCTGTTTTTCTGAAAATTTGATTTTGACATAACTCAAAATCTATACGACGAAATTCAGATTTTTCTCTTTCATTAGAAAACTATTATCAAACCGGTCCTGACGTTTCTTGTTTCAAAGAATTCCGACCCCAATTGAGTTCTGTATACTCAATTGAAGTTCGAGTCGCTATTTTACGAACTGCAGCGCTGCGGCGAGTTCGTTTTAATTATATTTATATATATAAACTTTTAAACTTCGTTAAAATGGATTCAACTTCATCTAATATATATATATTCGTATATATTTCAAATTCCATTTGAATCTTTACATAGTTTAAATCCTGTATTCAAATCCCATTTGAAATTCTTTATTCGAATTCCATTTCAAATTCTTTATTCGAATTCCATTTCAAAATCCTATATTCGAATTCCCACTTTTATTCAACTCCTTTTTGAATTTCTATATTTGAAATTCATACTTGAATTTAAATATCCAAACTCCATTTAAATTTCTATTTGAAATTCTAAATGTTTCAAATTCCATTTGCACATCTATATTCCAATTTCTATATTTGAATTTTTATTGAAATTCAAATATTCACTCCTTTTTAAATTCTATATTCAAAATTCCATAGTTTAAAACCCATTTGAATTTCATATTCAAATCCCATAGATCAAATCCTATTTGAATTCAATTTGAATCTCTTATATTCAAATTCCATTTTCCATTTGAATTCTAATATTCAAATTCATTTCCAACACCAATTGAATTTCTAATATTCAAACTCATTATTAACACCATTTGAATTTCTTCACTCAAATCCATTTGAATTCCCTTGAATTCAAATTCCATTTCAAAATCCTTTGGATTTCCTATTTTGAAATCCTATTTGAAATTCTATTTCCAATTCTACTTTGAAATCCTATTTTCCAAAGTTTATTTCAAATTCTATTTTGAAATCTCATATTCAAATTTCTACTTGAATTTCTGTATTCAATTTCATGTTCAAATTCAATACTCGAATTTCTATTTCAAATCTCTATTCAAATTTCATATTTGAATTCTTCCTTGAAATACTATATTTCAAATTCTATTCAATTCCTCTTTGAAATTCTATATTTCAAATTCTATTTTGAAATTCTACATTCAAATCTCTATTTGAATTTCTTTATTCGAATTCCTTTGAATTCAAATTTTATTTTAATTCCTTGAATTCAAATTCTATTTTTCATTCTAATTTCTTCTATTCAAATTCTATTTGAACTTCTTTTTGAATTTCTAATATTCAATATCCTTTTAAAATTCAAATATTTAAACTCCCTTTAAAATTCAAATGTTATACTCAAATTCCATTTGAGTTATATATTTAAAAATTACATTTCAAATCCTATTTTGAAATTTCATTTCAAATTCCAATTTCAAACTTGTATTTCTATTCCTGAATTTATCAAATGATAATTTTTTTCCACTTCATTTATAACTTCGTTATAAAAGAACTATTTATAAACTTCGTTTATAAAGAAACTACTCGTCTTATTTCCAAAACAAGTTTATATTTTATTCCATTAAAAATTCAAATTCTATTTTGAAATAGAATTTTCCCTTTTTAAATCTCAAATATCCTTCCACGATATTTTTACAAATCAATATTCAAGCCCAGTGATATTTAAACACACAAAGCAACGAATTATCTATTTTTCAAACACATCATATATAACAATATATATATGCAACCAAATAACAAACAGATAATATATTTTTGAGGAATCCAGTTGGATTCCTCCAACCTGTTTTCCTGCATCCACAGATGTTAGCACATAAATAATACCCATTCTGCTTCGTGGCAGAATATCGCGGTATAGAAGGTCATCCACTAATCATAGCGTGGGGCGTATAGGGTAATCATCCGCTATGAAACTGCGGGCATCCGCTAATGAGACTGCGGGAATCCAACCAATCAACAACCCAATATATATATATATATATATATATATATATATATATATAGCCTAAATAACTAATATATATAAAACAACCAGAAAACATTCACACAAGCAACAGACAATTATTTTTAATGAAATAAAAATAATTCTAAATAAAAGGTGAGTGAGATTTACTCACTGTGATTTTCCTTGCCGAGTATCTCGATAAATCTCGTAACGTCACGGCTATGAATCTACTCGAATGAAATTCATTTGTTTCCTAAAATTATTGAATTTTAATTATCGATTAAACCATTATTTATTTTCATTTACTACTAACAAATAAGTGAATTAATCCTTGTATAAATTTTTAAATTGCATAAAACATATACCTTGCTCCGAAGCAAACCAAACAAGCGATGATCCTCAATCAATCGCAAAAACACTGCCTTCTACCTCTTCGGCATTTCGTCGAACATGTTACAGGCAACATCATCGCTGCCACATCACCAATGTATTTCTCCTCAACTTCACTGCAGACCCCTGCTCGAGTCACCAAGTCCTCATCTTCATTGGACCCATCATCCTACAACTTCCGAACCCCGACTCAATACTCAGTTTAACAAAATCAGAAAATCCACCAGTCCTCCCTTCATGCCTAAACCATCCAGATCCCTTATCATGTCCACACCCATCAAATTGCAACCCACCAACACCGCTTCCTTCTAGGCTTCAAACCCCCTCCAGAACTCAAACAATACCCACGTCGACCCCCTCTGCAGTCATCGCACCTTGATGTTGGTTTCTCCAATCTAAATCCGAAGCTCTCCAGGACACTCAAACCAGCATCGACCTTTACCAAGTCGCAGTGCCTCAAACTAATTTCGCAAGTAACCAGTCCATCCCAAAATCTGGAATCGCACCATCCCCAAATCGCCAATTCGAGCAGCCCCTTCATTGCATCGATTTCTACTTCACTCATCGCTCATTGATTTGAAGTTCGTAGTAGAATTCCAGTACGATTTTGGGATTTAAAAATCTTTTTTTTTTATTACGGTGGCATCGCAATTGACAGAAAAGGAAGGACGAAGACGAATTGCTTTAGAAATGGTATGTTGGTTTTAGAATTTGAAGTAATGAAGTCGAGGGCCATGGTTTTATAGGTGCAACAGCAGACAATACGTACTGAAACCATAAATTTCCTGTCTGTTTGATAATGAAGGTCGGAGACAAATTATACAGCTCAAAGAAAATATAGGTCTGCGCAGTTTATATTAAAACGTAGGTCGGCTGACTTTTTTTTTAATTATTATTTTATTTTATTTTTGTTTCGATTAAAAAGCTAAACATCTTGTGGTCCTTTAATTTAAAACCTTGAACCGCTATTTCAACCATAATGACTGATGTTTCCAACGTTATCTGGTATTCTGGTCTTAATGAAGTGGGTTCTGAAATTAATTTTGACTATATAAAGAAGATGACTAATTTATTGATGATTAAAAATAAATTCAATTAATATAAATTGATTTCAAAACAATTTAATCCATTGATAATATATTATTATTATCGTCCCAATTCAACTAGAGTTTTATGCTAATCAATTGAATTGTTTCAAATTCAGTTTTGTATCTGACTTCAATTATTACCGTTTTCGTATTACGATAATTCGATATTAAATCGAAATTGATTTTTTTTTCTTTCGATGACTTAATATAAAAAATTCATTTATATCATCGATTCAATATTTAAAACGATATTAAATATTTAAAATAAACTGACAAAGATCCGGGTCGTTACAAGTTATTTATTTATTCAAAGAAAAGATTCAAGATAATTTCTAATTAACAATCTTGAACCACCCAAATTCTTGTAATTACTCCAAGGAAGTCTAGAAGTAAATTATCTAGGAAAATAACGAACGATTACGAAAAAATCGCAAAAATCCAAAATATCATTATTTTGATTAACTTATTAATGGTTAATTTAATTTTAGGGATCATTTCAAGCGTTAGATTGTCACATAATGGTGTTTAGGAATTCCGAATTACAACATGGCGTCCCACGTCTCGTTCGAGATCCTTAACGCACCCTATGGACAAGTTAACACAAGAAAGTCCTCACAATTTCAAACGTTCACGCAGATCTCATGAAAATATAAAAAATCAATAAATCATTCGAGATGGCATAAAGGAAATAGGATTCTTTATCAACTTACGAATAAAACACAATTGATATCTTTTGATAACGAAGAACACGGTCGACGTATATAAAAAGAACATAAATAAAATAATCTCTGAACAAGGTAAATGACAGTAAGAAATTAATGACGTGTACCTTAACTCAAGAAGAGGGATCACAAGAAGCAGGATGCTTTCCCTCATTCTTGATCTTGAGTCAATTTAGCACAATGCTTGGTGACTCACACCGGCACAACGAGACAACAAATGAGTTGTTTTAGCCCGAAGGCTTGGTGATCTCACACCAACACGACGAGATAACAAATGAGTTGTTTTAGCCCGAAGGCTTTGTGATCTCACACCGACACAACGAGATAACAAATGAGTTGTTTTATCCCGAAGGCTTGGTGATCTCACAACGAACTAGAACAACATAGCTGACAATAAGGGAGTAGATTTAGTCACAACGACATGGTATCTCCATACCGATCGACAAGTGATCAATAGACCACGCTAGGTATATAGCGACGCACGGAACAATCTTAACTAGAAAACACGAAATATCAGGATCAAAGGCGCTTACGACGCGCGTAACGACGCACGGGCAAGATACCCAATGATCAATCAACTACAAGGATCATAAATGATCAACAAGATAAGTGTGATACACAATAGGCCAGTTAATAAACAAATTCAGCCGAACGTCCCATACCGCCAGCTTAACTGTAATGACCCGCATTTTTAGAGATATATAATTAATTTATTTAATTATATAATTGGGGATTTAGAGAAGTTAATGATCGTTTAATTAAATAATATTGAATATTTAATTAATAATTATAATATAATAATATATTATAATGTCGAAATAGTCGGAAATAGTGAAATTCACAATATCATGTGAATTGAATAGCATACGAGATCTTGTGGAGTTTCGATTCGAAATATAATAACGAATATATTCAATCGACAACGGTTTGAACGTATAATTATAATATAATTATAATAGAGCTCGAAATGGCGCTGCAGTTCGTAAATTGGCGATTCGAACTTCAACTGAATGTACAGGATTCGTTTTAAGACGGATTTCTGTGAAACAAGAAACGTGTGGAGCTGGTGGAGTATATCTTTCTAGTGGAAGAGAAAAATCGGGATTTCGTCGTGTAGATTTTGATGTACGTCCAAATCAAATTTCAGAATAGTCGCTATAGAATCGTTTATCGGCCATAACGGTTATTTTCAAAATAACTAGATATCGGGTGTGAATTCAGTCAAGGTTCTTTTGGGAAGTAGTGATAATTTAATTTTTAGAATTTTATCGTAATTTTTAATTAATTAAACAAACAACTTTTTATTTGGAGTATTTCGCACCCTGAAATCAACATTTTGAAGTTTCAAAATATGAGTCCACTTACTGATGTTATTATATTTTTGGAATCCTGGCACATCGCTGATCACAACGGTAATTTTGTTTCCGTTGTTCATGGCTCGTATATATAGGAGGTAGTGTGAAACGGGGTACTCTCAAATGTAAACAAATATCCTCACTAAAATATCTAGATATTTACAGACTTACATCCCTTATAAATACCCCTCCACCATCGTTAAGACCTAACCTAATCCTCTAGTCAACACATCAAATTGTAGCCGCCCAATTCATTCTCGTTTCACAGAAAGAAAATCAAATAGAAAATGATAATAAAATCCAGAAAATATCGAAGTTGTTTTCTTTGGGTTCGCTACTACCAGCTCTTCGATTTCATACCGGTTTCATGGTACTCGATCGTGTTTTAGTCAACGTCCATCTGTGTGGTGCGAATTAGGGTTCGCTGCGGTTCCATCTAGGTAGCGTCGGAGGAGCAAGCTGGGTGATAGGTGAACTCGGGGGACTCAAGGCGCATGCGTGGACCCTGTTTGATGAAGTGCGATGCCTTCTAGGTGGTTGCGAGCTCACTGTCGTGACCGAAGGGCATTAGGTAGCGGTCCGCAAGGAGAAGCGAGCGTGGTAATTTGGTGATGGGGGAGTAGCGTTTGAGGAGGGGAGCAACCCGGTGATTTCGGTTTTGAACTCGAAGAAGAAACAAGGGAGAATCGATCGAAGCAAGAGTTGGGTTTTTGGGTTGTTTGATTCGGGAGGAACAAACAGAAGACGGGGAAGAAAAGAGAAGCGGTCTGGGCTGAAATAGAAGGGAGTTGGGCCGATCAAAGGGTAAAGCCCAAGGGATTTATATATTTAAAGTTTTAATTTAAATTCAAATATGTATTAACTTCTAAATAGTATATCTATCTCATACGGTATCAGAATCACGAACCGTAAGTTGCATCGGGGTCGTATGGACGGGAGCAACACAATGGGACTGACTGCAAGTCCATCTGAGCTCGTTACAATTTATGGCGAAATAAATTGTCCATCGAAAGCAATGAACGCAAACCGATATTTATCGGTTAACGCGCAAATGTGAGTAAATCTCACCAACTCTAAACAGTTTGTAATTTCATGTTGTATCTTTAGAACTGTTAGAAATTGTCTAATTTACTGTGTGTTGATTGTTTGATTGAACTGCTAGTCAGTTAGTTAAAATTTTATATTGATTCTGTTTAACAGAACATATCATATGGAACTGAAAGTGATGTTATCTATATTGTCTAACATCTGTGATGCAGGGAAACAGGTTGGAGGAATCCAACTGGATTCCTCAATAGATATTTTACTGTGATTTATATATTGTGATATATAATGTGATATATAATCTGTTGTTGATTATATGTGTATGGACGATATTGAACATCGTGATTTGATATGAATGAATACCATAACATATCGAAATGTTGATAAAGGGATTTTCAAAGTGATATGGAAAATAGAATATTTATAAAATGGGATATTTATAAATAAGAGATATTTATAAAGTGGAATATTTATAAATAAGGAATATTTATAAATTGGGATATTTATAAATAGGAGATATTTGAAAATGAAATAAATTCAAAACGTTTCTTTTTGAATGGAAAGGCCTGTGTGGCGAGTTTGGGGATTTTCCCGATGCTCCCGATACAAAGGAGGTTATGGCGAATTTTCCCGGGAATTTAAGGAGTTAGAATATTTTTAAGAATAAATTTAAAAGGGGAATATTTGCAAACCATTTGCAAATAGAATAAAATAGAGAAAAGAGATATTTGTAAACCATTTACAAATAGAATTGAAAGGGTAATATTTAGAAAATAAATAAAGTTAATAAAAAGGAAATTGGTTTATAAAGGAAACCGTTATGAAAAGGAAAACGTTATTAAAAGGACATTTATAAAGTGAAGAACTGTTACTAATAGTAAATCTTTATAAATGAATAAACGTGTTAAAAAGGGGATCTTTCTAAAATGAATAAACATGTTAAAAAGGGGATCTCTCTAAAATGGATAAACGTTATGAAAAGGAAGAGTTAATCAAATTTGGTATTCGAAGTTAGTTAATCGAATATGGTATTCGAAGAAGTTAATCGAATATGGTATTCGAAGTTAGTTAATCGAATATGGTATTCGAAGTTAGTTAATCGAATATGGTATTCGAAGTTAGTTAATCGAATATGTTATTCGAAAGGGGTTAGTCGAGTCGAGTCAGTCAAATAGAGTTAATCAGTTAGAATTAATCGATTTGAGTTAACCAGTTAGAGTTAACCAGTTAGAGTTAATCAGTTAGAGTTAACCAATTAGAGTAATCAGTTAGAGTTAACCAGTTAGAGTTAATCAGTTAGAGTTAACCAATTAGAGTAATCAGTTAGAGTTAAACCAATAGAGTTAATCAGTTAGAGTTAATCCAAATAATATGCCATTTAGCACGACTGCTAGCGTAATTCGCAGGGCTGCAAATAGCCTAAGGCGGTCGGATGTTCCCTGAGGGAATCAGGCGTAACCATTGTGATCGCTGCGATCTAGAGTCAAGCGAATGGAGTTAAATAGAGTTGTCGAATATAGTTTATTCGGATGGAGTTAAATAGAGTTAGTCGAATATAGTTTATTCAGATAGAGTTGAACAGAGTTAATCGAATAGTAGTTATTCAAATAGAGTTAAATGGAGTTAAATCGAATATTAGTTATTCGATAGAAGTAAATCAAGTTGAGTTAAATAAACCAAGTTAGTCGAGCCTAGTTAATTGAATCGAATTGGTCGAACCAAGTAAGTTAAGTTAGTCGAGTTAAGTTAGTTAAGTTAAATAAATCGATGTTAGTTTCATCGAAAGGAGTTATCGATGTTAGTTTCATCGAAGGGAGTATCGATTAGTTAAATCGAAAGGAAGAGTTATCGAATTTAGTTATTCAAAAAGGAGTTATCGATTTGTTAAATCGAAAGGGAAGATTATCGAATATCGTTTATTCGAGAGGAATTTTCGAATGTAGTTTATTCGAAGGAGTTATCGATTATGGTTTGATCGAAGTGAGATTTTCAAATATGAGATATTTGAAAAGGAAGAGTTATCGAATATTAGTTATTCGAAGAGAGATTATCGAATATCGTTTATTCGAGAGGAATTTTCGAATGTAGTTTATTCGAAGGAGTTATCGATTATAGTTTGATCGAAGTGAGATTTTCAAATATGAGATATTTGAAAAGGAAGAGTTATCGAATATTAGTTATTCGAAGAGAGATTATCGAATATCGTTTATTCGAGAAGGAGTTAATCGAATATAGGTTATTCGAAGAAGAGTTAATCAAATAGAGATTTCTCGAAGAGAGTTAATCGGCAAATTCGATTATATCGAATTCGGGAAAGTACTTATACTTTCCAGTGTTTAAATAGAGATTTATTTATTTATAAATAAATAAAGTGTTAGGTTAATTATTCACTAATAAGAATAGAAGTTATGATTAAAGTTAGATAATTCGAAAGTAGGGATTATAACGTTATCGTTATAACCAATGTTTTAAATATAGAAGTGGACTAGTAAAATTGAATCCGAGAAAGGCGTAAAGAAGTTGTTAAAGATTTAAAAGATAAACTTTGACCATTTCGAAGTTATAACGTTGTTCAGTCAAGGTCTGAGAGGTAATTATACCCCAACTTGAGTGACTTCCTTCTTGACTAAGAAATGGTAAGGTTTGATCGTAAAGGAGTTTTGGAAATGTTTTCCAAACGAGAATCAGAAATGTTTTCTGATAAAAGAAAATAAGAATTTAGAATATAGGGAAACAGGAGATAAGTAGATAAATGAACTAAAGAGATTATGTTAAATGATGTTTGTTCGAAATAATATCGTTGTTTGCACACTTGTTTTTCTTTGATAGTTAACTCACCGACTATCGAAGTTTTGACCATTTTAACGTTGTTAATATAGAGAGACCGGTTGGATTATTATCCATAGAACCACTCTGTATTGGCATAAGCGTCGCGAATCATATATGCCAAAGATAATTGAAGACAGAGTAAAATGCAAGGGCTATCCTGTTTACAGAATAGTGCCTTCGGTTTGTCCAGTCCCAGGACAACTAGTATGGACGAAGGTCTGACAGAGTATATCCAATGGATCGCGTAAGTTGATCTGTTCAAACGTATTCACGTTTGGTGGCGGAGGAATTCGTTTCTCTTAGCTGTATACCCGTGTTATTTTTGGATAAGTCAATTTGTGATTTGGCGGGTATGACGATGTGACATTTCTAAGTGAATGAAGATGGATGTCTGACATAGTATTTCCAGACGGTCACGTACATTGATTTCTTCAACCGTACCAAGAGTGGAAGCGGAGAAGGAAACTTCTTTTAGCTGACACGTAATGTATGGTTGTAGACATCAATTAGTGATTTTCGATGGATCTGACAATGTGGCATTCGAAGTGAATCTGATGTGATGATAAAGCGTAGCTTCTAGCCTCATCAACCGGTAAATGACAGAAATCGGGCAGGCAACATGGCTAAGTCGGTCGCACCGAAGTAGGGTGTATAATCACCTATCTAGTGAATATTCATTTGTTTCTTAAATCTATCAATGCTGTCCCATATATATACGGGAACGGTTGCTGATCCCAACCGTTGGTGATGTACATTCGATACACTCAAGCGAAATGAGTGGTCGGTCATGTGTGGCTGAGTTACAAGATGTTCTTGTTGAACTCCAGTGTATCGTTCCTAGAGTACACTGATCGGAAGGTGATTCCATACCTTGTCATAGTTGGAAACCCAATCATCCAATACGTGCTTGCGATTTTGATTGTATACTATATATGTAGAACGTGAGATGCAAGCGTTTCTACTAGACTGATATTTATTTGTACTTAGACATTATTATAATATCAGAATGATATTGCTTTGCAAAGATGTTTGGATTCTCATAAGGGAAAAACCCGTTCCGTATTCACGGCGTGGTCTTATGAGATATCATATACCTGTTTAAATGATTTGAGTTTATTCACACCAGTCCCATGACTGACCCGGAGTTTACTTTGTTGTTTTCCCTAAACTCTTGGGTGCCTAAATTTGTACGGGCAGTCAAGTAGTCGGGTTTTACAGATATACTGGAAGAGCGTGGAGCAGGAGGCTTCAAGATCATATAGCTATAGTTATTTCCGCCGTGTTGTAAGTGCTGTACTCTGATAAGTGTTATTGTATACATAACTGTTATATTTCAAAGTTATGTTATCCATTATATGTTATTCGTTCCGCTATGAGATTCGTGTTTACTCTGATGATGATGTTCTTCTTTTTTTTCTATTCTATAAGTTCTACCTTATCTTTCCTCACCCTCTAATTTCTTTCATTAACAACCGGGATTTTTCGATGTTTTGGTTATCGACGTCGTGCTTACGTCGATAACCAAAGTCGCCGAAAATCCGGGTCGTTACAGTTGGTATCAGAGCTTAAGTTAAGAATTACCTTGGCTCTGTGGCGTGACTCGGTAGAGATAGGGTTAGTAACACCCTAGATTGAGTTTGAGTGTATATATACGAGTGCGTATTTGTATTTGATATAAAAATGGTTTTATATTGTGGAGATTCATTGGCTGAGTTGTTTATGAGTTCTGGTCGATCAGTTTGATCCACTGTATCGGTAGGAGTAAATAAACACTTGAATACGATGGACCGACACAGTATGGATATGTGATATATTATCATATATAGGATATATTTGTTGCTATTATAATCGAGTAAGATTATAACATGTGAAATGGTTATATGTAACCAATCAGAATTCATATAAGTAAAGTATATGAAATAAGATGAATTAAATATGAATTTAAATCAGATTTGGAATTAAAATAAGGAAATTTTAAGTTCCTGGGAGATTTTGAAATGTTTTCAAAATGGAAGTATTCAGTAATGGTTTTGGAAATGATATAGTATTGAAATCACTTGAGTCGTTGGAAAATAATTCCGATGATGACTGCGCAGTATCATCGGTGTGATTTTCGAGTTTCTAAGTGGTGGATTACTACCAAAGGTTTTGTTTTTAAATTGTTTTGAGAAAACAAGTTGTTTAGAAATTCAAATGTTTTGAATTGGTATTGTTATTTCAAATTGATTTAAAATTAACCCAGGAATTTAAGTTCTGGAATTAAAATTTAACTAATGAAGTTAAATAAAATGAGATGTTAAAAATAAATTGAAATTTAACTCGAACTGAGTTAGATAGAATTGAATTGGATTAGAGATAATCTAGAATGAAACCAAAATTGATAAGTCAATAATTTGGGATTTGATATTGGGGTTCGAATTAAATTCGATTTGGATTTGAGGATATGAACTGATTGGAATTTGATTGAGATAACACTGTTATATGTTGAGTTGATAGCATATGGAAGTGATAGAGTTGATATGCCCGACAAAAAGGTACAATTTTATATTTGATATGAGTTGAGATTTATGAGCCGAATTGGCAAGCCGTTTGGCATTTTGATTTTCTTTTGAGTTGAAGAAGGCCCAGAGAGGCGAGTTGGAATTTGAGATATTGACCAGTACAAAGGAGGTGCTGGCGAAATTTTTCGAAAATATAAAGTGTTAGAAAATTTTCAGAATTTTTGAAAATTTTAGTTAGTCGGAATGAATAAATATTTTTGTCGATATTAATTGGTTCTGTTGAAATCAGAAATAAGGGGTAAACAAATCTTAGGAATTCCAATAGACAGGGTCGTCCTCTAACTTAGCAATTTCGAGGACGAAATTATTTTAAGTGGGGAAGAATGTAATGACCCGCATTTTTAGAGATATATAATTAATTTATTTAATTATATAATTGGGGATTTAGAGAAGTTAATGATCGTTTAATTAAATAATATTGAATATTTAATTAATAATTATAATATAATAATATATTATAATGTCGAAATAGTCGGAAATAGTGAAATTCACAATATCATGTGAATTGAATAGCATACGAGATCTTGTGGAGTTTCGATTCGAAATATAATAACGAATATATTCAATCGACGACGGTTTGAATGTATAATTATAATATAATTATAATAGAGCTCGAAATGGCGCTGCAGTTCGTAAATTGGCGATTCGAACTTCAACTGAATGTACAGGATTCGTTTTAAGACGGATTTCTGTGAAACAAGAAACGTGTGGAGCTGGTGGAGTATATCTTTCTAGTGGAAGAGAAAAATCGGGATTTCGTCGTGTAGATTTTGATGTACGTCCAAATCAAATTTCAGAATAGTCGCTATAGAATCGTTTATCGGCCATAACGGTTATTTTCAAAATAACTAGATATCGGGTGTGAATTCAGACAAGGTTCTTTTGGGAAGTAGTGATAATTTAATTTTTAGAATTTTATCGTAATTTTTAATTAATTAAACAAACAACTTTTTATTTGGAGTATTTCGCACCCTGAAATCAACATTTTGAAGTTTCAAAATATGAGTCCACTTACTGATGTTATTATATTTTTGGAATCCTGGCACATCGCTGATCACAACGGTAATTTTGTTTCCGTTGTTCATGGCTCGTATATATAGGAGGTAGTGTGAAACGGGGTACTCTCAAATGTAAACAAATATCCTCACTAAAATATCTAGATATTTACAGACTTACATCCCTTATAAATACCCCTCCACCATCGTTAAGACCTAACCTAATCCTCTAGTCAACGCATCAAATTGTAGCCGCCCAATTCATTCTCGTTTCACAGAAAGAAAATCAAATAGAAAATGATAATAAAATCCAGAAAATATCGAAGTTGTTTTCTTTGGGTTCACTACTACCAGCTCTTCGATTTCATACCGGTTTCATGGTACTCGATCGTGTTTTAGTCAACGTCCATCTGTGTGGTGCGAATTAGGGTTCGCTGCGGTTCCATCTAGGTAGCGTCGGAGGAGCAAGCTGGGTGATAGGTGAACTCGGGGGACTCAAGGCGCATGCGTGGACCCTGTTTGATGAAGTGCGATGCCTTCTAGGTGGTTGCGAGCTCACTGTCGTGACCGAAGGGCATTAGGTAGCGGTCCGCAAGGAGAAGCGAGCGTGGTAATTTGGTGATGGGGGAGTAGCGTTTGAGGAGGGGAGCAACCCGGTGATTTCGGTTTTGAACTCGAAGAAGAAACAAGGGAGAATCGATCGAAGCAAGAGTTGGGTTTTTGGGTTGTTTGATTCGGGAGGAACAAACAGAAGACGGGGAAGAAAAGAGAAGCGGTCTGGGCTGAAATAGAAGGGAGTTGGGCCGGTCAAAGGGTAAAGCCCAAGGGATTTATATATTTAAAGTTTTAATTTAAATTCAAATATGTATTAACTTCTAAATAGTATATCTATCTCATACGGTATCAGAATCACGAACCGTAAGTTGCATCGGGGTCGTATGGACGGGAGCAACACAATGGGACTGACTGCAAGTCCATCTGAGCTCGTTACAATTTATGGCGAAATAAATTGTCCATCGAAAGCAATGAACGCAAACCGATATTTATCGGTTAACGCGCAAATGTGAGTAAATCTCACCAACTCTAAACAGTTTGTAATTTCATGTTGTATCTTTAGAACTGTTAGAAATTGTCTAATTTACTGTGTGTTGATTGTTTGATTGAACTGCTAGTCAGTTAGTTAAAATTTTATATTGATTCTGTTTAACAGAACATATCATATGGAACTGAAAGTGATGTTATCTATATTGTCTAACATCTGTGATGCAGGGAAACAGGTTGGAGGAATCCAACTGGATTCCTCAATAGATATTTTACTGTGATTTATATATTGTGATATATAATGTGATATATAATCTGTTGTTGATTATATGTGTATGGACGATATTGAACATCGTGATTTGATATGAATGAATACCATAACATATCGAAATGTTGATAAAGGGATTTTCAAAGTGATATGGAAAATAGAATATTTATAAAATGGGATATTTATAAATAAGAGATATTTATAAAGTGGAATATTTATAAATAAGGAATATTTATAAATTGGGATATTTATAAATAGGAGATATTTGAAAATGAAATAAATTCAAAACGTTTCTTTTTGAATGGAAAGGCCTGTGTGGCGAGTTTGGGGATTTTCCCGATGCTCCCGATACAAAGGAGGTTATGGCGAATTTTCCCGGGAATTTAAGGAGTTAGAATATTTTTAAGAATAAATTTAAAAGGGGAATATTTGCAAACCATTTGCAAATAGAATAAAATAGAGAAAAGAGATATTTGTAAACCATTTACAAATAGAATTGAAAGGGTAATATTTAGAAAATAAATAAAGTTAATAAAAAGGAAATTGGTTTATAAAGGAAACCGTTATGAAAAGGAAAACGTTATTAAAAGGACATTTATAAAGTGAAGAACTGTTACTAATAGTAAATCTTTATAAATGAATAAACGTGTTAAAAAGGGGATCTTTCTAAAATGAATAAACATGTTAAAAAGGGGATCTCTCTAAAATGGATAAACGTTATGAAAAGGAAGAGTTAATCGAATTTGGTATTCGAAGTTAGTTAATCGAATATGGTATTCGAAGAAGTTAATCGAATATGGTATTCGAAGTTAGTTAATCGAATATGGTATTCGAAGTTAGTTAATCGAATATGGTATTCGAAGTTAGTTAATCGAATATGTTATTCGAAAGGGGTTAGTCGAGTCGAGTCAGTCAAATAGAGTTAATCAGTTAGAATTAATCGATTTGAGTTAACCAGTTAGAGTTAACCAGTTAGAGTTAATCAGTTAGAGTTAACCAATTAGAGTAATCAGTTAGAGTTAACCAGTTAGAGTTAATCAGTTAGAGTTAACCAATTAGAGTAATCAGTTAGAGTTAAACCAATAGAGTTAATCAGTTAGAGTTAATCCAAATAATATGCCATTTAGCACGACTGCTAGCGTAATTCGCAGGGCTGCAAATAGCCTAAGGCGGTCGGATGTTCCCTGAGGGAATCAGGCGTAACCATTGTGATCGCTGCGATCTAGAGTCAAGCGAATGGAGTTAAATAGAGTTGTCGAATATAGTTTATTCGGATGGAGTTAAATAGAGTTAGTCGAATATAGTTTATTCAGATAGAGTTGAACAGAGTTAATCGAATAGTAGTTATTCGAATAGAGTTAAATGGAGTTAAATCGAATATTAGTTATTCGATAGAAGTAAATCAAGTTGAGTTAAATAAACCAAGTTAGTCGAGCCTAGTTAATTGAATCGAATTGGTCGAACCAAGTAAGTTAAGTTAGTCGAGTTAAGTTAGTTAAGTTAAATAAATCGATGTTAGTTTCATCGAAAGGAGTTATCGATGTTAGTTTCATCGAAGGGAGTATCGATTAGTTAAATCGAAAGGAAGAGTTATCGAATTTAGTTATTCAAAAAGGAGTTATCGATTTGTTAAATCGAAAGGGAAGATTATCGAATATCGTTTATTCGAGAGGAATTTTCGAATGTAGTTTATTCGAAGGAGTTATCGATTATGGTTTGATCGAAGTGAGATTTTCAAATATGAGATATTTGAAAAGGAAGAGTTATCGAATATTAGTTATTCGAAGAGAGATTATCGAATATCGTTTATTCGAGAGGAATTTTCGAATGTAGTTTATTCGAAGGAGTTATCGATTATAGTTTGATCGAAGTGAGATTTTCAAATATGAGATATTTGAAAAGGAAGAGTTATCGAATATTAGTTATTCGAAGAGAGATTATCGAATATCGTTTATTCGAGAAGGAGTTAATCGAATATAGGTTATTCGAAGAAGAGTTAATCAAATAGAGATTTCTCGAAGAGAGTTAATCGGAAAATTCGATTATATCGAATTCGGGAAAGTACTTATACTTTCCAGTGTTTAAATAGAGATTTATTTATTTATAAATAAATAAAGTGTTAGGTTAATTATTCACTAATAAGAATACAAGTTATGATTAAAGTTAGATAATTCGAAAGTAGGGATTATAACGTTATCGTTATAACCAATGTTTTAAATATAGAAGTGGACTAGTAAAATTGAATCCGAGAAAGGCGTAAAGAAGTTGTTAAAGATTTAAAAGATAAACTTTGACCATTTCGAAGTTATAACGTTGTTCAGTCAAGGTCTGAGAGGTAATTATACCCCAACTTGAGTGACTTCCTTCTTGACTAAGAAATGGTAAGGTTTGATCGTAAAGGAGTTTTGGAAATGTTTTCCAAACGAGAATCAGAAATGTTTTCTGATAAAAGAAAATAAGAATTTAGAATATAGGGAAACAGGAGATAAGTAGATAAATGAACTAAAGAGATTATGTTAAATGATGTTTGTTCGAAATAATATCGTTGTTTGCACACTTGTTTTTCTTTGATAGTTAACTCACCGACTATCGAAGTTTTGACCATTTTAACGTTGTTAATATAGAGAGACCGGTTGGATTATTATCCATAGAACCACTCTGTATTGGCATAAGCGTCGCGAATCATATATGCCAAAGATAATTGAAGACAGAGTAAAATGCAAGGGCTATCCTGTTTACAGAATAGTGCCTTCGGTTTGTCCAGTCCCAGGACAACTAGTATGGACGAAGGTCTGACAGAGTATATCCAATGGATCGCGTAAGTTGATCTGTTCAAACATATTCACGTTTGGTGGCGGAGGAATTCGTTTCTCTTAGCTGTATACCCGTGTTATTTTTGGATAAGTCAATTTGTGATTTGGCGGGTATGACGATGTGACATTTCTAAGTGAATGAAGATGGATGTCTGACATAGTATTTCCAGACGGTCACGTACATTGATTTCTTCAACCGTACCAAGAGTGGAAGCGGAGAAGGAAACTTCTTTTAGCTGACACGTAATGTATGGTTGTAGACATCAATTAGTGATTTTCGATGGATCTGACAATGTGGCATTCGAAGTGAATCTGATGTGATGATAAAGCGTAGCTTCTAGCCTCATCAACCGGTAAATGACAGAAATCGGGCAGGCAGCATGGCTAAGTCGGTCGCACCGAAGTAGGGTGTATAATCACCTATCTAGTGAATATTCATTTGTTTCTTAAATCTATCAATGCTGTCCCATATATATACGGGAACGGTTGCTGATCCCAACCGTTGGTGATGTACATTCGATACACTCAAGCGAAATGAGTGGTCGGTCATGTGTGGCTGAGTTACAAGATGTTCTTGTTGAACTCCAGTGTATCGTTCCTAGAGTACACTGATCGGAAGGTGATTCCATACCTTGTCATAGTTGGAAACCCAATCATCCAATACGTGCTTGCGATTTTGATTGTATACTATATATGTAGAACGTGAGATGCAAGCGTTTCTACTAGACTGATATTTATTTGTACTTAGACATTATTATAATATCAGAATGATATTGCTTTGCAAAGATGTTTGGATTCTCATAAGGGAAAAACCCGTTCCGTATTCACGGCGTGGTCTTATGAGATATCATATACCTGTTTAAATGATTTGAGTTTATTCACACCAGTCCCATGACTGACCCGGAGTTTACTTTGTTGTTTTCCCTAAACTCTTGGGTGCCTAAATTTGTACGGGCAGTCAAGTAGTCGGGTTTTACAGATATACTGGAAGAGCGTGGAGCAGGAGGCTTCAAGATCATATAGCTATAGTTATTTCCGCCGTGTTGTAAGTGCTGTACTCTGATAAGTGTTATTGTATACATAACTGTTATATTTCAAAGTTATGTTATCCATTATATGTTATTCGTTCCGCTGTGAGATTCGTGTTTACTCTGATGATGATGTTCTTCTTTTTTTTCTATTCTATAAGTTCTACCTTATCTTTCCTCACCCTCTAATTTCTTTCATTAACAACCGGGATTTTTCGATGTTTTGGTTATCGACGTCGTGCTTACGTCGATAACCAAAGTCGCCGAAAATCCGGGTCGTTACATTAACTCAAGAATTAACGAACGAATTGTTGAATCCCACTCGAATATTCAAAATGGTTATTATCATAATTTTCAAACGCACAAGTCCAGTAATTATCCGTCAAAGCAAACACAATGGTCCATAGTCCTCACGTTTACTAAGGCGTTTAATTAAATTTCTTGTACGATTGAAGTAGTCATGACAATTTCAAAATACGATCACTGAAGCGATCGACAACTTGACATTTACGTTTCAATAACGTAATTTATACAAAGACAGACATCGATTAGAAACTCGAGTCAAAGAATGAAACAGAAGCACCACTAGAGCATACGGGCCCTAGATGGACTATAGAAATCAATCCGAAGGAGAACGAGTCGATAACTATTCTAAAAGACTTAAAACAGGACACTTGAGACATAATCACCCCTCCCGTAGGAGGTACACTGGGTGAACCGGCACTCGCACGGTTACGACCAACTATTTCGCTTCTTTAAGGAAAAAGAAGAAGGAAAAAGTTAGTTTCAAGTTGAATTCAAACGATGCGAATTCAATCAAAATGGAATCGTATTGGAAGATAAGCAATGACGGGTCTTAAGACTCTAACTAAAACCCTAAGCACGATTCCCGAGAGAGGCTCAAGACAATACCATCGTCGTGTTATCTTACACTGTTCCGATAAGTTGGCTCTGATACCAACTATAATGCCCCGCTTCTATACCCACTATCGTCCAGTTCATTTCAGAGAAATGTCGTAGACCATAATAGAGAATGAGGTTTGTGAAGAGCGGCCGATTGTATGATTACCCCATGTGAGGAATGCACATTGAATTCTGATACCGATCAAAATTTCGACATGACCATTTGGCACACAGGGCAACTACACAACGGCTATAAGTAATCCGGAAAGCAGTATAAAATAGACAACAACAATAATATAAGTATGGTACATCTCAAAGCCAGACACAGAATAATCATATCACAAAGGAGGAATAGATATGAATAAACCAAGAATGTGTACAACAAGATAGTGGTCAACAAAGATCCACTAATCCCAAAAGAATAGATACATGCACAATGATCTAAATAAAAGAATATGTACACAACAAGATAATGTCATAGGTACAACAGTACATAAAACTGCGGAGGCAGAGTAGCAAGCTAAAAGCGGAAGATCAATCCTGCGATGAGTCCCAGAGGAGTACCTAAAATGACTCGGCCTAACCCGAGTATTATTTATAAGGAAATAAACAATAAACGGATCAGTCTAACTGTACTTATCAAATAAACTGAGATAACAAGGGATATAACATAGGATGACATGAACATGGCATGTCGACACAATCAGGAAATGACAATGGAATGTCAGCACACAAATATCTCTAAATAATCTCCTAACTAATATAGAATGCAACATTCAAATAATAGCACACAACAGGAAATGACAGCGGAATGCTAAATAAACTAAACACATGAATGACAACGGAATGCCAAATAAACTAAACACATGAATGACAGTGGAATGCCAAATACACATCAAGTTGATGACCATCGCATCAAAGTAAATCATGAATCATGAATCATTTCTCAAATTGACGCGCATCGCGTCAAAGTAATCAAGAATCCAGAAATCACTCAAAATCCAGAAAACATCATAAAAAGGCAGGCCTGTTCCTAGATGAGATACAATCTCTAGGTAGCGAACCTATAAGTTTAAGCCGAAGCTCCCCACAGAGCCGGGTCATGACCCCGGAAGAGAGAAAACACATAAATCGTGAAATCTCTAGAAAACATCATAAATCATGGAAAGTTGGACCGAGTCCCATAAGTGAATCCAAGAATCGCAAATCACACTCGGGCGGTCGAGGACCACAAAAACATAAGTCACATAGTAAAAAGGAGGTATCGACAGATAGTGCGAATACTATCTGACTGGAGTTCCCCTGATAGTGCGGAAACTATTACAGTGAACCACAGTCCCCCGGAGACATAGCCAGGAAGCTAAGTCCAAATCATAAAACGGATCACATCGATCCGGGTGAATAGAAATTACTCCAAGCTAGTTCATATAAGAAAATAGCAACATGTCCCATAACCACATGTTATTCTCGAATATTTACACACTCGTATTTGGATCCTATTCAAAACAGAGAAAATCATAGAAGGAGCATTGCCACGGTTTTCGATCGGACGAGTCCAAGAATTAACCATCGAAGCAAAAGCAAGGGTTCATAGTCCTTGATTTTACTAAGACGTTTAATTAGATTTCTCATACGAACGAGAAAAGGTTTATAGGATATATACTAGTAGATTTGGAGAAGGTTCATAAAACAAATTTGTATATTAGCTTCGTATAATGAAGTAAGATTGGAAACCATTTTAGTACAAGAATTTGATAACTACTAATGACATAAAATCTCTTTATATAACTTCAAAGTGGCAATAAACAATAGTACGATTATCGAGGCAAATCGATCAAGGGGGTACACATCACAATGACATGAATTCAAATCATAAATCATAAACTCACATCACAACAACATACATGAAATCAAGGGATAACTGTTGTAATTGCGACCAACGAAAGAATCGAAATCCCAAACTAGCACCCGAAGGTTTTGAACTACATCGGAATAGACTGGAAGGATATCGAGTCGATAATTCACGTTTTAATGGCGTGAATCACCTTAACAAGAGTATTGAAAAAATTCGATATACAAAATAGAGCGCACGGGGTTTAGAATGATCACTTATTCAATTCATATCATAAACAAATGTGAATCGACTAATAAGGAACCACATTGGAAGAATCATTTGAGAATCAAAGTCTACGAATCGAGCTGCTGGTATCTGTGAATTCGTAAAGTTGAAGTTCACAAACGAAGTCCGAACGACCCGAGCTCCTGTGGGGAAAGAGCCCGGATGGGTGTAGACTGTGGACTGAGGTCCCTCTGGTCCACAGCAGAAAACCGATTGATCGTTCAAAGAGGGGGCGGTCGACCATTTTCAAACAACAAGAAAACCGGTCGACCGCCCCATTTGGGCCTGTCGACCGGTTTTGGCCTGGGCTGTTGCCCAGGCCAAAAACTAGGGGTATTTGTCCCCCGCGAGCTTCTGGTGCCGATCGTTGAGGTCCGTGACTTCTTTGGGACATCAACGAGACCTCTCCGATCCACCGTATCGACTCGCGAAGCTCGAATGCAAGGATTTTGATTATAGGTTCTAAACGAACCAAATTTCCAAACCAAATCGAATAAACGCGATATAAGTGAATTGTGAAGTCTTAGAACTTGCCGGGTGCGACAATGGTACTTCACAACACCACTTAATCATTTCAAATCAAGTGTACTGATCGTGTGAATAACACGTCATAATTTCTATTTCAAATGAACAAATAAAAGCATATCAAAGCGATTCAAGCGACTTGTGAAGACTTAGAACTTGTCGGGGGACAACCGAGCTTCGGAACATCACCAAATCAACTCATAGCATATGCATAAGATCGTATGAACAATCCTTATCATAATTTTCAACCCAATGAGACATAAAAACATGAAATCGGCTAAGTTACACTAACATAACCAATTTATTAGCACATGCAAACTCATATGAACACTAAATTACACTTTACAAGCACATAGGCTTGAGGCATAGATGCGAGTTCAATAAAGAACTCACCTTTGGTTCTTGAATGACGAGAACAAGCTCCTACAAGGAAGAACAAGCACAAATCCAAGCAAAGAACCTTTCTTTCTTCAGTCACTCCTCTCTAATCACCTCAAGAACACATATGAAGACTCATTGATGTTAGAACATCATAAAAAATCCAAAACTGAGATGAGAGAAAGGTAGAGATCGAGTAGAGAGAGCTTATCCATGTCATAGAATTGGATTTGCACAAGAATTGAGCTCTAGATTGGAAGCCCTAGCTTGGGAATTCTAATTTCCCATTCCACTCTCCATTTTTGTTTTGTTTTAAGTGTTTGAAGTTATGAGGGAGAGAGGGGCTGATTTGGGGGTTATATGAGAGCTAGGCTAGCTCAACCAAGCTCTAGCCCAAAGTGCCAATTTTCACGAACTCGGAACATATCGAACCTTATAATTTTTGAACACCTAAACGACGTTTCGAACCTGATGGAAGTGGTTTCGAGTCCCAATTCATTCGTATGTGAAAAATGATATTTTGGCCATACATTCCAATGAGAACCGGCCAAATTTCACTAACTAAAATGGTATCGATGCTTATAATCAAAAAGGTCGTAAACGATGATCCGGACTCAATGGAAGTGGTCCCGAATTCTAATTTTATCATTTGTGAAAAACGATATTTTGAGTGACATCTCGGATACGACGATCGTTTTAAATAAAATATTTAAATCCATTATCATGGAATGAGCGGGTTGTTACAATTTGATTTCTCCAGATCAGGTAATGATATACCCTAATGGGTGTGACCCACATAGTCATGCTGCCTACCCGATTTTGTGCCCTTTCCCGGTTGATGAGGCTTGAGGTCATGTTTAACTTAATAGCAACTCCATTCACTTTGAATGCCACATCGTCAGATTTGTCAAATCACTAATTGATGTCCACAAATTCACTCTGGGTGTTAAGCAAGAGAATTTCTCCGCCACCATACTTGGTATATTTGAAAAAAATCAACGAACGTGACTCTAAGGAAATACTCTGTCAGACATTCGTCCATACAAGTCATCCAGGAACAGGATGAACCAAAGGCACCCTCCTACTGCATCCAAGGAATCACCCTATAGATCAGTAGCGAGAAGTCCTTGCAATCCGTAGATTCCAGCCACGACAGAACCACAGTGTATCTCTGGGAGCTAACCACAGATTATAAGTAGTTCTTCCTCTTTATGAAGATCTACGGTCTTCAATTGGCTCCATCTTTATTCACTGCAAGTTATTTTCGATCGCAACGTTCATTTCGAAGTGGTTTGGGGTCTAGTTCCCATCCCGGTCTCTTTAAAACAACACGTCAAAAAGGTCCAATAATTTATTTGATAGTCGGTTGTTTAACTATCAAACCATAACCGTAATGTTAAGTACATTGGCAGCTCGGGTTCTTTACTGATATTCGATTATCGAAACTATTTCATTGATTCTTAGACATCGATTCCATATTACCATTACCTCAAGTAACATATCTTTATTGACCAAATCCCGTTTCACTTTATTTTTCAAAAATGTCACTTTATATTCGCCAATCTGTTATGTTACCTTCGCCTTGCGAAAATCTCCATATTCTCATTTCAAAGATATAAATAAAACTATATTTCAAAGTTAATCGAACAAATGTTAAATTTATACATTGTTTATATTTTTAAAACTTACCAGATTAAGATCTTGCAAATCTCCGGATTTCCTTGTAATAATAAACCAATCTAACTATTACAAACTAATATTATTCCTCGACAATCGTGAAGCCGTTCAAGTTGGGGTATTTAATTACCTCTCAGACCTTGACCGACAACAGTCTTATCTCAGAATAAATAAAAGTTTGAAACACACGATTATCATCCTACTTGTTATCACTTCCCTTTACCATTTATTTACAACACGGCTTTAGTAACCATTCCATTTATTTGGAATACTTATTCTCAAAACAATTCTCTTTACTTTGATTAAAGAAAACTAATTAAATGTAACTTATTTGCTTCTAACTTCTTCCATATAACTCATTTATAGTTATTTGTTTTGAATTCCCTTTTACCAAGTCTTTTACAAAATTCAACTAAGCTTCTTCTTATTGCAAGTCTTTTTCCTCAATTCTGATTCAATATCTTAAGTAGCACTTGTTTAAACTTCATGCCGAGTTTAACTTTATTACAAACTTCATTTTTGGATCTAACTCTAAAACCTTCTTCCTTTATTTCATTTAAAAAGAAATCTAGTTAAAACTTGGTTTCCAATTACCAATCTCCTTTTCGATTTATTTAGCTTGAACTCGAATTCTAAATCTCCTTATGCCATTCCTTTACATTCCCTTTTGAAATCATATTCAACTTTAATATACTAGATTAATTAATTTATTCAAAATAAATTTCACTTACCATCTTGGTTTCAAATCTGGTTTTATAAACCATTCCATACAAATTGAAATCTCTTACTTACTTTGTTCGCTTAACGATTGTTCGAAAAACTCATTTGTATATAAACCAATATTACCAATTGAAACAGTTGACTAACTCAACTTGGAAGCACCATTAACTGTTAACTGATCTCTCTTCTGATCATCCTATTAAATTAATTAAAAACATAATTAATTTAATATAAGCTCGCTCAATGTTTTGCTCGGAAGTAGTTATCTCAGATCATCAACCCTCTGGTTAAATTTTGACTTCCTTAATATAAATCATTTAAAATCTCTTTTAAAATATACGATTATAAAAATATTTATATATTTCAAATATCTCAAATAAAAAACTTGAAACCCGATTCAGTTATAAATTAAATTTTTTATAACTTTAAACTTCATCAAAGCCGCTTGACGACAAATATACATCTTAAAATAATAGATTTTAAACCCTCACTGCCAATCACATAATCAATACTGTCGATCGACTAAACTCATAACAACCATCACACTTGTTCAATCATCAATATTCAAACTAGATTCAACGTCATTTGGGGTTCAAATAGTTGATATGTAAATAATATAAGAATAAACAACATCCAAAATATTTTGAGGAATCCGGTCGGATCCCTCCAACCTGTTCTTCCCTACATCACGGGTTATTATACTTTTCAGGATAGCATAAAGTTTTTAACAAATAAATTAACATCGATAATGTAACTAGCAGCAATCATTAAGTCTACCATTAGCAACCAATCAACCAATATATATTTTTATATGGATTTATCACATCATAGCAGTCCAGAAAAAGTGTGAGAATTAACTCACCTTATTTTTCGATTGATGATCGCCAAGTTGTTTCGTTTAAATTTAAACAAAGGTTTAAAACTAAACAAAGAGTCTGATTTGCTTCCAATCCCTTCCTACTTAGCTCAACAACATTGTGCTTTCTTTTGCGATTCCAACGAATATGGTTGCGCTCAATTCTGATAATAACTGAACAAGTTATAGTTCTTCTAATATTTATTTGAAATTATATAAATTAATTAATCTTAAATTAACGTTAATTATTCTATGTTACCTTAATACCATCGTTGACCAGTTTAAATCCGTGTATCAGCCTACGCGATGCATTTCTTCCCAACAGCTCGATTTTAACTCCAATATAACAAACTCGTCCACCCAAAATGACGCCACTTCAGCACCATAATTCATGAAAACACAACTGACTTCACCAATCTCCATTTTTCATGTACTGCCCTTCACAACTACCCGATGCCCCACCTCGTTTACTACTTCTCCAGTTCCATCATCCATCCCATGCAAAACATACGGCCTCCATTCCCTTCCAGACACTATAACATTCTCCGGACAGGACCAACCACCCACTTCTTCATGTTAACGCACCGTCCAGTGATGGAGGCTTACTCGATGGAACTGCTTCCAAGCATTTCGTTATTCGGCCAGCACTAAGACAGTCAGATGTATATATATACCTAGTTTATACTTTGAATGAATATTTTTGGAAGAGGATGCTTCGTTGGATGGAGAAACTAGCATAGGGGAGTATTTATACAGGTTCGAATGAAGGAAGGACATCAGATTTTTCTTCCATCACATGGTTTCGCTGCTCTCTCCATGTGCAGATATAGAGTAGCACAGGTGATAGTAGGGGTTACGCAGATATTTTCTTCTTATTTGGTCGAGATATCATATCAAAACAGTTGGCAATGTACCCAAATAATATTTGCGCAGGGCTTCGGATATTGGTTTGTAAATACTGAAAATGACTTGCATGCGTTACCACAGATTTTGATAAGGGCATTTTAAGATTTTTTTTTGGTCCAAGCTTTCAACTGTGTTGGTCAGTAACCATGTGCCAAGATATTGATGAAAATATTTGAATAAGCTTTTTTTTCGAATTATCTCAGATATATTCGGCAGAACTAAAATAGAAATGCAACGATTTGTCAAGCCAAAATTTCTGAAACAAGCTTGACAGATGTCGTGTCACCATATCCTACTAAGATAGGATAAGAGTTCCTTTTCTTTTCTTTATTTATATATATATTTTCATAAAGATGGTTATGGGTATGGCCGCAACCTTGTTTTGCTGATTTGTTGATAGAATGGGGCTTGGATTCTTTGTAAGATCACTGCGAATATTTAATATGAATTGTACGGGATGAGATAAACTTCACATGGCTACGAGTTGTATTTATATAGGGCAGTAGGATTTTTTCTCATTTGTGAATTTTCTTTTCTTAGGGTTTGTCATGATTCACGAAAAGGATGAGGCCGATTTTGTATAGATTTTATTTGCATGTACTGTGATTGGTAAAGGATTTTATACAGGTTTACCGGGCATGTTGTGCGCAAGATTTGATTTAGGTTGATGTGTACGGATTTTGCAAGTTGTTGGATCAGGATGAGACCGTGTTTGGTTATGTCAGGATTTTCTCAAAGATTTGTATAGATTAGGTTGCCTTTTTCCTAGTGTAGTCAGCACGTTTCGAAATGGGGTAGCAGTACTGAAATTTATTTTCACAAATTATAGGTTGTTGTGCTCTTGGTTGGGTACTTGGGTATGCAAACGTTTTCCTTTGTATTCCTTTAGGCTTACGTTTGTCCTTTACTTCAGAAATGACTTAAACGTGTACAATATAAAATAGGGTAGCAGGTGAGCGTGAGTCCTTGGTGTACAGGATTGGAAGAAATTTAGCAAATTTGGCTGCCACAATTTTTATTTTTGAATGGATTGATTGGCAAGGGACTAGAATGTCTTGGAGCGCAAGGAAGATCATTTGAGATGCAAGAAAAGTGAAAGCATAGTGTGTAGGCTTTTAATCAGTTTAAATAAAAATATATTCTAACTCATTTTATTAAATAAATTCGATATAAAATCCATTTATATCACTAAATTGTTATTTAAAACGGATTTTTATATTCACAATTAATGCTCGAAAATCTAGGATGTTACATGTTATTTATCAAATGTATATTATTTACTCATACTCTATTATATTCTTGTACTCTGATGTAATTGTTGTAATAAGCAATGAAATGGTTTTCTGTTTGCGTCCTAATTTGTAGTGTTCTCAACTCAATCCGGACTTTCCTTTACAGGGAAGTTTGGGTCGTCTCAGTTGGTATCAGAGCTTTGGTTTACAGAGCTCGAGAACAAGACACGTTAGAACCAAACGAAAGAATTCATCAAAGATTGGATTAGTAATATCCAATGGGAATGACTCGTTAGAGATAGGATAAGTAGTATCCTAGAACGAGTGTGAAGAGTAGTGTTTTTAAAATAAAAATGAAAAACAAATTTTATTTTGGAAATTTAAATCTTATTATACGTATTTGAATATTTATTTTAATTTGATTTTGGACAATCGAGTATATGAAGATTTTGAATATACGCGTAATTAACGTGTATTCGAAGTCTCAAACATACTGGATAGATATAGGATCACACTCTAGTCGCCCGGAGATGATTCTGATGATCGCTATAGCATCATCAGCATTTATGTTCGAGTTTCGAAGGTGGGATGTCTATATATTTCCAATTGACTGGTGTGAGAACCAAAATTAGACAGAATTTATTTGTTGTGATTTGGCATCAAAAATGGATTTTTTTTGTATATATATAAAAATTATGAATTTGGAAAGCTGATCAACTAATTGATTGTTGGTTGTGTTGTATGATAATTAGTTTGACTAACTAAAATGTTGAAACCAATAAGAAAATGAATGGTAAATTTAGCCAAATTGAATCAAATGTTGAACTCAATTGGAAATTTGTTGAAATAGCATATATGTACATGCATATAAAATTGAACAGGTCATAGCAGGGAAGTTTGGGTCGTCTCATTATCGACTATTTTTAACGTGTAGATTCAGCCGAAGTACTTCTTTCAATGGAGTTAGAAACAACAAAGATACACATTTGAGCAATCAGATTCCTTGCTCCTACTTGTGTTTGAGAAGTAATTTGAACTTAAACACTAGGGCTGACATAAATGCTTTTAATTGCAAAGTGAAATAAGAGACCCAAAAATCGTTAAATTCAAGATCCCTACTTTTTCTCTTTTGATCACGCAATTTGATAAAAATTATTTCGAATGTAGTAGAATTATCCAGAAAAATGCTAACATACGATTAAACATAATTATTCAAATGCTTTAAGTCAAATATAGGAATGCAATATGAATGATTATGAATAATAGAGTAGTGCGAAAAACACCTATTTTTTAATCCTTTTGAGAACAATGTTAGCATACAGCTACGAGCAAACATAATTATTCAAATACCCCTTGTCATAGATAAAAAAAAAGTTTGTATATATATAAGTGTATCATATGAATATTATGGATAATAATGTAGGATGAAACTCACCCAATTTTATTTTATATAAACTTGAAAAAGGGGTGGATGAGGAAAAAAATTGTCCCAAATTCAGCATACGAGTGAGGTATAATGAGCCAAATTGAATTAGTAATCTGAAATCGAGAACAATATTTGAACCAGTATGAGCACTCTAATATGCAGATGATAATGCCTTATTTACTCAAAAATAAATCCATCGAAAATCTAGAAAATGAACAAGGTAACTTTACATTGACAATTTCTTGTAAATATAACAATAACATCCAAGTTTCCTTTAAATTACAGAAATATCCTGAAATTTCGCCAACTAATTCACGTTTAGCCCGATAGAAACCAAATTTCACAAAAAATACAAATTTTAATTTAGAAAAGAAAGTACCTTGGATTCATCTCGACTTTTCAAACCAATATGTTGCCTTTGTCAATCAATACTCCAGTTTGACTTTTTAAAGCAGATCCAAATTCAAGATGTTGATTTCGCATAAGTAGCATAATAAATTTACCATACAAAGATTTCTAGCAATATTTTACCATTCACAACTACAATGAAGGTTTTGCCGCTTAATTTTGTGAGAAAGAAGGGCTTTACCAATAAAGTCAGAATTGGAAGCGATTTCAGAATGATTCCGGGATAGCTAGGTCGACTACAACAAAACAAACTTTCTACAACGGGTAATGCCTAGTGTAACATGGGTTTCGCAAGGGGAAAACACCCAATGTATTAAGCCTCGCTGTTATAATATGTCTTAGCCATAACAGACATTGATCATTGTAATAGATTTCTGTTACAACTATTTTTGTCAATTGTTAAAAAGATGCAAAAATTTAAAAAATAATCATTGATGCATCATATATACAAAATTTGCTCGCAATTTTTAGAAACCGATACGGATTATATATTCACATCATTAATAAATTCACATATATATTTTTGGGCACAACAAGCTGGATTATAGTGGTCGTTCCACTTGATTATTAGAAAAAGAAGAAATGGCTTTCTGCACAAGCACAACAAACCAAAATTGGTTTAAAATTTCAAACCACTTACAATAAGTACAGGAGGGAGATAAAGTGTCTTAAATACAAGCTATGTGACCTAAGGATCGTCCACCAATGAAGAGCAAAAACCATACATTACCATGGAAGGTGTCATATAACGAACAGGATAGACAATATAAGAGGTAAGATCTTCCACCAAATCATCCGAGCCAACAGAGAAAATAAATTTCTGACTCTAAGACATCTTGTAAGAGCACATTATTGTCCTCGTGAATCTCCCATTCATTCCACAACTACAAATCATGTCGAACAGGCCGATAGTAAAGGCGCCGAGTCTGTCCCATCTCCCCAACGTACTTATAAAAGTAGCGCTCTCTATCATACTTTATTTGGGAGCGCAAGTGAACCCAAGCTTCATCCTCGTCATCCTTCTAATATTAGGCTCAACCATAAATTCCTCAAACTCATGAGGGGGAGGTGAGGGAACTAAATCAGGCACTTAGCTTTCGAGACCCACTTCCTAATAAGTGGACGAGGAAGCGGAAACTTATCATGTAGGGTTCATCGGCTGAAACCATGCAAGCATAAGAAGCCTGACCAAATGACTTGCAAGTATTGCAAATATTTCAAGTTTGATTATATTTCACATCAACATAAAAATCATGATTATCTATGCAAATATTTGTCTTGTTAGGTAACGGCTTGTCTAGAGTGATTTCAGTAAGAGCTCTAGCAAATTCATGATTTCTTATAGCAACAGTATTAGAATCAAAACATTTAAGTTTACCAATATGGCATGCAAGCTAAACAAACCAAGGAGTGGCTAAAGCACGAATGGAATATGGGTAAACTGTGTCCATACTGGGATAGATAACACTTGCTCTCTAGCTCTATCCACAAAACTACACCAAGTCGTAAAAGTAAATGCTCATATCTAATTCTTTTATACATATTGTCACACATTTACAAGAAATAACAAAGAACATACTTCATAATAAATAACTATTGTTTGGCCATATATAAGATACAAGCACTCACATACTTATCACATTTATACCATGCTTAGCAAAATAAAACACTTATAGACATAGAACCTTATTTCTCAAAAGGAGATTACGAGTGCAATTTCAACATCCAATCCCTTTACATGTTCAATCCCGACGAAGCAAGCCCATCCACCATCGCCAATTATGTCCCTTTTACGATTGAGTCCCATTAAACATTGGATAATTTTATAGGTGTTAGTGCAAAGAAAATATAGGTTAGATATATTATAAACTAGCTTTGGCACTCTGAAACTAAACTAAGAAGCAGTGTCATAAGTTATTTTTGGCTATTTATAAGCAAAAACTATTTTTGTGTTTGCAAAACAGTTTACTAAAAATGCATACATACATACATAATCCCTTTTTTATTTGAATAAAGTTCAAAATATATTTTTTAAGTCTAAACAAGTTATTACTATTTTAACATTGAATCATAGAAAAACAAATGAAGAATCATATTTGAATTGCTGTAAGATTAATCATTAAACAAACAATATGAAATGTGAATAGAAAGCATTGGATAGCAAGATAAACGACTTTAAAAACCACATTAAAACATTAGCCACTGACATATACAAATAGCAGTATTGAACAACTATCAAAGTTAGATGACTAATAAAAGAAAATTACAAAGGGAGGCAAAACTCAATTATAAAACAAATTTTTTAACAACAAAACCCAAATATTGAAGCTGGAAAAAAATGTACATTAAGGAAACTTCTGTGGGTTCCCTACAATGAAAGGCTTCAACATTTGTACTCTCGAATGTACACATTAAACTCTTAGAAAAGTAAATGTTAAAAATCTTTCAATTTTCACAATGCATGCTTTAACTTCTTTCTAGTTGTCTTCCTAGTTTTCATTTATTCTTCTACCAACTTCTCTTGATCTTCCATCTTTTTATGAAATATCATTAGATAAAGTGTAACAACCCAAATTCTAGAGGGTGCGAATTAAAAAAAATCATAAATCCAGAACAACTGGAACTCAAGTTGGCTTGTCTGGTATGTTGTAGAAAGACAGAGATAATAAATATATCATAGCTCAATAAAACATCTCATAGCGGAATGACAAAATATAATAATCAGATATAGCCTTACCGAAAATAATGACGCTGTCTAACAAGTGTCCAAAGGCTACCAAGTCTCTACCATAAATCGAACCTGCAAATATGTTATCAGGAGGGAGTCAGAACACATGTTCTCGTGAGAGGACAAATCATACATGCTTAAATAACCTTACATATATCGTTCGTTTATGTTTCTTAATTATTAAGTTTCCCGTGTTGATAGAACTCTAGGCTCTGCACACACGTCACATCCATCTACTCCCCAGTAGATTATGCCTAATATAATATATATAGCTATGCCTAACATCTCAAGGTACTCCCCATATTACCCACCTCACACGGTCTCCGCCATCACATCATGAAAGCATGCATAAGCTCCATCCTACGTCGAACTACATGCGAAAATCTCCATCTTTATGCTACGTAATCGCACAGAACCACCATTGCTATGTCACGTAAGCGTACAGACCCTCGTATCCGAACTCTTCGGTCGAACCACGTCCCGACATGGAGTAATGCCCTAACATCTACAATACACCACTCAATGCATGTATCCAGACCCTTACACGAGCGTACTTCCTATTATAACCTGATTTACAATGCACGAAACTCGATCGAGAGCTTTTGATATCTGTAAAGGACAGCTTCATTAGGCCTACATTACATATATCCACATATGGTCTTTCTCTTTTCACGGTGGCTATGGCCCTACCTTGGCCCCTTAACTAATGAAAGACTACATCAAGTGCTAATGAAGCACCCTATCAACCAATCTAACATCCAATTAGGTATATCCCTCAACCAACGTCCCAATAGTGAAAGATCATTGGTCTGTTGGTTTAGCTTTTAGTCTTTCCTCATCCCACCGACTACCGATGACATGCATCCGACGATTTCTATCCTTACATTGGTCCTGACCACCTCCTCCCAGAGCGAGGCATACATACAATCACCCAACACCAACTTCCACAGTGTTTTGACTGCCACACCATAATTGATGTCAAGGTATACTCTAGATGGTCCAACATATCTGTCTCCGACTGGAAACTTCATGCGATTGTTCCTCGGAGGGCCAACTCAGTGTAACGTCCCTCATTTTATCGGCTTGTATTTGAATATTTAAATCAGTTTAAATATTGAATTCGTAATATAAGTGGATTTATATAAACAAAGTTGAACGTATAAAAATATATATTAAATATAATCGAGCCGTAACATCGCTGTAGTTCGTAATTTAACGTTCTGAACTTCACCTGAGTGTACAAGACTTGTTTTAAATCGGATTTCTTCGAAACAAGAAACGTTGGAATCTGTTGAACCGTATCTTTCTGAAAGAAGTGAAAAATCAAGATTTCACGTTATAGATTGTGAATTATATCCAAATCAAATATTCAGAAAGTCGCTATGAAATCGTATATCGACCGTAACGGATTATTTGATATAACTAGATATCAGATTCGAATTTAAACAAGGTTCTTTTGAGACATAGTGATAATATAATTTTTAGAATTTTACTGATATTTTTAATTAATTAAATACGCAACTTTTTATTTGGAGTATTTTGCACCCTGTATCGATATTTTGGGATTTCACAATATGAGTTAACCTACCGATATTGTTATATTTTTGGGACCGTGACACCTCACTGAACACGACTGTATTTTTATTTCAGTCCGCAGCGCATATATATGAATATAATCGTACATAGTGGGGTGGGTAGTTTTTAGAAACTTTAAAAGAAAACATATATGTACGGACCTAGCTACTATACAAATCTAGTCATACCCTAATTCTTCACACGCAAGGAATAGCACTACCACCTCTCATATGCCTACACTTTGTAGGATAGTAAATATCTTCACCTCTCGCATTAAGAAATATGAAATGCAGAATACTTCATGCTGAAGAAAAACGTTGGAAATATAAACTACAGACTATCCTAACCTAAACCAATCTACCTTTTAGTGTACCCTTACCCTATTACTTCGTTGTGAAGAAGTAATGCAGAACCATACCCTAAGAAAGCCTAATCTATAGACTACTACTAGACTGCTATTCCTTCATAACGAAGGGATTATAGTTTATAAATAAGGCTTCTCTTTCCTCGTCCAAACATACAGAAGAAATAACTAAAGATCCGACATTTTTGAAAAGAAAAATATAAACCAAAGTTATGAAGCCCTTTTGATATATATATATATAGTTGATTTCCTCACAAAGATCTCGTCAGTCGTACATGCTTTTCTCCAGTTCGAACCTAGTTTCACGCTCCGGGTTTTTCTGTCGAAGTGAGTTGGGTTTTGGAAGGTTGTACAGCGCCGGAGAGGAGTAGTGCGAAGATCTGAAGTTTGGTGATGGCAGAAAACATAACGATGAAGTTGTGGCTGAGTACGAGATCTTAAAAGGGTGGTAGCTATGATCTTGGTTGACGGGTTGGGGTTGTAGCCGGAGTTGTGACGATGGGGAGAACAGAGTGCAGATCTGTGTAGATGAGAGATGAAATGGTGACAGACATTTGTAAAAGGGGAGATGCGAGCTTCATACAGGTGATTCTCTTTGGAAGGGAACATGCGGTTAGAAGGAAGTGGTAGAGATTTGTTTTAGTTAGCAGTTATTGAAGTGGAGTGTTAAGAGAGAATTTAAAACGTGAAGGAGTAGTTTTCAGCATATACATACTGTTACTCCAGATCGGGAAGAAGCATTTAATGTGATAGGATTTTCCTACTGTCTGGGTTTGGGTCTTGAGATAAAAAAGGAAAAAAAATAATGGCGGACACGAAAACAATATTGGCGATGTGTATATAATCGGAAGGAGGAGGAGCAGCATTTCATTGTTGGTGCGTGGAAGGACCAAATCGATTAAGGATGGGACCAATAAAGTGACACTGGTGCAGTATATAGGAGTACGAGTTGCAAGGTGATAGCATGGTCGAAAGTTCATGCAGGGATGGCACCAGCGACGAAAATCGGAGATGGAGCTCACTGGTGGGACAGTGGCGAGTGCATTGAGCATGGCAAGTGCCGCTTCCGAGCACAGTATTTCAGAGTGGGCCATGAAAGTGGGCTTGACAGGTGAAAAAGAGGATATAACGTAAAGAAATTATATGTAGGCGGGTATGCATGATGTACATTTGATGGCAGAAAGAATGAAGTTGGATAGACATCGGAGTTCTGGGAATCCATTTGGGAAAAACGAGTGAAAGCTTAATCACGAAATTAAAGGAGGCTAATCCATGGGTAACGAGTTACGCGAAACCGAATACGATGAAATCACGGGGAAATATACTGTAGTGTTGAGCAGATTCAGAGAAGATCAGACACAAATTGTTATTTAACGGTTAACGCGCCAAGGTGAGTAAAATCACTAACTCTGGTCTATTTTAAAATATTTTAATTATATTTTAATGTTGTTTGAATGCTGTGTGATGATCGTTTAGGTAAATTACAATTAAATTGGTTAAATATTATGTATCGTTGCATATGTACACATTACCGGTTGGATATTGATTCCGTCAATTATAATATCCCCGAGTATGGAACCAGTGATAATTGTTTGACTAACATTTGTGGATGCGGAAACCGGTTGGAGGAATCCGACCGGATTCCTCGATATTTATATGTACTGTTTGTTTTGTATGCACTGCTTGAACCCGAATTACATTTAAAACCACGTGTGAAAGATTGATGTTGAATGAAAATTCAGCATTTGCTTTGATAAATAAATAAATGATATAGTTTAAGAAAGTGGTAACAATCGACCGTAAACCCATCGTTTTGTTAAGAAGTGGATTGGCCGTCAGGCAAATCAATGAAATTAATTATAAAAATTATATTTTTATACTTAAAGCAAAGTTTAAACTGTAATAGAAGTTCTATTATAAACTGGTATTTGATAGCTCGTTATAAACGATTATTTGGTATTCAAATTAGTTATTGGTTATGTACAGTAAGCAACTAATCTAGTTTAGATAAATGATGAAGTTAATTGTTTACTTCAATAATGATAAAGTAAATATTATTTAATTATTTCTAATCAAATAATTGTTTCTTAAATGGACTTCGTTTAAGAGGAGATTGATTTTATAATAAGATATTATTGAAATTAAGTATAATGATTCAAATAAAAGTAAAACGTCAGAAGACAAAGAACGTCAATAGATCTTGGTAAAGAAGTTATAAATAGAACCATGAAATGAAGTTAAAGCGAAGAGTTAATGTTTAGTATAAATAATCATAAACAACAGAGATTTCAAAGTAAGGATATGGTGTTATAAAACCATAGTTAAAATTAAACAAGAAAATACGGTCTGATGGGTATTGTAAGTAATAAGGGATTAGGGTACAGACTTATATATGTTCTAAGGTAAGAACGTTGTCAATCAAGGTCTGAGAGGTAAATAAAATACCCCAACTTGAATGGCTTCACTATTATCAAGGAACGATATCATTTTGTGATGGAAATAGATGTCAAGATTAGTATAAAAGGAATATGGCAGCGTATGCAAGTCTTAGAACTATAGCGATAAAATAAACGTTGTTGATTAGGCTGAAGCGTGGCTGTTATGTCAAGATTAGTTATAAAGGAGAATATTACAGCGTATGACAAGTTTTGAAATGTAACGATAGATTAACGCTGTTAAGCAAACTTAAGCGTGATTTTTATATATAGCAGCACTTCCTAGGGAATGAAAACATTTGGTTTGGAATCCACTTAGTCTAAAGTAATAAGTAACAGTGTTTGTCCAAAGGAATATCGGAATAAGTTTAGAAAGAGAAATTGGAGAATCGTGTTAGAAAACGACGACATCTTTCGATAGTCGAAATGTAATTAGAATTAAACCATTAGGATTTGGAACTATAATTCGACGAAGTCGAATGTATTAAAGTAAATTATTTTAGGAATTATAATCTGATAGGGTCGTTAATACTTAGCTTAAACCAATAAATTATAATAGGATATTTAATCAGCGTTTAGTTAAACTTGATAAGAAGTTGTCTTAAAGAACAGAGTTTATAAAGAAGATTGGGAATATAAAGTATGAAAGTGATTTCGGTAAACGAGATAATGGTATTGATTTTCTAAATAAAGAGTTATTTGATAAAGGTATTCAGATTTCTATAATAGTATGACATTCACCTTTTAAAGTGAATAGTGTTTTAAAAATGAACGTTGGACATATTAAAATGTTTATAATGAAATTGGGATATTTTCCAATATAAATAGTGTAGATTATCCAAGTGTAGGAAATAAAGAACGTGAAACGAATGGAAATGTTCAAACATTAATAACGTAAACATCTGAAATATGGGAGAATAAGAGTTGATATTAACTGGGAATGTTTTCCAAGAATGTGAAAAGGGTAAAACGGGATTAGAGAAATATCCGGTAAGATATGGGAATTCGAATAATAAAAACGAATGTTAAATAAAAGGTGCCTGTGGTTGTGTGCGTTTAGTTGTTCATTTGAATGAATGTTTGTTTTGCTTCGATAGTTAAATAACCGACCATCGAAGTGTTCTGACCATCGTTGTCAGTACGGAGAGACCGGTTGGATATATTATCCGGAAACCACTCCGTATAAGCATAGGCGCTGCGAATTATATTATACTGAAGACAATTGAAGACGGAGTGAAATGCAAGGGTCGTCCAGTTCTAGAATAGTGCTCTTTGTTTGTCTAGTCCCAGGACAACGTGTATGGACGAGTGTCTGGTAGAGTATTTCCAACGGTCACGCCATTGATTTTTACGAATATACCAAGTTGGTGGGGAGAAGGTAACTTCTCTTTATTCTACACCCAGTGTGCATTTGTGTAATCAGTGTGTGATTACGGATTTGACGATGTGACATTCAAAGTGAATGGTGACCAGATGTTCTGAAGATAGACGTAGCCTCTAGCCTCACAACCAGGAAGTAACAAAAATTGGGCTAGGCAGCATGGCTAGTTGGGTCATCCCCAAGAAGGGTGTATTGTCACCGATCTAGAGAAAATTCATATTTATACTTCTTTTCGATTCTGTATCTCCGGATGACGGTTGGATGGCCTACAACTGTGGTGGCAATATATTCGATACACTCAAGCCAAATGAGTGGTCGGTCATGTGTGGCCGGGTTGCAAGACGTTCTTGTTGAACCCAGGTGTATCCCCTCTAGAGTACACTGTTCGGAAGGTGCTTGTAACAACCCGCAAATTCTGAACCAATTTAAAATTTTATTTTAGAAAATTTTAATGAATTTTGGGAATATAAAATAATTTATTTAAATAGTAATGGATAAAAAATTATTTTAATCGAAGTTAAAACGAATAAATTTAAATTTAATTATAAAAGGAGTTAAAACTAGCGCGGTAGTTTGAAATTTGTATTTTAAACTTTAACTGAATGTACAGGATTCAAAATAAATCAGAATTGAGTGAAACTAGAAATAATTAAATTTGTTTAATCATATCTTTCTAACGAATTTGAAAAATTGAAATTTCATTTTAAAAATCAAAAGTTATGGCTAGTTCAAAATTTAGAAAAGTCCTTGTAGAATTAATATATATTTTAATATAATATATTGGCCTTATAAATAGTCATTTTCCAAACGATCCCGTTTTCGACGAAACCACTTTTGTTGGAACCGGAATGTCGAATTATTACTAGGTTTCAATTTTTAGAATTTTTCGAATTAATATGTGAGCGTGGCAATAGAAAATGTGTTTTGTCAGTTTTAGTCAGTTTTAAACGACTTGAAAATGGCCATTTTTCAAACAGTCTCAGAATTCGACGAAATTAGTCTTGTTAGGACCGCATCATCATAAAAGAGCCAAATATATATATATATTGAAATTTTTAGAGGTCGTATGTGGCCCCGGTAATTTAAAATGTACGGTTGAATTAAATAACTAAATGTTTTATATTTTAATTTAGAGAAAAACATATCGTAACAGCCGAATTGGGTTACGAAACCTATTCCATTGTGTCCGGGATGGGGATATTTAGCTTGGGGCAACACTCGTTGGGTTTCAATTGGAGTTCGTATTATTAAAACATGAATTTTTGAATTAAATAAATTAAATAAAAATAAAAATACGCTATAAATACCACCTAAATACTCTAACCCTAATATCCCATACTCCAGCCGCCGTATCCTTTTCTTGAACGGCAGAGAAGCTCCCAAATTCAACCATTAATTTCTCCACAATCCATTCAAATTAAAACTCAATTCAATACTCGAATCGAAGAGAATCTCCTAAGCTACGATTCCATACGGATGTGATGGGATTTAGGTGACTGTAGAGGCCGGAATTGGCGAAGGAAGGGGCGGACTTCGGCACGGTTTTCTGGGCGGTGGTGAGGGCCGAGTGGGGTCCACGTCTGGGCGTTAGCAGGGGTCGGCGCGGGCTTTGGAGTGGTGGTCGTGGATCGATGAACGGTGGGGTGTAGCGCCGTGCGTGGGTGGAGGTTCCAGGCGACGGGATGGGTTCGGTGCTCCTGAAGGTAACGAAGAAGAGGAAGGAAGAGAGGGCGGCCTAATTTGTTTAATAGAGTAATTAGCTTTAATTAATTACTTAATTAATTTAAATTATGTTATTAATGTTTGAATGGCCATAACTCGATCGAATTTTATCAGAAATTCGCGAAACAAATTGCATAAGAACCGTATTAAAAAGATCTACACAACGGGACAGACCAGATCTGAAATGGAGACAGCTGAAAAGTGAGGAAAATTCAGATCTGATCTATTCTGAATCGAAATCTATTCGGTGAGATATCTATTTTTTTAATTTATAAAAATTAATTATTTATTTTATTAGTTTATATATTCATTCAGTATGAGGTTCATGTTGTATGTATACATTTATTTCCATGTTGATTGTGTTGTGACTGTGATGTACGATTGATTGTGTTTGCTAGAATTATGTGTATACTAAAATATCATATATTATCGTATATGTATAATGTTTTATATTCATGTGTGCCAAAAGTTGAAGTGTAAATTAAAACAATATTTTCACTTTCATGTTTTGGTTTAATAAAAAAAAAAGAACTAGAATAAATTGTCATTCTGTTTTAACATATCATATTAGAACAGAAACATACATTAAAATAAAAATCACCTACTTTAATGAAATGTCCATTAAAATAGAGTTTGTAAAAAAATAAAAATTATTCTTTCTTTTTAGAAGTGTAGAACTTATTTTACAAATAAAACCACATTTAATTATCATTAAAGTTTATCCTTTATTTGCATTCATCTATGCAAACATATATTGAAAATGAAATTTGTTCCTTTATTTACATTCATAAATGCAAATATATCCTAAGAATATAATTTATTCCTTTATTTGCATTCATTAATGCAAATAAACTTTAAAAACAAAAATTATTCTTTTATTTGCTTTCACCAATGCAAATATATATTAAAAATAGAAATTATTCTTTTATTTGCATTTACCAATGCAAATATATATTGAGAACAAATTATTCTTTCATTCGCACTCACCAATGCAAACACATATATTGAAAATAAAATTTACATTCTTTTAGTTGCATTTTTAAATGCAAACATAACTTGAAAATAAAATTTGTTCTTTTATTTATATTCACTAATGTAAATATGCTGTGAAAATAAGTTTTGTTCTTTTCTTTTGTTTCCATTCACTCAAATATACATTTTGTTAAAAACTTGATTTGTGAAATAAAAATCACATTTTTATTTGAACTTGATTAGTGAATAAAAATCACACTTTTATCAAAACTGTATTATGGAATTGAAAATATCACTTTTATCTAAACTTGATTATTGAATTGAAAATCACATTTTTATCAAAACCTGATTTTTGAAATGACAGTAACATTTTTGTTAAAACAAGATCATTGGAAATAAAATTGGTTCTTTTATTTGCATTCCTTATTTTCAAATAAGTAATAAATAAAAGTTACCTTATTTATTTATTTACATTCCTTGTTACAAATAAAACATTAAAATAAAGGTTTCATTTTTGTTTGCAATTCTACATGCAAACAAAGCATCAAAATGTAAGTTACACCTTTGGTTTACATTTTTGATATGAATAAAGTATGGTTTTGAAAATGCATTTTTATTTTTATTCATTAATGCAAATAAAACATGAATTAAAAATCTCATTGTACTCTCAAATTAAGAGTTACCTTTTATTTCACATTTCAGACACAAATAAAAGATAGGATTTACATTTAATTACATTCTAGCTATAGCAAAAATAGTAAGAATTAATATTTTCGTTTTATTGATATTTAGAGGACCATAAAAAGAATAGATTTTAGAATAACATTTTTATCTTAATTCTATATGAAATAAAAAGAGTTATTTTGTCTAATATTTTTTGGGTGGAATAAAAAGAGTCCTTTTTATCACTTTAAAAGAATGAATTGGAAATGTTTATTTTAGTCATTATAAAAGAATGAAAAACTAAACATTCATATTTTTATCATTAGAGTAGTAGCAGACAGAAATACTCATTTTTGTCTGAATTAAAAGAATGAAACAAATATAGCACTTGTATGTTAAATTAGAATTAAAATACAAAATATTCACTTATGATAATTTATATAGTTGAAACCAATTATTCACTTTTGTCAATCTATGCTAGTTGAAACCCAATTATTCACTTTTGTCAATTTATACTTGTTAAAAACAAACCCGATCATTGTGACACATAGGTTTGGCGAAACAAATATATCACCTTTATTGGTTTGATTAAAATTGTCGATTAAACAAACACCTCACTTTTATTTGTTTGTCGAAATAGATTTGTCGACAAGCAAAGTCATTATTTTTATTGTCCGACCCGAATAGGTTAATTGAACCAATATATTCATTTTGTCAAAATATAACAGTTAAAAAAAGTTACATTTTGGTTAATTAGATTTAGAATAAAACAAAAATTTCATTTTTGATTAAATAAATAGGTTTGTTTTACCTCAAGAGGGATGTGTCATTTCTTGTACATTTTGTTGAAATAGAACTTATTTGTTAATAGAATAATTATTTTTATTTTTGCATAACATGAAATAGAATTCATCATTCTATTTGCAAACTTAGATTAGAAATTATATTTGAATATAAGGATCATATTTTTGGGTCAAGACACACATTTGAATGTGCAAGTGAGTTAAAGTATATGTTAATGCGTACTTTAGAATTTTTTATGCAACCTTAAAAACACATTTTATGTAACAACCCGCAAAAATCAGGACCAATTTAAAATTTTATTTTAGAAAATTTTAATGAATTTTGACAATATAAAATAATTTATTTAAATAATAATGATCACAAATTTGATTTAAATCGAAGTTAGAATGAATGATTTAATTTTAATTAACAAAAGAGTTAGAAATAGCGTGGTAGTTTGAAAAGTCAAACTTGAACTTTGACTGACCGTACAGGATGCATAATGACCCCACTGCACTGGCTCATAGTCTTACTACACATCACTTTGCCCCTCGAGTCATAATGACTCTACTGCACTGATAACGTAGTCTTGCTACCATCACCTTGCCCCTCGAGTCATAATGACTCTACTGCATTGATAAGTAGCCCATCATCCATTTTCAGTGGTGAATCGAAGTTATGAACGTCGACAACTCCTTAGCACACGTCCCGCAGCAAAGCCCAACCATGAAGTGAACTCGTTGGTTCCCCATTGGATCCTGAGCTCTAACTTCCACTTGGACTACCTTTGCATCTCGGGTTATTGGTCATCACCGGATCGGTTCGGATCCCCTCTTAGCCATCAGTTCGGTTCGGAGTGCTCCCCCTTCACTGGATCGAATCGGGTCATCATCACCTCAGAGGGTCGGATCGAGTCTCCATATCCAATCGCCATCATCGGTTCGGGTCGGAGTCCTCCAATGTGCCACAGTTCGGATCGGCTTCTTCTAATCAACTCGGGTCGAGTCGTAGTCTCTAAGCCTCGTCGTAGTACATTGGTTCGGGTCGGGTACCATGGCGGATCGGGTCGGAGAACATCAGGCGGGTCAGATCGGACGATGCATGCCACGAGAAGAGCGAATAGATCGAAGAATGAAGTATGGGGAGCGGATCGGGTCCTCCCTCCGTTCCGATCCAGATCGGTCTATTTTCTGCACTTTTCCAGTAACCAGTTTTACGCCACTCGACGGCGTTTTCGACCATTCTACCTATTCTAATCAATCACAAAGCATACCATACAGTCATAGCAACAAGTAGAAGTGACCTCAAACACCAAAACATCAATATGATAGGTTAAAATAGATCAAACTTACCCAAAACCCCATATTCCCCCTTAAGCATGTTTAGGTGAAACTAATGATGTGATTAGCAAACTTTAACCAAATTAACCCATATTCATATCAGAGGTCTAAAACATCATTTCGAATTTTATAAATATTTTTCCAGAATTTTATCATGTTTAAATTCGCTAATTAACACTAATTACCCTTAATTAGCCATAATTAGTGTGGAACTATGCAAATCACTCACCTTAGCCACAAATAAACTAAGATCTGAAATAAATCTCTGATTTGATGCGAATCCCAATGCTAAACAGCAGATCTTATCTTGATTTGGTGAAGATCTCCCTTGATTTGATGTTGCTAAGCTTAATCCTTGATTAGAAGGTGATTTGGAGGTGATTTAGAGGTTGGAGGCCATTTTTAGGGTTTCTAAGAGGTTAATGGAGGCTAGAAAACTGAAATGGAATGATTCTCTAACTCCTTTCAGCCTCCCCATAACCCTAATACCGAAATGGGTTATGGGTCCATTCACTAATCACCCTATTTGGCCCGGTTAAGCAGTTTTCCACCTTCCAAACCTTATTTCAGCCATATCTCCCAAATGGTGAGTCCGTTTGGCTATTATGACCACTCTACGAAAAGGTAAACCATCAAACGAATCTAATGAAAGTGGTTTCAGGTCAAAATTCCTTTCCAGTCAAAAGTTATGGCCAAAACAAGATCAGCTAGGGGAAGAACGGTCATTTAAAAATCGACAAAAATCATGAACATGGAAAATGAGTCTAATGGTTGTTTTCCCAAAGTTACATGACCATCCGACTTCATATGGGAAAGAAATAAATATCCTACGATCCTCCGATGCGTAGAATGCGGGTTGTTACATTCCCCCTCCCCCCCCCCCCCCCCCCCAAGAAATTTCGCCCCTGAAATTCCCTAGCCAAAACACACAAAGGGTCCCGCATTCCTATCAACCATAAAACAACAATCAAACATGCAAAACAAGCAAAACAAGTCTATCCTAGCATGCAGAATAACTAAATTACAAAGTAAATCTTACCAGGCAAAGAGTTCTGGATATGTCTTTCTAATGCTCTCCTCTGTCTCCCAAGTACAGCCATTCTCGTTCTCGCCCCACTTAACCTTGACTACCCTCACCGCCTTCCTTCGAAGTTGCTTCGTATCGTGCTCGACAATACGAATCGGCTTGCGGTTCCCAACCGCCTCGGGTTCTACTTCGAAGTCCTCTAACTGATCAGGTGAAATAGTCATATCGGGGTCGTGTACGAACTTCCTTAACTGGGAAACATGAAATACGTTGTGAACTCCCGCCATCTTCTCTGGTAAGTCAACTCTATACGCCAAATTCCCAACTTGTTCGAGAACTGGGAATGGGCCAACAAATCTTGGTGCCAACTTGCCTCTCCTGCCAAATCGTATCACGCTCTTCAACGGAGAAACCTTGACAAACACCAAGTCACCAATGGAGAATTTTAAGTCTCTTCTCCTCTTATCAGCATAACTCTTCTGCCTATCTTGGGCAGCCTTCATTCGTTGTTGAATGGTCTTAATCTTATCTGAAGTTTCCCTCACCTCATCTGGTCCAAGCATAAACTTCTCGTCAGTCTCTATCCAACATGATGGTGAGTTGCACGATCTTCCGTACAAAGCTTCATATGGAGCCATACCGATACTGGATTGGTAGCTATTATTATATGCAAACTCTACTAGATGCAAATGGTCATCCCATGATCCACCAAACTCCAATATACATGCTCTCAAGAGATCTTCCAAAATACGATTCACCCTCTCCGTCTGACCGTCGGTCTGAGGATGATACGCGGTACTGAAATGTAATTCTGACCCTAGAGCCTCTTGTAAGCTCTTCCAAAACCCACTAGTGAACAACGGGTCTCGGTCACTCACAATGCTTTTAGGTACTCCATGAAATCTCACTACCCACTTCATATACAATTCTGCTAACTTAGCTGCCGTTCTGGTCGATTTGACTGGTATAAATCTTGCACTCTTAGTCAATCGATCCACAATTACCCAGATGCTATCATATCCCAATCTAGTCCTTGGTAAACCATCGATGAAATCCATCGAGACTTGCCCCCATTTCCATTCGGGAATTTCTAATGGTTGCAACAACCCACTAGGCTTCTTTTGCTCGGCTTTAACTAGTTGGCAATTCATGCATTTGGATATAAACTTCCCAACGTCTCTTTTCATCCCTTCCCAGTAGTAAATCTGCTTCATGTCTCGATACATCTTATTACCACCGGGGTGTATAGTCAGTTTTGAGTGATGACATTCTCTAAGCACTTCATCTCTCAAACCATTGACGTCGGGTACAACTAGTCTTCCATTCCTTCTAAGCCATCCATCTCGATCAAGCCCATACAAATTCATCTCCTCACCGTCGATGTTCATCTCTAACTTGGAGATGATTACCAATAGATTAGGATCGTCCCTCTGGCTGGAACCAATCCGCTCTATCAAAGTGGGTCTGATCGCCAAACTAGCTAGCACTTCTGGATCCAATTCGCACTTTGGTCTGAAATCAAACCCCGCGATATACTCCAGTTGCTTCCATTCAAGAAACATAGCCCCTAAACTGGCATGTCTCCTACTCAAGGCATTGGCTACCGCTTTACCTTTCCCAGGTGTGTATGCGATATCAAAATCATACGAAGCCAAGAACTCTAACCATCTCTACTGACGGAGATTCAGATCTTTCTGAGAGAAGAGATACTTTAACGATTTATGATCGGTAAACAACTCAAATCTTTCTCCCAAGAGATAGTGTCTCCACATCTTCAGTGCAAACATGATCGCTGCTAATTCCAAATCATGGGTAGGATACTTCTTCTCATGCGGCTTTAGCTGTCGACTAGCATAAGCTACAACCCTACCTCCTTGCATCAACACAACACCTAGTCCGGTACCACAAGCATCCGTGTATACCGTCATCTCTTCATTCCCTCTAGGAATGACTAATACTGGCGCATGCGTCAACTTTTCTTTTAGACTCTTGAATGCATTCTCACACACTCCGTCCCATACGAAGGACTGATTCTTCTTAGTCAACTGAGTCAACGGTGCTGCTATCTTGGAGAAGTCCTGGATAAACTTACGATAATATCCGGCTAACCCCAAGAAACTTCATACATCTGTTGCATTCTTGGGCGTAGGCCAATCCTGTACTGTAGCCACCTTCGCAGGGTCCACGGCAATACCATTCTCTGAAACAACATGGCCCAAGAATCTCACTTCCCTTCTCCAAAAATGACACTTAGAGAATTTCGCTTTCAATTGGTGTTTTATCAACACCTCCATCATTATCCTCAAGTGTCCCTTGTGTTATTCCTCTTTCCTCGAGTAAACAAGGATATCGTTTACGAACACAAGAACAAACTTATTCAACTGATCTCTGAATACTCGATTCATAAGGTCCACAAAGTAGGCTGGTGCATTGGTCAACCCAAATGGCATGACCAACCACTCATAAAATCTAGACGGCGTCCTAAATGCCATATGCGGAACACTCTCATCCGCTACTCGGAGCTGATGAAATCCTATCGCGAGGTCCAACTGGGAGAACACTCTTGCTCCTTCCAGTTGATCAAACAAATCATCTATCCGCGGTAGAGGATACTTATTCTTCCTCGTTACCTTATTCAACTCGCGATAGTCCACACACAACCGAAGGGAACCATCTGCCTTAGTGGCAAACACAACTGGTGCTCCCCACTCGGAGACACTTCTTCTAATAAATCCCTTCTTCAAAGATTGCTGACTTGCACCCCGAGCTCTCGCTGCTCCCTTGGTGCCATACGACGAAGTGGCATCACTATAGATCTGGCAGCTTTTACTAAATCAATACGGAACTCAATCTCTCGGTGTGGTGGAAGCCGGGTCACCTCCTCGAAGACGTCCGGATACTGGCCAACCACGGGCACGTATGACAACTCATCATGCGGGATGTCGAGGGAATTTATAAAACTAGCCATTACCCCATCATTAGGTAGACTACCAAACACTACCCTCCGCCCATCATCCGCCCTAACTGTCACCAAAAAGCCCTCACAGTCTACCACCACCCCTTATCTTTGGAGCCAATCGCCCCCCAATATAATGCCATACCTAGTAAATCCCAAAGCAAAGCAATCACAAACAAACATACATCCATGACTCGATAAGACCAAATTCCTGCAAATCGTACAAAGGCTAGTCGAACCACCAATCGGGTTCGTCACAACTAATGGTCTATCGACTATCTCGGGTTCCAGTCTCAACTTATCTACCAGGTCACTAGATATGAAGGAACGGGAAGCCCCTGTATCAAACAAAAATCGAACTGGTACATCATAAATAGAAAGCATACCTTGAATAACAACATTCTTTCCTTTCTCCGCCGCAGTTGGGGCATTCGACGAAGAAGGAACAGCATCAATAGCATATGCTTTCACAATCTATTTCTCTTTAAGAGGCTATGGATATTTATCCTTATGATGTCCCACTTGGCCACAGTTGTAGCACTTCCTTTCCGCTGGCTTGGCCCGACATTCTTTAGCATAATGGCCCTTCTTACCACAGCTGAAGCACTCAACATCTTTCTTGTTCTTTTTTTGGCCATCCTTAGATTGGTTCTGCTTCCTCTTATTCTGAGAGTTATTCTTGCTTCCACCGCCTGCTTGCGGTTTCAGCCCTTCTGCAGATGCAGCCTCAGTCTTTGACTTAGGGTAAAGACTCTCTGATCTCAAAGTTTTCCCCACAATCGATTCAAAAGTCTCATCGATGTGGTTGATAAGCCTTTCCCCCAAGTATCCATCCAACCCAGTAATGAACTTCTCATTCTTCTTCTCAGGAGTATCGATAAGAGATAGTCCATACTTCGACAAAGTGTCGAACTCAGCAATATAGTCCGAGACTGCCCTACCATTCTGCTTGAGTTCCAAGAACCACTTAAACAACACTGACTTCTGGGCAGCTGGAATGAACTTCTCGCCAAAGCGAGCCTTGAACCGATCCCAAGTAACCTGATCCTCTGGAGTAGCTGTTCTAATGGCATTCCACCAATTCATCGCTCGCCCTTGCAGCTGACGAGACGTTAGCCTTCTTTTCATCGCATCCTCGATACCCAAGTCGTCGAAGATACGATCACAGCTATCCAACCAATCCTGAACATCTGTGGCCGACTCCGTTCCATGGAACGGCTTCCCACCAAGGTTAGTGTAATTCTTGCACAACTTGGCGAAATCAACCCTAGGCACCTGCACTACTGGACCACCACCAATTCCGGGATTGGGAACTGCCCCTTGCACCTCCCTAAGCATGTCTCTCATGAGGTCAGTAAACATCGCCCTCATGTCAGCAGCATTCCCATTATTGGCTCCCCTACCAGCACCTCTAGCATATCGGCTCATCGTCAATCGGTAAAAGGGGAAACGATTAACGACCCCATAGTGGTGCTAGTGCAGTACGACTTCATTCTTATACTACTAATAGTATATATATATATAGCTTTTGAAAACCAAAGTAATCACAAATACACTCTCTCATATACGTACTATCTCTCCCTAGTGTCTTTCCCTAGGTTAACTACGTAACCTAGAGCTCTGATACCAAATGTGACGGCCCGCCCCGCACCAACCGACAAAAGTCTCCAAAAGTGCGTTGTACACATGTCCAGTTAGCACAGAACGGGTCATCAGAAGAAAAAGGGAAGAAGGAAGTGAACTAACAAGGAACCTGTAAAATGTCTCACCTATTTTATGTTAAGTATGTTGTTATTATATTTTGTTCCATGCGTTGTGAGGTCATCAGAAGAAAAAGGGAAGAAGGAAGTGAACTAACAAGGAACCTGTAAAATGTCTCACAACGCATGGAACAAAATATAATAACAACATACTTGACATAAAATAGGTGAGACAGTGCACAAGCTGAAAACAAACTAACATAGCAGCGGAAAATCCAAGTACAACTTATGATCCAAAGCTAACATTATTACAACTTTTCAAACTGTCTCAAAAACAAAAGCAAGATAAAGGGGGTACACTACTAATGCTCAAGTAGCGACCAACAACGACACAGGGAGAATATCTATATATCATACGTGGAAGCTTCCCGCTCGCCTCTGAATCAGCTACTCGCGCATCACCAGCTAACCTGTCTCTAGTCTGCTCGTGTTAGCACCCAGAGTAATAAGAGGATACACAAAACTCTGGGTCAGACATAAAGCATGGTATGAGCGATAAGCATCTAAACAGAACAATAACAGGTAGACTAAAACATACCTGGACCTGCAACCAAAGAGTTAGCACTACATACTGTACAACACTTTAAGGTGCCATTTCAAATGGTGTAAAGGTAACGGGGGTGGGGGTGTGCATGTCATAGTGATGGCAAACAATCAAGCATAACAACCATCCTCACATCTCTCACTCAGTGCATAAAGCATACGATATTCACCACTTCGATCACCCAACATACCTTGTTATGATCACTTTGCCCCCATGAAGTCATAAATGGCTTCACTGCACTGATACATAGCCACTAATCCTTTGCTATGTCCACTTTGCCCCATGGAGTCGCAATGACCCCACTACACTGGCTCATAGCCTCACTAATCCTTTACTATGTCCACTCTGCCCCATGGAGTCACAATGACCCCACTGCACTGGCTCATAGTCTTACTACGCATCACTTTGCCCCTCGAGTCATAATGACTCTACTGCACTGATAACGTAGTCTTGCTACCATCACCTTGCCCCTCGAGTCATAATGACTCTACTGCACTGATAAGTAGCCCATCATCCATTTTCAGTGGTGAATCGAAGTTATGAACGTCGACAACTCCTTAGCACACGTCCCGCAGCAAAGCCCAACCATGAAGTGAACTCGTTGGTTCCCCATTGGATCCTGAGCTCTAACTTCCACTTGGACTACCTTTGCATCTCGGGTTATTGGTCATCACCGGATCGGTTCGGATCCCCTCTAAGCCATCAGTTCGGTTCAAATCGGAGTGCTCCCCCTTCGCTGGATCGAATCGGGTCATCATCACCTCAGCGGGTCAGATCGAGTCTCCATATCCAATCGCCATCATCGGTTCGGGTCGGAGTCCTCCAATGTGCCACAGTTCGGATCGGCTTCTTCTAATCAACTCGGGTCGGGTCGTAGTCTCTAAGCCTCGTCGTAGTACATTGGTTCGGGTCGGGTACCATGGCAGATCGGGTTGGAGAACATCAGGCGGGTCGGATCAGACGATGTATGCCACGAGAAGAGCGAATAGATCGAAGAATGAAGTATGGGGAGCGGATCGGGTCCTCCCTCCGTTCCGATCCGGATCGGTTTATTTTCTGCACTTTTCCAGCAAGCAGTTTTACGCCACTCGATGGCGTTTTCGACCATTCTACGTATTCTAATCAATCACAAAGCATACCATACAGTCATAGCAACAAGTAGAAGTGACCTCAAACACCAAAACATCAATATGATAGGTTAAAATGGATCAAACTTACCCAAAACCCCATATTTCCCCTTAAGCATGTTTAGGTGAAACAAATGATGTGATTAGCAAAACTTAACCAAATTAACCCAAATTCATATAAGAGGTCTAAAACATCATTCCGAATTTTATAAATATTTTTCCAGAATTTTATCATGTTTAAATTCGCTAATTAACACTAATTACCCTTAATTAGCCATAATTAGTGAGGAACTATGCAAATCACTCACCTTAGCCACAAATAAACTAAGATCTGAAATAAATCTCTGATTTGATGCGAATCCCAATGCTAAACAGCAGCTCTTATCATGATTTGGTGAAGATCTCCCTTGATTTGATGTTGCTAAGCTTAATCCTTGATTAGAAGGTGATTTGGAGGTGATTTAGAGGCTGAAGGCCATTTTTAGGGTTTCTAAGAGGTAAGTGGAGGTTAGAAAACTGAAATGGAATGATTCTCTAACTCCTTTCAGCCTCCCCATAACCCTAATCCCGAAATGGGTTATGGGCTCATTCACTAATCACCCTATTTGGCCCGGTTAAGCAGTTTTCCACCTTCCAAACCTTATTTCAGCCATATCTCCCAAACGGTGAGTCCGTTTGGCTATTATAACCACTCTACGGAAAGGTAAACCATCAAACAAATCTAATGGAAGTGGTTTCAGGTCAAAATTCCTTTCCAGTCAAAAGTTACGGCCAAAACAATATCAGCTAGGGGCAAAACAGTCATTTAAAAATCGACAAAAATCATGAACATGGGAAATGAGTCTAATGGTTGTTTTCCCAAAGTTACATGACCATCCGACTTCATATGGGAAAGAAAAAATATCCTACGATCCTCCGATGCGTAGAATGCGGGTTGTTACAGATTACTACCAAAGATTTTGTTTTGGATTGTTTTGACAAACAAGTTGTTCGGAAATTCAAATGTTTTGAATTGCTATGTTATGAATATATATATATATATATATATAATTTCAAATTGATTTGAAATAAAAACCCCAGAAATTTGAATTTTGAAATTTAAAATTTACTTATGAAGTAAATAAATAGAAAATTTAACTAAATTAAATAAAATTGGTTTAGATTAGAAGTAATCAAGAATGGAATCGAATTGATGAATTAAGAGTTGGAATTAAGTTTGGAATTAGAGTTTGAATGGAGTTATAAGTGGATGATGTGGTTCGAGGATAATTTGAATGGAAATCAAGTGGAAATAAAATGGTATATACTGAATGGATTGCATATGGAAGCAATAGAGTGGGATGCCCAACAAAAAGGTACACGATTATATTATAATGGGTATGAGGTTTATGAGCTATCTTTGGAAAGCCGCTTGGCTGTTTGAATTTCTTTTGGATTGGAGAAGCCCAGAGAGGCGAATTGTAGTAGTGACGATTGAGCCATGCAGAGGAGATGCCAGCAAAATTTCTCGAAAATTTAAGGTGTTAGAAAATTTTCAGAGTTGTTGAAAATCTTTGTTAATAAAAAGATAATTAATATTTTAATTAAAATAATTAATTTGTTCAGTTAAAACTGAAATTTGAGAAATAAAACAAAAGATTTAACCCGGTCATAATAGGATGTGACGTTTTTCCTAGCTTAGAAATTTCAGGGATGAAATTCTTTTAAGGGGGAAGGAATGTAACGTCCCGCATTTTATCGGCTTGTATTTGAATATTTAAATCAGTTTAAATATTGAATTCGTAATATAAGTGGATTTATATAAACGAAGTTGAACGTATAAAAATATATATTAAATATAATCGAGCCCGTAACATCGCTGCAGTTCGTAATTTAACGTTCTGAACTTCAAATGAGTGTACAAGACTTGTTTTAAATCGGATTTCTTCGAAACAAGAAACGTTGGAATCTGTTGAACCGTATCTTTCTAACAGAAGTGAAAAATCAAGATTTCACATTATAGATTGTGAATTATATCCAAATCAAATATTAAGAAAGTCGCTATGAAATCGCATATCGTTCGTAACGGTTTATTTGATATAACTAGATATCGGATTCGAATTTGAACAAGGTACTTGTGAGACAAAGTGATAATTTAATTTTTAGAATTTTACTGAAATTTTTAATTAATTAAATACGCAACCTTTTATTTGGAGTATTTTGCACTCTGTATCGATATTTTGGGATTTCACAATATGAGTTAACCTACCGATATTGTTATATTTTTGGGACCGTGACACCTCACTGAACACGACTATATTTTTATTTCAGTCCGCAGCGCTTATATATGAATATAATCGTACATTGTGGGGTGGGTAGTTTTTAGAAACTTTAAAAGAAAACATATATGTACGGACCTAGCTACTTTACAATTCTAGTCATACCATAATTCTTCACATGCAAGGAATAGCACTACCACCTCTCATATGCCTACACTTTGTAGGATAGTAAATATCTTCACCTCTCGCATTAAGAAATATAAAATGCAGAATACTTCATGCTGAAGAAAAACATTGGAAATATAAACTACAGACTATCCTAACCTAAACCAATCTACCTTGTAGTGTACCCTTACCCTATTACTTCATTGTGAAGTAATGCAGAACCATACCCTAAGAAAGCCCAACCTATAGACTACTACTAGACTGCTATTCCTTCATAACGAAGGGATTATAGTTTATAAATAAGGCTTCTCTTTCCTCGTTCAAACATATTGAAGAAATAACTAAAGATCCGACATTTTTGAGAAGAAAAATATAAACCAATGTTATGAAGCCCTTTTGATATACATATACAAACATACATATATATATATAGTTGATTTCCCCACAAAGATCTCGTCATTCGTACATGCTTTTCTCCAGTTCGAACCTAGTTTCACACTTCGGGTTTTTCTATCGAAGTAAGATGGGTTTTGGAAGGTTGTACGGCGCCGGAGAGGAGTAGTGCGAAGATCTGAAGTTAGGTGACGGTGAAAAACATAACGATGAAGTTGTGGCCGAGTACGAGATCTTAAAAGGGTGGTAGCTGTGATCTTGGTTGATGGGTTGGGGTTGTAGCCGGAGTTGTGACGATGGGGAGAACGGAGTGCAGATCTGTGTAGATGAGGGATGAAATGGCGACAGGCGTTTGTAAAAGGGGAGATGCGAGCTTCATACAAGTGATTCTCTTTGGAAGGGAACATGCGGTTAGGAGGAAGTGGTAGAGATTTGTTTTAGTTTGCAGTTATTGAAGTGGAGTGTTAAGAGAGAATTTAAAACGTGAAGGACGTAAAGGAGTAGTTTTCAGCATATACATACTGTTACTTCAGATCGGGAAGAAGCATTTAACGTGGTAGGATTTTCCTACTGTTTGGGTTTGGATCTTGAGATAAAAAAGGAAAAAAAATAATGGCGGACATGAAAACAATATTGGCGATGGGTATATAATCGGAAGGAGGAGCAGCAGCATTTCATTGTTGGTGCGTGGAAGGACCAAATCGATTGAGGATGGGACCAATAAAGTGACGTTGGTGCAGTATATAGGAGTACGAGTTGCAAGGTGATAGCATGGTCGAAAGTTCATGCAGGGATGGCACCGGCGACAGAAATCAGAGATGGAGCTCACTGGTGGGACAGTGGCAAGTGCATGGAGCATGGCAAGTGCTGCTCCCGAGCACAGTATTTCAGAGTGGGCCATGAAAGTGGACTTGACAGGTGAAAAAGAGGATATAACGTAAAGAAATTATATGTAGGTGGATAAGCATCATGTACATTTGATGGCAGAAAGAATGAAGTTGGATAGACATCGGAGTTCTGGGAATCTATTTGGGAAAAACGAGTGAAAGCTTAATCATGAAATTAAAGGAGGCTAATCTATGGGTAACGAGTTACGTGAAACCAAATACGATGAAATCACGGGGGAAAATACTGCAGTGTTGAGCAGATTCAGAGAAGATCAGACGCAAATCGTTATTTAACGGTTAACGCGCCAAGATGAGTAAAATCACAAACTTTGATCTATTTTAAAATATTTTAATTATATTTTAATATTATATGTACACATCATCGGTTGGATATTGATTCCGTCAATTATAATATCCCCGAGTATGGAATCAGTGATAATTGTTTGACTAACATTTGTGGATGCGGAAACCGGTTGGAGGAATCCGACCGGATTCCTCGATATTTATATGTACTGTTTGTTTTGTATGCACTGCTTGAACCCGAATTACATTTGAAACCCCGTGTGAAAGATTGATGTTGAATGAAAATTCAGCATTTGCTTTGATAAATAAATAAACGATATTGATTAAGAAAGTGGTAACAATCGACCGTAAACCCATCGTTTTGTTAAGAAGTGGATTGGCCGTCAGGCAAATCAATGAAATTAATTATAAAAATTATATTTTTATAATTAAAGAAAATTTTAAACTGTAATAGAAGTTCTATTATAAACTGGTATTTGATAGCTCGTTATAAACGATTATTTGGTATTCAAATTAGTTATTGGTTATGTACAGTAAGCAACTAATCTAGTTTAGATAAATGATGAAGTGAATAGTTTACTTCAGTAATGATAAAGTAAATATTATTTAATTATTTCTAATCAAATAATTGTTTCTTAAATGGACTTCGTTTAAGAGGAAATTGATTTTATAATAAGATATTATTGAAATTAAGTATAATGATTCAAATAAAAGTAAAACGTCAGAAGACAAAGAACGTCAATAGATCTTGGTAAAGAAGTTATAAATAGAACCATGAAATGGAGTTAAAGCGAAGAGTTAATGTTTAATATAAATAATCATAAACAACAGAGATTTCAAAGTAAGGATATGGTGTTACAAAATTATAGTTAAAATTAAACAAGAAAATACGGTCTGATGGGTATTATAAGTAATAAGGGATTAGGGTACAGACTTATATATGTTCTAAGGTAAGAACGTTGTCGATCAAGGTCTGAGAGGTAAATAAAATACCCCAACTTGAATGACTTCACTATTATCGAGGAACGATATCAGTTTGTGACGGAAATAGATGTCAAGATTAGTATAAAAGGAATATGGCAGCGTATGCAAGTCTTAGAACTATAGCGACAAAATAAACGCTGTTTATTAGGCTTAAGCGTGATTGTTATGTCAAGATTAGTTATAAAGGAGAATATTACAGCGTATGACGAGTTTTGAAATGTAATAACACTGTTAAGCAAACTTAAGCGTGATTTTATACATAGCAGCACTTCCTAGGGAATGAAAACATTTGGTTTGGAATCCACTTAGTCTAAAGTAATAAGTAACGGTGTTTGTCCAAAGGAATATCAGAATAAGTTTAGAAAGAGAAATTGGAGAATCGTGTTTGAAAACGATGACATCTTTCGATAGTCGAAATGTAATTAGAATTAAACCATTAGGATTTGGAACTATAATTCGATGAAGTCGAATGTATTAAAGTAAATTATTCTAGGAATTATAATCTGATAGGGTCGTTAATACTTAGCTTAAACCAATAAATTATAATTGGATATGTAATCAGTGTTTAGTTAAACTTGATAAGAAGTTGTCTTAAAGAACAGAGTTTATAAAGTAGATTGGGAATATAAAGTATGAAAGAGATTTCGGTAGACGAGATAATGGTATTGATTTTCTAAATAAAGAGTTATTTGATAAAGGTGTTCAGATTTCTATAATAGTATGACATTCACCTTTTAAAGTGAACAGTGTTTTAAAAATGAACATTGGACATATTAAAATGTTTATAATGAAATTGGGATATTTTCCAATGTAAATAGTGTAGATTATCCAAGTGTAGGAAATAAAGAACGTGAAACGAATGGAAATGTTCAAACATTAATAACATATACATCTGAAATATGGGAGAATAAGAGTTGATATTAACTGGGAATGTTTTCCAATAATGTGAAAAGGATAAAATGGGATTAGAGAAATATCCGGTAAGATATGGGAATTCGAATAATAAAAACGAATGTTAAATAAAAGGTGCTTGTGTTTGCGTGCGTTTAGTTGTTCATTTGAATGAATGTTTGTTTTACTTCGATAGTTAAATAACCGACTATAGAAGTGTTTTGACCATCGTTGTCAATACGGAGAGACCGGTTGGATATATTATCCGGAAACCACTCCGTATAGGCATAAGCGCTGCGAATTATATTCTACTGAAGACAATTGAAGACAGAGTGAAATGCAAGGGTCGTCTAGTTCCAGAATAGTGCTCTTTGTTTGTCCAGTCCCAGGACAACGTGTATGGACGAGTGTCTGACAGAGTATTTCCAACGGTTACGCCATTGATTTTTACGATATACCAAGTAGGTGGGGGGAAGGTAACTTCTCTTTATTCTACACCCAGTGTGCATTTGTGTAATCAGTGTGTGATTACGGATTTTTCGATGTGACATTCAAAGAGAATGGTGATCAGATGTTCTGAAGATAGACGTAGCCTCTAGCCTCACAACCAGGAAGTAACAAAAATTGGGCTAGGCAGCATGGCTAGTTGGGTCATCCCAAGCAGGGTGTATTGGCACCGATCTAGAGAAAATTCATATTTATACTTCTTTTCGATTCTGTATCTTCGGATGACGGTTGGATGGCCTACAACCGTGGTGGCAATATATTTGATACACTCAAGCCAAATGAGTGGACGGTCATATGTGGCCGGGTTGCAAGACGTTCTTGTTGAACCCAGGTGTATCCCTTATCGAGTACACTGTTCGGAAGGTGCTCCCATACCTTGTCTGTTGGAATCCATTCTCCAATAAGCGCCCTGCGGTTTTTGATTGTATACTATATATATGTGGAGCGTGAGATGCTAGCGTTCTGCTACTTGATTATTTGATTGAGTAGACATTATTATAATATCACTGGGTTTTGATATCAAAGTATTCTGGATTATAGTAAGGTAAAAACCGTCCATGTTTATGTGTGGGCTGGTCTTACTATTATTCTTTTGTTTCAAAAGGATTTTCAAAAGTTAAACAGTATGGTTGGAATTTACTCACACCAGTCCCATGACTGACCCAGAGTTTATTTTGTTTTGTTTTCCCTAAACTCTTGGGTGCCCAAATTTGTACGGGCAGTCAAGTGTTTCAGGCTTTTACAGATTCACTTGGAAGAGCTGGATGCAGAAGGCTTCACCATGAATTAGTTAGAGATTATTTCCGTTGTGATATGATGTACTGTACTCTGATAATGGTATGTATATACAAATTCAGATTTGTATTTCAAAGTTATGTTATATAATACATTTAATTGTTCCGCTGTGAGTTTCGTGTTTACTCTGATTCTGTTCATTTGTATTCTTCTTCTTCTATTCTATTAGTTCTATCTTTTCTATCTCATCCTCTAAATTCTTTCTATCAATGTCCCGGTATTTTCGATGCTCGAGTAATTAACAGTGTATTTATGTTGATTTTCTGGGTCGAAAATTCCGCGGCCATTACACTCAGAGTACCCTACCATATCCTGCAAAAGCCTCATGCTTCCCTCCAGTCTCACATAATTATCAGTTGAATGTGCTCCCCTCGTGTCTCCAGACTACGCGATGATCTACCCATTGGGTTATTCATCTCCATACGTACAGACTGGTCAAGGCGCATCATGTCATGGCGTTATTAGAACCTATGTCTGATCTTTTAATCACACACTTGCTTTAACTTATCACATTGCTAATTAAATTGATTATTTACACATTCATTTTCTATTCAAGTTACTAGTTAATTATCATATATTTGACCACTTATTTTCCCCAATCAGTCCCTTGCGGCCGGAACAGACCATATCTATAAACCACTTATTTTCTCTAATCAGCCCCATGCTGTCGGAATGGACTTTCGCTTATTATTATTACATTCATTGAACTTAATCCTCCTAATTATAGTTTACTAATAATAAGCCTACTTTATTCTTTCTCATTTAATTATAACCACATGATATATCGTTACTACAACTATCACTGTGGGTTTGCATATTAACTTAGTTTCCTTAACTAAGGTTTATTAGTAAGTTCTCTTTTCACATCAATTATAACTTACTTTATAATTCCACATGTCCCTAGGACAAGCCAATCTATTATTTTTCGCTCCCATTCATATAATTAATTATAATAGGTTGTATTCCCCATTCATCGCATTTTCTATAGCTTCCTTATTTTTTAAGTGAACTTATACTGTTGTAACCTTTCTTTAGTAATTGTCTTATGCATTTTTATCATCACATGAAACATTTCGTACACTTCATTAAACTGGTTGGTGGAAATGTATAAAAAATCTATTTCCATAATATACATTAATTAAGATCCGTAGTTGCAAGGTATTTCTTTCTATTACATCATGTATATATTTATTTGATTAGTGTGCAATACGGTTAAAAAAAACTATTTCATGCTAATCCCTATTATCTTCCTTTTTCTTGCAACTACGTTCTCTGTAATTTACCATAAGGGTAATTATGGGAATGTATCTCTTCTCCACCCGCAACTAACTCAGTCCACTACTAATTCCCTTTTTCTAAGTTATATATCATTTCATGTTTTCTTACACAATTCCCAATTCCAATTTAATTATGGTAATTTATGTACAAAATTAGGCTTACAAATTCTTATTCTATTATTTTCCTGATTTACTGTAATCTTTCTCAAACCAACATTTTGATCATATTCCAACAATATCTTTTTGGAACATACATAATTTATCGTCGAATTTACAGTCTTAGGAATATGTGCATAATCATCGTCAAATTCACAATTATGATATTACAGTGAATTCTTAAACCCAAACAGAAAGATATAGAAATATATTTACACAACAGTAATATTCTTAATGCGCTTAGGGGATGAATTACATCACAATTATCAAAATTTCAATTATTTATTACATTAAGAATTACGGGGAACAAATGATAAATACCATTACCAAAAGGCATAATATAAATCCACTCACCTGTTAGCTTTCCAATTCCAGAATCTAATTCAGGATTATTAAATATGGTTTCTCACAAAATTTGATTCAATACAGTAATAACCACAAATTTACAATTCAAAACCCAAAAGAAAACAAAAGAATTGAATAGGAATCAGATTCATGGAATTTACCTTGTACGAAAAGGAATTTGAGGGCCTACAATCCTAAGTTAGGAATTTCAATCTTCAATTCTTGCTTCTAAAGGCTTAAACCAATTTAATTTGATTTAGAAAAGTTTTGGAGAAGAAATGAATGGTAAGGATTCCGCGTCTGCTCCAGAATAATGAGTTTGACGGCTAGCCCTGGGCGTTTATTTATAGCCGCTCAAAAGAACTTGGTTCAATAGATTCGTGTAAAGCAAATCACAACCGTCACCGAAAATAAAATACGTTACATAACCTGAAAAACTCACGTTGCCCAGACCCATTTTAGGTCGACCCAACATTACTTGGGTCGACACCGGGTTGACCCAGACCTCCTTCGGTCGACACTAGGTCAACCCAAGCGCTATTATGGGTCGATCTATACACGTTTAAGATAAGTGTGTAACGCCCTATACTTTTAACAGTTAATAAATAATTTATTAAATTATTTAAATGTTGTTATGGTAATTTAAAATGACTTGAGTTAAATTATATTGAATATTTAATTAATTGAATAATATATTTGATTACGAAATAATCGAAAATAGTAGAATTGGCAATATTGTGTGAATTGGATAGTATAAGAGATTTGGTATAGTTTAGATTTGAATTTCAATAATGAATCTATTTAATAAACGACATTATAACATATAATTTATATTATAATTTAAAATGAGCTCGTAATGTCATGGTAGTTCGTAATTTGGCAATTCGAACTTTAAACGAACATACAGAATCCGTTTTAAGTCAGATTTCTACGAAACAAGAAACGTTTGGATCTGGCGAACTATATATTTCTAATGGAAGAGAAAAATAAAGATTTTTTCGTGTAGATTGTGAGTTATGTCAAAATCAATTTTAAAATAGTCGCTATGGAATTCGTTTATAATTTATAACGATTTATAAAAGGATTTTATTATAAATTAAATATCGATTTAACCTGGATTTGAAATACGAGTTATATATCCCGATATGTTTATTTTGGAGCTAAATAATCTTCTATGTGAATATATACGATAATATTAAGTTATTAATATTAAATTTAATTATTTTTAAATATATTAGTATTTAAATGGTTTATCTAGAGCTTTGAAAATAGACATTTTTACAAATGCTCTCCGTTTTCGACGAAATTAATTTTGTTAGATCCGGAATTTTAAATTATTGTTAAGTTTCAATTTTCGTGATTTTTGGAGTCAGTATGTGCCGTACGGAATTTTAATGTGAAAAACAGTCAATAATTTGACTTTAAAAATAGGCTGTGCGAGCAAACGGACTCGGAATTCGACAAAACTAGTTTCTTTGGGTCCGTAATGTCAAACTCTAGTTGTATTTCCATTTTCGTTGAATTTAAATATCATATGTGACTATATGGAATTTTAAAGGATAAATACACACAAAGGTTGATTAAAAATGAATATAAAATCGAATAAAAAAATAGTTTTATCTTTATATAAATAGGGTATCACTCTTTCTAACCCTAATCAAATTTTCACGTAGTCAAAAGAGGAAGCCGCCATCTGTTGAAACAAAAATGAGGGAAACCGTTAGTTCTAAATTCAAAATAAAATCGTATAAAATTACTAAAATCAAACGAGTTGTACATATGGAATCAACAACGAAAGAGCTTATTTTAAGTATATGTTTTTCTCAGTTCGACATTAATTAATTCGCTTTCATGGTTTCAGCGTTGGATAGGGTTGATCATTTTGAATAGCGTGAGCATCGATTTAATTTTTGGAGGGTAACTTTGAGTTTGTGGCATCGATTGGGAGAAGATGGTGATTTTTGGTGAGAATCGGTGTAGTTTGGTGTCGATCATCGCAATGTGGCAGCGTTGAAATAATTGGAGGATGCAACCTGGGAAGGGGTCGTGAGTTTGTGTTTGGGGTTTTGATGTTCAAGGGCTTGGGGAGACAGAGTGAATGGAAGTGGAGTTACGAATTTTAATGGAGGATAGTGTGAATTTGTGGAGGCTGACAATGGGGGCGTTGTACGATAATGGTGCGTGTTGTTTCTTGGAGAAAGAGGAGTGTGATCTGAACTATATTGGAAGAAGAAGGCTTTCCAGTAGTGGGTATGGGTATTTCAGTGGGTGTGGGCCGATTTCAGAGAGGGTGAGGACTGATAAGGTTTTAAATAAACATAATTTGCATATATAAAATATATATTAACTTATAAGTATCATAACTTGTTCATACGATATCAGTTTCTAGCAAAACAAGATCCGTTGGGATCGTATGGACGGTGGCTACACAATGGAACTGATTTGGAGTCGATTGGAGCTCGTTTGAATTTATGGAAAAATAATATGCCTGGACAGAGCTGTTGAACGTTTATCGTTATTCAACGATAACCGACCAAAGTGAGAAAACTCACTTACTCTGTTCAGTTTATAATTTTATAAATGTAATTTGGTATTGATAAATGATGATTGATTTCTGTGTGATGGTTGTTTGGGTGAGTTGCTAATTAATTGGTTGAAAATATAGATATAATTATATATATATATCATTAATCAAGTATTGATTCTGTTTATCAGAATATTTCATATTAAAATGAAACTGATGTTATTTATAATTTTTAACATCTGTGGATGCTGGGAAATAGATTGGAGGGATCCAACTGGATTCCTCAATATTTATAATATTGTTTTTTCAAATATTGTGATATACGATGTGATATATAATCCGTGATTGATTATGATGACACTAGTCTTGTTATTTTAAATGCTACAAGAAATACGGGAATGTAAAAAGGGAATTTCAAAGTGTATATTGAAAATAAAATATTTATATAAAATCAATGGATTTTATAAAAAGGAATTATTTGGGAAATTAAATATGAACTTCTGTATAGAAATTATTAACAGTTATATGGAAGTTTTAAAAGGCTGTTTTGGTATAAATACTGAATGAAGGTAATAAGAGGTAAATAAATGAGTATATGAAGTAAATATAATATTTGGGAAATTTATAGAATTTTAAAAAGGAAATTTTCAGTTATAAAAGAATTATGGGAAAATAGATTTAAAGTAGATATTAAATAGAAATCTGTTTTTAACAGGTAAAGTGAGAAAATTAATCTATAAACAATGTTAATAAATTAAGCAAATTATTTATCACTGGATAAATAAAAATATAAAGTCTGTGTAACACCCCACACCCGCTAAGGTCACTCACTAAGGGAATGCCTTAACTTCGGTGGAGTATTTTAAGTGAATATAGAACAGAAAAATTACAACAAGACAGATATAAATAATACTTGTTAAATAAAACCTCATTTCATTGTAGCAGAAGGTAAACATGTTTGGTCACATATCAAAAACCAACAAGAGTCAAGTACAAAATATCCATCTCGATAAAAACATAAGTACATAATCCCACTACATACTAATAGCCATAATAGAAAAGATAAGCTGGGCTTTACATCAACGGTCCAAGCTCCAAAAGATAGATAAAGCAATCTGATCAAAGCCCACTAGCGCTAGGCCCACTCTGAGAACCTGAGGGTTGGGAAAAAAAGATAAAAACAACGGGGTCAGACATAAGTCTGAGCGAGTCCTATAACTTTAACAATACAATCATTAAAGTAATTAGGGTATGATATAAACTTGGTACGGTAACGACTGGGGATAAATGACTACACTAAGCAGCCATCTAGACATAGGAAGAACCAAGATAACGGTAAAGACGCATCTACCCACCCAAGGATAATTACTAAACTGCACCACACCAGTCATTCCTAACTTAAAGGTTGATCCCACCCAAGGACTTAGAAAATTTAACTAGTAGTTTCGTGTACCCCTAGCTGATCACATAGGTACCGTCTGCCCCTATCTCCACTAGGTGTACCCACTGCTCCCTAAGCGATCGGCTCCCTAATGTAGATAACCGTGCTGGCCCCACAGTGGGGTGTATCACTCCCCAAAGTGGCAACCCGATACTATCAACGGTGCACGGCTTATACCTACACGATGCAACAACGTCTTACCTACCAGCCCGGGTCCACACACGCATATGAAACCCGTTGGACTTGCGTTGCCACCGCTAACCCGTTTTGGCCTCTTATAGTCAAGCCCACTACGCGTGTCCCATCCTCGACATGGGTCGAGCCCACAAAGATACATATGGGTTACTGGTTGAAATGGGCCCCAACAAGCTACCCACCTAAGCTTGTCCCTTTTCTAGTGCATCCCACTTAACCCTTTAATCATGTTTAATTACATGTTTCCACTTGGTTAAGTATTCTAATCATATTTTCTATCGCCACCCAAGGCAACCACTAGATTTCCACATGCCACCCAAGGCACCCACTTAACCCCTCATGCCCCACTACATGCTTATCTGGTTAAGTGTTTCTTAATTGATTAAGACTGTAACCTTTGTAAAGACCTCTCACATTAGACTATCTTTTATGGCAGCTGGATTTGTCGGTCGGGTCCGGGCAGCCTTACGCCATAACAGAGTCTAACCTCGTGTCTTTACACTAGTCACGTATTTAGTTTATGCCTAAGACCTCTCACATTGGGCCAATCATTTGTAGCCGCTGGATTTGCCGGTCGGGTCCGGGCAGTCTTATGCTACAAAAGGGTCCAACCTCGTGTCTTAGTCGATTAATTACACCTAATTAATCATCCCCATATTTTGAATTAATTTTCCCTAATTAATTCCAATTTAATGATGTACATAATTGACTCAATTATGTCCATCCACTTATGGTATGCAACATCATACCAATTTCACCACAATTTTGTTAACATGAATATTAACCCCATCGTTCCCCACGTAATACGCTAACATGACATACTTAAAAGGGAAGATTCATCACAAATACAATGGGTTCAACTTAGCATAACATTAGCATCAACATGGGTTTTAAAGGTGTCAACTTGCATATATGACCATAGCATCAAACCCAACTAGCATAAATAATCAACCCAAACTTGCATGAATCACATATGTCATAAAGAGGGTAACTTGCATAGATGTTCATGTCATAGACCTATCATAAAGGGATAAACTTGCATACATGTCATAGGTCTAAAAAGGGATGAACTTGCATATGTTACTCATATCATAAAAAGGGGTAAACATGCATATATATGCATGACATACAAAGGGGTAAACTTGCATATGTATGCATATCATACAAAGGTGTAAACTTGCACATGTTACTTGCATATAATCAAACACCAAACTTGCATAACATGTCATATATGAACTTGCATATAATCAAACACCAAACTTGCATAACATGTCATATATGAACTTGCATATAATCAAACACCAAACTTGCATAGCATGTCATATATGAACTTGCATATAATCAAACACCAAACTTGCATAACATGGTGTCATAATGGATCAATGTTTATCATAGTGATTTGCATAACTAGCATCATGAACATATAGCATAAAACTTGCATAACTAGCATCATGGACATATAGCATAAAACTTGCACAACTAACATCATGAGCACATAGCATATGATAACATAACTTGCATTGATCCACATTCATAACCATAACCTCATTATATCCTATCATAATTAGTTTAGCAATTGCTTGCTAAAGGCATAGAAACTCATAACTTGTTGATTAGAACTCCTATGAAGAAGATTAAGTTGCTAGAGTTGATTAGAAGTTGATTTGAGAAGCTATCTTCTTCTAAAATTTGATGGAGGCTCCTTCTACTTGCATTTTGACGGCATGACGACGTTGTATCTATTTTTAGTATGGATTAGGGTAGTCTTAGGGTGTATTTATAGATTTAGGATGTAGTTTAGGCCCTTAGATTAACCCTAGATTAGGTTAGAGCCGTCAGATTTCGTCACAAGCCCCAAAACACAGCCCAACAGCCAAAACAGTGCACCCAGGCCAAACTGGCTCGGCCACCTGTGCCGACTCCCAAGTCGACTGGGCAGTCGACTTGGGTCTTGTGGTGTCGACTCCCAAGTCGACTCCCCAGTCGACTTGGGGTGTGGCGGGGATTTTCTCGCCTAGCTCCATTTCTGCATTTGAAATCTGTTTTTTGAAATTTGAATTTTCTGAAAACTTCTTTGGGCCTTAACTGGGTCATACGGACTCCGATTTTCAAAAACTCGGACTCTATTTCGCGTATTTTTCCGAGACGAACGCAATGGCATAGCCCGTTTCCCCTGATTCAGATCTTAAAATTTAATCCTGCCCTGATTTATATTATAACAAGTTATTCAATATACGGGGTGTTACATTCTCCCCTACTTAAAGGATTTCGTCCCCGAAATCTCTAAGTCAAGAAGAACGTATCCTACCAACCAAACAACCATCTACTAAACCATCAAACACTGGCATCCATTGTCCTTAAAGTTTCTAATGCCGTATGAACATATGCAAAAAGTGTGTGTATATGTTCCTTGTCTAATGCAAAATCAGGCGGTCTATTGATTCAGTTGACCTCCTTAATGCAAACCATGATAGTGCCATGCATCCAATATGTATGCGAAAGAACCCTATCGACACATACTATTTCTACATGTGTGCACAACCATACACCAAAATGCATCATCCACATGATAACACAACCATTATACATCCATTAATATGGCTACCTACACACAATTATATGCAATATGCAATAGGAAGTGACTGAGCCGATCTAGTGTCTAAAGTGTGTGTATATGCATCCACGAGCAACCACTAGCAAATACTTGCATCCACACGCATCCATCAAGCATAACATTTCTCAAACACATGTTTCAACCATAGGTTTACCCTATCTAAAGGTCAAAGGTACTAATGAGAGGACATACTAAAGATAAAATAAGTACTAGACAAACGATAAAGGAGAAATTAGAAGATATACCCTCAAAAAGGAATGGGTACAAAGAACGCATCTTCACTTCTGTGTCCCAAGTAGCGTTGCTCTCATCATCTCCCCATTGCACTTTGACTAGTTGAACCTCTCTGTTTCTCAACTTCCTAACCTCTGACCCAAGGATGCGAGTAGGAGCTCGTCGAATCGTCGCATCACGCTCTACCTCCACTTCTCTAAGCAAGCTCGGCTCTACCACCTACGCGGTCTCATGTAGGCACTTCCTCAAATGTGACACATGGAATACGTCATGTACACTTCTAAGTCTCTCGGGTAAATCCACTCTATATGCCATCTATCCAATCCTTTCCTTAATAGGAAACGGTCCTACAAACCTTGGTGCTAACTTCCCAACGGACCCAAAGCGAACTACATTCCGTAATGGAGATACTTTGACAAAGACCATGTCCCCAACATCAAACTCAAGATCTGTTCTCCTCTTATCCGCATAAGATTTCTGTCTGTCTTGCGCCGCTTTCATCCTTCTTCGAATCAAATCAATCTTTTCCGAAGTCTCTCTAACCATATCAGGCCCAAGCAAGATCTTATCCGTAGACTCCCACCAACATGTAGGTGATCGACAAGGCCTTCCATAAAGAGCTTCGAAAGGAGCCATACCAATACTAGACTGAAAGCTGTTATTATATGCGAATTCCACCAATGGAAGATGCTCTTCCCATGTACCTCCAAAATCTAAGACACATAGCCTCAAAAGGTCTTCTAGAATACGGTTCACCCTCTCAGTCTGGCCGTCTGTCTAAGGATGATATGCGGTGCTCAAACACAACTGAGTCCCTATCGCCTCTTGCAAACTCTTCCAAAACTCGCTAGTGAAGATAGGATCTCGATCGCTCACTATGCTAGAAGGTACACCATGCAATCGAACTATCTCTCGAAGGTAAACTGAAGCTAGCCATGAAGCAGTCCTCTTACTCTTCACGGGTATGAAATGGGCGCTCTTAGTAAGTCTGTCTACCACAACCCAAATTCCCGTATTACCCTTCCTCGATCTCGGTAACCCATCAATAAAATCCATCGAGATGCTATCCCACTTCCATTGCAGAACTTCCAATGGGTGAAGCAACCCACCAGGTTTCTTTTGCTCCGCTTTCACTTGTTGGCACACCAAGCATCTAGCGACATACTCGGCCACATCCTTCTTCATACCGGCCCAAAAGAAAACTCGCTTCATGTCTTGGTACATCTTGTCCCCACCGGGATGAATGGTCATCTTCGAACGATGTGCATCATCAAGTATAGCCTTCCTCAAACCCTCATCTTGCGGTACACAAAGTCTACCGTCTCTACGCAACCACCCCTTATCATCTAGGGTGTACCTACTCAAATGGCTGGACGACTCCCCCCTTATGAGCCTCTCTACCAACTCAACCAACTGTGGGTTGTCCCGCTGTGCCTCGCCAATCCGTCCCAAAAGAGTAGGTCTGACCTCTAAGGATGCTAGCAAACCGGGTACAAAGTCAACGGAAGGTCTGAAGTCAAACATCGAGATAAATTCCAAGCTTCGTCGTTCAACGAACAATGGACTCAAAGACAACCTTTTTCTGCTTAAGGCGTCTGCCACCACATTACCCTTGCCAGGGGTATATGCTATCTCAAAATCATAGGATGCTAAGAACTCCATCCACCTTTGTTGCCTTAAGTTCAAATCCTTTTGAGAAAACAAGTACTTCAATGATTTGTGGTCAGTGAACAATTCGAACCTCTCGCCAAGAAGATAATGGCGCCAAGTCTTAAGCGCAAAAACAATAGCGGCCAACTCTAGATCATGCGTAGGGTAATTTTTCTCATGCACTCTCAACTGCCTTCCCCCATAGGCTATTACCCTTCCCTCTTGCATTAAGACTGCGCCTAGTCCTTTCCCACAAGCATCGGTATAAACAAAAAATGGCTTACTCCCATCTGGCAACACTAAGACTGGAGCTGTGGTTAAAGCTCTCTTTAACCGTTGGAACGCATCATCACAATTTACGTCCCGTGTGAAGACTAGATTCTTCTTCGTCAAGCGAGTTAATGGGGCTGATATCTTCGCGAAGTCCTTGATAAACTTCCTATAGTAGCCAGCCAACCCCAAGAAACTCCTCACCTCGGTAGCATTCTTCGGAACCTTCCAATCTTGGATGGACACTACCTTCGCGGGATCCACAGCTATCCCTTCTTTGGAGACCACGTGCCCTAAGAACCGCACTTCCTTCCTCCAAAAGTGACATTTAGAGAATTTAGCCTTAAGGCTATGCGCTCGAATAGTCTCCAACACTTCCCTAAGATGTAGGGCATGCTCTTCTTCACTCTTAGGAAAGACCAAGATGTCATCCACAAAGACCACCACAAACTTATTAAGGTACTCCCTGAACACCCTACTCATCAAATCAACAAAGAATGCAGGGGCGTTCGTCAAACCAAAGGGCATCACCAGCCATTCATAGAAACCATCCGGAGTCCTAAAGGCAGTATTGTCTATGCTATCCCCAGCTACTCTCAACTGATGAAACCCCGTGGCTAAGTTCAATTGCGAAAACACTGAGGCGCCAACCAACTGATCAAAGAGATCATCAATCCTCGGCAATGGGTGTCTATTCTTCTTTGTAAGCTTGTTGAGTTCTCTATAGTCTACACAAAGTTTGAGAGACCCATCCGCCTTCGTGGCAAAAACCACTGGAGCACCCCACTCCGATATACTTCGTCTTATGAACCCCTTCTCAAGCAACTCCCCTACTTGCTTATGGAGTTCCCTCCTCTCACGAGGAGCCATGTGGTACACTGGCAAAGATACTGGTTTAGCATTGTCTACCAGATATATTCAGAAGTCGATCTCCCGCTTCGGAGGTAGACCCTTCACCTCCTCAAACACATCTGAATATTCCCGGACCACTCTAACAGATCGCAAACTCTCGACCGAAGCGTCAAGCGATTCAAGATAAATTAGCATAACAGAATTCATGGGATTACAAGAGATCTCGAGAGTGTTCCCCAAGTGGGTCATGAGCCTAACAACTCTCCTTTCGCAATCAAGAACGACACCATTACTGGATAACCAGTCCATGCCCAAAATTAACCCATAGCCCGTGAAGCCCAAAACAAAAGCATCACATCTAAACTCAACGCTAAGTATGGAAATCTTCAAACCCAAACATATCATGGACAAATAAGTGGAGCCCCCAATTGGGTTTGAAACAACCAAGGGATCATTTACTAGACTGGTGTCTAAGTGCAGTGACTCAACTAATGATAATGAGATAAACGAATGCGATGCGCCAGAGTCGAATAAAGTACGGACAGGATGATCAAACAGAAAAACCAGACTTTCAACGGAAATAGTTCTACCTCTTTCCTGAATCGGTGGAACCGCAAGAGCCTGAACTTGCCCCCTTGCCTGACCTGGTGCCATAAGAGCCTGCACCTGTCCTCCTGAGGTAGATCCCGTCTTCTGCCCCTTCTTAGGGCAGTCCTTCACTAGATGCCCTGCTTCGCCACAGTGGAAGCAGCCAGTCTTCTTCTTCTTCCGACAATCTTTGCTTAGGTGGCCTGGTGTCCCGCAATTGAAGCACTTCTTCTTTCCCTTGCCACCGTTGCCTTTCCCACCCTTGTTTTGCTGTTGCTGTTGAGGTCTCCTCTGATCTCCTTTCTTCTCGGGTGCCTTATTAGCATTGGGACCCTTCTCTTCCTCATGCATGAGTGCCATATCTACTAGCTTCTCAAAGGTGGCCCCCATAGGGATGTGAGTCATAGCCAATCCATGCATCGGTTCATTCAAGCCTTTAACAAACCTCAGAGCCTTCTTCTCCGGTGTATTCACCATGTCTATGCCAAACCTTGCCAACTGATTAAACTTGTTGACATATTCCTTCACTGATAGGTTTCCTTGCTTTAGAGTCAAGAACCTTTCCATATACAGATTTTCTTCCGCCCTTGAGAGAAATTTTGCCACAAACCTTTGTCTGAAATCCGCCCAAGAGTCAACTAGGCGTTCTCCATTAGTGACCTCCCACCAGAACGAGGCCTCTCCCTTCATTAACCAAGCAGCTAACTTGACTTTCTTTCCTTCTTCCTTCTCAAAGATGTCTATCAACTCTTCCGTTTCCTTAAGCCAATCCCTAGCTTCCACAAAAGTTTATGATCCTTGAAAAGGTTTCCCTCCCATAGCCTTAAATTCCTTGCAAGTCTTAGCAAAAGTATCCGCGTGAGGAGGAGGAGGGGGAGGAAGATCGGGTGCAACTGGTGGTGGAGGAACATCTGCTGGACCCGCAGCGGCGGCCCTAGCCTCCATCAACCTCCTATACCATACTGGTATCGCTACACCCTCCGGAAAGTTAAGATCTTCAGCCATGCTGAAACGAAAAAGGAAAGATTCAAAACGGAGAATTCAGAAGATAAAGATATGGCTATTGGGGATTATGTTTTTCTTTCAAAAACTTTTCTCTTAAAAGACATATTTTTAAAATACTCCTTCGAAAATGTTTTTAGAAAAATAGTTTTTCTAAAAGTTTTATCTGTTCTGGTAACCTGGCTCTGATACCACGTGTAACACCCCACACCCGCTAAGGTCACTCACTAAGGGAATGCCTTAACTTCGGTGGGGTATTTTAAGTGAATATAGAACAGAAAAATTACAATGAGACAGATATAAATAATACTTGTTAAATAAAAACTCATTTCATTGCAGCAGAAGGTAAACATGTTTGGTCACATATCAAAAACCAACAAGAGTCAAGTACAAAATATCCATCTCGATAAAAACATAAGTACATAATCCCACTAGCCATAATAGAAAAGAAAAGCTGGGCTTTACATCAACGGTCCAAGCTCCAAAAGATAGATAAAGCAATCTGATCAAAGCCCACTAGCGCTAGGCCCACTCTGAGAACCTGAGGGTTGGGAAAAAAAGATAAAAACAACGGGGTCAGACATGAGTCTGAGCGGGTCCTATAACTTTAACAATACAATCATTAAAGTAATTAGTGTATGATATAAACTTGGTACGGTAACGACTGGGGATAAATGACTACACTAAGCAGCCATCTAGACATAGGAAGAACCAAGATAACGGTAAAGACGCATCTACCCACCCAAGGATAATTACTAAACTGCACCACACCAGTCATTCCTAACTTAAAGGTTGATCCCACCCAAGGACTTAGAAAATTTAACTAGTAGTTTCGTGTACCCCTAGTTGACCACATAGGTGCCGTCTGCCCCTATCTCCACTAGGTGTACCCACTACTCCCCAAGCAATCGGCTCCCTAATGTAGATACCCGTGCTGGCCCCACAGTGGGGTGTATCACTCCCCAAAGTGGAAACCCGATACTATCAACGGTGCACGGCTTATACCTACACGATGCAACAACGTCTTACCTACCAGCCCGGGTCCACACACGCATATGAAACCCGTTGGACTTGCGTTGCCACCGCTAACCCGTTTTGGCCTCTTATAGTCAAGCCCAGTACGCGTGTCCCGTCCTCGACATGGGTCGAGCCCACAAAGATACATATGGGTTACTAGTTGAAATGGGCCCCCACAAGCTACCCACTTCAGCTTGTCCCTTTTCTAGTGCATCCCACTTAACCCTTTAATCATGTTTAATTACATGTTTCCACTTGGTTAAGTATTCTAATCGTATTTTCTATCGCCACCCAAGGCAACCACTAGATTTCCACATGCCACCCAAGGCACCCACTTAACCCCTCATGCCCCACTACATGCTTATCTGGTTAAGTGTTTCTTAATTGATTAAGACTGTAACCTTTGTAAAGACCTCTCACATTAGACTATCTTTTATGGCAGCTGGATTTGTCGGTCGGGTCCGGGCAGCCTTACGCCATAACAGAGTCTAACCTCGTGTCTTTACACTAGTCACGTATTTAGTTTATGCCTAAGACCTCTCACATTGGGCCAATCATTTGTAGCCGCTGGATTTGCCGGTCGGGTCCGGGCAGTCTTATGCTACAAAAGGGTCCAACCTCGTGTCTTAGTCGATTAATTACACCTAATTAATCATCCCCATATTTTGAATTAATTTTCCCTAATTAATTCCAATTTAATGATGTACATAATTGACTCAATTATGTCCATCCACTTATGGTATGCAACATCATACCAATTTCACCACAATTTTGTTAACATGAATATTAACCCCATCGTTCCCCACGTAATACGCTAACATGGCATACTTAAAAGGGAAGATTCATCACAAATACAATGGGTTCAACTTAGCATAACATTAGCATCAACATGGGTTTTAAAGGTGTCAACTTGCATATATGACCATAGCATCAAACCCAACTAGCATAAATAATCAACCCAAACTTGCATGAATCACATATGTCATAAAGAGGGTAACTTGCATAGATGTTCATGTCATAGACCTATCATAAAGGGATAAACTTGCATACATGTCATAGGTCTAAAAAGGGATGAACTTGCATATGTTACTCATATCATAAAAAGGGGTAAACATGCATATATATGCATGACATACAAAGGGGTAAACTTGCATATGTATGCATATCATACAAAGGTGTAAACTTGCACATGTTACTTGCATATAATCAAACACCGAACTTGCATAACATGTCATATATGAACTTGCATATAATCAAACACCAAACTTGCATAACATGTCATATATGAACTTGCATATAATCAAACACCAAACTTGCATAGCATGTCATATATGAACTTGCATATAATCAAACACCAAACTTGCATAACATGGTGTCATAATGGATCAATGTTTATCATAGTGATTTGCATAACTAGCATCATGAACATATAGCATAAAACTTGCATAACTAGCATCATGGACACATAGCATAAAATTTGCATAACTAACATCATGAGCACATAGCATATGATAACATAACTTGCATTGATCCACATTCATAACCATAACCTCATTATATCCTATCATAATTAGTTTAGCAATTGCTTGCTAAAGGCATAGAAACTCACAACTTGTTGATTAGCACTCCTATGAAGAAGATTAAGTTGCTAGAGTTGATTAGAAGTTGATTTGAGAAGCTATCTTCTTCTAAAATTTGATGGAGGCTCCTTCTACTTGCATTTTGACGGCATGACGACATTGTATCTATTTTTAGTATGGATTAGGGTAGTCTTAGGGTGTATTTATAGATTTAGGATGTAGTTTAGGCCCTTAGATTAACCCTAGATTAGGTTAGAGTCGTCAGATTTCGTCACAAGCCCCAAAACACAGCCCAACAGCCAAAACAGTGCACCCAGGCCAAACTGGCTCGGCCACCTGTGCCGACTCCCAAGTCGACTGGGCAGTCGACTTGGGTCTTGTGGTGTCGACTCCCAAGTCGACTCCCCAGTCGACTTGGGGTGTGGCGGGAATTTTCCCGCCTAGCTCCATTTCTGCATTTGAAATCTGTTTTTCGAAATTTGAATTTTCTGAAAACTTCTTCGGGCCTTAACTAGGTCATATGGACTCCGATTTTCGAAAACTCGGACTCTATTTCGCGTATTTTTCCGAGACGAACGCAATGGCATAGCCCGTTTCCCCTGATTCAGATCTTAAAATTTAATCCTGCCCTGATTTATATTATAACAAGTTATTCAATATACGGGGTGTTACAGTCTGAATTTATATAGAGAATTAAAAATCGGTTTTAACACAGATATTTGAAAACGGAATGTAAAATTGACATTTATAAAGGGAATTATAAAGGATGGAATATGAATTTGAAAAGGGAAAATCTATTTCAAAAATAGAAATGGAATTTCAAATGGTTAGAAATAATTAACTTGTTAATAAAAAAACAAGTAGCATGATTTATAAACAAATGTTTATAAATGAAATAAAAACAATTATAAGTGGATAATTTGGATTGTAAATTCAACAGTGGGTTTAAAACGCGAAATTGGGAGTTGTGCTAAAAAAGTGAATGAGGGAATTTATTTCGATATTCGAAATATGAATTGGATTAAATAAAATCCACAAAGATTTGCAATTAGAATTCGACTAGGACAAATGTTATAAAATAATTTATTTTAAGAAATTATATACTGAATAAATGATTTGACAAGATAATTAATATTCGGCTTGAAAGTGATATTTTATAATCGAATATAAAGGCAATAGAGAAGTATAGACTTATTATATAAAATCAACTATGAAGTTGGCGTGTAAACGAGATTAGATAAATAAAATGGAATGTGAATAAGAAGTTATAAAATGACTCGATAATTGGAGTTTAAACATGTGTTAGTATTTAAATTATGAAATCAAATTTTGATTTGATAAAACGAGTCCAGTTTTCTGTAAAGAAGTAATATTCACGTTTTAAAGTGAATAACGATTTAAAAGCAAACGTTTTGTAGAATTAAAACTGTTATAAAAGGAAATTGGTAACTGTTTGGAAGTACTAAATTCAAAAATGAATTTAGAAATTGAGTTGACCTGAAAGGGTAAAATATGATGGGGTTCGTAACGTAAATCAAATATAGTTTATTTGAAAGGAAGTTATCGAATATAGTTTATTCGAAAGAGAGATTATCAAATATAGTATATTCGAAAGGGAGTTCTTGAATAGAGTTTATTCGAAAAGAGTTATTGAATATAGTTTATTCGAAAGAGAGTTATCTAATAGAGATTATTCGAGAGAGAATTATATATTGGGATTCGACTATATCGATTGTAGGAAAGCACTATTTACTTTCCAGCTTTTTTAATCAAGATTTATTTATTTATAAATAAATTTTTTATTTAGTTATTTATTTAAATTAAGGAATAAAAGTTATATTTTAGGGTTAGATATTTTGGAAGTAGAGATTATCACGCTATCGTTATAATCAATGTTTTTCATAAAAGAAGCGGAATCATAAAAACGAATCCGAGAGTTGTGTAAGCTATGATTTAATAAGAAGTTAAGAAACGGAGTTAAGGAAATTTGAAATTGACTGCAGATTATTTAAGTTGAATGATTTCCTGAGTATCGATCTGATGTTGGTTTCGGCCTTCGGGGTTTATATTCAGGGAATTGTTCTCTTGCTAGTTTATAGTTAGAGACTGATAGATGTGGAAAGATAGTGTTACATGAATAAGAAACGGAAATGTTTTCCAATGTTAATAACGTGTATTTTCTAAATTTAGATAATAAGAATTTGATGAATATATGGAAACGGGAAAAGAGAAATGAATAAATTAATGATAAATTAATTTAAAGGGAAAAATGTTGATTGATGATTGATCGATAAAATTTCCATTTGGAAATAAGATTGTTGTGTGTATGGATGTTTTCCTTTGATAGTTAAATAACCGATATCAAAGTTTTGACCATTTTTTCATCTTCAGTATGGAGAGACTGGGATCAGATTTATTATCTGAAAACCACTCCATTTGGGCATTAGCGTTGCTTATCAAATATGATGAAGATAATTGAAGACGGGGTTTATGCAAGGGCTGTTCTGGCAAATCCTAGGTAGAAATTGCCTAAGATGGGTTTTCAGAATAGTGCCTTCGGTTTGTCCAGTCCCAGGACAACCTGTATAGAAGAATGTCTGACAGAGTATATTTAATAGATCACATAAGTTGATCCCTTCAAACATATTTACGTTGGTGGCAGAGGAATTTGTTTCTCTTAGCTGTATACCCGTGGTATTTTTGGAGAAATCAATTTGTGATTTGGCGGGTATGACGGTGTGGCATTCAAAGTAAATAAAGGTGTGATACGTACGTTATGGCCTCAAGCCTCACAACTAGGAAATGGTATAAAATCAGGTAGGTCGCATGGCTAAGTGGGTAGCTCCCAATTAAGGTGTATTGTCACCTAATATTGAGAAATTCCATTTACTTCTATAATATATTTCGATGCTTTCCCTTTCGGGAAGCGGTTGCTGATCCCAACCGTTGGTGATAATACATTCGGTACACTCAAGCGAAATGAGTGATCGGTCATGTTTAGCCTAGGTTACAACATGTTCTTGCTGAACCCGGTGTATTCGTCTCTAGAGATACACTATCGGAAGGTGGTCCCATACCGTGCCAGTTGGAATCCATTACCCAATAAGCGCATGCGGTTTTTGATTATATATTATATATGTGGAACGTGAGATGAAAGCGTTCCATTAGACTGCAATTTATTTGATTTAGACATTATTATAATATCGGAAGAGTATGGATATTTAAAAGAATGTTTTGGGTTATCGTAAGGTAAAAACCATCCGTGTTTATGTGTGGATTGGTCTTATGATTATTCTTTCTTTTAAAAGGATTTTAAAAGTTAAACAAATGGCTGGAGTTTACTCACACCAGCCACATGACTGACCCAACATTTATTTTGTTTGTTTTCCCCTAAACTCTTGGATGCCCAATTTTGTATGGGCAATCAAGTAGTCAGGATTTTACAAATATATTTGGAGAGCTAGAGCAGGAGGCTTCAGAATTTTATAGCTATTGTTTATTTCTGTTGTGTTGTAAATAATTTACCCTGATAATGGTATTGTATACAGATACAGTTTGTATTTCAAAGTTATGTTATATAATATATTTATTCGTTCCGCTGTGAGATTCGTGTTTACTCTGATGTTGTGGTGATCTTCGTCTTCTTCTATTCTAAATTTCTTTCTTTCTATTTCTCACCCTCTAACTTATTTCTATTAATGATCTGGAATGTTCGATGCTTCAATAATTGACATGGGTTTTATGTTGGTTTTCTGGGTCGAAAATCCTGTTCGTTACAGTGGTATCAGAGCTGAAGGTTAAGTGACTACCTTGGCTCTGTGGCGTAACTCAATAGAGATGGGTTTGCTAATGCCTTAGATTGAGTAGATTGTATATATACGAGAGAACATATTTGTAGATTTTATAAATATTGTTTTATATTGTAGAGTTTTATTGTTTGAGTGGTTTATGAATTCTGGTTGATCAGTTTGATCCATTGTATCGGTAGGGGTTTTCTAAACACTTGAATACGATGAACCAACACAATATGGTTTGAAAGAATGGTAAATGAAATAATTTTACCCAAATTATATTTTGATATAAAAGGATGATTAATGTTCGAATTATTAAGTATGTTGGATGTGTTGGTTGTTATACTAATCGAATACGATTAAAATTGAGCTGGTTATATATAACCAAATACAATTCGTATAAGCATAATGAAATGAATTAAATTTGAAATTAAAATTAGAATAGGAATTAAAATTCCTAAAAGTTGGAAAAGTGTTTATAAATGAATTTGGATTAAATATATGAGAATTTTAAAATTCTAGGAGATTTTGAATTGTTTTTCAAGCATTGTGAAGGATATTTTGAACTGATTTCAAAATGGAAGTTTTTAAAAATGATTGTGGAAAGTGATATAGTATTGAACCCACTTCAGTCACTGGAAAATAGCCCTGATGATGCTGGCCACATCATCAGTGTTCATTTTCGAGTTTGTAAGTGATGGATTACTACGAATGGTATTGTTTTTGGGAATGTTTTGAGGAAATGAATTATTTTGGATTCTAAAAAGGAAAGTTTGATTTTTGATATGGTAAACTGTTTAAAAACTCCAAGGAAAAGATTGTTGGAATTAAAAAAAAACAGAAATTTGTGGAAACAAACTGGAATTTGGTTTGAAGCTAGTTAAGTGGAAATTGATTTGAAATAGAGTAATATCATGTAAATTGGATTGTGGAATATAATTGGACTCAGGTGAGTAGGTGGATTGATTTTTGAAATAAAAATCAGATTTGAGTTATGAGATCAAGATAACAGATTAGAGGAATTAATTAGTTAATGAAATGTGGAAAGTTAACTTAACTAAGTATATTGGATCGGTGAGTTAAGAATTTGAAACCAAAAATGGGATTTGAGGTTGAGAATGAGATCTGGTTTGGGTATAGAATGAGATCTGGTTTGGTTATAGAATGATTGGATTTAACAAAGGATGATTGAAGACTGATTGGAATGACATTGGTATATGCTGAATTGGTAACAAAGGGAAATGATATAATGATATGCCCGACAAAAAGGTACAAGTTTAAATTTTATATTGGGTATGAGATTTATGAGCACAATTGGCAAGCCGCTTGGCCGTTTGATTTTCTTTTGGATTGGAGAAGGCCTAGAGAGGAGAGTCATAGTTATACCGTTTGAGCTGTACAAAGAAGACGCTGACAAAAAATTTCGAAAATTTAAGGTGTTAAATTTTTTTTGAAAATTTTCTTTTGTCAGGATAAATTAATATTTTAATTAAAATTTATTGGTTCAGTTGAAACTGAAGTTAATAAATAAACAAATAATTTTCAACCCAGTTAATAGGTTTTTTTTACCTTAGTAATTTTCGGGGACGAATTTCATTTAAGGGGGGAAGAATGTAACATCCCGTAATTTTAACATTTAATAAATAGTTTATTAAATTATTGAAACGTTAATATCGTAATTTAAAATGACTTGAATTAAATTATATTGAATATTTAATTAATATAATTAATGGAATAATATATTTAATTCCAAAATAATCGAAAACAGCAGAATTGGCAATATTGTGTGAATTGGATAGCATAAAAGATTTGGTAAAGTTTAGATTTGAATTTCAATAACGAATCTATTTAATAAACGAAATTAGAACGTATAATTTATATTATAATTTAAAACGAGCTCGTAATGCCACGGTAGTTCGTAATTTGGCAATTCGAACTTCAAAACGAATATACAAAATCCGTTTTAAATCGGATTTCTGCGAAACAAGAAACGTTCAGATCTGTGAACTATATTTTTCTAATGGAAGAGAAAAATCGAGATTTTGTCATGTAGATTGTGAGTTATGTCCAAATCAAATTTTAAAATAGTCGCTATGGAATTCGCTTATAATTTATAACGATTTATAAAAGGATTTTATTATAAATTAAATATCGATTTAACCAGGATATGAAATATCAAGTTATATATCTCGATATATTTATTTTGGAGCTAGATAATATTCTTTGTGAATATATACGATAATATTAATTTATTAATATTAAATTTAATTGTTTTTAAATATATTAATATTTAAATGGTTTATGTAGAGCTTTGAAAATAGCCATTTTTGCAAACGCTTTCCATTTTTGACAAAATTAATTTTGTTGGATTCGAAATCTTAAATTATTGTTAAATTTCAATTTTTTGTGATTTTTGGAGTCAGTATGTGGCCGTACGGGATCTTAATGCGAAAAACAATCAATAATTTGACTTTAAAAATAGGCTATGTGAGCAAATAAACTCGGAATTCGACGAAACTAGTTTCGTTGGGTCCCTAATGTCAAACTCTGGTTGTATATCCATTTTCGTCGAATTTGAATATCATATGTGACTATATGGGATTTTAAAGGATAAATACAAACAACGGTTGTTTAAAAAATGAATATAAAATCGAATAAAAAAATAGTTTTATCTTTCTATAAATAGGATATCACTCTTTCTAACCCTAATCAAATTTTCCCGTAGTTAAAAGAGGAAGCCCCATCTGCTGAAATGAAAATAAGGGAAACCGTTAGTTCTAAATTCAAAATAAAATCATGTAAAATTCATAAAATCAAACGAGTTGTACATATGGAATCAACAACGAAAGAGCTTCTTTTCTGTGTATGTTTTTCTCAGTTCGACATCAATGAATTCGCTGTCATGGTTTAAATGTTGGCTAAGGTTGATCAATTTGGATAGTGTGAGCATCGATTTAATTTTTGGAGGGTAGGTTTGGGTTAGTGGCATTGATTGAGAGAAGATGGTGATTTTGGGTGAGAATCGGTGCAGTTTGGTGTCAATCACCACAATGTGGCAGCGTTGAAATAACTGGAGGATGCAACCTGGGAAGGGATCGCGATCTTATGTTTGGGGTGTTGATGTTGAAGGGCTTGGGGAGACAGAGTGAATGGAAGTGGAGTTATGAATTTTAATTGAGGAGAGAGTGAGTTTGTGGAGGCTGGCAATGGGGCGTTGTGTGATAATGGTGCGTGTTGTTTCCTAGAGATAGAGGAGTGCGATCTGAACTATATTGGAAGAAGAAGGCTTTCCAGTAGCAGGTATGGGTATTTCAGTGGGTGTGGGCCAATTTCAGAGAGGGTGAGGCCCGATAAGGTTTTAAATAAATATAATTTGTATATATAAAATATACATTAACTTATAAGTATCATAACTTTTTCATACGATATTGGTTTCTAGGAAAACAAGATCCTTTGGGATCGTATTGACGGTGGCTACACAATGGAACTGATTTGGAGTGGATTGGAGCTCGTTTGAATTTGTGGCAAAGTAAAATGCCTGAACGGAGCTGTTGAACGTTTATCGTTATTCAACAATAATCGACCAAAGTGAGTAAACTCACTAACTCTATTCAGTTTATAATTTTATAAACGTAATTTAGTATTGATAAATGATGATTGATTTCTGTATGATGGTTGTTTGGGTGAATTGCTAATTGATTGGCTGAAAATATGGATATAGTTATATATATCATTAATCAAATATTGATTCTGTTTGTCAGAATATTTCATATTAAAATGAAATTGATGTTATTTATATTGTTTAACATATGTGGATGCAGGAAAACAGGTTGGAGGTATCCAACTGGATTCCTCAATATTTATAATATTGTATTTTCATATATTGTGATATATGATGTGATATATAATATGTGATTGATCATGATGACACTGGTCTTGTTATTTGGTATTTTAAATGCCTTATGAAATAATAGAATGTAAAAAGGGAATTTTCAAAGTGTATATTGAAAATAAAATATTTATATAAAATCAATGGATTTTATAAAAAGGAATTATTTGGAAAATTAAATAAAAACTTCTGTATAGAAATTATTAACAGTTATATGGAAGTTTTAAAAGGTTGTTTTAGTATTAATACTAAATGAAGGTAATAAGACGTAAATAAATGAGTATATGGAGTAAATTTAATATTTGGGAAATTTATAGAATTTTAAAAAGGAAATTTCCAGTTATAAAAGAATTATGGGAAAATTGATTTAAAGTAGATATTAAATATAAATTTGTTTTCAATAGGTAAAGTGAGAAGATTAATTTATAAACGATGTTTATAAATTAAGTAAATTATTTATAACGGATAAATAAAAATATAAAGTCTGAATTTACATAGAGAAGTAAAAATCGGTTTTAACACGGATATTTGAAAATCGAATGTGACATTTATAAAGGGAATTACAAAGGATAGAATATGAATTTGAAAAGGGGAAAATCTATTTTAGAAATAGAAATAGAATTTCGAATGGTTAGAAATAAATAACTTGTTAATAAAAAAAATAAGTAGTGTGATTTATGAACAAATGTTTATAAATGAAATAAAAACAATTATCAGTAGATAATTTGGATTGTAAATTCAACAGTTAGTTTAAAACGGGAAATTGAGGTTGTGTTAAAAGGGAAAATGAGGGAATTTATTTTGATATTCAAAATGTGAATAGGATTAAATAAAATCCACAAAGATTTGTAATTAGAATTTGACTAGGCCAAATGTTATAAAATAATTTATTTTAAGAAATTGTATATTGAATAAATCGGGATTTGACAAGATAATTAATATTCGTCTTGAAACCGATATTTTATAATCGAATATAAAGGCAATAGAGAATTATAGACTTATTAAATAAAATCAACTATGAAGTTGACATGTAAACGATATTTGATAAATAAAATGGAATGTGAATAATAAATTATAAAATGACTCGATAATTGGAGTTTAAACCTGTGTTAGTATTTAAATTATGAAATCAAGTTTTGATTTGATAAAACGAGTCCAGTTTTATGTAAAGAAGTAATATTCACGTTTTAAAGTGAATAACGCTTTAAAAGCAAACGTTTTGTAGAATTAAAACAGTTATAAAAGGAAATTGGTAATTGTTGGGAAGTACTAAATTCGAAAATGAATTTAGAAATTGAGTTGACCTGAAAGCGTAAAGTATGCCGGAGTTCGTAACGTAAACGGAATATAATTTATTTGAAAGGGAGTTATCGAATATAGTTTATTCAAAAGAGAGGTTATCGAATATAGTTTATTCGAAAGGAGCTATCGAATAGAGTTTATTTGAAAAGAGTTATCGAATATAGTTTATTCGAAAGAGAGTTATCGAATAAAGATTATTCGGGAGAGAATTATACACTGGGATTCGACTATATCAAATGTAGGTGTAACAATTCGGATTTTTTCCGGACCTAATCAATCGCAAAATCAATTAAGACCATTCAAAAACCTGGATACGCTAACTTTGGGCATACAACACATTAAAACAAATAACAGAAGACTTTTGTTATATTATACTAATGCAACATCAGAGTACAGAATGTCAGAGTACATCGAATATAATAATACAACAACAGAAGATAATTTACAACAAAACTTAATACAATGCAGCGGAAGACTATCATTGCTCTGGACACAGCTTTAAGCTTCGATCCAGAATCCTGCTCAAATAAATATCTGCAAAGCAAATCACTCGATTGCCTGTGTGTAAAAGAGGGCACCCAAGTTTGCAAAGTGAAACAAACTACGAGTCAGTCATGGGACTGGTATGAGAAATCTTACTTAACCTATTTAATAATAAGGCTAACCATGGGACCACGCCACTAACGCGGAATGGGTTTACTCCATTGGATTGTCAGTGCATAAACAACAACCATAAATAAACTTATGGATCTACAATGCATCATACAACATTCAATTCTTAATCTACCCATTTAGGCTTAATCCCTAAACTTAGATTTCAAAATCCAATTCACTTTATAGAAATTATTTCTTTGAACTTTAATTCCCGATTTCTTTTATCTCAAATCATTTGAAATACATGTCTAGCTTTTATAATAAAGTAGATTTCACTTCGGGATTTCAAAATAAAACATTTGGAAATATGAATTCCAAAACGTAACAATGTATACAAACAAGTATGAAACCAAATATCGGTCATGTTCCCTCAGGACCGGGCAGTACGCACCCTAACTGAACCAATATATATATATATATATATATGTGTGTGTGTGTGTGTGTGCGCGCGCGCGCGCACCTAATGGCTACACTGACAATGCATCATCCCACCAATTGGGGAAGACATGCACGCCCTTGCACTGTTAGTCAATTTTGGGTCACCCGCATCTTCAGCCACATACTTGCTAAATCATTTTATATCCCGAAGTAGGGAAAATCATTTCATAACATAATAATCACAAGTACTTTCAAATCTATATAGATTTCTACTTCCAAATCATTTCGAAATCATCGGGTATAGTCCTCGAAATCCTTTCTATTTTATAAAACATTCCCTCTCCAAAATTGGGAATAACATTTCTTTTTACTTAAGAAAACTCATCTCAAAATCATTTATTAAATTTTGAAACAAACAACATTGCTAAACACCTTATAGTCAAATCGTGAAGTATTTCACAAGGTGTTAGCACATAGATATTTTTTACCCAACCCAACGCTAAATGTAAAATCATATTTTGCTCATAAACTGGTCGAGCATAATCCAAACAATAAATCAATCACAATCCATATCAATAACCAAGTATATTTGGTTCAATCACATTTCATGTTTTACATATACAATTAAAAGAGAATTTTTATTGTAAACATATTTTCTATGTTGCTAATGACAAATAAAAAGAAAGATTTTTATTGTCATAACATTCTCTATGTTGAACATGTTCTATATTTTCTAATGACAACATAAAAGATAATTTTGTCTACCTGACATGTTATATAATTCTAATGACAAAATAAAAGGTAACTTTGTCTGCATGACATGTTATATAATTCGAATGACAAAATAAAAGATAATTTTGTCTACGTGACATGTTATATAATTCTAATGACAAAATAAAAAATTTATTTACATAACACTTTCTTATGTTCTCTAATGACAAATAAAAAGAGGTTTTACTTGCATAACATGTTCTACATTTCTAATATCATATAAAAAGTAAGTATTTATTTTCATGACATTTTCTGTGTTATGAATGACAAATAAAAATGAGATTTTTATTTGTATACAAATTTCTATCTTTAACATAACAAATAAAAGTGAATATTTATTTGTACACAAATTTCAATCTTTAATATGAAAAATAAATGTGAATATTTATTTGTTAACATATCTCTAGGTCAAAACAATGATCATTTTTACATATTCTATTTATACAATAAAAATGTGGGTTTTATTCTTAACATATTTTTATTTTCTATAATGATCATTTTTACTCTTTTCTTATATACAATAAGAATGTGAATATTTACTGTTAACATAGCTTCATTTCAAACAAATGAACATTTTTAATCCTTTCTACATATACGATAAAAATTGTAAATTTTGAAAGGCAATTTTATTAATATTCACGCAAGTAGCGATTACAATGTTCAACAAAATGACCAAAATTAAAGAACAACCATAATTGTGCAGTATTGAGAAAAAAAATACTCTATACAGTATTACAGGCAGACCCATAAAAAAAACTAAATACTGCACAATACTATCTATGTACAAAATTACAAAACAAACAAAGAAAACACTACTTGCAAAACCGATGAACAATATTTGCAATCTAATATATCATCCCATAAAGCCTTCAGAATGCATGTTCCTTCGCCATTTATATTTAAAAGTATCAAACCTCAACCATTCATACGAACATCCGCAGTGCCCCATGCTAGCAGTCAATTTCCTTGAGTCATAACAACTCACAATCACCATGAATTTAGCATTTACAATCACCATAAAGTTTTCACAATCACCAAACTATCAGTACTTCATAAAGTATTCACAATCCCCATTAACATCTGCAGAAAAACCATACTTTTGCACGATTAGACTGGATTCCTCCTAGTATGACACGGTGGAAATTTCATTGAATTGGGGAGAAAATCCTCTAACGAATAATCAATTCCCTTGTCCAAGTCATCCTCCTCACATTCAGCTGCCTTCTTCTTCCTTGCCCACCTCTTTGCATTCTTAATAGCAGTCTTAGTTTGTGTAGATGAGGAAGGTATGGAAATAGATGGCGAAGTAGATGAAGGTGGTAGTATAATGTGAGATGGGAGGTTAAGATGTGCATATGGAGATTTGGAAGGATGAATAGTAGAAGCATTAGCATCAACCGCTTCCTTATCTTGCCTGTTACCATTCCGTTCATCATCATTATCCAAAAATTTCCCAGATAATTTTGATAGTGATGATGACAAATGAACAGAATTTGAAATGTGCAAATTTGCCTGAGCTTTAGCAGAACCTGAATGCACATTAGAAGTATTTGGTGGTTCCTGTATATCATTTTGAGAGTCTACCTGTTTACCCTTATCAAAAGATTGCCTAGCCTCAAGATCTTCATCAAATAAACTACCAAGATCAAAATCCTCAGCTTCTTTTTCGAAAAACTTCCCTTTATCACCATCAGCATATACATCATGCGAGCCATTAAAAAAATTACTATCCTTACCCAAAGTAGCATCAATATTTGCTTGATTCATAATGTTGCCTTCTTGATTGAAATTATCATCGAAAACCTGTTCATCCTTATTAATGTCTACATTATTAACCAATCCATCATTAATAGTGTCAGTTGTTAGTGGGTCAAAAGAATTACTACTCGTATTTCCTGTTCCATTAAGACCATTAACATCCTTCTTATTGATATTAATATCCTTCTTCCTCCAAAACAACTTTTTCTTATTATTTACAAAAGACCATTTTTTATTATTTACATCAGTAAATGGTACCTGATAATGATTATTCATATGAACACACTTATCTAAATCAACCTCTACATTATCCTCATTAACCACTTCTACGTTATCATTGAACTCACAGTGACAAGTCTCATGACCAAAAATCTTGCAAATGGTGCAAATACTTGGTCTCCAATTGTAAGATAACATAACAGGAGGGCAATCTTTACCTAAATCATCAACTACTATTCTATCAGGTAAATCGAAGTCAGCTAAAATTTCAATCAAGACCTTAGCATATCGAAAACACTGTAACTTTTCCGTGCTACAGTCAAAACATGTCAATCTACAACATGGCATGCAAGCCAATTTATGCCCAATAATGTCCAAAGTATAGTAGGAATACGATAAAACTGAATCCAAATCGGCACTTTTTTGACTATAGCACGTGTATTTCCTATTGTGGTATCCCATCTAGAGATTATGAACATACGATCCCTTATAAAAATAAGATCTGATTTTAAAATTTTCTCTCTGTCAAAATTGTTTGAAAACTTAAAATAGAAGTGAATACCATCGAATTTGATACTAACTTCACCCGATAATTTCCAAAACCGATTTAAGAAGTTTACCACCAATGAGTAAGAAGAAGTGCCATCTAGGAAGAAGCCTACCAAGAATTCACCCCAGTACTTCATGCCTTCAGATTTGACCAAATCTGGAATCTTCTTCTTGGATCCATCCCTCGGAATATCAAATTGCTGAAGTTGATAAATGCCAGCATTCCACGGAAGAGAAGAAAAAAGAGATGCATAATCCTTTTTCAAAAAATATTTTTAATCCTTTCTATATATACGATAAAAATGTAAATTTTATCGTTAACATTTATTCATTTCAAACAAATGAACATTTTTAATCCTTTCTATATATACGATAAAAATGTAAATTTTATCGTTAACATAATTTAACAATTCTAATTTGTTAAACATGACAATTATAATTTAACAAAATCATATTTCCTACATCGCTAACCATGACAATGTTTAAATTAACAAAATTATATTTTCTACATCGCTAACCATGACAATGTTTAAATTAACAAAATCATATTTCCTACATCGCTAATCATGACAATGTTTAAATTAACAAAATCATATTTTCTACATCGCTAACATGACAATGTATAAATTAACAAAATTATATTTTCTACATCACTAATCATGACAATGTTTAAATTAACAAAATCATATTTTCTACATCGCTAATCATGACAATGCTTAAATTAACAAAATCGTATTTTCTACATCGCTAACATGACAATGTTTAAATTAACAGAATCATATTTTTTACATCGCTAATCAGGATAATGTTTAAATTAACAAAAACATATTTTCTACATCACTAATCATGACAATGTTTAAATTAACAAAATCATATTTTCTACATCGCTAACATGACAATGTTTAAATTAACAGAATCATATTTTCTACATCGCTAACATGACAATGTTTAAATTAACAAAATCATATTTTCTACATCGCTAACATGACAATGTCTAAATTAACAGAATCAGGCAATTTTGTGATTAACATGTTTACAATAAAAAGAGAATTTTTATTGTAAAACAAATCTAACTATTATGTGATTAACAATTCCTAATCAATCCAATTTCATCCAACGTATCATCACAACAAATAAATCAATTCACATCACATACCATATACAACTGAATTTTTAACGACGTATATATAAATAAATTCCTCAATGAAATAATAATTAATTTTAAATTTAAAAAGAAATTCACCATGGTTTTATTTCTTCTAAATTTTTAGATAACCCCAAATCTGTTTCAGACTTTTCCGTCATGTAAATCTTGAATTTACGGTCGCAACGCTTTCAGTTTCATCAAATTCTGATTAGATTTGAACTAGTTATGGCCAATTAAACATTACATAAATTAAATGAGTAATTACTAAAATTAATTAATAATTAATTTAATTAATCCTTCTCTAATCCTCACCCCCTTCATCGTTTTCTTCTTCAGGAGAAACCAAAACCCGTTGAGTTGAAATCTTCCATCCCGCCGCCTCCAGAGGCCGTCAGCCTCAGATCCAACGTCTCCCCATTGATCGCCGGTCCGATTTCTCCCCGCACCCAGCGCCGTCCCCAACTGGGTGGGCCCAGCGTCACCCGAAAATGCTGTAAAGATAGCAGCTTTAAGTGGCAATTGCGAGCAGAGCAGGCTGCGAAAATTCATCATGTCCGTATAGAAATAAAGAGCTGGAGAATCTCTTTAATTTCCATGAATTAAGTTGTTGAAAATCTGGCATGGATTTTAGAGAGGAGATGATAAGAGAGAGAGGAATATAGGATTTGTTTTCCTTGATTCTTCATTCATTTGCAAATGGATTTTGATGAAATTTTTCTCCATGAATTTTTGAGATGTAGATCTAGATTTAGAAAGGAAGAAGGAGAATTAGAGTTTTCTGATAGAAAATGAGAAGTGAAAAGATATATACATGATTTATTTAACTAAGATGCCCCTTTGTATTAGGTAAGTTATAAATAAATTATACGTGGTTTATTAAGGCTGAGGTGGCAATATTTATCTCATGTTCAAAATTCAAAAATAAATCATAAAGAGAAAGAGAAAACAAAGAAAATGAATGCCTGAGAAATTACTTGATGCTAATCGTTATAAATTTGTGTGTCTTCTTTAACTTCAAAACATATAACATCATAATTGTAGGGAACATATTAAATTGCACATACAAGAATAAGGCAACGAAAATGTCTATAAATACACACAGATAATGTAAACAAGAATAGATATAGAAGGGAATAATATATATATATATATATATATATATATACATATGAGGATTGTTTGTTTTTAGAGAAAAAAAATAACAAGAAAGAAAAACGGGAAAGGAGAATAAGGGAATGTAAATTTAAGGAATAAGAGTACATAAATAAAATAAGATTCATGAAAATATAATGCATGAAAAGAAATTAATAGGATTAAGGTAAAGAAATTAATATAATAAAGGAAAGAAATAAATGTGCACTTAATGGATAAAAAAAGGAAGGAATAATATGTGAAAGATGAATGGAAGGTAAAAGGAGTGACGTAAGAATAAATAAAAGAAAGAGAAAGGAATCAGAATGGGTAGAGGGTGCATTAACTCTTCATGTGTTTTGCCTTAATGCCTTTTTTATTTTTATTTATTTAAGAATTGTAACGTTAAGAAATAAATGAAAGGGAAGAGAGAAAGGTGTAATTCTAATAAAGAAACTTTCTCTCCATTTGTAGGTTTTAGCATATTTTTATTATATTTAAATAGAAATGGGTAACGTATGCATTAAATAGGTAACAATGAATGCTACATTAACGGAGAAATAGAGTGAAGGGAAAGAAGCACTGAATTTGAGGAAATTAGAAAGGAAAAGGAATGAAAAGTAAACTTGCATGAAATGTGGATGGATAGAAAAATTATTTGTTTAATTTTTTTTAATCTAATAATTTAATGTCATAATGGAATATTTTTCTTTTAATTTGGACGCATTTTCTAACAAAAACTTCCTTAAAGTAAAATTTTAAATTGGTTCTAATTTTCCGGGTTGTTACAGTAGGAAAGTACTATTTGCTTTCCCTTTTTTTAATCAAGATTTTTTTATTTAGTTATTTATTTAAATTAAGGAATAAAAGTTATATTTTTAAGTTAGATATTTCGGAAGTAGAGATTATAACACTATCATTATAATCAATGTTTTTCATAAAAGAAGTGGAATCGTAAAAACAAATCCGAGAGTTGTGTAAGCAATGATTTGATAAGAAGTTAAGAAACAGAGTTAAGGAAATTTAAAACTGACTGCAGATTATTTAAGTTGAATGATTTCCTGAGTATCGATCTGATGTTAGTTTCGGCCTTTGGGGTTGATATTCAGGGAACTGTTCTCTTACTAGTTTATAGTTAGGGACTGATAGATGTGGAAAGATAGTGTTACATGAATAAGAAATGGAAATGATTTCCAATGTTAATAACGTATTTTTTCTAAATTTAGAAAATAAGAATTTAATGAATATATGGAAACGGGAAAAGAGAAATGAATAAATTAATGATAAATTAATTTATAGGGAAAAATGTTGATTGCTGATTGATCGATAAAATTTCCATTTGGAAATAAGATCGTTGTGTGTATGGATGTTTTCCTTTGATAGTCAAATAACCGACTATCAAAGTTTTGACTATTTTTCCATCGTCAGTACGGAGAGAACATAATCAGATTTATTATCTGAAAACCTCTATGTATGGGCATTAGCGTTGCTAATCAAATACGATGAAGATGATTAAAAACGTAGTTTATGCAAGGGCTGTTCTAGCTAATCCTAGGTAGAAATTTCCTAAGATGGGTTTACAGAATAGTGTCTTCGGTTTGTCCAGTCCCAGGACAACCTGTATGGAAGAATGTCTGACAGAGTTTATTTAATAAATCACATAAGTTGATATCTTCAAACGTATTTACGTTGGTGGTGGAGGAATTCGTTTCTCTTAGTTGTATACCTGTGGTATTTTTGGATAAATCAATTTGTGATTTGGCGAGTATGATGGTGTGACATTCAAAGTAAATAAAGGTGTGATCTGTACATTGTAGCCTCAAGCCTCACAACTAGGAAATGGTATAAAATCGGGTAGGTCGCATGGCTAAGTGGGTAGCTCCCAATTATGGTGTATTGTCACCTGATGTAGAGAAATTCCATTTACTTCTATAATATATTTTGATGTTGTGCCTTTGGGGAAGCGGTTGCTGATCCCAACCGTTGGTGATAATACATTTGGTACACTCAAGCGAAATGAGTGACCGGTCATGTTTAGCCTGGGTTACAAGTTGTTCTTATTGAACCCAGTGTATTCGTCTCTAGAGATACACTGTCGGAATGTGGTCTCATACCTTGCCAATTGGAATCCATTACCCAATAAGCGCCTGCGGTTTTTGATTATATATTATATATGTGAAACGTGAGATGAAAGTGTTCCACTAGATTACTATTTATTTGATTTATACATTATTATAATATCAAAAGAGTATGAATTTTTAAAAGAATGTTTTGGGTTATCGTAAGGTAAAAACTATTTGTGTTCATGTGTGGTTGGTCTTATGATTATTCTTTCTTTTAAAAGGATTTTAAAAGTTAAACAAATGGTTCGAGTTTACTCACACCAGTCACATGACTGATCCAGTGTTTATTTTGTTTGTTTTCCCCTAAACTCTTAGGTGTCCAATTTTGTACGGGCAGTCAAGTAGTCGGGATTTTACAGATATACTTGGAGAGATGGAGTAGGAGGCTTTAGAATTTTATAGCTATTGTTTATTTCCGCTGTGTTATAAGTATTGTACCCTGGTAATGGTATTGTATACAGATACTGTTTGTATTTCAGAGTTATGTTATATATTATATTTATTCGTTCCGCAGTGAGATTCGTGTTTACTCTGATGTTATAGTGATCTTTTTTTATTCTAAATTTCTTCCTTTCTATTTCTCACCCTCTAACTTCTTTCTATTAATGATGTGGAATGTTCGATGCTTGAATAATTGACAAGGGTTTTATGTTGATTTTCTGTGTCGAAAATCCCGTTCGTTACAAGGTCTGTACGGGACATTTACTGCGTGATTATTTCTTACTTATTTTTTCCCATAACTTTATAATCCTTAATGTTATAATTTAATCCATTAACAGATTTTTGGCCATATCCCCATTTCAAATCTCAAACGTTATTTTTGGAATTTTCTACGCACATATAAATAAGTTTATAATTTATATTCGCGCATCAATTACATATAAATATTTTCTGATGCTAATCTTCATACGTACATAGCTTTTCTGTACAAACTCCGTTTGGAACATATTACAATGTAAATTTATCTGAAAAATACAACAAACGCAATGGTGCAAGTTTTGAAGTCAAATTTTGATAATTCCGAAAATGCTCATTTTCTATTCATCGTTTTCTATAACGATTTAATTGAGTTAATATTTTAAAAATGCGGGGTGCTACATCCTCCCACCCTCTATGAATTTCATATCTGAAATTAGATAGATGGTGCACTTATGTAATTCCTCACATAATTTACAACCATCATGTATACATCCTGTTTTGCAACCATCCGTGCGTTAGTGAAAAGTGGAATACATTATAAAAATTCATCTATGCAATGAATTCCTAAGTATTACCTCCGATAAGAATGCTGCCTCTTTTTAAAAATATTTTGAAAACATGATGCATGCAACCTAAATATACTTGTAATTTCAATATGAGTGCAATATTTTTAAAATAAAAAATACCCTTTCATCCAATTTCCCCCACACTCTTACAGAATAAGAGCATAGTTCATCCAATTTTTGCATTCAAATCCTACCGACCAACTTTAAAATTTTGAATTTCAGAAAGATATAATTCTATGAATTCAATTTCTTATGTTAGAAAAAGGCATGAAACAAAAAATCTTGTGTTTTTCTTAATAGTAAATTTTGGTTCGAATTCATATCATATAATTAAAACTGCAACCAAAATTAACAGGATCTATGCTATAAATTTGTAAATCGAGTAAAATAAAAAAACCATACCTTTACGGACTTGCGAGATTCCACGAAAACGAATTGAAATTGAAGTCGTATCAAACCCTAGCATGACACAAAGTCGTCTCTAGAGGTATCCACAAACGATAATCTCGAAATCGTCATACGAAATCGAGGAGGGTTGATGATCGGTACTAGCCGAGATATTGGTGATTTAGGTTTTCTATAGATATTCCTTTTTATGATAATCATAAAGAAAGGGATCACCCTATCTTTTATAATCCAAAAATGAGATATTATAGATGGACCGTTTAACTCATTCACCATTTCGAAGTAAAAGAAAATTTCAACATTTGAATTTCCTTTTATTAAGAATGGCTCTCACCCTATTTAACGTTCTCATGTGTGATCCTATAGGTTATTACAACATTGGCAATGATTTTAAATTGTATTTAAAATCATAAACAGTGATTGGCATCTAGTAATACGTTGCTGCTACCCAAGTTATAATAAGATTCAATGATTCGGTACAACCTTTTCTGTGACTAATGTTTCAATGTAATATTATCTTTTGACCAATATATCCAGGATTAAACTTGAGGCATGGAACATATCACCGTCTTTATAATTTAATCCTTTTATCTTGATCGATGAGTAGACTATTTAAAACAATCAATATTTGAGCACAGACATGTATTTCATAGTCTCACTCAATTAGGAGGCCCATGGATATCACTACATATATATTGTAGGGTTGAATTCCATCTAGATCATTCATAATTTTCATTCGATTCGGGATGTATCCAATAATCACATTTATTGTCTACTCGGGTAAAAGTAACTTTTGAAGATATCAAAATACAAATATCCTCGAATAAAATTATAATGATTTCAGGCCTGGGGATCATTACATCACTGTCACTATGAGAACAACTTATGATACTGTTAATTATATTCCATGTAGTTTTATCACGTTGGGTCAGTCCAATACGTTATTCTCGAATACATATTTATGTCTTGACAATAATATCACATATATTAATGATCCACGAGATGTGATCATCCAACCAACATATTAGTCTTATTATTTAATTGTTGTCCTATATAAACAATAAAACTTGACTAGTGACATTTAAGAATTATAATACTTAATATATTATATAATCTCATGTTCAAGTCACTCACTGGAACTATAAAAATCCGTATTATCATTCTTAGGACTTTTCTTATGTTAATATTTATATTACGCAGTAAATATAACATAGCAGAATATTTTTATTCCAAATAAAATAATAACATCAGCAGTGTTATTAATCACATCAAATGGATTGCCTTTAGGGCATAAAATCTAACATTCTCCCACTTCCACTAGAGTCAATCAATCATGTATCACATACCTATGAAACTAGTGTGACTATTAAAATTTTGCTACAATAGTGTTTAAGTCAGTAGGTCTGCAACATTACAATCTTTTGTAATTTTGCAGATATGTTTATCTCTTCTGTGAAAAAATTCACATAAAAATTATATTTCTTAAATATATTTTTGGATTGATAATTAGATCATGGTCTCTAGGCCTGATCAATAGCTCCATTGCTATCACAATGTAAAATCATTGGATCAACAATAGATATAACTAAGCTCAAAGATGAACTTTTAATCGAAACATCCTCCTTTATAGAATTAGTATTTGTTTCTTGTTTTAAACTAACATCATTGACAATAAGTAAGTTGTTATCAATATATAACATTTTAATTATTGTGTCACTCCCACTCAATTTCTTATCGATACAAGGTTCAATGTTATTTTGTGGTTCCCGAGACATTTCGAGTTCTACTTTATTCTCATCGGTATCTTAAAGACCGGCTCTCGTTTAAAAGGATACCAGTTCAAGTAATAAGCATTTCATTCTCAGAGGATTTATAGAAATAATATCCTTTTACTTCTTTAAGATATTCTATAAAGTAATAATCAAATTTGGGTCCGATCTTATCAGAGGCAAGATGTTTAACAAACGCTCACATCTCAAATATTCATAAAAGACATACTAGGACGTTTCCTAGTCCATATCTTATATGGTGACTTTATAATCGTTTTAGTAGGATTACAATTAAATATGAATGTAATTGTTTCAAGAGGATAACCCAAAATTTATTAGAAGATCTGTATGACTTATCATCGATCGTACCATATATTATAAGGTGCAACTTCTCCTTTCAGACACACCATTTCGATATGGTGTTCTTGGTGGAGTGAGTTGTGAGACAATTTCACGCTTTATTAGATAGTCAATGATTATTGGCTTAATTATTCTCTTGATCTATTCGAAGAATCTCTATATCCTTTCAAACTTGGTCTTAAATTTCATTGTTGAATTCTTTGAACTTTTCAAAGGATTCCAATTTGTGTTTCATAAGATACACACATGTATATCTACTGACATCATCAGTAAATGTAATGAAGTAATAAAACTACCTTTAGCCTATGTATTCATTGCTTCATTCACATCATTATGTACGAGGCCCAAATCATACTTGTCCATGTGAAAGGTGATTCAGTTATCTTGCCAAAGATTTGCATTCTTCATATGATTCGAAATCAAATGATTCCAAAATTCCATCATTATGGAGTTTTGATGTGTGTTTCTTGTTTATATGGCCTAAGTGACAATGCCAAGGTATGTTGGATTATTAGATTTAATCCGTCCAATATTTATGTTATTATGAAGCATATTAAAGTTAAGGATTCGTAAAATCGTTAACTAATTGCGTATTTCCATAATATATTTCATTAAATACAATAAACAACAATTGTCCTTTTATTACAAATGAAATTCAAACTTGTCTAAACAAGATATAGAATAACATTTATTTTAAATGGAATTTTATAATAATATTTTAATTATTCAATTAAGTCAGTACATAGAACAAGAAGTAGCTTCCTATGGATAGTGCAGCAACATTTGCTTCATTTCCATTCACAAGTCCACTTGTCCTTTTGTCAGATTTCTACTCCCTTTGCAATTCTTGCAAATTCACATACATATATGTGATTCATATCTAGTATCTAATACTAGAGATGTATAAATAGATTGTTGTAACATTTATATCTATTCGGTTGATGTCATACTTCAACCGTCATTTTACATCTTCCATATTTGTAAAACAATTATGCTTTAATTTGTTTGAGGACAATTCTAAAATTTCAATGTCAGTCAAGAAATTTGATTTAATTTAATTTTTCCTTCTTAAGGATTCATTTTAGTAATAAATTATCGGAGTTGTTTTCATTTAATATCTACAGTAGATAATAAATAATAATAGATTTTGTAATATATATTAATATAAACACAAATCTTTAACAATCAAAATTTATATTAATATAAAAGCATAATTTGAACTAAAATATGCTCCCATTCAAATTAACCTCCCTATATATATATATATATATATATATATATATATATATATATATATATGCATGTGTGTGTGTGTATATATATATTGGTGGTTCAAGATCCATATCTAATCATGCCTTGCGTAACAACCCGCTCATTCGATGATAATAGATTTAGATATTTTGTTTAAATATATCGTCGTATCTTATGTGTCACTCAAAAAGTTGTTTTTCGCAAACGATAAAATTAGGACTCGAGACCACTTCCATTGTGTCCGGATCATCGTTTGCGACCTTTTTTACTATAAGCATCGATATGTTCTGAGATTCGGAAATTTGGGACTATGGTTAGGTCTTGGTTTGGCTAACCTAGCCTACCTTATAAGCCCCCCAATAGCTCTCTCCTCTTCATTCATTCCAAACACTCAAAGAAAATAGAAAATGGAGAGTGGAAAGGGAAATAGAAATTCCCAAAGCTAGGGCTTCCAATTTAGAGCTCAATTCTTGTGCAAATCCAATTCTAAAACATGGGTAAGCTTCTCTATCCTCTTCTCTATCTCCGTAGCTCATCAATTTGGGATTTTTATGATGTTATAACACCTATGTGTTTGCATATGTGTGGATGAGGTGATTTCGGAGGAGCAATTGATGATAGAGAGGAGCTTTGCTCGTTTGTGTTCTTGTTCTTCCTTGTTGGAGCTTGTTCTTGATATTCAAGAGCCAAAGATGAGTTCTTTGATGAACTCACATCTATGCCTCAAGCCTATGAGCTTGTAAAGTGTAATTTAGTGCATTCATATCATGTATATGTTGTGTGTGCATCATATGTTTTGAATTGTTTATGTGAACATTCCATTTCGTGAATTTGTGGGTTCGATTCTTGTGAATTTTAGTCCACATATGTGTAGAAACTTGGGTTTGTAGATTTTGAGTTGTTTGGTAACCTATAGAAGCTTCATTGCCTCCATGACAATGTTCTAAGTCTTCGACATCCGTCCGGAATCATTTGGAATCAATCTTACATTCATTGCCTAGGCAAATATTTATCCTGGCTTCAGCTCAGATGTCTGACCATAATGGTCAGACGTCTGTCAAAGCTCTCGGGAAATCTTACAGGGTTTGGTCAGACATCTGAGCAAGAGATGACAGACGTCTGACCTATGCTGAAATGTACAATTTACCTTATGCATTGCATATCATGAGATTTAATGATTTAACTTCTTTCGAATTGAATTTTGGTGTTGTAAGTTGATTCGGCAACCATTTGGGGCCTCATTGGCACTTAGGAAAATGTTATAAGCCATCACCATTGATCCGGCCTCGTCCGAGAGCCGTTTGCACCTCATTTTCTAAGCAAAAATGACCATTCTTCAGCTCAAACGTCTGTCTGGGAGGGGGACAGACGTCTGTCAATGTTTGAGGAGCAAAATAAATATTTTCTTCAACTCAGACATTTGACCAAAACGGGTCAGACGTCTGTCCTGGCTTTCGGGAAAAATAAAAAAACTGCTAACTGTCAGCTCAGACGTCTGTCCTGTAGTGACAGACGTCTGTCTGCCTGAAACTGCAATTGACCAGTGGACCACGGTCAATAGTTTGGTATCGTTTGAGCTCATTCCCGGCCAAGTTTTGGCCCGTTTTAACTTTGTTTGTGACTTGTCAGTTTCTCTGGTTCACAGATTTCTGCATCTCGATTCCTCGACTTTGATTCTCATGTGATTCTTCCATTGTTGATCCTTCTTGGTAGATTAACATTTGTTTATGATGTGAATTGTAACACCCCACCTCCGCTAGGGTCACTCACAAAGGGAATGCACTAGGTTTGGTGAAGCATTATCGAGGTAAACATGCACAGAAATATTACAAGACAGAACATATATAAAACAGCGGAAGTAAAACAAATTTTATTACCTTATAAAATAAGGTCTAAAGCCTTTTACATCAGAATACATCAAAACCTGTCTTGCAATAGTAAAGAAGCATAAAACCTTTTCATAAATTATTCCCCAAAATAAAGCGGTGAAGCAGCCATAGCCAAGAGAAGACCAAGCTATACATGATGACCTTCAAGCATAAGAGGTCCGAACTAAACAACATCATTTCCTCCCTGAAAACCTGGGGGGGGGGGGGGAAACGGAAGAAAAGAGGCGAAACAAAACGGGGTCAGTCATAAAGACTGGTAAGTCCTATCTACTTCCAGTATAAAAACAGGTAAAGGTAACATGACATGCATAAACTGAAAGTAAACATAAGGATGACGACAAGATAGATAAGCTAAACCAAGATAACTGGATGAACTACTGTAGCAAGATAAACTAAGGTATCATGATAAACTACGGTGTCAAGATAAATCAAGGTATCACATCGTCAGGCTTCTGTCAAGTATACTATCCTAAGATATCTATCATGTATAACATCCCACGGTATTTATCATGTATATTGCTCTGCACCTCTCGTACTAGTATCCCAACCCGCGTCATGTGTTAACTATGAATGTCCCCTGCCCAATGTCATGTAATGGTCCATGTCAACCTAATATATAGCATATGTAGGTTTTCCCCACTCGTATGTTTCTTTCCATGTATAAGTTCAGTCCTTTGCCGTAGGCCGTACGGGCTTTCCCATGTAAATCTATACCACCTCAACGTAGTACCATTTTATCCTTGAAGTTGTTTTGGACTGCTACCCTTGATCTGGTTATGTTTTCTTACCATGAACTATCGCGTGTTCACTTAGGATTTATGCCACCTAGGACCACTAGGGATTATACTACCTAATGAACGTTTCCGTGTCTCGGTTTGGGTTCAAGCCACCTAGGGCCACTAGGGATTAGGCCACCCGTCAACCACGCCCTTTGTCCCACGTATAAATCGTGAATTGTTTCCATGTCTAGACGCACATGTATCTCAATATGCCATCCGAGTTCCGTGCCAGGGCAAATCGAGAAATACGGAACTCGGTCGGGAGCTTTAAGTCGTCTGCTGATGCAGATATCAAGCTCTGTTTTTGTATCCGTGGCTATGGTCCCACGTGACCCCTCCCTCAACTACTGAAAGGCAATCCAAGAAAAATCATGTATGAGAACTACTTCCCGGCCCCACTATACCCCACTTTCCTATTGGCCAACCTCACCCATGACTCGATAGCAAGAACATGGTCTGTTGGGAGTTCTCTGCCTTTCCGTTCGTACACGATTGACTAAAGATGGTAGGTAGTCGACGACTCGCTATCCAGGGCAAAAACAAGAATCGACGACTCCACGCTAATCTATCCCAGTCTTTAGGTCGCTCGCATAGCAACCAAGGCATACTCTTGGCTCTTCTACCGCAGACCTTAACCTCTGTGAGGCCAGGTTTCATGGACCATCTGCCACCTCACAGAGGGATACCAAGAGTACCCTCACGTCCCCCGAAGCTACCGCTTCGTCACCCAGTTCGCTGGAGCTTTTAATCCCAGTCAGATAAGTTGCTCCTCCTCGTATACTAAGCGATGACCTACCGTATCAGGTTATTCATCTATTTATGAACTAGTCCCATGTCCTTGGCTAAGAATTATTACTTAGTTATTCTGAACTAAGGTTTACCACTTAGCTTCTTTTCCCGTTATCCTTGATTAACTACGATTTTCTACCTAGTTCCTCTAACTAGGGTTTTGTCTATTGGGTTAAGTGTTGTTATTCAAGCCCATGACTTAACCCGCCTACGAATCATGTCAAGATTGGCTAAGTATTTAAGTTCAAGGCTTAGCCCTACAAGTTGGTTAAGTATACCAAGAAGCTCATGACTTAACCCTATCAAGTCAAATTGGTTAAGTATTTGTTTGTCTTAACCTTATCAGACTATCATGTTAGATTGATTAAGCATAGATTATCTTAATCCCATCATATTATCGAGTCAAATTGGTTAAGTATGGGTTAGCTTAACCCCATCCACTAATCGTATTACAACGGTTAAGTATATTTAAAAGGTCTTGTGACTTAACCCTATCAGGTCCGCATATTAGATTGGTTAAGTATAGGTTACCTAACCTCATCAAATCATCATGTATAATTGGTTAAGTATAAGTTACTTAACCCCATTAAATTATCATGTTAAGTTGGTTAAGTATTGGTTACTTAACCTCATCACCTTACCATGTTAGATTAGTTAAGTCTAGGTTACTTAACCCCATCTAATTACCGTGTTTAGATTAGTTAAGTGTAAATTACTTAACCCCATCTAATTACCGTGTTTAGATTAGTTAAGTCTAAGTTACTTAACCCCATCTAATTACCAAGTCGGATTAGATAAGTGTAAATTACTTAACCCCATCTAATTACCGTGTTTAGATTAGTTAAGTCTAAGTTATTAACCCCATCTAATTACCAAGTTGGATTAGTTAAGTGTAAATTACTTAACCCCATCTAATTACCGTGTTTAGATTAGTTAAGTCTAAGTTACTTAACCCCATCTAATTACCAAGTCGGATTAGTTAAGTGTAAATTACTTAACCCCATCCCCTAATTGTCTTATATGGTTAAGTGTCATTAAGAAATCAAGTCCGGTTTAACTTAACCTACCCATTCGTGTCATATCGGTTAAGTGTCATTAGTCAAAATTACTTAACCTTTTCATGTGGCATTAATTAGATTAATGCACCCCAACCTCTCACATTAGACTTTGTTGTGGTTACTAGTTAAGCCGGGCGGGTCCGGGTAGATTTATACCACAACCTAGTCTAACCTCGGGTTTTAAGTGCTATATGACCAACTACTCACATTGGGTTCTATTGTTTGTAGCCACTAGTTAAGCCGAGCGGGTCCGGGTAGATTTATGCTACAAACTCAACCCAACCTCAAGTTGGCCACTTTCATGTTTGGTCTAGTGTCATATTACACTTACAACCCATACATGTCTAGTTTCAAGTCCCATGTTTACCCCACATGTCATGTCCACATTTAGGTGTATCATGAGTGTCATATTTTCATGAAATCCCATGTCAAATTATCATGTCATAATCACGCTCGTCTAACCTACCCCAAATCGTGTTTCCAACCCAAGTAAAAGCAAGTCAACATAGTAAGGATACTATGCTACATATTGGCCCCAAAACATGCACGATGTCAAAAAGGGATTGGCCACAAACATGCATGGTATCATAAGGGAATTTGGCCACAAACATGCATAGTATCATAAGGGAATTTGGCCACAAACATGCATGATACATAAGGGGATTGGGTTCATTTACATGCATAATCCCCAAAGTCAAGTCTTTGCCAATGTTTCACAAGTCAAATGGTTCCCAAAGGTTCATGCTAACATTCCATAGATAAAGATTCAAACTTGCAAGATAAACTAGGTGAAACATAACATGAGTGGCATGGTTAAGTCGCTAAAACTTAGCCTAAGGTCATAGATCATAGAAAAGGGGCAAAATTAGGTTCACATAGGCTAGCATACTTATGTTTCATCGCATTTTATTCCATGTCACATTAGAACCACCGTTAGAATCTACAAGTAGCTAGAACTTACATAGCGAGGTTTAGGGAAGGATTATGCATCATCTTGACGAAGAAAGGTGGCTCCTTTGCTGAAGAATCGTCATGAAACTTGCGTAGCAACGTTGATCCCTCCTCGATTTGGTGTAGAAAGCTTGCACCTTTTGATTTGAATCCGATTTGAATGCATAAGCCCTTGGAGTTGGAGATGGAGGCCATGATCAAGATGGATTTTGGCAGCACTTAGTTGTAGGATTGATTTTTAGCGATTTAGGTTAGGTCCTAGGGTGTTTTTATAGAGATTAGGAGTAGTTTAGGCCCTTAGATTAACCCTAGGATAGATCTGAACCCTCAAAATCCGTCACAGGCCTCCAAACATGTCTTGAGGAACAAGTCAGGTGCACCCAGGCCAATCTGGCCGACCACCCAAGTCGACAGGGGTGTCGACTGGGCAGTCGACACCACCTCGGGTGTGTCGACTCCAAAGTCGACTCCCCAGTCGACTTGGGGGTGGCGGGAATTTTCCCGCCTCTCCTGCTTGGCTGAATTTGAATTCTGAATTCAAATTTGAACTGTTTTTGAACTTGAAATTTTCTGAAAACTTTGACGGGCCATAACTGGGTCATACGTACTCCGATTTTCGAAAATTCGGACTCTATTTCGTGTATTTTTCCGAGACAAACGCAATGGCCCAGCCCATTTCCCTTGATTCAGATTTTATCATTAAATTCTGCCTTGATTCATGTCTTAACATGTTGTAAAAATCCGGGTTGTTACATTCGCCCCAACTCAAAGGATTTCGTCCCCGAAATCTCCAAGTTAGGAAGAACGTATCCTACCATCCATCATCCATCTACTCAAAACATCATCCACAGGCAACCATGGTCCTTAAAAAGACTCCTAATGCTTTATGAACACATGCAGAAAGTGTGTGTATATGTTCCTTAGCTAATGGTAATGATCAGGCCTGAATGATCTTTTTAATGCAAAATATGTTTAATGCCATGAATCCAACATGTATGCAAATAGTCCTAGTCATATAAACATTATATGTGTGCACAAACATTCATTCATATGCAACATCTGCATGACAACACATTCAATTTCGTCCATAAACAAGTATGAATACTCGTGCATCTGCAACATGTAACGTGACCGCGTCAATCTAGTATCTAATGTGTATTCGCGCATCCACGAGCAACCACTTACAACCATTTGCAACCATATCAATCATAACATGTTTCAAATACATGTTTACGTCCATAGAGTTCTATCTAAGGTTCCCAAGATAAGATCGAGGAGATAAACAAGACAAACTCCTTACGGGGTTTGTAACAGAAACAGGACCGAGAGGATATCCACCAAGCGATAGCATGCAAGCAAGCCTTACAGGTGAACCAAGGATCAAAGATATACTCTTAAAAAGAGACATGATGCGCGCGTCAAAGCCGCATTTCCTTGAGCTTAATTCCATTGTGCCTTAACCGCCTTTGACTTCATGATTTCGTAGCTCCTTGATTCCTATTTCCAAGATATGAGTTGGGACTCATTTCACTATCGCCTCTCGTTCTACTTTCACTTATTCCTTCCCTAGTATACTTGGCTCAACCATATCTGCGTACTCATGCAAGCTCTCCAAAATTCACTAGTGAATTCTGGATCTCGTTTACCGATGCCAATCCATGTTACCACGTGCACTTACTAGGGTGATTCCTATACCCCATGCTTAAGTGGAATGAACCATCCGCCTTATCGGCGAACGTTACTCGATCGGATCAGAGATTTCCGATAAATGCATCAAGAGATTCTAGGTAACTAACCATGACAAAACCCAAAAGGTTATACGAGACTTCGAGGGTATTACCAAGGTAAGTTAAGAGTTTAACTTCCCTCCTTTCAAAACCGAGAATGGCATCCCTTACTGGATAACCACTTCATCCCTAGAATCCATCCATAGCTCAACAATAGAAGCATTGCTTATAATCTCAACACTTGGCATAGACGTTCTCAAATCCAAACAAGTCATGAATAAATGGACCGACTCTCCAACCCGATTTTGGGACTAAAGTGGGATCTTCTACCATGCTAGTACTAAGGTGCAGAGACTTAACTATCGAGGCAGACTTAAATGATGCGATGATCAAAACAAAGTCTAGACGGGACGATAGAAAAGAAAGGCTAAGCCTTTAACAGGAACGGTACCATTCCACTTAGGTACGCTAGAAATGAGAGCATACAATTGCCCTCTCGCTGATCTTGTCCTTATCTTCCTTTGTGGATCAAGCCATACCAACAAGTTGCTTATTCTTAAGCTCGTGTCCTTTATCCTTGCTCTTATTATCCCTTCTTATAACTTCGGTAACAGGTCTCTCGAGAACTTCCTCCATCGCACGGGAAAACACTTACGTAGCTAGACAAGGATTAGTCGCAGTTAAAACTACTGTGGCTACATATGGAGGAAAGAAAGGAAAAGAGGTTCAGTCAAGGAAACAAAGGATAGTGCTAATGGCTTTTGGGGAATAACCTTTAAAAACTTTTCTTGGAAAATGCTTCTTTGTAAACGGTTTTTCTAATAGTTTTCAGAAGGTTTTTAAAAACTTTTGCCCAGTCTGGTAACCTTCTGCTCTGATACCAAATGTAACACCCCACCTTCGCTAGGGTCACTCACAAAGGGAATGCACTAGGTTTGGTGAAGCATTATCGAGGTAAACATGCACAGAAATATTACAAGACAGAACATATATAAAACAGCGGAAGTAAAACAAATTTCATTACCTTATAAAATAAGGTCTAAAGCCTTTTACATCAGAATACATCAAAACCTGTCTTGCAATAGTAAAGAAGCATAAAACCTTTTCATAAATTATTCCCCAAAATAAAGCGGTGAAGCAGCCATAGCCAAGAGAAGACCAAGCTATACATGATGACCTTCAAGCATAAGAGGTCCGAACTAAACAACATCATTTCCTCCCTGAAAACCTGGGGGGGGGGGGGGGAACGGAAGACAAAGAGGCGAAACAAAACGGGGTCAGTCATAAAGACTGGTAAGTCCTATCTACTTCCAGTATAAAAACAGGTAAAGATAACATGACATGCATAAAATGAAAGTAAACATAAGGATGACGACAAGATAGATAAGCTAAACCAAGATAACTGGATGAACTACTGTAGCAAGATAAACTAAGGTATCATGATAAACTACGGTGTCAAGATAAATCAAGGTATCACATCGTCAGGCTTCTGTCAAATATACTATCCCAAGATATCTATCATGTATAACATCCCACGGTATTTATCATGTATATTTGCTCTGCACCTCTCGTACTAGTATCCCAACCCGCGTCATGTGTTAACTATGAATGTCCCTTGCCCAATGTCATGTAATGGTCCATGTCAACCTAATATATAGCATATGTAGGTTTTCCCCACTCGTATGTTTCTTTCCATGTATAAGTTCAGTCCTTTGCCGTAGGCCGTACAGGCTTTCTCATGTAAATCTATACCACCTCAACGTAGTACCATTTTATCCTTGAAGTTGTTTTGGACTGCTACCCTTGATCTGGTTATGTTTTCTTACCATGAACTATTGCGTGTTCACTTAGGATTTATGCCACCAAGGACCACTAGGGATTATGCTACCTAATGAACGTTTTCGTGTCTCGGTTTGGGTTCAAGCCACCTAGGGCCACTAGGGATTATGCCACCCGTCAACCACGCCCTTTGTCCCACGTATAAATCGTGAATCGTTTCCATGTCTAGACGCACATGTATCTCAATGTGCCATCCGAGTTCCATGCCAGGGCAAATTGAGAAATACGGAACTTGGTCGGGAGCTTTAAGTCGTCTGCTGATGTAGATATCAAGCTCTGTTTTTGTATCCGTGGCTATGGTCCCACGTGACCCCTCCCTCAACTACTGAAAGGCAATCCAAGAAAAATCATGTATGAGAACTACTTCCCGGCCCCACTATGCCCCACTTTCCTATTGGCCAACCTCACCCATGACTCGATAGCAAGAACATGGTCTGTTGGGAGTTCTCTGCCTTTACGTTCATACACGATTGACTAAAGATGGTAGGTAGTCGACGACGCGCTATCCAGGGCAAAAACAAGAATCGACGACTCCACGCTAATCCATCCCAGTCTTTAGGTCGCTCGCATAGCAACCAAGGCATACTCTTGGCTCTTCTACCGCAGACCTTAACCTCTGTGAGGCCAAGTTTCATGGACCATCTGCCACCTCACAGAGGGATACCAAGAGTACCCTCACGTCCCCCGAAGCTACCGCTTCGTCACCCAGTTCGCTGGAGCATTTAATCCAAGTCAGATAAGTTGCTCCTCCTCGTATACTAAGCGATGACCTACCGTATCAGGTTACTCATCTATTTATGAACTAGTCCCATGTCCTTGGCTAAGAATTATTACTTAGTTATTCTGAACTAAGGTTTACCACTTAGCTTCATTTCCCCTTATCCTTGATTAACTACGATTTTCTACCTAGTTCCTCTAACTAGGGTTTTGTCTATTGGGTTAAGTGTTGTTATTCAAGCCCATGACTTAACCCGCCTACGAATCATGTCAAGATTGGCTAAGTATTTAAGTTCAAGGCTTAGCCCTACAAGTTGGTTAAGTATACCAAGAAGCTCATGACTTAACCCTATCAAGTCAAATTGGTTAAGTATTTGTTTGTCTTAACCTTATCAGATTATCGTGTCAGATTGATTAAGCATAGATTATCTTAATCCCATCAGATTATCGAGTCGGATTGGTTAATGTTAGCCTACTTTGTGAACTAGGCAACACAAAGTCAAGAAATCAGACATTGAAGAGCATTTTTAATTAGAAGACTTCGGTTCGGATTGGAGAAGACACTACAACCTAGATTGGATAGCTGCAGTTGTTCGGGTCGGGCCAGAGCAACATATCGGTTCGGATCGGATTAAATCTTCTGTTCGGATCGGTGAACTGTTGTTGAGGAAACTGGTAAGGCATAGCTATTCGGATCGGAGGACAATATAATCTCAATCGGATCGGAAAGCCACCTGGTTGCCAAGGAAACAGATCGGAGTGGAGTAGATTAAAGAAGAAGAGAGCGTTGCATCCAAGCTACTCCGGGTCGGATCGGGTATCCCGATCCGAACCCCTTATATGTGTGTCTCCGACCCGAGCCCATGTTCCATATTATTCTCCTGCAAAAGCGCCTGGATATCCGGACCGGCTGTGACCAGTTCCTACCCATAACGTTCGTTACTCTGATGCGTTGTCAACACAATAATTCATCCGAACCCGAAGCTAATGGGATGGACGACACGTGGCCCCGACCCGGATCAAGTTTTGAGCAAATTCACACCTATAAATACCCCGTCTGGAGACAAAGAAAGGGACTTTTTTAGGCACTTTGAGAATTCAACCACCCCCATAACCCGAACTCCATTACTCCCGGAGAATCCAAATCTTCTTTCATTACTTGTTTTAGTCTATTGAGTGAATATAAGTGAGTTGTGAGTGGAATCGAGTGAAGCTTACATTGTATTTGCAATTGGATCATTGAATATAGTAAAAGATAAGTGGACGTAGGCATTTCTTCGCCGAACCACTATAAATCCTGTGTGTTCATTTTTATTTTTATCTCATTTCATTTTGCTTTTAATCAATTTGGGTGTTAGAACCACTTTTGGGTCTAACATTTTGGTGCTTTCACTGAGAATCCTCATCTAAATTCTTTATTTTCCGGGATCTCTTTCTACTTTTTGGACCGTTGAGTTCAAAGAAGTGAATCCTTAAGTTTCTCCGCTTTTTTATATTTGTTGAAGTGATTGTCAAAGACTCATGGCCAAAGGAAAAGGCAAGGAAGTTCAGTCTGTTCGAGGAGATGGAGCTGGCGAAGATCAGCAAAATGCTGTTGTAACAAGGTCTCGGGGGCAGAGTTCAGCAGCAGGAAGAACCAATGCAGGAAATCCGAGCCACCATCAGGGGGAGAGCTCCGATCTGATCCGGGTAGGAGATTCTGAAGCAGTGCATTCCCCCAATCTGAACCGACCCGAGCTGCTTGCCACGTACCGATCCGACCAGGCTCCCCAGCTCCGAACCGACCCGACCTCCTACCTCCGATCCGACCCGATGCTTGGTGAAGCTGGAACCTCTACTCGAGTCCCTACGAATGCTCCGATTCCAGCCACCAGGGCTGGTGATCAGGTCAATCCATCTGCGCCCATCACTCAAGGAGATTTCTCGCGCTTGCTTGACATGCTTGAGAGCACGAGGGAGGCCATGAAAGTTCACGAGCGCACTAATCTCATGATGCAGGAAAATATGAGGCTCATGAGTCGGGAGATTAGTGAACTCCGTCGACAGAGAACTCCATCACCGGTTCGTCACACACCAGTGGATCAATCTTCATCTTCCGAGGAAGAGCGGCCCCATGAACGAAGGCCACTCGAACGACCTCAGAACGTGGAGCAGCTGACATTTGGATCTTTGGGATCTCGTGAGGATATTGCACGAGCATTAGGAAACAATGACCCCATTCGGGGGCAAAGACTCCAGTCCCCTCGTCCCGAGATCGACCGGGAGCGCAGGGAACGGAATCGAGCAGAGGCAGCTCGAAGAAGAAGGGCATCTCCTGAACAAGAGCCCAGAAGGAACTCGGATACTAGGGCCAGGGAACCTGAGCGGCCCCTAACTAATGCTGATGTACAGGCAATGGTTCGCCAGATCATGTCCGAAAGCCGGAATTATACAAATGAAGATTATGGTATTGAGCGAAGCCATACTCCCTTCACCGACGATATCCTCGACTTCCAATTTCCCCGACACTTTAACTTGCCACAGATGGACAAGTACAACGGAAGGACTGATCCGGGACAGCATTTGATGCGGTATTCGTGGCTCATGAATGCTGCTGCTGCCCCTGATGAAGTGAAGTGCAAAGCATTCCCAATCTACTTAGAAGATGTGGCATTGTTCTGGTTTACCCGACTTCCTCCTCGTTCGATTTCGAATTACAAGGAACTAAGCGAGCGTTTCATGAACCAGTTCCGACTACATGCCCGAAAGTCCAAAAGTGTTATTGAATTATCGAGAATCAAGCAGGCACCAGGAGAGTCTTTGAGGGCATATCTTGACCGTTTTAACCAAGCTGTGACTGAGGTCAGTGACCCGCATGAGCCCACTATCCTGATGGCATTGAAGGAAGGAGTCGATCCTGAATCTGAGTTTGGAGATTACCTTTCTGGGAAAACACCTTCCACGAGGGAGATATTCTACGAAAAGGCCGATATTTATCTAAGACGAGAGGAGGCCAGGGAAAACCGAAAGAGAAAGTCTGAGACGGCTTCAAAGGAAAATGTGCAGAGTAATATCGCCGTGAAGCAGTCTGGGGAAAGTTCTGGCAAGGTTGAAGTAAATGTAGGAAACAAGGGTGGAAACAGCAATGCTGGAAGCGGGGGTAACAACAACAATAACCGTAATCCAAACGGTAACAGAAGAAACAGAAATAGGGGAAGTGACCCTAACAAAAGACCCCGATTCCAGAACTACGAGAATTATACACCATTGAACGACACCCTGGAAAATATTTACTTGGATACGTACAATGTGTTACAGTACAAAAGACCGCCACCTCGTGATTCGACCGAGAAAGAAATGGCGACAGGGAAGTTTTGTTTGTTTCATGGAACTCATGGGCATTCAACCAATGAATGTCGGCATTTGAGGGATGTGATTGAGAAGCTGCTGCGTGAAGGGAAGTTGGATGAGTACAAGGTTGCCCCGAGGGACAGGGGGCAAGGAGAGCAGGCTCCAAAACAGATTCTACCTGCTCCCAAGCCTACAGCGCAGCAGAAAGGTAAAGGAATTGTTATCAACTCCATAGTAGGCGGACCTCACCCGGCAATCCGAAGTTTCAGGTCAATGGATCAATATGTAAATGCGGCCAAGCACCTAGATGTGAACGAGGGTGATGATTTGGAAGATATCACCCCCATAAAACAACAGAAGACCATGTTTGACGACGTGGTATTCCGCAGCCGAGACAATACTGGGATCCAATCACCCACCGATGATCCGTTGGTTATTACTACCACCATTGGGCCGGCCTTGGTCCATAAGGTATTAGTAGACAACGGAAGTTATGTTAATATTTTGTTCAAGAAGTCATTTGATCAGATGAAGCTTGAATCTGAAGACTTGAAGCCATGTGAAGGATGGATCAGAGGCTTCAACGGGGTGTCGACAGCTCCCATGGGATACGTAGAGTTGCCCGTGACCCTGGGGCAAGGAGAACGTAGAAGAGTGCGGATGCTTCAGTTCGTGGTATTGGACGTAGATTCGCCTTATAATGCATTTTTGGGGAGGCCTGCCCTTGCTGAATTCAGAGTTTGTATCGCCCCTTGGTGCTTGTTACTTAAGTTCCCAACCGAAGCCGGAACTGGAGTAATGAGAGGGGATCAAGTTTCTGGACGGGCCTGCTATGTGGCCGAGTTAAAGATGTTGATGAAAGGACTTAACGTTGAAAGTAAAGATGCCTCGTCTCCCTCAAAGGGGGGCTCGGCATAGCAATTAGAGAGATTGACCCCAAAGGAGTTGCTCAAAGGAACACCTGAAGACCTGGATCCCAGAAAAGACGAGGAACCAGAGGCTAGGAATGCAACTCCTAATGAAGCGACAGTGGAAATTCCCATTGATGAAGCTGATCCGACAAAAGTTTTGAAAATTGGTTCTCAATTGGATCCACGTCGAGCTAAAGAACTAACGGACTTCTTGAAGGCAAACCTAGACGTGTTTGCCTGGACCCATGCTGACATGTGTGGGATATCGCCATCCGTTATAAGTCACAAATTAAATGTAAATCCGAAACATCCACCTGTGAAGCAAAAGAGACGCATGCTGGGCCCAGAGAGGTCAGCTGCTCTCAAAGAGGAAGTAGAGAAGTTAAAGCAGAATGGATTTATTCGAGATTCGACGTATCCCGACTGGATATCGAATCCCGTCTTGGTAAAGAAGCCAAATGGAAAATGGCGGACTTGCATTGACTTTTCAGATTTAAACAAAGCTTGCCCAAAAGATAGTTTCCCACTTCCCAGGATTGACCAGCTTGTAGACTCGATAGCAGGTCATGTACTTCTCTCTTTCATGGATGCATATTCTGGATATAACCAAATTCCTATGCACGTGCCAGAACAAGAACATACGAGCTTCGTTACGAATTTGGGATTATATTGTTATGTTGTAATGCCATTCGGATTGAAAAACGCTGGAGCTACTTATCAGCGCTTGGTGAACAGAATGTTTTATAATCAAATAGGAAAAACTATGGAAGTTTATGTGGATGACATGCTTGTCAAATCGAAACAGTCCTCCAGCCATACGCAAGACTTGGCGGAAATGTTTGGTATCCTGCGAAAGTACCGGATGAAATTGAATCCTCTGAAATGCTCATTTGGAGTGGCATCGGGAAAGTTCCTTGGCTTCATTGTGAGTTCCCGAGGAATTGAAATCAACCCTAGCCAGATAACAACGATTAGAAATATCGAAGAGCCGAGGAGAATTAAAGACGTCCAAAGTCTTGTAGGGAAAGTAGCGGCACTGGGTAGATTCATCTCCAAAGCCACAGACAAATGTGTTCCATTTTTTGATTTGATTAAAAGAGGAAAGAAGAACTTCGAGTGGACTCCGGACTGTGTTGAGGCCTTTCGAAATTTATTGGAACTGTTAGAGAAACCGCCGATTTTATCAAAGCCCGTAGATCACGAAGAATTGTTTGTTTACTTGGCAGTCTCAGCTCACGCCGTCAGTACAGCCCTTGTTCGAGAAGAAAATAAAGTACAAAGGCCAGTGTATTATGTAAGCAAGAAATTAGCGGCGGCAGAGCGCAACTACCCAAAAATTGAGAAGCTCGCTTACAGCCTCCTGATCGCATCCCGAAAACTTCGTCACTATTTCCAAGCCCATCCAATAACCATATATACCGACCAGCCCTTAAGGCAGGTGTTGCAGAGACCCGAAGCATCAGGAAGGTTGATCAAATGGAACATAGAACTAAGTCAGTTTGATTTGAATTTTCAACCACGAAAGTCAATCAGGGGGCAAGCTCTAGCAGACTTTATTGCGGAGTTCACCATTCCAGAGGAGGAAGTAATCAATGACCGAGTGGTTAAGTCCGAGGATGAGCTAAAGACAAATCCGTGGAAACTATATACAGATGGAGCCAAGAACGACCGAAGGTCCGGAGCTGGAATCGTCTTAGTCACTCCCGAGGGACGGTCGTTATATTACGCCCTGCGATTAGAATTTTCGGCGACTAACAATGACTCTGAATATGAAGCCCTGATTGCCGGGCTGAAGCTTGCTAAAGACCTCGGAGTAAAAATGTTAGACATATTTTGTGACTCTAAAATTGTTGTCTGCCAAGTGCGAGAGGAATTTGTGGCTCGAGGACCTCGACTTATCGCCTACCTCGGGAAAGTGAGAGAGCTATTGAATAGCTTAGAGCGGTACAACATAACGCACATTCCCAGAGTTGAAAACCAGAAAGCAGATAGGCTGGCAAAGCTGGCTAGTTCCGACAATCCAGAAGAGACTGAAGTAATTCCAATTGAAACGTTGGAATCACCAAGTTTTGAGTCAATGGAAATTGAATTCGCCTTCGAAGCGGAACCAGAGAAGGAGTCGTGGATGACTCCAATTAAGAATTTCCTTAAGAATGGGACACTCCCATCAAAGAAAAGTGAGAAAAGAGCTATAGTTCGCAAAGCCACCAGATATGTCATACAAGATGATACTCTTTATAGGCAAGGATTTTCTATGCCCCTGTTGCGATGTATAGCACACGACGACATCAAGCGTGTACTAAGAGAGGTGCACGAAGGTGAGTGTGGAGATCATACAGGAGGTCAAACTTTAGCAAAGAAGATATTGCGGTACGGATACTTCTGGCCTACGATCAATAAAGATGCAGCTGATTATTCACGACGCTGCGATAAGTGCCAGAGATTCGCCAAAATCCCCAGGGCACCGTCGACCCAACTTAAATCAATGGTGAGTCCTTGGCCATTTGCCACGTGGGGAATTGATATCATTGGAGTTTTACCAATTGCTAAAGGAGGAGCTAAGTATGCAACAGTGGCCGTGGACTATTTTACGAAGTGGGTAGAAGCTGAGCCCTTGACCAAGATCACAGCAAGAAAGGTGATAAGTTTTGTGGTTAGAAATATTATATGCCGGTTCGGGATTCCAAGGACGATTATAACTAACAACGGAACCCAGTTTGATAGTACTGAATTCAGAAATTTCTGTCAGAAGTATAAGATACACAAGCGATATACTGCAGTTGCCTATCCGCAGTCAAACGGGCAAGTAGAGGCAATAAACAAAGTAATAAAATCCATCCTCAAGAAACGGTTAAAGCGTGCAAAGGCAAGATGGGTTGACGAATTGCCCCTAGCTTTGTGGGCATATCGAACAACATTTAAGACAGCCACCGGTCATACCCCTTTCTCTCTCTCCTTTGGCTCAGAAGCAGTAATTCCAGTTGAACTGGAAGTTCCTTCCCACAGGGTGACATATTATGACCCGATGACGAATCGGGCGCTCTTACTTGAGTCTCTTGATGAAGTCGAAGAAAAAAGGGATGAAGCGGATTTGCGTGCGGCAAGACATCGACGTCAGATGGCACGCTATTATGACAAAAAAGTTCGCCTCAGGACTTTTGAACCAGGAGATTTGGTGCTAAAGAGAGTTTTTCCATCCCTTCCTCACCTCGGCCCAAAATGGGAAGGACCCTTTGTCATCCAACGAAAGCTTGAAAAAGGAACCTTCAAGCTAACGACCGTAGATGGCGAAGAAGTCCCTCGAGCATGGAATGCCCAACACTTAATGCGATATTTGGATTAGAAATGCTATACTCTTTGTTATTTTTCCTATGAACCCTGTAATAAGGCACGACTTGCCTTAGGAAAATCTGACGATATGAATAAAGGACTATAAAGTGGATGTAGGCTACGACTTAGCTGAACCACTATAAAAATATTGTGTGTTATTTACTTTTATGCATTACGTATATACATTTATCAGCTATTCTGTTGTGATTATAAGATACAGGATAACTCACAGCTTAAAAAGATTGAAGACAGTTTAGACATAAAAAGAAGCACAACGACTGTTTGTGCGATAAGACATAAAAGAATGAGAAAACGACATTCTTAACTCTAACTCTCCAGAGAGAGAGAGAGAGAGTATAAAAGCGTCTCCGACTGAGCGCTGAAAAAGAAGTTCTCTTCCTAACTCTAACTCTCCAGAGAGAGAGAGAGTATAAAAGCGTCTCCGACTGAGCGCTGAAAAAGAAATTCTTCTCCTAACTCTAACTTTCCAGAGAGAAAGAGAGTATAAAGGCGTCTTCGACTGAGCGCTGAGAAAGAAATCTTTCTCCGTTGAAAGACCGGGGAATAAATAGATGACTGAGCTCGAACTCTAACTCTCAAAAGAAAGAGAGAGAGTATAAATGAAATGCCAGAAAAAGTGACGAGTACCGACGGCACAGGAAGTGCTATCCCATCAAAGAATCGGGAGCATTCAGATTGCCCGACTAAGCATTAAATAGTTTGTGGGAATTGACTGGGGACACGTATGTATACGCATATTTCCCCCCTCCACAACTTCGTTTCACAACTATAGACATGCATTTTTACATAAGTGCAGAACTACTAACAAACAAACATTGCAAAAAGTGAATTATTTTTAATTACAAATGAATGAATTTGTACAGGAAAATAGCTAAAAAAGAAAATGCAGGAGCTACTTTTGTAGCAGCAATTATTGGTTCACAAAAATGCTAAAAAGATACAGGGCAATCCACTATTAGGATTTGGAATGAGCCTTGGATTTCTTGGCGGCTTTCTCCGCATCCTTTGCTTCTTTCTCAGCTTCGGTCAAGATTCGTTTTGACTTCTTTTTTCCTGAAGATGCGGTGCTGGAGCCAGTAGACTTCTTCCCGTAGGGCGGGGCACTGGAATCAAGAGAAGATTTTTTAGCAAGTTCTTCTGTAATAGATCTAGTTGAGAGCTTAACAACTAACCTTGATCCCGCATCCACAACTGCGAGGGGCTTGAGGACCTCAGGGTCTAGTTCTTCGGCCTTTAATTGCAAGCGCTTGTCTTGATCAGCCTTCATTGCAGCCAAGGTAACGTCATCAGCACTTTTTGACTCCCCGGTTATTGCAACTTCTGGTTCCTCTTCATGCCCCCCGTCTCCACCATCGTCCTTCAAAGCTGCTATCATTTCTTCATCATGGGGAGTGGCGACCTTAGTTGGCTCATTTCCTTCTCCCAAGTCTATAGAAGCAGCCTCGTCTTCCCCTTTTTTGGCCTTATCTGCGGGCTCTGTCCCAGCGGTGGCTCCCTGAGTCATATCTGTCTTTACGGATGATTCAACACCTACAGAATGAGAAGCAACAGTTATCAACTCAGGCGAAAACAATGGGTCTCTCATCGATTGTTCAATTATGTGGCGAAAGGAAGAAATAGCCCTGGCAAATTGAGGAGAAAAGGTAGGGATACCTTCCGAAGACTTCTCGGCAGGGGTTACTACTACCTCTGGTGCTGTTTCAGGAATAGGGGATAGCAGAGTTGTTCGGGGAATTCCCGGATTTTCAGGATCATACCCCTCTACTTCAGAAGTTGCAGGGGCAGAAGAAGAGGAACCAGATTTGAGAACAGTTTGTTGTTTAGACTTCCGTCTCTCTTCTTCCATGGCCTCAGCAATAAGGCGGCGTCCTTCAGCTAGGCGCTCCGGTTCATCATCTCTTAAGTATTTCTCCATCAGCTTATCTTCATCTATGGAATCGACCTTCAGTTCCTCTTTTTCCCACTCGATGATCTGATTCCATACTTGAACCAGAGTGGATGGGTAATCTTCGATCCAAGAAATGTTTCGGCGACGAATAATATGTGCGAAGAATTCAATCATTAGTTCGCCGAAACCTTGAATCTCAGCTCCCGCCTCTGATAGTTGCTTGCGGGCTTCCTCCGTAGATTTAATAGCACACTCTACATTGCCCTCGGCCAGGGCAGCCCTATTCTCTGCCTCCAACAGCTTTGAAGCCAAGTCGGCATTCTTCTTTTCTAATTCAGCACTCCTCTCTGCTAACTCGGCGTTTTTCCGTTCAAGCTCAGCATAAGCAAGGCGTGTCTTAGCAGCTTCTGACTTGGCCTCGTCAGCTTGCTTTTTTATTTCAGAGCGCTCCTGAGTGTGAGATTCAAGCAAGTCATGATAACGCTTTCGCATGTCCTCGAATTGTTGTTTGAAGTTAGAAGCGTCCCTTTGAGCGACAGCTAATTGAGCCTGAGTGTCTTCTAAATCTTTTCCTAGAGCTTTTAAGGCCTTAGCGTCCTCCTCTGCGGTCTTTTGCATTGAATTGGTATTTGTGATTAGAGTGCGGATGATCCTAGAAAGATTGCGTGAATACTTGAACATCTCGGTATATTATTTTTCCACCGCATCAATCTTTGCTTTGGCTTCATCTGCTCAATTAGAAGAAATAGGTTCAAGAGTAGGTAAAAAAGTCAAGGTCTCGAAGTAGTGCTCGGGAAATTGCTCCTCTAAATATGCCAGCTTTACTGCAGTTCCCGCATCTAGTGGGGGAGGAGCGGGAATTGATAATTCGGTGTCCCTATGTGAAGAGGATTCAGTAGTCTCTTTGTCCGTTCTAGGTCGTTTAGTGGCAGGGACCTTGTGCTTACTTCGAGACCTAGTTTCTTTTGGAGGAGTTCTCTCTCTACTCCGCTTTTCATGGGAAGAAGTGGAGTCTTTAGATGGTGGTATGTCCTCTTCCCTGCGGCTCTGATTACCCTTGTATTTCTCTTGTTCTGGCCGAACTGGTGAACGAGAACGTGAGGGTCGAGAGCGATAAGGATCATAAGGTCTTCTCTCCTCCCTACCACGATCATCCCGGCGATCATACTCGACATCCTGAGGAGGATTGGACATGCTGCGACGAAGCTTTCTTATATCGTAGTAGGATCGAGACATTGTACCTGCACGATAAAATAAACGAAGTTTAGAATTAATGGATTCACGGAGAAAGAAGTGCAATGAATGCTAATGCTGTTGTGTAAAGTGTATCCTAAGTGGTGTGTTTCCCCCAACCGACCCGAGTCTGAAGCTAGACTAGTACGGGCAGGCTCTTTGGCCTTAGCGGGAGTGGTCTCTTCAGAAGAGGTGAAGACTAGAGGATCCTTCCTGAAATCCTCTGAAGTGTATATAGTCTCAGGTAAGGGGAGATCCCCCAAACCCTGAAATATTTGCTCATCAGTACTAGGAACATCCCCCTCGGAAGCATGAAGTGGCGACTCTTGGGAGGATTTTGACTTGTCTAGAGAAGTAGTTTCCTCGGGGGCAATATATCCTTCACGATGCTTTTCGGCCAGATTAGCCAATTCATCATCTTGTGTAGAAGATGAAGAAGGTGAAGTTTGAAGAGGCACTGTAGGAATTCCCGAGCCTTCTCCTGTCTCTGGAACCACCTCCACTGGAGGGATGTATGCGTAAGGGACCGTCCCATGACCGATGCTACGAAAAACGGACAGCAGCCCATGAAAGTGAAGGTATTCATCTTTAAGGACCTCGTCGATAGTCAAGAATTTTTGATCGCCATTAAGAAGTCGGTGCATCCGATCAAAGAACACCTGATCTGATATCTGTTTGAGATTGTCGACTGCAAACAAAAAGGAAAACAGGTCAAGGTGATGATTCAAGCGTATAGAGTCCGGATTTAGAAAATCAGTGCTTTACTTGATTTTGTCCATCTACTGGCGCATCCAGGCTGTCGCTTCACGTAGAACCATTCTAGTCTGGAGTCTCAAGCTTTACTGCTAAATGGTGTAGAGATTATCTTCCTTTTTGGAACTGATTCAAAGTAGCAGAAAGATAGAGTCTCCCGAGTCCGATGCTTGAAATTATAGAAGAAGTGAACGTCATCGAATGTGAGCTCTATGCCTAGGATTTCACGATATGCTATGTACAAGGTGTGCAAATAGGCATATGAATTGGGATGCAACTGCATGGGGGCAATCCGCATTTGTCTTAAGAAATCAACGATGAAAGGAGAGAATGGAGGAATGGCGCCGACCATGCACATTAATCGAGTGACCGCCATATATCCTTCTGGAGGGTTGTGGGGACGGTCAGAGCGTGAAGGCACTAGAGTGTCCCTTTTCATTATCCCGTATTTTAAGCAAATTCGGACAAGTCGATCGTTGTCGATTGTTGATTCAACGGAGTCCGAAGGTGATTCCAATATAATGGCTGATTCAAATTCATCAGGGGCTCGATCATCACCAATCCCTCCTTCCTCCTCAAAACCCAGAGAAACTTCATTCTCTGATGACACCTCGTCGCTTTCCCGATGTCCAACCCCGTAATCTGGACCCTCGCTGTCCCATTCTGGATCCAAAGAAGAAGATGTATCCTCAAGAGTGATTTTGTTAGAAGTTTCTGGGGCTTCTTTCCTCTAAGCTAGTCTGGAAGAACGTCTGGGCCTCATTGTCATGGAACTATTGAAGAAGCAATAGCACGGATTAGAGTAAATTAGCCCGTACCCCCCTGTGTATGTGTGTGAACTAAAATGTGTGCAGCGAATGTGAGAAATGCAAAGTAAAAGTGCAGCAATGTAAGAGAAACTTTGAAGAGAAAGTGATAGTCAGAGTAGTTCTTAATGTTCATTTATGTCCGCAAGGCACTATCCTAACTGTTCATGAAGTTGGAAGTAATATCTTTTAAATAGTTGGACGAAAGTTTGTGTTTTAGATTGAGTAGTGTTCGGTTCGGATGCAGACACCAGGTTCGGATCGGATAAGCAAAGGCCCATGCTTAGAGAGATATATCCGGATCGGTTCGGAGATTGACACCCGGAGCGGGCCGGATTAACTTGGATAACCAGACCCCTATTCTCTCTTTTGTTTCACAACCGGGTCCAATCCGAGCGCATAAGTCTTGACCTTCGTTGTATTCGTAGATCCGACCCGACCCGGTCAAACAAGTTAAGACTCATTTCTTGGCCCTATTGCTCCGACCCGATCCGGCTCTGTGAATTTCTCTCTTTTTTCCTTTTTCTCCTACTGTTCCCCTACCCGAACCAATCTTCTTCAGTTTCCTTCCTCTTCCTCCTCTTAAGTAGCGAACCCAACTCGAAATCCCAAGCCTTAATTAAAGTCGAGAGATTAAGCACTCAAGTATTCAATAACGAGTTTCAATACCTTCCTCCAACGCCTCGAAATGGCGTCGATGCCATTGACGACGAAGGCGGAGGATGGAAGAAGCCGTGGTGATGGAATTATTCAATTACTTTGCTAGAATCGTTCAAACTAACTGCGGATGTAAATTAAAAGCGATTATGGCAATAAGATTCAAGATCACAAGACTACCTATGTATTTGATTCGAAGATGGAAGCGAAAATTTTGAAGTTTCTTGGAAAGGCTAGGGCTTCGATGTGGAATCAGTTCGGATGAGCAAAAACAGTGAATGAAAGAAAAGAAGAGAGATGAAGTGAATTTATATAAAAAACAAGCTGACTATTTGTATTCCCGATCGGACCGGCTCTAAAATCCCAGTAACACAGCTTGGCCCACTGGTTCATCGCAGAGTACAGGAGGAAGGAGATCTGTTCGGGTCGGAACCCAAGCCAGAAATCCGTTCGGGTCGGAATCCGAACCGAACAGGATGAAGTACGACAACTTGGCATGTGAATTCAAAAGGAAGGATGAAGCTTTTGCGCTATGGCAGTCAAAGCATGCTCCGTTTCCAACAGAAGCATCCTTTGAGGGGGAAAAGTGTTAGCCTACTTTGTGAACTAGGCAACACAAAGTCAAGAAATCAGACATTGAAGAGCATTTTTAATTAGAAGACTTCGGTTTGGATTGGAGAAGACACTACAACCTAGATTGGATAGCTGCAGTTGTTCGGGTCGGGCCAGAGCAACATATCGGTTCGGATCGGATAAAATCTTCTGTTCGGATCGGTGAACTGTTGCCGAGGAAACTGGTAAGGCATAGCTATTCGGATCGGAGGACAATATAATCTCAATCGGATCGGAAAGCCACCTGGTTGCCAAGGAAATAGATCGGAGTGGAGTAGATTAAAGAAGAAGAGAGTGTTGCATCCAAGCTACTCCGGGTCGGATCGGGTATCCCGATCCGAACCCCTTATATGTGTGTCTCCGACCCGAGCCCATGTTCCATATTATTCTCCTGCAAAAGCGCCTGGATATCCGGACCGGCTGTGACCAGTTCCTACCCATAACGTTCGTTACTCTGATGCGTTGTCAACACAATAATTCATCCGAACCCAAAGCTAATGGGATGGACGACACGTGGCCCCGACCCGGATCAAGTTTTGAGCAAATTCACACCTATAAATACCCCGTCTGGAGACAAAGAAAAGGATCTTTTTTAGGCACTTTGAGAATTCAACCACCCCCATAACCCGAACTCCATTACTCCCGGAGAATCCAAATCTTCTTTCATTACTTGTTTTAGTCTATTGAGTGAATATAAGTGAGTTGTGAGTTGAATCGAGTGAAGCTTACATTGTATTTGCAATTGGATCATTGAATATAGTAAAAGATAAGTGGACGTAGGCATTTCTTCGCCGAACCACTATAAATCCTGTGTGTTCATTTTTATTTTTATCTCATTTCATTTTGCTTTTAATCAATTTGGGTGTTAGAACCACTTTTGGGTCTAACAGTTAAGTATGGGTTAGCTTAACCCCATCCACTAATCGTATTACAATGGTTAAGTATATTTAAAAGGTCTTGTGACTTAACCCTATCAGGTCCGCATTTTAGATTGGTTAAGTATAGGTTACCTAACCTCATCAAATCATCATGTATAATTGGTTAAGTATAAGTTACTTAACCCCATTAAATTATCATGTTAAGTTGGTTAAGTATTGGTTACTTAACCTCATCACCTTACCATGTTAGATTAGTTAAGTCTAGGTTACTTAACCCCATCTAATTACCGTGTTTAGATTAGTTAAGTGTAAATTACTTAACCCCATCTAATTACCGTGTTTAGATTAGTTAAGTCTAAGTTACTTAACCCCATCTAATTACCAAGTCGGATTAGTTAAGTGTAAATTACTTAACCCATCTAATTACCGTGTTTAGATTAGTTAAGTCTAAGTTACTTAACCCCATCTAATTACCAAGTCGGATTAGTTAAGTGTAAATTACTTAACCCCATCTAATTACCGTGTTTAGATTAGTTAAGTCTAAGTTACTTAACCCCATATAATTACCAAGTCGGATTAGTTAAGTGTAAATTATTTAACCCCATCCCCTAATTGTCTTATATGGTTAAGTGTCATTAAGAAATCAAGTCCGGTTTAACTTAACCTACCCATTCGTGTCATATCGGTTAAGTGTCATTAGTCAAAATTACTTAACCTTTTCATGTGGCATTAATTAGATTAATGCACCCCAACCTCTCACATTAGACTTTGTTGTGATTACTAGTTAAGCCGGGCGGGTCCGGGTAGATTTATACCACAACCTAGTCTAACCTCGGGTTTTAAGTGCTATATGACCAACTACTCACATTGGGTCCTATTGTTTGTAGCCACTAGCTAAGCCGGGCGGGTCCGGGTAGATTTATGCTACAAACTCAACCCAACCTCGAGTTGGCCACTTTCATGTTTGGTCAAGTGTCATATTACACTTACAACCCATACACGTCTAGTTTCAAGTCCCATGTTTACCGCACATGTCATGTCCACATTTAGGTGTATCATGAGTGTCATATTTTCATGAAATCCCATGTCAAATTATCATGTCATAATCACGCTCGTCTAACCTACCCCAAATCGTGTTTCCAACCCAAGTAAAAGCAAGTCAACATAGTAAGGATACTATGCTACATGTTGGCCCCAAAACATGCACGATGTCAAAAAGGGATTGGCCACAAACATGCATGGTATCATAAGGGAATTTGGCCACAAACATGCATAGTATCATAAGGGAATTTGGCCACAAACATGCATGATAACATAAGGGGCTTGGGTTCATTTACATGCATAAGCCCCAAAGTCAAGTCTTTGCCAATGTTTCACAAGTCAAATGGTTCCCAAAGGTTCATGCTAACATTCCATAGATAAAGATTCAAACTTGCAAGATAAACTAGGTGAAACATAACATGAGTGGCATTGTTAAGTCGCTAAAACTTAGGCCAAGGTCATAGATCATAGAAAAGGGGCAAAATTAGGTTCACATAGGCTAGCGTACTTATGTTTCATCGCATTTATTCCATGTCACATTAGAACCACCGTTAGAATCTACAAGTAGCTAGAACTTACATAGCGAGGCTTAGGGAAGGATCATGCATCGTCTTGACGAAGAAAGGTGGCTCCTTTGCTGAAGAATCGTCATGAAACTTGCGTAGCAACGTTGATCCCTCCTCGATTTGGTGTAGAAAGATTGCACCTTTTGATTTGAATCCGATTTGAATGCATAAGCCCTTGGAGTTGGAGATGGAGGCCATGATCAAGATGGATTTTGGCAGCACTTAGTTGTAGGATTGATTTTTAGTGATTTAGGTTAGGTCCTAGAGTGTTTTTATAGAGATTAGGAGTAGTTTAGGCCCTTAGATTAACCTTAGGATAGATCTGAACCCTCAAAATCCGTCACAGGCCTCCAAACATGTCTTGAGGAACAAGTCAGGTGCACCCAGGCCAATCTGGCCGACCACCCAAGTCGACAGGGGTGTCGACTGGGCAGTCGACACCACCTGGGGTGTGTCGACTCCCCAGTCGACTTGGGGGTGGCGGGAATTTTCCCGCCTCTCCTGCTTGGCTGAATTTGAATTTTGAATTCAAATTTGAACTGTTATTGAACATGAAATTTTCTGAAAACTTTGACGGGCCATAACTGGGTCATACGGACTCCAATTTTCGAAAATTCGGACTCTATTTCACGTATTTTTCCAAGACGAACGCAATGGCACAGCCCGTTTCCCATGATTCAGATATTATCATTAAATTCTGCCTTGATTCATGTCTTAGCATGTTGTAAAAATCCGGGTTGTTACATGAATTGAATAAGTGATCATTCTAAAGCCCGTTCACTTTGTATGTCGAGTTTATTCGATACTCTTGAGAATATGATTCACGACTCTTAAACATGAATTATCGACTCGATATCCTTCGAGTCTATTCTGATGTAGTTTAAAAGCCTTTAGGTGCTAGTTTGGGATTTCGATTCGTTCATTGGTCGAAATTACAACCGTTATCCCTTGATTTCATGTATGTTCCCGTGATGTGAGTTTATGATTTAAGATTTGAGATCACGTCATTGTGACGTGAACCCCCTTGATCGATTGCCTCGGCAATCGTACCATTGTTTATTGCCACTTTGAAGTTATATAAAGAGATGTTATGTTATTAGTAGATATCAAATTCTTGTACTTAAATGGTTTCCAATCTTACTTCATTATACGAAGCTAATTTATGAAATCGTTTTATGAACCTTCTTCAAATCTACTAGTATATGTTTTACAAACCTTTTCCTCATTCGTATGAGAAATCTCATTAAACGTCTTAGTAAAATCAAGGATTATGAACCCTTGCTTTTGCTTCGATGGTTAATTCTTGGACTCATCCGATTGAAAACCGTGGCAATGCTCCTTCTATGATTTTCTCTGTTTTGAATAGAAACCAATTACGGGTTCGTAAATATTCGAGAATAGCGTGTGGTTATGGGACATGTTGTTGCTTTCTTATATTCACTAGCTCGGAGTAATTTCCATTTGCGTGGATCCATGGTATCCGCCTCTATGACATAGTTGTTTGGTTCGCCATCGCCTGAGTGGGAATATACGATTTGTGACCTTCATCTATGAGACTTCGGTCCAACTTTATATGATTTTCTATGATTTATGATTTCCTCTCTCCGGCTCACAACCCGGGCACGGTGGGGAGCTTCGGCAGCCCGACACCGTGGAAAGCTTCGGCTCAAACTTATGGGTTCGCTACCTAGAGATCGTATCTCATCTTGGTGAACAGGCCTGCCTCTTGGTGATGTTTTCTATGATGTCTTGGTGATTTATGATGTCTTGATGATTTATGATTTCTTGGTGATTTGTGATTATTGGAATGTTGTATTCCACATTAGCTAGGAGATTATTTAGAGATAGTTGTGTTGACATGCTATGTTTCATATTTAGTTGTGATTAGATGTTATTAGTAGAATCATGTCATCCTATGTTATATCTCTTGTTATCTCCGTTTATTTGATAAGTACAGCTAGACTGATCCGTTTATTATTTATTTCCTTATAAATAATACTTGGGTCAGGCCGAGTCATTTTAGGTACTCCTCTGGGACTCATAGTAGGATTGATCTTCCGCTTTCAGCTTGCTACTCTGTCTCTGCAGCCTTATGCACTGTTGTACCTATGACTTTATCTATTGTTGCGTACATATTCTTTTATGTAGATCTGGTGCATGTACATATTCTTTTGGGATTAGTGGATCTTTGTTGACCACTATCTTGTTGTACACATTCTTGGTTTATTCATATCTATTCCGCCTTTGTGATATGATTATTCTGTGTCTGGCTTTGAGATATACCATATTTATATTATTGTTGTTGTCTATTTTATACTGCTTTCTGGATTGCATATAGCCGTTGTGTAGTTTCCCTATGTGCCGAATGGTCATGTCGAAATTTTAATCGGTATCAGAATTCGATGTGCATTCCTCAGATGGAGAAATCATACAACCGGTCGCCCTTCACAAACCTCATTCTCCGTTATGGTCTGCGACATTTCTTTGAAATGAACCGGACGATAGTGGGTATTGAGGCGGGGCGTTACAGTTGGTATCAGAGCAACTTTTCGGAACAGTGTAAGATAGCATGACGATGCTATTGTCTTAAGCGTCTCTCTGGAATCGTGCCTTAGGGTTTTAGTTAGAGTCCTAGGATCCGTCATAGCTTATCTTCCAATATGATTCCATTTTGATTGAATTCGCATCGTTTGAATTCAACTTGAGACTAACTTTGTCTTCCTTCTTTCTCCTTAAAGAAGCGAAATAGTTGGTCGCAGCCGTGCAAGTGCCGGTTCACCCAGTGTACCTCCTACGGGAGGGGTGATTATGTCTCAAGTGTCCTGTTTTTAGTCTTTTAGAATAGTTATCGACTTGTTCTCTTTAGGGTTGATTCTATAGTTCATCTAGGGCCCGTGTGCTCTAGTGGTGCTTCTGTTTTATTCTTTGACTCAAGTTGCTAATCGATGTCTATCTTTGAATAAACTACGTTATTAGAACGTAAACTTCAAGTTTTCGATCGCTTCGGTGATCGTATTTTGACATTTGTCATGACTACATCAATCGTACAAGAAATTTAATTAAACGCCTTAGTAAACATGAGCACTATGGACCCTTGTGTTTGCTTTGACGGATAATTACCGGACTTGTGCATTTGGAAACTATTGTGTATCACACTTATCTTGTTGATCATTTATGATCCTTATAGTTGATTGATCATTGGATATCTTGCCCGTGCGTCGTTACGCACGTTGTAAGCGCCTTTGATCCTGATATTTCTTGATTTCTAGTTAAGATTGTTTCGTACGTCGTTATGTACCTAGCATGGTCTATTGATTACTTGTCGATCGGTATGGAGATACAATGTCGTTCTGACTAAATCTACTCCCTTGTTGTCATCTATATAGTTCTAGTTCGGTGTGAGATCACCAAGCCTTCGGACTAAAACAACTCATTTGTTACCTTGTTGTGCCAGTATGAGTCACCAAGCATTTGTGCTAAATTAACTCAACGAAGGCGCAATGATACATTTGTGTTACCTCGTTGCATCCCAGGCTCAAGATCAAGAATGGGGGAAAGCATCCCGCTTCTTGTGATCCCTCCTCTTGAGTCAAGGTACGTTTCATTAATTCCTTAATGTCATTTGCCTTGTTCAGAGATTATTTTAATTATGTTCTTTTGATATACGTCGATCTTGTTCTTCGTTATCAAAAGATATCATTTGTGTTTTATTCATAAGTTGATAAAGGAATTTTATTTCCTTTATGCCATCCCGAATGATTTATTGAATTTTTATGTTTTCACGAGATTCGCGTGAACGTTAGAAATTTTGAGGACTTTCTTGTGTTAACTTGTCCATTGGGTGCGTTAAGGATCTCGAACAAGATATGGGACGCCATGTTGTAGTTCGGAATTCGTAAACACCATTATGTGACAATCCAACATTCGAAATGGTTCCTAAAATTAAAATTCTCTCCTAATAAGTAAATCAAAATAATAATATTTTGGGTTTTTGCGATTTTCCATAGTTGGTTGTTATTTTGCTAGATAATTTATTATTAGATATCCTTGGAGCAATTCCAAGAATTTGAGTGGTTCAAGATTTTCAATTAGAAACTATCTTGAATCTTTTCTTTGAGTAAATTAAATAACTCCAGAAACAACCCAAAAAGTTATTTATTTATGTCTCTTGTTTCTGGATTTCGGATCTTTGATTTTCGAGAATTCTTATTGATTGAGAATCTCGCCTAATTCTTAATCCTTGTTTCGATTTGCTAAAGAGAATTTAGTATTCTTGTGATTCCATGGGTCTTCTTATTTTCTCTAGTGAACGATCACTCGAGAGAATGAGAGTTCCCATTGGGGAGGGAAATTTGAGATTTTGCGATACACGACAAACTCAATAATTCCTTTCTTTGAATCTATGATCTAGTCGATCATTCAGAAGTGCTATAGTCAATTCACTTATGGACTTAGCTTTGCGTTGTTCTTAGAAATGAATATCGAAAGGATGAGCTCTTTTGATATTCATCACTTGTTTGTTTGAATCATTTGGGTTGACAATTATTTCTGCACGTTTGTTAACACTTGTCAATCAAATCTTTGGGGATTATGGCCTCTTTGGTTTAATCCCATCTTTTTAGAGAAATTGTCTATTGCTTCTTTGATTAATTACTGATGTTTGTGCGATTTGAGATTTTTGGCGGAAAAATTATCTTAAATCATGTTGTTCTGAAGTGATAAGTTGTGCACTACTTATCCATCACCTTCTCGATGTTTTTGATTTTCTAAAATTGATACTCGAGTTTCTGAATATTGGGAATTTCGTATAATTCCTAATGACTTGTCCTTATGGTTACTAAATGAGATTTAGTACCTGGTTAGAAATCGATTTCCCAAAGTAGGTCATTGGTATTCCATTACCAATGTTTGATTATTGATTTGTTGTTCATTGGTATTCCGTTACCAATGTTTGTTATCGGTTTCTCATTCATTGGTATTCCATTACCAATATTTGATTATCGACTTGTAGTTCATTGGTATTCCGTTACAATATTTGTTTATCGGTTTCTAGCTGGTTGGTATTCCATTACCAACCTTGAATCGTTGATATTAAGATTGATTATTCCTTCGAGAATTGCTCTCCTTAGCTAAATCCGTTGGAATCTCTGTGTTGTGCTTTTGTTGGTATCAGCTACCTTGTCGCAAGACTAAAGTGCTCGGGTTTGATGTTTTCTACCTCGTCGTGATTGAGTTTGGGAATGGATTAGTCAACCACCGTAGATTCCCATTTCAAATCCTAAGAGAAATATCTACTATTGATATCTCACGTCTGTAGTACGCAGTCCTATTGCTCCTTGAATTTCCAAATTAGATTCGCTTGGTTTTTGTGCATTCTATTGATTCTCATTCCCTGGAGGATCATACGAAGAAAGGCGAGTCTATTTGAATTCATAACGCTTGTGAATTTTTCTGGAATTATTTTACCTGTTTGGGATGACTACCTTTATGGGTAATGAAGTTCGAGATTGAACTCTAGCTTTTATGATCTTGCGAGAGAAAATTGGGATCTCACCAAGCCATTGGTGTAATCTTTCCATTTCGTGTCGATTCTTATGGCACCACTCCGTGTTATTATTTTTGGTTGTTACCTACTACTTCATTCTTAAGGAATTGCGGGGACGCAATTCTTTTAAGGGGGGGAGTCTGTAACAACCCGCTCATTCGATGATAATAGATTTAGATATTTTGTCTAAATATATCGTCGTATCTTATGTGTCACTCAAAAAGTCGTTTTTCACAAACGATAAAATTAGGACTCGAGACCACTTCCATTGAGTCTGAATCATCGTTTGCAACCTTTTTGACTATAAGCATCGATATGTTCCGAGATTCAGAAATTTGGGACTTTGGTTAGATCTTGGTTTGGCTAACCTAGCCTACCTTGTAAGCCCCCCAATAGCTCTCTCCTCTTCATTCATTCCAAACACTCAAAGAAAATAGATAATGGAGAGTGGAAAGGGAAATATAAATTACCAAAGCTAGGGCTTCCAATCTAGAGCTCAATTCTTGTGCAAATCCAATTCTAAAACATGGTAAGCTTCTCTATCCTCTTCTCTATCTCCGTAGCTCATCAATTTGGGATTTTTATGATGTTATAACACCTATGTGTTTGTATATGTGTTCATGAGGTGATTTCGGAGGAGCAACTGATGATAGAGAGGAGCTTTGCTCGTTTGTGTTCTTTTTCTTCCTTGTTGGAGCTTGTTCTTGATATTCAAGAGCCAAAGGTGAGTTCTTTGTTGAACTCACATCTATGCCTCAAGCCTATGTGCTTGTGAAGTGCAATTTAGTGCATTCATATCATGTATATGTTGTGTGTGCATCATATGTTTTGAATTGTGTATGTGAACATTCCATTTCGTGAATTTGTGGGTTCGATTCTTGTGAATTTTAGTCCACATATGTGTAGTAACTTGAGTTTGTGGATTTTGAGTTGTTTGGTAACCTATAAAAGCTTTATTGCCTCCATGACAATGTTCTAAGTCTTCGACACCCGTCCAGAATCATTTGGAATCAATCTTACATTCATTGCCTAGGCAAATATTTGTCCTGGCTTCAGCTCAGACGTCTGACCATAATGGTCAGACATGTGTCAAAGCTCTCGGGAAATCTTACAGGGTTTGGTCAGACATCTGAGCATGAGATGACAGACGTCTGACCTATGCTGAAATGTACAATTTACCTTATGCATTGCATATCATGAGATTTAATGATTTAACTTATTTCGAATTGAATTTTGGTGTTATAAGTTGATTCGGCAACCATTTAGGGCCTCATTGGCACTGTTATAAGCCATCACCATTAATCCGGCCTCGTCCGAGAGTCGCTTGCACCTCATTTCCTAAGCAAAAATGACCATTCTTCAGTTCAGACGTCTGTCCAAAGGGGGACAGACGTCTGTCCGGAGGGGGACAGACGTCTGTCAATGTTTGAGGAGCAAAATAAATATTTGCTTCAGCTCAGACGTCTGACCAAAATGGGTCAGACGTCTGTCCTGGCTCTCGGGAAAAATAAAAAAACTGCTAACTGTCGGCTCAGACGTCTGTCCTGTAGTGACAGACGTCTGTCTGCCTGAAACTGCTATTGACCGGTATACCACGGTCAATAGTTTGATATCGTTTGAGCTCATTCCCGGCAAGTTTCGACCCGTTTTGACTTCGTTTGTGACTTGTCAATTTCTCTAGTTAGCAGATTTCTACATCTCGATTCCTCGACTTTGATTCTCATATGATTCTTCCAATTGATCCTTCTTGGTAGATTAGCATTTGTTTATGATGTGAATTGAATAAGTGATCATTCTAAATCCCGTTCGCTTTGTATGTCGAGTTTATTCGATACTCTTGCTAATATGATTCACAACTTTAAAACGTGAATTATCGACTCGATATCCTTCGAGTCTGTTCCGATGTAGTTTAAAAGCCTTCGGGTGCTAGTTTGGGATTTCGATTCGTTCGTTGATCGAAATTACAGCCGTTATCCCTTGATTTCATGTATGTTGTCGTGATGTGAGTTTATGATTTATGATTTGAGATCACGTCATTGTGACATGAACCCCCTTGATCGATTGCCTCGGCAATCATACTATTGTTTATTGCCACTTTGAAGTTATATAAAGAGATTTTATGTTATTAGTAGATATCAAATTCTTGTACTAAAATGGTTTCCAATCTTACTTCATTATACGAAGCTAATTTATGAAATCGTTTTATGAACCTTCTTCAAATCTACTAGTATATGTTTTATAAACCTTTTCCTCATTCGTATGAGAAATCTAATTAAACGTCTTAGTAAAATCAAGGACTATGAACCCTTGTTTCTGCTTTGATGGTTAATTCTTGGACTCGTCCGATTGAAAACCATGGCAATGCTCCTTCTATGATTTTCTCTGTTTTGAATAGAAACCAATTATAGGTTCGTAAATATTCGAGAATAGCGTGTGGTTATGGGACATGTTGCTGTTTTCTTATATTCACTAGCTCGGAGTAATTTCCATTCGCCCGGATCCATGGTATCCGCCTCTATGACATAGTTGTTTGGTTCTTAATCGCCCGAGTGGGAATATACGATTTGTGACCTTCATCTATGAGACTTTGGTCCAATTTTATATGATTTTCTATGATTTATGATTTCCTCTCTCCGGGGTCACAACCCGGGCACGGTGGGGAGCTTCGGCAGCCCGACACCGTGGAAAGCTTCGGCTCAAACTTATGGGTTCGCTACCTAGAGATCGTATCTCATCTTGGTGAACAGGCCTGCCTCTTGGTGATGTTTTCTATGATGTCTTGGTGTTTTATGATGTCTTGATGATTTATGATTTCTTGGTGATTTATGATTACTTGGTGATTTATGATTTCTTGGTGATTTATGATGTCTTGATGATTTATGATCTCTTAGTGATTTATGATACCTTGGTGATTTATGATTTCTTGGTGATTTATGATTTCTTGATGATTTATGATTTCTTGATGATTTATGATTATTGGAATGTTGTATTCCACATTAGCTAGGAGATTATTTAGAGATAGTTGTGTTGACATGCTATGTTTCATATTTAGTTGTGATTAGATGTTATTAGTAGAATCATGTCATCCTATGTTATATCTCTTGTTATCTCCGTTTATTTGATAAGTACAGCTAGACTGATCCGTTTATTGTTTATTTCCTTATAAATAATACTCGGGTCAGGCCGAGTCATTTTAGGTACTCCTCTGGACTCATAGCAGGATTGATCTTCCGCTTTCAGCTTGCTACTCTGTCTCTACAGCCTTATGTACTGTTGTACCTATGACTTTATCTATCGTTGCGTACATATTCTTTTATGTAGATCATGGTGCATGTACATATTCTTTTGGGATTAATGGATCTTTGTTGACCACTATCTTGTTGTACACATTCTTGGTTTATTCATATCTATTCCGCCTTTGTGATATGATTATTCTGTGTCTGGCTTTGAGATATACCATATTTATATTATTGTTGTTGTCTATTTTATACTGCTTTCCGGATTGCATATAGCCGTTGTGTAGTTGCCCTATGTGCTGAATGGTCATGTCGAAATTTTAATCGGTATCAGAATTCGATGTGCATTCCTCACATGGAGAAATCATACAATCGGTCGCCCTTCACAAACCTCATTCTCCGTTATGGTCTGCGACATTTCTTTGAAATGAACCGGACGATAGTGGGTATTGAGGCGGAGCATTACACCTTGACTTAGCTTTAGCTAATCCCCAAAACACAATCTTTTAGGTAGACATCTTATGTCAATTAAATCTCTTATATTACTCTTGGATGACATGATGAACAATTTTGTTCATTTAAATATTAAATATTTCATGCTCTTTGTCCTAAGGCCATTATCCTATTATGCAACCTAGTCAAATCAAATCCAATAATACGTTGGAGTACCACATTTACTCCATAGGATATAACCAAAATAATAGAATGCACAATGCTTTGACATTACCTACATCCAGTGATTTTGGCATTAATGAGCGTATTAATTGGAAGACATCACCACAACTTAATATAAAAAAAATTGCTTTAAAGAAATTTTATAATTCGTAGTGGCGAGAAATATTAGTGTTACTTACACATATCAAAATATATGTGTTTTACATCAATTGGATTTAAAAAAATGAAACGAAACTATGTATTTAAATTCTACATTATATAGGAATCATGCCTATTTCTTTTGAACATTTCAAAACCGTTGTTTGCTTAACTCTTGCATGTAGAGTATCAAAATTATGCTCAGAAACATAATATTAAATTTTATGTAACCTTCATTTTAGATTTATACAATATTTAGGCCCAATTACCAAAAACCATGAGTCCATAGATTTGTATAAATTTGTAGAAAAATATGTAAGAATCCAGACCGATAATAATTAACAGATTAACCAAAACATCTCATATATATATATGTATGTGTGTGTGTGTATATATATATATATGTCATACTACATACTACATTCACACATCTAAACATTTTAAAATGCATGCAACATGGAATCACAGGTAGATCTACTATAATGTCTCATACATTTTATATATATATATATATATATATATATATATATATAAATTACACACAGCACATATAACGACCTGAACTCCCCCGATCTCTGAAGAGACGGAAGAAGGCGGATTTAGTTGAGAACACGACAAATCAGAATGCAAACGACAGAACATTCCATTGCTATTACAACAATTACGTCAGAGTACAAGATACCAGAGTATAAATGAATAATATACAGCAAAAAAATATCAGAGATTTAAATTACAATGCAACGGAAAAATAATACATAGCACAACTGAAAGAATTACACGGATACGGAGTTTTCAGAATATAGCTCCAACTGTAAATCCAGGATCCTAAGAAAATAAGATTTGCAAAAACCAAAACTACTAGCTGCCCATGTGGAAAATAGGGGCACCCAGAGTTTAGGTTAAAACAATAAACTTCAGGTCAGTCATGTGACTAGTGTGAGAACTAAAACAGTCATTTAAACTTTACTTTAAAATCAGGTAAATCAAGTGACCACGCCGTATAACACGGAACAGGTTTTCTCCCATGAATATCCGTGCATAAAACAGTTTATAGACAGCGTAACGCTTTTCAAAAAATGAAGCTATTATAAGACTCAGGTCTCATCACACAATGCAATGCAAGCCGGAGGAAAGAGTTTTCCCTTATAATAGCCAGACATGCTTGGTACGTTTTAAAACAAAACATTTTGATATTACTATAAGTGTATAGTGTCAAAAACAATTTCAAAGATAAATGTATCAATCATAGATGGCATTGTATCCCATGCTATTATGTTGCCATACTAGTTTTACAACTAAAACTGAAATGTCACGTATTAGAAGTTGAATTTCCATCATGAACCAAGGCAAGGGATCATCCTTACTTGAAACGACTCGAACATCCCCGTAAAGGAAAGAACGAATTGAGTTGAGGACAAGACGAATCAGAACAGAAACAGAATAATATTTCATTGCTTATTACAACAATCCCATCAGAATACAAGAATATACAGAGTATGAATATATATTGTACATCCAAGAAATATCAGAGGTTTACAAATTTACAATGCAGCGGAAAATAATACAAAAACACAACTGAAAGAGATACACGGATACAGAGCTTTCCGGATATCATTCCAGCTGTAAACCAGGATCAAGTGAATATAAATCTACAAAACCAAAACTACAAGCTGCCCGTGTGGAAATAGGGGCACCTAGAGTTTAGGTTAAAACAATAAACTCCAGGTCAGTCATGTGACTGGTGTGAGAACTAAAACAGTTATATAAAACTTTACTTTAAAAGGGAGCAAATCAAGGGACTACGCCGTATAACACGGAACGGGTTTCCTCCCAAGAATACTAGTGTATAGAATAAACAACGCAATGCTTTTTGGAAAAATGAAGCTATTATAAGAATCAGGTCCCATCACACAATGCAACGCAAGTCGGAGGATAGAGTTTTACCTTATAATAGCCAAACATGCTTGGTATGTTTAAAACAAATCATTTTGATACTATTATAGGGTAAAGTGTATGAAAACAACTTCAAATATAAATGTATCAATCATAGACAGCATAATGCCCCATCCCACTATGTTGCCATACTAGGCTCTCCAAATAAAACCGAAATATCACATATTGGAAATTGGATTTTCGTCATGAGTCGAGGCTAGGGATGGCTCCTCACCAATTTGAGACACTCTAGCAAATGCCTCAAGATCTCCCGCAGAAGACCCTTGGATCTTCAGGGCCAGTCCTCTCTTACGTTTGAGGATTAGTTATTCCTGAACACACGTTTCCCGGTCCTATTGGACCTATATCCATCGGCTCCGAAGAGACCGATATATCCGAGGCGCCTCGCAATCCAACAACCATATAGGTAAAATAAAAATGATGTCAGGGCGAGTAAAATGCTGACACCACCCATAGCCAGAAAGAAACGTCGTGCACTCCCTGCAGTCACGATCCCGTTTTTGACTCATACCGAGGTGTGAGGCTCGCGAATTAACGCTATAAACAAAGCTACGATGTATTAAAGCCATGCTTTTGTCATCAACCATAGGACTCTGCTTTTCAACAAAAGCCTTCATCACTTCATCTCAGCATGCCACATAAGCAATTCATGCCATGCGACTGATATCTAACGATATATAACCTCTGAGCTCGTACGTCTCATAGAAGGGCGTTAAGCAAGAGAATAAATTCTCCGCCGCCAAACAGATATATATTTAATAGAAATCAATCAGCACAGAATAAAATCCAATGTCAAACACACAATCCATTTATAAGTCCGTTCTGGGTCTGAACGAAACCGGCGGCACCGTATTCCTCTCCCGTATGTCCAATACAGGAGAGAGGCCCTCGCATATCCGTCGATCTCCAAGTACGTCTGGACGATCACCACTTATTACCTCGGCTTGGGTGTATAGCCCAATCAATACCTCAGTAATTATCCAAACGATGTGAAGACCTCCGTCTTCAACCACTGTCTTCATCGTCGACATCATCGAATCTATTATTCAGAATGGATATAAACCCGGCCTTTCCGAATAACTCGCGTATGTAGTAAACAAGTGCTATGAAAACACAACATACGCCTCTTTCCAATTCTGAATACTCTTTTATTCAAATATTCATATACTTTAGGAAAGGTTCCCATTAATTTTATCAAAGATAAATTCTTTAAATTTATTCTTTAATCTTCCTTTGGATATCATTTCAATCTGATTAAAGATGCATTAGAACTCTACTTGGTTTTAATCTTCCCAAAAATCAATATTTACGATTGTTTAACTTGGGAAATCATATCCTGTCTTTAAATGGGTTAAAGAACCAATGTCATTTAAAACACGGTTCACGATAAACCCAAAATCACATTCCATTCCATCAGCCTTTAACCGTAAATTAGCAAGTGAACCATTCCCTAAGTATTAACCCGAAGGCCAAAACCAACATCAGATCAATACCCAGGAAACCATTCGACTTAACTAATCTCCAGTTAGTTTCTGATTCTCTTAAATCCGTTGGGTCTAAGAACAGTATTATTAAAGATACCATTCACGACAACCAAAAATCTCATTCCATTGTTAATCGGGTTAAAGTGCAAGTGTTATTTAAAACATCGTTCACGATAAACCCAAAGATCAATTTCAATTCCAATTAAATATATTAAATTGGAAAACTTCATTAAATCTAAATAAAAGATTTAATCTTTTCTCAACTGCGTTTAAGAATAGTGTTAATGAAGACATCATTCACGACAAACCCAAATCCCATCAGTCTCTAATCGTAAATTAGTAAGAGAACAATTCCCTAAGTATAAATCCCGAAGGCTGAAACCAACATCAGATCAATACCTAAGAAACCATTCAACTTAGCTAATCTCAAGTCAGTTTCTAATTTTCTTAACTCCATTGGGTTTAAGAACAGTATTATTAAAGATACCATTCACGACAAGCCCAAAATCCAATTTGATATTAAATACAAGGCTCTGAATAGAAAATATATCAATTTATATTCAATATCAAATTCTGAAATCAACAAATATCATAATGGAATAATGTTACATATACATATATATATATATATATATATATATCTTCCAAATTCCTCTAAAATATCCGTATAATCACAAAATCCAATATCGAAATATTCCGAGCATAATTTCGATTCAAACCCATTCCAATTCATATATTGGAAATACTGGTTATTTTTAAAACCATTTCAAATCCAATTTATTTATTTTAAAAATATTGGATTTATTATTCTATTTCACAACTAGTTCATTTCGATAAAATATATTTTTATCTTTTAAAATATGGAATTTTTCATCCCAATTCTTTCCAAATCATTTATTATGATTTTACACAAATTATTGATATTTTTAATAATTTTATCAAGGCCCGTATAGTCGATTTCCATAAACGGTCATCGAACTGCACTTACAGCAACCTTTTCCAAATTTGATTTGGACATAACTCCAAATCCAACCGTTAGATTTCATATCTCTAATATTCGTTAGAAAGCTCGTTTCGATACGAACCCAACGATTCCGGTTTTAGGAGAATACGACGGTCGGATCTCCCGTAATGCTCGTTCGAAGTCAATGGTCGAAATTCGCGAACTGTCGTAGTGCGTTCTATTCAGGCCTTATATATATATATATATGTTATATATATATTTCATCGATTTCCATTTAGAACGTATTTTGTAAATCGTTTTAAATTTGTCTTCAAAACAATTTCAACTTCACATTCAATTTCAAATAAAAATTGGATATTCCATATCATCGATATATAAATGATAATATTTTCAAAACATTATATTTTGAAATCATTTCCTTTTCGGTATTCATTATAAAAATGAATAAAACCAATATAAATATCGTTTACGTCAAAATGGCGTTAATCTAATCAACATGGCTTTATATATTTAAATATTTTCATGTCCATCCCAAATCGGACATCAAAATCAGATTTTGATCTTCTACCGAATATTATTTGAAAATATTCCTTATTTTAAAATAATCGTTGTTTCAAAATATTCATTATTTTAAAATATTTATTCTTTCTGAACTGTACTCAGACACAGTCTATTACCATATAATGTTATTATATGGATTTCATACACACATGTACACAACAACAATCAAACACAGTCAACCATCATCCAAAGTGCATTCTACACTGCATAAGCATTAAATATAAATATTTAATGCTTATAAGTCTATCAATCAATTGATCGACATACAACTAAATATTGGGATTAGTGCACGTCCAATTTCATCCTAATACCCCTGTGGGGTTTCAATCAACAAATAATGAATTTTATTTGTGCAGTTGGGCGATGTGTAAAATTTATCATCCTAATCAATATCAGTCAAATGTGTGTACATGCACAAATCGTCCGATTTATTTATAAATGTTTATTTTATTCATATATACGTTAAAAATTATATTTTTAACTATAAAATATTTTATACCATTCCACATTACACAATCAATTTTCACACCACAAACAAACAAGTCGTCCATGGTCTATGGACGACGAGTGTCGGGTGTGCTAAGCATCGTCTGCATCCTAGTATATATTTTAACTAGAAAATAAAATAAAAGTGAGAAGTTCTTACCTTTGGGTTCCACTCTGCCAGTCTTTCTTTCTGAACTGTTTGGATTTGTTCGAAATTCCAACGCATCCTTTTCACGCTGTTCATATATAAAAATCATATTTTTATCGCTTCATTCTAATAAATAAAAATCATATTTTTATTTCTACTTCATATATTTTTACAATGCTCCTTTCTATATAAAAATCATGTTTTTATATTTCTACTTCTTATATAAAGATCGAAATTTTATACCGCTATTCTTATAATAAAAATTATATTTTTCTCTCGCCATCCTTTATATAAAAATCACATTTTTATATATAACGATCGTACTTTTATATTCCTACACATATGTAAAAATCGTAGTTTTATATTCTCTATCATATAAAAATCATATTTTATTATTTCTATAATATAAAAATCATATTTTTATTATCTCTATAATATAAAAATCATATTTTTATTATCTCTATAATATAAAAATCATATTTTTATTCCGCTACCTTTAAAATAAAAATCACATTTTTATTTGTTCACTTTCAATGTAAAAATCACATCTTTTCTTCGCATTAGCAAAAATCATCTCCTTTTATTTTATAAACAAAAATCATTGTTTGTAAACAAAAATAAAATCAAAGGAGGCTAGAAAAAATTCACAGTGGGTAGGAAAGATTTACTGTTGGATTTATATATAAAAAACTAAATAATAAGTTAAAACTCACTGTTTTGCTATAAGAGGGAGAGAGAGACGAGGTGGTTGCGGAGGGTGGTGCGTCGGGCCTCAAAGGGGGGCAGCGTCGGTTCCCAGGTGGAAAGGGGGTGGTTCTCATGCAAAGCAGAAGGGGGAAGTGGGAAGGAGAAGAGGAGTGGCGAGTGGAGGAGGTCGGAGGTTGGGGAGGGGGGTTGCGCACACGGCGGCGACGCGCGAGGGGTGGAGGGGCGACATCAACAATCGCCTGGGCGCGATTTCCCCTTTTTTCTATTCCCTTCTAATTTGAATGAGATAAAGGGGAGAAGGGGGTTAACCAAGGGTTATATATAATTATTTATTAATTTAATTCTCCAAAAATTAACTTTTTTATTCGATCTCCAAACGAGACTCGCTGACTATCGTCCATAACTAACTACCCCCATTCCGAACACAATGGGATATGTATCGTAAGCCATTTTGGCCGTTTCAATCGGTTTCCGTCAAAATCAAAATATAAATCTATATATTGAATTTGAACGCACATTTCAATTTACCGGGGCCACATACGGACTCTAAAAATTCCACAAAAATATTTTCTAGCTTTGTATTGACGATATGGTTCTAACAAAACTAATTTCGTCGAATTTTGAGACCATTTGAAAAATGGCTATTTTCTAGTCGATCCAAATTGACTAAAGCTGTTAAAACACGTTTTCCTTCACCACGTTCACATATTAACCCTAAAAATTATGAATTTTGGAATCTAGTAATAACTTGACATCCCGGATTCAAAAAAATTGGTTTCGTAAAAAACGGAGGTTGTCTGCAAAATTTTCATTTTTAAGGGCTATATTTCTATAGCGACTATTCTGAATTTTCAACTGGGCGTAACTTTTTATTCCCGCTATGAAATTTCAATTTTTCAGATTCATAGAAAAGATATTTACATTTAGATTCAAATATTTTTGGTTTCGCTAAAATCCAGTTTATTTTGAATCCCGTACATTCATTTGAAATTTGAAATCGAATTTTCAAACTATCACACCATTTCTTATTCCCATTATAATTAAACGTTCGTCATGCGCGTTTAAGGGACGACCAGAGTGGATGGTTTTAAGCTGGGCGGTGCAGATTTCGGTAAGTCGTCGATGGAGGGTGGTCGCTAGTCCCATACCAATCGGAATTGGGTGTTTTTGTTGGTCAAAGTCTGCTAGTTTGGGGTCAAGTTCCGCTTGTTTACTGTAGCACGAGATTTAAGGAGCGGGAAGAAGTATTAGGCGCTGAGGTGGAGAGTTTTGGTTGGTGAGAAAATTATTTTTTTATTTTTTTATATGTTTTCAAAGTACAAATGATTAAATGCTTATAACTTTTACATACAGACTCGGATTTGGACGTGGTTTGTTGCAGTGGGATTATAGCGGAATTGCGGACAATCTGAGACGGGTTTGGCTACATTCGGAGACCATGAAATTTTGGGCTTTGGTTGGACGTTCGATCCACTAAGGACCCAAAGGTGAGTGATTTTCTCACTCACGACTAACTAAATTTTTCCCATATTTATTAAATTAAATTATGAAATAAGTTTGGTTGCATGGTTGTGTTGATTGGTGAATGGTTGCTTAAATTTAACATGCAAGTGTGTAACAGGCAATGAAATCGATAATTAGTTATTTAAATTCAATTAAATTTCTAGTTAGAAAATACCGACACTTGTTAACCTATGACATACCATGGAATAAAATGGTTGTGATGGATGCCTTGGTGGATGTGATTTCCGAATGAATATTGCTTGAAATGTTATTTATTTCAGTATACGGATGTTATGTGCTCATTATCGATGATGAATCCCAATTTTTCACCTTGATATTATGGGCATCTAATAAACCCGGGATTTATCGATTAAAATAAATTAAGAACACAGATTGAAATGATAGATATCTGTGACCCTGATTTGGATTGAAATGATAGATCCATCCCTGAATTACTGAGAAATTAAATTTAATATCACTTGGCCATAGGATAGAAAATTTATATACAGACATTAGTTGGTTAAATGATTTTTTAAAGTATTCTAGAATTTTCTATTCGATGGAGATTTCATTTAAAAGGAATATGCCGATACTCGATAAATTCGTTTTCCTTAAAGATCTGAACCTTGAATGTTTATCGAAAATGGTTAAAAAAATATCCTAAACAAATTGGAAATTCTTGAATCGGGATTTGCATATGATTTGTAATTTTCAAATTAAGGGTGTAGATTTGAATGGAATAAATTCTCATTGAATTTAATTTTGGAATAAAGGAAATCAAGGGTACTCGAAGTATTTTAACTCAATGTGAATATGGATTTGATCCTTTAAATCAAATGGTAGTTTGAATAATGTTTGAAAATGAGATGTAGAAACTAAATGAATTCCATCGAGACTGGAATGTAGATTTCAATGTATGGAATTTGGGAGAAGAAACAATCATGGTTTAAAATTTTATTTTATTCGAACTATACATATTCATATTTTTTACAAACAAATTATATTTTATTATTTAAAAGCTATTTTGCAAAATTTTGTGAATTATATATTATTTGTTTATAATAAAATTAAATTAAATATATGCTATTATTTAAATTGTTTTAGTAAATTATATATATATATATGCATAATGGTTTAAATTAGCTTATTATACTCTAACTATTTTATTACATTCAAATTTTATGAGAAGGTTTTATTTTATAATCGTCTATTTTTCTACTTATATTACATGATTGTGATTTCTTCTAAAATGGTAATTGTTTTGATTTGAATCATGTTTCAGATGGAGTTTTGATATGAAGTTAGATTCTATTTAAATATAAATCGGTTGTAAACAATTATAACATTTCAATGTAAATTATATTCTAATAGAATATGAATGGGAGCGCCGAAATGATGAAAATGAGTTGATATGGAAATATACATTCTATTTGAAAATGAATGGATTTCCGAACATAAGTCGATTTTGAAATAATTATAATCTTTGATATGAAGTATATTCTACTTGAATATATATCAATTTTGTGAAATATTATATGATTATAATATAATGAAATGAAATATATTTTAGTTTAGAATATAATCAGTAGTATGATTCATGATATTTGATATGAAATTATATTCCATTGAATATAAATTTTGGTTCGAGCAAAATATGATATTTTGACATGAAAGCGAACCTTTGTGAAAAGTAAAAGAACCCACCGATGTAAAAAATGTAAACGTTGGTTGTTAAAGAGACCGGAGTCGACAAGTGGCATACTCTCTGTCAGTGTCGATACCACTTTAACAACTGTGAATGTTATGACGTATCCAGAATGGAATATGAGGACTTGGAGGCAATTTTGGATTGCTGAAAATGAACGATGACGAAATAGCCTTGACCTTCATGTCATAATTGAAATGACTAAAACAGGAGCTATACCGTGACTAATTGAGGTAGCATCTTTGATCGGACACACTTCTTCGATACTATTTCTATGACTATGATGATGATTTGGGCCCTTTTTATATGAGAGTGTGATCCGAGGTGGGCGGTAGTGGCTGCTATGCGTTACCACTGGTCCGGGAGTGCAGTTGGTGGAATCCTACCCTGGGCATTGCCTCGAGTGCCTTGTCATACTTATCCTTATCGAGCCCCATACGGTTTTGATTTGTATCGTACCTATGGATTCCCCTGATGCCATCGGTTACGGTGGGTTTACGGTACTTTATAGACTACGGTATTATAAATGGTGTAAGGGTAAAAATGTAATCCCGCTTACGCTATTTTCATTATGTTTACTTTACTGAATAGACATTACAATAATAGCGTATTATACTATGTATGTATTAGTTTAACGGATCCTTGAGAGATGGAAAAATCCCGTAACATCTCTTGAGTTACTGCACCCATGACACTCAGGTTATTTAATATTTTAATTTGACTAATATGAGAATGATTTAGTTCTGATCCGAGTGTTTGTTGGGTTTTCTTTTATGCAATACGCACGGGTCAGCTGACATTTGCAGTTCGCGAAGTTTACATTGCCTTGGAGATCGAAGACGAATATTTGGTGTATATATATCTATCATGTATATGTATTTCTGCTGCATTATTTCTGCTTTTTATTATGTACATCTGTATATATGTAACTCTTATAAGCATTGTATGTTATAGTAAGTGTATACATTTAAACTGCTTTTAATCTGCTATTTGTTTATTATATTTTGTCCTTCCGCTGTGAGATTCTGTGGCTTGTTTTTCTCTCCTTTCTACCTTTTCTTCTTTTCCTAATAACCACCGGAGTTGGTGATTTGTTTTGGGTCGACATGTATGGTTTATTGTCGATTTGAAACTGTCAAAAATTCAGGTTGTTACATCCGTTCCGAGTCTTAACGAAACTGGAGGCACCTTATTCCTCGTCCCATATGTCCAATATAGGAGAGAGGCCAATGCATATCACGTCGATCTCCAAGTACGTCTAGACGATCACCACTTATTACCTTGCCTTGGGATGCCTCCCAATCAAGACATCAGTAATCATCCAAACGATGTAAAGATCATCGGTTTTCAACCACCGCCTTCATCGTCGACTTATCGTCGTATCAGTTATTCAGAATACGGTAAACCCGGTCTTTCTGAATAACTAGCATATTTTATAAACAAGTGCTATAAAAACACAACATAAGCCTTATTCCAATCTAGAATATTCCTTTATTCAAATATTCTTTACACAATTTAAACCAAATTAAGGTTTTCCAAACTAGTCGGGATAAGCGAACCACACCGAAGTAATCATTTATTTTATTTCCTAACCTATTCATCCCATGGAGCAAAACTGGTAGCACTCCATATCTAACACCATGGTGTTATAGGTAAAATTAATTATGATTTCTCGTTCATATCTATTTAAAGATTTAAATATCGCTTGGAGCAAAATTGGTGATACTCCATTCTCGATCACTTCACAAATTTGATAATTTAAATGATCACATTCTAATCTCAATCTAATTAAAGATTAATTAAAACTCCCACTTGGTTTTAATCTTCCAAAAATCATTATTCAGTGATTATTCAATTTTAGGAAATAAATGTGAAAACCCGTAACTTCCCCAGTGGGGAAAGCGCGGATAGTTCGAGAACAAGCCACAACAGAACGCAGACGGCAGAACATTTCATTGTATATTACAACAATTCCATCAGAATACAAGAATATACAGAGTATGAATAAATATTACATAAAAATATCAGAGATTTAAATTACATTTAAATACATCGCAGCGGAAAATAATAAAATACACAACTAGAAGAGATATACGGATACAAAGCTTTCCGGATATCGTTCCAGCTGTAAACCAGGATCCTGTGAATATAAATCTACAAAACTAAACTACTAGCTGCCCGTGTCGAAATAAGGGCACCCAGAGTTTAGGTTAAAACAATAAACTCCAGGTCAGTCATGGGACTGGTGTGAGGACTAAAACAATTATTACTCTTTATTTTAAAGATTAGGTAAATCAAGGGACCACGCCGTATAACACAGAACGGGTTTCCTCCCAAGAATACCAGTGCATAAAACAAACAACGCAATGCTAAATAAAGAAAAATGAAGCTATTATAAGACCCAGGTCCTATCACACAATGCAACGCAAGCTGGGGGATAGGGTTTTCCCTTATAATATCCAAATATGCTTAGTACGTTTAAAACAAATCTTTTGATACTATTATAAGTGTATAGTGTATAAAACAACTTCAAATCATAAATAACAATCATAGACGGCATGGGTACCATATACCATGTCGCCATACTAGGCTCTACAAATAAAACCGCAAATGTCAGGTATTTGGAAGTTGGATTTCCATCTATGAACCGAGGCCAGGGATTATCCTCTACCGATTCGAGACAATCTAGCCCATGTCTCAGGACCCAGACTCAGGTGGGCCCTTGGAGCGACAGGGCCGGTCCACCGATGTGGATTAAAATGCCTGAACAATACGTCTCTCCGCCCTATGGGGCGTAAATGAGCCAACAAATGACTCCATCGGACCCGGATTGTCCGATCAAACCGAGGCGCCTCGCAACAGCAACAACCGCATAAGTCAAACTCGTCAGGGCGTGTAAAACCACTGACGCCACTTCTAGCTAGAAAGAAACGCATGTCCTCCCTGAAGTCCTCTCTCGTTTCTTGTCCACTAACGGGGTGTGAGGCTCGCGAATTCATGTTACACAAAGCTACGCCACAAAGGCCGTGCTTCGATCATCAACCACAAGACTTTGCTTTTCAACAGAAGCCTTGATCATTTTCCACTTAGGCATGCCACACAGGCAATTCACTCTATGCGTTTGATATCCATAAGTATATAACCCTTGAGCTCGTACATCTCAGAGAAGGGCGTTAAGCAAGAGAATAAATTCTCCGCCGCCAAACAGATATATATTTAATAGAAATCAATCACACAGCCTAAAATCCAATGTCAGACACAAAATACATTTACAAGTTCGTTCTGGGTCTGAACGAAACCGGAGGCACCTAGTACCCCGCGTATCCATCGATCTCCAAGTACGTCTGGACGATCACCAACTGATTCCCTCCTTTTGGGTGTACGGCCCAATCAAGATCATCAGCAATCACCCAAACGACGTGAAGACCTCCGGTCTTCAACCACCGTCTTCATCTTCGACACCACGTCGAATCAGTTATTCAGAATGGGATAAACCCAGTTTTTCTGAATAACTCGCGTATATAATAAACTAGTGTTACACAAACACAACATACGCCTCATTCCAATTCAGAATATTCTTTTATTCAAATGTTCTTATACTTTGGGAAAGGTTCCCATTAATTTTATCAAAGATAAATTCTTTAAATTTATTCTTTAATCTTCTTTGAATATCAATTCAAACTAGTCGGGATTAGCGAACCACACCGAAGTAATTATTTATTTCATTTCCCAATCCCAACCTATTTATCCCATGAAGTAAAACTGGTAATACTTCATATCTAACACCACAGTGTTATCGGTAAATTCAATTACCATTTCACGTTCAAATCTAATTAATGATTTAACTATCGCCTGGAGTAAAACTGGTGATACTCCATTCTCGATCATTTCAATCTAATTAAAGATTCATTAAAACTCCACTTTGTCTTAATCTTCATAGAAATCAATATCCTGTCTTTAACTGGGTTAAAGAACTAATGTCATTTAAAACACGGCCCACAATAAACCCAAAATCACATTCATTAATTATCGGGTTAAAGAACAAGTGTTATTTAAAACACTGTTCACGATAAACCCAAAAATCAATACCAGTTCAATTTCCATTAAATATTATTTAATTGGTACACTTCATTAAATCTAAATAAAAAGATTTAATCTTTTTCTCAATTGGGCTTAAGAACAGTGTTAATGAAGACACCATTCACGACAAACCCAAATCACATTTGATATTAAATACAAGACTCTGAATAGAAAATATATAGGCTTATATTCAATATCAAATTCTATGACCAACAAATATCGTATTCGAAATAACGATATTAATATATCTTTCAAATTTCCCAAACAATATCTGTATAATCATGAAATCCAACATCGAAATATTCCAAAGACAATTTCGATTCAAATCCATTCCCACTTTATATATTGGAAATTCTAGTTATTTTTAAAACCATTTCAAATCCACTTTATTTATTTTAGAAATAAATAGAATTATAATTCTAGTTCAAAACTAGTTCATTTCGATAAAAATCTATTTTTATCTTTTCAAATATGGAGTTTTTCATCCCAATTCTTCACAAATCATTTCTTATGATTTTACACAAATTTTTACTATTTTTAATAATTTTATCAAGGCCCGTACAGTCGATTTCCATCAATGGCCATTGAACTGCACTTACAGCGACCTTTTCCAAATTTGATTTGGACATAATTCCAAATCCAACTGTTAGATTTCAAATTTCTAATATTTGTTAGAAAGCTCTTTTCAATACGAACCCAACGGTTCCGGTTTTAGGAGAATCCGACGGTCGGATCTCCCGCACTATCCATTTGAAGTCAATGGTCGAAATTCACGAACTACCGCAGCGCGGTGCGTTCTATTCAGGCAATTATATATATATAATATATACTTCGTCGATTTCTATTTAAAACGAATTTTACAAATCGTTTTAAATTCGTTTTCAAAACGATTTCAACTTCTTTTTCAAATTCAAATCAAAATTGAATTTTCCCTTACAAATTCGTTTTAAATTCATTTCAAATTGATTTCAATTCAAATCGATTTTCAGTTCAATTTCAATACGTTTTAAATTCAATTCAAAACGATTTCAATTCTATTTCAATCTAATTCGAATTTCAATTCTATTCAATTTAAATTCGAATTCCTTCCTATTCAATTTCAATTCGAATTCATTTATATTCAATTTATCAGATTTTGAAATCACTTTTGATATTCATTGAAAAACGAATAAAATCGATATAAATATTGTTCGCGTCAAAATGGCGTCAATCTAATCAACATGGCTTCATATATTTCTATTTTCTAATATTCTATTTCAAATATTTCTTTTTCAAATATTTCTATTTCAAATATTTCTTTTTCAAATATTTCTTTTCAAATATTTCTTTTTCAAAACTGGAATGAGGCCCAATCAATTACCATATAATGTTGATTATATGGCTTTTCTACAACACACGTATATATCAACAATGACAAATAATCAACCATCATCCAAAGTGCATTCTACACTGTATAAGCATCAAATATAAATATTCAATGCTTATAACAGTCTGTCAATCAATCGATCGACATACAACTAAGCAATCGGGATTAGTGTACGTCAAATATCATCCCAATACCCGTGTGGGGTTTCAAACAATCAAACACAGATTTTATTTGTGCAGTTGGGCGATGTGTAAAATTTATCGTCCCAATCAATATTAGTCAAATGTGTGTATATAAACAAATCGTCCGATTTGTTTATTTTTGTTTTATTTCATAACCACGTTAAAAAATCCATTTTTGACTATAAAAATATTTTAACTATATAAATATTTTATTTCATTTCACATCACACAATCAACTACACAGCAAAATCAATCAAACAAGCATACAAGCCGTCCATGGTCTGTGGACGATGGGTGTCGGGTGCTACTAAACACCGTCTGCATCCTAGTATATATTTTAACTAGAAAAACTAGATTAAAAGGTGAGAAGTTCTCACCGATAGCTAAACCAAACGCCTTGACTCTTCTTATGTAGAACATCTTCACCGTGCTCGCCTTTCATCACTTTCGTCATCCGTATTCACTACATATATAAAAATCGAATTTTTACTTCGCTGTTCAATATATAAAAATCGATTTTTTACTTCGCTATTCAATATATAAAAATCGAATTTTTACTTCGCTATTCAATATATAAAAATCGAATTTTTACTTCGCTATTCAATATATAAAAAACGAATTTTTACTTCGCTATTCAATATATAAAAATCGAATTTTTACTTCGCTATTCAATATATAAAAATAGAATTTTTACTCGATTAAAAATCCTATCTTCGTTTTGATAAAAATCACATCTTCGTTCGATTTAAAAATCAAAGCTTTGTTCGATAAAAATCACAACTTTGTATAGGCAAAAATGATAACTTTCTATACGTAAAAATTGTAACTTTCTAAAGGATAAAATCTAATTTTCCTTTGCAATAAAAATCATATTTTTATCTTTCCTACATAATAAAAATTCGATCTTTACATAATAAAAATCTCAACTTTATTAAACAATGTCATATAAAAATCCAGCTTTCATGTTTTATAAATATAATATTTATTAACTTTAAAATTCTACTTACTTTAAATAATTTAAAAGAAGACTTACCTTGATTTTTGAAGAGGAGGAGGGAGGTTCATTCGCATAAGGGGCTGTGGAGGGCGGTGACAGGCATCGGTTTTTATTGGGTGAAGTTGGAGGGAGAAGAGAGAGGGGAGAAGAAGGGGGCGTCGGGGTGGTGTGGGGCCAACTGGCTGAGGGTGGCGCGCGAGGCTTTGAGGGGGGCTCCGGGTATTGACGTCGAAGAAGGTGAGGAGGGAGAATGGGCGACGGGGTGGAGGAGCTGGAGGCGGAGGGTGGCGCTCTGTCGACGAGGGAGGAAGAGGGGGGGTCAGCGCGATTAGGTTTTTTTTCTGCTGAATCGGGTAAGAAGAAAGGAAGGGGGGAAGGCGTTGACCAAGGGATAAGGGACGGGAGGGGTGTTTTATTAATTTATTTATTTATTTTATTTATTCTTCAAAAAGCAACTTTTATTTTTGACCTCGAAACGAGACCCACCGACTGTCGTCCATAGCTAATTACCCCCATTCCGAACACAATGGGATATGTATCGCAAGCTAATTCGATCGTTTCGACCAGTTTTCATCAAAATCAAAATATAACTCTATATATTGAATTTGAACGCGCATTTCAATTTACCGGGGCCACGTACTAACTAGAAAAATTCCAGAAAAATGTTTTCTAGCTTCGTATTGACGATACGGTCCTAACAAAACTAGTTTCGTCAAATTCTGAGACCATTTGAAAAATGGCCATTTTCCAGTCGATTAAAATCAACTAAAACTGGTCAAACGCGTTTTCTTTTGCCACGCTCACATATTGATTCGAAAAATTATGAAATTTGGAATCTAGCAATAACTTGACATCACGGATCCAACAAAAGTGGTTTCGTCGAAATCCTAGGTCGTTTGCAAAATCTCCATTTTTAAGGGCCAGAATTCCATAGCGATTATTCTGAATTTTCAACTGGACATATCTTTTGATTCCCGCTATGAAATTTCAATTTTTCGGATTCGTTGGAAAGATATTATCAATTAGATTCGAATATTTTTGGTTTCACTAAAATCCGGTTTATTTTGAATCCTGTACATTCATTTGAAGTTTGAAATCGAATTATCGAACTACCACGCCATTTTCAATTCCTTTTATAATTTAAAATAAATATTTATATTCTAACGACGATCTATATAAAATATATACGTTCTAATCTATTCAAAATAAATTTCTTGTCGATATTATTTAAAATAATTCATTTTAAATAATAAAAATTCGCTAAAATTGCCAAAATAAAAATTTTAAATTGGCTTAGATTTCCGGGTTATTACAATCTCCCCCACTTAAAACTTTTCATCCCCGAAAAGGAATGAAGCCGAAAGTTGTTTAACTAATCAACTCAACTTCCAGTATTTTCACTACGGCTTAAGTTCTTCAACTTTTCAGTTTCTAAGAACTTTTCAAATTTTTCAAAAATTTGGCTAACACCCTAAATTTTCGGAAAATTTCGCCATAACCTCCCCTACACCGGGAGCACCGGGAAAATCCCGAAATTGGCATATAGGCCCTCTGATCTCATAAAGAAAAAGAAAAAGCCAAGCAGCTAGCCAATCGGCTCATAAAATCATCATCACCCAAACAAAACAGTAAAATGGTAAACATGTACCTATTTGTCGGGCAATCAAATTTTATTCTTCTGCTCTAGCCTCTTTGCTATGACCTGTTCAATGTAAGTACATGTATATGCAAGAAAATGCGACCAAATTTCAATACAATTCACTTTTTGGTCAATTTGGCTAAAGGTTCAACATTTAATTAATCAAACAACACAATCAGCAATCAATTAGTGAATTATTATTCCAAATTCATAACTTTGATATATAGTCAAAAAATCACATTTTTGGTGCCAAATCTCAACAATAGGCCCTATCTAATTTTAGTTCTCACACCAGTCAATAGGAAATATATAGAAATTCCACCTTCGAAACTCGAACATAAATACTGATAACGCTGCAGCATTATCAGAATCATCCCCGGGCGACTAGAGTGTGATTCTATATCTACCCAATATATTAAAACTTCAAATACACGTGGATCAGACGTATATACAAAATCTTTATATACTGGATAGTCCAAATCAATATAAAATAAACAATCAAATACGAATAATTGATTTTAATTTTTCAAAACAAAACTTGTTTTTATTTCAAAAACACACCCTTCACACTCGTTCTAGGATACTACTGATCCCATCTCTAACGAGTCATTCCCATTGGATATTACTAATCCAATTTCAGATGAATTCTTTCATATGGTTCTAACGTGTCTTGTTCTCTGAGCTTTGTAAACCTGGCTCTGATACCAACTGTGAAAACCCGTAACTTCCCCGGTGAGGAAAGCGCGGATAGTTCGAGAACAAGCCACAACAGAACGCAGACGGGAGAACATTTCATTGTATATTACAACAATTCCATCAGAATACAAGAATATACAGAGTATGAATAAATATTACACAGAAATATCAGAGATTTAAATTACATTTAAATACATTGCAGCGGAAAATAATACAATACACAACTAGAAGAGATATACGGATACAAAGCTTTCCGGATATCGTTCCAGCTGTAAATCAGGATCCTGTGAATATAAATCTACAAAATCAAACTACTAGATGCCCGTGTCGAAATAAGGGCACCCAGAGTTTAGGTTAAAACAATAAACTCCAGGTCAGTCATGGGACTGGTGTGAGGACTAAAACAGTTATTAATCTTTATTTTAAAGATTAGGTAAATCAAGGGACCACGCCGTATAACATGGAATGGGTTTCCTCCCAAGAATATCAGTGCATAAAACAAACAACGCAATGCTAAATAAAGAAAAATGAAGCTATTATAAGACCCAGGTCCTATCACACAATGCAACGCAAGCCGGGGGATAGGGTTTTCCCTTATAATAGCCAAATATGCTTAGTACGTTTAAAACAAATCTTTTGATACTATTATAAGTGTATAGTGTATAAAACAACTTCAAATCATAAATATCAATCATAGATGGCATGGGTACTATATATCATGTCGCCATACTAGGCTCTACAAATAAAACCGCAAATGTCACGTGTTTGGAAGTTGGATTTCCATCTATGAACCGAGGCCAGGGATCATCCTCTACCGATTCGAGACAATCTAGCCTATGTCTCAGGACCCAGACTCAGGTGGGCCCTTGGAGCCACAGGGCCGGTCCACCGATGTGGATTAAAATGCCTGAACAATACGTCTCTCCGCCCTATGGGGCGTAAATGAGCCAACAAATGACTCCATCGGACCCGGATCGTCCGATCAAACCGAGGCGCCTCGCAACAGCAACAACCACATAAGTCAAACTCGTCAGGGCGTGTAAAACCACTGACGCCACTTCTAGCTAGAAAGAAACGCACGTCCTCCCTGAGGTCCTCTCCCGTTTCTGGTCCACTAACGGGGTGTGAGGCTCGCGAATTCACGTTACACAAAGCTACGCCACAAAGGCCGTGCTTCGATCATCAACCACAAGACTTTGCTTTTCAACAGAAGCCTTGATCATTTGCCACTTAGGCATGCCACACAGGCAATTCACTCTATGCGTTTGATATCCATCGGTATATAACCCCTAAGCTCGTACGTCTCAGAGAAGGGCGTTAAGCAAGAGAATAAATTCTCCACCGCCAAACAGATATATATTTAATAGAAATCAATCACACAGACTAAAATCCAATGTCAGACACACAATCCATTTACAAGTTCGTTCTGGGTCTGAACGAAACCGGAGGCACCTAGTACCCCGCATATCCATCGATCTCCAAGTACGTCTGGACGATCACCAACTGATTCCCTCCTTTTGGGTGTACGGCCCAATCAAGATCATCAGCAATCACCCAAACGACGTGAAGACCTCTGGTCTTCAACCACCATGTTCATCTTCGACACCACGTCGAATCAGTTATTCAGAATGGGATAAACCTGGTTTTTCTGAATAATTCGCGTATATAATAAACTAGTGTTACACAAACACAACATACGCCTCATTCCAATTCAGAATATTCTTTTGTTCAAATATTCTTATACTTTGGGAAAGGTTCCCATTAATTTTATCAAAGATAAATTCTTTAAATTTATTCTTTAATCTTCTTTGAATATCAATTCAAACTAGTCGGGATTAGCGAACCACACCGAAGTAATTATTTATTTCATTTCCCAATCCCAACCCATTTATCCCATGAAGTAAAACTGTTAATACTTCATATCTAACACCACGGTGTTATCGGTAAATTCAATTACCATTTCACGTTCAAATCTAATTAAAGATTTAACTATCGCTTGGAGTAAAACTGGTGATACTCCATTCTCGATCATTTCAATCTAATTAAAGATTCATTAAAACTCCACTTAGTTTTAATCTTCACAGATATCAATATCCTGTCTTTAACTGGGTTAAAGAACCAATGTCATTTAAAACACGGCCCACAATAAACCCAAAATCACATTCATTAATTATCGGGTTAAAGAACAAGTGTTATTGAAAACACTGTTCACGATAAACTCAAAAATCAATACCAGTTCAATTTCCATTAAATATTATTTAATTGGTACACTTCATTAAATCTAAATAAAAAGATTTAATCTTTTTCTCAATTGGGCTTAAGAACAGTGTTAATGAAGACACCATTCACGACAAACCCAAATCACATTTGATATTAAATACAAGACTCTGAATAGAAAATATATCGGCTTATATTCAATATCAAATTCTACGACCAACAAATATCGTATTGGAAATAACGATATTAATATATCTTTCAAATTTCCCAAACAATATCTATATAATCACGAAATCCAACATCGAAATATTCCAAAGACAATTTTGATTCAAATCAGTTCCCACTTTATATATTGGAAATTCTGGTTATTTTCAAAACCATTTCAAATCCCCTTTATTTATTTTAGAAATAAATAGAATTATAATTCTAGTTCAAAACTAGTTCATTTCGATAAAAATCTATTTTTATCTTTTCAAATATGGAGTTTTTCATCCCAATTCTTCACAAATCATTTCTTATGATTTTACACAAATTATTACTATTTTTAATAATTTTATCAAGGCCCGTACAGTCGATTTCCATCAATGGCCATCGAACTTCACTTACAGCGACCTTTGCCAAATTTGATTTGGACATAATTCCACATCCAACCGTTAGATTTCAAATTTCTAATATTCATTAGAAAGCTCTTTTCGATACGAACCCAACGGTTCCAGTTTAAGGAGAATCCGACGGTCGGATCTCCCGCACTATCCATTTGAAGTCAATGGTCGAAATTCACGAACTACCGCAGCGCGGCGCGTTCTATTCAGGCCACTATATTATATATATAATATATATAATATATACTTCGTCGATTTCTATTTAAAACGAATTTTACAAATTATTTTAAATTCGTTTTTCAAAATGATTTCAACTTCTTTTTCAAATTCAAATCAAAATTGAATTTTCCCTTACAAATTCGTTTTAAATTCATTTCAAATTGATTTCAATTCAAATCGATTTTCAGTTCAATTTCAATACGTTTTAAATTCAATTCAAAACGATTTCAATTCTATTTCAATCTAATTTGAATTTCAATTCTATTCAATTTAATTTTAAATTCCTTCCTATTCAATTTCAATTCGAATTCATTTATATTCAATTTATCATATTTTGAAATCACTTTCGATATTCATTGAAAAACGAATAAAATCGATATAAATATCGTTCGCGTCAAAATGGCGTCAATCTAATCAACACGGCTTCATATATTTCTATTTTCTAATATTCTATTTCAAATATTTCTTTTTCAAATATTTCTTTTTCAAATATTTCTTTTCAAATATTTCTTTTTCAAAACTGGAATGAGGCCCAATCAATTACCATATAATGTTGATTATATGGGTTTTCTACAACACACGTATATATCAACAATGACAAATAATCAACCATCATCCAAAGTGCATTCTACACTATATAAGCATCAAATATAAATATTCAACGCTTATAACAGTCTGTCAATCAATCGATCGAAATACAACTAAACAATCGGGATTAGTGTACGTCAAATATCATCCCAATACCCGTGTGGGGTTTCAAACAATCAAACACAGATTTTATTTGTGCAGTTGGGCGATGTGTAAAATTTATTGTCCCAATCAATATCAGTCAAATGTGTGTATATAAACAAATCGTCCGATTTGTTTATTTTTATTTCATTTCATAACCACGTTAAAAATTCCATTTTTAACTATAAAAATATTTTAACTATATAAATATTTTATTTCATTTCACATCACATCACACAATCAACTACACAACAAAATCAAACAAACAAGCATACAAGCCGTCCATGGTCTGTGGACGACGGGTGCTACTAAACACCGTCTGCATCCTAGTATATATTTTAACTAGAAAAACAAGATTAAAAGGTGAGAAGTTCTCACCGATAGCTAAACCAAACGCCTCGACTCTTCTTATGTAGAACATCTTCACCGTGCTCGCCTTTCATCACTTTCGTCATCCGTATTCACTACATATATAAAAATTGAATTTTTACTTCGCTATTCAATATATAAAAATCGAATTCTTACTTCGCTATTCAATATATAAAAATCGAATTTTTACTTCGCTATTCAATATATAAAAATCGAATTTTTACTTCGCTATTCAATATATAAAAATCGAATTTTTACTCGATTAAAAATCCTATCTTCGTTTTGATAAAAATCACATCTTCGTTCGATTTAAAAATCAAAGCTTTGTTCGATAAAAATCACAACTTTGTATAGGCAAAAATGATAACTTTCTATACGTAAAAATTGTAACTTTCTATAGGATAAAATCTAATTTTCCTTTGCAATAAAAATCATATTTTTATCTTTCCTACATAATAAAAATTCGATCTTTACATAATAAAAATCTCAACTTTATTAAACAATGTCATATAAAAATCCACCTTTCATGTTTTATAAATATAATATTTATTAACTATAAAAATCTACTTACTTTAAATAATTTAAAAGAAGACTTACCTCGATTTTTGAAGAGGAGGAGGGAGGTTCATTCGCATAGGGGGCTGTGGAGGGCGGTGACAGGCGTCGGTTTTTATTGGGTGAAGTTGGAGGGAGAAGAGAGAGGGGAGAAGAAGGGGGCGTCGGGGTGGTGTGGGGCCAACTGGCTGAGGGTGGCGCGCGAGGCTTTGAGGGGGGGTGGCTCCGGGTATTGACGTCGAAGAAGAAGAAGGTGAGGAGGGAGAATGGGCGACGGGGTGGAGGAGCTGGAGGCGGAGGGTGGCGCTCCGTCGACGAGGGAGGAAGAGGGGGGGTCAGCGCGATTAGGTTTTTTTTCTGCTGAATCGGGTAAGAAGAAAGGAAGGGGGGAAGGTGTTGACCAAGGGATAAGGGACGGGAGGGGTGTTTTATTAATTATTTATTTATTTTATTTATTCTCCAAAAAGCAACTTTTATTTTTGACCTCGAAACGAGACCCACCGCCTGTCATCCATAGCTAATTACCCCCATTCCAAAAACAATGGGATATGTATCGCAAGCTAATTCGATCGTTTCGATCAGTTTTCATCAAAATCAAAATATAACTCTATATATTGAATTTGAACGCGCATTTCAATTTACCGGGGCCACGTACTAACTAGAAAAATTCCAAAAAAATATTTTCTAGCTTCGTATTGACGATACGGTCCTAACAAAACTAGTTTCGTCAAATTCTGAGACCGTTTGAAAAATGGCCATTTTCCAGTCAATTAAAATCAACTAAAACTGGTCAAACACGTTTTCTTTTGCCACGCTCACATATTGATTCGAAAAATTATGAAATTTGGAATCTAGAAATAACTTGACATCACGGATCCAACAAAAGTGGTTTCGTCGAAATCCAAGGTCATTTGCAAAATCTCCATTTTTAAGGGCCAGAATTCCATAACGACTATTCTGAATTTTCAACTGGACATATCTTTTGATTCCCGCTATGAAATTTCAATTTTTCGGATTCGTTCGAAAGATATTATCAATTAGATTCGAATATTTTTGGTTTCACTAAAATCCGGTTTATTTTGAATCCTGTACATTCATTTGAAGTTTGTAATCGAATTATCAAACTACCGCGCCATTTTCAATTCCTTTTATAATTTAAAATAAATATTTATATTCTAACGACGATCTATATAAAATATATACGTTCTAATCTATTCAAAATAAATTTCTCGTCGATATTATTTAAAATAATTCATTTTAGATAATCAAAATTCGCTAAAATTTCCAAAATAAAATTTTTAAATTGGCTCAGATTTCCGGGTTATTACAATAAATCCTGTCTTTAACTGGGTTAAAGAATCGATGTCATTTAAAACACAGTTCACGATAAACCCAAAATCACATTCCATTAATTATGGAATCTTCACGGAGAACAGATCAATATGTATAATTGATATAAGTTTCTGTATCCAACTAATAATATAAATGGAATAACCGCAAAGCCTTTTAAATTCCATATATAGAAACAGTCTTCCTCCATAGAAGCTCACTTCGATTATTACCAAATTGAATTCCATTCCATTCCAATTTATTTTATTAAATTGAATAAAAACTTTACTTTTGGAAAATCCCCATTAAATATTAATAAAAAGATTTATAACTTCTAAATCACATTTCACTCTTAATCGGGTTAAAGAACGAGTGTTGTTTAAAATAGAGTTCACAATAAACCCAAATTCACTTTCCATTTTATTCCAATTACTAAATATAACTGGAAACTCTAATAATCTTGATTAAAAGATTTATTCTTTTCACCACGGGGTTAAAGAACAGTGTTACTGAAGACATCATTCACGACAAACCCAAAATCCAATTTGATATTAAACACAAGGCTCTAAATAGAAATTATATCGGCTTATATTCAATATCAAATTCTGAAACCGACACATATCGTATGGGGAATAACAATATATATCTATCTTCCAAATTCCTCTGCAATATCCGTATAGTCACGGAATCCAATATCGAAATATCCCGAAGATGATTTTCGTTCAAATCCATTCCAATTTATACATTGGAAAATTTTGGTTAAATTAAAACCATTCACAAATCCAATTTATTTATTTAAAAACATTGGATTATCATTCTAGTTATTAATAATTCATTTTGATAAAAATATAATTTTATCTTTCCAAATATGGAATTTTTCATCCAAATTATTTCCAATCATTAATTATGATTTTGCATAAATTATTATTATTTTTAATAATTTTATCAAGGTCCGTACAGTCGGTTTCCAATAACGGCCACCGAACTGCATAGTGACCTTTTCCAAATTTGATTTGGACGTATCCCCAAGTCCATCCGTTAGATTTTAAATCTCTTAAATTCATTGGAAAGCTCTTTTCAACACAAACCCAATGGTTCCAGTTTTAGGAGAATCCGACTGTCGGATCTTCCGTAATGTCAATTCGAAATTAATGGTCGAAATTCACGAACGGTCAAGCGCAACGCGTTCAATTCAAGCCATTGATATACATATATAATATATATTTCATCGATTTCCATTTAAAACGTATTTTATAAATTCGTTTATAAATTCATTTCAAAACAATTTCAACTTCATTTCAATTTTCAAATCAAAATTGAATATTTCTTAATAAATTCGTTTTAAATTCATTTTAAAACGATTTCTGCTTCATTTCAATTTTCAAATCAAAATTAAATATTTCTTATCATTATAATATTAAAATGATAATATTTTCAAAATATCTGATTGTACACTGGATATTATTTAAAAGTATTCGTTAATTCTGAATTGGAATCAGACTCAATCAATTACCATATAATTTCAGTTACATGGATTTCATACATCGCATGTATACAACGATAATGATAAACAATCATCAAAAATTCATACAACATCCAGAGTGCAATTTACCACTGTATAAGCATTAAAATAAATAAATAACGCTTATACAGTCTGTCAACCCCGATTGACATACAGCTAAACAATTGGGATTAATGTATGTCAAATATCATCCCAATACCCGTGTGGGGTTTCAATCAACAAACACAGATTTTATTTGTGCAGTTGGGCGATGTGTAAAATTTATCGTCCCAATCAATGTCAGTTAAATGAGTGTACATAAACAAATCGTCCGATTTGTAAATGAATATTTATTTCAATACATGACTACTTTATATAGTTTTATTACACATTAAAAATGATATTTCTAATGAGTAAACATTTTATTCTATCACACGAATTTTTACAACCACAATATAGTCAATTTCACTACAACAATCAATCCAAACAAACATCCATGTTTTGTACAATAAATAGTATTATGAGCTACTAAGCCCCATCTACAACCTAGGATATATTTAATTGTAAAATAGTTTGAGTGAGAAGGAGTTCTCACTTTGGTTTCCACTTCGCCAGTCTTTAATTGAACGGTTTGGATTTGAATCTGCCCTAAATTGTAACTAGCTCCAAATTGGACCCGGTTAGTCTTGTTGTGAAGCTCTCGTCTCCATGATTGCAACATATCCAGTTTCACGCGATTTGGACCTCGTATGTAAAAGTTATGATAGTAAATACATTGATTTCCCATCGATAAAACTAAAACATAATTAATTAAATTAATAGCGCTTGAAAATCGTTACCCTTCGGTTAATTATCTCCCCCCCCAGTCTGTTTAACGTAACCCATTTGCTAAAATCGATTAGCCATCGTCGCTCGTGACTGGAAGCGCCGGAAGATGATCAGCGACCGTCATAGAGAGGGTCGTCCCCTCCTCTACCCGCGCCCGCCACCTAGCCCCACTTGATGCCACCGTTGGTCAGCAAATCCTCTTCGACCAGAGCTCCTTTGAGCAGCCAATTCGAGCTGCTTATCGAATGAGAACCCATCATAACCGTACGGATTTATAGTTGGTGGAATTTTCTTCAATGTTTACTTTGATTTCATGTTGCAATTCCTTATGTAGAGGGAGAGATTAAGGAGGAAGCGTGGGAGCGTTTTTCCGCCTTCGATTCTAGGTGGCAGCGGGCTAGAAAAAAATTGGGGGGTTTAGGGTTTTGATTGGCCATGGGGCATTTATATAAAATATTTTATTTAATTTAATTATTTTATTACTTGTTTAACTCCCTAACTCCAAATCAAGCTCAACGACTATCGCCCGTAGCTAATTACCCCCATTCCGAATACAATGGGATACGTTTCGTAAGCTAGTTCCACTGTTTTAATCAGTTTTTCCTTAAATTAAAATATAAATCAATATATATTGAATTTAAACATACATTTTAATGTACCGGGGCCACATACTAACTCCAAAAATTCCAGAAAAATAAATCTAGCTTTGTTTTGACTATACGATCCTAACAAAACTAATTTCATCAAATTTGAAGACCGTTTGAAAAATGACCATTTTCTGGTTGATCTAATTCAACTGAAATTGACGAAATACATTTAAATTTGCCACGCTCGCATATTAATTCCAAAAATTATGAAATTTGAAACTTAACAATAATTTGACATTCTGGATCCAACAAAAGTGGTTTCATCGAAAACGGAGGTCGTTTGCAAAATGGCTATTTTTAAGGACTTTATAAATATTTAAAACTATATACAAATTCCATAGCGACTATTTTAAAATTTAAACTGTACATAACTTTCAATTTATATTATGAATTCTAAATTTTCACATTCGTTAGACGGATATAATTAAACCAATTCAAATGTTTCTGATTTTACTGAAATCCGATTTAAATTGAATTCTGTGTATTCATTTGAAAATTAAAATCGAATTTTCAAACTACCATGCCATTTCCAGTTCGTTTTATAATTAAAATAAATTTATACATTCAAACTTCGATAAAAATAATTTGTTATTTGTTATTATTTAAAATAAATCATTTTAAGTATTCAAAATCCATTAAAATAGCTAAAATAAAAAATTTAAATTGGTTTTGAATTTTCGAGTTGTTACGGCAGATATATTAAAACATTTATACACTTTGATGTAGAGAATTTTGTACAGAATCATATTTGCAGTTCAACTGAATGTTATGCAAATTTCTATAAAATCATGCTTGTTTTGGGATCTGCATTGCCTTTTGAACCAAAATGTACATCAATTTGTACACTAGTTCTCCATCAACTTTTAACAAGCATTTCAGGATCTTCAACTGATCTATTATAAAAAAAACAATGTATAAGATTCAAGTACATCCAACAAGTATGCACCATCTATGTCTAACATAGATATCTTTTTATACTTGAAGTATTGAAATGCATGTTGGTCCTTACTCGTATCATTAAGTGGTGATTAAAAGCAAATAGCATGTTTATCTATTGCAAACATGTTTTTGTATATTTATTGATACATAACAAGCATGATATCAAATAGTAAGTTATAATTGCTATAGCTATTACATTTGCAACATTTAAAATACATACATACACACACACACACACACACACACACATATATATATATATATATCAGTATATATATATTGTATTTGTCAATATAAATATAAACAACACGTCTTTATATATATCTCAGGTTGCAAATCATATATTTGTGTGCAGATTATTGGAAAGAAAAACAGGTTTGTCTGTGTCTAACACAGTGATTAAAGAATACCTGCCTATACATTATCATATTGATTCAAAAATGTGCATATATATGTTTCAACAATATTTCTTATTTCAAAATTAATAAAATGTATCGTATACATTATACTTCAGAACCAACATTAATGATATACATACATAAAAGGAAAAATCGCTCATACGTGCACGATCAGGAAGGCTCATATATGAACATATATAAAGCTGTTGGCTCCTACAGTGCATGTAACATTTTATATATATTTCAGAGCTTGTTAATTAATAATGAAATAACATTTATTTTATTATCAACTCAAATATATAAATATATATGTATGTATGCATGTATGTATGTATGTATGTACAAGACATGTATGTATACGTGCTTTTAGAGATTTAAAATTATGTTTAGGTATGTGGGGGTTAACAGCAAATAAAAGATATGCGTAGTATGGGAGTACATATTCCATATAAACTGTAACTAATATTTACTGCAACCATGTATGTCCAGAGATGGTACAAATTAACAACAGTTTAGTCCAATAGTCCAACCTTTTTATAACAGTTTACATCTATGTCAGAAATGTATATATATACATGTACGCAGGTAAATATAAAGTGATCATAAGATCATTGCAGCATTTACATATATTTACACACTGTCTAGAAAACAATATTTTGTTATTAACAAGTGTATGTTGTCATTATATATATATGTAGGATATGCTACATACATAATAAATCATGCACATAACTATTATGTGCTGAATCACGTATTCATAAGTGATATTAATTCTTAAAATTAACATTGGATATACATGCAATCAAATAACATTCATATGCATTGGTATATGTTAAACATATCTGATATGACTTAAAACCATATGTATACACATACGTATTGTTTGCTACATTAGCAGCATGCATATATAACTATGCAAGTTCACATAATTTTCAGGTGTCCATATATTGTTTTGCATTGCAGTGTCATATGGCGCATATATATATATATATATATATATATATATATATATATATAAGGTGCTTATTAATGTAACTACCTATCCAATACATCAGTTCTACTTGCAGTTGTAAAAGTCAATCAAAACTGCCATTACCAAAAGAATAAACTACCAATTTATAGCTCTTAGTGGTACTGCATAAATACATATTAATCAACATATCACTAAAAATTTACATATATGTCTAAATTTAAACAAAAATAGTTCAGCTGAAACATCGAATCATGAAAAATTCAATTTCATAAATCAAACAACTTTGATTCAGTGTTAATAGAAATTACATTTAACTCAAACACATACATAAAAATCATCATAAGTGATCAATGTTCTTAAAGTCAAATTTTAATATGAAAGACAAGTCACACTTGTTCCATTCGAAATCACTTTTGCACCGACGATTAAACACAAAATTAAATTTCAATATGTTCAAGAAGGCCAGATCAAAAGTGCATAATAATTTGATTGATTAAAACTAACACAAAATTGACGAATCAAAATTATAGGAGAGTTGTATTCATTGAATTCACATATATGTTAAATCAGATAAATCTAATTACATGGTTTAACAAGTAAGAATTGGCAATTTTAATATGCGCAACATAATAAATACCAAATATTAACTTAAGGTTCATTTCGAATAATAAAACAAATTTTGTTCATATTTCCGTTGAGAGGAATAAAATTCGAAAGTCAAGTTCATAACTTAAATAAAATCAACCCAGATTACCATAATACTTTAGCTACAGACTAGCAATATAAAATTAGGATTAATACTAAATATTGATCCATGGATTCGTATCGTAATTTATATCGAATATAAATGTATTATCAATTAAAGGGATTTTGCATCAAGAATGCATTTTACATTGCTTTAGTATTACTTAAAGGTTCATATTATCAAATATGATAAGTAAGAAGTGGTAACTTAATCGAATTAATATCATATATTAATCATGATTCTTTTCAGGTTGTTATAGCAAAACAAAATTGTGTTTTACTGAAACCATTTCAGATATAGTATTTCAGATAAAAGGATTGTACATTGAATATAATGATCAGAAATAAATACAGGGTCAGGATTTTGATTTTCATAAATCAAACAAGTTTTGATTATATATACAGCATTGTTTACTCATATAAACAGATCTAAAATCAAGTAACATATAAAAAAATTAATACCTTATATTAACTTTGTTTAAACAAAACAATTTCAATTCAGAAGTTTTTGTGTCTAGACAGTTTAAGCATTAAAGTTTTCAAATTCATTAGATCATTAAATCACTCCAGATCATTAAACAATAACATGATATGGTTTAACAATTTTTCTAATCCAAAAGAAACAATCATATTGATTCAGAAAATCCATTTCAGATCTTATATCGTATAGCATATTTTACGTTGAAATAATTTCACCTTATCAATAAATTTATGTTGCAATCATCTTACAGCAGTATCTTTAATACTAATCAGACTTTGCTATGAAATTATCAAACAAAACCATAATCAACTCAAGCTACAAATTCACAAGAACCCTAGCTTTGATATCATTGATAGTAAATTTTGGTTCAAATTCATATCATATAATTAAAACTGCAAAAAAAATTAATAGGATCTATGCTTTAATTTTGCAAATCGAGTAAAATGAAAAAAACATTCCTTTTTGGACTTGCGAGATTCCATGAAAACGAAATGAAAATTGAAGTCTTATCGAACCCTAACATGACACAAAGCTGCCGCCTCTAGAGGTATCCATGAACGATAATCTCGAAATCGTCATACAAAATCGAGGAGGGTGGATGATCGGTACCAGCCAAGATATTGGGGATTTAGGTTTTTCGTAGATATTCGTTTTTGTGATCATCATAAAAGAAGGGGCAATCCTATCTTTTATAATTCAAAAATGAGATATTATAGATGGATCGTTTAACGCATTCACCATTTCAAAGTAAAAGTATATTTCAACATTTTAATTTCCTTTTATTAAAATGGCTCTCACCCTATGTAACATTCTTATATGTGAATCGATAGGTTATTACAACATTGTAAATGATTTTAAATCGTATTTAAAATCATAAACAGTGATTGGCATCTAGTAATACGTCATTGCTACCCAAGTTATAATAAGATCAATGATTCGATACAACCTTTTCTTTGACTAGTGTCTTAATGTAATATAATCGTTTTAACCAATATATCCAGGACTAAACTCGAGGCATGGAACGTATCACCCTCTTTATAATGTAATCCTTTTGTCTTAATCGATGAGTAGACTATTTAAAACAAATCAACATTTGAGCACGGCCATGCATTTCATAGTCTCACTCTATCAAGAGGCTCATGGATATCACTACATATATATTGTATGGTTAAATTTCATCTAGATCATTCATAATTTTCATTCTATTCAAGATGTATCCAATACTCACCGTTATCGTCTACTAGAGTTAAAAGTAACTTTTGACGATATCAAAACACATATATCCTCGAACAAAATTATAACGATTTCAGGTCTGAGAACCATTACATCACTGTCACTATGAGAATAACATATGATACTATTAATTATATTCCGTGTAGGTTTCTCATGTTGGGTCAGTCTAATATGCTATTCTCCAATACGTTTTTATGTTTTGACATTAATATCATGTATATTAATGATTAATGAGATATGATCGTCGGCCAATCAACATACCAGTATTAATATTTTATTGTGTCCTATACAAACAATAAAACTTGACTAGGGACATTTAAGAATTATATACTTAATATATTATATAATCTCATGTTCAAATCACTTACTTGAACTACATAAATCTGTATTATTATTCTAAGGACTTTTATTATGTTAATATATTTATATTACGCAGTAAATATAACATAACAGGATATTTTTATTCCTAATAAAATAATAACATCAATAGTGTTATTAATCACATGAAATGGATTGCCTCTAGGGCATAAACTCTAACATTTCTATCCTGACTTTACAGAATCTTTCCCCTGTAACTGGAATCTTTCATCGTTTTCCCCCAAGTATTGCAATTTCCTATTTCAATTACAGCTTACTTAAGAAAATTCCCTTTCTTAATTTTTTCTCATACTCACTTAAAAAATATTTTTGTCGTTTTCGTCGTTTAATCTTGTATATTTTAACCATTTTCTTGTACTTATACCATTTTAGATTTTAAGCGTTTGTCCTCTTAATTTTGTGTGTTTTGTTTTCAATTTAATGTTAGCAAACACACATACTAAACATAAAAGGCTAAGTTCATAACAACAACATAGAAGTACAATTTCCTGCTATTAAAGCAAAAGAGAAAATGACAAAAGAAAAGATACAGAGATGCAGAGAAATGCTAGCGCGCCACACTAGAACGGAGGCTTGAGATTCTATCCCTACTAATAGAATATGTCTTGTACAAATGCGTCTAAATCATTAAGACGCTATTCTTGGCGCCTAGTTGTCCTAAGCGCCTCCTATTGCACCTGAGCATACGGCTGCTAGGCTGCCATCATCTCATGCTAAGTCTGCAAGGTCTGCTGCAACGTCCGAGCCATGTCTAACAGTGTCTAAACTATTTCCTGTTGACCTTGCAGGATCTCCTGGTGCACTTGAACTAACTGGTCCTATCGCTCATACACATATCTAGTCTCTCCTCCAAGATCTCATGGCTGCCATTCTAGTCCCTTCTCTCTGGGCCAAGGCCCCCACTGCGGTGGATGAGAAGGTCGTTCGCCTCCGCAATAAAGTTATGCCTCTCCCTAATACTCCTGAGGTGCAGGCTGATATCTATACTGAGGCTACTGCTCAAACTATTGTGGTTATTGAATCACATGCTCTTCCTTTTCCTCCTCCTGTTTATGCACAATCTCATGCTCCTCTGCATGCATGGTCTATGGAGATGTAGTTGGGCCAACTGAATGTGCATCCTATGTAGGCTGCTTATATTAATCTAATGGTGCACCTGCTCAATAAAGTTCTCATGCTCTAAAGGTATGTGAGCCCACATAAAAATCAGCGTCGATAAGTAGCAAAAAGAAATAGTCGATCTTCGCCTTCCTCTACCAACTCCATACAGGGCCATAATCTCTCTAGCCCAGTTAACCTTAACGCAATCCAAAATGGCATACGTAGTCTGTCTAACCAATGGTAACACACACTCGTAGCTCCCCATCTTAGCTAAAGGTTATATTGTAAAATCCTAATAATAATCCGAGCTAAAGGGGTCAAACCATGAATACCTCAATCAGGATACTGGGGATCTCTAAATATCTGTGCTTACACACATTGATCATGCATCTGTACATGATCAAAATCAGTACCTTGTATTTTAATACCCAACACCTGACCAAATGTCCAGTTTGAATATTAGTATTAAAAAGTCTGACAAACCTCGGATAGGCGACGCGAGGACAAATCGTATGAAACAAAATGTGGTGCAATCCAATAATAATGAAAAGTTGCTCAAGCTGCGTTTCTTGAAAGTCGTCAAATTTTTCTGCTCTTCCTATCAACAAAGTGTAGCTTGTCGAGTCCATGTAATCCTGAGCGATCTCGCTGTTTTGGTACTACGCAATCTCTTGTGGTGTTAATTGGGGAAATTGGACTGCTATGGGTAGAAGCAGAAGAATGTGAAAAAATCTTTGAATTGGCTAATAAAATTTGTAAACTGGAAAGAGGATGGTGTAAGCTTCGGTTTGGATATAAACTTGGGAGAAACGAAGCTAAAATGAAGTGGTAGTGGCTTGAGAAAAGGGGATTTGGGTTCGCCTACTGCATTTGGGGGGTGGGGAAATAAAAGTGACAAAGTTGCTCAGCTTCATCGCTTTAATTTGTGCGAGCTACACCTGGTGGGTCGACAAACCATTGTCATAGGACGACACAGTGTCGGCCCATGCTGATTCTGGGTCGACCTAGACCAAGGTAATGAAAAAAGATTGGCATGCGTTTCTTCAATGTTCCTACGTTATTTCCTTCATGCTTCAACTTCTCGCCTTCTGTGCTGCATCTAAAATATTTCCTGAGAATGGAAGTCAACTGATCCAACTCAAATAAATTTTTCCGACATTCGTTTACCATCCAAACAACACACCTTTGCTTCTAAACTTAAATAGATTGCAAATAGAAATTCACCGTGGCCCTTCCTTGTCCTTCGTTATATATTTCCAAAATAATTCCTTATGCTCGACTTCCCATCTCACAAAATATATCTTTCCGTAGTCATGCTCAACAATTACCGTTCCTTAAAACTTCTAATTTCTTGAGCCTAGATTATCCTAGCCAATTTACGTCGTTTTCACCTCATGAGCTTCCATATAAATCCCATAAAACCTTTTCTCACTTTCGAATAACATCCAATCTTCACACTATCCAAGCATTCCATATATATTCCTAGACCATCTATTAATTGACAAAACATTCCTTCTTGCCCGCAACATGGATTACCACCCGTTCCCAAGCACCGACACATGGATTTTCCCACTAATCATCAAATCTATCGTACACCACAATTATGGTTAAGCCGGAACTTACCCTCTTAGAATCCTTCACAATCCTAACATTAGTGTATGAACTTCTTACTCAAAACTTCCTATATATGGTTCAACTAGAGAGTGGGTTTCTCTCATGGATCTAGGTATATATTATTTATATTTTCAAAATACAAATACGCCACTCACTAGCTATACTTACGAATCCAAAACCTAAGCTCTGATATCAAATGTGACAACCAAAATTCGAAAGGGTCCGGATTTAAAAAAAAAAATCCTAAATTTGAAACCATTGAAACTCGAGTTAGCTTGTCTAGTATCCTACAGAAAACACAGAGATAATAAAAAAATCAGAGCACTATAAAACATCTTACAGTGGAATGTATAAAATATAATAATCATATATAACCTTACCAAATATAATGACATTGCCTAACAAGTGTCAACGGCTACCAAGTCTCTACCATAAATCTGACATGCGAATATGTTATGAGGAAGGGGTCAGAACATAAGTTCTGGTGAGATGACAAATTATAAATTTTGAAATAACCCTACATATACCGTTCAATTAAGTTTCTTAATTATTAGGTTATTCGGGTTAGCAACAGTCTGGGCTCTTCACACACGTTGCACTCATCTACCCCCAATAGATTGAACCTAATATAATACATGTAGTTATGCCCAACATCTCAAGGTACTCTCCATAGTACCGTCTTCATATGGTCTCCACCGTCACACCCCTGAAGAATTCACAACCCCCATCCTACACCGAACCTTGTGCGAAAATCTCCATTGCTATGCTACATAATCGCATAGAACCACCATTATTATGTTATGTAAGCGTACGATCCTCGTATCTAAACTCCTAGGTCGGACCATGTCCCGTCATGGAGTAATGCCATGATGTCTACAATACACCTCCCAATGCATGTATCTAGACCCTCATGTGAACGTACTGCCTATTATAACCCAAGTTCTGTAATAGGACTACGTCCAATGCACGGAACTTGGTCGAGAGCTTTCAATTTCTGTAAAGGACAACTTCATTAGGCCTACATTACAGATATGCATATATGAATTTTCTTTTCATGGTGGCTATGGCTCCTCCCTCAACTAATGAAAGGCTACGTCAAGAGCTACTGACATGCCCTTGTAATCACTATATAGCCATGGAGGACACCAAATTTTATGTCTGAATCAAATAAAAAACTATCTACGAACCATACTATTTAAGTTTGAATAACATACTTAGCAACACTTGAAATCGAAGGATCTGAGTGCAAAGGATTGTAATCACCATAAAATCTGTAAAGTAGAGCCTGTATAATACATAATAACTAGTAACTCCACCATTTACTAATGCAGTAACCAAACTTTCACAAACTCTCCAACCTTGCCCGACATCTCATTTTAATTACAAAAAAGCAGCTCCCGTGTTCCCAATGTTCATGTATCCAAAAGCATACCATGATCATCCAAATACACACACTAGTGTGGAATCCATAATCCATCTTTTATGCAGCCATCTCATATGTAAAAATGATTAGAAACAAAGAAAAGCTTTGAGAATACCATCCATTAAGCATCCATTTACACAAATTTGATTGCTCCAAAACTATTAACTCATTTAAATTCAGAAATCAAATATAAACCATAAAACATACATGTGCTAAATCATTTGTTGTAAACATATTCTAACCATTAAATTGTTTGTGTAGATGATCTTAACGCCTACTACATCATACCTATATAACCTCGTTTAATTCTGCAACATTCAAACGGTGAAAACAACACAAAATTTATATATGAAAGAAGATACATAGCCTACACATATGGGCTTCCCTTTGTTTTGTAGGAAAATTTGAATGGAGTAAGATGCTGCCAAAAGATCTTCAGGCATACTCAAAAGTAAGCTCCAGCACATTCAATTGAAAGGCACATATTAAATGTTTAAGAAGGCTTATAGATTAGTATTAGTTAGTTACATACCTTCATATTTGATCTATACTGGATGTTGAGAAGGCCTTTATTTGCTCCTATAAAAGTTGCTTATATTTGTGTTAATGAGAATAATAATAATCAGTTATTAGAACGAAAACACAGAGATGCAAACATACCAATTTCCATAAAGTAGAAGATACAATTACGAATTCAATTATCAATTTATGATCTCTTACAACTGATGAGAGAGAATACTAAATAATAGGATCAAACAGCTAGGCATCAAATTTCTTACTGCTAATATGGTCAAAATAACTGGCAATAATTTCACTAGCATCCACAACCGCCATGTAATTTCACCAGATCCGATGATAGGGCTTGATTTTGATTCTCTAGCCATAACTAAAATTGATTTGCTTCTCTTAATGCTATATCGTGGTCTAGATGTAGAATTTTCTCACCGTCACATTTTGGATTGCATTTGTTGTGGTAGAGAGGACAAGGGTGGATGAGGAGTTTAAGATTTTCAGGAACTTAAGGATTTAAGGAGCCCTTTTTCAAAGTGGAGAACGAATGCTAATTATTGAACGAAAGCATGTAAACGAATGCTAAATTTGGGAAATGAAAATAATATTTGGACAGTGCAAAGCGGGAAGCTAAAAAACGAAGCGGGACGGTGAAAATTGGAAGCCGTAAGCAAATTGGTAACGTGGTTTATAAAATTTGATGATTAGAAAATTGATTATTAAAAATGATTAATTTCTAATTATTCATCATTAAATACAAATTATGGACATAAAAGGACCACTGTAATAGAGTCCTACTACAACGGGAAGTAATTGCCTTTTGTAAAAATGGACTGTTGTAACATTCTTTTATTACAACGGGGTGGCAAAGTTTGTTGTAAAAATGGCGTTGTAATATGGTAGTTTTGTTGTGGTGGTCCACACATGGGTAAAGGAGGCAAAAACACGTGAAGATTGGGAGGCGCTAAGGCTGTTCTAGCACCAGATATTATGAGGCGGATCCATGCACCTGACAGTGTTATGAAGTACAAGGCGACAACGATTTGAGGGTAAATAATGGATATTTAGGATTTTGGATGTGTTAATTGTAGAGTTTGAGATTGATTTGTATGACAATTACAAATGAGTATTTCAAAATTTGATGTGAAGATAAGGAGCAAATTGAGGAAATGTTAGCTATGGAGAAAACAATGGAGGTGACATACAATTTTAAATTTTGATTTCAGAAATGTTGACTTTGAACAACTGACAGTAAGCAAACCTTCCTAACGATCGATTTAATAAAAGTACATTACAAAAATAAGCTTTTCAAAACTTAACTCGTAAGTAGGAAATTTATGATAGAAATATGATCTGATGATTATCTTGCGCATCTACCAAATTTTATTGTGTAACGGTATGTATAAAAATTTAGAAACAAATTTACCTTTAGATAAGTCTCAGATGAAGTTCTCTTTTGTAATAAGTTTCATTTTACAAGAACTATCCTTGAGTAATTAATAAATTCGATTTAATACTTACTACAAAAGGAGATTTATTAATTTTACACTTTAACAAAAGTATGAGTTCAAATATAGTGTCCTTAAAACTACAAACAAAAATAATCGTTGAACTTTTTGTTTCTCAAGACGACCTACGCATAAACCAACCCTACCCGAAGTTGTTGAAGGCCCAAGGCAAGAAAAAAATAATGCTGGCAGAAATGAGTTTTAGGAGACCTAAAAAAACTGACATAGTAAGGTGAGGCTGCTAGGACTTAAGCCTATGTCTTCTTCCAAAGAATAAGCAATGTAGTCAATGAACCAAATACACTTCTGAATAGTTATGAACCAGCCACGTTACACACACACACACACACACACACACACATATATATATATATATAATTTTGAGGCCCCCTAATTATTGGAGGTGCTAAGCCACCACCTAGTAGACCTAGACTAAGGGCCGGACCTATGCACAAAATGATAATTGGAAAGTTGACAAGTTTAATCGAAAGGTACTGCAAAAACATCTATAATAATGATAATTATACTATTCAAAGGTGATGTTCAATCTTGCATAAACATATCGTAAATATTAATAGTTGCATGGCTGGAGATTTCCTTCTTGGATTCTTAATTGAGATGGTTGCATAATTTATTCCCCAAGTTCCAGACCATTCCTAAGTTACCTAATCATTTTGACTTAAAACCAATAGCAATATGTACCCGTTCAATAGATGTGCCTGACATCCCATTAGCTTGGATTGACTTAAGCAGGTTGATCCATGTAATATTGGCCGTTGCTGCATTGGCTTCCGACATATGAGTCGACATAGCAACCTCATCAAATTTAGGCTCTATAATCTTTATGTAAGCTACAAGTTCAGGTACATACTTATCTAACTTTTGCTCTAATCCAAAGATCATCATTCCATATCTAACTTCTGCTCTAATAATATATATGGTAGCAATGATCAAGTTAGGCTCTTTTATTATCCTGGTGGTTGCAATACCAATCTCGACATCAGATCACCCTACAAGGAAAGTAAACAAGTTTTATTTAGTAAAAACGTTCATTTGGATTATAATATGGATAGTAACTTGCTTTGTTTACCTGATGGAGAGAGATAACACTTCCATTCAACTAGTATAGCTCAAAAAGCTGGAAATAATCAGCATTTAAGCATGATTGATGATAATAGACATACTGCAAAGCACTTTGGCTTCCTTCCTGGAGGTTGCAGCCCTAGCCTCAACATCAATAACCTAATGGGAAGTAAAAGGAATCATATTATAAAAAGCAATTATATAGATAATAATTCGAATGGTAATTGGTTTATCTTACTTGATGCAGAGATTAGGGGATACCATCCTTCTAGCAGTGATCCAGAGTGTGTACCTTCACTATTGAAGAGAAAAGAGGATAAAGCGCACAACTTTTTGCATAAAGTTGGTAGCAATCACTAAAGAAGCAAAAATAACAATTAGATCTGTCACTTATCTTATTGGGAAGATGGAGATAGCAGTAGAAGAAAGTTGATAGATGAAGATCAAACCGTCAGAGCTTTAAGAGGAGAAGGGAAAGCTGTTTAAGCTCGTTGAGTATGAAGAAGAGCAGATCTGCAGACTTAATTTTCAAGAGATTTGAAGATTGGGTTTGCACTGATTCTACAAACCCCAACTCCTCCAGTAGCAAGATAAAGGACAATGAAGACTTTGTCTGAAACCCGCCATGATGTATTCGTGTTTGGAGGAAGAAGATTGGGGATATCTCCTCTAGATCGTTATTTTTTGTTTTGAGGGAGATTATGTTATGGTGGTTGAGTTTATGTGGGCTAGGGTTTGCCTTATGCCTATTTGTTATTGTGGATAAAGGGTTTATTTACATGTTGACTTCGGGCTTGTCATTTTCCAAACATGGGCCTTGGGCCCCCTTTTTTTCTTTTTTCAAAAAAAAAAGAATTATCACCAACACAGCTACCGCCTGATGCTACTGTCGATAGCTAACAAGACCTTAAGGACAAGGTCGATCTTAAAGGGTTGGGTGATGATACACACATCATAGATATACATGCACAAGAAGGCATTGCAGCGGTAATACAAGACCCAAAAGGATGATACAACTACCAGTAAGGTTTAAATTTAAAAATAATATTGTTCATGGAAATGTTATTGCTGTATGCAAATGGAGAAATTACATCAACTTTTACTTTTTACATTTTGCTCAATTCTGTTTTAGCGCGAGTGTTTTGGCACCAAAAGTAGTTATAGGGGAATAGTACCTTGCTGTAAAGTTGTAAAGCAAGTGTTATAAGTATGTACCTATGGTAGTAAATGGACATGGAAGAATCCAATTGCTAACTTTTCTCTCTCTCCTGTATCTTCTTCTTTATCCTATTCTCCCTTATTTTCTCCTTCAAACTTCTTTTTGAACCCTATCCTCACCAATTACCCAATATAGTCAACAACAACATTGATTCACCATTACCAAAGCACAGTAACAGATACAAACCAAAAGCAAATGTTTCCCTACACAATCATTCACAGAGTCGCATACCATTCTTAAGTCACCTAATCATTTTGACTTAATACAAAAGGCAATACATGCCTATCCAATAGATGTGCCTCACGTCCCACCAGCTCGGATTGACTTAAGCATGTTGATCCACGTAATATTGGCCCTAGCTGCATTAGCTTCAGACATATGAGCCGACATAGCAAGCTCATCAAATTTAGGCTCCATAATCTTCACGTAAGCTGCAAACTCACGTACATATTTGTTAATATCACATCCCAGAGTGCCTCGAGGTTGTCCAATATAATACATAGAACCAATATGAACCTTTGCCCCGGCTAATATAACCTCACTACATGCAGCAACACAGTCATTTGTTTCACTGAACCATGAAAGAAATGGGCCTAAACCAGCTTCCAAGACCTGTTTCAATACTTCAACAGCAACGTAACCTTTGTGCCTCAAGCAGGTCTCGGATCCCTTTTGACATCAACAATCGAGTCACTAGGAATCTGCACTACACGAGGTGCATCTCTGTGACGCCATGTTGTGTAAACCCCGAATTGTTAAAGAACACGTTAGCAATCAATCTCTTGTTAATTGGATGAAGACATTCATAAAAAACACTTGTGTACTTCTCTTTGGTTGCACCATCAGCTTTGGGGTCAAAGGCTCCCACAATTTGTGATAATGAGCCCTATTATTAAACAATAATTAGTGCTTAATAAGCTAATCTAGAATGTTGTTGGTTCGCCATTTTGATAATAAGGTATATGGCATTAGGTAATGGATATTCCTTGTCCTCACCTTTTTGAATATTTCATCAGTAGGAATTTTACTAACTGAATAATAAGAATGGGGAAATCAAAAGTCCAATAAGAAACTTATCATTTCTTAATAAGAAATACAAACTTATTTATGAATTGAAAATTACTAAAGTAGGATATTACAGTATTATCTGTTAGAAACCAATCAACAGAAACGACATAAAACCGTTTCTATGAACAGTAACGCTTTTAAACGTTAGTAATTTTGTTTCAATGTTGTTGCAATTTGAAACGGTAAGGAACATTCACATATTTGGAAAGAAATAGTTAAAAATAGAAAAATGCAGACCAAATTTAATGAAGTAAAGAAAGAAACAGTTTACTGATTATTGTCCAAGTCCAGCGAGTGTTGTTTCCTTGAAACGAAATTGCTCTCTACGGTACTATAGGTTTATAGGCAATTGTTTCATAAGGATGAAACAGAACCAGTCCGTGATGTTGCACGGTAATCACAGAACGACAACGAATGCAAGAAGTTACTCTGCACACAATAGGGCAGTAGAGGAAGAAGATACAGAGGAGAGAGTACAAAAAGTATAAGTGTTTCTATCTCGTTTTTTGAATGCCTATATATAGGATAGAGGAGGCATCCATTTTGGAAGAGGTGTGGCTATTTGATTTCAAACGGTGGTGACTGTTGGAAAGGTTGCGACCCTTTACCAACAATCTCTACCATTGGCGTTTAAAAACATGCTTCTATATTTAAAAAAATTGACCTCTTTAATGCTGCAAGCCCAGCAGCAACTGAAGGCCCAATCGATCACGAGACCCCAAGCGCCCTATGCCGAAGGCCCTGTCTTTGACCTTTAATATTAATCATGAAATATATGTACATGCCTGCATAACCTCTTATCCCTCCAGTTCCTCTTTCTTTTTTATACTGTATACCAAGACTCAGTATAAGTAGTGAGTTAAGGCACAAGTTTCCCCAATGTGGGACTTTGTTTGCCTCTCTTCTCCCCAAACACTCATTCATTCATCCAACGATCCCGCACATGAATGAGTGGTTATCTAATCTGTTTAGAAATTCATTGTAACATTTATTATATCGGTAAAAGTAGCACAAAGGCCTTGAATTTTTCCTAGTGTTTTATCGTTATAACTAATTGGCGAATCAGTGGACTAGACTGTCTTTGAACTATAACCGTTTGTGTAAGTCTATAAAGATAACACATGATAAATATTCTTTAACTCCTTGGTTCTTTATTTATGTTCGTTTTTTCCACGAAAACCACCTTGTTTTCATGAGTGCTTGAACAATTCAACCTTGCAGTTCTTCTTGAAGCAGCGCCTTCGCACTCACATAGGTGATTCTATAAAGAGTATCCTGCAATACCCCCACTTGGTTCTTTATATCACCCCAATATATATATATATATGTATGTATGTATATCATTAAAAGCTAAGCTTATCCTATTCTCCGACGAGTTGTGCACTAACTTATCATAGGAATGGTTTGTATTTAATTGTGTCATCAAGTTTATCTTAAACTTAGTTATCCCTTTGAACCTAGATCTTGGGATCTCCAGTCAACTAGGTAGGCTTTCGTTTTAGAAAACTTTTTGTTCATAGGTCTTAAGCCCATTCCCATCGATAAGGTTTGAACTTTCTCTCTTGGCAAGCCTTTTGTTAGTGGATCCACAATATTATCATTTGACCTTACATAGTATATAGTAATAACTCCATTAGGGAGAACTTGTCTTATGGTTTTATGTCTATGGCGAATATGTCTAGATTTACCGTTATACAATGTACAAGTCACACTTCCTATAGCAGATTAACTATCACAATGTATACATATTGGAGGTACTGGTTTTTCCTAATTTGGAATGTCTTCCAAAAAACTCCTAAGCTAGTCTGCTTCTTCCGTGGCTTTATCAAGAGCAAGGAACTCTGATTCCATTGTTGATCTTGCTATACAAGTCTATTTGGATGATTTCCATGATATTGCTCCATTTCCTAATGTAAACAAATATCCACTTGTGGATTTTGTATCATTTGAGCCAGTTATCCAATTGGCATCACTATATCCTTCTACCACTGAAGGATACTTCTCATATTGTAACGCACAGTTTTGTGTGTACTTTAGATATCCTAGGACCATGATTATTGCTTTCCAGTGATGTTTGCCATAATTACTGGTATACCTACTCAACTTGCTTATAGCATATGCAATATTGGGCCTAGTGCAGTTCATGACATGCATAATACTTCCTAGTATACGAGAGTATTTAAGCTGATATATTCCATCACCAGTGTTCTTTAACCAATTTTGATTCATATCCACTGGCGATTGTGCAATGATTATATTGTAGTGCTTGAACCTTTCAAGTAATTTGGCAGTATAATGTGACTGAGATAATGCATATCCTTGTGATGTTTTTATAATTTTTACATCCAAGATTACATTAGCCACTCCTAGGTCTTTCATGTTGAATCTAGAGGATATGTTAACATATCCTTTATAGATTTTGTTATGGCCTTATTATTCCCTAGGATCAACAAATCATCAACATAAAGACAAACAATGACATATCCGTATATCTTACATAGACGCATTTTGTAACACCCCACCTCCGTTAAGGTCACTCACAAAGGGAATGCCTTAACTTTGGTGGAGCATTTTAGTAAACAGAACAGAAACTTACAAGACAGATAAAACAGTACTTGAAAATTTTTAACTTTATTACAGCGGAAACAGAAATTAATATGGTTACATCCTTTCAATTTCAGAATTCAAGTACAAAATATCAGTCTTGTACAAAAGCCTTCAAAATGCATAGTTTAAAATCATAATCCCTATGGAACGGAAGCTATACAGAGCCAAGCCATACTTTAAGCACTTCAAGCAAAGAGAAATCCGGAACAAGCTAAAGTATTTCCCTCCTTGGATAACCTGGGGGGGAAACGGAAGAAAGGAGGCGAAACAACAAGGGTCAGACAAAAAGTCTGGCAAGTCCAGTGACTTTCAGCATATGAACAGATAATAATAATATGATATGAACATAAAACTGGATGTGAGATAACTATAACAGGTGTAGCAGATATAACAGAAAAACAGAATGATATAAACTGTTGTTTTACACTTCTCTGCACTAATACTAGTATAGCAGAATTAGGTGTCACCCTAATGTCTAAATTGAAGCAGGAACGGGTACAGAATACTTTAACAGAAACAGAATACTAATAATGGGCCTTTACTACCCGATCAGAAACAGACAGAAGAAGAAACAGATTTATCCTTATGGAGACAGAATGTAGAATTAGGTGTACACTAGTAATGGGCCTTTACCACCCGAACAGACGGTACCACACAGAAACAGACAGGTGTTACCACCCAACAGAAACAGACGGTACCAACAGAAATAGACAGAACTAAGCGTACCCTAAAACCCTACCCCAAGCGATCGGCTCCCTAATACATAAATATCCTGTGTCGGCCCCACAGTAGGGTGTATCACTCCCTAAAGTGACAACCAATTGGCACAGACCTATTTACAGATGTCACGGCGTCTTACATCCTCAGAGGCAGACCGGGATCCATGCACGCACATGACCCGGTTGGAACGCACCATCAACACCCCTCGCCATTATCAGAATGAACCACTTATAATTAGTTCAGTAAGCGTGCCCGGACCCTACCTACTGTTGGGTCAAAGTTTTGATACCAGAAAGGGTTACTGACTAATATGGGTCCCAAACAACAGATGACACAAGTAATTCCCCTCCTAACCTTGTGTCCCCAGACTAACAGATTTCAGATTAACTTGTTTACAAGTTCAGACATACAGAGTTCAGATTTACTAATTCACAAATTAAGTTAACAAGTTTTCAGACTAACGGGTCAGATGTACAGATTCTTCAGATTTGTCTAACTTTGTATTGGGCCTACAAATTCATGGACGGGTTTTACTACACTTATTAATCCCTTTGGTTTAACCCTATTTTTCCCCAATACGTTTTAGATGTCATTCTTATCTTAGATTCGCATTAATTAATTATTAATGCACAGACCTCTCACATTAGGTCGGTAGCTTGTGGCCGCTGGATATGCCGGGCGGTTCCGGGCAGACTTCTGCCACAAGCCAGACCTAACCTCGTGTCTTACGCATGTTATGGCTAACTTCTCACATTAGAACCTATTGTTTGCGGCCACTGGATGTGCCGGGCGGTTCCGGGCAGATTTACGCCGCAAACTCATTCTAACCTCGAGTTAGCCATGTTTATCATTGCGGCCAATTAATTAATAATTTACCGTTTATGCGCACGCCCAATATATATGCCAATTCAGATTTTATCAATAACAGGATGATTATATCAACATAGCAGATAACATATTTTATATGACTTAACGGATTTAGCAGATTTAGCAACTTAGCAGATTTTGGCATATAACAGGTTAGGCATTTCAACCGACAAATTTAACAGATTAGGCATTTCAATCTAATTAGCAGTCTAGGCAATATAACAAAACTAGCAGTTTAGGCAACTTGGCAAATTAGCAGATTTAGCAAATTTAATATTTCTAAAGGTTCTATTTACATGCCTTGCCTAAACATAAATTAGGCCTAAGTTCATATGCCTAAATAATGTCATGATTCACAATATGATCATATACTTACTTCCATGTTTGCATACATTTACATAGCGCAGAATATGGACATAATTTACCCTATAACATATGTTCCAATTTTTGTTAAACTAACATTTTACAGCAGATTCACATATAAATTATACCAAATATAACCATTAATTTCAATGCATGCCATATATCCAAAAATCCCTATTTAGGTGTAATCACAATAATAGATATCCTAATTAATGCAAATCTTTTACACCTAAGCTTCCATATCTTCTTCTTTTTAAGTCATGAATCATTATGCAAACTATACCCAAAAATCTAAATCTTTAAATCATATCTTCTAAAAATCCAATCTTGACTTTTATATGCATTTTGTCCAAAGTCTCAAATCATATGTAATCTTACAGTGGTTCCTCTTCTTCTTTTATCACAGAATATGCATAGTTCTAAAACTAGTTTATAACATATGCTCATTAATTACAGTTCTAAATTACAACATAGCCATGCATACAACATGCATAAATTATATGTTCATAGTCAAATTTATGCATATGTCCAATATATTTTATGCCTCAGACCTAAAGTCATACATTCAATTTAGTCTTGTCAAATTTCGCATCATTCATCCCAAAATTTGCGTTCATACGTTCATCTCTTATGAGATTAGGCACAGGCTCGTGGTAGCCTGGCTATAAAAACAGAAAAGAAGAAAAGGGATACAGAAAAACAGATCTGACAGAAGAGAATATATATACAATCTCAGATTCAGAATCAAAAACATATCAAAATTATTATTAACATTTATAGCGGAAAATAACTGTACTTGCCTTGATTGGATTAAAGAAAGAACTTTAACTTGTTGTAGAATCTTTGCAGAAACTTAAATCTCTAGTTTGAATTGAGTTGCTTAGGCTGATGTTGATTATCTTCTAGTTTTAATTCCAGCAGAGCAGAGACGCCATTTTTATTTTTAATTAGAAGAAGAGAGCAATGGAGGCTAGAGAATTGTGTAAGAAACCTAGGTAGAGTCTAGGGTCATTTTATAGAGGTTATAAACTGATTAGGACCATTGATGTTGCTTGGATTGATCGTAGCCATTCATTCGCAAGAGAGACCAATTAGAGCCTGCCACCTAGCCCTAATGACAAAGCAGACCACAGAAAATCGACCAACATAGAATAGGCCAGCCAGGGTGGACTGGGTTCGACCTGGGTCTGGACCAGGTCGACAGCCCTGTCGACAGCCCTGTCGACAGCCCTGTCAACCTGGTTAGACCAGGTCGACAGCCCAGTCGACCTGGGTGTCTTAGGCGGGAATTTTCCCGCCTTGGCCAATTGGGCCCGGTTTTAATTTTTAAACTGTTTTATTCTGTTTGAATTTTAAATTTAATTCAGAAACTTCCGAAGGCCATATCTTCTTCATACGGACTCCGTTTTTCGAAAACTCGGACTCTATTTCGCGTATTTTTCCGAGACGAACGCAATGGCGTATCCCGTTTCCCTTAGTTCTTTGATTTCAAATTAATTATACTTTAATTTGTTAATTCCATAGTTATAGAATACACGGGGTGTTACATTCTCCCCCACTTAAAAGGATTTCGTCCCCGAAATCTTCAAGTTAAGAAGGATGTGTCCTACCATCCAATCACCCATCTACTCAACCATCATCCACAAGCATCCATTGTCCTTAGAAAACTTCTAATGTTGTATGAACATATGCAAAAGTGTGTGTATATGTTCCTTATCTAATGCAAAGATCAGGCGGTCTACTGATTCAGTTGACCTCCTTAATGCGAATTATGTCAGTGCCATGAGTCCAACATGTATGCAATAGAATTCTGATGATATACATTATTTCTATATGAGTGCACAACCATTTACTCAAATGCAACATCCATGTGCTGAATCAACCATTTTGCATCCACAAGAATTGAAAAATGCTCACCCATCCATATGCAGTATGAGAGTGTTTTCGAGCCGATCTAGTGCCTAGTGTGTGTATATGCATCCACGGGCAACCACTAGCAACCACTTACATCCACTTGCAACCATCAAACATAACATGTCTCAAACACATGTTTACACCCATTAGTTTCTACCTAAAGTTCAAATATTCGATTGATAGGATACAGTCGAATGATGGAAGCGAGTATAGATAGAACGAAAATTTGGTTCCCATTAAACATGGGTCCTAAGTATCGGCCCCAAAGACCGAAACCAACATCAAACTGACACCCAGAGGATTACCTTCTTTAGACAATGTCAAAACTGGAAATCCTATAAAAAGTATTTAGATATTTACAGATTACTGGTACAGATCAGGTTCCCTAATGATTCTTAGGAAGCTAAGCATGATAAAATCATACCCCACGAAAACTCAGAATGTATGCGTCATACTTGACGCCTAACACAGATATCCCTCAAACCCCAATCTCAAACAGATGATCCATAACCCTTATGGGTCTGAGTCTATAGCGGAATTCAGAAATAATACTAGCATTAAAGTGCAGAGTATCGATTACAAAACCAAAATACCAAAATCAGAAAAGTCACAATCAGATAAAGAAATTAAACCTACTATAGAAATTTTCCTATTTCTATCCTAGCCACTAGCCTCAAGAGTGTTCGCCTACCCTCCTTGTCCTCGTCTCTTCGGGCAGTCCCTAGTGAAGTGTCCCATCTCCCCACAGTTGAAGCAAGCGCCCTTCCTTTTTCTGCAATCCTTGTTCAGATGAGTTGAGCTCCCACAAGTAAAGCACTTTTTCCCTTCTTATCTTCAGACTTCTCATCCTTCTTTTGTGTTTCCTTTTTGGGCCCCGCTTTCTTATTCTGTGGTTCTTCCTTCTTTGTCTCTTTCGGGCCCTTGTCTTCCTCGTGCAGTAGCGCCATATCCACCAATTTCTCGTAAGTTGCTCCCATGGGTACATGGGTCATGGCTAGGCTGTGCAGTGGCTCATTCAATCCTTTAACAAAGCGGAGAGCCTTTTTATGCTGAGTGTTGACTAAATCCAATCCGAATCTTGCTAGTTAGTTGAACTGGTTGACGTATTCCTTGACCGTCATACTTCCTTGCTTAAGAGACAAGAACTTTTCCAATTGTAAACTTCGTTCAGCTTGCGAGAGGAATTTTGTCTCAAACCTTGTTCTGAAATCCATCCATGTCTCAACCGGCCTCTCGGCGTTAGTGACTTCCCACCAGTATGAAGCTTCGTCTTTGAGCAGCCATACTGCCAACTGTACCTTCTGCCTATCGTCCACCTCGAAGATAACGAATAGATCCTCAGTTTCTTTGAGCCAATTCCTTGCTTCTACGAATGACTCAGTTCCTTTGAAATCCTTCCCACCCATGGCCCTAAAATCTCTACAGATCTTTGAGAAAGCAATTGCACGAGGAGGGGGTGGAGGAGGGGGATCATTTGCTGGACCTGCAGCGGCGGTCCTAGCCTCAAGATATTGACGAAACCAACCGGGTACATGAACACCCTCTGGTATCTCAGATGCTTCAGACATGCTGGAACGAAAAAGGAAAGGTTCAATACAAAAAGGACTGAAAGAAAGATATATGGCTCTTGGGGATCATGTTTTTCAAAATAAGCTTTATTTTTGAAAATACCTCCTTTCAAAACCTTTTTTGAAAATAGTTTTCAAAACTTTTTATAAAATCTGGTAACCTTCAGCTCTGATACCAAGTGTAACACCCCACCTCCGTTAAGGTCACTCACAAAGAGAATGCCTTAACTTTGGTGGAGCATTTTAGTAAACAGAACAGAAACTTACAAGACAGATAAAACAGTACTTGAAAATTTTTAACTTTATTACAGCGGAAACAGAAATTAATATGGTTACATCCTTTCAATTTCAGAATTCAAGTACAAAATATCAGTCTTGTACAAAAGCCTTCAAAATGCATAGTTTAAAATCATAATCCCCATGGAACGGAAGCTATACAGAGCCAAGCCATACTTTAAGCACTTCAAGCAAAGAGAAATCCGGAACAAGCTAAAGTATTTCCCTCCTTGGATAACCTGGGGGGGAAACGAAAGAAAGGAGGCGAAACAACAAGGGTCAGACAAAAAGTTTGGCAAGTCCAGTGACTTTCAGCATATGAACAGATAATAATAATATGATATGAACATAAAACTGGATGTGAGATAACTATAACAGGTGTAGCAGATATAACAGAAAAACAGAATGATATAAACTGTTGTTTTACACTTCTCTGCACTAATACTAGTATAGCAGAATTAGGTGTCACCCTAATGTCTAAATTGAAGCAGGAACGGGTATAGAATACTTTAACAGAAACAGAATACTAATAATGGGCCTTTACTACCCGATCAGAAACAGACAGAAGAAGAAACAGATTTATCCTTATGGAGACAGAATGTGGAATTAGGTGTACACTAGTAATGGGCCTTTACCACCCGAACAGACGGTACCACACAGAAACAGACAGGTGTTACCACCCAACAGAAACAGACGGTACCAACAGAAATAGATAGAACTAAGCGTACCCTAAAACCCTACCCCAAGCGATCGGCTCCCTAATACATAAATATCCTGTGTCGGCCCCACAGTAGGGTGTATCACTCCCTAAAGTGACAACCAATTGGCACAGACCTATTTACAGATGTCACGGCGTCTTACATCCTCAGAGGCAGACCGGGATCCATGCACGCACATGACCCGGTTGGAACGCACCATCAACACCCCTCGCCATTATCAGAATGAACCACTTATAATTAGTTCAGTAAGCGTGCCCGGACCCTACCTACTGTTGGGTCAAAGTTTTGATACCAGAAAGGGTTACTGACTAATATGGGTCCCAAACAACAGATGACACAAGTAATTCCCCTCCTAACCTTGTGTCCCCAGACTAACAGATTTCAGATTAACTTGTTTACAAGTTCAGACATACAGAGTTCAGATTTACTAATTCACAAATTAAGTTAACAAGTTTTCAGACTAACGGGTCAGATGTACAGATTCTTCAGATTTGTCTAACTTTGTATTGGGCCTACAAATTCATGGATGGGTTTTACTACACTTATTAATCCCTTTGGTTTAACCCTATTTTTCCCCAATACGTTTTAGACGTCATTCTTATCTTAGATTCGCATTAATTAATTATTAATGCACAGACCTCTCACATTAGGTCGGTAGCTTGTGGCCGCTGGATATGCCGGGCGGTTCCGGGCAGACTTCTGCCACAAGCCAGACCTAACCTCGTGTCTTACGCATGTTATGGCTAACTTCTCACATTAGAACCTATTGTTTGCGGCCACTGGATGTGCCGGGCGGTTCCGGGCAGATTTACGCCGCAAACTCATTCTAACCTCGAGTTAGCCATGTTTATCTTTGCGGCCAATTAATTAATAATTTACCGTTTATGCGCACGCCCAATATATATGCCAATTCAGATTTTATCAATAACAGGATGATTATATCAACATAGCAGATAACATATTTTATATGACTTAACGGATTTAGCAGATTTAGCAACTTAGCAGATTTTGGCATATAACAGGTTAGGCATTTCAACCGACAAATTTAACAGATTAGGCATTTCAATCTAATTAGCAGTCTAGGCAATATAACAAAACTAGCAGTTTAGGCAACTTGGCAAATTAGCAGATTTAGCAAATTTAATATTTCTAAAGGTTCTATTTACATGCCTTGCCTAAACATAAATTAGGCCTAAGTTCATATGCCTAAATAATGTCATGATTCACAATATGATCATATACTTCCATGTTTGCATACATTTACATAGCGCAGAATATGGACATAATTTACCCTATAACATATGTTCCAATTTTTGTTAAACTAACATTTTACAGCAGATTCACATATAAATTATACCAAATATAACCATTAATTTCAATGCATGCCATATATCCAAAAATCCCTATTTAGGTGTAATCACAATAATAGATATCCTAATTAATGCAAATCTTTTACACCTAAGCTTCCATATCTTCTTCTTTTTAAGTCATGAATCATTATGCAAACTATACCCAAAAATCTAAATCTTTAAATCATATCTTCTAAAAATCCAATCTTGACTTTTATATGCATTTTGTACAAAGTCTCAAATCATATGTAATCTTACAGTGGTTCCTCTTCTTCTTTTATCACAGAATATGCATAGGTCTAAAACTAGTTTATAACATATGCTCATTAATTACAGTTCTAAATTACAACATAGCCATGCATACAACATGCATAAATTATATGTTCATAGTCAAATTTATGCATATGTCCAATATATTTTATGCCTCAGACCTAAAGTCATACATTCAATTTAGTCTTGTCAAATTTCGCATCATTCATCCCAAAATTTGCGTTCATACGTTCATCTCTTATGAGATTAGGCACAGGCTCGTGGTAGCCTGGCTATAAAAACAGAAAAGAAGAAAAGGGATACAGAAAAACAGATCTGACAGAAGAGAATATATATACAATCTCAGATTCAGAATAAAAAACATATCAAAATTATTATTAACGTTTATAGCGGAAAATAACTGTACTTGCCTTGATTGGATTAAAGAAAGAACTTTAACTTGTTGTAGAATCTTTGCAGAAACTTAAATCTCTAGTTTGAATTGAGTTGCTTAGGCTGATGTTGATTATCTTCTAGTTTTAATTCCAGCAGAGCAGAGACGCCATTTTTATTTTTAATTAGAAGAAGAGAGCAATGGAGGCTAGATAATTGTGTAAGAAACCTAGGTAGAGTCTAGGGTCATTTTATAGAGGTTATAAACTGATTAGGACCATTGATGTTGCTTGGAATGATCGTAGCCATTCATTCGCAAGAGAGACCAATTAGAGCCTGCCACCTAGCCCTAATGACAAAGCAGACCACAGAAAATCGACCAACATAGAATAGGCCAGCCAGGGTGGACTGGGTTCGACCTGGGTCTGGACCAGGTCGACAGCCCTGTCGACCTGGTTAGACCAGGTCGACAGCCCTGTCGACCTGGTTAGACCAGGTCGACAGCCCAGTCGACCTGGGTGTCTTAGGCGGGAATTTTCCCGCATTGGCCAATTAAGCCCGGTTTTAATTTTTAAACTGTTTTATTCTGTTTGAATTTTAAATTTAATTCAGAAACTTCCGAAGGCCATATCTTCTTCATACGGACTCCGTTTTTCGAAAACTCGGACTCTATTTCGCGTATTTTTCCGAGACGAACGCAATGGCGTATCCCGTTTCCCTTAGTTCTTTGATTTCAAATTAATTATACTTTAATTTGTTAATTCCACAGTTATAGAATACACGGGGTGTTACACATTTTTCCGATTCATTTATTTTGAATTCATTTGATAACATAGTTTCATCAAATTTCTCGTGCCATAGTTTTGATGCTTGTTTAAGTCCATAAAGTGATTTTTACTAATTTGTACACCTTATTTTCATTTCCTGGACTTAGAAACCCTTAGGTTGCTGCATATATATTTCTTCTTCTGGTTCACCATTCAAAAACGCAGTTTTCACATCTATTTGGTGTATTTACAAATTTAATATGGATGCGATGGCAATAAGCATCCTAATTGATGTTATTCTAATTACTAGGGAATATGTACCAAAGTAATCTAGATCTTCCTTCTGTCTAAATCCTTTTATTACAAGTCTTGCTTTATACTTGTCTATCGAGCTGTCAGCTTTTAGTTTTTTCTTAAGTATCCATTTATTTCCTGATGGTTTTTATCCTTTGGGTAAATCCACTAGTTCCCATGCATGGTTTTGTAAATTGGATTCTATTTCACTATTGACAGCCTCCTTCCAGCATGGAGCCTCAGGAAGTGACATTGCTTATTGGTAAGTAAGAGGTTCATTTTCAATCATATATGCATAGAAATCGGGTCCAATGGTTTTAAAGGTCCTTTGATGTTTTCCCTTTATGGGTTCCTCTAACTTTGTTTCAACATTTCTCTCATTCGAGTTTTGACTAACATTATCCTCTGGAATATCTGTATCTCTTGATCTCTTTTGAATACTTGTTTCAATAGAGGATTTTAGAGGATAAATGTGTTTAAAGAATCTAGCATTTCGTGACTCAATAATGGTGTTCTCATGAATGTCATCAATTTTAAATTTGTACACCAAAAATTGATATTCACTAATATTATGAGCATATCCAATGAATATGCATTCTATAGTCTTTGGTCTAGTTTTGACCTTTTTAGATTTTGGTACATCTACTTGGCAAGACACCCCCACATTTTTAAGTATTTGTAGGATAGTGATCTATTTTTCCAAAGTTCGTGGGGAGATTTAGATGTTTTCATTTGTGATATTTTATTCAAAATGTGATTTGCTGAAAGAATAACTTCTCCGCAAAAGTCATCTGGCAAGCCAGAGCTAATTAATAAGGCATTCATCATTTCTTTAAGAGTTCTATTTTTTCATTTGGATATTCCATTGGATTGAGGTGAATATGGGGTTGTAGTTTGATGTATAATTCCATGTTCAGCACAGAATTCCTCAAATGGAGACTCATATTCTCCTCTTCTATCACTTCTTAAGGATTTTATTTTCTTGTTGAGTTGATTCTCAACTTCTGCCTTATACTGTTAAATTTTTTTGGATGCTTCGTCCTTTCTTCTAAGAAGATATACATGACAATATCTGGTACAATCATCAATGAATGTAATAAAGTACATTTTTCTACCTCTAGTTTGACACACTTTCAAATCGCATACATCAGTATGTATTAAGTCTAGAGGTTAGGTCTCTCGTTCAACATAATGAAAAAAGTTCTTGTCAATTTTGCTTTTGCACAAACTTGACATTTATAGTTGGAATCTATGTTGCATTTGGTATAAATTCTAGATTAATCAATTTTCGCAATGTGTCAAAATTTACATGCCCTAATCTAGAATGACATAAGTTAGAAGAGTCAACAATAGAAGAAGAAGATTCATATCATTGTTTGGTACAACAGTGGTTACATTTTCTTTAAACAAACCATCACACACATATCATATTCCAACGTACATCTATTTTTTGATATTACAAATTTATCAGCAACAAAAGTCAGTTTGAAACCATGCTTTCTAAGCAACGATCCTGAAATCAGGTTCTTGCAGATTTCTGGAACATGGAGAACGCCATTCAATTTTAGTTCTTTTCCAAACGTTAATTTCAGTACAATCTGTCCCTTGCCTTTCACCTTTGATGCAGATGAGTTGCCCATGAATAGTTGCTTGTGATCAATAGCAGTTTTGTAGGTTGTAAGCATCCACTTGTAGGCATATATATGACGAGTGTCTCCCGTGTCTAGAGACCGCTCCTTGTTGTTCCCAACAAGGTTGCATTCAGAAACAACTGCAAACAAATCTATACCGGCAACATCATATGAATTTTCTGCCATATTTGCTTTTGGTTTCTTCTTTTTGGGTGCTCAACACACGGCTGCTTTGTGGCCTTTCTTTCCATAATTGTGGCAAGATCCTTGAAACTTTTTTGCTTGCTTGCCTTAGGATTCTGCACGCGCTTTCTTTTATTTGTCTTTTCATCCTCAACCACATTAGCCTTTGCCTATAATGAACTGATAACCTTTTTCTCTGATTTTCTGTTGTCTTCTTCGATTCGTAGATGAACAACCAGATCTTCAATGGTCATTTCCTTATGCTTATGCTTCAAACAGTTTTTAAAATCCTTCCATGATGGAGGCAACTTTTCGATAGCGATAGCCACTTTTAATGACTCAGTTAACTCCATTTTTTCATCGTGAATCTCATGAATGATCACTTGGAGTTCCTAAATTTGATTAATGATTGTTTTCGAATTGACCATTTTGAAATCCAGAAACTTCCCAGTAATAAATTTATTTATTCCGGCATCTTCAATTTTGTAGTTCTCTTCCAGCAATAAGTAGAGAACCTTTGCAGTCTCAATGGTGCAATACACATTATATAGACTGTTTTCCAAACTGTTGAAAATGCAGTTCTTACATATGAAGTTAGAATTCTTCCATGCAGTAAGAGCCTCAACTTTGGTGGCATCAGGCTCCAGTTCATCAACAATAGGGGGACCCTCTGAAGGTTTTAGGTAGCCCTAATGTTGTCAGGAAAAAAACATCTTTTGTTGCTAACATTTGAAATCCTGGTCAGTAAATTTTTCTGGTCTTTCGCCATGTGAATATGGGACAGTTGGTGGAACCAAAGGTAGAGCTAGTGGAGCAGTCTGTGTCGGCACGTATTTATTGTTGCTACTTTGGGACATCGTCGTCTGTAAATAGAAACAATTATCACAACTTCGTTTCAAGATTGTTAGAAAGCTGATCGATGCTTTCTAGGAACTAGAAAAGTGTAAGTTTTGAAATAAATTACTGCAAGCGCACAGTGTGTAGTATGCAGGTCAAACACAGGGAGGAAGATTAAATTTTATTATTTATATATTTCGTGGGGAGTTAGACAATGTTTGGAGGATTTTTTGAAATAGAAATTGAAATTGTAAATTGGTTCAGAAGAAATCTAATTGAACTAACAACCAAATTACAATTATCAATAAAAAACAAATTAAAACCGCAATTGAACTCACTACAGATTCGAGTCTAATCGGATCTATAATAAATTCAATGATTAAAATAAAATAGAATGTTGGAAATAAAATTGCAGAATAGAAATAAGCTAACAGAAAAATAAAATTAGGATTACCGTTGAATCTAATTAGACGGTCAATCACTAATGAACATTAAAATTGCAAAGACAACTTGTGCTCTACCAAATCTAATTGTATAGATGGCACAAGTTGCTTGAAAATAAAAAATGCAGATAAAAAAGAGAGCTTTATTAATGGAGAAAAGAAGTACAGAATTAACATGAGATTTAGAATGAATACAATGGGTATTTATAGGGGATGTTGTCTCCTTTCTATGAGAATAATTGGGCCAAGAATGAATCTCTTGGAATAATATATTTACAAATAAAAGAGATATGAAGCTAGACTTAAGATATTCCATGCAGATTTCCTCTTCTGATAAGTGACATGTGGCAGATTGATTGGCTTTTCCTTGGCAATAATTCAATCAAATCTTCTTCTACATAACAATTGAAAATTAATTATTTGATTTCCTTGAGAAGAATATGCCTATTTCTTAAAATCTTTATTAGTGCATATATTATATACATACATATGAATATATATATATATATATATAATACACCAGTACTCCATATATATTTTCAGAGCAAGGAGGCGGTGTGCATATATCCATGCTCCTTTCTTCAGAAAAAAGAATAGGGCTTGACAAGGATCGAACCTAGGTCACCTTGTCCAAATTCCCAGGCCTTTACCAATGTGCTATAGCTTCCTTTATGATTGAAAATCTGTGATTCCAAAAAGTTGCATTTTCTATTCAAATGGTCTTTAATTCAATGAAGGAGATGTTTATTTAACAACCTGTGAAAACATACAAAAATACCCAAAGTAATATTTATTTACAATAAAGATAAGATATGAGCATAAAAATAAACACTTTTACATGTTAATCAAACACCCCCACACTTAATTTTTACTTTTCCTCAAGTAAAAAAAAAAAACCAGATAGGTCCCACTTTCATAGGAAACACGATTGCAGTGAGCGCATGCAACAAGCCGTTAAACCTCTAGCTTTCCCTAGTAGGACGAGTGGTGTCTCATGAGGGTTTGCAATGGATACTATCCACAAAATCCAGATGCATTATGTTGTGGTTCTAATGCAACAACATGAATGCAATGGACATATGCAAATGAAAACAAAACATAAAAACATGAATTATTTTAGAAAAAATGGTGCAACAAGGTAAATTAACAATTTTTAGTTAGTTGATTTTATTTTAGATACCTCAACTTGTCACAAATTTTCAACATAATTCAAGTTTTTATATTCGAGTTTGGCCAGTTCGCTTGATTGATAACATAATGCAGCCATGAAATAAATTCTTAGTTTGTTTGTCACAGTTCGCAAAGTGGTATTCTAATTTCCTTGTGTATGGCTAGTCAAATCAATAAGGTCAAGAAGTGCTTAGGCATCATTGCTTATTCTCTATCTCTATAAAAATTAAAATTTATGATTAATTATACACACCTAACTTAAAAGTCGAAGGTATACCACCCATGCACTGTCTCGTGGACTAACATAGAGTTGGGAAAGAGCATGGTGGATTATGTAGGCTAATGCTGACTTTGTCGGCAAGATGTCGGTAATCCATAGGTGTCCTACTCATAAAATGAGACCAAGGTATACCGACGCTGACATTATCAACAATATGTCGGAAAGAGTTTAGCGGGTTTGCACACCAACGCTAGATTTTTACAAGCAATGTTGGATAACCTTGGATTACTATTATTATTATTGAATATTAAAAAAAGAGTTATGCAATTTATCTTAACACAACTTAGTTTCAAATATTCGAAAAGCCAATATAAATACTCTAAGTCCTCCACATATTAAACAAAGACTACAATTTAGAATAGACTTCATGGCCATCACCTAAGAATCTCCCTATGTACAAGTTACAATATTATCGCTTGTAATTCAACTTTTCATTATATTTCTTATTCGATCTAAGTTGAGAGAAAAAATACTATCAACCGACTAACAGTTGTTAAATTATTTTCTTGTATCAATCTAAAATGAGTCGTATTTCCCAAAAAAAAAGTGACATGTTACTATGACCTAAAATGCATGATGGTCCTATATGAAAAGAATTTTTTTAAAATAAAAATGAAAAGAATGCAATGCAGACTCCCGCACACTTGTTCAAAACAGTGTCCACACTGTAAACACGTTTCCTAAATTTGAAAGATAGTACTCAAAGGTGGATGAGATATAAATTAATTTGTAAAATAAAATGAAGTTTAACCAATATATGCATGTGAAAATCATATGCAAAATGACTCTATGATGATAATGAATGTTCCATGATGAATGATTCTTCCTTCCCCCCCCCCCCCCAACACTTGCCTTTATCGAAAACGATGCATGATGATTGCTTACCATATTTGTGAGGTACAATAGGAATGTAAGTGAATTATGAAATCAAAATCTTTCCTATGAAAAAATTGTCATGCCAATGTTTATATCATTCAACCGAAGATTATCATAATCCCATAAATTTGAGTATTTAACAACAATTTCATCTGATGGTATGGAACTAAGATTATCTTCGAGACATACTTCTAATTCATCATCTAAAAATTAAAGCTCATCTTCGAATAATTCTTCAAAAGACGTATTGAACACGTCAATTGAAGAAAGTGAAGTTTTCTGGTGAGATAAATTAGACTTGTCAGTTAAAACTATTTCTATTATGTCGACTTCTCCTATTTCGGACTCTTTGGATTGATGAAAAATGTTTAATTTAATGGTTAGTTCCCAAATGACAATCGAAGTTGTCCGCTCCTACAATTTGTGATAACATTCAAGGTGGCTAAAAAGGGACGGCCCAAAATCAATGGAATTTGACCAACTGGATTCGAAATAGGTTTGGTTTTAAGAACAATGAAGTTGATAGTGAAACAAAATTGCTCAATTTGAATCAAAACATCTTTGATTACACACAATTGTTTTTTAGCAGATCGATCGGCCAGTTGAATCGTGATGTTCATGGGTTTCAATTCCCCTAGTCCATGTTGACGATAAACAGTGTAGGAAAGAAGATTAATATGTAACATCCCACATTTTATCGATTTAAATTTGAATATTTAAATTAATTTAAATATTAAATTCATAACATAAATGGAATTTTATATAAATTAAAATGAATTTTTAAGTGTATAAAGATATATTAAATATAAACGAGCTCGAAATGGCGCGGTAGTTCGTAATATTCAGTTTTGAACTTCAATTGAGTGTAAAGGATCCGTTATCAATCGGAATTCACTAAAACAAGAAACGTTAGAATCTGTTGAACTATAATTTTGTAATAAAAGAGAAAAATCTGAATTTCGTATTTTATATTGAAGGTTATGGCCAAATCAAATTTTCAAATAGTCGCTATGGAACCGTTTATAAACTGTAACAATTTATTTAATAAAATAAATCGATTTTATATCAATTTAATATTAGTTTAATGTGAAAATATAATATCAAATTAAAAATTCATAATGATTTATTCTGGAAATCTTATGAATTCAAATTTTTGTATGTATATGATAATAGTAATTTATTTATTATTTTTATCGATTTATATTAAATCAAATTAAATGTTAAATCGTCTATTTAATTTAGTATCTCCTTTATATGGTCGAATTAGACTACGAAACACATTCCAGTATGTTCAGAATAATGCTAGAACCCTAAAAATGTCGTTCGTTGCGTTCAAATAGGAGTTTGATAGCATGTGATATTTTAAATAGGGTAAAACCACACCAGTTCAATTGAAAATGAAATTAAAAATAAAAATAAATAAATCAATAATTAAAATTAAATATAAATATAACATAGAGGACGACCTAAATTCATTAAGTGCAGGCTACTCTGAAAATCACAGGGTCGTCTCTTTTCAATGTCACTCACGAATTCTTTTCCTTCTACTTGAAGCTTCACTTCTTTCTATCTTTTGAAATGGTGAAAATGCTTCCACCATATAATAAAAAAAGGGAAATTTAAATCCACATCGCGGAATCTAAACTACAACAAATTCTGGAGCTTGACTCGAGCTAGAACTCATGAATGACAATGTGACGAAGTTCGAAGTGGTGTTCGATAATGAGTTCTTCTGAATAGGGTGAGGGGTTTTCCGACTTGTTTGAGAAGTGCGGATTTGTTGTTGAGCTGAGATTTGCAGAAATTCTGATGTGTGAAGAAGAGATGTTGGTATAGGGAGATTGGAAGTTGTGCGATGTAAGTTCATATGTCAAAATGAAGTTCAATAATGGGATTGGAGTTGACAGTGTGTTTATTTGGGGAAGATGGGGTGATATTGGTTGTAAACAAGAGGTGTAACACTAAGGTTTTTGGGGGGATGGTAATACTCAGATGGATGAACATGATGATGGAAAGTTCGGATGTCCTAACTGGGTGATGAATTGAGGATGCAGCAGTTTAGAGTATGGGGTTGTTGAAGATCGAAGGGGGTTTGCAGTCTGGGTTGAACGACATACTGGGTTACTGGGATTTCGAACGGTGGAGTTTTGGTTATCCAATATGGAATGTTGACTGGAGAGTTGTTCACGGTTTTGGAAGCTAAATACTTTGAGGAATTTTTGCAGTAAGGTAGAAGTGATGATAGAACATTGGTTTGATGGACAGTGTGATGATGGGATTTTTGCGGCAATATTGGAGTGAATTTGGTAATGGTAGTGGTTCGACAAGTGGTGGAGATGATGAAAGAAGATGGTAGCTTGTCAACAAGATGGTTGATGAAATGTCGGAATGGATTATTGATGTGTTTAGGTTGTTCGCACTTTTTGGAGCTGCTCAGGGTTTTGTTTCAGGAATTGGTCGATGTGTGCAAGCCAAGTAAGGTATACGTTTTTAATAAATTTTAATTACATAGAAAATTTATTTAAGTAGTTCATATTAAATAAATAAATATGTAATCGATAAATAAAATAATTGAAGGTGATAAATTAATTCGTTCAAGATAAGTGAAGTAGCCGTGTAACAAAGACGATATGGAATTAAATTGGATATTCAACAAAGAAAATCGAGGTGAGTTAAACTCACTCAGTTAAATTATTGGGAACTATTTTTAATAGTTCAAAATTTATTTATTGCTTGATGGTTGATAAATTGATTGATATAAAGTAATTATAGTATATAATATTATTATATAACAACAATATTGGTGAGTGGTGATTGAATATTCCCGCAGTACCATTAGCGGATGCCCACAACACCATTAGCAGATGATATGTGCCCCCACAATATATATAGTGGATGACTTTGTATACTGCGATATCCTGTCTCGAAGCAGGATGGATATTAATATTGTTGATAACTCCTGTGGATGCAGGAAAAACAGGTTGTAGGGCCCCAACTGGAATCCTCACATTTAAATTATTTATTTTACATATATACTCATATATGATGTGTTTTATAAGTTGTGATAGCTTATGGTATGTTTGGTTGTGTCAGTAACATTGATCATTGATTTTGGATACCTTGAATATCATAAATAATATATATATTTCAAAATAGAAAATTGAAATATTAAAAGAGTTTAAAGGAAATATCTACTTTTAAATAGAAATGTTCATTTGAAATCCAAATTATAATATAATTTAAAAGTAAAGATTTGTTTAAACAAATGTGTTAATGATAAGATTTTATAAATGACGTTCATAAAGAAACGAAACGGTTACCTTTTGAGAACTTAGGAAAATATGGATTTCAAAATAGTAATAAAGAGATAAAGTGAGTTGGAAAGAAGATAATTATTTTCAAATAGAAATGTTTATTTGGAAAACAACATTAAATAGAATTTAAAAATGAAATATGTGTTTTAAAACAAATGAGATTAAAAGGCAATTTTATAGGTGAAATTAATATTGGGAAATTTGAGGAAATGTAAAGTATGTGTGAATTTGGGAAAGAAATAGAAATCGAATAATTCGATATTTTAAATAGATTTCAAATCCTCCAATTCCAAGGGAAATTATAAAAGATTTTATATGGGATAAATTTATAATTTTAAATTATAAATAGACTTTAAACTTGAAGTGCAAGTAAGAAATCAAATTGACAAAAGAAGTCGAGTAATGAAGTGTATTAACGAATATTATTCAAGGGTAAGGTGAATAGGGATTAAAATAGGAATTTTGTTAGGAGGAGTTTTTAAATTTATAAACGCTAATGGAATTTTAGATAAACTAAATTTGAATAATATAATATATATTATATTAAAGAAATTCATATAAGGTTTATAGACAATAATTTTGAATTGTAAGAATTTACAAATGATATATACATACGAATATTTTAAAAATGAAATGAAGTTTATTGGAATAAACCTATAAGATGTTTATGAAATTTATTTATGGAATCAACTTCATATAAGTTGTAATGTTAAATTTAATCAACATTATAATCAAACTTCATACAAGTATATACATAAGTTTATAACATGGTTTGAATTTAAACTTTATATAAGTTTATAACATTATAATGGTCTGGATTTAATTAAAGTTCATATAAGTGTATAAGTTGAATGAAATCATTTGAATGTAATCAAACTTCATATAAGTTGAGATGAATATCTCATTTGAAATAAAAATGGATATTGGAATTTTTATTCGATAGCAGTTAAGAAATGGAATTAAGGAAATAAGAAACTGACTGGAGATTAGTAAGTTGAATAATGTTATGAGTGTCGATCTGATGTTGATTTCGACCTTCGGGGTTGACACTTAGGGAATTATTCTCTTACTAGCTTACGGTTAGTGACTAATGACTGAGATGAGAGATACGTTTTTAAAGTATTTTAAATTGAAGGGATTTTGAATATTCTTATGTTAATATAAGAAGAGAAATGGGAATTTCAACTATTGGAAAATAAGAGAAGTTAAATTTAACGAATAAGGAGGCTAAATGAAAAATGGATATTTGATCAACCAATTCAATTTTCTTTTATGGATGAATGGTTGTTTTATTTTATAGTTAAATAACCGACTATCAAATCTGGCATATACGATTGTTAGTACGGAAAGACCGGGATCGAATTTATATTCGAAAACCATTTTGAACCAGTTAATATGAAAATGTAGAATATACGGATTGAAGATGGAGCAATGAAGACCATAGATCTTCATAAGTGGAAGGACTACTTGTCGAATCCTCTGGAGTCGTGCCCGGAGATGTTTTGATGGTGATCCTGTCATGGTTGAGATCGACGGATGGCAAGGACTACTCGCTAGCGATCCATAGGGTGATTCCTAGGATGCGGTAGGAGAGTGCCTTCAGTTTTTCCAGTTCGAGGACAACTTGTATGGATGAATGTTTGATAGAGTATTTCCAAAGGACCATGTATGTTGATTTTTACAAGCGTACTTCTATTGATGGCGGAGAATGGTCGTTCTCTTAGCTTGAACACTAAAATATTTTTGTGAACGTCAATTTGTGGTATCTGATGGATCTGACGAAGTGGCATTCAAAGTGAATGGTGGCCAAATGATCTAAAAAGGTAAATTTTAAACCTCAAGCCTCACAACCGGAAAATAACAAAAATCGGGTAGGCAGCATGGCTATGTGGGTCGCCTCCATTAGGGTGTATTATCACCATCCAGAGAATATTCATATTTGTTACTTCTTTTCACTTCTGTATCTCCCACGAACGGTTATGTTGCTAGCAACCGTAAGGTGACAATATATTCGATACACTGAAGAGAAATGAGTGTTCGGTCATGTGTGGGCCGGGTTACAAGACATTCTTGTTGAACCTAGTGTATTCCCCTCTAGAGGTACACTATCGGTAGGTGGTTCCATATCTGTCATAGTTGTAATCCAATCTCCAATAAACACATGTGGTTTTGATTGTATACTATATAGGTAGAGCGTGAGAATGCAAGCGTTCTGCTAGATTGATATTTATTTGTATTTAGACATTATTATAATATAAAAATAATTATGATTTCAAAAAAAGGTTTGGGTTATTGTAAGGTAAAAACTGTCCAGTGTTTATGTGTGGATTGGTCTTATGATTATCCTTTTCTTTCGAAATGATTTTTAACTTTAAAATCAAGAAGAATGATACCAATAATTTAGTGGGTTTTTCTCACACGGGTTTACCATACTGACCTGTGGCATTTGTAATGCTTGGGTCAGGCCCAGTTGGGTCTGACCGAGTTTACAGGTTCAGGATATGATGATACAAACTTCAGGAGACAAGATGGAGGAGTTCAGACATATGATATATATATATATATATATATATATATATCTGTGTGTGTGTGTATAGTATTCCGCTGTGTGTTGTATATGAGGACAGACTGTTATAACTGTCCAGATGAATTGAATGTCCGCTATACTCTGATAAATTGCAAGTATCGTTTTTAAAAATTTCACTAAAGATTTATTTCTATATTATATTTTATTCCGCTGCGATGTGAAACTATGTATTGTGTTTAGTTGTTCTTTTTCTTTTTCTTCTATTCTAATATTTCTTTCTTTCTTATCTCACCCTCTAACTTCTTTGTTTAACGTTCTCGATTTTCGATACTCGAATTTGGACATGGTATGTATTTGTGTTGAAAATTCGAGCATCGAATTTTTTGGTTCGTTACAGTGTTATCAGAGCGATGGTTTAGGAATAACCTTGGCTTCGTGGCATAACTCGATAGAGATGGGATTAGAAATATCCTAGATTAAATTGAGTATATATACGAGAGTTCGTATTTGTATATTTTATAAAAAATATTTTGTATTGTGTCACTTGATCGGTTCAATTTTGAATTAGAAACTGATACAATATTATTTTGTAAAGCAGGTAAATGAAATAATTTTGCCCCATTATATTTTTGTATAGAAAGGAAATAATTCTATCAAATTATTGTTTATATTTGATTGCTTGATTGATTTAAATATAATTCAAATAAGATTATGAATTGGAATGGTTAAATATATCCAGAAGATGAAATGATTTTTGAAATAAAATCAGAATTTGAAATATAAATTGGAAGTTAAGGAAACAAATTCCAATATGAATAAATGGATTGAAACTTGATTGAAAGTAAACAAGGTTTGGATTGAAATTAAAACCATATTAAACTAAAACGAATTGTTAAATCAATATGAAATGAAAATTCTTGAATTTAAGTTGAATTACAAATAAATTGGGTGTTGGTAACCTAAATAGAACTTGACACATACAATTTGAATGTATCGAGTGAAATAAGATGTGAATTACAATAAATCCAATTTGAGTAGTAATAATTGAATAAGACTTAGATTGTTATTCAATTAAGTTGGGCTTTGAATTTAAATTCTTGAAATGAAGTGGATAAGTGTTTATTGAGTTGTAATAAATAAACTCAGTATGTATAACCTTGAGTTGTATAGAAAAATGAACCACGAATCGATTGAGTTTAATTGTACTTGGAACTGAAATGTAAAATTTAATTGGACTTGAAATTGGAAATATAACCTGGAACTTGGGTTATAGATAAAATTTGACATGATCATAAGAATATATATGTATTTGAACATGGTTGTTTAAAATTGTCATAGGTTAAGCAAGAGAATGAATTAATGGATGAATTGGCAAATTAGAAGTAAAATGTTGAATTGATTGTAATCGAATTGGAATGGATTCGTACGTGATTATACAGGTTTATTGGATAGAAGCAAGTGTGGAGAATAAATATGAGATGCCCAAAAAAAGTACATGTTTAATTCAATATGGAATTGTATGAGCCTACTTGGCAAGCTACTTGGCTTTTTAATTTTCTTTTTGATTGGGAAGGCCTAGAGAGGCATTTTGTAGTTGTACCGATCAGTCCGTACAAAGGAGGTGCTGGTGAAAATTTTCGAAAATTTAGGGAGTTAGAAATTTTTTCAAAAATTATGAAAATTTTATTAACGAAAAGTTAATCGAAGTTAAGGATTTCTGAGTGGAGTTCGGAACTACTGAATTGGTTAGGTAGTAAGGATGCTGAGGTAAGTGTTTAGTTGCATGAGTGGATTAGAGAAGTTAATGAGATATAACTATTTTTCCTACTTATAATTTCAGGGACGAAATTCTTTTAAGGGGGAAGGAATGTAACATCCCGCATTTTATCGATTTAAATTTGAATATTTAAAATAGTTTAAATATTGAATTCATAATATAAATGGAATTCTATATAAATTAAAGCGAAGTTTTAAACGTATAAATATATATATATATATTAAACATAAACGAGCTCGAAATGGCGCGGTAGTTCGTAATATTCAGTTTTGAACTTCAGTTGAGTGTACGGGATCCGTTATCAGTCGGAATTCGCTAAAACAAGAAATGTTCGAATCTATTGAACTATAATTTTGTAATAAAAAAGAAAAATCTGATTTTCGTACTTTATATTGAAGATTATGGCCAAATCAAATTTTCAAATAGTTGCTATGGAACCGTTTATAAACCGTAACAATTTATTTAATAAAATAAATCGATTTTATATCAATTTAATATTGGTTTAACATGAAAACGAAATATCAAATTTAAAATTCATATTCGTTTATTCTGGAAATTTTATGAATTCATATTTTTGTATGTATATGATAATAGTAATTTGTTATTTTTAGTCAATTTATATTAAATCAATTAAATGTTAAATTGTCTATTTAATTTAATATTTCCTTTATATGGTCGAATTAGACTACAAAACACGTTCTAGTGTGTTCAGAATAATGCTAGAACCCTAGAAATGTCATTCGTTGCATTCAAATAAGAGTTTGATAACACGTGGCATTTTAAATAGGTTAAAACCACACCAGTTCAACCGAAAATGAAAATAAAAATGAATAAATAAATCAATAATTAAAATTAAGTAAAGATATAACATAAGAGACGACCTAAATTCATTAAGCGCAGGCTACTCTGAAAATCATAGCATCATCTCTTTTCAATGTCACTCACGAATTCTTTTCCTTCTACTTGAAGCTTAACAACAAGGAAACTGAAGTTATGCCTATTGTAACTCCTACTGAGAGACATTATCCTTATCATCCTCTCTTCGTTTCTATAAATTGAGCAGCTGCTTTCGTCTTCCCTTTATACTCAAACCACATCGATTTGTTCCCTTTTGAAGCCATTTTTTCAGTCTTTCGAAATGGTGAAAATTCTTCCACCATATAATAAAAAAAAGGGAAATTTAAATCCACATCGCAGAATCAAAACTGCAACAAATTCTGGAGCTCGACTCGAGCTAGAACTTGTGAATGACAATGCAACGATGTGACGAGTTCGAAATGGTGTTCGATAACGAGTTCTTCTGAATAGGCTGAGGGGTTTTCCAACTTGTTTGAGGAGTGCGGATCTGTTGTTGAGTTGAGATTCGCAGAAAGACTGATGTGTGAAGAAGCAATGTTGGTATATAGAGTTTGGAATTTGTGCGATGTAAGTTCGTATGCCAAAATGGAGTTCGATAGTGGGATTGGAGTGGACAATGTGTTTATTTGGGGAAGATGGTGTGATATTGTTGTAAGCAGGAAGTGCAACACTAAGGATTTGGGGGGATGGTGATTCAGCGCATCATGGAAGATGCTTGTATGCGAGCTATAGGTCGTCCAACAATCTAAGGAAGTCATTCAGTGACCTAGAACGAGAAGGAAGAGGGAGCAGGTCGTCCATGGTGCTAAAGCTTGAAGAAGCGGAGTATCAGTCGCTCAACGAGCCGATGAATCATGGATAGAAGCCCAACGATCCAAAAAGGTCATTCTCCAACTTGAAGTGATGGGAGGGCTTAAGGAAGCATTGTTAACCCGTACAAGAAAGGGTCGATCGCTTGTAAGATGTTCACTCCTAGGTCGTTCGCTCATAAGTCATTCACTCTGGGATTGTTTGTTATTGGGTCGATCGCCCCTGGATCGTCAGTCGCTCCTGAGTAGTTCACTCCTCAGTCGTTCGCCCTTGTGTCGCTACTAGCAGAAGACAATATGAGTTGTTAAAGAGAGGGTCATTTGTCATAGTTGGATCGTTCATTCCATTGTTGTATAATGTCGTCGGGTCATTCACTCCATTGTTTGTGTAGTGCTGAAGGGTTGCGTGTTGTAGTTGGGTCGTTCGCTTATACTTAGGTCGTTCGTTCTAGGCAAAGCATGTTGTAAACCCTATAAACAGGGGTGGGGCATGAGTTGTAATAGGGGTTGATTGTTGAATAAATTTGTTTGTGAGCTTTGTACCACCATTAAAATTGGAAGTTGAGTGTGATCTCCTTTCTCCATCTTTGGATATTCATGTGCGGTCGAATCAACGAATTTGAAGCCAATTCACGGTATCGCTTGCGAGTGATCAATGTTTGAAGAATTGTAGATCGACAACATGGTATCTTGCGGGATCAACTTGTTGAAGATAGCAAGATTCCGGCATCGAAAGATCAACGGAGTTGAGCATTTATCTCATCCTTGACCTTGTTTCCATGAATCCATCCATTTGTGTGGAGTTTAGATCCTGGAGCTGCGCCAGTTTGGTATCAGAGCTAGATTTCCGTCTTTTGGTTGGATCGCGGGAGCCTTGATCGCCATTTTTGGTTGGATAGCCGAAGCAAGATCACCATTTCCAGATCGTCGCCATCACCTGTCCAAGATCGCCAGAGCTAGTTAGATCGCCAGATCTAATTCAGACGCGATCGCCATTTCATATATCGCCAAATCTAAACCATCTTCCATCACCAGATTGCCATCACCATCTGGTTAGATCGCCAGATCTACTGGATCGCCACCCTCATTTAGACCATCAACATCGTTGGACTGTCATTCACCTTTGGACTGACATCCTCGGATCGTTGTCATCCAATCTCAGATCGAACCGCCATCATCAGTCGAACCAACCCACTAGTTAAAACCTCAATTGTAATGTCCCGACTTTTTCGACCATTTGTAAATCATTTTGATGAGTAATTAAAATGAGTTAATTAGTTAAAAACAAAGCTAAAGGAGATTTTTGAAAACAAATATATATATATATATATATATATATATATATATATATATATAGGTATAGGCATATGTATATATATGTGAGAAATATTTTAATAAACATATATACTTGAATAATCTTAGATTGGAATATACTTGAATTATCTTGGAATACAAAACAAGTATATGATATAAAATAGAAATTCCTAAGGGAATAAATTTATAAAATAAATGATACTTTGGAATGTCATTTTGATGAAGCAAGAAGTTTTCAAGAACAAAGGACTAAGAACTTAAACAAAAAAATAAAAGGAGCATTTCTTCCATTTGAAAATATAGGGACCTATGGATAAAAGAACACCACCATATGTTGTCTACAACATAAACAAGTCGGCAAAAATATGAATCATATGAAATATTCAAACTAAAGACAAAAAGAAATTTCCAAGAAGAGACAAAAACATTAAATGGAACATACCTTAAATAGTAACACTAGAATTAGCAAATCATTACCTAAATCCTATAGTAAAGATGACATGTGTATTTCCAGCAAAGAAGAAAACAAATGCAAGCATTTGTTTAAGGCTTTAAAAATCCAAAATGGATCCTTGCATTTAATGCAAGTATGGTTCAAGCTTCTAGAAACACTACCTAGGAGTATGTCATTAGCTACAAGCCTAAGTAAGAAAAATTTTAAAGTACTTGAGCTCCTCATTTTCTAGCCATAGGTATAGATAGAAGAGGGGTGAGGCTATGAGAGTTTACTGTGTGAACATGTGCTCAGAAATTCATATTTTAATGCATGACTTTACCTATATATACCACTCAAATTCTCTCATACTTTCACACAAGCAAACCGAATTTTCATCTCAAAATCTGAGGACATTTTCTGGATCTAGGAAAGCTTTTTGGTGAGTGAAACAAATTCTAACACTTCTGGTTTTAATACTGCAGTAAAACAGTTTTTTTTTCTATTTAGTAAAAACTGCCATGTTTCCTTTGATTTCTGTTGACACTGTCAACTAGAAAATAGGATGAAGAACCACTTAAATTCCTTCCTATACACTGATCTACTAGGTAGTATATAGTAGTGAATATGTGTGTAAACTGACTTGATGATAAACTCTGCTGTTTAAACTTGTCTGGATGTTCTGTGAAACAACTTACAGTACATATGATTTAGGAATAAAACCATGTCGATCTGCTTTTGTGTAATGAAAGGGTATGGGTCCTGTGTAAATCATGACATATATTCATATATATAAATCAAAGTAATCACATTTCAAAGAGCTTTTGTCCAAAAATAGTTTAACAGAAGATGACAGTGGTCTCTCTGTTTACCTGATTTTTCGAATCAAACGAAATATAGTTTTGATTATATAATCGAGATCCAGACACAAAATCATGATTTTTAAGATTGGTTTCACAATTTTTAAGTGTGTATACTTCGAGAATTTCGACCATGAACGGAAAATGGTCTCCGACCAAACTCCGATCATCGGAGGGACGAGGGGTCAGGCGGTTAGGGGTGAAGCATCGTCAGGGACCAGGGGATCAGGGAAAAATACAACCAGATTTTTTAAATATGTGGATTTTGCGAATGGGTTGAAAATAGGGTTTTTATACTGTAAATTGGTTCGGTTGTTTCCATCGCCGTTGATCATCAACGACGAACTTAGGGAGGTGCGGTCGTGGGGGAAAGGCGGCGTTGGGAACCCATGGTGGCGAGGCAGGAGTCAGATGGAGTATCGTGGCCTGATGCGCGAGGATGAGGTCGATTCCTCGATGATGCTTTCTGACGTTGGAGTGCTCGAACACCCAAAACACTGTAGCGTCGGAGATTTGATGATCGGAGGGATGAACGTGGACCCAGGGGCGAAGCGTGACTGGATTGCATCGGTGCGGTGGCTCCTCATTTCGTCATGGTGGCGTGCATGTGCACGGTACACCACCGTGTACTGTGCAACTGATCGAAGTACCAAGGCTGGTACTTGGAAAATGCCAAGACCAGTACCTTGGCACTTTGCCAAGACCTGGTACTTGGCAAATGCCAAGTCCAGGCACTTTGGCAAATGCCAAAGGCTTGGCACTTGCCAAGTGCTTGTCACTTCGGCAAAATGCCAAGTGCTTGGCACTTTGGCAGTGCCCAACTTGGCACTTTGGTAGCGCCAAGCTCTGGTACTTTGGCATTGCCAGAGTCCAGTTCTGGCACTTGCCAAATCCGGTACTCGGGCAGTGCCAAAGTCCGGTGTTCTTCGGTCAGTAGAATACGAGATTTTAAATTTAAATAAATTTTAAATTTAAAATATAAATAAATAAATAAATAAATGTTTTTATTAAGCCGATAACAAGTGAGAAGTAGAAACCGAGTTTTGAACCGACAAGTTCGACCGTGAAAGATCAACCAAGTTGAAATGTAAATCAGACGAAAATAAATAATTTAAAATAAATTATTTGAATTATTTATATAATAAATAATCGTTAAAGGATAAGAACAAAAGGAAAAACAAGTTCAAACATCATTTAATCAAAGGGAAAATACACCGTGTGCGGAGCACGGGAAATTTCCAAAGGATGAACAAACACCGTCAAAAACCATATACACCTCAACTGATGTATGTAACAGATAAACTAATGATGCTAATGTAAACCAAATAAGCAAACACTATTTGGAAAATATATATATTTTATCTGAAATGAAGTGATACTCCTGATTTCACTGATAAACATTTATCGACTGTAAAATATTTCGTACATCGTTCGAAGAGTCCGGAATAAACAAATTCCACTTCGATTCGAAGTATACGACGCATATCAATGTGCTAAAGACAACGAGATGCAAGAGTTATTTAGAATGATATTTTTGGTCTGTTCAAACCCAGAACAAACCCGAATGGACGAGTGTCTGACAACGTATATCAGTCAGATCTTGCACATCGAATTTACGTAAGTATATTACGTTGGTAGCGGAGGAATTCGTTTCTCTTTGCTTTATTACCCATAATATATTTGGGTAATCGAATGGGTATTTCTGACGGATAGGACGATGTGGCATTCAAAGAATGAAAAGAAGAAATCTGTCAGAAGAACAACGTGACCTAAAAACATCACAACCCGGAAGTAACAAAAGTTGGGCTAGGCAGCATGGCTAGTTGGGTCATACCCAAGCAGGGTATATTATCACCATCTAGAGGATTTCCTTATTTACTTCTAAAATCATTTTCACTGTTGTTGCATTCGGAAACGGTAAATCGAGATCAACCGTAGGAGTGATAATATATTCGTTACACTCAAGCTAAATGAGTGGACGGTCATGTGTGGCCGGGTTACAAGACGTTCTTGTTGAACCCCAGTGTATCCTCTCTAGAGTACACTGATCGGTGGGTGCTCCCATACCCTGTAAGTTGGAATCCAAACTCAAATACGCGCTCTGCGACTTTAAATTTGTATACTATATATGTGAACGTGAGATGCAAGCGTTTCACTAGATTTTTAATTACCTGTTACAAACTATTATAATATCAAATGTCTTGATATAAAAGAGATTAGATCATTTCCAGATATTAGACATGGATGGATCTAATGATTTTTATGTAAAAGCAATAACACGGATCAATATAAACACCTTGACACCTATACCCTGTTTTTACTGTCTAACTATGTTTCCTCACACGAGTCCCCTGACTGACCCAGAGTTTATTTTTGTGTTTCTTAAACTCTTGGGTACTCATAATATTTATTATGAGTAGACAAGTAGGTTCAGGCAAGGCAAGTGGAACATGATGCTGAACCAGTTGAAGACCCAGTAGCATATATGTTTTAATTATCAGTTTAATTACCAATGGTATTGTAATATGGTATTGTATGAACCATGATGATGTAATATATTATGTACTCTGATGTATCATGCTTTGTGATGTAATATATAAGTATTTTGTGAAATTCCGCTGTGAGATTCTGATAACTTTTTTTTTTCTCTTCTATTCTATAAGTTCTACCTTTTCTATCTCATCTTCTAAATTCTTTCAATAATGACACGGTTTCCCAGGTATGGAAAATCGCGCCGTTACAGTTGGTATCGGAGCTTAGATTTTCTGAACACCTAGGCTTAGAGTGAGCATCGAGAGAGCGTATTTTTACTAAAAACTATTTTAGTATGGGTCGTCCTTAGTTCTCAACCATAGTTATTAACCTTAGTTATCAACTCTCGTTATTTGGTTAATTTACCCTTAAAGACTGGTTTCTGAGTGAGTATTAACTCTCGAATCATTTACTCAGAAGTTGACAATGAGTTCTCAAGCAAGGCGAGGACGAGGAGCAAGTCGGGCAACTACGACAAATGGGCACACTGTTAATCAGACCCAAGTGGAAACGACTGAAGTAGTCCAAGCTCCAACGCAGCTAAACTTCGCTATGATTTGTAAGAACTACACTACTCTGGGAGGAAAAACCTTTAAGGGAACAGAATCACTAGTTGACGTCCAAGCATGGATTAGATCATGTGAAAAGATTTTTAAGGGGCTGAAACTGGATGACGAGTATAAACGACTGTTAGCATCATGGAATCTGGAAGGAGCTGCAGCTATCTGGTGGGATGCCCAGACTGCAAATACTCCAGAGGAGAACTTTACTTGGGCTATGTTCAAAGAAGTTTTTGAAGCTCAGTATCTGCCTGCAACTGGGAAAACCAGGATGTACCGAGACTTCATCGATTTGAAGCAAGAAACCATGACTGTCACTTAATACGAAAACAAGTTCAATGCAATGTCAAGCTTTGGACCAGAGTTGGTAAATACCTCGCTAAAAAAGAACGAGATGTTCGTAGCTGGATTGAAGGATAGTCTTCAAGGCAGGATGATGGGGCATTTGAAGGACCCGTTTGTTGAGCTCGTGGATCTAGCACTCAGGTATGAAGCACTGGATGCTAAGAACCCAACTGCAACAAAGACTCAGACGGGAGAAGCAAGTGGAGGGAATCCCCAGAAAAGGAAATTCAACCCTGATTGGTAAGGTAACCAAAACCAAGGAAAGGCTGTGCAACAGAAGACTGAAAACCGCTTCAAAAATGTGTTGTGTCACAACTGCAAACAAAAGGGTCATATTGCAAGGTTCTGTAAGCAGAAGAGCAACAAGAAACCCCAACAGCAGCAACCACAACAGCAGCAAAGGAAGCCTCAGCAACAACCACAGCAGCAACATCAGCAAGTTCAGAGGAATGAGATGGTATTGAAGAACCTCTGTTTCAACTGTCACCAGCCCGGACACATAGTGAAAGATTGTCCACTGATGAAGAGAGCACCTCAGGCGAAGGTTTACGCCATCAAGAATGAACCATCCACCTCTCAGAATGTGAAAGGGAAGGGAGTTCTGGAAGGTACTTTACAATTTAAAGGAATTTACCTTCGAGTTTTATTTGACACCGGCGCTTCACACAGTTTTATTTCTTCTGAAACCGTAAACCAATTTAACCTTGAACCAATCATTTCCTCAAACCCAATTTGCGTATCAAATCCCATTGGTGGAAAAACAGAGTTGAAAATGTGTTGTGAGGATATAGCGCTGTTATATCTCTCGCATTCCTTTCGTTTTAATTTCTATGTCTTAGACTTCAAAAGTTTCCATTTTATTCTTGGATTGGACTGGCTGAGCGAGTTCCAAGCCAAGATAAAATGTGATAAAGAAACCATAACCTTGACGACAAGTTTAGGTCGAAAAGCTAGAATACCCTGTGGAAAACCCGGTATTCATACCTGTAGTTTCCTATACGCCCTAGAAGCACCCCAAGAGAACCTTGAAACACTGGACGTGGTTAGAGAATTCAAGGATATTTTCGAAGAAGTCGGGAGTTTACCTCCTCATCGTGAGATAGAATTCCGAATCGATTTAATCCCAGGAGCAAGACCGATAGTACAACCAAAGAGACGTATGGCACCAAAGGAAGTATTGGAACTGGAGAAACAGACTCGGGATTTGCTGAGTAAAGGATTAATCCGACCTAGTTTTTCTAGTTGGGGCTCGGCGGTAGTTTTTATAGTGAAGTCTGATGGGTCATTACGACTATGTGTTGACTATAGATAGTTAAACAAAGTGACCATCAAAAACAAATACCCTTTACCCCGAATCGATGACCTTTTCGATCAATTACATGGAGCGACCGTATTCTCTCAAATGGATTTAGCAACAGGATTTCATCAATTGAAAATCGCTGAGGATAGTATTCCTTTAACAGCATTTAGAGGCCCGGATTTCTTTTATGAGTGGTTGGTTATGCCATTCGGTCTAACCAACGCACCAGCATTTTTCGTGGATTTGATGAACAGAGTCTTTAGGAAAATTCTAAACAAGTTTGTTCTAATTTTCATTGACGATATTCTGATTTACTCAAAAACTGAAGAGGAGCATCGCTATCACCTCAGAGTAGTATTAGAAACCCTACGGAAAAATGTGTTGAAAGCAAAATTTTCAAAATGTCATTTTTGGAAGTCTGAAGTGAGATTTTTGGGGCACATCGTAAACGGAGGTGGAATATCGGTAGATCCGGTGAAAGTTGAATCAGTACAACAGTGGAGGCAACCTCGTACACCAACTGACATTCGAAGTTTCCTAGGATTGGCGGGATATTACCAAAGGTTTATCAAAGACTATTCTAAAATATCATCTCATCTAACGAAATTGACGAAGAAAAACCAGAAGTTCAATTGGACCCCGAAATGTGAAGAATCTTTTCAAGAGTTAAAAGATCGCTTAACCAATGCACCGGTATTAGCCGTTCCCGATGGAACGAGCCAATTTGAAGTTTACACTGACGCTTGTGGAACTGGATTAGGAGCCGTGTTGATGCAGAACTGTTGTGTGATTGCATATGCAAGTAGGCAATTAAAGATACACGAGAAGAATTATGCAACTCACGATTTGGAGTTATTGGCCGTTGTTTTTGCATTGAAGATATGGAGGCATTATCTTCTGGGTGGAAAATTCGAACTATTTACAGATCATAAACCGTTGAGGTACTTATTTTCCCAGAAGGATTTAAATTTGAGACAACAACGATGGTTAGAGTTTCTTGCATCGTATGATTTGGATATCATCTATACGCCGGGCAAAGCAAATGTAGTAGCAGACGCTTTGAGTAGAAATGCGATTCTAACCCTACTAGAAGTCACACCGACTCTCCAAGAAAGGATTATGAGAAATCAGAGAAGAGATGCTAAACTGGAGAAGATCATACAAGGAGTCGCGAATGGAAGGGAGTCTGATTTCGAATTGAACAACCGAGGAGTGTTAAGAATTAACAATAGATTATGTGTTCCGGATGTGGATGGATTGAGACAAGAAGTTTTGAAAGAGTGTCATGCATCAAGGTTGAGTATTCATCCGGGAATTCATAAAATGATTAACGATATGAAAAGAGTATTCTGGTGGCCAGGAATGATGAAGGATGTCACAACTTTTGTGAATGAGTGTTTGTGTTGTCAGCAAGTCAAGGGAGATCATCAAAAGACTGCTGGATTGTTGCGATCTTTAGAAATACCCAACTGGAAGTGGGAAATGATATCAATGGATTTTATCGATGGATTACCAAGGACCAGAAGAGGTTTTGAAGGAATTTGGGTAATTGTCGATCGACTGACAAAAAGTGCACATTTTATTCCTGTAAAACCAACACGTACAGCCGCATCATTAGCCGAAGTCTTTATGAGAGAAATTGTGCGATTACATGGAGTTCCATCAAGCATTGTAAGCGATCGAGATCCCATCTTTACAAGTAACTTTTGGAGAGCACTACAAAGAACTTTGGGAACGAGATTGAATCTCAGTACAGCTTACCATCCTCAAACGGACGGTCAAACTGAGAGAGTGAACCGGATTTTGGAAGATTTGTTAAGAGCGTGTATTCTTGATTTTGGAGGATCGTGGGAAGATCATCTACACCTAGTCGAATTTTCTTATAACAACAGTTATCAGGCGAGTATACGAATGGCACCATACGAAGCATTGTATGGAAGACCCTGTAAAGCACCAGCATGTTGGATTGAATCCGGAGACAAATTAATACTTGGACCAGACATGATCCGAGAAGCAACCGAGAAAGTAGAATTGGTGAAGTTAAGAATGAGAGAAGCCCAGGATCGACAGAAAAGTTATGCCGATCAAAGACGAAGAGATCTTGTATTTGAGATAGGAGACCTGGTATTTGTGAAGATTTCGCCAATGAGAGGAGTGGTGAGATTTGGAAAAGCTGGAAAGTTAACTCCGCGATATGTTGGACCTTTCCGAGTTATGGAGAGAATTGGTTTTCAAGCCTACAGAGTAGAATTACCAGAACATATGGCAGGGATCCACAACGTATTCCATGTGTCTCATTTAAGGAAATGTTTGCACGATCCGTCTTTAATTCTGGAACCATCTGTTCAGCAAGAAATAGAAATTGAACCAGATTTGACTATAATTCGACGACCATTTCGTATTATCGACAGAGAAGAAAAGCAACTTCGCAACAAGGCAGTAAGTCTGCTTAAGATTCAGTGGAGCGATAATCCGAAAGATTGCACGTGGGAGACCGAGAACCATATCAGGAAATTATACCCGGATTTATCTACATATTAGGTATGTTTTACTGTTTGGGTGTTTGGATGAAATGAAACCTTGGATTTCTTCATTTCGGTAAGTATTGGCATATACATTTGTGGATTCGGTTTATTAGGACTTATGAACTCCCTTGCTATGATTTTATCATTGACGAGTTCTTTTCCTTGTTTACTTTCAGATGGCACCACTGATGAAGAGGACCGCTAGAAAGAGACTTACATCACACCAAACAGAGAAACTACTAGCCAAGCGAGCAAGAGTGGGTGATTCTGAAGATGTTAGAGGAAGGATACCAAGTGAGGACGAAGGCACACACAGGACCTCGGATGAGTCGAATGTAGGCAGAGAGGAACCCATGGAGCAAGATCCAGACAGCACGGAGCCCTCAGAGGATGATGGTGTACTTATGATTGAAACCAGTTGTGGAGACAATGATAGTGATGACGATGACAGTGACCAAAAGGGAGATGAGGCTGAGGATATGAATATGGATGGGGATGATGAAGAAGAACCCGAGGAGGAAGAAGAGTTTGTACCTGAGACACCGATAGTTGATATGGGAGAGCAGCCAACGGAATTTGTGGACCCAGCAGTGGTGATATGGGAGAAACTGAAGCAAGCACTGGTAGAGTATCACGAAGTAGGAGGATGGGTTGAGATTTTCGGAGACTTTGGTTATCCTTGGATTCAGGTGTACATGATTCCGCCCGCAGAGGTTATAGAGATCTCTGATAATGAAGAGGTGGTACCAACTAATCCGGAGATCATGGATGTTTTTGTACCATCTGATGATGAGGATGAGGTGGTAGAGGTCGTTGACATATCCGATGATGAGTGGATCGTGATCGAGAGTGATCCAGATGAGTAGAGTGCAGTAGACTGATGTGTATGGACTATGTATGTATATATTAAGTAGCTATAACTTGATTTAGTCAAGTATAGCCAAGTTATGTAGTATGGTATATGATTAGTCAGGTGTAGCACTAGGAGTGTAGTATGTTATCTAGACTAGTGCTAGTATCGAACTAGTTGTATAATTATGATGTACTAAATGATTATGATATATAGAATCATCTTTTGGGAAAGAAATCCTTTCTATCTTGCTTACTTGTAATTTCGAGGACGAAATTCGTATAAGGGGGGTGGACTGTAATGTCCCGACTTTTTCGACCATTTGTAAATCATTTTGATGAGTAATTAAAATGAGTTAATTAGTTAAAAACAAAGCTAAAGGAGATTTTTGAAAACAAATATATATATATATATATATAGGTATAGGCATATGTATATATATGTGAGAAATATTTTAATAAACATATATACTTGAATAATCTTAGATTGGAATATACTTGAATTATCTTGGAATACAAAACAAGTATATGATATAAAATAGAAATTCCTAAGGGAATAAATTTATAAAATAAATGATACTTTGGAATGTCATTTTGATGAAGCAAGAAGTTTTCAAGAACAAAGGACTAAGAACTTAAACAAAAAAATAAAAGGAGCATTTCTTCCATTTGAAAATATAGGGACCTATGGATAAAAGAACACCACCATATGTTGTCTACAACATAAACAAGTCGGCAAAAATATGAATCATATGAAATATTCAAACTAAAGACAAAAAGAAATTTCCAAGAAGAGACAAAAACATTAAATGGAACATACCTTAAATAGTAACACTAGAATTAGCAAATCATTACCTAAATCCTATAGTAAAGATGACATGTGTATTTCCAGCAAAGAAGAAAACAAATGCAAGCATTTGTTTAAGGCTTTAAAAATCCAAAATGGATCCTTGCATTTAATGCAAGTATGGTTCAAGCTTCTAGAAACACTACCTAGGAGTATGTCATTAGCTACAAGCCTAAGTAAGACAAATTTTAAAGTACTTGAGCTCCTCATTTTCTAGCCGTAGGTATAGATAGAAGAGGGGTGAGGCTATGAGAGTTTACTGTGTGAACATGTGCTCAGAAATTCATATTTTAATGCATGACTTTACCTATATATACCACTCAAATTCTCTCATACTTTCACACAAGCAAACCGAATTTTCATCTCAAAATCTGAGGACATTTTCTGGATCTAGGAAAGCTTTTTGGTGAGTGAAACAAATTCTAACACTTCTGGTTTTAATACTGCAGTAAAACAGTTTTTTTTTTCTATTTAGTAAAAACTGCCATGTTTCCTTTGATTTCTGTTGACACTGTCAACTAGAAAATAGGATGAAGAACCACTTAAATTCCTTCCTATACACTGATCTACTAGGTAGTATATAGTAGTGAATATGTGTGTAAACTGACTTGATGATAAACTCTGCTGTTTAAACTTGTCTGGATGTTCTGTGAAACAACTTACAGTACATATGATTTAGGAATAAAACCATGTCGATCTGCTTTTGTGTAATGAAAGGGTATGGGTCCTGTGTAAATCATGACATATATTCATATATATAAATCAAAGTAATCACATTTCAAAGAGCTTTTGTCCAAAAATAGTTTAACAGAAGATGACAGTGGTCTCTCTGTTTACCTGATTTTTCGAATCAAACGAAATATAGTTTTGATTATATAATCGAGATCCAGACACAAAATCATGATTTTTAAGATTGGTTTCACAATTTTTAAGTGTGTATACTTCGAGAATTTCGACCATGAACGGAAAATGGTCTCCGACCAAACTCCGATCATCGGAGGGACGAGGGGTCAGGCGGTTAGGGGTGAAGCATCGTCAGGGACCAGGGGATCAGGGAAAAATACAACCAGATTTTTTAAATATGTGGATTTTGCGAATGGGTTGAAAATAGGGTTTTTATACTTTAAATGGGTTCGGTTGTTTCCATCGCCGTTGATCATCAACGACGAACTTAGGGAGGTGCGGTCGTGGGGGAAAGGCGGCGTTGGGAACCCATGGTGGCGAGGCAGGAGTCAGATGGAGTATCGTGGCCTGATGCACGAGGATGAGGTCGATTCCTCGATGATGCTTTCTGACGTTGGAGTGCTCGAACACCCAAAACACTATAGCGTCGGAGATTTGATGATCGGAGGGATGAACGTGGACCCAGGGGCGAAGCGTGACTGGATTGCATCGGTGCGGTGGCTCCTCATTTCGTCATGGTGGCGTGCATGTGCACGGTACACCACCGTGTACTGTGCAACTGATCGAAGTACCAAGGCTGGTACTTGGAAAATGCCAAGACCAGTACCTTGGCACTTTGCCAAGACCTGGTACTTGGCAAATGCCAAGTCCAGGCACTTTGGCAAATGCCAAAGGCTTGGCACTTGCCAAGTGCTTGGCACTTCGGCAAAATGCCAAGTGCTTGGCACTTTGGCAGTGCCCAACTTGGCACTTTGGTAGCGCCAAGCTCTGGTACTTTGGCATTGCCAGAGTCCAGTTCTGGCACTTGCCAAATCCGGTACTCGGGCAGTGCCAAAGTCCGGTGTTCTTCGGTCAGTAGAATACGAGATTTTAAATTTAAATAAATTTTAAATTTAAAATATAAATAAATAAATAAATAAATGTTTTTATTAAGCCGATAACAAGTGAGAAGTAGAAACCGAGTTTTGAACCGACAAGTTCGACCGTGAAAGATCAACCAAGTTGAAATGTAAATCAGACGAAAATAAATAATTTAAAATAAATTATTTGAATTATTTATATAATAAATAATCGTTAAAGGATAAGAACAAAAGGAAAAAAAAGTTCAAACATCATTTAATCAAAGGGAAAATACATCGTGTGCGGAGCACGGGAAATTTCCAAAGGATGAACAAACACCGTCAAAAACCATATACACCTCAACTGATGTATGTAACAGATAAACTAATGATGCTAATGTAAACCAAATAAGCAAACACTATTTGGAAAATATATATTTTTTATCTGAAATGAAGTGATACTCCTGATTTCACTGATAAACATTTATCGACTGTAAAATATTTCGTACATCGTTCGAAGAGTCCGGAATAAACAAATTCCACTTCGATTCGAAGTATACGACGCATATCAATGTGCTAAAGACAACGAGATGCAAGAGTTATTTAGAATGATATTTTTGGTCTGTTCAAACCCAGAACAAACCCGAATGGACGAGTGTCTGACAACGTATATCAGTCAGATCTTGCACATCGAATTTACGTAAGTATGTTACGTTGGTAGCGGAGGAATTCGTTTCTCTTTGCTTTATTACCCATAATATATTTGGGTAATCGAATGGGTATTTCTGACGGATAGGACGATGTGGCATTCAAAGAATGAAAAGAAGAAATCTGTCAGAAGAACAACGTGACCTAAAAACATCACAACCCGGAAGTAACAAAAGTTGGGCTAGGCAGCATGGCTAGTTGGGTCATACCCAAGCAGGGTATATTATCACCATCTAGAGGATTTCCTTATTTACTTCTAAAATCATTTTCACTGCTGTTGCATTCGGAAACGGTAAATCGAGCTCAACCGTAGGAGTGATAATATATTCGTTACACTCAAGCTAAATGAGTGGACGGTCATGTGTGGCCGGGTTACAAGACGTTCTTGTTGAACCCCAGTGTATCCTCTCTAGAGTACACTGATCGGTGGGTGCTCCCATACCCTGTAAGTTGGAATCCAAACTCAAATACGCGCTCTGCGACTTTAAATTTGTATACTATATATGTGAACGTGAGATGCAAGCGTTTCACTAGATTTTTAATTACCTGTTACAAACTATTATAATATCAAATGTCTTGATATAAAAGAGATTAGATCATTTCCAGATATTAGACATGGATGGATCTAATGATTTTTATGTAAAAGCAATAACACGGATCAATATAAACACCTTGACACCTATACCCTGTTTTTACTGTCTAACTATGTTTCCTTACACCAGTCCCCTGACTGACCCAGAGTTTATTTTTGTGTTTCTTAAACTCTTGGGTACTCATAATATTTATTATGAGTAGACAAGTAGGTTCAGGCAAGGCAAGTGGAACATGATGCTGAACCAGTTGAAGACCCAGTAGCATATATGTTTTAATTATCAGTTTAATTACCAATGGTATTGTAATATGGTATTGTATGAACCATGATGATGTAATATATTATGTACTCTGATGTATCATGCTTTGTGATGTAATATATAAGTATTTTGTGAAATTCCGCTGTGAGATTCTGATAACTTTTTTTTTCTCTTCTATTCTATAAGTTCTACCTTTTCTATCTCATCTTCTAAATTCTTTCAATAATGACACGGTTTCCCAGGTATGGAAAATCGCGCCGTTACATCCATCACCATTTAACCCGCTATCAATACTTAAACCGGCCATCATCCAAGTTTGGGTCACCCGAACTGTTTTGGGACGTTAAGAGGTTTGGGCCGCTCCATTGATTGTGGACCGTGAAAGTTGTTTGAGAAGCTTGGTTGATTCTGAATTTTGTTGAAATCGACCATGCCTCTAAGACGTGCTAATCGTCATCAACCAGTAGAAGAAACGTATTAGAGAGAAGAAGAAAAAAATGGAGAAGAGAATTAATGATAAATTTGATGAAGGAATTGGAAGGTTAGAAAAGCTTATGTTGGACATGAATCAAACAAGAAGAAGAGTATCGCCCGATTCAAATCAGGGTGGACATCGAACTTCGCCGTCAAATTCGGAGAGAAGAAGATCACTACCATTGGATCGAGATAGAAGGAGTCGCAATGATTTGTCTCGAGAACCATTCCATAGAAATGAAAGACATGAAGATGTTCATGAACGACATTATCATACACTAGATCTTGAAGATGAAGGAAGTAGTCATTCTTATTATCAAGGTCGAGATCGATCCATATCGTCAACAAGAGAATAATCATAATTGGGAATCCAGGATGAAAATAGAAATTCCAGAATTCAAAGGAGGAATGTCCGCATAAGAGTTCCTAGATTGGTTATCGAATATAGAGGAAATTCTGGAGTTCAAGAATGTACCAGAGAATAGAAGAGTTCAGCTAATTGCTACTCGTTTGAGAGGAAGAGCTATTGCTTAGTGGCAACAAACTAAGCTAACTCGAGAAAGAATAGGAAAGTCGAAGGTTGTCGCATGGGACAAGACGAGAAATATGATGAGAGCTACATTCTTACCTCATAATTATCAGTCTTTTATGTATCAACGTTTGCAGAATTTGAGGCAAGGAATGAAGCTTGTGAGTGATTACACTGATGAGTTCTATCAAGTGATTGCAAGGAATGATATTATGGAAACATAGGAACAGTTGACTGCTAGAAATATTAGAGGATTGAGAATGCAGATTTAAGACATGGTGAATATGTTTCATCCAATGTACGTTGCTGAAGCTCACCAGAAAGCTCTAGATTGGGAGAAGCAAGGAAGACGAGGAGGAGTAGTGTTCACGAATTCCAATATTCAGAACAAGAGTGCTAGTAGCAATACTAATGTTTCCAAGTTGGTTCCTAAACCTGTTGTCAACGAAGTTGCAAATACAAAGGTCAATTCGAATATCAAGCGTTTCAATTGCTAAGAGGTAGACCATAAAACCAATGAATGTCCAAAGCTAAAAAAGATAACAATGATAGCTGAAGATGTAGAAGCTAATATAGACTATTCTCTACCACCTAAATTTGACGATGATGTTGAAGATGATGTAGAAGAAGTAGTGTCAGGAGACGAAGGGAGTAGTTTACTGATAAGATTATCATGTTTAACTCCGAAACTTGTAGATGATTCTAGTTGGTTGCGAAGCAATATTTTCTAGTCTACATGTACTATTCTGAGAAAAGTTTGTCGATTCGTCATTGATGCTGGAAGCTGTGACAATATGATTTTTGATGAAGCTGTAAGAAGTTAGGGTTGAAGGCTGAGAAACATCCTAGACCGTACAAGCTTGCTTGGTTAAAGAAAGGAGGAGATGTCACCATAGGAAGAAGAGCGTTTGTTACCTTTTCCATTGGGTTGAAGTATAAGGATGATATTTAATGTGATGTGGTTAACATGGACATATGTCATTTGCTCTTGGGTAGACCATGGCAATATGATCGATCAGTTCAACACGATGGTTGTACCAACAACTATAGTTTCATGTTTGAAGGTATGAAAATCACTTTGGTTCCCAAGAAGCGTGAGCAAAGCAATGTCAAAGCAAAGAAGAAGGTAAATTCGACTATTCCTTTATCTTTGAAGGAATTTATTGAAGAAATAGAAGAGAGTCGTGAAGCATTTATGCTAATTGGGTCTGAATCACATGGAGAGCCTGAAATTCCTGCTGAAGCTAAGCCTATGCTGAAAGAGTTTGAAGATGGACTTCTTGACAAATTGCCAAAGGAGTTACCGCCACTCAAGGACATACAACATCAGATTGATTTTGTGCAAGTGTTACCACATAGGCCACATTATCGAATGAGTCTGAAAGAGCATGAAGTTTTGAGAAGACATGTTGAAGAGATACTTGAGCAAGGAAGAATCCGAGAAAGCCTCAGTCCTTGTGCCGTACCTGCTTTGTTAGTGTAACACCCTGAATTTTCTGTGAATATTAAAATTAACAATCCTAAGAATACTTAATTGTTAAAGTGAGAATTAAGGGAAATGGGTTACGCCATTGCGTTCGTCTCGAAATTATGCTTGGAATAGCGTCCAAGTTTTCGTGAATCGGACTTCATATGAGGAAGTTATGACCCTCGGAAATTTCAGCAATTTTATATAAATTAAAACAGTTCAGAGTAATAAAATTCAAAATTCAAACAGGGGAGCGGGCTGGGCAGAAATTCTCCCGCCCAAGGGCCAGGTCGACCTCCCCTATACAGGTCGACCAGGGGGTCGACCTACCCCCCCCCCCCCCCCCGGGAAGATCTGAAATGTGACAATTTCTGATTCTTTGCTGAGTCATTAGGGCTGATGTGGTTGTTCTAGATAACTCTATCTAGTCTGGATGGTTGGGATTGCTCCTATGATAACCTAACGACTTAGGTTGATTCAAACTTCTATAAAAGAATGCCTAGACTCAAACCCTAAACCTAAACAAAATTCGTCTCTTGGCTACCATGCAGCTGCTAGGATAGTTCTCCTTCCTAAAGCTTAGGGATTAGCAAGTCAGAATTCTAATTCAAAAGATGAACAAATCATTCTCTTCTCTAACCTCTCTTTGTGAGTACTATTTCTTTCACAATATAATTAATAAATTAATTATGATGGGTTATAATTGGATTATGAGAACATGTATGTTGAATCACGTGATGTTGTTTAACTTTGTTATCCTATGTTGGTAGATCTATTTCATATGTCCAATTATACATGTTTAACTTGATTCATTTTATGCAAGTTTGGGATGTAAATCATATGCTAGTTTGCATGTGAAACCTTATGCAAGTTTGGGATGTTAAATCATATGCTAGTTTGAATATGAATCTTATGCAAGTCCATTTTTACATATGTTAATTCGTATGTGAATCTTATGCAAGTTTGGGATGTTAAATCACATGCTAATTCGTATGTGAATTTTATGCAAGTTTGGAATGTTAAATCATATGCTAGTTTGAATATGAATCTTATGGAAGTCTATATGTGAATTGTACACAAGTTTATATGTGAATCAAGTATATACATATGCTAGTTTATATGCAAAAACATGCGATAAATTCATATGCAAGTTGTAGGAATCCATATGCAAGTTTAGGTGAAAACTATATTCACATTTTTAGGTGAAAATTATATTCACATATGCAAGTTTAGGTGGAATCCATAATTCATATATGCATGTTCACAATTTCATGTTTAGATCTATATTTAGATCCATGGTAGTTTATGCAAATATATGATTCTATATGACCATTGTCTATGCAAATTATTGGCTATGCAAATTTATGTTATAATTCCTATTTGCAAGTCAGATCTATTTTTATGTGTTATGCAAGTTGTGATGTTTCTTTTTTATAAGTTAGGCTATTTGCAAGTCTAACATATTTCATATTTGAACATACGAATAGCGTGAGGACAATGGGAAAATATTAATTATGTAAATTGTGAATTGGCATAAAATAACTTTAAAGGCATATAATTAAATTGAGACATTAATTGGTATAATTTTTATACCTAAAAAATATGGACATAATTTAGGTGACAATTATGGACATAGTTAATTTGGAAATTATTGAATATTTGAATAGGGATAATTAAATTATATTGGGGTGAAATAATTTGTAATAATAAACGCCTAAGACACAAGGTTAGACTCGTTTGTGGTGTAAGACTGCCCGGACCCGCCCGGCAAATCCAGCAACCACAAATGGTAGTCTAATGTGAGAGGTCGAAGGCATAAATTAAATGCGTAACGATTGTAAAGACACGAGGTTAGACACGTTTGCGGTATAAGACTTCCCGGACCCGCCCGGCAAATCCAGCAACCGCAAACGGGAGTCTAATGTGGGAGGTATTACAAGGTTACAGTTATAATGAATTAAGTAACACTTAACCAAAATAAACATGTAGTGGGACATGGGGGTTAAGTGGGTGACAAGGGTGACATGTGAAATACGATTAGAAACACTTAACCAAATTGAAACATGTAAGAAGACATGAATAAGAAGGGGTTAAGTGGAAAATTCTAGTGGGGATCAAGCATAGGTGGAAAGCTTGTGTCAAGCTTGGGGGACCCATTTCAAACCAGTAACCCAAGCATAGGTGGAAAGCTTGTGTCAAGCATGTGCGTGATTGGGCCCGGGCTGGTAGGTAAGACGTTGTTGCATCGTGTAGATACAAGCCATGCATCTTTAGTGGTATTGGGTTGCCACTTTGGGGAGTGATACACCCCACTGTGGGACCAGCACGAGTATCTACGAGTTAGGGAGCCGATCGCATGGGGGTAATGGGTACAACTAGCGGAGATAGGGGAAGGCGGCACCTATGGAGACAGCTAGGGATACACGAAACTACCATTATGATTATTATGTTCGGTAGGCAGGATCAACTTTTAGGGTGACTAGTAGTGGTGCAGTATAGTAATTATCCTATAGTGATAAGGAGCAAGATTAATGCCAGAATATTCCTCTTATTTGTTTTGTCTTGCACACTTGTTTCACAGTCATTCCTTGTTTTACCTTTTTATGCCTTATCCTAGTTACTTTAATAATTATATCGTTAAAGTTGTGGTACTCGCCAGACTTTATGTCTGACCCCCTTTGTTTTCCCTCTTTTCTTCCTTTTCCCCCCCAGGTTCTCAGGGTGGGACTAGTGCTAGTGGGGCTTGATTCGGATCTTTCTCTCTGTTTTGAAGTGCTTGGATTGCTGAAAGTAAAGTTCAGCTTATCTCTTTTATGGCTACTTATGTTGGGGTTATGCTTTTTTACTTTATGTACTCCGAAAACAATTTGTCAAGATGGATATTAAGTGTACTTGGTTTTACTGTTGGTTTATGATGTTGTTGTAATCAAACTTTTTCTCCGCTGCAATAAAAGTTGTTTTAAAATTTTCAAGTATCAATATATGTATCTGTCTTGTTATATTCAGCTCTATTCACCAATAATACTCCATGAATGTTAATGCATTCCCTTTGAGAGTGACATTAATGGACGTGGGGTGTTACACGTGGTATCAGAGCTGAAGGTTAACAAAACAAATAAGAGATTTTGAAAAACTTTTTTTCAAAAGCGTTTTATAAAGAAATACTTTCAAAAGTATGTTCTAAGGAGAGTATTTTCAAGGGAAAAGTTTGTTTTAAAAAAAAACATAACCCCCAAGAGCCATATATCATTCTTTCGAATTCTCCATTTTGAATCTCTTCATTTCCTTTTCAGCATGTCTGGGTTACCAGAGATACCCGAGGGAATACCGATACCAACATGGTTCAGAAGGTATCTGGAGGCTATGGCCACCGCCACAGGCCCAGAAGACATCCCTCCTCCCGCAGTTGCAGCCGCTCCTCCTCCTCCCTCCCCATGTAGATACTTGTTCAAAGATATGCAAAGACTTTCGATCAATGGGAGGAAAACCTTTTAACGGATCAAAGACGTTTGTTGAAGCTCAAAATTGGCTTAAGGAGGTAGAAGATTTGTTTGGTATCTTCAAGATAGAAGATGGAAGGAAGGTCCAATTGGCTGTTTAGTTAATGAAGGACGAAGCCTCGTTTTGGTGGGAGTCACGAATGGAGAGCGTCCAGTAGAGACGTGGATGGATTTCAGACATAGGTTCGAGATGAAATTTCTCTCTCGAGCAGAAGAGAATTTATATATGGAAAGGTTCTTGGCATTGAAGCAGGGGAATTTATCAGTAATGGAGTACGTCAACAAGTTCAATCAGTTGGCGAGGTTTGGCTTAGACTTGATGAATACACCTGAAAAGAAGGCTCTGAGATTCGTTAAAGGTTTGAATGAGCCGCTACATGGGTTAGCTATGGCCCACATTCCTATGGGGGCTACCTTTGAGAAACTGGTTGACATGGTGCTTATGCATGAAGAGGAGAAAGGCGCTAATGCTAATAAGGCACCAGAAAAGAAAGGGGATCAAAAGAAGTCATAGCAGAAACCTAAGAAAGGTGGTAAGGACAACAATAGCAAAGGAAAGAAAAGATGATTTAATTGTGGAACACCAGGCCATCTGAGCAAGGTCTGTTGGAAGAAGAAGAAGACTGGCGGCTTCAACTGTGGTGAGGCAGGACATCTGATCAAAGACTGCCCGAGAAGACAACGGCAAGGACAGAGGGCAGGGTCTACTTCTGGAGGGCAGGTTCAGGCTCTCATGGCACCAGGGCAGGCAAGAGGGCAGGTTCATGCTCTCATGGCACCAGGACAGGAGAGAGGTAGAAATATTTCTGTTGAAAGTTTGGTTTTTCTATTTGATCATCTTGTTCGTACTTTGTTTGATTCAGGCACTTCACACTCGTTTGTGTCTGCTTTGTTAGTTGAAATACTGCACCTAAATACTAGTCTTGTTACGGATCCCATAGTAGTCTCAAATCCTATTGGTGGTTCGGCTCATCTTTCAATGATTTGTCCGGATTTGAGAGTGTCTATCTTGAGCATTGAGTTTGAATGCAACGCCTTCGTTCTTGGCTTCACAGGCTATGGATTGATTCTAGGCATGGATTGGTTATCCAGTAATGGTGTCATCCTCGATTGTGAAAAGGGATTGGTTAGACTTATGACTCGCCTTGGCAACACTCTCGAAATCTCTTGTAATCCCATACATTCTGTTATGCTTAGCTACCTAGAATCTCTTGATTCGTTGTTGAAAACTTGCAGTCTGTTAGAGTAGTCCGTGAATACTCAGATGTATTTGAAGAGGTGAAGGGCTTACCTCCGAAGCGGGAGATAGACTTCCGCATATACCTTATTGATAATGCAAAACCCATAGCTCTACCCGTTAGACACATGGCTCCAAGGGAGAGAAAAGAGCTCAGTAGGCAAGTCAAAGAGTTGCTCGAAAAAGGGTTTATAAGGCGGAGTATTTCTGAATGGGGTGCTCCAGTAGTATTCGCAACCAAAGCGGATGGTTCACTTCGCCTATGCGTTGATTATAGGGAGCTAAACAAGCTGACCAAGAAGAATAGGCACCCACTTCCAAGAATAGATGACTTGTTTGATCAGCTTGTAGGTGCGTCTGTTTTCTCCCAACTAGATTTGGCTACCGGGTTCCATCAGCTAAGAGTGGCTGAAGACAGCATTGATAAGACCGCGTTCAGAACCCCGGATGGTTTCTTCGAATGGCTTGTCATGCCTTTCGTCTTGACAAACGCACCTGCTTACTTCGTTGACTTGATGAGTAGGGTGTTTAGGGAATTCCTTAATAAGTTTGTGGTGGTCTTCGCAGACAACATTTTGATTTTCTCGAAGAATGAAGAAGAGCATGCTTTGCATTTAAGGGAAGTCATGGATACTCTTCGTGCACATCAGCTGAAAGTCAAATTCTCTAAATGCCATTTCTGGAGAGAAGAAGTGAGGTTTCTTGGACATGTGGTGTCCAAAGAAGGGTTAGCTGTGGACCCCGCAAAAATAGTTGTGGTGCATGATTAGAAGGTTCCACGGAATGCAACCGAAGTCTGAAGCTTCCTCAGGCTAACGGGCTTTTACCGAAAATTCATTAAAAACTTTGCAAAAATCTCAGCCCCACTCACAAGATTAACGAAGAAGAACCTCACTTTCGCTTGGGATTTGGATTGCGATATTGCTTTCCAATGTTTGAAAAGGGCTCTAACAACAGCCCCAATTCTGACATTGCCGGATGGGAGCAAGATGTTTACTGTATACAAGGACGCATGTGGTACTGGACTAGATGATGTCTTGATGCAAGATGGGAAGGTAGTAGCTTATGGAGGCAGACAGTTGAAAGTACATGAGAAAAACTACCCACCCACGATTTAGAGTTGGCTGCCATCGTCTTTGCGCTTAAGTCTTGGCCCCATTATCTCCTAGGTGAGAAGTTTGAATTGTATACTGACCATAAATCGTTGAAGTACCTTTTCTCGCAGAAAGATCTTAACTTGAGGCAACAAAGTTGGATGGAGTTCTTGGCATCCTACGATTTCGAGATTTCCTATATCCATGGCAAGGGTAATGTGGTAGCAGACGCCTTAAGTAGGAAGAAGCTGACCTTGAGTCCTCTCTTTGTAGAAAGGCAAAGCTTGGAGTATATAGCAAACTTTAACTTTAGACCCTCCTCTGAAATTGTGCCAGGTATGTTAGCATCACTAGAGGTGCGGCCTACTCTTTTGGGCTCAATAGGAACCGTGCAACGAGAAGACCCTCAGCTAGTTGATGTGATGGATAAGCTAGTTAGGGGTGAGACTTCTAGTCACCTCAATAGATACTCCATCGATGACAAGGGTTGGTTGAGACGGGATGGAAGGCTATGCGTCCCACAAGTAAGGGATTTAGTGAAGACGGTTCTCGAAGAAGCACACCATTCTAAGTTGACCATACACCCAAACGGAGACAAGATGTATAAGGATATATAAAGGGTTTTCTTTTGGAATGGCATGAAGAGTGATGTAGCTGAGTTTGTCGCTAAGTGTTTGATATGCCAGCAAATCAAAGTGGAGCAGAAGAAGCCCGGTGGTCTGCTTCATCTTCTCGAGGTCCCACAGTGGAAGTGGGATAGCATTTCGATGGACTTTGTTGATGGGTTGCCCAGGTCGAGAAGGGGCAATACCAGTATTTGGGTAATAGCGGACAGGCTCACTAAAAGCGCTCACTTTATACATGTTAAAAGAAGAAGGACTGCCTCATCCCTAGCATCCATTTATCTTAAAGAAATAGTTCGACTCCATGGGATACCCTCCAGCATAGTGAGTGATCAAGATCCTATCTTTACGAGCGAGTTTTGGAAGAGTTTGCAAGAGGCAGTAGGCACACAATTATGCTTAAGCACGACCTATCACCCCAAACCGATGGTCAGACGGAAAGGGTGAACAGAGTATTGGAAGACCTCTTGAGATTGTGCATTCTTGACTTTGGAGGGACATGGGAGGATCATCTTCCTTTGGTGGAATTCGCCTACAACAATAGCTACCAAGCCACCATAGCCATGGCGCCCTTCAAAGCTTTATATGGAAGACCATGCCGATCACCAACTTGTTGGTGGGAGTCTACAGATAACCTCGTACTTGGGCCAGACATGATTAGAGAAACCTCAGAAAAGGTGGACTTGATAAGAAGACGGATGAAGGCCGCACAAGATAAACAGAAGTCCTACACTGACAAAAGAAGGGCCGACCTTGAGTTTGAGGTTGGAGATAGGGTGTTCCTTAAAGTATCTCCTTTGAGGAATGTCATTCGCTTTGGGTCCGTAGGAAAGCTAGCACCAAGATTTGTAGGACCATTTCCTATCATTGAAAGGATTGGGGACGATGGCTTACAGAGTAGAGCTACTCGAGAGATTGGCTGGAGTTCATAATGTTTTTCATGTTTCTCAACTACAAAAATGCTTACATGAATTTGTGAAAGTGGTGGAGCCAAGTATACTAGAGGAAGTAGAAGTGGAACGAGAAGCGACTGTGAGAAGAGTTCCAACTCGTATCTTGGGTACGGAAGTCAAAAAGCTACGCAACCGTGAAGTCAAGCTTGTTAAAGTTCAATGGATTGACGCTGAGGAAGACGCGACTTGGGAAGCTGAGAGGAAAATACGCACAGCCTACCCTTTTCTCTTTGAGGGTACCTCCTTGATCTCTTTTTCCGTAAGTTTATTCATGCTTATATCTATCTTTTAAGTATATCTCCTCAGTCCTATTCTTTATCCTTAGGTAGAAACCAATGGATGTAAACATGTATTTGAAACATGTTATGATTGATGGTTGCGAGTGGTTGTAGGTAGTTGCTAGTGGTTGCTCGTGGATGCATGTACACACACTTTAGGCGCTGGACCAGCTCAATCACTTTCATATTGCATATAAATGTGTGTGCATATTTAAATTAATGGATGTATAATGGTTGTGTTATCATATGAATGCTGCGTTTTGATGAATGGTTGTGCACACATGTAGAGGTAGTATGTATGGTTAGGATTATTTTGCATGCATAATGGACGCATGGCACTATTATTATTTGCATTAAGGAGGTCAACTGAATCAGTGGACCGCCTAATTTTTCATTAGATAAGGAACATATACACACACTTTTTGCATATGTTCATACGGCATTAGAAATCATGTAAGGAAAATGGATGCCTGTGTTTGATGGTTGAGTTGATGGATGATTGGATGTTAGGATATACATTCTCCTTAACTTGGAGATTTCGGGGGCGAAATCCTTTAAGGAGGGGAGAATGTAACACCTTGAATTTTCTATGAATATTAAAATTAACAATCCTAAGAATACTTAATTATTAAAGTGAGAATTAAGGGAAATGGGTTACGCCATTGCGTTCGTCTCGAAATTCTGCTTGGAATAGAGTCCAAGTTTTCGTGAATCGGACTTCGTATGAGGAAGTTATGGCCCTCGGAAGTTTCAGCAATTTTATATAAATTAAAACTGTTCAGAATAATAAAATTCGAAATTAAAAATTCAAATAGGGGAGCGGGCTGGGTGGGAATTCTTCCGTCCAAGGGCCAGGTCGACTAGGGGGTCGACCTACCCCCCTCCCCCCCGGGCAGATCTGAAATGTGACGATTTCTGACTCTTTGTTGAGTCATTAGGGCCGATGTGGCTGTTCTAGATAACTCTATCTAGTCTGGATGGTTGGGATTGCTCCTATGATAATCCAACGGCTTAGGTTGATTCAAACTTCTATAAAAGTGTGCCTAGACTCAAAGCCTAAACCTAAACAAAATTTGTCACTTGGCCACCACGTTGCTGCTAGGATAGTTCTCCTTCCTAAAGCTTAGGGATTAGCAAGTCAGAATTCTAATTCAAAAGACGAACAAATCATTCTCTTCTCTAACCTATCTTTGTGAGTATTATTTCTTTCACAATATAAGTAATAAATTAATTATGATGGGTTATAATTGGATTATGAGAACATGTCTGTTGAATTATGTGATGTTGTTTAAATTTGTTATCTTATGTTGGTAGATCTATTTCATATGTCCAATTATACATGTTTAACTTGATTCATTTTATGCAAGTTTGGGATGTAAATCATATGCTAGTTTGCATGTGAAACCTTATGCAAGTTTGGGATGTTAAATCATATGCTAGTTTGAATATGAATCTTATGCAAGTCCGTTTTTACATATGTTAATTCGTATGTGAATCTTATGCAAGTTTGGCATGTTAAATCATATGCTAATTCATATGTGAATTTTATGCAAGTTTGGGATGTTAAATCGTATGCTAGTTTGAATATGAATCTTATGCAAATCTATATGTGAATTGTACACAAGTTTATATGTGAATCAAGTATATACATATGCTAGTTTATATGCAAAAACATGTGATAAATTCATATGCAAGTTGTAGGAATCCATATGCAAGTTTAGGTGAAAACTATATTCACATTTTTAGGTGAAATTATATTCACATACGTAAGTTTAGGTGGAACCCATAATTCATACATGCAAGTTCACAATTTAATGTTTAGATCTGTATTTAGATCCATGGTAGTTTACGTAAATATATGATTATATATGACCATTGTCTATGCAAATTATTGGCTATGCAAATTTATGTTATAATTCCTATTTGCAAGTTAGATCTATTTTTATGTGTTATGCAAGTTGTGATGTTTCTTTTTTATAAGTTAGACTATTTGCGAGTCTAACATATTTCATATTTGAACATACGAATAGCGTGGGGACAATGGGAAAATATTAATTACGTAAATTGTGAATTGGCATAAAATAACTTTAAAGGCATATAATTAAATTGAGACATTAATTGGTATAATTTTTATACCTGAAAAGTATGGACATAATTTAGGTGACAATTATGGACATAAATAATTTGGAAATTATTGAAAATTTGAATAGGCATAATTAATTCATATTGGGGTGAAATAAATTGTAATAATAAACGCCTAAGACACGAGGTTAGACTCGTTTGTGGTGTAAGACTACCCGAATCCGCCCGAAAAATCCAGCAACTACAAACGGTAGTCTAATGAGAGAGGTCGAAGGCATGAATTAAATGCGTAACAATTGTGAAGACACGAGGTTAGACACGTTTGCGGTATAAGACTGCCCGGACCCGTCTGGCAAATCCAGCAACCGCAAACGGGAGTCTAATGTGGGAGGTCTTACAAGGTTACGGTTATAATGAATTAAGTAACACTTAACCAAAATAAACATGTGGTGAGACATGGGGGTTAAGTGGGTGACATGGGTGACATGTGAAATACGATTAGAAACACTTAACCAAATTGAAACATGTAAGAAGACATGAATAAGAAGGGGTTAAGTGGAAAATTCTAGTGGGGACCAAGCATAGGTGGAAATCTTGTGTCAAGCATGGGGGATCCATTTCAAACCAGTAACCCATTAGGTATCTTTGTGAGATGGAGTTAGATCGAGGACGGGACACGCTTACTGGTTTTGATTGTAAGAGGTCAAAACGGGTTAATGGTGGCAACGCAAGTCCAACGGGGTCATGTGCGTGCGTGGGCCCGGGCTGATAGGTAAGACGTTGTTGCATCATGTAGAAATAAGTCGTGCATCTTTAGTGGTATAGGGTTGCCACTTTGGGGAGTGATACACCCCACTGTGGGACAAGCACGGGTATCTACGAGTTAGGGAGCTGATCGCATGGGGGTAGTGGGTACAACTAGTGGAGATAGGGGCAGGAGGCACCTATGGAGACAGCTAGAGGTACACGAAACTACCATTATGATTATTATGTTCAGTAGGTGGGATCAACTTTTAGGGTGGCTAGTAGTGGTGCAGTATAGTAATTATCTTATAGTGATTAGGAGCGAGATTAATGTAAGAATATTCCTCTTGTTTGTTTTGTCTTGCCCACTTGTTTCACAGTCATTCCTTGTTTTACTAGTTTATGCCTTATCCTAATTACTTTAATAATTATATCGTTAAAGTTATCGTACTCACCAGACTTTATGTCTGACCCCCCCCTTTGTTTTCGCCTCTTCCCCCCCCCCCCCCCGCCCCGTAGGTTCTCAGGGTAGGACTAGTGCTAGTGGGGCTTGATTCGGATCTTTCTCTCTCTTTGGAAGTGCTTGGATTGCTGAAAGTAAAGCTCAGCTCATCTCTTTTATGGCTACTTATGTTGGGATTATGCTTTTTACTTTATGTACTCAGAAAACAATTTGTCAAGATGGATTCTAAGTGTACTTGGTTTTACTGTTGGTTTATGATGTTGTTGTAATCAAACTATTTCTCCGCTACAATAAAAGTTGTTTTAAATTTCTCAAGTATCAATATATGTATCTGTCTTGTTATATTCTGTTCTATTCACCAATAATACTCCATGAAAGTTAATGCAATCCCTTTGAGAGTGACATTAATGGACGTGGGGTGTTATAGTTAGTCCTGAAGAAAGATGGTTCATGGAGTATGTGTACGGATAGCAGAGCTCTCAACAAGATCACTGTTAGATACAGATTTCCTGTGCCAAGAGTTGATGATCTATTAGATCAAATCAGTGGGTCTGTTATCTTTTCGAAGATTGATTTGAAAAGTAGTTATCATCAATTCGAATTAGACCAGGGGATGAATGGAAGACCGCTTCAAGACTCGTGAGGGGTTGTATGAATGGTTGGTTATGTCGTTTGGTATGTTGAATGCACCAAGTACTTTCATGAGAGTGATGAATAAAATTTTCAGACCATATATTGGTAAGTGCGTTGCGGTTTATTTCGATGATATCCTGATCTATAGAGCTAGCATGGAGGAGCATATACAACACTTGAAAGCAGTGTTGATGATTCTACGTCGAGAACAATTCTATGTTGCAACAAAGAAGTGTGTGTTCATGACATAAAGTGTTTTATTATTGGGATACATTTTTTATAAGGAAGGAATACAGGTAGATCAGAATAAAGTCGTTGCAATCAAAGATTGGCCGCAACCAAAGACTATGATAGAAGTTAGAAGCTTTCATGGTTTGGCAACATTCCATCGAAGGTTTATTCCACACTTTAGTAGTGAGATGGCTCCTGTTACTAATTACATGAAAGGAAAATAGTTTATGTGGACGAAGGAAGCACAATTTTCTTTTGAGAAGATCAAGGAGCTTTTGACGATAGCACCAATCCTCGTGTTGCCAGATTTTCAGTTGTTATTTGAGTTACATACAGATGCATCGAAAGTTGGAATTGGAGGAGTGTTGAGTCAGAAGGGTTGGCCTCTTGCATATTTTAGTGAAAAACTATCTAGGGCAAAGATGAGATACAATACGCATGACGTGGAGTTTTATGCTATTATGCAAGTCGTGAAACATTGGAGACATTACTTATTTCACAAGAGTTTGTCATATACACTGACCATGAAACATTGAAGCATTTGCAAGGACAATATAAGATTTCTGCTAGGCACGCGTCATGGATTGTGTACTTGCAACAATTTACATTTGTTGTAAAGCATAAATTTGGAGTAACTAATCGCGTAGCTGATGTTTTGAGTTGAAGGAATCATTTGCTAATGACTATGCAAGTCGAAGTAATTGGTTTTGATGTACTTCCGTAATTGCTAACGGCAGATCCATACTTCTCGCATATCCCAGACAAAGTCAAGGAAGGGAATATGAAAGATTATGTGTTAATCAATGGTTTTCTATTCAAAGGAAAACAATTTTGTATTCCAGGTTGCAGTTTAAGGATGAAAATTGCCAGGGAATTGCATGAGGAAGGACACGTGGGTCGTGATCATACTCTGAAGTTGATTTCTGACTCTTACTTTTGGCCATATATGAGGAAAGAGGTCGAGAAGTTTGTGCAGAGATGCCATGTTTGCCAGATATCTAAGGGAACTGCCACTAATGCAGGATTAAACATGTCGTTGCCTGTGCCTACTAAGCAACGGATGGATATTAGTATGGATTATGTCTTTGGATTGCCAAGGACACAACGAGGCAATGATTCTATCTATGTGGTAGTAGATCGTTTTTCAAAAATGGTTCATTTTATTGCTTGCAAGAAGATGGCCACTAATGCAGGATTAAACATGTCATTGCCTGTGCCTACTAAGCAATGGGTGGATATTAGTATGGATTTTGTCTTTGGATTGCCGAGGACACAACGAGAAAATGATTCTAACTATGTGGTAGTAGATCGTTTTTAAAAAATGGTTCATTTTATTGCTTGTAAGAAGATGGTAGATGCTGTGAATGTTGCTCAGTTATTCTTTAGAGAAATATATCGTCTTCATGGGTTACCTGAATCCATTGTCTCAGACAAAGATACCTGTTTTCTAAGTCATTTCTGAATCAATTTGTGGAAGATGATTGGGACAAAACTGAAGTTTAGCAGTGCTTATCATCCACAAACAGATGGACAGATAGAAGTAGTGAACAGATCTTTGGAAAATTTGTTGAGATGCCTTGTGAATGATAATTTGAAAAGTTGGGATACGAAGTTGTGTCAAGCTGAGTTTGCACAAAATCACACTATTAATCGAAGTACGGGGTTCAGTCCATTTCAAGTTGTCTATTTAATCGTTCCAAGAGGACCAATAAACTTGTCTATGGTTCCACCGTAGAAAGCGATTGTTAAACGGGCCAGTGATTTTGTCAATGAGTTGCAGGAATGCCACAAAGTTGTGCAAGGTCGATTGCTTAAAATGAATGAGAAGTATAAACAAGTTGTAGATTTGAAATGACGAAGTGTTAACTTCGAAGAGGGAGACTTTGTCTACGTAGTGTTGACGAAAGATCGTTTTCCTATTGGAACGTACAATAAGTTGAAAGCTAGGAAGACTGGTCCTGTAGAAATTGTAATGAAGATCAATGAAAATTCTTATTAGTTGAGATTACCGGATGACGTCCATACCTATGATGTTTTCAACATCAAGTATTGAATTCCATATTATGAAGATAAGTATATCAAAGAAGAGGAAAGTGTGAATTCGAGGTTGAACTCTTGTCAACCTGGGGAGGATGATACAACGCATCATGGAAGATGCTTTTATGCGAGCTATAGGTCGTCCAACGATCTAAGGAAGTCGTTCAGTTACCTAGAACGAGAAGGAAGGGAGAGCAGGTCGTCCATGGAGTTAAAGCTTGAAGAAGTGAAATATCAGTCGCTCAACGAGCCGATGAATCATGAAAAGAAGCCCAACGATCCAAAAAGGTCGTTCTCCAACTTGAAGAGAAGGGGCGGGCTTGAGGAAGCATTGTTAAACCATACAGAAAAGGGTTCGATCACTCCTAAGTTGTTCATTCCAAGGTCGTTCGCTCCTGGGTCGTTTACTCATAAGTCGTTCACTCTGGGATTGTTTGTTATTAGGTCGATCGCCCCTGGGTCGTCAGCGCTCCTGAGTAGTTCACTCCTCGGTCGTTCGCCCTTGGGTCGCTACTGGCAGAAGTTAATATGAGTTGTTAAAGAGAGGGTTATTTGTCATAGTTGGATTGTTCGTTCCATTGTAATGTCGTCGGATCGTTCACTCCATTGTTTGTGTAGTGCTGAAGGGTCGCGTGTTGTAGTTGGGTCATTCGCTTATACTTGGGTCATTCGTTCTAGGCAAAGCGTGTTGTAAACCCTATAAATAGGGGTAGGGCGTGAGTTGTAAAGGAGGTTGATTGTTGAATAAATTTGTGTGTGAGAATTGTGCCACCATTAAAATTAGAAGTTGAGTGTGATCTCCTTTCTCCATCTTCAGGTATCACTTGAATCAACGAATTTGAAGTCGATTCACGGTATCGCTTGAGAGTGATCAACGTTCAAAGATTCGTAGATCGACAACACGGTATCTTGCAAGATCAATGTGTTGAAGATAACGAGATTCCAGCATCGAAAGATCAACAAAGTTGAGCATTTATCTCATCCCTGATCTTTTTTCCACGAATCCATCCATTCGTGTGGAGTTTAGATCCTGGAGCTGCGCCAGATGGTGATACTCAGATTGATGAACGAGATGATGGAAAGTTCGGATGTCTTAATTGGGTGATGAATTGAGGATGAAGCAATTTAGAGTACGCGGTTGTTGAAGATTGAAGGGGGTTTACAATCTGGTTTGAACGACATGCTGGGTTATTGGGAGTTCGAACAGTGGAGTTTGGTTTGTCCAATATGGAATATTAACTAGAGAGGTGTTCACGGTATGGAAGCTAAATACTTTGTGGCATTTTTGCAGTAAGGTTGAAGTGATGATAGAACAATGATCTGATGGATAATGTAATGATTGGGTTTTTGCGGCAATATTTGAGTGAATTTGGTAGTGGCAGCGTTCGACAAGTTGTGGAGATGATATAAGAAGATGGTAGCTTGTCAACAAGATAGTTGATGAAATGTCGGAATGGATTATTGAAGTGTTTAGGTTGTTCTCTTTTTTGGAGCTGCTCAGGATTTTGTTCCAGGAATTGGTCGACGTGTGCAAGCCAAGTAAGGTACATGTTTTTAATAAATTTAAATTACATAGAAAATTTAATGAAGTGGTTCATTTTAAATAAATAAATACGTAATCGATAAATAGAATAATTGTAGGTGATAAATTAATTCGTTCAAGACAAGTGAAGTAGCCGCATAACTAAGACGATATGGAATTAAATCGGATATTCAGCAAAGAAAATCAAGGTGAGTTAATCTCACTCAATTAAATTATTGGGAACTATTTTTAATAGTTCAAAATTTATTTATTGCTTGACGATTGATAAATTGATTGATATAAAGTAATTATAGTATATAATAATATTATATAACAATAATATTGGTGATTGAATATTCCCACAGTACCATTATCGGATACTGGCAGTACCATTAGCGGATGATTTCCCTATGCGCCCCACAATATATAGTGAATGACCTTCTATACCGCGAAATCCTGTCTTGAAGCAGGATGGGTATTATTATTGTTGACTAACATTTGTGGATGCAGTAAAAACAAGTTGGAGGGATCCAGCTGGATTCCTCACATTTAAATTATTTGTTTTACATATATGCTCATATATGATGTGTTTTATAATCTGTGATAGCTTATGGTATGTTTGGTTGTGTCAGTAACATTGATCGTTGATTTTGGATATCATGAATATAAAAATAATATACATATTTCAACATAGAAAATTGAAATATAAAAAGAGTTCAAAGAAAATACCTACTTTTAAATAGAAATATTCATTTGAAATCCAAATTATAATATAATTTAAAAGTAAAGGTTTGTTTAAACAAATGTGTTAATGAGGCGATTTTATAAACGATGTTCATAAAGAAATGAAACGGATACCTTTTAAGAATTTGGGAAAATATGGATTTAAAAATAGTAATAAAAAGATAAAGTGAGCTGGAAAGAAGATAATTATTTTCAAATAGAAATGTTTATTTCAGAAACATAATTAAATAGAATTTAAAAATAAAATATGTGTTCTAAAACAAATGAGATGAAAAGGCAATTTTATAGGTTAAATTATTATTGGGAAATTTGAGGAAATGTAAAGTGTGTGTGAATTTGGGAAAGAAATGGAAATCGAATAATAATTCGATATTTTAAATAGATTTCAAATCCTCCAATTCCAAGGGAAATTATAAAAGAGATTATAAGGGATAAATTTATAATTTTAAATTATAAACAGACTTTAAACTTGAAGTGCAAGTAAGAAATCAAATTGACTAAAGAAGTCGAGTAATGAAGTGTATTAAGGAATATTATTCACGGGTAAGGTGAATAGGGATTAAAAAAGGAATTTTGTTAGGAGGAGTTTTTAAATTTATAAATGCTAATGGAATTTTAGTCAAACTAAATTTGAATAATATAATATATATTATATTAAAGAAATTTATATAAGGTTTATGGATAATAATTTTGAATTGTAAGAATTTACAAATGATATATGCACACAGATATTTTAAAAATGAAATGAAGTTTATTGGAACAAACCTATAAGATGTTTATGAAATTTGTTTATATAATCAACTTCATATAAGTTGTAATGTTAAATTTAATCAACATTATAATCAAACTTCATACAAGTGTATATATATAAGTTTATAACATGGTTTGAATTTAAACTTTATATAAGTTTATAACATTATAATGGTCTGGATTTAATTAAAGTTCATATAAGTGTATAAGTTGAACGAAATCATTTGAATATAATTAAACTTCATATAAGCTGAGATGAATATCCCATTTGAAATAAAAATGGATATTGGAATTTTTGTTCGATAGCGATTAAGAAATGGAATTAAGGAAATTAGAAACTGACTGGAGATTAGTGAGTTGAATAATGTTCTGAGTGTCGATCTGATGTTGGTTTCGGCCTTCAGGGTTGACACTTAGGGAATTATTCTCTACTAGCTTACGGTTAGTGACTAATGACCGAGATGAGAGATTCGTTCTTAAAAGTATTTTAAATTGAAGGGATTTCGAATATTCTTATGTTAATATAAGAACAGAAATAGGAATTTCAACTATTGGAAAATAAGAGAAGTTATATTTAACGAACAAGGAGACTAAATGAAAAATGGATATTTAATCAGCGAATTCAATTTTCTTTTATGGATGAATGGTTGTTTTATCTGATAGTTAAATAACCTACTATCAAATCTTTCCTATATAATTGTTGGTACAAAAAGACCGGGATCGAATTTATATTCGAAAACCATTCTGAACTAACTAATACGAATACATAGAATATACAAATTGAAGATGGAGCAATGAAGACTGAAGTTCTTCATAAGCGAAAGGACTACTTGTCGAATTCTCTAGAGTCGCGCTCGGAGATATTTTGATGGTGATCCTATCGTGGTTGAAATTGACGGATGGAAAGGACTACTCGTTACAGATCTATAGGGTGATTCCTAGGTAGGAGAGTGTCTTCGGTTTGTCCAGTCCCAGGACAACTTGTATATACGAATGTCTGACAAAGTATTTCCGAAGGACCACGTACGTTGATTTTTACAAACATATTTCTGTTGATGGTGGAGAATGGCCATTCTCTTATGTAATGACCCGCATTGGCAGGGGTAGTATGATTAATTTATTTAATTATATCAATGGTGATTAAAAGGATTTAATGGTCGTTGAATTAAATAATGGTGAATATTTAATTTAAAATAATAAATTAAATAATATATTTAATTCTGAAATAATCAGAATTGGCTGAAATGGCGATATGGTGTGAACTGGGAAATTCAAATTATATAATTCAGTTTAGAATTGAATTTGAATAACGAATATATTGAATCGACAACGTTATAACGTATAAATTATATTATAATTATAATCGAGCTCGAAATGGCGCGGTAGTTCGTGATTTGGCGATTCGAACTTTAAACGAATATGCAGAAGCCGTTTTAAATCGGATTTCTGTGAAACAAGAAACGTTAGGAGCTGATGGAGTATATTTTTCTAATGGAAGAGAAAAAACGAGATTTCTTCGTGTAGAATTTGATTTATGTCCAAATCAAATTTTAGAAAAGTCGTTGTGGAATTCCTTTATAATTAGTAACGTTTTATTTACGTTATAAAAGTGTTTTCAATATATTTGAATATCGGGTATGAATTTAGACAAGATTCTTTTGAGACGTAGTGATAATTTAATTTTTAGAATTTTACTGTAATTTTTAACTAATTAAATAAGCAACTTTTTATTTGGAGTATTTTGCACCCTTAATTAGCAATTTTGGGATTTCACAATATGAGTTAATCTACCAGTATTATTATATTTTTGGGACCGAGGCACATCGCTCGATACAACTGTATACTTATCTCTGTCTGTAGCAGTCGGACATGAATGAAATCTTACGTAAGACAGTGTATTGGAACTTAAAACAAATATATGTTTTATAGGTACTCCACGTTGAAGAAACCTTTCTTAACCTAAATATATATTTCTATGATCAAGGACGAAGCCACGTTTCCCTTCTTTTTTCGCAAGTTCTCCTTGCCTCAAACACAGAACGTGGACTCCTCTATATCAAACAAAACACTATATAACATCTAAATCCGTATAACCTAAACACTTTATTTTCTCTGGTAAATCATCAAACCCGCCGTCAGTTTTCCCTCCACAACTAAAGTGTGTATTTTTACATCTTTTTAAAATCAAAACAAATTGATAATGACGCCTGAACCACCATGTAGCGTGAGGAGGAGTGTAGAACACGGTGTGAACAAGTGGTGCGAGTTGGATGGTTCACGTATGGTAAAGCACATGTGGGTTTATGGGCTCATGCATGAAGTAAACGCTGAGCTTGGTCTTCATTTTTGGGTGAGCGTGGAGTGGCCTGAAGTGTTGCATTTCGTCTAGAGAAGGAGATGAGGATCGGAAATGGCTGATGATGGAGTCACGGGTTTTCCTGTGTGCTGATGGGAGAAGGAGTATTAAAGGGGCTGATTTAAGCTAAGTATGTATAATTAGGAATTTTATATTTATTAATAATAAAGTGTTTGAAATGGCATGGGTTGAAATGGGAGTTAGAAGATGGAACAGAACGGAAATGGTGTGGAGCGAAACTGGATCATCATTTGATCGGTGAAGAAAGTATCTGGTGCAGATTGTTTTGGTGGGCCGAGAGTTTCAAAAGTAAAGCCCGCACTTATTGGTTGAAGGGGGAACAAGCTACGTGGGCTGATATGAAAGTTATTGGGGCGGGCTGAATGGGTGAGGCCTGATATTTATCTCATTAGGATAATTTAGATTTAAATTAAATTGAAATAACGTATTTACTTTTACATTAAATATCTTGAACATACTATATCAGAATTTCGAACGGTTAGTCACGTTGGGATCGTAGGAACAACGGCTACACACTGGAACTGACTGGGAGTGAATCCAATCTCGTTGCAATTTATCACAAAATAAATTGTCCATCTGAATCAAATCGAGCGATGGTTATCGTTATTAACGATGATCATCCAATGTGAGTAAATCTCACTAACTCTGAACAGTTTATAAATTTATGTTGTATTTTTAGAACTGTTAAATATTGGCTGATTGACTGTGTGTTGACTATTTGATTGAATTGCTAGTCAGTTAGTTGAATTTCTATATTGATTCCGTTTAACATAATATATCATATGGAATTGAAAGTAATGTTGATTTCATTGTGTAACATCTATGGATGCAGGGAAACAGGTTGGAGGAACCCAACTGGGTTCCTCAACATTTATTTTACTGTTTTTCATATATTGTGATATATGATGTGATATATAATCTGTTGTCGATTATATGTGTTTGGACGATACTGATCATCGTGATTTGATATGTTTAATACCATAACATACCGAAATGTTGATAAGGGAATATTTTCAAAGTGATATTTGAAAATAAAATATTTATAAATGGAATATTTATAAATAAGAAATATTTATAAATTGGGATATTTATAAATAGGAGATATTTAGAAAAAGAAAAAAAACGTTATAAAAAGGAAACTGTTATAAGAAGGAAATCATTTTAAAGTGGAGAACCGTTACTAAAAGTAAATCTTTAAAAATGAATAAACGTTGTTAAAAGGGAAATCTTTATAAAGCGAATAAAGGATTTAAATCGAATATGGTATTCGAAAGTTAGTAAATCGAATTAGTTATTCGAAAGGGGTTAGTCGAGTCGAGTTAGTTGAATAGAGTTAATCGAATATTTGTTGTTCGAATAAGAGTTAACCAGTTAGAGTTAATCAATTAGAGTTAACCCGTTAGAGTTAATCAGTTAGAGTAAATCGAAATAGAATTAAAGGAGTTATCGAATATAGTTTATTCCAATAGAGTTAAAGGAGTTATCGAATATAGTTTATTCGAATAGAGTTAAAGGAGTTATCGAATATAGTTTATTCGAAAACAATTAAAGGGGTTGTCGAATATAGTTTATTCGAAAGGAGTTAAGTGAAACGAGTTAATCGATTAGAGTAAATCAAACAAAGTTAATCAAACAGAGTTAATCGATAGAGTTAAATCGAATAGGAGTAAATAAATTAGTTGTCGTTATATTATTCGAGTTAGGAAATAAAAGTCATATTAAAGATAATGTATTTCGGATGCAGGAGAATATAACACCATTGTTATCATCACTTAAACTTGTAAAAGAAGGGGGTTCGTAAATAGAATCCGAGGGTTCGTAGGAAGTTTGTTAAAGAATTAAAAGGGGAACTTTGTCTATTTCAAGGTTAGAAACGTTGTTCAGTTAAGGTCTGAGAGGTAGTATTACCCCAAATTGATTGGCTTCGTTTTTAATTTAGAAATGGTTAAGGTTCGAGAGTGAAAGTAATAGTGATATGTAGATAAACAAAAGGAAATGTTTTCCAGTGTTAATAACATATATTTTTTAAACATAGAAAATAAGGAGATATATATATATAGATATATATATAGATATATATATATATATATATATATATGATTGATGATTGATTGATAGAATTTCCATGTGGAAATAATATCGTTGTTTGCACACGTATTTTCCTTCGATAGTTAAATCACAGACTATCGAAGTTTTTGACCATTTTAACGTTGTTAATATGGAGAGACCGATTGGATTATTATCCAAAGAACCACTCTGTATTGGCATAAGTGTTGCGAATCATATATGCCAAAGATAATTGAAGACGGAGTAAAGTGCAAGGGCTATTGTATAAGTCTTAGATAACAGTGTCTAAGATGGATATACTGAATAGTGCCTTCGGTTCATCCTGTTCCTGGATGACTTGTATGGACGGATGTCTGACAAAGTATTTCCAGACGGTCACGTACATTGATTTCTTCAACCGTACCAAGAGTGGAAGCAGAGAAGGCAACTTCTTTAGCTAACACGTAATGTACTGTTGTAGATGTCAATTAGTGATTTTCGATGGATTTGACGATGTGGCATTCAAAGTGAATCTGATGTGATGATGAAGCGTAACCTCAAGCCTCTCAACCGGTAAACGACAGAAATCGGGCAGGCAGCATGGCTAAGTCGGTCGCACCGAAGTAGGGTGTATAATCACTTGATCTAGAGTTTCATTCATTTCTAAAAATCTATTGTTGATGCTGTCCCATTCGGGAAACGGTTGCTAATCCCAACCGTTGGTGATATACATTCGATACACTCAAGCGAAATGAGTGGTCGGTCATGTGTGGCCGGGTTGCAAGATATTCTTGTTGAACCCAGTGTATTCCTTTCTAGAGGTACACTAGCGAAAGGTGGTTCCATACCTTGTCATAGTTGTAAATCCATTACCCAATACGTGCTTGCGGTTTTGATTGTATACTATATATGTAGAACGTGAACTGAAAGCGTTTCTGCTAGATGATTAATATATTGTGGTTGGTAGACATTATTTGTGAAAACCCGTAACTTCCCCGTAAAGGAAAGCGGCGGATAGTTCGAGAACAAGCCACAACAGAACGCATATAAAAGAACATTTCATTGTATATTACAACAATGCATCAGATTACAAGAATATACAGAGTATGAATAAATATTACACAGAAATATCAGAGATTTAAATTACATTTAAATACATAGCAGCGGAAAATAATACAATACACAACTAGAAGAGATATACGGATACAAAGCTTTCCGGATATCGTTCCAGCTGTAAACCAGGATCCTGTGAATATAAATCTGCAAAACCAAAACTACTAGCTGCCCGTGTCAAAATAAGGGCACCCAGAGTTTAGGTTAAAACAATAAACTCCAGGTCAGTCATGTGACTGGTGTGAGAACTAAAACAGTTAATCTTTATTTTTAAAGTTAGGTAAATCAAGGGACCACGCCGTATAACACGGAACGGGTTTCCTCCCAAGAATACCAGTGCATAAAACAAACAGCGCAATGCTAAATAAAGAAAAATGAAGCTGTTATAAGACCCAGTTCCCATCATACAATGCAACGCAAGCCGGAGGATAGGGTTTTTACCTTATAATAGCCAAGAATGCTTGATACGTTTAAAACAAATCACTTGATACTATTATAAGTGCATAGTGTATAAAACAACTTCAAATCATAAGTATCAATCATAGACGGCATGAATGCCCTATAACACTATGTCGCCATATATAGGTTATACAATCAAAATCGCAAAGTCACGTATTTGGAAATTGGGTTTCCATCTATGAACCGAGGCAAAAGATAGTCCTCAACCGATTCGAGACGCTCTAGCCCGTGTCTCAGGCAAGTACTCAGTCAAGCCTTTGGATCGTCAGGGCCGGTCCACCGATGTGGATTAAAATGCCTGAACACTACGTTTCCCCGCCCTATGGGGCGTAGGTGAGCCAACTAAATGACTCCATCGGACCCGGATCGTCCGATCAAACCGAGGCGCCTTGCAACAGCAACAACCACATAAGTCAAACTCGTCAGGGCGTGTAAAACCACTGACGCCACTTTTTAGCTAGAAGGAAACGCATGCCCTCCCTGAGGTCCGTCTCCCGTTTTTGGTTCATACCGGGTGTGAAACTCGCGAATCAACGTTACACAAAGCTACGCCACAAAGACCGTGCTTCGATCATCAACCAAAAGACTTTGCTTTTCAACAGAAGCCTTGATCATTTGCCACTTTGGCATGCCACACAGGCAATTCACTCCATGCGTTTGATATCCATCAATATATAACCCCTGAGCTCGTACGTCTCAGAGAAGGGTGTTAAGCAAGAGAATAAATTCTCCGCCGCCAAACAGATATATATTTAATAGAGATCAATCACACGGACTAAAATCCAATGTCAGACACACAGTCCATTTACAAGTCCGTTCTGGGTCTGAACGAAACCGGAGGCACCTAGTACCCCGCATATCCATCGATCTCCAAGTACGTCTGGACGATCACTAACTGTTTCCATCTTCTTGGGTGTACAGCCCAATCAAGATCATCAGTAATCACCCAAACGACGTGAAGACTTCCGGTCTTCGACCATCATCTTCATCTTCGACTTATCGTCGTATCAGTTATTCAGAATGGGATAAACCCGGTCTTTTCGAATAACTCGCGTATATTTTAAATAAGTGTTACACAAACACAACATACGCCTCATTCCAATTCATTAGTTACTAACCGTAAATTAATCAAGAGAATAATTCCCTAAATATTAACCCCGAAGGCCGAAACCAACATCAGATCAATATCCAGAAAACCATTCTGCTTGGCTAACCGACAGTTAGTTTCTAAATTTCACATTCATAAGGAAAGGTTCCCATTAATTTTATCCAAGATAAATTCCTTGAATTTATTCTTTATTCTATTTTTGAATCTCAATTCAAACTAGTCGGGATTAGCGAACCTTACCGAAGTAATTATTTATTTTAATTTCCCCATCCCAACCTATTCATCCCATGAAGTAAATCTGGTAATACTTCATATCTAACACCATAGTGTTATCGGTAAATTCAATTACCATTTCACGTTCAAATCTAATTAAAGATTTAACTATCGCCTGGAGCAAAACTGGTGATACTCCATTTTCGATCATTTCAATCTAATTAAAGATTCATTAAAACTCCACTTAGTTTTAATCTTCGACTGGGTTAAAGAATCAGTGTCATTTAAAACACGGTTCACGATAAACCCAAAATCACATTTCTATTGATTATCGGGTTAAAGGACGAGTGTTATTTAAAACACTGTCCACGATAAACCCAAAAATCAATATCAATTCAATTCCAATTAAATATTATTTAATTGGTACACTTCATTAAATCTAAATAAAAAGATTTAATCTTTTCTCAACGGGGTTCAGGAACAGTGTTAGTGAAGACACCATTCACGACAAACCCAAATCACATTTGATATTAAATACGAGGCTCTGAATAGAAAATATCCCGGCTTATATTCAATATCAAATTCTACGACTAACAAATGTCGTATTGGAAATAACGATATAAATATATATCTTTCAAATTTCCATAACAACATCTGTATAATCACGAATTCCAACATCGAAATATTCCGAAGACAATTTCGATTCAAATCCACTCCAATGCAATCATTGGAAATTCTGGTTATTTTTAAAACCCTTTTTAAATTCAATTTATTTATTTAAAAATAAATAGAATTATAATTCTAGTTCAAAACTAGTTTACTTTGATAAAAAACTATTTTTATCTTTTCAAATATGGAGATTTTCATCTTAATACTTTTAAAATCATTTCTTATGATTTTACACAAATTATTACTATTTTTAATAATTTTATCAAGGCCCGTACAGTCGATTTCCATCAACGGCTATCGAACTGCGCTTACAGCGACCTTTTTCGAATTTGATTTGGACGTATCTCCAAATCCAACCGTTAGATTTCAAATTTCTAATATTCGTTAGAAAGCTCTTTTCGATACGAACCCAATGGTTCCGGTTTTAGGAGAATCCGACGGTCGGATCTCCCGTAATGTCCGTTTGAAATAAGTGGTCGAAATTCGCGAACTGCCGCGGCGCGGCGCGTTCTATTCAGGCCATTATATTATATATATAATATATATAATATATATTTCGTCGATTTCTATTTAAAATGAATTATATAAATAGTTTTAAATTCGTTTCAAAAGCAATTTCAACTTCCATTTCAATTCAAATCAAAATTGAATTCTTCTTTATAAATTCGTTTTAAAATTCATTTCTTATTCAATTCAAATTTCAATTCAATTTGAATTCGTTTCAATTTGCTTTCAATTCAATTTGAATTCGTTTTATATTCAATTCATTTCGAAATCGTTTTCAATTCATTTCATTTCGAAATCGTTTTCAATTCATTTCATTTCGAAATCGTTTTCAATTCATTTCATTTCGAAATCGTTTTCAATTCATTTCATTTCGAAATCGTTTTCAATTCATTTCATTTCGAAATCGTTTAAAATCGATATAAATATCGTTCACGTCAAAATGGCGTCAATCTAACCAACACGGCTTCATAAATTTCTATTTTCAAATATTCTATTTCAAATATTTCTTTTTCAAAATAGTTGTTATTATCAAAATATTTCGTTCAACACATGACCAATCTCAATGGATGAGTACTGTCAACACATGAACCTTTATTTTATATTAATAAAGATGTAAATTTTATTACTAAAATATTTCGTTCAACACATGACCAATCTCAATGGATGAGTACTGTCAACACATGAACCTTTATTTTATATTATTCTTTATTTTTCAAATTGGAATGAGGCCCAATCAATTACCATATAAAGTTAATTATATGGATTTCATAAAACACATGTATATAATAGCATTGAAAAATAATCAACCATCAACCAAAGTGCACTACACTGTATAAGCATCAAATATAGATATCTAACGCTTATAACAGCCTGTCAATCGATCGATCGACATATTTAATCAATCAGGATGAGTGAACTTCAAATTTCATCCCAACACCTGTGTGGGGTTTCAAACAATCTAACACATATTTTATTTGTGCTGTTGGGCAATGTGTAAAATTTATCGTCCCAATCAATGTCCTTCAAATAGGTGTACATAAACAAACCGTCCGGTTTGTAAATGAATATTTTATTTTATCCACTTTCACTATATTCATATTCACGTTAAAAATTATATTTTTAACGATACTACACTTTATTTTAACATATGAATTTCTATTCAGTTCATTCTTTAAATAAAATGATATTTTTATTTTTTTTCTAACTTATTTTAGAAAATTTCGGCGGCATAACGGCACGATACTAGAAACGGGACAAGGCCTAGCCTTATCCCCGGTCTAGTGAAGGCCCACGCCATTCACACATCAATCAAATTCACCAAACAGCCAAATTCAAATCAAATATCCAACTAATCTATGCAACCAAACAAACAAGTCCATGGTCTGTGGACGATTGTGTCGGGTGCTACTAAGCACCGTCTGCATCCTAGTATATATATATAACAAGAAAATGAAATTGAAAGGTGAGAAATTCTCACAGATAGCTATCCAGCTCCACGGCACTTCATTGATAGAAATCTTCGTCGTTCTGCCTCTTTTCACCTTAGTCGCCCGTAGCCACTACATATGTAAAAATCGAATTTTTACTTCGCTATTCAATATATAAAAATCGAATTTTTGCTTTGCTATTCTATATATAAAAATCGAATTTTTGCTTTGCTATTCTATATGTAAAAAAAAAATCCCATTTCAAAATATAGATTTCGCCTTCATATAAAAATAAAGATTTCTCCTTTTCAAAAATAAAGTTTATATTTTTCTCGAAGTAAAAATCATATTTTTACTTCACTACTCATATCAAAATATCGTTTTTATTTTTGCTATCTATACAAAGATGTTATTTCTAATATTCCTACAATGCAAAGATCATATTTTTATCTTTCTTCAATATAAAAGATTATATTTTTACTACTTTAAAAAATATAAAAATCATATTCTTAATACTTTAAAAATATAAAAATCATATTTTTATTATCTTCACATCATAAAAATTACATCTTTCACCTATATAAATTCACGTCTTTCACTTATATAAATTCAGTTTTTAATACCATAAAAATTCAGTTTTTACCATATTAAAAAAAATTCAGTTTTTAATGCAAAACAAAAATCAGTTTTTAAATGCAAAACAAAAATCAGTTTTTCTTATATAAAAATAAAATCAGTCTAGAAAATAAATTATTTAATTAAATAAGAAAACTTACTGACGATAGAGGTGGTGCGGTTTTTCTCTTGCAGGGGGGGGGGGGCTCGCCGTTGACTTCAGAAGAAGAGGGAGAGGAGCGGGATGGTCGGGGTGGCGCGCTGAGGTGGCGCAGGCGGAGGGCGAGGTCGGAGGAGGGGAAACGCGTGCGGGTTTGGGGGGTTTCGCGTTGGCTTCGAGGTGGAGGCGATTGTCGCACCGCTGGGGGGGGGGGGGGTCTGTCGCGCCACCGCGACTGCGGCGAGGTCATCGGGGAGGGCGGCGGCTCCTCCCCGCTTCGACTCCTTCGTCTTCTTTTTTTTTTCCTGATAAAACTCGATTTGGAAATAAAAAGGAGGGGCCAGAACGAAATAAAGGGGGAGAAGAGAGATAATGTAATTTTTTAATTGCAAAAAGTTGACTTTTACATACGACCTCTAAACGAGGTCCACCGCCTGTCGCCCATAGCGTTTCACCCCCATTCCGAACACAATGGGACATGTACCGCAAGCTGAATCGACCGTTTCGATCAGTTTCCGTTGAATTTACATTTAAATCACTATATTGAATTTTTAACGTACATTTCAAATTACCGGGGTCGCATACTAAATCTATAAATTGCAGAAAGATATTTTCTAGCTTCGTATTGACGATACGGTCTTAACAAAACTAGTTTCGTCGAATTCGGAGACCGTTTGAAAAATGGCCATTTTCCAGTCGATTAAAATCAACTGAAACCGGTCAAACGCGTTTTCCTTTGCCACGCTCACATATTGATTCGAAAAATTATGAAATTTGGAATCTAGCAATAATTTAACATCACGGACCCAACAAAAGTGGTTTCGTCGAAATCCGAGGTTGTTTGCAAAATTCCCATTTTTAAGGGCCTGAATTCTATAGCGACTATTCAGAATTTTCAACTGGACATATCTTTTGATTCCCGCTATGAAATCCCGATTCTTCGGATTCGTTCGAAAGATACTATCAAATAGATCCTATGATTTCTGGTTTCACTAAAATCCGGATTGTTTTGCACCCGGTATGTTCAATTGAAGTTTGAAATCGAATTATCGAACTACCGCGCCATTTTCAATTCTATTTATAATTATATATAATTATTTATATTCTAACGACGACGCGTATAATATATACGTTCGAATTCAATTCTAAATAAATTTCTCGTCGATATCATTTTAAATAATCAAAATTCGCTAAAATTGCCAAAATAAAAAATTTAAACTGGCCCATATTTTCGGGTTGTTACATTATTATAATATCAATGAGTTTTGATATAAAGATATTTTGGATTCTCATAAGGGGAAAACCCGTTCTGTTATACGGCGTGGTCTTATGAGATATCGTTGCATTGCTTAAACTGTTTTAAACTGTTTTACTCATACTAGTCCCATGACTGACCCGGAGTTTATTTGTTTGTTTCCTTAAACTCTTGGGTTCCTAAATTTGTACGGGCAGTCAAGTAGTCGGGATTTACAGATATACTGGAAGAGCTGGAGCAGGAGGCTTCAGAAATCATATAGCTATAGTTATTTCCGCTGTGTTGTAAGTGCTGTACTTTGATAATAATATGTGTATTCAAGTACAGATTTGTATTTCAAAGTTATGTTATGAAATATATTTATTCGTTCCACTGCTGTGAGATTCGTGTTACTCTGATATTGTGTTTCTTCTTCTTCTATTCTAAATTTCTATCTTACCTTTCCTCACCCTCTAATTTCTTTCAATTAATGACCGGTATTTTTCGATGTTTGGTTAGTCGTCATCGTGTTTATGTCGATAACCAAAGTCGTCAAAATCCCAGGTCATTACAATTGGTATCAGAGCTTAAGTTAAGTGAATTACCTTGGCTCTGTGGCATGACTCAGTAGAGATAGGGTTAGTAATACCCTAGATTGAGTTAGAGTGTATATATACGAGTGCGTATTTGTAATTTGGTATAAAGTGGTTTTATATTGTGGAGATGCATTGGTTGAGTTGTTTATGGGTTCTGGTCGATCAGTTTGATACACTGTATCGGTAGGAGTTTATAAACACTCGAATACGATGTGTCGACATGATATGTTTTGAAAAAAGGGGTAAATTAAAATAAGTTTACCCAAGGTATATCTTGATATAGAGGAGCTATATATATCGGGGTGATTATAATATATTGGATATATTGGTTGTTATTATAATCGAGTAAGATTATAAATTAAATGGTTATGTAAATAACCAATCAGAATTCATATAAGTGAAATACGTGAAATCAGATGAGTTAAATTTGAAATTTAAACCAGAAATTGAATTAAAACTCTGGAGAATTGGATAAGTGTTTGTAAATGGATTTGGATTAAAAATAAGGAAAATTTAACATCCTGGGAGATTTTAAATTGTTTTACAAGCAATGTGAATTATATTTTTGAAATGGATTTCAAAGTGGAAATGTTTAGAAATGGTTTTATAGTATTGAACTCACTTCGATCGCTGGAAAATAGATTCCGATGATGACAGCTGCATCATCAGTATTCATTTTCGAGTTGTAAGTGACTAATTACTACCAGAAATACTGTTTTGAATTTGTTTTGGGAAAGACAAGTTGTGCTGAATTTCAAAATGGGATTTATAATATAGAAATTGAATATAGAAATTCAAAGGGAGTTTAAATATATGAAATTCAATGGAATTGAAATAGAATATAAAAATTCAAAGGGAGTTTGAATATATGAAATTCAATGGAATTGAAATAGAAATTCAAAGGGAGTTTAATATATGAAATTCAATGGAATTGAAATAGAAATTGAATATAGAAATTCAAAGGGAGTTTGAATATATGAAATTCAATGGAATTGAAATAGAAATTGAATATAGAAATTCAAAGGGATTTTGAATATATGAAATTCAATGGAATTGAAATAGAGTTTGAATATAGAAATTCAAATGGAATTTGAATATTGAATTCAAATAGAATTTAAACTATAGAATTTGAATATATAGAATTTGAATAGCAATTGATATATAGAATTTGAATAATAGAAGTAATATAAAATTTGAATAAAATTTGAATAGAATTAACTAAGTCGAAGAGGAATTAGTTAATCGAGTTTTGAATTTGAAGTTGAACTTTGAAAGGTGAATTGGATTTGTAAATGGATATTCGAAATCGAATATAGAACTTAAATTTGAAATTTGTATTCAAATTAGTTAATAAGCAAGTTAAAATATATTTGAACATGTCATGTTCAAATATAAAAGTGAAATAGACTAAAGAGTTAATTAACAAATTAATTAACGAATTGAGTTAAAACGATCAGGTATAGTTGAAATAGATTGGGCAGGTATATATATACATGAGATAGGTATAGATAAGGTATGAAGGTATATAAATAGAATGCTCGATGAAAAGGTATGTATTTAATTCATATATGAGATTTTATGCGCCGTATCGGCTAGCCGCTTGGCTTTTTCTTTTTCTTTTGGATTGGTGAGGGTCATGGGAGGCTATTTGAAATATCCCGATGCTCCTGGTACAAAGGAGGCTATGGCGAATTTTTCCGGGAATTTAAGGAGTTAGAATATTTTTAAGATAATTTGATAGTTAGAAATCAACGTATCGATATATATATAGAAGTCGATAAGGGAACGAACTTAGAAATAGAATAGTAAAATTAAAAAGGAAGACTAAGAATAAAAACTAGTAAGAATAGAAAGCGGAAGCGTATACGTGTTTAAAAGTGAATAAGTAGTTGTATGGTATTGATTATTCGAGTAAGTAGTCATATCTGTTTTGACGTTATAAATGTTATTCCGTCAAGGTCAGTGAGGTAGTTATACCCCAACTTGATTGATTTCATTATTAACAAATAAATAGTAAGATTTCAGGCTCGAAGATCAATGTTGAATAAGAGTTAGTGAATATAGTATTTGGGTTGTCGTAACGATGTTTTACACAACATCCGTTTTAACCCATATAAGTGTAAGCTTGGAATTATAATAAAGAATATTTCCTAAGTATAGAAATAAACGAGATCGGAAAAAAGATAAGTAATTGGAATATTTTCCAATTATAAATAGCATATATTTTCTAAAGTTTAGGAAATAAAGGAAGGCGATATTCGGAAATGTTTTCCAAATAACATAAAAGGCCAATATGGTTATTGAAAATTTTTGGTTAACAAATATTGATAAAGAGATAGAGAAGTGATTTAACTAATGGAATATTAATTAAGGGCTCGGTGACATGTTCAAAAGGAAAATTTGACTTTTGAAAAGAGTAAACTGTTTAAAAACTCCCAGGGAAAGACTGTTTGAATTAAAAACAAATTTAACAGAAATTTGTGAAATCAAATTTGAATTAAAGTAAAGCCAATAAGGTGGTAACTGAGGTTGAATTAGAATGATATCAAGACAAATTGGATTGTGAGATTCAAATTTGAAGTGTAATGGGATAATCAAGTTAAGAGTTGGGAATCGAGAAGAAACTCGAGTTGAAATGATATTTGGCTCGGATATAAGTTGTGTTGTGGATAGAAGCAGATTGGAATTTGATTGGGATGACCCTAGTATCCGCTGAATTGATAACAGGTGGAAAGGATATAATGATATGCCGACAAAAGGTACAGGTTTATATTTCTATTGGATATAAGATTTATGAGCCGAATTGGCAAGCCGCTTGGCTGTTTGATTTTCTTTTGGGATGGAGATGGCCCAGAGAGGCAAGTTGGATTTTGAGCTATTAACCAGTACAAAGGAGGTGCTGGCGAAATTTTTCGAAGAGTTAAGGCGTTAGAAAAATTTTAGGATTTTGAAAATTTTCGTTGATAAGAAATAATTAATATTAAATTGAAATTAAATTGATCCAATTGGAAACTGAAGTTAAGAAGTGAACAAATAAGTTCTAACCAGTCGATAGGGTCGTCCTCTACTTTTTGCAATTTCGAGGACGAAATTATTTTAAGTGGGGAACAATGTAATGACCTCCATTGGCAAGGGTATTATGATTAATTTATTTAATTATATCAATGGTGATTAAAAGGATTTAATGGTCGTTGAATTAAATAATGGTGAATATTTAATTTAAAATAATAAATTAAATAATATATTTAATTCTGAAATAATCAGAATTGGCTGAAATGGCGATATGGTGTGAACTGGGAAATTCAAATTATATAATTCAGTTTAGAATTGAATTTGAATAATGAATATATTGAATCGACGACGTTATAACGTATAAATTATATTATAATTATAATTGAGCTCGAAATGGCGCGGCAGCTCGCGATTTGACGATTCGAACTTTAAATGAATATACAGAAGCCATTTCAAATCGGATTTCTGTGAAACAAGAAACGTTAGGAGCTGATGGAGTATATTTTTCTAATGGAAGAGAAAAATCGAGATTTCGTCGTGTAGAATTTGATTTATGTCCAAATCAAATTTTAGAAAAGTCGCTGTGGAATTCCTTTATAATTAGTAAAGCTTTATTTACGTTATAAAAGGGTTTTCAATATATTTGAATATCGGGTTTGAATTTAGACAAGATTCTTTTGAGATGTAGTGATAATTTAATTTTTAGAATTTTACTGTAATTTTTAATTAATTAAATAAGCAACTTTTTATTTGGAGTATTTTGCACCCTTAATCAGCAATTCTGCGGTTTCACAATATGAGTTAATCTACCAGTATTATTATATTTTTGGGACCGAGGCACATCGCTCGATACAACTGTATACTTATCTCTGTCTGTAGCAGTCAGACATGAATGAAATCTTACGTAAGACAGTGTACTGGAACTTAAAACAAATATATGTTTTATAGGTACTCCACGTTGAAGAAACCCTTTCTTAACCTAAATATATATTTCTCTGATCAAGGACAAAGCCACGTTTCCCTTCTTTTTTCCGCAAGTTCTCCTTGCCTCAAACACAAAACGTGGACTCCTCTATATCAAACAAAACAATATATAACATCTAAATCCATATAACCTAAACACTTTATTTTCTCTGGTAAATCATCAAACCCGCCGCCAGTTTTCCCTCCACAACTAAAGTGTGTATTTTTACATCTTTTTAAAATCAAAACGAAATGATAATGACGCCTGAACCACATGTAGCGTGAGGAGGAGTGTAGAACACGGTGTGAACAAGTGGTGCGAGTTGGATGGTTCACGTATGGTAAAGCACGTGTGGGTTTTTGGGCTCATGCATGAAGTAAACGCTGAGCTTGGTCTTCATTTTTGGGTGAGCGTGGAGGGGCATGAAGTGCCGCATTTCGTCTAGAGAAGGAGATGAGGATCGGAAATGGCTGATGATGGAGTCACGGGTTTTCCTGTGTGCTGATGGGAGAAGGAGTATTAAAGGGGCTGATTTAAGCTAAGTATGTTTAATTAGGAATTTTATATTTATTAATAATAAAGTGTTTGAAATGGCATGGGTTGAAATGGGAGTTAGAAGATGGAACAGAACGGAAATGGTGTGGAGCAAAACTGGATCATCGTTTGATCGGGGAAGAAAGTATCTGGTGCGGATTGTTTTGGTGGGCTGAGAGTTTCAAAAGTAAAGCCCGCACTTATTGGTTGAAGGGGGAACAAGCTACGTGGGCTGGTATGAAAGTTGTTGGGGCGGGCTGAATGGGTGAGGCCCGATATTTATCTCATTAGGATAATTTAGATTTAAATTAAATTGAAATAACGTATTTACTTGTACATTAAATATCTTGAACATACTATATCAGAATTTCGAAATGTCAGTCACGTTGGGATCGTAGGGACGAAGGCTACACAATGGAACTGACTGGGAGTGAATCCAAGCTCGTTACAATTTATCACAAAATAAATTGTCCATCTGAATCAAATCGAGCGATGGTTATCGTTATTAACGATGATCGTCCAATATGAGTAAATCTCACTAACTCTGAACAGTTTATAAATTCATGTTGTATTTTTAGAACTGTTAAATATTGGCTGATTGACTGTGTGTTGACTGTTTGATTGAACTGCTAGTCAGTTAGTTGAATTTCTATATTGATTCTGTTTAACAGAATATATCATATGGAATTGAAAGTAATGTTGATTTCATTGTGTAACATCTGTGGATGCAGGGAAACAGGTTGGAGGAATCCAACTGGGTTCCTCAACATTTATTTTACTGTTTTTCATATATTGTGATATATGATGTGATATATAATCTGTTGTCGATTATATGTGTTTGGACGATACTGATCATCGTGATTTGATATGTTGAATACCATAACATACCGAAATGTTGATAAGGGAATATTTTCAAAGTGATATTTGAAAACAAAATATTTATAAATGGAATATTTATAAATAAGAAATATTTATAAATTGGGATATTTATAAATAGGAGATATTTAGAAAAAGGAAAAAAATGTTATAAAAAGGAAATTGTTATAAGAAGGAAATCATTTTAAAGTGGAGAACCGTTACTAAAAGTAAATCTTTAAAAATGAATAAACGTTGTTAAAAGGGAAATCTTTATAAAGCGAATAAAAGAGTTAAATCGAATATGGTATTCGAAAGTTAGTTAATCGAATTAGTTATTCGAAAGGGGTTAGTCAACTCGAGTTAGTTGAATAGAGTTAATCGAATATTTTTTATTCGAATAAGAGTTAACCAGTTAGAGTTAATCAATTAGAGTTAACCAGTTAGAGTTAAACCAGTTAGAGTTAATCAGTTAGAGTAAGTAAAAATAGAATTAAAGGAGTTATCGAATATAGTTTATTCCAATAGAGTTAAAGGAGTTATCGAATATAGTTTATTCGAATAGAGTTAAAGGAGTTATCGGATATAGTTTATTCGAATAGAATTAAAGGGGTTATCGAATATAGTTTATTCGAAAGGAGTTAAGTGAAACGAGTTAATCGATTAGAGTAAATTAAACAGAGTTAATCAAACAGAGTTAATCGATAGAGTTAAATCGAATAGGAGTAAATAAATTAGTTGTCGTTATATTATTCGAGTAAGGAAATAAAAGTCATATTAAAGATAATGTATTTCGGATGCAGGAGATTATATCACCATTGTTATCATCATGTAAACTTGTAAAAGAAGGGGGTTCGTAAATAGAATCCGAGGGTTCATAGGAAGTTTGTTAAAGAATTAAAAGGGGAACTTTGTCTATTTCAAGGTTAGAAACGTTGTTCAATTAAGGTCTGAGAGGTAGTATTACCCCAACTTGATTGGCTTCGTTTTTAATATAGAAACGGTTAAGGTTTGAGAGTGAATGTAACAGTGATATGTAGATAAACAAAAGGAAATGTTTTCCAGTGTTAATAACATATATTTTCTAAACATAGAAAATAAGGATATATATATATATATATATGATTGATGATTGATTGATAGAATTTCCATCTGGAAATAATATCGTTGTTTGCACACGTATTTTCCTTTGATAGTTAAATCACAGACTATCGAAGTTTTTGACCATTTTAACGTTGTTAATATGGAGAGACCGGTTGGATTATTATCCAAAGAACCACTCTGTTTTGGCATTAGCGTTGCGAATCATATATGCCAAAGATAATTGAAGACGGAGTAAAGTGCAAGGGCTATTGTATAAGTCTTAGATAACAGAGTCTAAGATGGATATACTGAATAGTGCCTTCAGTTCATCCTGTTCCTGGATGACTTGTATGGACGGATGTCTGACAAAGTATTTCCAGACGGTCACGTACATTGATTTCTTCAACTGTACCAAGAGTGGAAGCGGAGAAGGCAACTTCTTTAGCTAACACGTAATGTACTGTTGTAGATGTCAATTAGTGATTTTCGATGGATTTGACGATGTGGCATTCAAAGTGAATCTGATGTGACGATGAAGCGTAACCTCAAGCCTCATCAACCGGTAAATGACAGAAATCGGGTAGGCAGCATGGTTAAGTCGATCGCACCGAAGTAGGGTGTATAATCACTTAATCTAGAGTTTCATTCATTTCTAAAAATCTATTGTTGATGCTGTCCCATTCGGGAAACGGTTGCTGATCCCAACCGTTGGTGATATACGTTCGATACACTCAAGCGAAATGAGTGGTCGGTCATGTGTGGCCGGGTTTCAAGATGTTCTTGTTGAACCCAGTGTATTCCTTTCTAGAGGTACACTAGCGAAAGGTGGTTCCATACCTTGTCATAGTTGGAAATCCATTACCCAATACGTGCTTGCGGTTTTGATTATATACTATATATGTAGAACGTGAAATGAAAGCATTTCTGCTAGATGATTAATATATTGTGGTTGATAGACATTATTATAATATCAATGGGTTTTGATATAAAGATATTTTGGATTCTCATAAGGGAAAAACTCGTTCCGTTATACGACGTGGTCTTATGAAATATCATTGCCTTGCTCAAACTGTTTTAAACTGTTTTACTCATACCAGTCCCATGACTGACCCGGAGTTTATTTGTTTGTTTCCCTAAACTCTTGGGTGCCTAAATTTGTACGGGCAGTCAATTAGTCGGGATTTACAGATATACTGGAAGAGCTGGAGCAGGAGGCTTCAGAAATCATATAGCTATAGTTTATTTCCGCTGTGTTGTAAGTGTTGTACTTTGATAATAATATGTGTATTCAAGTACAGATTTGTATTTCAAAGTTATGTTATGAAATATATTTATTCGTTTCGCTGTTGTGAGATTCGTGTTACTCTGATGTTGTGTTTCTTCTTCTTCTATTCTAAGTTTCTATCTTACCTTTCCTCGCCCTCTAATTTCTTTCTATTAATGACCGGTATTTTTTGATGTTTGGTTAGTCGTCATCGTGTTTATGTCGATAACCAAAGTCGTCAAAATCCCGAGTCATTACATCTTAGCTTGAACACTAGAATATTTTTGTGAATGTCAATTAGTGATATCTGACGGATCTGACGATGTGGCATTCAAAGTGAATAGTGGCCAAATGATCAAAAAAGGTAAATTATAAACCTCAAGCCTCACAAATGGAAAATGACAAAAATCGGGCAGGAAGCATGGCTATGTGAGTCGCCCCCATTAGGGTGTTTTGTCACCGTTTAGAGAATATTCATATTTGTTACTTCTTTTTGCTTCTATATCTCCCAGGAACGGTTATATTGCTAGCAACCGTAAGGTGACAAATATTGATACACACAAGAGAAATGAGTGGTCGGTCATATGTGGGTCGGGTTCCAAGACGTTCCTATTGAACCCAGTGTATTCCCCTTTAGAGATACACTATTGGTAGGTGGTTCCATACCTTATAATAGTCGGAATCCAATCTCCAATAAGCGTCCACCGGTTTTGATTGTATACTATATATGTAGAGCATGAGATGCAAGCTTTCTGCTAGATTGATATTTATTTGTATTTAGACATTATTATAATATCAGAATAATTATGATTTCAAAAAGTGGTTTGGGTTATCGTAAGGCAAAAACCGTTTGTGTTTATGCGTGGATTGGTCTTACGATTATCCTTTTCTTTCGAAATGATTTTTAACTTTAAAATCAAGATGAATGATACTAATAACTTAGTGGGTTTTTCTCATGCTAGTTCACCAGACTGACCTGTGGCGTTTGTAATGCTCAGGTCAGGCCCAGTTGGGTCTGACCGAGTTTACAGGTTCAGGATATGATGATACGAACTTCAGGAGACAAGATGGAGGAGTTCAGACATATGGTGTATATATATATTGTATTCCGTTGCGTGTTGTAAATGTGGACAGACTATTATAACTGTCCAGATGAATTGAATGTCCCCTATACTCTGGTAAATTGCAAGTATTGTTCTTAAAGTTTTCACTAAATATTTATTTCTGTATTATATTTTATTCTGTTGCGATGTGAGACTGTATATTGTGCATTGTTGTTCTTATTCGTTTTCTTCTATTCTAATATTTCTTTCTTATCTCACTCTCTAACTTCTTTCTTTAACGTTCTGGATTTTGGTACTCGAATTTGGACATGGGATGTATTTGTGTAGAAAATTTGAGCATAACTCGATAGGGATGGGGTTAGTATTACCCTAGATTGAATTGAGTATATATATGAGAGTGCATATTTGTATATCTTATAAAAATGTTTTGTATTATGTCACTTGATCGGTTCAATTTCAAATTCGAAACTGGCACAATATTATTTTGTAAAGCGGGTAAATGAAATAATTTTGCCCAAATTATATTTTTCTATAGAAAGGAAATAATTCTATCAAATTATTGTTCATATTTGATTGCTTGATTGATTTGGATATAATTCGAATAAGATTATGAATTGGAATGGGTAAATATAACCAGAAGATGAAATGATTTTTGAAATAAAATTAGAATTTGAAATATAAATTGGAAGTTAAGGAAACAAATTCCGATATGAATAAATGGATTGAAACTTAATTGAAAGTAATCAAGATTTGGATTGAAATTAAAACCATATTAAACTAAAATGAATTGTTAAATCAATATGAAATGAAAATTCTTGAATTTAAGTTGAATTACAAATAAATTGGATGTTGATAACCTAAATAGAACTTGACACATACAATTTGAATGTATCGAGTAAAATAAGATGTGAATTGCAATAAATCCAATTTGAGTAGTAATAATTGAATATGACTCAGATTGTTATTCAATTGAGTTGGGCTATGAATTCAAAATATTGAAATGAAGTGGATAAGTGTTTATTGAGTTGTAATAAATAAACTCATATTGTATAAACTTGAGTTGAACAGAAAAATGAATCATGAATCGATTGAGTTTAATTGTACTTGGAACTGACTGTTATAACTGTCCAGATGAATTGAAAGTCTGTTGTACTCTGATAAATTGTAAGTATTGTTCTTAAAGTTTTCACTAAAGATTTATTTCTATATTATATTTTATTCTGCTGCGATGTGAGACTGTGTATTGCGTTTAGTTCTTCTTTTTCTTCTATTATTATATTTCTTTCTTTCTTATCTCACCCTCTGACTTCTTTCTTTAATGTTCTGGATTTTTGGTACTCGAATTTGGACATGGGATGTATTTGTGTCGAAAATTAGAGCATCGAATTTTCTGGTTCGTTACATAATACTTGCACCAAGATCAAGTAAGACATGACTGATGTGAGTATTTCCTATTTTACAACTGATTATAGGGAAACCGGGGTCCTTATACTTGATTGGTGAAGGATTTGAGAAAATAGAGCTAGTATTAGCAGTTAAGAAGGCAGTTTTTGGAACATTAGTGGCTCATTTTCGGGTGCATAGCTTTTTGATACACTTGGCATATTGAGGGATTTGTTCGATGGTGTCTAAGAGTGGAACATTGACACGAATTTGTTTGAAGATTTCAAGAATATTTTCAAAATTGGCATCCTTATTATTATTTTTTAGTCTATGAGGATATGGATCAACTGGTTTAAAGACTCTATTAGAATTTTGATTGTTCGAAGAAGAAGTTTTCGATATAGGAAGTAAGGGAGATAAGGGCGTAACAGATGTGAAGTTGGGATTGCTAACATTAGAGGAAGATATATTGTCGGGTTTTCCAACATTGGAAGAAGAAATGTTGGGATTTTCAACATTCGAAAAAGATGGAGATTTGGAGGTTCAGAAGAATTGGCCTTACTTGCTATTGGAAGAGTGTCAAGCTTTTCGATTGGGGTTGAAATAGAATAACTACCGGGATTTCCAGCATTATTATCGATCGCTTTTATGGATCTAAGGGTGGTGACAGCGTTAACCGAATTATTGTTTCCGTCCTCACAAGAATTCACAATAAGAGAATTATATTTTGAGTTCACCTCGGGTTCACTAGGAAATTTTCCTTTCTCATTACTTTTCATTAGTTCCTTCATCATATTCATCATTTGTTCGAGTTTAGCATCTTGATAATTTATTTGTTTCTCTAATCAAACAATTTCTTGAGAAGATTGTGGAGACTGAGTTGATGATTGAAAGTTAGAACGCCAATATGGTTGACTCGAAGGCTTAGATTGAGGTGGAACTTGAGAAGTTTGAAGACAAGAAGAAAATGGAGTTTGGTAATTCGAATCCGGTATCATGTAAGATGGATTCATGACATTATTGGGATTAGACCACAAGAAAGTTAGATGATTTGTCCAACTAAGGTTATATGAGGATGAGTACGGACTGTTTTGTGCTATGAAATTGGCTTGGTCTTGAGGACAATAGTGTGGTTGTCCTTCCATGATTTAAGGAGTTTGAGTTTTTAAGGGAATATAAACTGGATCCACTACATGCACTCTTCTAGTGGAAGTATAGATGGGAACGCGAATTGATTCCCATTCCATGTCCTTTTCAGAATAATTTTCTAAGAATTCCCAAGCTTCATCGGTTGTTTTATACATAAATTATCATCCACATATTGATCTAGTTGCGTGCGAGTTTGATAGTTTTGCCCTTTATATGCAATTTGACATAATGATGTTTGGGAATTGCATGACGAGGACAACTATGTAGAAGTTGGTTGATCTTTCAAAGTATTTTGAAATTTTCCCCTCAATTTGAGAAAACTGATTTATTTTGGATCTTTAGAGTTTTATGAAAAGGGAAAAACTTCTTCAAGAATACAGTGACAAATTCATCCCAACTGCTTATGGAACGTTTTGGAAGAGAATTTAGCTATCGTTTAGCGCTTTCAAGTAGTGCGAATGGAATTAGCCTTAGCTTGATTAATTCATTAGATAATTGTTGCATTCTAGTTGTGGATGAATACAATTCAAATTCACTTAGAAATTCATAAGCATTTTTAAAACCAGTAAGTTTTGTTACCCCTTGAATAAAAAATGCTTAAGCACAAAATTTCCTTCGGCTAGTGGAAATACAAAAACAAAAGGTTGAACAGTCCTAGTGGGGTAACATCGATCTCGAAGAGATAATAGTCTATCCATTCCAACATTGAGATTTGGAAAGCTTTGATTAATTCGATTATAATCCATATTGTTATCAAAATTTTGATTTAGTTGAGAACCCCTAGGAGAATTATGGTGGCTGACGCTTCTTTCACTCATCGTTGTTGGAAATAAAAAGTCCAAACATAAGATTGACACAAGTAGATTTTATTACAAAATTGATAACGTACTCAAGTATATCTTATTAGTTGATAATCTCGATTAGAAGGGGGAAAAGGGTAACAACCCGTGTTTTTGGAACCAATTTAAAATTTATTTTTAGTTGATTTCCATAGAAAATAAATATTTTAGATGAATTATTTAGAGAATATACGATTTAAATTTTTATTTAAATCGAAGTTAGAATGTATAAATTCAAATTTTAATTAAAACAAACTCAAAATGGTGTGGTAGTTTGAAAATTCGATTTTGAACTTTGAATGAATATATAGGTCCAATTTAATTCAGAATTTGATAGAACAAGAAAACGTTGGGACGTTCTTAATTGTAATTTTCTAATGAATGTAAGAAATGGAGATTTCACTTTATATACTATAAGTTATGAATTAATTAAAATTTAGAATAGTCGCAGTGGAATTTATATATATTTTTTAATATTATATATAGCCTACAGAAAAGTCATATTTTGCAAACGACTTCCATTTTCAACGAAACCACTTCCATTGAGTTCGGAATGTCGTTTAGGTGTTCGAAAACTGTAAACATCGATACCTTTAGAGTTGGGGAATTTTGGTCTTTTTATTGGGTATAAGACCAAAATATCACTTTTCATATGGACAAATTTGGATTCGAAACCACTTCCATTGAGTTCAAAACATCGTTTACATGCTCGAAAACTATAAGCTTTGATATATTCCGAGCTTCGGAGTTTTGGCACTTGGGTTGGGTCTTGGTTTGGCTAAACCTAGCACACCACATAACCCCAAATCAGCCTTCTCCCTCAACACTTAGAAAAAAATAGAAATGGGGAAAGGGAATGGGGAATTAAAAATCCCTAAACCTAGTTTGATCCTTGGAGCTCCATTCTTCTTGAAATCAAGTGCAAATCGAAGGAGAAACTCAAATAAGCTCCATCTCCATCTTCTCCAACTCAATTTCTCTTTGATTGTTGAGATTTCCTATGACCTAATTCTTAGGAAACATGCTCATATGATCAAATGTTGTTGATTCTAGTGCTTTATTCGAAGAGAGATTGTTCTAGCTTGCTATTGGATTGATTCATAGCTTCATCAAAGGTGAGAGCTTTGTGAGTTATACATGAACCCACATTTATGCCATTAGTTATTAGCTTGTTGGAGTGTAGTTTAGTATTCATTTGAGTTTGCATATGCTTGTGAATTGGGTAAGCTAGTATAACTTAGTCGATTTCAAGTATTCATGTTCCATTTAGTTGAGAATTATGATGAGGATTGCCCACACAATCTAATTCATATGCTACTAGTTGATTTGGTGATCTTGTGAAGCTCCATTGTCGCTCCGACAGAGTCTTAAGTCTTCACAAATCGCTTAAATCACTTTTGCATGCTTTGGTTTGGAATTTAGTTCACATTTGAATTTATAAGCCGAATCATTGCAAATCTCTTGTATGAATGTTTGTGTATGTGCATTTGGGTGTTATAAGTTGTTTCAGCAAGTCTTTGAGGCCTCATTTGCATGTACATAACATGATAGCCCTTCAGGCATTTGTGGATATCATTTTGAGCATGTTTTCAAGGCAAATTGTGCTTTGAAACAGGATTCAGACGTCTGAATTGTTTAGGTTAGACGTCTGACCTGCTCCAAACAATTATGGAATCAAGCAACTGAATTCAGATGTCTGAAATTTTTAGTTCAGACGTCTGACCAAAAGATTCAGACGTCTGAAATAGCTCAAAAATGAACTAAATCCTTGCTATCTCAGAAAATTGCAAATTCAGACATCTAAATTCTTTTTTTTTTTACTGTTGACTTATGGAGACCAAGATCAACAGTTTAGATCCATCCAGGCTCTTTCCCGGCCGAATTTCAGCCCATTTCAACTTTGTTTGTGACTTGTCGGTTTCATTAGTTTGCATATTTCAGCAGCCAGATTCTTACGAAATCGTTTTATAAAATTGTCAATTAAAGAAAGACGGAGTGGAAACCAAGGTGAGAACTCTCTCACTCAAACTATATTTACAATTATTATGGCTATGACTAAATATATGTTGACTGTGTGTGATTGCAATATTTGTTTAGTGATTGATGGATGCTACAGTTTTAATGTTATCATTATTAAACTATGAAAATAGTATATGAGTTCACATGGATTGTGATGTAACCCCACACGGGTATTGGGACGATAATTTTACACATCGCCTAAGTATGCAAATAATAATCATTGGATGTTGATTTAAAACCCCACACGGGTTTGGGGATGATAATAACTTCACACATCTCCCTTGTGTTTAGTTGTATCTCAATCGATTGATCAACAATCCATCGTAAGCGTTATTTAATTATTTAATGCTTATATAGTTGTAGATTACACTCTGGATGTGAATTGGATGTTTAATAGTTGTTCATCACTATTTTTGAATTCATGTAATGAATGGAATCCATATATTAAAAAATTATATGGTAATTGATTGAGTCACATTCCGAATCAGAATATAAATGAATATTTTGATATTATATTCAATGAAGAAGCAAAATATGATTTTGATGTCCGAATTTGGATGGACATGAAAAGAATGAAATATGAAGCCGAGTTAAGTTAGTAAACGTCATTCTAACTCGAACGGAGTTTTATATCGATTTCATTTATTTTCATAATGAATATCGAGAAATTTGGGCTTGTCGTAAATGGTGTCTTTAATAACAATGTTCTTAAACCCAGTTCAGAAAAGAATAAATTTTTTAACCAAGATTTAAGGAAATTTTCCAATTAATTAATAAAAATTGGAATTTAATGTTAGTTGATTATGGGTTCATTGTGAACGATGTTTTAAATGACATTAGTTCTTAAACCCGATTAAAAGTGAAGTTAAGAGTTGGAATTTATAAATCTTTATTCTAAGATTTAAAGGAAATTTTCCAAAGCAATGTTTTGCAATTTAATGTATTAAATTGGAATTGAGTGGAATTTGATTTAGTTATAATCGAGATGAGCTTCCATGAAGGAAGACCATTACTATTTATGGAATTTAAAAGGCTTTATCGTTATTCCATTTATGGTATTGATTTTATACGGAAATTTATATTGATTATATACTAATGATTTCAGTGAAGATTCCATTATGATGAAAGATGATTTTGAGGTTTATCGTGATTGGTGTTTTAAATGACATTGGTTCTTTAACCCAGTTAAAGCAGCATTAATTTTGCTAAAGTTGAACAATCATTAAGTAATGGTTTTTGAGATTAAAACTAAGTGGAGTTTTAATGAATCTTTAATTAGATTGAAATGGGAATGAGGTAAGTAAATTTGCCGAATTCAAGAAATGTCGAGAATGGAGAACCGTCAGTTTTACTCCATGCGGTAATTAAATCTTTAAATAGATTTGAAACGTCAAATGGTAATTAATTTTACTGATAACACAATGGGTATTGAATATGGAGTACTGCTAGTTTTGCTCGATGGGATGAATAGGTAGGGATTAGGATAATAATAAAATAAATGATTACTTTGGTGAGGTTCGCAATCCCGACTAGTTGATAAGCCTTAATTTGGTTTAAGTCAAGAAAAGATAAAATGAAATCTTTTGAAATAATATCCAAAGGAAAATTAAAGAAATAGTTTAAATGAACTTTTCTTTGATAAAATTAATGGAACCTTTCCCTAAAGATGTGAATATTTGAATAAAAGAATATTCTGGATTGGAATGAGGCATATGATGTGTTTTTATAGAACTTGATTATAAGATACGTGAATTATTCGAAAAGACCGGGTTTAACACGTTCTGAGTAATTAATACGGCATTTGAAAGTCGACGATGAAGACGATGGTGGAAGACCGGAGATCTTCACATTGTTTGGATGATTACTGATGTCTTGATTGGGATGTACATCCAAGATAAGGTAATAAGTGGTGATCGTCCAGGCGTACTTGGAGATCGAACGGATATGCGAGGACCTCTCTCCTATATTGGACATATGGGACAAGGAATAAGGTGCCTCAGGTTTCGTTCAGACCCAGAACGAACTTGTAAATGGATTATATCTGATATTGTATTATGTGTTATATTCGTTGATCTCTGCTAAATATATATATGTTTAGTGGCGGAGAATTTATTCTCGCGCTTAACACCTTTCTTTGAGACGTATGAGCTTAGAGGTTATATGTTGGCAGAAATCAATGATATGGTATGGATTGACAATGTGGCATGTTAAGATGCAAATGATCAAGGCTTTTGTTGAAAAGCAGGGCCTTATGGATGATGATCAAAGCACGGCTTTAAGTAGCATAGCTTTATGTTGTAGCGTTAATTCGCGAGCCTCACACCTCAGTATGAGTCAAAAAACGGGATAAGGGGCACAGTGAGTGCATACGTACGTTTCTTTCTAGCTGGAGGTAGTGCCATGGTATGGAGCCTAGGCATATTTACTTATGTGGATGATGGATAGCGAGGCGCCTCAGTTATGTTTGGTCGACGTACTGACCATTTTGGAGGTCTGATAGGATCGAGAAACATATTGTTCAGGAATAACTAATCCACAAACGTTAGGTGTAGACCGGCACTGCAGGATCCAAGGGTTGCCTATAGGTGTGATCCTGGGTCATCTTGCTAGAGGTGATCTTAATCGGTAAGGAGACCATCCCTTGCCTTGACTCATGACGGAAATCCAATTTCTAATACGTGACCTTTCGGTTTTAGTTGTAAACCTATGTATGGCGACATAATATATGGTACCTATGCCGTCTATGATTGATACATTTATATTTGAGGTTGGTTTGACACTATGCACTTATAGTAATATCAAAATGATTTGTTTTAAAGTGTATCAAGCATATTTGGCTATTATAAGGGAAAACTCTATCCTCCGGCTTGCGTTGCATTGTTTGATGGGACCTGAGTCTTATAAAAGCTTAATTTTCAAAAAGCATTGCATTGTTTTTAAATTATTTTAATTTAGAGTACTCATGGGAGTAAACGCATTCAGTGACATGCGGCATGGTCCCATGATTTATCCTATTTTAAAGTAAAGGTTTAATAACTGTTTTAGTTCTCACATCGGTCCCATGACTGACCTGGAGTTTATTGTTTTTGCCTAAACTCTGGGTTCCCATATTTTCCATGCAGACAGCTAGTAGTTTTGGTTTTAGCAGATATTTCTTTTCACAAGATCCTGAATTATAGCTGAAGCTATATTCGGAAAGCTTTGTATCCATGTATTTCATTCAGTTGTGTTAGTTGATGTATTTTCCGCTTTGCACTTTACTTATATATTTTAAATTTTCACTGTTATGTATTTTAATCTCTGTTATTATTTTTCCGCTGTGTAATATTTATTTATTCTCTGATATTTTTGTTGTCTGATATAATTGTTGTAATAGCGATATATGTTCTGTTGTTTGCGTTTCTAGTGAGTCGTGTTCTCAAACAATCCGCGTTCTCATTCGGTTTAGGCCGCATGGGGATTTCGGATCATTAAAGGTGGTATCATAGATTTGGTTTACAAAGCTCGAGAACAAGACACATTTGAACCGAACAAAAGAATTCATCGAAGATAGGATTAGTAATATCCTGTAAGAGTGACTCGTTAGAGATAGGATTAGTAATGCCCTAGAATGAATTTGAAGAGTGCTATTTCAAAAACTGTGTTTTGTTTTGAAAATTATATCTTATTATAGAGATTTAAATATTATATTTTATACTGAAATTGGACTATCGAGTATAAGTATATTTCGCACATATGCGTCATGAACGTATATTCGAAGTCTCAAATATACTAGATAGATATAGATTCACAATCTAGTCGCGCGAAGATGTTTCTGATGATGGTTCAAAACATCATCAGTGCTTATGTTCGAGTTTCGAAGGTGGGATAATATATATTTCCAATTGACTGGTGTGAGAACCAAAAACTTAGTTAGGATTTATGTTGTGAATTGACATTGAAATATGATTTTTGAGTATACATAAAAGTTAAGTATTTAAAAACCTAACCAACTAATTGACTGCTGATTTTGTTGGATGATAATTAGTTTGACTAATTAAAATATTGGAATAATAAGACCAATATGAAAATGAAAGGTAAATTGAGCCAAATCGAATCAAATATTGAACTGAATTGAAAATTGATCGAAAATGGATATATTTACACGTATGTACAGGTTGTACAGGTTATTGTGTGGAAACTAAGAAGAGGAATAAAATTGTGCGCCCGACCAATAGGTACATGTTTACTATATTGATTGGGATTGATGGTTTTATGAGCCGATTGGCTAGCCGCTTGGCTTTTGGATTTTCTTTTGATATATAAAAGCCTGTAGAGGCCATTTATGGTTGTACCGATCAACCTATACAAAGGAGGTTATGGCAAAAAAATTCGAAAATTTAAGGCATTAGCCAAATTTTGAAAAATTAGAAAGTTCTTAGAAACTGAAGAGTTGAAGAACCTGAGTCAAGCGAAGGTTGAGTTGGTCAAGTAAATGACCTTCAGCTCCATTTCCTTTTCGAGGACGAAAAGATTTTAAGTAAGGGAGAATGTAACAACCCGTATTTTTGTAACCAGTTCAAAATTTATTTTTAATTGATTTCCATAGAAATTAAATATTTTAGATGAATTATTTAGAGAATATACAATTTAAATTTTTATTTAAATCGAAGTTAGAACGTATAAATTTAAAATTTAATTAAAACAAACTTGAAATGGTGTGGTAGTTTGAAAATTCGATTTTAATCTTTGAAAGAATATATAGGTTCAATATAATTCAGAATTTGATAGAACAAGAAACTTTGGGATGTTCTGAATTGTAATTTTCTAACGAATGTAAGAAATAGATATTTCACTTTATACATTGTAAGTTATGACTGGATTAAAATTTAGAATAGTCGCTGTGAAATTTATACATGTTTTTTTGATATTATATATAGCCCATAGAAAAGTCACATTTTGCAAACGACTTCCGTTTTCAACGAAACCACTTCCATTGAGTTTGGAATGTCGTTTAGGGGTTCGAAAACTGTAAACATAGATACCTTTGGAGTTGGAGAAATTTTGGTCTTTTTCATTGGATATAAGACCAAAATATCACTTTTTGCATATAGATGAATTTGGACTCGAGTCCACTTCCATTGAGTTCAAAACGTAGTTTATGTGCTCGAAAAGTATAAGCTTTGATATATTCCAAGCTTCGGAGTATTAGCACTTGGGTTCTATCTTGGTTTGGCTAAACCTAGCACACCATATAACCCTAAATCAGCCCTCTCCCTCTCATTCTCCCTCAACACTTAGAAAAATAGAAATGGGGAAAGGGAATGGAAAACTAAAATTCCCTAAACCTAGTTTGATCCTTAGAGCTCCATTCTTCTTGAAATCAAGTGCAAATCGAAGGAGAAACTCAAGTAAGCTCCATCTCCATCTTCTCTAACTCAATTCCTCTTTGATTGCTGAGATTTCCTATGACCTAATTCTTAGGAAACATGCTCATATGTTCATATGCTGTTGATTCTAGTGCTTTATTCGAAGAGAGATTGTTCTAGCTTGCTATTGGATTGATTCATAGCTTCTAACCATCAAAGGTGAGAGCTTTGTGAGTTATACATGAACCCATATCTATGCCATAAGTTATTAGCTCGTAGGAGTGTAGTTTAGTATTAATTTGAGTTTGCATATGCTTGTGAATTGGGTAAGCTAGTATAACTTAGTCGATTTCAAGTATTCATCTTCCATTTAGTTGAGAGTTATGATGAGGATTGTCCACATGATCTAATTCATATGCTATTAGTTGATTTGGTGAACTTGTGAAGCTCTATTGTCGCTTTGCCAAGGTCTTAAGTCTTCACAAATCGCTTAGATCACTTTTGCATGCTTTGTTTTGGAATTTAATTCACATTTGAATTTATAAGCCGAATCATTGCAAATTTCTTGTATGAATGTTTTTTATGTGCATTTAGATGTTATAAGCTGTTTTGGTAAGTCTTTGAGGCCTCGTTTGCATGTATATAACATCATAGGCCTTCAGACATTTGTCGATATTATTTTGAGCATGTTTTCAAGGCAAATTGTGCTTTAGAACAGGATTCAGACGTCTGAATGGTTTAGGTCAGATGTCTAGCATGCTCCAAATAATTATGGAATCATGCAACATAATTCAGATGTCTGAAATTTTTAGTTCAGACGTCTGACCAAAAAAATTCAGACATGTGAAATAGTTCAAAAATGAACTAAATTCTTGTTGTCTCAGAAAATTGAAAATTCAAACGTCTGAATTCTCTTTTTTAACTGTTGACCAGTGGAGACCACGATCAATAGTTTAGACCCATCCAAGCTCTTTCCCAGCCGAGTTTTGGCCTATTTCGACTTCGTTTGTCACTTGTCAGTTTCACTAATTTGCATATTTCAACAGCTAGATTCTTAGGAAATCATTTTATAAAATTGCCAATTAAAGAATGAGGGAGTAGAAACCAAGGTGAAAACTCTCTCACTCAAACTATTTTTACAGGTATTATAACTGTGACTAAATATATATTGGTTGCTTGTGATTGCAATATTTGTTTGGTGATTGATGGATGCTACAGTTTTAATGTTATCATTATTTAACTGTGAACTTAGTGCATGATTTCACATGGATTGTGATGTAAACCCCACATATGTATTGGGATGATAATTTTACACATCGCCCAAGTATGCAAATAATAATCATTGGATCTTGATTGAAAACCCCACACGGGTCTGGGGATGATAATAACTTCAAACATCTCCCTTTTGTTTAGTTGTATCTCAATCGATTGATCAACATACCCTCGTAAGCGTTATTTAATTATTTGATGCTTATACAGTTGTAGATTACACTCTGAATGTGAATTGGATGTTTCATCACTATTTTTGAATTCGTGCGACGAATGGAATCCATATAAAAAGAAAATTATAGGGTAACTGATTGAGTCACATTCTGGTTCAGAATGTAAACAAATATTTTGATATTATATTCAATAAAGAAGCAAAATATGATTTTGATGTCCGATTTTGGATGGACACGAAAAGAATGAAATATGAAGCCGAGTTTTCTATCGATTTCATTTATTTTCATAATGAATATCGAGAAATGGGATTTTGGGTTTGTCGTGAATGGTGTCTTTAATAACAATGTTCTTAAGCCCAGTTGAGAAAAGAATAAATCCTTTAACCAAGATTTTTGGAATTTTTCTAATTAATTAATAAAAATTGGAATTTAATGTTTGTTGATTATGGGTTCATTGTGAACGATGTTTTAAATGACATTAGTTCTTAAACCTGATTAAAAGTGAAGTTAAGAGTTGGAATTTATAAATCTTTATTCTAAGATTTAAAGGAAATTTTCCAAAGTAAAGTTTTCCAATTTAATGTATTAAATTATAATTGAGTGGAATTAGATTTAGTTATAATCGAGATGAGCTTCCATGAAGGAAGACCATTACTATTTATGGAATTTAAAAGGCTTTACCATTATTCCATTTATAGTATTGATTTGATATGAAAATTCATATTGATTATATACTAATGATTTCCGTGAAGATTCCATTATGATGGAAGATGATTTTGGAGTTTATCATGAATGGTGTTTTAAATGACATTGGTTCTTTAACCCAGTTAAAGATAGGATTAAATTTCCTAAAGTTGAACAATCATTAAGTAATGGTTTTTGAGATTAAAACACTACAACAAAAATGATTTTTTATTGCAAAAATCAGTGGCATTTATTCGCAAATGCAAGCAAATGTGTTTTCATCCACAATATAAATGCAGCAAAAATTTTTTTTACTTCCTCGCCTAAGAAAAAGTGCACAATCGAAAATAAATGTAACCACGTATTTTCTTTACCTCTCAAACTCTTACTTAGAATTTTTTAACCCTCTTTTACTTTTCCCCACAAATCCCTCTATGGAAGAAATTTCATCCCCTCGATTAACTTTCCTCCTGTCATGACTAACTTTGTCGTACTCGGTTCAACAATGACAAATCCGTCACTCGTGCTACCCTCTTCGTCGTTCTATGCTATTTTAATCGGTCGAGATTTATACTAAACCCTAAATAGGTATGACTTCCATATTTCATATCTTATTTAATTCTATTTCGCCGTTTTTAACTATTTTAATGGTTATAGAGAGGCAACTAACAGAGAAAATATTAGAGATTTGACCGTGTTTGGGGGATGTTTAGCTTCTCATTTCGATTGAACTCGATTTAACTTTTATCGTTCTCAAATATTCAACTTTATGCGACAGGCCCTCTATGTTATGTCCCCGAATGTCTCTATGGTCGATCTCGTCATCCAGGTCAGCAAGAAGACCTTCGCTGAAGAAGTCAATGCTTACAGCGCTCTCTTTTAGGGTTTGTGGTACCGATGCCTTTGAGTTTGAGGATGTTTACAGTGATAGATTGGCTCCGTTTGGTACTGGCGTAATGGCGAGTTCCGAGATGGTGTTCAGGTGATAACTGGTGCTTAAATGATTTATTTCAGCTGATGATGAATGGACATCATTTGATTCAAACATTTATGATTTGTTGTATGAATGATTGCTTTAAGTTAATGATGATAATGGTTATACAAATGAGGCGATTCCGTTGTTAACGAGTTGTATCGTAATGTAATGATTATTTTATAGAGGACCTTGCACAAGGTGTCTTAAGAAAAATCATATAAGTATGTAAATTATGTCTTTATTTTTCTAAATCTGAGTTTCCAAACTAGCTTAAATTTTTTACAGTTTAAGTTAACTTGCATCTTTCTAAAGTGTTTTAAAAATCGATATTTTTTATTTTCAGGCAGTAGTTATTGTTATTTAAGTATAAATTTTGTACACAAAATGAAAATGTATGCTACTGAACTGATAATATGATTCACACATTTTCTCTTATTTAGATTACTTAGACTAAAAAAACAAATTAAATTAAACATTAAACTGAACTGATAATAACTAGTGACCAATACAATTGTATCCTACTGAAAGAATAAGTTTATGCTACTGCTTTGCAGGTGCAATAACTGGAGCTGTAACTATGCCTCTGGATGTTCTAACGAAAAGACTAATGGTTCAGGTACTTATAAATCCGTACAGTCTTGCTAATACTTTCCTTTCCATGATAGATTTATACTTAACCGCATTTTTACAGGGTGCAGCAAGTCAATACAATGGACTAATTTGCTGCGCTCAAACCATAGTTAAAGAAGACCCTGCTGCGCTTTTAAAGGTTTGATCTTCATCTACTCTATGTTCAAGCATCAAAGTCATAATGTACAAATGTGAAATTAATGGAGTCAATTATAGTCTATAGCGTCAGAGGTCTGGATTGCTCTTATATTAAGTGTTCATTCAGGTCTACCTCTACGTTTACTTTAATTCTGCCTCATATTTGAACTGAACATTCAAGTGTTGTATTTTTTTTACTCTAAAAGTAAAAGGATTATGTTTCTTTTCTATCAAATTAGTTCTCTTTATACAAAAACTAACAAATATAGCACACTATATAAACATGTTAACAACTTGGGACATTTTTTGCTGCCCTTCAGCATATCATACTAATTAGGCTGTCGCTATGTATAACATACCATACTGGAGTGATCTAAACATCTCATACGCACGCGCTTCAGTGGTTTAAAACAGTGTTAGAGTATATTGGTAAACACACATACACGCTTGCATGCACACACATGCACAGAGACACAGACAGAATAGCTCGATTCTGGGCATCAACATGGTAGAAAATGATTTAAGTCTATTTACAAACTGAAATCGGCCATTGCGTGTTATTTCTTCTGTAAAGGTTAAGCCTATTTATGTATGTAGGGCATTGGGCCAAGAGTGCTATGGATAGGCCAAGAGCTAAAAGACATGTCGAAAGCTTACAGAGGGAATGATCCAAGCTAATGGAAGAATCTGAAAGGTTGCGAATACCTGAGATGGATGCCATGTCTAAAGTATCTCAACTCGAATCAAGAGTCGATGAAAGAGATAGGGAAATTGAAGAAATGTCGACCCAAAATAACGAACAAAGTGAAGCACTGTTCAAGTACTCGAGAGTCTTTTGGCATTTGAAAGAGCTGCTTTAGCTAATGCAAATACTAGAGCTGAGGCATTATCGTTACAACTACGGTTAACTCAAGGTAAATTAGATTCACTACAACGTGAGCTTATGTCAGTTATACTGAACTAGACTACACTTGAAAGCATCTGGAGCAAGGTTCAGTTGACGAAGAGCTCCAATTTCTTCACTTCAAGTTAGTTTTTGAACATTTGATGATTTTTAGTGATTTTCTTCAATTTTATTTTCATGTTTATGATATGGAGAATGCAAATCAGAAAGAGAAATTTGAAGCAGATTTAAAGGAGGAGATTAAGAAGCTGCAGAGGTATCATGACCAGATTAAGACTTGGATCAATCTAGTGAGATAAAAGATAAAAAGGTAATTTCGTTGATTGATTTTGTGTTAATGTATCTTACAAGTTATAATCCCATCTTTTAGTTCTACTGGTCTTGGTATAAACAGTTTGCCCAATTTAGATGGCCCTTATAGAAGTAGTTAAACACCATGCGATATTTTTGTTCACTAGTGAACTTCATTTCTTCTGAATCAAGAAGCATGTTATCAAATTGAACTGGATATGTATGTTGGTAATTAATCTTTAGGAAGCTAATGGAGTATTCTATAAGGACAAACAATTGGCTTTCAATTCATTCATATTAGCACATTTAAACAACATTAATTTGAAAATGACATGATGAAAATGAAAGATTACTGGTTCTGGTTTGGCATACAAATACAATTGGAATCAAATATGAAATTATCTCAACTTTAGTTAAGGATTCTAAAACTTGTCAACGGTACTACCATTACATTGTGCAAGTGCAAACCAAGAGCCTGTAGTTCTGATGAATTTACCTGCCATTTTTGAGTTTATTTAAGAAATTATTGAAAAGTTTGTAATTCTTGCTGCTAATTTGTTTCAAATATATACTAATGAACTGAGATATATGCATTAAGGAGAATTTCATATCCAGAGATTAATTAGTGTACTGGTTCTATACTATACTAAAAGACGCCTGTATTGCAATTACTTCTACAATGAGCTATAAAAGAAAACTCTAAGCTGTATGTTTTAAGTTTTAACCGCCGCACTTGCCCACCATTTTGTTAGATGTTTACCACTGCATACATCATCTTTATTCATTGAAATATCTTTGTTTAGAGTTTAAACTATACTAAATATATGTTTTAAAGATCCATGTGTTTTCTTACCAGTGCGAGTCCTATAAAGGGAGACGTGTTCGTGTTGAACATAGTTGTCGTAGGTAGCTTATGTTACGATCATACTTGTGGTGAGGCTATTTGTTTGTATGCTTAAGGAAAATGAGAAAATTTTAGTTGATATATTTATAAATATTGTAGCTACCATAATCATTTGTTTGGATGCTCGCTTGATACATATAGCCATTTTCATTCATTAGTTTTTATCTTTATTTTTTTTACAGTGACTTCAGCATGTAGAAGGTGGCCTCAGATGCCCTATGTGCTTGAAAAATGTTGTGGATATGGAGGTGTATGGAATGATTAATGTCCCGCTAAATCGATCAATCATATATGATATGGTTTTAACATTTTCAGGAGGTAATTTTTGGAACTGAAAAAGAAATCATTTAACAACCCGTATTCCGATAACATGTTAAAACGAGAATCAAGGCAGAATTTAATTTTAAATTCTGAATCAAGTAAAACGGGCTATGCCATTGCGTTCGTCTCGGAAAAATACGCGAAATAGAGTCCGAGTTTTCGAAAATCGGAGTCCGTATGACCCGATTAAGGCCCAACGAAGTTTTCAGAAAATTTCAAAGTAAAAACAGATTTCAAATTCAAGTTTGAATTTTGGAAATTTGGGCCAGTTTGGGCCAGGCGGGAAAATTCCCGCCAGAGCACCCAAGTCGACAGCCCTGTCGACTTGGGAGTCGACTTGGTTGGGCCCAAGTCGACAGCCCTGTCGACTTGGCTGTCAACTTGGTCCAGCCGGGCAGTTCTGCCTGGTGCACCATTTTGGGATTGTGTTGAGCTTGGGGGCCAGATTCGGTTTTAAGGGTTGAGATTGTAACTAGGGTTTAATCCTATGGCCTAAAACACTTGCCTAATCTATAAATAAGACCCTAACATAACCCTAAATCATCATTATTCATTCATACAACTAAACTATGGCAAAATTTTACCTCTCATGGCCTCCACTCTCTTCATAAAATTCCTAAGTAAATTCCTATGAGAGAATTTCAATGCATACAAGTGTTTTCAAGCTTGTATGAGCCTCATTAGCTTGCATTCAAGTCAAGTTTCCATATTTACATCATAAAGCAAGAGTTTTGATTCATTTTGGCTCAAGGGTTTTATTGATTTGGAGCTTTTATCTTTGGGTTTTTGGATGAAGGCATGCATAGGCTTTGTCTCAATCTTTAATTTGATCGATTTGTGCCTTCATAGCAATGTAAGCCCTTTCCCTACTCTTAGATATTAACTATGAAGTTAAATGTTCATGTTGCAAGTTTGGGTTTGATCATTAAGTATGATACATGCTATCATGTCATGCAAGTTTACGAAGTCATTATCTTGATCTTATGGGCTAAAAGCTACAACCTTTATGTTGAAATGTTGCATTATGCAACATGAGAACCCTCATAACCTTTATGTCAACTTGCATATGAAGTCATAACCCTTATATGATGATATATGCGAGTTACTAGTCATCATTCCATGTCTTTTGTCACCATGATTCGCTTATGTGCCAAGTTTGGGTTTATGCATGTTTTTGAGGCTTAAGAATGTAACATGCAAGTTAATGAACACATTTGTGCCTCATTTGCCACCATAATAAACTTGTGGCTTAATATCCATTTTTGTCATGCCTTTGCCAAGTCTCTTCTTTTAATCCATTACGTTGTTGCGAACGTATATGCGAGTTTAAAAGCATTGGGTTATGTTATGGGTAATTTCTAGTGACATGAAAATATAACTTGAAAATATGACTTGAAATATAACATGGAAGTTGACATGTAAGTATGCATAAAAACATAAGCTTGGGAATTTACCTATTAAGTTAGGTCTACCCTTTGGGAATTTACCTATTAAGTTAGGTCTACCCAAATGCTTGAAAACTTGTAACATGTTTTGGAAACATGATGGACATGACACTTAGATAATATAAGTGTGGCCAACTCGAGGTTGGGTTGAGTTTGCAACGTAAAACTACCCGGAACCGACCGGCCTAACTAGTAGTTGCAAACAATAGGACCCAATGTGAGAAGTTGGTCATGTTGTGCTTGAACCCGAGGTTAGACCAAGTTGTGGTGTAAAGCTACCCGGAACCGACCGGCTTAACTAGTAACCACAACAAAGTCTAATGTGAGAGGTTGAGGTGCATTAAGTAATTAATGCCACATGATAGGGTTAAGTTAATTTGATTAATGACTCTTAATCAAATATGACATGGACAAATGGGTTAAGTAATTTGATTAGGCTAATGATACTTAACAAAACATGACAAGGTTGGGTAGGTTAAGTAATTTGATTTGCCTAATGACAGTTAACCATTTTTATACGACTAGTGGACGGGGTTAAGTTAACCAACACTTAATCAATCCAACACGATAACTTGGTAAGGTTAAGTAAGTTTTTTTAATGACGCTTAACCGAAAAAAAAAGTTAATGGATGGGGTTAAGATTGGACTCAACTAGTCTAAGCATGGAAATCGGATGGGGTTAAGTTAGCCTAGACTTAATTAATCCCACTTGGTAGTTTAATGGAGTTAAGTTAAACACTTAACTAATCTAACACGATGATCTGGGGTGGTTAACTGACCTATACTTAACCAATCTAACTCGTGAATTTATTGAGGTTAAGTTAACCTATACTTAACCAATCTAACGTGAAAATATGATAAGGCTAAGTCACGAATCGCTTAAATACGCTTGACCGATTTGACTCAGTAATTTGATAGGGTCAAGTTAATATATACTTAACCAACTTGAGCATGGTTTGCAGGGTTAAGTCTTGAACTTGGATACTTAGCCAATTTTGACATGATTTGTAGACGGGTTAAGTCATGAACTTAAGTGACACTTAATCCATTATGTAAACCCTAGTTCTGAGGATTAGGTGGATAACCGTGGTTAACAAGGATAACGGGAATAAGGATAAGTGGTAAACCTTAGTTGAAGAATAACTAAGTAATGATTCTTAGTCAAGGAAATTTAGACCAGTTCATAGATAGATGAGTAACCTGATACGGTAGGTCATCGTTTAAGTATACGAGTAGGAGCAAGTATCTGATTTAGATAAAGGCTCCAGCGAACTGGGTAACGAAGCAGCGGCTTCGGGGAACGTGAGGATATTCTTGGTATCCCTCTGTGAGCTGCCAGGTGATCATACTAGGCTCATGAGAGGTTAAAGTCTGCGTTAGAAGAACAAAGAGTAGGCCTTGGTTGCTATACGAGCGACCTAAAGACGGGGATGGATAGGGGATAGTCGACGATACACGGTCGTACCCTAGATAGCATTTTCGTCAGGCTACCTACCATCTTTGGTCAAGCGTGTACGTACGGAAAGGCAGAGAACACCCAAGAGACCATAATTGCTATCTAATTATGGTTGCGGTAAGGCTAGGATTGTGGGTTGGCCAGTAGTGTGTTCTCATACAGGATTTATCCTGTCTTGTCTTTCACTAGTTGAGGGAGTGGTCTCGTGGGACCATAGCCACGAATAGAAAAAAACAGACCTTAGCATCTGCATCGGCAGATAAATCGAAAGCTCCCGACCGAGTCCTGTATTTCCTGGTCTGCCCTGTGACAGGACTCGGATGGCACGATGTGATACATGTGCATACAGTCATGGAAAAACGATTCACGATGAATGCATGGGAAAAAGGGCGCGGTTGACGGTTAGCGTAAATCCTAGTGGCCCTGGGTGGTTGAACCAAAACCGAGATACGAAAACGTGCAATAGGTAAGCATAATCCCTAGTAGTCCTAGGTAGCATAAGTCCTAGTTGTACAAACAATGATTCATGTTGAAAGACCCTAGTTAGATATAGGGTGACAATCCAAAACGATCTTAAGGATCATGGAACTATGTTAAAGTAGTATAGAATCTCATGGGAAAGCCCGTATGGCCTACGGCAAGGGACTGAACATTTGCATGGAATAAAACATACGAGTTGAGTAACCGATATATGCGATATATTAGGTTGACATAGACTATTACACGACTTTTGAGTAAGGGTCATTCATGGTTAACACATGATACGGTGGGGATACTAGTACGGTAGGTGCAGAGCTAAAAGACAGGATAGATACCATGGGATGTTATACGTGATAGATACCTTGGGGATATTATACTTGACAGGAACTTGACGATGGGATAACTCGTTTTATCTTGACACCGTAATTTATCATGACACCTTAGTTTATCTGAGTTCAGTAGTTCATCCTGTTATTTTGATTTAGCTTATCTATCTTGTCATCATGCTTATGTTCATCTCAGTTTCTCATGTCAGTTAACTTTACTAGTTTTTATGCTGATAGTAGATAGGGCTTACTCAGTCTTTTTGACTGACCCGTTTTGTTTTGCCTCTTTTCTTCCGTTTCCCCCCCCCCCCCCAAGGTTACAGGGAGGAAATACTGTTGTTTAGTTCGGAATTCTTCTGCTTGAAGGTCATCATGGATGGCTTGGACTTTTCTTGGCTGTTGCAACTTTACTGTTTTTACTTGGGGAATAATTTATGAAAAAGTCTTTATGCCTCTTTACTATTGCAAGACAGGTTTTGATGTACTCTGATGTAAAAGGCTTTAGACCTTAATTATTGATGTTTATGAAAGATCGATTTTACTTCTGCTATTTTATATGTTCTGTCTTGTGATATTTCTGTGCATGTTTACCAATAATGCCCCTCTAAAGCTAGTGCATTCCTTTGCGAGTGACCTTAGCGGAGGCGGGGTGTTACACGTGGTATCAGAGCAGAAGGTTACCAGACTGGGCAAAAGTTTTTAAAGACCTTCTGAAAACTATTTGAAAATCGTTTACAAAGAAGCATTTTTTCAAGAAAATTTTCTTTTAAAAGAAAAAGGCTATTCCCCAAAGGCCATTAGCACTATCCTTGTTTCCTTAATTGAATCTCTTTTCCTTTCTTTCCTCCATCTGTAGTCACAGTGGTTTTAACTGCGACTAGTCTTTTCTATCTACGAAAGTTCTTTCCATACGATGGAGGTGGTTCTCGAGAGACCAGTGGCCGCGTTATAAGAAAGGATAGTGAGAAAGAGGATAAAGGATACGAGCTTAAGGATGAGCAACTTGTTGGTATGGCTTAGTCCTCAAAGGAGGGAGAAAGATGAACAATGAAACCCATGACGAGAGAGTACCTTTGGCATGGTAAAACGGGGCGGATAGTTAAGTATTATGGGACAAGGACAAGATCACCGGGAGGGCAATAGTATGCTCTCATTTCTAGGGTACCTCGGAAGGAGGGTAACGATCTTGTTAAAGGTTTAGCTTTTCTTCTCTATCATCCCGTTAGGACTTCGTTTTTCGTATCATTTAAGTTTGCTTCGATAGTTGAGTCTCTGCACCTTAAGTACTAGCGTAATAGAGAATCCCATTTTTGTCTCAAAGTCCTATTGGAGAATCAGTCCATTTATACATGACCTGTTTGGATTTGAGAATGTCTATGCCAAGTGTTGAGTTTGGAAATAATGCTTATGTTTATAAGCTATGGATGGATTCTAGGGATGAAGTGGTTATCCAGTAGGGGGTGCCACTCTCGGTTTTGATAGGAGGGTAGTTAGACCTTTTGACTAGCCTTGGTAATACCCTCGAAGTACCGTGTAACCTTTTTGAGGTTCTGTCATGACTAGTTACTTAGAATCCCTTGATGCCCTTATTGGAAATTTGAAGCCCGATCGAGTGGTGTTCGCCAATAAGACGGATGGTTTACTTCATTTGTGCATGGGTTATAGAGATCACCCTAGTAAGTGCGCATGATAACCTGGTTGACATCTGTTTACTTTCAAGAGAAAGTTCTTCTACATGGAATACCTTATAGTATATAAACGAGATCCAAGATTCACTAGTGAATTTTGGAAAGCTTGCATGAGATCATGAGTACGCAGTCATGTTTGCGCCAAGTATTCTAGAAAAAAGGATAAGTGCAAGTGGAACGAGAGGCGACGAAGAAATGAGTTCCAGCTCATGTTATGGAAACAGGAAATAAGGAGCTACGAAATCGCGAAGTTAAAAGACGGTCAAGGCACAATGGAATTAAGCCCAAGGAAATACGACTTTGATGGTCAAAGACTAGATACGCGCATGATATCTCTTTTTGGGAGTATATCCTTGATCCCTGTTTTCTGTAGAGCTTACTTGTAGGCTATCTTTTGTGGACATCCTCCCGGTCCTATTTTCTGTTACAAACCCCGTAAGGAGTTTGTCCTGTTTATCTTCTCGACCCTGTTTCAGGGAATCCTAGGTAGAACCCTATGGATGTAAACATGTATTTGAAACATGTTATGATTGATATGGTTGCAAGTGGTTGCAAGTGGTTGCTCGTGGATGCGCGAATACACATTAGATACTAGCTCGATTCGGTCACATTTCATATTGCATATGCACGAGTATTTATACTTGTTTATGGATGAAATCGAATGTATTATCATGCGGTTGTTGCATATGAATGAATGATTGTGCACGCATATAGTATCTATATGACTAGGACTATTTGCATACATGTTGGATTCATGGCACTATACATATTTTGCATTAGAAAGATTATTCAGGCCTGATCATTAGCATTAGCTAAGGAACATGTACACACACGTTTTGCATATATTCATACAGCATTAGAAATCATCTAAGGACAATGGTTGCTTGTGAATGATGTTTTGAGTAGATGAATTATGGATGGTAGGATATGTTCTTCCTAACTTGGAGATTTCGGGGACGAAATCCTAAAAGGTGGGGAGAATGTAACAACCCGTATTCCGATAACATGTTAAAACGAGAATCAAGGCAGAATTTAATTTTAAATTCTGAATCAAGTAAAACGGGCTATGCCATTGCGTTCGTCTCGGAAAAATACGCGAAATAGAGTCCGAGTTTTCGAAAATCGGAGTCCGTATGACCCGATTAAGGCCCAACGAAGTTTTCAGAAAATTTCAAAGTAAAAACAGATTTCAAATTCAAGTTTGAATTTGGAAATTTGGGCCAGTTTGGGCCAGGCGGGAAAATTCCCGCCAGAGCACCCAAGTCGACAGCCCTGTCGACTTGGGAGTCGACTTGGTTGGGCCCAAGTCGACAGCCCTGTCGACTTGGCTGTCGACTTGGTCCAGCCGGGCAGTTCTGCCTGGTGCACCATTTTGGGATTGTGTTGAGCTTGGGGGCCAGATTCGGTTTTAAGGGCTGAGATTACAACTAGGGTTTAATCCTATGGCCTAAAACACTTGCCTAATCTATAAATAAGACCCTAACCTAACCCTAAATCATCATTATTCATTCATACAACTAAACTATGGCAAAATTTTACCTCTCATGGCCTCCACTCTCTTCATAAAATTCCTAAGTAAATTCCTATGAGAGATTTTCAATGCATACAAGTGTTTTCAAGCTTGTATGAGCCTCATTAGCTTGCATTCAAGTCAAGTTTCCATATTTACATCATAAAGCAAGAGTTTTGATTCATTTTGGCTCAAGGGTTTTATTGATTTGGAGCTTTTATCTTTGGGTTTTTGGATGAAGGCATGCATAGGCTTTGTCTCAATCTTTAATTTGATCGATTTGTGCCTTCATAGCAATGTAAGCCCTTTCCCTACTCTTAGATATTAACTATGAAGTTAAATGTTCATGTTGCAAGTTTGGGTTTGATCATTAAGTATGATACATGCTATCATGTCATGCAAGTTTACGAAGTCATTATCTTGATCTTATGGGCTAAAAGCTACAACCTTTATGTTGAAATGTTGCATTATGCAACATGAGAACCCTCATAACCTTTATGTCAACTTGCATATGAAGTCATAACCCTTATATGATGATATATGTGAGTTTCTAGTCATCATTCCATGTCTTTTGTCACCATGATTCGCTTATGTGCCAAGTTTGGGTTTATGCATGTTTTTGAGGCTTAAGAATGTAACATGCAAGTTAATGAACACATTTGTGCCTCATTTGCCACCATAATAAACTTGTGGCTTAATATCCATTTTTGTCATGCCTTTGCCAAGTCTCTTCTTTTAATCCATTACGTTGTTGCGAACGTATATGCGAGTTTAAAAGCATTGGGTTATGTTATGGGTAATTTCTAGTGACATGAAAATATAACTTGAAAATATGACTTGAAATATAACATGGAAGTTGACATGTAAGTATGCATAAAAACATAAGCTTGGGAATTTACCTATTAAGTTAGGTCTACCCTTTGGGAATTTACCTATTAAGTTAGGTCTACCCAAATGCTTGAAAACTTGTAACATGTTTTGGAAACATGATGGACATGACACTTAGATAATATAAGTGTGGCCAACTCGAGGTTGGGTTGAGTTTGCAACGTAAAACTACCCGGAACCGACCGGCCTAACTAGTAGTTGCAAACAATAGGACCCAATGTGAGAAGTTGGTCATGTTGTGCTTGAACCCGAGGTTAGACCAAGTTGTGGTGTAAAGCTACCCGGAACCGACCGGCTTAACTAGTAACCACAACAAAGTCTAATGTGAGAGGTTGAGGTGCATTAAGTAATTAATGCCACATGATAGGGTTAAGTTAATTTGATTAATGACTCTTAATCAAATATGACATGGACAAATGGGTTAAGTAATTTGATTAGGCCAATGATACTTAACAAAACATGACAAGGTTGGGTAGGTTAAGTAATTTGATTTGCCTAATGACACTTAACCATTTTTATACGACTAGTGGACGGGGTTAAGTTAACCAACACTTAATCAATCCAACACGATAACTTGGTAAGGTTAAGTAAGTTTTCTTAATGACGCTTAACCGAAAAATACAGTTAATGGATGGGGTTAAGATTGGACTCAACTAGTCTAAGCATGGAAATCGGATGGGGTTAAGTTAGCCTAGACTTTATTAATCCCACTTGGTAGTTTAATGGAGTTAAGTTAAACACTTAACTAATCTAACATGATGATCTGGGGTGGTTAAGTGACCTATACTTAACCAATCTAACTCGTGAATTTATTGAGGTTAAGTTAACCTATACTTAACCAATCTAACGTGAAAACATGATAAGGCTAAGTCACGAATCGCTTAAATACGCTTGACCGATTTGACTCAGTAATTTGATAGGGTCAAGTTAATATATACTTAACCAACTTGAGCATGGTTTGTAGGGTTAAGTCTTCAACTTGGATACTTAGCCAATTTTGACATGATTTGTAGACGGGTTAAGTCATGAACTTAAGTGACACTTAATCCATTATGTAAACCCTAGTTCTGAGGATTAGGTGGATAACCGTGGTTAACAAGGATAACGGGAATAAGGCTAAGTGGTAAACCTTAGTTGAAGAATAACTAAGTAATGATTCTTAGTCAAGGAAATTTAGACCAGTTCATAGATAGATGAGTAACCTGATACGGTAGGTCATCGTTTAAGTATACGAGTAGGAGCAAGTATCTGATTTAGATAAAGGCTCCAGCGAACTGGGTAACGAAGCAGCGGCTTCGGGGAACGTGAGGATATTCTTGGTATCCCTCTGTGAGCTGCCAGGTGATCATACTAGGCTCATGAGAGGTTAAGGTCTGCGTTAGAAGAACCAAGAGTAGGCCTTGGTTGCTATACGAGCGACCTAAAGACGGGGATGGATAGGGGATAGTCGACGATACACGGTCGTACCCTAGATAGCATTTTCTTTAGGCTACCTACCATCTTTGGTCAAGCGTGTACGTACGGAAAGGCAGAGAACACCCAAGAGACCATAATTGCTATCTAATTATGGTTGCGGTAAGGCTAGGATTGTGGGTTGGCCAGTAGTGTGTTCTCATACAGGATTTATCCTGTCTTGTCTTTCACTAGTTGAGGGAGTGGTCTCGTGGGACCATAGCCACGTATAGAAAAAACAGACCTTAGCATCTGCATCGGCAGATAAATCGAAAGCTCCCGACCGAGTCCTGTATTTCCTGGTCTGCCCTGTGACAGGACTCGGATGGCACGATGTGATACATGTGCATACAGTCATGGAAAAACGATTCACGATGAATGCGTGGGAAAAAGGGCGCGGTTGACGGTTAGCGTAAATCCTAGTGGCCCTGGGTGGTTGAACCAAAACCGAGATACGAAAACGTGCAATAGGTAAGCATAATCCCTAGTAGTCCTAGGTAGCATAAGTCCTAGTTGTACAAACAATGATTCATGTTGAAAGACCCTAGTTAGATATAGGGTGACAATCCAAAACGATCTTAAGGATCATGGAACTATGTTAAAGTAGTATAGAATCTCATGGGAAAGCCCGTATGGCCTACGGCAAGGGACTGAACATTTGCATGGAATAAAACATACGAGTTGAGTAACTGATATATGCGATATATTAGGTTGACATAGACCATTACACGACTTTTGAGTAAGGGTCATTCATGGTTAACACATGATACGGTGGGGATACTAGTACGGTAGGTGCAGAGCTAAAAGACAGGATAGATACCATGGGATGTTATACGTGATAAATACCTTGGGGATATTATACTTGACAGGAACTTGACGATGGGATAACTCGTTTTATCTTGACACCATAATTTATCATGACACCTTAGTTTATCTGAGTTCAGTAGTTCATCCTGTTATTTTGATTTAGCTTATCTATCTTGTCATCATGCTTATGTTCATCTCAGTTTCTCATGTCAGTTAACTTTACTAGTTTTTATGCTGATAGTAGATAGGGCTTACTCAGTCTTTTTGACTGACCCGTTTTGTTTCGCCTCTTTTCTTCCGTTCCCCCCCCCCAAGGTTACAGGGAGGAAATACTGTTGTTTAGTTCGGACTTCTTCTGCTTGAAGGTCATCATGGATGGCTTGGACTTTTCTTGGCTGTGGCTACTTTACTGTTTTTACTTGGGGAATAATTTATGAAAAAGTCTTTATGCCTCTTTACTATTGCAAGACAGGTTTTGATGTACTCTGATGTAAAAGGCTTTAGACCTTAATTATTGATGTTTATGAAAGATCGATTTTACTTCCGCTATTTTATATGTTATGTCTTGTGATATTTCTGTGCATGTTTACCAATAATGCCCCTCTAAAGCTAGTGCATTCCTTTGCGAGTGACCCTAACGGAGGCGGGGTGTTACAAATCATATTGTCTCATTTGGAAACTTGTGACACATGCATGGTTACTGGTTCAAAAATGAGGATATGCCGCTTAACGGTAATTGTCCAGACAGGTTACAAAGCATTCACATAAATCAAATGACTAAAACTCTAGTTAATTTAGACCTATAGATGTCGAGTTATAGCATTTCTAACTAAATACATAATTTACATGATTTACTTCTTGTGCAGATTAGTCACAATGTTGTAATGGGAAAGTGTTGCATTCCCTGTGGACAAGTTGGTGTTACTGGTTCTGTAACGTATATGAATTCATACTTGGTTCATTAAATAAATTTAGCTATATACTTGTTGCTTTGTTTCTAAAAGTTAAATTACTTCTGTTATTGTATCATTTACTAGAATGGGGGACTATGTGGTAATGGGAGGAAGATCAGCTGCAAAAGAACATGTATCAATTGCCTCAAAGGTAATATCTCATTCATAAGTACTTTGCGTTAGTTATTCTGTATGATATATGTATCCGGACACTCAAGTGTGACTTTTAAAGAAGACAATGAATTAATAAGGTATATACATAAATAAAGCAAAATCGTTATGGAATAGTAAAAAGCAAGTAATCATCAATCCCACAGGAATATAACAATAACTATCAGTATTTAGTGTAGATATACCTTTTTTCTGAATTATGAGACAACGGACAATTAAAATTATTGGAGGAAGGGGTCAAGTAATGCGAACTGGGAAGACTCCTTGTTGTTTCCTGTTAACAATAATTCTACATATTGCCGCTTATCTATGTTTGCAATTTTTTCATACCTCATAGTGTTGATTTTGACTTGAAGTATGCTCTATAATAGTGTAGATATATTATGTGTACAAAAGTAATGATAGTTTGGATCTCTCAACGTTGATTATAATCAACTATTAAATATTGATCTACTAATATCAAAATAGAGATTATGAACAATTAAATGCCCGTTCCTTGCAAATGGTTGCTTTAAATTTCACAGCTTAACTGTCCATTTGAGCTACAAACCCCTTGCTTATATTTGCTACCTTGACCATGTTTAAAGTCAAAACAACATGTTAAGAATGATAAGAGTATCATGTTTGAGGGTTATGATTCTTTAAATTATCCTGAGATATAAGCAAAATATATAATGATGTACCATGATCTCAGACGTACACCAATATATATTGAAATAAATGGACCATGGAAACACTATGCCAGTTCAAAGATTCATTACCATAGACTGATGCGTGGGCCCCCGAAAGAGAGTGGAAGGTTCATTTATGAAAATGTCAAGAGATTCTTGATTTGGTTGACTAGAGAGCCAAAGGTGCAGTTACTCTAGTTAAAGATCAGGGCTAATGCGGTAAGTAAACATCTCCTTTTCACCATGTCTTATACTATAATATGTCAAGTTACTAATTTCCAAAATGTATTTAACCCAATCAAAGCATTGAGTTGTCTAATGCAAGATCAGTACGTTTTCTTTAAGAATATTTAATCCACATATATTGTTAGTTTAACCTATTGTGTTTCGGGTCTTCTAGCAATTTTAGTTTAGTTCATACTACTTATCATATTTGTTCAATTTTGTATGAAATCCCATTGGCTGAAATTATCAATGTTAAAAAAAATAGTGTAGATTCCTTTTAACTAAAAAAAAAATGTAAAGGTAATAATCCAAATTTGTGAATCATGCAGGTAGCTGCTGGGCATTCTCTATTGTCGTTTCTGTAGAAGGCATAAATAAGATCAAAACAAACGAACTTGTTTCGTTATCAGAATAACTTATTTCGTTGGTGAGACATTGTTGATCAAACAGTAGAAACATATTTGAAGAGTTTCCTGAGTGATTTTTTTAATTTTTATTTTTTCATAACATTCATGCATTCTATTTTCAGAAAATTATTGCATTGAAATGGTTATGCATATTGATTATATGGTTAATTGTTTTTCTGATTGTTTCACCATGATGATTATGTGAATGGTTATTGATTGATATTATAGAAAAAGGTAAATTATTAATAAGAAATAATTGCCGGAAAAAACACAGTAAAATAATCAATAATTTTTAGTAGTGTTTTAAAAATGCTACAAAAATACATGTAGTGGTGTTGAATAAACGCAACCATAAATCAGGAGTAAAATTGGAAATTTTAGTAGTAGCATCAAAAGCTTTTTTATGGCGTTTTTAAAGTGCTACAGAAATATTTATGGTAGCATTTGGAAAATATTACAAAAAAATGTATTTACAATGGCGTTTATTAAAATTGCAACAACTATTTTTTATTTTTAGTGGCATGTTTTCTCGTAACGATTATCGAAACGCCACCAAAAATACTTAGTAGAGTTTTTTGAGCTATACATAAAATCATTTTTCTTGTAGTGAAACTAAGCGGAGTTTTAATGAATCTTTACTTAGATTTAAATGGGAATGAGGTAGGTAAATTTACCGAATTCAAGAAATGTCAAGAATGGAGAACCACCAGTTTTACTCCATGCGATAGTTAAATCTTTAAATAGATTTGAAACGTCGAATGGTAATTAATTTTACCAATAATAAAATGGGTGTTGAATATGGAGTACTACTAGTTTTGCTCCATGGGATGAATAGGTTGAGATTCGGATAATAAAGTAAATGATTACTTCGGTAAGGTTCGTAATCCCGACTAGTTGATAAGCCTTAATATGGTTTTGAGTTAAGAAAAGATAAAATGAAATCTTTTGAAATGATATCCAAAGGAAGATTAAAGAAATAGTTTAAATGAACTTATCTTTGATAAAATTAATGGGAACTTTTCCCTAAAGATGTGAATATTTGAATAAAAGAATATTCTGGATTGGAATGAGGCGTATGATGTGTTTTTATAGCACTTGATTATAAGATACACGAATTATTCGGAAAGACCGAGTTTAACCCATTCTGAATAATTAATACGACGTTTGAAAGTCGACGATGAAGATGATGGTGGAAGACTGGAGATATTCACATCGTTTGGATGATTACTGATGTCTTGATTGGGCTGTACACCCAAGATAAGGTAATAAGTGGTGATCATCCAGACGTACTTGGAGATTGACCGAATATACGAGCACATCTCTCCAGTATTGGATATATGGGACGAGGAATAAGGTGCATCTGGTTTCGTTCATACCTAAAACGAACTTGTAAATTGATTATGTCTGACATTGTATTGTGTGCTATATTCGTTGATCTCTACTAAATACATATCTGTTTGGTGGCGGAGAATTTATTCTCTTGCTTAACACCCTTCTCTGCGACGTACAAGCTTAAAGGTTATATGCTGGTAGAAATCAATGATATGGTATGGAATGACAATGTGACATATTAAGATGCAAATGATCAAGGCTTTTGTTGAAAAGCAGGGCCTTGAGGATGATGATCAAAGCACAACTTTAAATAGCATAGCTTTGTGTTGTAGCGCTAATTCGCGAGCCTCACACCTCGGTATGAGTCAAAAATGGGATAAGGGATGCAGTGAGTGCATACGTTTCTTTCTAGCTAGAGGTAGTGCCATGGTATGGAGCCCAGACATATTTACTTATGTGGATGATGGATAGCGAGGCGCCTCAGATATGATTGGTCGATGTACTGACCATTTTGGAGGTTTGATAGGACCGGGAAACGTATTGTTCAGGAATAACTAATCCACAAACGTTAGGTGTGGACCGGCACTGCAGGATCCAAGGGTTGCCCATAGGTGTGATCTTGGGTCATCTTGCTAGAGGTGATCCGAATCGGTAGGGAGACCATCCCTTGCCTTGATTCATAACAGAAATCTAATTTCCAATACATGACCTTTCGGTTTTAGTTGTAAACCTATGTACGGTGACATAATATATGATACATATGCCATCTATGATTGATACATTTATATTTGAAGTTGGTTTGACACTATGCACTTATAGTAGTATCAAAATGATTTGTTTTAAAGCGTATCAAGCATGTTTGGTATTATAAAGGAAATCTATATCCTTCGGCTTGCGTTGCATTGTGTGATAGGACCTGAGTCTTATAGTAGCTTCATTTTCAAAAAAAAATGCGTTGTTTATAAATTGTTTCAATTTAGATTATTCATGGGAGTAAACCCATTCCGCTACATGCGGCGTGGTCCCATGATTTACGCTATTTTAAAGTAACGGTTTAATAACTGTTTTAGTTCTCACACCAGTCCCATGATTGACCTAGAGTTTCCACAGATATTTCTTTTCACAAGATCCTGGATTACAGCTGAAGCTATATTCGGAAAGCTTTGTATCTGTGTATTTCATTAAGTTGTGTTAGTTGATGTATTTTCCGCTGTGCACTCTATTTATATAATTTAAATTTTCACTTCTATGTATTTTAATCTCTGATATTATTTTTCCGCTGTGTAATATTTATTTATTCTCTGGTATTCTTGTACTCTGATATAATTACTGTAATAGCAATAAATGTTCTGTTGTTTGTGTTTCTAGTGAGTTGCATTCTCAAACAATCTGCGTTCTCGTTCGGTCTAGGTTGCATAGGGATTTCGGATCGTTAAAAAAGGGTCTTATGGCCGTTCACATATAATATAAATACTAAGGGATATGACCAATGTTTTACGGGTAGTATGCAACCTCTTTTGCCAGAAGTTCAATAAATTGACTAACATATATCCGCCATCAAACCCTTGAGAGAATCAATTTCATAAAATACGCTCTTATAGTTAATTATTTTGCAAATCAAATCAAGTTTTGTAATTGAAAATCGACGAGAGTGATTAGTTATGGAAATTCGTTCCTCACCAAATTAATTCAGAAATTTCGGCCACACAACAGTCAAACAAAAATAATTGCAGAAAATTAAAATATTGTACAAGCAAGCCGATGTCCCTGCACAAAATTTTTACAAGCAATTTCTATAATTTTTTCTTTGCAGTAATGCACCTGTAGAGTTTAGAAAATTGTACATTGGGGTATGGCTGTCCGTCCAGAAAATTTGAGTATTGCTACCTATTCAACTCCATTGTTTGAAAATCGGTTGACCTTTGAATTTCCTGTTCATTTTCTAGAATTTGTTCCTTCCTTTTTAGCCTTTGATTTGTTTTTGGAGATTTCACCTTTTTTTTTGGAAGCAATAAAAAAAGACTAACTAGAAATAAAAAAAACTAAAATAAAAAAATGAACTAAACTAAGCCAAGCTTAAAAAATAAATAAACAAAGGACTAAGCTAAAACAAAAGATGACCTAGACTCAAAGGAAGAGAAAACAAGGACTCGGCCAAAAATAGGCTCAACGCCTGGTAACGTCAATAAATAAGGCACATAACTCTTCTAAAAAAATGTAGAAATTTTCGAAGTTCTATTTCCCAATCGATGGAAAAATTCCAAACGGAAAAAAGAAAAAATTGAAATCGCACCCCTTCTTTTGAATTCGAATTATAAATCACCAAAACAGGGGTTGAGGTGCTATTCAATTCCAAGCAATATTCTTTGCGAATGAGTTGTGGATTTTAGGTATGTTTGCTTTAGATCTTGGTGTCAAGAATTGAGGATAAGGGTTCTGGAGTTTGTTCGCGCTGTTCGAAAGGGAGGATCGATTGTGGTTATGTTGTCTTGAGGATAGGTGGCGTGATTGAAGAGGGATGTGCTTGTTTTATGGATTGCGGAGCCGTGCAGAGTGGGGTAACAGACTTGTTGAAGGGGAGATGAAATGTTGGTTGATGTTTGGTTGTATGAACTGGGTTTGTGAATGGATGCGGTGCTTTGCTTCAAGTATTGGACGGTGGTGCGTGGATTTTGGTTGATAGTGGGGATGTAGTTGTTGGCTTGAACGTAATGAAAGCGGTGAGGGGATGTATGATATGCTTTGGCTCTACGATGGATGGGGAACATTATTTTTGTTCGGCGCCGATGTGGGTAGGGTCTTGGTATTCGAATCGGGTGATTATTGGGTCAATGGTCTTAAATAGGACTGGGCGGAGATTACAGGTTTGTGTATTCGGGTTTTTGGGTTCAGATGCTTGAGGTTTTGAGGATCATAGTTGCTGATCGGAAGGGTTTGTATTCTGGTTATCGTGAGATTGTATGAAATTGTTGTAGGAGGTGGTGAAGCTTGGTATTGTGGAGATGAGAAGGGGGATGTGGCAAAAAAAATAGAAGAAAAAAATAGAAAAGAAATCTTTGTATTCTTTTTAGAAAACTTGTAAAAGAAGAAAAGAATGTACTGCAAAGAGGAAGGAAAGTGAGAAGAAAAGAAATTAAAATAACAACAAGTTATTTTCTCTTGCTTAGAAGATTGTAGTATCAATGTGTTAATACCAAATCAGTTAATCAAGATTTTTTTCTATATATAAAAGAAAACAAAAGGAAATAAATAAATAAAAACTAACACGAATCAGAATTTAAATAAATAATAAAATTTGATTATTGCCTCTCCGGCAACAATGCCAAAAACTCGATTGACGCTTTCTAAGAACTAGAAAATCGCAAATTTTGAAATAAATTACGGCAAGCGCACAGGTATGTAGTATGCAGTTCGAACACAGGGAGGAAGATTAAATTTTATTATTTATATATTTCGTTCTGTTGAAATAGAAGTTGAAATTGTAAATTGGTTCAGAACAAATCTAATTGAACTAACAACCAAATTATAATTATCAATAAAAAAATTTAAAACTACAATTGAATTCACTACAGATTCGAATCTAATCGAATTTATAATAAATTCAATAGTTAAAAATAAAATAGAATGATGGAAATAAAATTGTAGAATAGAAATAAACTAATAGAAAAATAAAATTAGGATTACCTTTAAATCTAATTAGACAGTCAATCACAAATGAACATTAAAATTGCAAAGACAGCTTGTGCTCTACCAAATTTAATTGTATAGATGGCACAAGTTGCTTGAAAATAAAAAAAAGTGCAGACAAAAAAAAGATATCTTTATTAATGGAGAAAAGAAGGTACAGAATAATGAACAAGAGATTTACAATGAATACAATGGGTATTTATAGGGGATGTAGTCTCCTTTCTAAGAGAATAATTGGGCCAAGAATGAATCTCTTGAAATAATCTATTTACAGATAGATGAAATATATATATATATATATATATATATATATATATATATGTGAAGATTGACATAAGATATTCCATGCAGATTTCCTCTTCTGATTAGTGACATGTGGCTAATTGATTGGCTTTTCCTTGGAATTAATTCAATCAAATCTTCTTTTACATAGCAGTTGAAAATGAATGATTTGATTTGATTTCCTTGAGAAGAATATGCCTATTTCTTAAAATCTTTATTAGTGCATATATTATATACATACATATGAATATATATATATATATAATATACCACTATTCCATATATTTCTTAGAGCAAAGGAGGCGGTGTGTATATATCCATGCTCCTTTTTTCAGCAAAAAGAATAGGGCTTGACAAGGATCAAACCCAGCTTACTCTATCCAAATTCCTAGAACTTTACCAATGTGCTATAGCTTCCTTTGTGATTGAAAATTTGTGATTCCAAAAAGTAGCATTTTCTATTCAAATAATCTTTAATTGAATGAAGGAGACATTTATTTAACAACCTGTGAAAACACACCAAAATACTCAAAGTAGTATTTATTTATTTACAATAAAGATAAGATATGAGCATACAAATAAACACTTTAACATGTTAATCAAAACCAATCAACAGAAACTGCAAAAAACCGTTTCAATGACTTGTAACTCTTTTAAATGTTAGTAATTTTGTTTCAATGTTATTGCAATTTGCAACAGCAAGGAACAATTACAGATTTGGAAAGAAATGGTTTGAAAAATAAAAATGTAACGACCTGGTCTTTTTTCCCAATTCTCGCTGGTAATTAAACCAACTTAAACCGTTCACAAAGACGGATTGTTATGGGTACTAACGTGTTTGCACAAAAATAATAGAACTTTTAATTTCATTACCATAATATAACATCAGAGTTAAAAGGAATACATCAGAGTACATCGATTACACAGCAGAAGAAATACTAAACTCGGCGGAAGAATGCAAATGCTGCAAGACATAATAGCTCCAGCTAAAACCAGAATCCTGCTCCAACCAACTCCAAGGCTAAATCTGTGAACCAAACTACTAGGTTGCCCATGTAAAAATTATGGGCACCCAAAGTTTAGATAAGGGAACAATAAACTCCAGGTCAGTCATGGGACTGGTGTGAGAACTCAAAATAGTTGTTATTTAGGATTCATTTTAAAGTTAGGTAATTCAACGGACCACCCCACTAACGCGGAATGGGTTTCTCCATATGAATACCCGTGCATAGAAATTCGCTATGACTTTCGAAAAATGAAACTACCATAAGGTTTCGCGGCACACACACAATGCAAACGCACACATGGGCGAGATTTCTCTTTATGATAGTCAAAAATGCTTGATACGTGAAAGTCCTCTATTATTATTATTACTAGTGCATAGTGTGAAAACAATTTCGCAAATAAATGTATTAATCATAGCCAGCATAATACCCCATCCCATTATACTAACGTAATCCTGCTAGTTAGCAGGTTATACAACTAAAATCGTACGGGCTCATAGTGGAAATTGGATTTCCAACAAATGACTAGGAAAAGGAACTTCCTTATCTAACTGATGGGTACGCCTCTAGAGGGATGCCTCGAGAACCAAACGGGTACTCTGCCAACACGAGGCCGGGTCACCTCTTAACAAGGTAACTTAGAGCACACCTGAGTATATCACTTCCCGGTGTTACCAACCTTTAAACCGGGTACTTGCAACATCAACATCCACAAGGTATAAATTTTCCACATAGGTTAATGCCTGATCTCCATACCATAGTACATCTTTTATCTAGAAGGAAATGACTACCCATAACCTTGCTGCATCTTTCTTGTTTTAGCTATTTACTGGGTTGTAAGGCTTGTCGAGGTCACGATATACACAAAGCTACGCTTAAATAAGTCATGCTTTGATCGTCCATAGCTCATCACATAACTTAAGTATGCCACATTGTCCACTAATCTCTATCAATATATAACCTCTAAGCTCATACGTCTTAGAGAAGGGTGTTAAGCAAGATAATAAATTCTCCGCCACCAAACAGATATATATTTAACAGAGATTAGTGCTACGCAGTTAATTTCAATGTCAGACACACAATCCATACAAGTCCGTTCTGGATCTGAACGAAACCACATTCCGAAATTCCTTCACATACATTCGGGCTTCTCGCTACTTTACTGATATAAAATCCATCTGCAAATGGGAGCTACCCATTTGAGACATTCAGCAAGTGGTCCTTACAATATGAAGGTCCTGGTCTTCAATGTCGTCTTCAATGGCTTCAATTGATCTACAACGTCGTATTATTACTGGGAATGGTTTTCGGACATTCATCTGATCCCGTTCTTTCCAAACAATAAGCGCAATTTAAAACAAAATTGTGGAACACACAGGCTTTCAATCAATTCTCCTTCCATTTTGTATTTTGTTAAATTAAATATCTTTGAATCCCATTTTAGTATTATCTTTAACAAAAATTCATATTTTCAACTTTACTCTTTTAAAACGCATCCTTCAATTAAAGATAATTTGGCCTCGAAACCTTAATAAATTTTCCATTTGATAACTCTTTACCAAAATCCAATTTCATTTGAAAAAAAATCCCTAATCCACATTTCAATCATAGTTTCCAATTCAATCGATTTCCCAACATTGAATTCTAAAATCTTAACTAAAAGGTTATACTTCCTTCTAAATTTCTTGTTTTTAATTTCTTCAAATCAAAGATTTGATTAAATCCCAAATTACGATATGAATTCCACAACACAATCTCATTGGTTTCAAGAATGATATTATTGAAGATATGATTCACGACAAAACCCAAATCAATTGATATTGAACATAAGTTACACGTAAATTGTATCTACTTATATTCGATATCAATTCTCATAATCAACGAATACTATAAGTGGAATAACGATATAATAATATCTTCCAAATTCCTCAAATGGTATACGTTTACACCACAGAATTTCATATCAAATATCCGAAGATTATTTCTATCCAACTTATCTTAATCAGATTGAGAAACCGTTATCTTAATTAAAAGATTTATCCAACTCTTTGACATTAGATATGGATAGAAATATTATCAACTTATCCTCAAAATAAATCTCCGTATCCAACTCACACTATAAGCAGAATAATGGAGAGCTACCTTTTAAATTCCTCAAATAGTAAGAGTCGTCATCTACCGAATTAATATCAACATCCGAAGATATATCTCCAACCATATCCAATTATTTAAAACTGAAATCCCCGTTTTAATATCAAATAAATCAATTTATTTGTGATAACAACATTTGGAAAATGCTGCTGTAAAATAGCCATTTCGTTCGAAATTCAAATATTTTAGTTCTAATCATTTAAAATAATAAAACAAAATTTATCATAATTTTTCTCCATTTTAAAATAATTTTTATAAACCTGTTTTATTCGATTTTTTCGTTATGGTCACCGAACTGCATGTATATCGACCTTTTCCAAATTTGTTTTAAACATAATTTGAAAATCATACGTTGAAATTTGAAAATTCATTTTCCATTCAAAAGCTGTTATCATTTGAAATCCAATGTTTCTTATTCCAAGTTAAACTGACTTCGAACGATCAAGTTATAGCCATTTTAAAATTAAAATCGATACTCACAAATTATCGCACCGCAGCGCGTTTTATTCAAGCCATATAATGATCAAATATAAATCGTTCAAATATTTTCCAAAATGGATTTAAATTTCCATTCCAATTCCAAAACAACTTTATCTCAAAAACTATTATTCAAATTTCCAAATTCTTCATACCAAGTTAAATTGAACGCTTAATAATGATATTCGTTACAGATAGCTGTAAAAATCATTCTCCAAAACCCATGTTGAATACATGATTCAAATCATTTCTAATTCCAAAACCGTTTCATCTTATATGAATATCGTATACTCAACTTAACTCTATAGACAATTCAAACTAAATTCCCAATTATTATTTTAATATTTAATAATCAATCTTCATTTATATGAAAGGAAGATTCAATCGATTACCTGTATAATTCCATAACTAAGTTGTATGTGTAACCATAATTAACCAAATAAATCAAACTTATAGACCAGATGAACATGAATTCATTCATTATAATCACAACCAATAAACAAACATTTCAACTGTGCACAAGCGTCACGGTCAATGACGCTTACCAGTGTTCAGTGTGTTATCTAATTACATGCACATCCATTCAAACATTAACACCATATCCAATGAATTATCATCAAATAATTATAATTAATCTCAGCTAATTATAATTATCCAATTACAACTAATTTAATTAATTAATTAAATTAGAAATTCTCACCATTATAGCTCCAAAATCTTCATCGTCAGAGTTTCCTTACGAACAAGCCAACAAACAATGCCACTGCTACCCGTACTGCTTTCAATCCAATTTTTATTAGCAGCTCGTGATTCCTCTGCTAATTTTATATTGAAATTGAATTAATAACGACGTTCGTTATATATATAGTTATATATGGGATTTTTATTTTGTTATAATTTATGATTAAACAAAATTATCAGTATTATATATCAATATGTTCTACTCCTTGATACAATTCTAATGCCTCCATCGGCAAGTTAATCAAATTTATATTGAACGACTTATAGGTGTTTAAGCTTTAAACTATTATAACTTAAATAATAATTAAAAACATACCAAAGAGTTTGGCCCAAGGTCCAATTTATCCAACCAAGCCGATCTGCACTCCCCCTCTTCTTCTTCCATGCTTCTTTTCTCGCTCATTTCCTGGAACACACAAAACTGTGCATGGTCGTGCACGTGCACACACCAACGCTCCACCGATCTTAAATCTGAAGCCACCCACAAACTTCTCTTCATCTCCTCGTCTCACTGCACCCACTCTCCCGAACTCCAATCCCCTATATCGAAATGCGAACCTCCGCCGAAACCTGAAACCTAAAATTCCGCTCACCCGATACAACGTCGCAACCCCCTTTTTATACTTCGAGCTTCCCCAATTTTTTCGAAATCGAAGCTCTCTACGTCCTCATCCCAATGCCACTCACTGATTCGTCTATCGTTGCTTCCACCTCTGACAAACCCAAAACCTAGTTTTCAACTTTTCTGATCATCGATACAGAATCACACCATTTTAGAATGAAAAATACTACATCTCTAGTTGATCGCAATGGCGTAGATGACGTCGAACGATTCTTTTCGGATTGGAAGATATGATTTTTGAACTTTTGAACCCATATATTCCACTCTCTGTAAATCTGAGATATCTCTCTCGAATTCATGAAATCTTGATCCTTTAACTTCAAAAAATCAGAAACGATAGTTTGAACAACTTTTACGTTGAACATTTGGGATAAAACTAAATAGATTAGGAGGTATGATATTTTGATTGAATGGAAATGTTAATTTCCATTTACAGGAAATGCAACAAAGATCTTAAGAAGAATAAATAGCTTTGGAAGTGAGACGCAGATTGAAGTTGGGGTTTGATGTGCTTATATAGGCTTTAGAAAGGGTATTATAGTAATTAATTTAAGGGACATATGGATCATTCTATGAAGCCTTATCCATGCGTTTAAACACATAGCAGGACACCTAATCACTCATCCTTATCTTAAGGAATTCTAAAATTATTTTATCTTATCTACATCTTTATGATACATATAAATGTAACTAATTTCCAACACTTATAAGTGTAAATATTTCGTTAACTACTAGGTTAAGGTTTGCAAAATTTATTTCATTATTTATTGTATATATATACGTTTACCAAAATTCATATTAACCATGGTCTAAAATACATACTTAATAATCCTTATAAAATTTTGTAAACACTATTATAAATTCTCCAAATAATCTTATTTATAAAATTAAAATTCATTCTTGTATACTATTACATATAAAATCTTAAAAATAACTTATTCTTCACCAAAATCATATTCTTATATCAATATCATTATATATTATCAAAATCAAATAATATCATTACTTATTAATATTGAAATATTTATAAAATAAAACAAGATATTTATTCAAAATTAAAATTTGCATTTAAACCTTATAAAAAATCAATTTATATTCAGAAAATCCAAATTATATAATAAAACCCAAATTAAACTTTAGTTACCCCTTAAAACTTTTCGTCCTCGAAAAGGAAGTCGAGTAAATTTAAACTCCTTTAACAATTTAAATTCGAATTTCTCTCTTAACATATTGGAAATGTAATGGTTAAAGCCAAGGTCCATATCATTCTCAGGATACTTTGTCTGATTCTCATTAAAGGTAGAGATTTCTATAATCTCGTGATTACTAGGGTCGTCACTGGTCATGTTTATAATCGAACTTTTTTGAGTTAGACACAGATCTGCTACCACTACCACTAAGGAGAAACTGTCATAGATACTATCTAATACTTAGATGTCTACGATTCTAAGAAAATTTTCTTTCTAACTTAAAGTTATGGAACCCACGGTTTAATTCAAATTATAGAACTAGTTGTTCATACCTCAAATTTCTAAAAATTACACTAAATCCAAATTCTCACATAAATATTCCTTTTCCCAAAACATTTAATTATCTCGCAAAAATAACATCTTGGATAATATTTTGAAATTCTTTTGCACTTAATACAAATTCAAGTTAGAGACACTTGTTTCAAATCCAAAACTATGTCATTAACCATTTTTCCATGGTTTTGTCAAAGAAGGGCAGAAGACAGGGTTCAAGAATAAAGTTGGACAATTAAAAATCCAAGCACGACAATCAGAGAGATAACGATAATCAAAAGATGACAACGAGTCAAGCAAAACACAACGACAAGAGAAGAGGTAGGATTATATTTCGAGAACACTCATTCTATTTCAATTTTATTCAAATTATTCCCATTCCATTTTCAAGTTAAATTTATACTCATTTAGTATTCATAGTTAGAATTCCTTATCCAAAGTATTCAAAAAATAATTAAGGGACTTAATTAACCTAATCTGGGTCATTCTTATACTTATTTACCAACCTAGAAATTATTAATAGATCATCCAAAATGGTTAATGGATTTTATTTAAGTCCCAGTGCAATCTAAAATTTCCTTAATTTCCTTTTTAAGGGTTTCACTTACTTAAGTTATTTACTATCACATAAGTTTACCAATACCTTCCAATCCATGAGTAATAGAAAGTTTCTAATATTTCCATAAGTTAATTTCAACTCACAAGTTTCATCATGATTCAATAACACATTGATTTTATGATAAAAGATGCTCTCGCAAGCATAATATTCCCAAATCTCATTCAAGGGTATTCCTAACCCTATCTCTAATGAGATATCATAACTCTGATGAGTTCTTATTTTTGTTCAAATATGTCGCACCCTATTTCATTGTATAACCCAAAGCTTTGATACCAATCTGTAATGACCTGGTCTTTTTGCCCAGTTCTCGCTGGTAATTAAACCAACTTAAACCGTTCACAAAGACGGATTGTTATGGGTACCAACATGTTTGCACAAAAATAATAGAACTTTTCATTTCATTACCGTAATATAACATCAGAGTTACAAGGAATACATCAGAGTACATTGGTTACACAACCGAAGAGATACTAAACTCAGCGGAAGAATGCAAATGCTCCAAGACATAATAGCTCCAGCTAAAACCAGAATCTTGCTCCAACCAACTCCAAGGCTAAATCTGCGTACCAAACTACTAGGCTACCCATGTAAAAATTATGGGCACCCAGAGTTTAGATGAGGGAATAATAAACTCTAGGTCAGTCGTGGGACTAGTGTGAGAACTCAAAATAGTTGTAATTTAGGATTCTGTTGACGTCAAAAGTTGGTCACAAGTGACGATCAACCCCCAATCTTATGTATATCACACAAGTACTGATTATAAAATACAGAAAAAGTAAAGGAAACGAGGAGAACACACAGAATTTTTATAGTGGTTCAGCAAAGACGGTGCATACGCCCACTTTATATACATTACTTTTGCTTTTGATTACAAGTACAATGCTTTTTCTATTTGGAGAAAAGAGAGAAAGTGGCTATTTTCTCTTCCAGATAATGTTTTTCTAGGAAGAAGTAGTATCATGAGCCAAAAAAAGAAAGGTTAGAAAATCCTCCTTATCCTCCTTAAGCTTTGAGGTATTTATAGGCGGGGAAAGAAGCTTGAGCTGTTATGACGTGGCCCGGCCTTTCCGGGAAAGCTCAGACACGTGGAGTCCATCACTTGGTTAGAATAGCGGCTGAAGACTGATTCCACTATTTACAAATAGTATCCTCAAAAGTTGTAGCCGACGTGGAATCCACGGTGAGGTATATCAAAAGTAGAGCTTTGTCCGGATATGGTTGACCGCTTTTTCTTCCTTGAGAGTCGGGCCAAGTATTAAGACAACTCAGCTGGATATTTCATGTAGATCCGAAATACTCGGTCAATACGTCTTGTGTGAGAGCGGTTCTCTCGGTTGACTGCGAGAGTGAGTCTTCCGGGGTGAGATATCGGCTTGATTGGCCCAACATATGGCTGCTTCGGGTCGGGCTTCTGCGGGGCTTCCTGGAATGCGATCTATCTAACTCGATTGGTTGCACGTTTGGGCTTCGATTTGGCTCGTTGCTTCTTTTACCCAAAAGAGGGTTAACACTTTGCCCCTCAGAATGCATCTTCTTCGATAGAAGGAGGTGTGTTCTGAAATATGAATTGAAGCACAATTGCTCGAGCAGCTATGGTCGTACCGAGCCATATTAAGGCCAGAAATCTGACGGTTTCGATGTTGTATTAAGGCCAGAAAACAGATGACCGAACTGGGTCGTATTAAGGCCGGAAAACCGACAACTATCAGAAGCCGTATTAAGTCCGAGATGATGATCGCTTTCATGAGAGTTAGTTCCTGCAAAGACAAAAACAATTTGTTCTTGGCTTGGAGAAGGCTAATGGGTCGAGCATTTTATTTCACTTGGCTTTGAGAGGTGACGAGTATTAACCGTACTCGGCTTAGTGGCGAGTATTAACCATACTCGGCTTAGAGAGGGTGAGTATTAACCATACTCGACTTAGAGAGGGCGAATATTAACCATACTCAGCTTAGAGGGGGCAAGTATAAACCATACTCGGCTTAGGACAAGTGTTTTCCGTGCTCGACTCTTGTTAGATAATTGTATTCAGCGAGTAGTAGAAGCTCGTGGTGTAGAGAAAGAAGGGGTGAGTATCACCCATGCTCGTCTTAAAGAAGTATACCACACTCGGTTAAGGGAGTAGGCATTAAGATATAGCAGTAGGCTTTCACGCTAACCACATTAAAATAGGGGGCGAGCATTATCCATGCTCGGCTTTATAGTTTCCCAAACATTATCCATATTTGAAAAAAAACATTCATAGCAACTAATGAATTATTACAAAGAAATTCTAAGAGGACATCGATTGATTCCATAGTATGCCTTGGAGCTAAATCCTAACCCCATACATGTGTACATCAAGGTGTCCTTTTTATTGGAAGAAATACATCAGAAAAATCTAATGATAATGCCGCGAGTGCTAGTCTCAGGGTCCCTTCCGTTTCTAGGAGCTCGTGGGTTGACCTGAGGAGCTTGGGCAGAAGGCCGTGGCGGCAGGGCCAAGGCACGACTCTTGACATATTCAGGAAGCTTCCCTTTTCTGAATCGATCCTCAATGAGATCGCGCAGATGGCAGCATTCATCGGTGCTATGTCCAGCTACATTGTGGAACACACATGTTTGCCAGAATCGATCTCCATCTGGGTTGGTTCTCGTCGAGGTGGTCTTGGAGTGGGCAGGGACCCTCGTATGTCAAGGTAGATATCGAGCAGAGAGGAATTGAGTTCGATATACTGTTAAACTTACTTTCGATCTGAGGTCGCACATGGCGCTCGCTCTTTTCCAGGGCCTTTCCTCTTCGTTTATTCTGGTTGTTGTTGTTGAGTGGACCTTGCTGTCAGGCGGCTAGGACCTCGAGGCTCTCCATCTCAATGCTGGCATCTTCTTGTCGCTCGGCCTCGGAATAGAAGTCATCTATATCCTTAAGGGGATCTCTGGTTAAAGAGATTGAGAAGTCTGATCGGTTCTAAACTCCTGTAATGGCGGCCATAAGTACCATCGATGGCTCGGGCCGATCGACTGACGCTACTGCTGCATTGAACCTTTTTAGGAAGGATCTGAGCGTTTCTTCTGATCGCTGCTTGATGGTGGATAAGAACATAATGCTCTTCGGTCGAGAGATATGTACTCTGAATTGCTCGATGAAGCAGGTGACCAGAGTGTTCCAGCTGCTGATCGACTCTGTTATTAGCTGTCGAAACCACATTCCGGCTATATCAGTGAGAAAGAGCGGGAAGCACTTAGCCATGACGTTGGTCGATGCACCGAGTACTTCGATATGTCACATGTATCGCATAAGGTGGATGGTTGGATCAATGCGACCATTGTATGGCTTGATAGCTGGGAACTTGAAGTCCGGAGGGTTTCGAGAGTTTCTGATTTCCCTAGTGAAAGGGTTGCGATTGACATTAACTATGTCTTGCTGCGAGGATGTGCCCCGAGTGAAGCGTCGGATGATGTTTGCAAGCTGGCTTCCATATCCGAGGAGTTGTTTGCATGAATTTAGTTGAGTATCCGGGGAAGCTTCAGTGCGAGGATCTGGAAAAAACATGCTCGGAAGGGCGGCCGTTGGCTGGGCCTATCTTCCGAGAGTTGAGGGAAGGTGAGCTCTAGTAGGTGGTTCTGGGGAGAATGGCCCCTCTTGAACCTGAGGAGTAGTGGGTCGATCCGTACCCACAACGGAGGGCCTAGGCTGATCCAGCATAGCATGTGATGTTCGGAGCTCGAAGGTGCCCCTGGTGGGAGCGAGGTTAGTAGGATCTATGGTAGCGTTTTCTTTTGCCGCTATGAGGACCGATATGGTTGGGTGGCTTCCCTGGTTCAAAGGGATGGCCGCACCAGCTCTTTGTTGAGGGTGAACTGTGGTTAGACTGGTCTATGGTAAGATTCCGGGTTGTAATGAGGATGGTGTTGATTCTGAGGGACCTGGTGGCTGCTCGACTGGTTCGTTAGGTCGAGTTGTTCCCAAGAGTGGAGGCAAAGTGTTTGACCAATCTAGATCTTGATCACGAGCCTCCTGAGGTTCTAGTGCTACAGCTGCACTGATCGCTGGAAGCGATACTCCCGGCTGGGATCGATCGGTTGGTGGGACCAAACCAGGATGAAATAAAGGTGTAGCCTGATCAGTGGTCTGATTCTTTGCAGGCCGAACATCAGTTGTTTCCCCAGACTCGGCCGGTGGAGGAATTGATGTTGAAGCATTCAATCCTGTTTCTAGTCGACCGAGAAGGTGATCCATCAACTACTGTTGTCGTTCAAGGAGTTTACCCTGAGATGTCATATGGTCTTTGAACTCGACTATGATTTTATCCATGTCGTCCTGGGTAAGAAATCGAGATATATCTTCATGAGAGGAAACTTCGTGACTGACTTCTATAGCATTAGTATTGGCTACATCGGTGTTTGCGGGACGAGAAGACGTTGTATCTTTCTTTCATTTGTTTGCCATGGATTAAGGCAAATCTCCCCTACCTGGCGTGCCAAAGTGTTTACATCAAAAGGTGGTCACAAGTGACGATCAACCCCCAATCATGTGTAGATCACATGAGTACTGATTATAAAATGCAGAAAAAGTAAAGGAAACGGGGAGAACACACAGAATATTTATAGTGGTTCAACAAAGACGGTGCCTACGTCCACTTTATATATATTACTTTTGCTTTTGATTACAGGTACAATGCTTTTTCTATTTGGAGAAAAAGAGAGAAGGCGGCTATTTTCTCTTTCAGATAATATTTTTCTGGGAAGAAGAAGTACCATGAGCCGAAAAAAGAAAGGTTAGAAAATCCTCCTTATCCTCCTTAAGCTTTGAGGTATTTATAGGCGGGGATAACATCTTGGGCTGTTGTGACGTGGCCCGACCTTTCCGGGAAAGCTCGGACACGTGGAGTCCATCACTTGGTTAGAATAGCTGCTGAAGACTGATTCCATTATTCATAAATAATATCCTCGGAAGTTGTGGCCGAAGTGGCATCCACGGTGAGGTATATCAAAAGTAGAGCTTTGTCCGGATATGATTGACTGCTTTTTCTTCCTTGAGAGTCAGGTCAAGTATTTGAACAACTCAGCTAGATATTTCATGTAGATCTGAAATACTCGGTCGATACGTTTTGTGCGAGAGCGGTTCTCTCGGTAGATTGGAAGAGCGAGTCTTCCGGGGTGAGATATCGGCTTGATTGGCCCGATATGTGGCTACTTCGGGTCGGGCTTCTGCGGGGCTTCCTGGAATGTGATCTGTCTAAATCAATTGGTTGCGCATTAGGGCTTCGATTTGGCCCATTGCTTCTTTTACCAAAAAGAGGGTTAACAGATTCATTTTAAAGTTGGGTAATTCAATGGACCACGCCGCTAACGCGGAACGGGTTTACTCCATATGACTACACATGCATAGAAATTCACTATGACTTTTGAAAAATGAAACTACCATAAGGTCTCGCGGCACAAACACAATGCAAACGCACACGTTGGCGAGGATTCTCCTTATGATAGTCAAAAATGCTTGGTACATGAAAAATCTCTGTTATTAATATTATTAGTGAATAGTGTGAATACAATTTCACAAATAAATGTATTAATCATAGCCAACATAATGCCCCATCCCATTATGCTAACGTAATTTTGCTAGTAGAGGGTTATACAACTAAAATCGTATGGGCTTGTAGTGGAAATTGAATTTCCAACAAATGACCAGACAAAGGAACTTACTTACCGAACCGATGGGCACGCCTCTTGAGGGATGCCCCAAGAACCAAACGGGTTCTCTGCCAACGCGAGGTCGGGTTACCTCTTAACTAGGTAACTTAGACCACGCCTACGTATATCACTTCCCAGTCGTTACCAACATTTAAATCGGGTACCCGCAACATCAACATCCACAAAGTAGAAGTTTTCCACATAAGTTAATACCTGGGCTCCATACCATAATACACCTTTTATCTAGAAGGAAATGACTACCCTTAACCTCGCTACGTCTTTCATGTTTTAGCCATTTACCGGGTTGTGAGGCTTGCCGAGGTCACAATATACACAAAGTTACGCTTAAATAAGTCATGCTTTGATCGTCCATAGCTCATCATATAACTTAAGTATGCCACATTGTCCATTAACAAACGCATCACTAATTTCTATCAATATATAACCTCTAAGCTCATACGTCTTAGAGAAGGGTATTAAGTAAGAGAATAAATTCTCCGCCACCAAACAGATATATATTTATCAGAGATTAGTGCTACGCAGTTAATTTCAATGTCGACACACAATCCATATAAGTCCGTTCTGGATCTGAACGAAACCACATTCCGAAATTCCTTCACATACGTTCGGGCTTCTTGCCACTTAGCTGATATAAAATCCATTTGCAAATGGGAGCTACCCATTTGAGACATTCAGCAAGTCGTCCTTACAATATGAAGGGTCCTGGTCTTCAATGTCGTCTTCAATGCCTTCAATTGATCTACAATGTCGTATTATTACTTGGAATGGTTTTCGGATATACATCTAATCCTGGTCTTTTAAACAATAAACGCAATTTAAACAAAATTGTCGAACACAAAGGCTTTCAATCAATTCTCCTTCCATTTTGTATTTTGTTAAATTAAACATCTTTGAACCCCATTCTAGAATTATCTTTAACAAAAATCCATATTTTCAACTTTACTTTTTTAAAATGCATCCTTTAAATCAAAGATAATTTGTCCTCAAAACCTTAATAAATCTTCCTATTGATAACTCTTTATCAAAATCCAGTTTCTTTTGGAAAAAAATCCCTAATCCAAATTTCAACCATAGTTTCCAATTCAATCGATTTCCTAACATTCAATTCTTTAATCTTAACTAAAAGGTTATACTTCCTTCTCAATTTCTTATTTTTAATTTCTTCAAACCATTGATTTGATTAAATCCCAAATTACAATATGAATTTCCACAACTCAATCTCATTGGGTTTCAAGAATGATATTATTGAAGATACGATTCACGACAAAACCCAAATCAATTGATATTGAACATAAGTTACACAAAAATTGTATCTACTTATATTCGATATCAGTTCTCATAATCAACGAATACTATGAGTGGAATAACAATATAATAATATCTTCCAAATTCCTCAAATAATATACGTTTATACCACAGAATTTCATATCAAATATCCGAAGATTATTTCTATCCAACTTATCTCAATCAGATCGAGAAACCCTTATCTTGATTAAAAGATTTATCCAAATATTTGACATTAGATCTGGGTAGAAATATTATCAACTTATCCTCAATATTAATCTCCGTATTCAACTCACACTATGTGGAATAATGGTGAACTACCTTTTAAATTCCACAACTAGTAAGAGTCGTCATCTACCGAATTAATATCAACAACCGAAGATTTATCTCCAACCGTATCCAATTATTTAAAACTGAAAAACCCGGTTTAGTATCAAATAACTCAATTTATTTATGATAATAACGTTTAAAAAATGCTGCTGTAAAATAGCCATTTCATTCGAAATTCAAATATTTCGTTTCTAATCATTTAAAATAATAAAATAAAATTTATCATAATTTTTCTCCATTTTAAAATAATTTTTATAAACCTATTTTATTAGATTTTTTCGTTAAGGTCACTGAACTGCACATATAACGACCTTTTCCAAATTTGTTTTAAACATAACTTGAAAATCATTTGTTGAAATTTGAAAATTCCTTTTCTATTCAAAAGTTGTTATCATTTGAAATCCATCGTTTCTTATTTCAAGTTAAACCGACTTCGAACGATCAAGTTATAGCCATTTTAAAATTAAAATCGACATTCACAAACTGTCGCACCGCAGTGCGTTTTATTCAAGCCATATAACTATTAATTATAAATCGTTCAAATATTTTCCAAAATGGATTTAAATTTCCATTCCAACTCCAAAACAACTTTATCTCAAAAACCATTATTCAAATTTCCAAATTCTTTATACCAAATTAAATTGAACACTTAATAATGATATTCGTTACATATAGCTGTAAAAATCATTTCCCAAAACCCATGTTGAATACATGATTCAAATTATTTCTAATTCCAAAACCGTTTCATCTTATATGAATATCGTTTACTCAACTTAACTCCAATAAACAATTCAAACTAAATTCCCAATTATTATTTTAATATTTAATAATCAATCTTCATTTATATGGAAGGAAGATTCAATCGATTACCTGTATAATTCCACAACTATGGTGTGTGTGTGTAACCATAATTAACCAAATAAATCAAACATATAGATCAGATGAACATGAATTCATTCATTATAATCACAACCAATAAACAAACATTTTAACTGTGCACAAGCGTCATGGTCAGTAACGCTTATCAGTGTTTAGTGTGTTATCTAATTACATGCACATCCATTCGAACATTAACATCCATATCCAACCAATTATCATCAACTAACTATAATTAATCTCAGCTAATTATAATTATCCAATTACTACTAATTTAAATTAATAATTAAATTAGAAATTCTCACCGTTATAGCTCCAAAATCTTCATTGTCAGAGTTTCCTTACGAACAAGCCAACAAACAATGCCACTTCTACCCGTACTACTTTCAATCCAATTTTTATTAGCAGCAGGTGATTCCTCTGCTAATTTTATATTGAAATTGAATTAACAACGATGTTCGTTATATATATATATATATATATATATAGTTATACATGGACTTTTTATTTTGTTATAATTTATACTTAAACAAAATTATCAGTATTATATATCAATGTGTTCTACTCCTCGATATGATTCTAACGCCTCCATCGGCGAGTTAATCAGATTTATATCGAACGACTTATAGATGTTTAAAGCTTTAAACTAATATAACTTAAATAATAATTAAAAACATACCAAAGAGTTTGGCCCAAAGCCCAATTTCTCTAACTACCCAATCCGCACTCCCCCTCTTCTTCTTCACGCTTCTTTTCTCGCTCATTTCCTGGAACATACAAAATTGTGCACGATGGTGAACATGCACACACCAACACTCCACCGATCTTAAATCTGAAGCCACCCACAAACTTCTCTTCATCTCCTCATCTCACGCGCCCACTCGCCCGAACTTCGATCCCCTATATCAAAACGTGAACCTCCGCCGAAACCTGGAATCCAAAAATCCACTCACCCCATACAATGTCGCAAGCCCCTTTATTTTCTTCAAGCTTCACCAACATTTTCGAAATCGAAGCTCTCTCCATCCTCATCCCAATGCCACTCAACGATTCGTCTATCGTTGCTTCCACCTCTGACAAACCCAAAACCTAGTTTTAATCTTTTCTGATCATCGACACAGAATCACACCATTTTCGCATGAAAAATACTACATCTCTAGCTGATCACAACGGCGCAGACGACGTCGAACATTTCTTTCTGGATTGGAAGATATGATTTTTCAAACTTTTGAACCCATTTGTTCCATTTTCTGTAAATCTGAGATATCTCTCTCGGTAATTCATGAAATCTTGATCCGTTAACTTCTAAAATTCAGAAAAGATGGTCTAAACAACTTTTACGTTGAGCATTTGTGTTAAAAAAGAATAGATTCGGAGATGTGATTTTTCGATTGAATAGAAATGTTAATTTCCATTTACAGGAAATGAATAGAGATTTTAAGAAGAAGAAATAGCTTTGGACGTGAGTAGAATGGAGTTGGGGTTTGATGTGCTTATATAGGCTTTAGAAAGGGTATTATAGTAATTAATTTAAGGGACACATGGATCATTCTATGAAGCCTTTTCCATGCGTTTAAACACATAGCAGGACACCTAATCGCTCATCCTTATCTTAAGGAATTTTAAAATTAATTTATCTTATCTACATCTTTATGATACATATAAATGTAACTAATTGCCAACACTTATAAGTGTAAGTATTTCATTAGCTTTTAGGATAAGGTTTGCAAAAGTTATTTCATTATATATACATATATATATATACATATATATATATATATATATATATATATATATATATATATATATATATATATAAGGAGCGTTCAGTGGCACCCCAAATAGTGAGCACCCCAAATGCCCCCCTACAGAAACCAAGTATTTATAGTAGTTTAAGTTAGTGGGACGTGAGAGAATGAGTGGAGGGAGAGAGAAACGGGATATGTGGTGGAAATCAGGGGGCATTTAGGGTGCTGCACTATTTCGGGTGCCATTGAACGCTCACCTATATATATATATATATATATATATATATATATGTTTACCAAAATTCATATTAACCAAAATGGTCTAAAATCATACTTAATAATCCTTATAAAATTTTATAAACACTATTATAAATTATCCAAATAATCTTACTTATAAAAATAAAAATGATTCTTGTATGCTATTACATATAAAATCTTAAAAATAATTTATTCTTTACCAAATTCATATTTTTATATCAATATCATTATATATTATCGAAATCAAATAATATCATTACTTATTAATATTGAAATTTTTATAAAATAAAACAAGATATTTATTCGAAATTAAAATTTGCATTTAAACCTTATAAAAAATCAATTTATATTCAAAAAAATCCAAATTATATAATAAAAATCCAAATTAAACTTTAGTTAAAAATTCTGGGATATTACAAAAAATGCAGTCCAAATTCAATGCGGTAAAGAAAGAAACAGTTATGATTATTGTCTGAGACCAACGAGTGTTGTTTTCTTGAAACGAAATTACTCCCTCTACGGTGCTTTAAGTTTATGAGCATTCGTTTCACAAGGATGAAATGGAACCAGTCTGTGATGTTGCACAGTAATGATAAAATGACGACGAAGGCAAGAACCAGAGAACAGAGCAATAGAGGAAGAAGATGCAGAAGAGTGAGTACAAAAAGTAAAATTATTTCTATATCGTTTTATAAATGCCTATATATAGGTTAGAAGAGGCGTCCATTCTGGAAGAACCAGAGACCCTTTGCAGTCTCAACAGTTCAATACACATTATATAGACTGTTTTCCAAACCGTTGAAAATTTAATTCTTACATATGAAGTTAGAATTCTTTCATGCAGTAAGAGCCTCGACTTTGGTGGCATCAGGCTCCAGTTCATCAACAATTGGGGGATCCTCTGGAAGGTATTTGGTAGTCCCAGTGTTGTCAGGTGAAAAAGCAAATTTTGTTGCCAATGTTTGAAATCCTAGTCAATAAACTTTTCTGGTCCTTCACCATGTGACTATAGGACAGTTGGTGGAACCAGAGGCAGAGCCGGTGGAACAGTCTATGTCGGCATAGATTTATTGTTGCTACTTTGCGACATCATCATCTGCAAACAAAAGCAACAATCACAACTTCGTTTCAAGATTGTTAGAAACCAATCAACAGAAACGGCAGAAAATTGTTTCTATGAATAGTAACGCTTTTAAGCATTAGTAATTTTATTTCAATGTTATTGCAATTTGCAACAGCAAGGAACAATCATAGATTTAGAAAGAAATGGTTTGAAATAGAAAAATGCAGTCCAAATTCAATGCAGTAAAGAAAAAAAATAGTTTACCAATTATTATCCGAGTCCAGTGAGCAGGGCTGGACATTTTTAGTACATTACCACTTATCAGACATTACCACTTACCAGACATTACCAACCGCTACCAAGGAAAGTGGTACCGAACAATCGGTAACCAATTTGATTGGTACGGTACGCCAAACCGCATGAAAATATGTGATACGGTAACGATAATTGAGCAACAACAATGGTAATTACCATACCTACCATATATTTTAAACAATACATATGTTTATTCTTATATTTCATCATTATTACATAACAAAGAACTCCTAATATGTAACGATTTAATAAAATATCTAGGAAAATACTATTATTATACAAGATTGAATGCAATTTTTATCATATATATTAGAAACGGTATAATTTATATGATATTTTCGTTTATCCATAAAGTTTTCATGCATGTTTGACTACGTAAAATTAGATAGACAAATAATAATAATATATTTTAATATTTTAACATGAAATATTGTAAATAAAAAGATCTTATACTAGTGAACGGCAAAAACTTATTACCGACCTCTACCAACCATAAATCGAACTGTTGGTAACCGGTTTTTTTGGCTAGTAACGATATGATTTTTCTATTACTATATAAAGTCGGTACGGTAATGGTTTTTAATAAAAGGTTCCGATACCGAACCGATACCACCCCTACCAGTGAGTCTTGTTTCCTTGAAACGAAAGTATACCCTCTACGACACTTTAAGTTTATGAGCAATCGTTTCCCAAGCATGAAACGGAACCAGTCTGTGATGTTGCATGGTAATCACAAAATGACGACGAAGGCAAGAAATTATTTTGCATAGAACAGAGCAATGGAGGAAGAACGCAGAAGAGAGAGTACGAAAAGTAAAAGTGCTTCTGTCTCGTTTTCTAAATGTCTATATATAAGCTAGAGGAGGCGTCCATTATCAAAGAGACATGGCTATTTGATTTCAAACTATCCCATTTTTTTGTTTTATAGTTTTGTTTGCTTTGAATTTTATACTTGCCTAAGGCAACTTAATCAATCAGGTTAGGCCTACATCCGTCTTCTTTCATACATTCGTTTCTTAATCGAACAAACATAAATGAGGTGGGTTTTTTTTTTGAGAAATGCTAAGGACAGTCGCTTTAAGGCAACTGTCCATGATACTCGCTCATTGATTGGTCAAAGATTATATGTAATTATTTTTATGCAGTTTTCCATGTTATATATTGGCCCCACTATCACAATAACAACCAATCAATGAGCGAGTATCATGGACAGTTGCCTTAAAGCGACTGTCCCTAGCATTTCTCTTTTTTTTTTAAACATTAGGTTGAACCAAACATTAAATGTCTGGCCAAACATTAAATGTCTGGACAAAATTAATATTCATGCTTCTAACTGTATAATTGTATAACTATTATTTAATAATTAATAAACAACATAAATTGAATTTTCTAATATTTATCTCAAAAATAGGAAATGAATTACAAAAACATGTTTAGATTATATGTATGCACATTTTTGGCATGTATAAATTTTGATTGTGTACTTGTATAGCATAGTGTACCGAATGTATAAAACTGAAAATTATATTGAGAAACAAGCTCACGTTTTATACGACAAAAGTATGAGTTCAAATTTATCGTGCCCTTAAACCCACTAATAAGAATAATTGTTGATCCTTCTGCTTCTCAAGCCACTTAATTTGTGGGGAGAAGCATTATTATCTACATGTCATTTGCACAATAGAATCACTTCAAGGAAAACTAAAGTTTCTCCTTATGAATTATGGAATGGTCGAAAACCTAATCTGCGATATCTAAAGGTGTGGGGGTGTATTGCCTTCTATAGGGTGACTGATCCAAAACGGACTAAACTAGGTCCAAGAGCATTGAAAAGCTTGTTTGTAGGATATGCTGAAAACTCTAAAGCATATAGACTACTAGATTTATCCTCAAACACGATTGTTGAATCAAGGGATGTTGAGTTTATTGAAAATAGATTCAAGGATGATTCAAACGCAAATCAGTCATTAAATCCCAACATTATTCAAACACCAACGGATGTTATTACGCCTTCTACTAGCAGTAAAAGGAAGATAACAAATGAACAGACAGAAATAAGAAGGACACAGAGAATCAGAAAAGAGAAATCTTTTGGTCCAGATTTTATATCATCTCAAGCTATGGCATTCCTTGTAGAAGGAACTCGAGATGAAGTTACTAACAAAATTCCTATAGTACTGAATATAGAAGATGATCCGAAAACATACAAAGAAGCTATAACTTCCAGAGATTCTGCTTTTTGGAAGGAGGCAATTAACGATGAAATGGATTCAATTTTATCAAATAATACTTGGGTATTGGTAGACTTGCCTCAAGGGTCAAAACCTATTGGTTGTAAATGGGTGTTTCGAAGAAAACGTAATAATGATGGTAGCGTGCAAACTTTCAAGGCTAGATTAGTAGCCAAAGGATTTCGGCAAAAGGAAGGAATTGATTTCTTTGATACATATGCTCCGGTTGCAAGAATTACATCAATTCGAGTACTAATAGCATTAGCATCAATCTATCAGTTGCATATCCACCAAATGGATGTCAAAACGGCCTTCCTTAATGGTGAACTTAACGAAGAAGTTTACATGGAACAACCAGAAGGTTTTATCCTTCCTGGGAATGAAAGAAAAGTTTGCAAATTGATAAGATCATTATACGGATTAAAACAAGCACCAAAACAGTGGCATGAGAAATTTGACTCGATTATACTTCAAAATGGCTTCACATATAATAGTGCAGACAAATGTATCTATTCCAAGTTTACAAAGGAATATGGAGTAATCATTTGTTTATATGTAGATGACCTATTAATATTCGGAACTAACATGAAAGGAATACAAGACACCAAGAATTATTTAACTTCAAAATTCAAAATGAAAGATTTAAATGAAGTTGATACAATTCTAGGTATAAAGGTTAGTAAAGATAGTGGGGGCTATGCACTAAATCAGTCACACTATATTCAAAAAGTGCTCCAGAAGTTTGGACATCTAAAAATTAAAGATGCCAGTACCCCAATAGACTCGAGTATAAATCTCAATAAAAATGAAGGAAGATGTATTGCTCAACTCGAATACGCAAGCGCTATTGGAAGTATAATGTATGCAATGCATTGTACAAGACCTGATATAGCATATGCAATATGCAAACTTGCCCGATATACTAGCAATCCTGGTATAGATCATTGGAAAGCAATTGAAAGATTACTTGGTTACCTAAAAAGAACCAATAATTTAGGGCTTGTTTACAATGGATTTCCAAGTGTATTAGAAGGATATACTGATGCAAGTTGGATAACTAGCGCCGGTGATAATAAATCTACTTCGGGTTGGATTTTCACATTAGGTGGAGGTGCTGTTTCTTGGGCATCAAAGAAACAAACTTGTATTTCACACTCCACAATGGAATCAGAATTTATAGCACTTGCTGCCGCAGGAAAGGAGGCAGAATGGCTACGAAATATGTTACTGGATATCAAGTTATGGCCAAAACCAATGCCAGCCATATCATTACGATGTGATAGTCAAGCTACTATGTCACGAGCATATAGTAACATATACAATGGAAAATCAAGACATATAAGTCTTAGACATGAATATGTTAGACAAATAATAAATGATGGAATTATTACTATTGTCTACATAAGATCCAATGATAATTTGGCAGACCCATTCACAAAAGCCTTGACTAGAGAAATGGTAAGATCCACGTCAGTCGGAATGGGACTTAAACCTTGCATTAATCAATGATAGTGGAAACCCAACCTTAATATTAATTAAATTAACTTTAAGGTTTAATGGGTAATAACAAACTATCATATGATTGGGAAGACACTAAGACAAATAGTGTAAACTGTTACATGTTTAAAGAGGCTGAGTTGAATAACTCTTAATAAAGTTCTAGTTAGTCTGGTAACAGAGACATTGAAAAGAAAAAGGAACTTTACCTTTATGAACTTGGAAGTGGTGCCGCTTCCAAACAAGAGTTTATAGGGTTTGCTCTTGTAAAAAGTTCATTAAGCTGGGATGGAGCACATGGCCATAACGGTGCTCACAGGTAGGGAAATTTATTGGTAAATTGAAATTACGTGTGTATTATTTCCGACTTTATAATCCAACGGAGACTTGGTTTAAGTTAAGACCACCCAGCTCTTCATTAAAGTCTTGAGATACTCACACTAATACGTGGTTTAATCGAATAGATACCACATATGATGCGTAATTTCTAGTTAAGATAAAACTAAACAACATCAATAAAACAATCTAGTGGGGGATTGTTGAGGTAGATTGTTTTAATGAGGAGAACATTAAGTCCCACATCACCAAGTCTTTTGGACTATCCCAAAATATATAACAAAGCCTTGTATATGATATTGTGAATTAAAATGATATAGGCTTGAGTATTGGCTTGGTTGGGTAACATATGGGCTTGGGCCTATAAAATATTTATAGGTCAAAGATTGGGCACTTGGGCACTTGGGGCACGTGGGCGCGTGCGTGACCGTACAGAGGCGAATTGGGCTGAACGCAAACAGTCGCATTTTTTGAATTCGAACAGACGGACGCGTCTGTTTGAATGTGCCTATTCCAGAACGGTCATGCCTCTTTGTCTTTTATAAATACATCTCTTCTCGCCCAGACAGAATATCTTCTTCTCTCCTCTTGCATACTACATTTTCTGTTTTATCTCCAAACAATAAAAATCCCATTAAACTCACAGGCATTGCCACGCCTCTGGGTTTAGGTTTTGTTGTATCCTGGGAAGCAGTCTGTCGTTCGACCTATTGGCAAACTCAGACGAGTGGGGACAGATATTGCTTTAAGGACAGCGAGCCCGCGCCTCAAAACCGACGACCATTGATTCTGCACTGCAGCGAATATAATCAACAATCTTAAAGCAATATCTGCTATGGAGAACAGTGCAGAATCCGCCTTCAAATTGATGAATCAGGACTTCGTCCGCCTTGACAGAATGGATGGAACAAATTTCACGCGATGGCAGGACAAAATGAAGTTCCTCCTTACTACCCTCAAAGTCTCGTACGTGCTTGATGAAAACCTTCCACCGATTCCTCCTCCAACAGACAAAGATACAGAAGAACTGAAGAAAAAGAGGATGAAACGCGAGGAAGATGAACTGCTGTGCCGAGGCCACATTCTTAATACATTATCCGATCGGTTGTACGATCTCTACACTCCACTGAAGTCGCCAAAAGAAATATGGGATGCGCTCGAAGCAAAGTACAAAACAGAGAAGATCGGAACAGATAAGTTTTTAACGTTACAGTATTTTGAATTTGAAATGAAAGATGATGTCTCTGTTATGGACCAAATGCATGACTTACAAGTTCTGGTTGGAAAACTTGCGGATTTAAAAGTGCAAATTCCAGAATCAATTCAGGTAGGGGCTATTATTGCTAAACTTCCACCTAGTTGGAATAATTATCGTAAAAAGCTCCTACACATGACTGAAGAACTCACGTTGGAACGGATTGGAAAACACATACGGATTGAAGAGGAAAACAGAATCCGTGATGGTGTTTTTCCAATAGCAAACGTGAACAATGTCAATTCTGGAAAGAAGAGGAAGAATGCTCAAAACCAGAACTTTAAGCCAAATAAGAAGACTAAGACGGATGGCAAATCTAATCCAAAGGATAAGAAAAACAAAGCTTGCTATAACTGCGGAAAACTTGGGCACTTCAAACGAGAGTGCAGGGCACCTCCAAAGCAAAAAGGCCAATCTAAAAATGCAAACATGGTTGAGAACGACGAAGTTCAAGAAATCATTGCTATGGTTTCAGATTTGCAGATTGGCATGATAACTGACTTGCACATGGCAATTGCGGAAACAAAATCTTCGGATTGGTGGTTTGATTCTGGTGCAACAGTTCATGTATGCAACAACAAAGGGCTGTTCAAGACCTACACAGAATTGGCAGAACAACAGGAAGTGCTTATGGGAAATGGAAATGGTGCAAAGGTTCTGGGGAAAGGAAATGTGGAGATTCATTTTACTTCCAACAAGAAGATCACTCTCACCAATGTACTTCATGTTCCTGATATTAAAAAGAATCTGGTTTCTGCATCAATCCTATGCAAGAGTGGTGTCAAATCTGTCTTAGAGGCTGATAGTTTAATTCTGTCCAAGAATGGCATGTTTGTGGGTAAAGGTTATGCATGTAATGGGATGTTCAAACTCAGTATTAATGAAATAAATGAATGTTCTGCTTATACTGTTGACTCTTTATCATTATGGCATGCACGTTTAGGGCATTTAAATTATAGATCTTTGAAATATATGTCAAAACATGGTATTATTTCTGTTACTAATGATAAACATGATAAATGCGAGATATGTATACAAGCAAAGATTACAAAGAAACCATTCCCAACAGTTGAAAGAAACTCAGAACTCTTGGATTTAATTCATTCCGATATATGTGAATTAAATGGAATTTTAACCAGAGGTGGAAAAAGGTATTTCATTACCTTTATTGACGATTTTTCTAAATACACACATGTGTATTTGCTAAGAAATAAAGATGAAGCTTTTGACATGTTCAAACGCTATAAAACAGAAGTTGAAAATCAAAAGAGTAGGAAAATAAAGGTCCTACGTAGTGACAGAGGAGGAGAATACTTCTCCACTGAATTTTCTAACTTCTGTGAAGAACATGGAATTATTCATCAACAAACTGCGCCATACACACCACAACAAAATGGTTTGGCTGAAAGGAAAAACAGAACTCTGGTTGATATGGTAAATTCTATGTTATTAAATGCTAAATTGCCACTTAATTTGTGGGGAGAAGCATTATTATCTACATGTCATTTGCACAATAGAATCACTTCAAGGAAAACTAAAGTTTCTCCTTATGAATTATGGAATGGTCGAAAACCTAATCTGCGATATCTAAAGGTGTGGGGGTGTATTGCCTTCTATAGGGTGACTGATCCAAAACGGACTAAACTAGGTCCAAGAGCATTGAAAAGCTTGTTTGTAGGATATGCTGAAAACTCTAAAGCATATAGACTACTAGATTTATCCTCAAACACGATTGTTGAATCAAGGGATGTTGAGTTTATTGAAAATAGATTCAAGGATGATTCAAACGCAAATCAGTCATTAAATCCCAACATTATTCAAACACCAACGGATGTTATTACGCCTTCTACTAGCAGTAAAAGGAAGATAACAAATGAACAGACATAAATAAGAAGGACACAGAGAATCAGAAAAGAGAAATCTTTTGGTCCAGATTTTATATCATCTCAAGCTATGGCATTCCTTGTAGAAGGAACTCGAGATGAAGTTACTAACAAAATTCCTATAGTACTGAATATAGAAGATGATCCGAAAACATACAAAGAAGCTATAACTTCCAGAGATTCTGCTTTTTGGAAGGAGGCAATTAACGATGAAATGGATTCAATTTTATCAAATAATACTTGGGTATTGGTAGACTTGCCTCAAGGGTCAAAACCTATTGGTTGTAAATGGGTGTTTCGAAGAAAACGTAATAATGATGGTAGCGTGCAAACTTTCAAGGCTAGATTAGTAGCCAAAGGATTTCGGCAAAAGGAAGGAATTGATTTCTTTGATACATATGCTCCGGTTGCAAGAATTACATCAATTCGAGTACTAATAGCATTAGCATCAATCTATCAGTTGCATATCCACCAAATGGATGTCAAAACGGCCTTCCTTAATGGTGAACTTAACGAAGAAGTTTACATGGAACAACCAGAAGGTTTTATCCTTCCTGGGAATGAAAGAAAAGTTTGCAAATTGATAAGATCATTATACGGATTAAAACAAGCACCAAAACAGTGGCATGAGAAATTTGACTCGATTATACTTCAAAATGGCTTCACATATAATAGTGCAGACAAATGTATCTATTCCAAGTTTACAAAGGAATATGGAGTAATCATTTGTTTATATGTAGATGACCTATTAATATTCGGAACTAACATGAAAGGAATACAAGACACCAAGAATTATTTAACTTCAAAATTCAAAATGAAAGATTTAAATGAAGTTGATACAATTCTAGGTATAAAGGTTAGTAAAGATAGTGGGGGCTATGCACTAAATCAGTCACACTATATTCAAAAAGTGCTCCAGAAGTTTGGACATCTAAAAATTAAAGATGCCAGTACCCCAATAGACTCGAGTATAAATCTCAATAAAAATGAAGGAAGATGTATTGCTCAACTCGAATACGCAAGCGCTATTGGAAGTATAATGTATGCAATGCATTGTACAAGACCTGATATAGCATATGCAATATGCAAACTTGCCCGATATACTAGCAATCCTGGTATAGATCATTGGAAAGCAATTGAAAGATTACTTGGTTACCTAAAAAGAACCAATAATTTAGGGCTTGTTTACAATGGATTTCCAAGTGTATTAGAAGGATATACTGATGCAAGTTGGATAACTAGCGCCGGTGATAATAAATCTACTTCGGGTTGGATTTTCACATTAGGTGGAGGTGCTGTTTCTTGGGCATCAAAGAAACAAACTTGTATTTCACACTCCACAATGGAATCAGAATTTATAGCACTTGCTGCCGCAGGAAAGGAGGCAGAATGGCTACGAAATATGTTACTGGATATCAAGTTATGGCCAAAACCAATGCCAGCCATATCATTACGATGTGATAGTCAAGCTACTATGTCACGAGCATATAGTAACATATACAATGGAAAATCAAGACATATAAGTCTTAGACATGAATATGTTAGACAAATAATAAATGATGGAATTATTACTATTGTCTACATAAGATCCAATGATAATTTGGCAGACCCATTCACAAAAGCCTTGACTAGAGAAATGGTAAGATCCACGTCAGTCGGAATGGGACTTAAACCTTGCATTAATCAATGATAGTGGAAACCCAACCTTAATATTAATTAAATTAACTTTAAGGTTTAATGGGTAATAACAAACTATCATATGATTGGGAAGACACTAAGACAAATAGTGTAAACTGTTACATGTTTAAAGAGGCTGAGTTGAATAACTCTTAATAAAGTTCTAGTTAGTCTGGTAACAGAGACATTGAAAAGAAAAAGGAACTTTACCTTTATGAACTTGGAAGTGGTGCCGCTTCCAAACAAGAGTTTATAGGGTTTGCTCTTGTAAAAAGTTCATTAAGCTGGGATGGAGCACATGGCCATAACGGTGCTCACAGGTAGGGAAATTTATTGGTAAATTGAAATTACGTGTGTATTATTTCCGACTTTATAATCCAACGGAGACTTGGTTTAAGTTAAGACCACCCAGCTCTTCATTAAAGTCTTGAGATACTCACACTAATACGTGGTTTAATCGAATAGATACCACATATGATGCGTAATTTCTAGTTAAGATAAAACTAAACAACATCAATAAAACAATCTAGTGGGGGATTGTTGAGGTAGATTGTTTTAATGAGGAGAACATTAAGTCCCACATCACCAAGTCTTTTGGACTATCCCAAAATATATAACAAAGCCTTGTATATGATATTGTGAATTAAAATGATATAGGCTTGAGTATTGGCTTGGTTGGGTAACATATGGGCTTGGGCCTATAAAATATTTATAGGTCAAAGATTGGGCACTTGGGCACTTGGGGCACGTGGGCGCGTGCGTGACCGTACAGAGGCGAATTGGGCTGAACGCAAACAGTCGCATTTTTTGAATTCGAACAGACGGACGCGTCTGTTTGAATGTGCCTATTCCAGAACGGTCATGCCTCTTTGTCTTTTATAAATACATCTCTTCTCGCCCAGACAGAATATCTTCTTCTCTCCTCTTGCATACTACATTTTCTGTTTTATCTCCAAACAATAAAAATCCCATTAAACTCACAGGCATTGCCACGCCTCTGGGTTTAGGTTTTGTTGTATCCTGGGAAGCAGTCTGTCGTTCGACCTATTGGCAAACTCAGACGAGTGGGGACAGATATTGCTTTAAGGACAGCGAGCCCGCGCCTCAAAACCGACGACCATTGATTCTGCACTGTAGCGAATATAATCAACAATCTTAAAGCAATATCTGCTATGGAGAACAGTGCAGAATCCGCCTTCAAATTGATGAATCAGGACTTCGTCCGCCTTGACAGAATGGATGGAACAAATTTCACGCGATGGCAGGACAAAATGAAGTTCCTCCTTACTACCCTCAAAGTCTCGTACGTGCTTGATGAAAACCTTCCACCGATTCCTCCTCCAACAGACAAAGATACAGAAGAACTGAAGAAAAAGAGGATGAAACGCGAGGAAGATGAACTGCTGTGCCGAGGCCACATTCTTAATACATTATCCGATCGGTTGTACGATCTCTACACTCCACTGAAGTCGCCAAAAGAAATATGGGATGCGCTCGAAGCAAAGTACAAAACAGAGAAGATCGGAACAGATAAGTTTTTAACGTTACAGTATTTTGAATTTGAAATGAAAGATGATGTCTCTGTTATGGACCAAATGCATGACTTACAAGTTCTGGTTGGAAAACTTGCGGATTTAAAAGTGCAAATTCCAGAATCAATTCAGGTAGGGGCTATTATTGCTAAACTTCCACCTAGTTGGAATAATTATCGTAAAAAGCTCCTACACATGACTGAAGAACTCACGTTGGAACGGATTGGAAAACACATACGGATTGAAGAGGAAAACAGAATCCGTGATGGTGTTTTTCCAATAGCAAACGTGAACAATGTCAATTCTGGAAAGAAGAGGAAGAATGCTCAAAACCAGAACTTTAAGCCAAATAAGAAGACTAAGACGGATGGCAAATCTAATCCAAAGGATAAGAAAAACAAAGCTTGCTATAACTGCGGAAAACTTGGGCACTTCAAACGAGAGTGCAGGGCACCTCCAAAGCAAAAAGGCCAATCTAAAAATGCAAACATGGTTGAGAACGACGAAGTTCAAGAAATCATTGCTATGGTTTCAGATTTGCAGATTGGCATGATAACTGACTTGCACATGGCAATTGCGGAAACAAAATCTTCGGATTGGTGGTTTGATTCTGGTGCAACAGTTCATGTATGCAACAACAAAGGGCTGTTCAAGACCTACACAGAATTGGCAGAACAACAGGAAGTGCTTATGGGAAATGGAAATGGTGCAAAGGTTCTGGGGAAAGGAAATGTGGAGATTCATTTTACTTCCAACAAGAAGATCACTCTCACCAATGTACTTCATGTTCCTGATATTAAAAAGAATCTGGTTTCTGCATCAATCCTATGCAAGAGTGGTGTCAAATCTGTCTTAGAGGCTGATAGTTTAATTCTGTCCAAGAATGGCATGTTTGTGGGTAAAGGTTATGCATGTAATGGGATGTTCAAACTCAGTATTAATGAAATAAATGAATGTTCTGCTTATACTGTTGACTCTTTATCATTATGGCATGCACGTTTAGGGCATTTAAATTATAGATCTTTGAAATATATGTCAAAACATGGTATTATTTCTGTTACTAATGATAAACATGATAAATGCGAGATATGTATACAAGCAAAGATTACAAAGAAACCATTCCCAACAGTTGAAAGAAACTCAGAACTCTTGGATTTAATTCATTCCGATATATGTGAATTAAATGGAATTTTAACCAGAGGTGGAAAAAGGTATTTCATTACCTTTATTGACGATTTTTCTAAATACACACATGTGTATTTGCTAAGAAATAAAGATGAAGCTTTTGACATGTTCAAACGCTATAAAACAGAAGTTGAAAATCAAAAGAGTAGGAAAATAAAGGTCCTACGTAGTGACAGAGGAGGAGAATACTTCTCCACTGAATTTTCTAACTTCTGTGAAGAACATGGAATTATTCATCAACAAACTGCGCCATACACACCACAACAAAATGGTTTGGCTGAAAGGAAAAACAGAACTCTGGTTGATATGGTAAATTCTATGTTATTAAATGCTAAATTGCCACTTAATTTGTGGGGAGAAGCATTATTATCTGCATGTCATTTGCACAATAGAATCACTTCAAGGAAAACTAAAGTTTCTCCTTATGAATTATGGAATGGTCGAAAACCTAATCTGCGATATCTAAAGGTGTGGGGGTGTATTGCCTTCTATAGGGTGACTGATCCAAAACGGACTAAACTAGGTCCAAGAGCATTGAAAAGCTTGTTTGTAGGATATGCTGAAAACTCTAAAGCATATAGACTACTAGATTTATCCTCAAACACGATTGTTGAATCAAGGGATGTTGAGTTTATTGAAAATAGATTCAAGGATGATTCAAACGCAAATCAGTCATTAAATCCCAACATTATTCAAACACCAACGGATGTTATTACGCCTTCTACTAGCAGTAAAAGGAAGATAACAAATGAACAGACAGAAATAAGAAGGACACAGAGAATCAGAAAAGAGAAATCTTTTGGTCCAGATTTTATATCATCTCAAGCTATGGCATTCCTTGTAGAAGGAACTCGAGATGAAGTTACTAACAAAATTCCTATAGTACTGAATATAGAAGATGATCCGAAAACATACAAAGAAGCTATAACTTCCAGAGATTCTGCTTTTTGGAAGGAGGCAATTAACGATGAAATGGATTCAATTTTATCAAATAATACTTGGGTATTGGTAGACTTGCCTCAAGGGTCAAAACCTATTGGTTGTAAATGGGTGTTTCGAAGAAAACGTAATAATGATGGTAGCGTGCAAACTTTCAAGGCTAGATTAGTAGCCAAAGGATTTCGGCAAAAGGAAGGAATTGATTTCTTTGATACATATGCTCCGGTTGCAAGAATTACATCAATTCGAGTACTAATAGCATTAGCATCAATCTATCAGTTGCATATCCACCAAATGGATGTCAAAACGGCCTTCCTTAATGGTGAACTTAACGAAGAAGTTTACATGGAACAACCAGAAGGTTTTATCCTTCCTGGGAATGAAAGAAAAGTTTGCAAATTGATAAGATCATTATACGGATTAAAACAAGCACCAAAACAGTGGCATGAGAAATTTGACTCGATTATACTTCAAAATGGCTTCACATATAATAGTGCAGACAAATGTATCTATTCCAAGTTTACAAAGGAATATGGAGTAATCATTTGTTTATATGTAGATGACCTATTAATATTCGGAACTAACATGAAAGGAATACAAGACACCAAGAATTATTTAACTTCAAAATTCAAAATGAAAGATTTAAATGAAGTTGATACAATTCTAGGTATAAAGGTTAGTAAAGATAGTGGGGGCTATGCACTAAATCAGTCACACTATATTCAAAAAGTGCTCCAGAAGTTTGGACATCTAAAAATTAAAGATGCCAGTACCCCAATAGACTCGAGTATAAATCTCAATAAAAATGAAGGAAGATGTATTGCTCAACTCGAATACGCAAGCGCTATTGGAAGTATAATGTATGCAATGCATTGTACAAGACCTGATATAGCATATGCAATATGCAAACTTGCCCGATATACTAGCAATCCTGGTATAGATCATTGGAAAGCAATTGAAAGATTACTTGGTTACCTAAAAAGAACCAATAATTTAGGGCTTGTTTACAATGGATTTCCAAGTGTATTAGAAGGATATACTGATGCAAGTTGGATAACTAGCGCCGGTGATAATAAATCTACTTCGGGTTGGATTTTCACATTAGGTGGAGGTGCTGTTTCTTGGGCATCAAAGAAACAAACTTGTATTTCACACTCCACAATGGAATCAGAATTTATAGCACTTGCTGCCGCAGGAAAGGAGGCAGAATGGCTACGAAATATGTTATTGGATATCAAGTTATGGCCAAAACCAATGCCAGCCATATCATTACGATGTGATAGTCAAGCTACTATGTCACGAGCATATAGTAACATATACAATGGAAAATCAAGACATATAAGTCTTAGACATGAATATGTTAGACAAATAATAAATGATGGAATTATTACTATTGTCTACATAAGATCCAATGATAATTTGGCAGACCCATTCACAAAAGCCTTGACTAGAGAAATGGTAAGATCCACGTCAGTCGGAATGGGACTTAAACCTTGCATTAATCAATGATAGTGGAAACCCAACCTTAATATTAATTAAATTAACTTTAAGGTTTAATGGGTAATAACAAACTATCATATGATTGGGAAGACACTAAGACAAATAGTGTAAACTGTTACATGTTTAAAGAGGCTGAGTTGAATAACTCTTAATAAAGTTCTAGTTAGTCTGGTAACAGAGACATTGAAAAGAAAAAGGAACTTTACCTTTATGAACTTGGAAGTGGTGCCGCTTCCAAACAAGAGTTTATAGGGTTTGCTCTTGTAAAAAGTTCATTAAGCTGGGATGGAGCACATGGCCATAACGGTGCTCACAGGTAGGGAAATTTATTGGTAAATTGAAATTACGTGTGTATTATTTCCGACTTTATAATCCAACGGAGACTTGGTTTAAGTTAAGACCACCCAGCTCTTCATTAAAGTCTTGAGATACTCACACTAATACGTGGTTTAATCGAATAGATACCACATATGATGCGTAATTTCTAGTTAAGATAAAACTAAACAACATCAATAAAACAATCTAGTGGGGGATTGTTGAGGTAGATTGTTTTAATGAGGAGAACATTAAGTCCCACATCACCAAGTCTTTTGGACTATCCCAAAATATATAACAAAGCCTTGTATATGATATTGTGAATTAAAATGATATAGGCTTGAGTATTGGCTTGGTTGGGTAACATATGGGCTTGGGCCTATAAAATATTTATAGGTCAAAGATTGGGCACTTGGGCACTTGGGGCACGTGGGCGCGTGCGTGACCGTACAGAGGCGAATTGGGCTGAACGCAAACAGTCGCATTTTTTGAATTCGAACAGACGGACGCGTCTGTTTGAATGTGCCTATTCCAGAACGGTCATGCCTCTTTGTCTTTTATAAATACATCTCTTCTCGCCCAGACAGAATATCTTCTTCTCTCCTCTTGCATACTACATTTTCTGTTTTATCTCCAAACAATAAAAATCCCATTAAACTCACAGGCATTGCCACGCCTCTGGGTTTAGGTTTTGTTGTATCCTGGGAAGCAGTCTGTCGTTCGACCTATTGGCAAACTCAGACGAGTGGGGACAGATATTGCTTTAAGGACAGCGAGCCCGCGCCTCAAAACCGACGACCATTGATTCTGCACTGCAGCGAATATAATCAACAATCTTAAAGCAATATCTGCTATGGAGAACAGTGCAGAATCCGCCTTCAAATTGATGAATCAGGACTTCGTCCGCCTTGACAGAATGGATGGAACAAATTTCAGGCGATGGCAGGACAAAATGAAGTTCCTCCTTACTACCCTCAAAGTCTCGTACGTGCTTGATGAAAACCTTCCACCGATTCCTCCTCCAACAGACAAAGATACAGAAGAACTGAAGAAAAAGAGGATGAAACGCGAGGAAGATGAACTGCTGTGCCGAGGCCACATTCTTAATACATTATCCGATCGGTTGTACGATCTCTACACTCCACTGAAGTCGCCAAAAGAAATATGGGATGCGCTCGAAGCAAAGTACAAAACAGAGAAGATCGGAACAGATAAGTTTTTAACGTTACAGTATTTTGAATTTGAAATGAAAGATGATGTCTCTGTTATGGACCAAATGCATGACTTACAAGTTCTGGTTGGAAAACTTGCGGATTTAAAAGTGCAAATTCCAGAATCAATTCAGGTAGGGGCTATTATTGCTAAACTTCCACCTAGTTGGAATAATTATCGTAAAAAGCTCCTACACATGACTGAAGAACTCACGTTGGAACGGATTGGAAAACACATACGGATTGAAGAGGAAAACAGAATCCGTGATGGTGTTTTTCCAATAGCAAACGTGAACAATGTCAATTCTGGAAAGAAGAGGAAGAATGCTCAAAACCAGAACTTTAAGCCAAATAAGAAGACTAAGACGGATGGCAAATCTAATCCAAAGGATAAGAAAAACAAAGCTTGCTATAACTGCGGCAAACTTGGGCACTTCAAACGAGAGTGCAGGGCACCTCCAAAGCAAAAAGGCCAATCTAAAAATGCAAACATGGTTGAGAACGACGAAGTTCAAGAAATCATTGCTATGGTTTCAGATTTGCAGATTGGCATGATAACTGACTTGCACATGGCAATTGCGGAAACAAAATCTTCGGATTGGTGGTTTGATTCTGGTGCAACAGTTCATGTATGCAACAACAAAGGGCTGTTCAAGACCTACACAGAATTGGCAGAACAACAGGAAGTGCTTATGGGAAATGGAAATGGTGCAAAGGTTCTGGGGAAAGGAAATGTGGAGATTCATTTTACTTCCAACAAGAAGATCACTCTCACCAATGTACTTCATGTTCCTGATATTAAAAAGAATCTGGTTTCTGCATCAATCCTATGCAAGAGTGGTGTCAAATCTGTCTTAGAGGCTGATAGTTTAATTCTGTCCAAGAATGGCATGTTTGTGGGTAAAGGTTATGCATGTAATGGGATGTTCAAACTCAGTATTAATGAAATAAATGAATGTTCTGCTTATACTGTTGACTCTTTATCATTATGGCATGCACGTTTAGGGCATTTAAATTATAGATCTTTGAAATATATGTCAAAACATGGTATTATTTCTGTTACTAATGATAAACATGATAAATGCGAGATATGTATACAAGCAAAGATTACAAAGAAACCATTCCCAACAGTTGAAAGAAACTCAGAACTCTTGGATTTAATTCATTCCGATATATGTGAATTAAATGGAATTTTAACCAGAGGTGGAAAAAGGTATTTCATTACCTTTATTGACGATTTTTCTAAATACACACATGTGTATTTGCTAAGAAATAAAGATGAAGCTTTTGACATGTTCAAACGCTATAAAACAGAAGTTGAAAATCAAAAGAGTAGGAAAATAAAGGTCCTACGTAGTGACAGAGGAGGAGAATACTTCTCCACTGAATTTTCTAACTTCTGTGAAGAACATGGAATTATTCATCAACAAACTGCGCCATACACACCACAACAAAATGGTTTGGCTGAAAGGAAAAACAGAACTCTGGTTGATATGGTAAATTCTATGTTATTAAATGCTAAATTGCCACTTAATTTGTGGGGAGAAGCATTATTATCTGCATGTCATTTGCACAATAGAATCACTTCAAGGAAAACTAAAGTTTCTCCTTATGAATTATGGAATGGTCGAAAACCTAATCTGCGATATCTAAAGGTGTGGGGGTGTATTGCCTTCTATAGGGTGACTGATCCAAAACGGACTAAACTAGGTCCAAGAGCATTGAAAAGCTTGTTTGTAGGATATGCTGAAAACTCTAAAGCATATAGACTACTAGATTTATCCTCAAACACGATTGTTGAATCAAGGGATGTTGAGTTTATTGAAAATAGATTCAAGGATGATTCAAACGCAAATCAGTCATTAAATCCCAACATTATTCAAACACCAACGGATGTTATTACGCCTTCTACTAGCAGTAAAAGGAAGATAACAAATGAACAGACAGAAATAAGAAGGACACAGAGAATCAGAAAAGAGAAATCTTTTGGTCCAGATTTTATATCATCTCAAGCTATGGCATTCCTTGTAGAAGGAACTCGAGATGAAGTTACTAACAAAATTCCTATAGTACTGAATATAGAAGATGATCCGAAAACATACAAAGAAGCTATAACTTCCAGAGATTCTGCTTTTTGGAAGGAGGCAATTAACGATGAAATGGATTCAATTTTATCAAATAATACTTGGGTATTGGTAGACTTGCCTCAAGGGTCAAAACCTATTGGTTGTAAATGGGTGTTTCGAAGAAAACGTAATAATGATGGTAGCGTGCAAACTTTCAAGGCTAGATTAGTAGCCAAAGGATTTCGGCAAAAGGAAGGAATTGATTTCTTTGATACATATGCTCCGGTTGCAAGAATTACATCAATTCGAGTACTAATAGCATTAGCATCAATCTATCAGTTGCATATCCACCAAATGGATGTCAAAACGGCCTTCCTTAATGGTGAACTTAACGAAGAAGTTTACATGGAACAACCAGAAGGTTTTATCCTTCCTGGGAATGAAAGAAAAGTTTGCAAATTGATAAGATCATTATACGGATTAAAACAAGCACCAAAACAGTGGCATGAGAAATTTGACTCGATTATACTTCAAAATGGCTTCACATATAATAGTGCAGACAAATGTATCTATTCCAAGTTTACAAAGGAATATGGAGTAATCATTTGTTTATATGTAGATGACCTATTAATATTCGGAACTAACATGAAAGGAATACAAGACACCAAGAATTATTTAACTTCAAAATTCAAAATGAAAGATTTAAATGAAGTTGATACAATTCTAGGTATAAAGGTTAGTAAAGATAGTGGGGGCTATGCACTAAATCAGTCACACTATATTCAAAAAGTGCTCCAGAAGTTTGGACATCTAAAAATTAAAGATGCCAGTACCCCAATAGACTCGAGTATAAATCTCAATAAAAATGAAGGAAGATGTATTGCTCAACTCGAATACGCAAGCGCTATTGGAAGTATAATGTATGCAATGCATTGTACAAGACCTGATATAGCATATGCAATATGCAAACTTGCCCGATATACTAGCAATCCTGGTATAGATCATTGGAAAGCAATTGAAAGATTACTTGGTTACCTAAAAAGAACCAATAATTTAGGGCTTGTTTACAATGGATTTCCAAGTGTATTAGAAGGATATACTGATGCAAGTTGGATAACTAGCGCCGGTGATAATAAATCTACTTCGGGTTGGATTTTCACATTAGGTGGAGGTGCTGTTTCTTGGGCATCAAAGAAACAAACTTGTATTTCACACTCCACAATGGAATCAGAATTTATAGCACTTGCTGCCGCAGGAAAGGAGGCAAAATGGCTACGAAATATGTTACTGGATATCAAGTTATGGCCAAAACCAATGCCAGCCATATCATTACGATGTGATAGTCAAGCTACTATGTCACGAGCATATAGTAACATATACAATGGAAAATCAAGACATATAAGTCTTAGACATGAATATGTTAGACAAATAATAAATGATGGAATTATTACTATTGTCTACATAAGATCCAATGATAATTTGGCAGACCCATTCACAAAAGCCTTGACTAGAGAAATGGTAAGATCCACGTCAGTCGGAATGGGACTTAAACCTTGCATTAATCAATGATAGTGGAAACCCAACCTTAATATTAATTAAATTAACTTTAAGGTTTAATGGGTAATAACAAACTATCATATGATTGGGAAGACACTAAGACAAATAGTGTAAACTGTTACATGTTTAAAGAGGCTGAGTTGAATAACTCTTAATAAAGTTCTAGTTAGTCTGGTAACAGAGACATTGAAAAGAAAAAGGAACTTTACCTTTATGAACTTGGAAGTGGTGCCGCTTCCAAACAAGAGTTTATAGGGTTTGCTCTTGTAAAAAGTTCATTAAGCTGGGATGGAGCACATGGCCATAACGGTGCTCACAGGTAGGGAAATTTATTGGTAAATTGAAATTACGTGTGTATTATTTCCGACTTTATAATCCAACGGAGACTTGGTTTAAGTTAAGACCACCCAGCTCTTCATTAAAGTCTTGAGATACTCACACTAATACGTGGTTTAATCGAATAGATACCACATATGATGCGTAATTTCTAGTTAAGATAAAACTAAACAACATCAATAAAACAATCTAGTGGGGGATTGTTGAGGTAGATTGTTTTAATGAGGAGAACATTAAGTCCCACATCACCAAGTCTTTTGGACTATCCCAAAATATATAACAAAGCCTTGTATATGATATTGTGAATTAAAATGATATAGGCTTGAGTATTGGCTTGGTTGGGTAACATATGGGCTTGGGCCTATAAAATATTTATAGGTCAAAGATTGGGCACTTGGGCACTTGGGGCACGTGGGCGCGTGCGTGACCGTACAGAGGCGAATTGGGCTGAACGCAAACAGTCGCATTTTTTGAATTCGAACAGACGGACGCGTCTGTTTGAATGTGCCTATTCCAGAACGGTCATGCCTCTTTGTCTTTTATAAATACATCTCTTCTCGCCCAGACAGAATATCTTCTTCTCTCCTCTTGCATACTACATTTTCTGTTTTATCTCCAAACAATAAAAATCCCATTAAACTCACAGGCATTGCCACGCCTCTGGGTTTAGGTTTTGTTGTATCCTGGGAAGCAGTCTGTCGTTCGACCTATTGGCAAACTCAGACGAGTGGGGACAGATATTGCTTTAAGGACAGCGAGCCCGCGCCTCAAAACCGACGACCATTGATTCTGCACTGCAGCGAATATAATCAACAATCTTAAAGCAATATCTGCTATGGAGAACAGTGCAGAATCCGCCTTCAAATTGATGAATCAGGACTTCGTCCGCCTTGACAGAATGGATGGAACAAATTTCACGCGATGGCAGGACAAAATGAAGTTCCTCCTTACTACCCTCAAAGTCTCGTACGTGCTTGATGAAAACCTTCCACCGATTCCTCCTCCAACAGACAAAGATACAGAAGAACTGAAGAAAAAGAGGATGAAACGCGAGGAAGATGAACTGCTGTGCCGAGGCCACATTCTTAATACATTATCCGATCGGTTGTACGATCTCTACACTCCACTGAAGTCGCCAAAAGAAATATGGGATGCGCTCGAAGCAAAGTACAAAACAGAGAAGATCGGAACAGATAAGTTTTTAACGTTACAGTATTTTGAATTTGAAATGAAAGATGATGTCTCTGTTATGGACCAAATGCATGACTTACAAGTTCTGGTTGGAAAACTTGCGGATTTAAAAGTGCAAATTCCAGAATCAATTCAGGTAGGGGCTATTATTGCTAAACTTCCACCTAGTTGGAATAATTATCGTAAAAAGCTCCTACACATGACTGAAGAACTCACGTTGGAACGGATTGGAAAACACATACGGATTGAAGAGGAAAACAGAATCCGTGATGGTGTTTTTCCAATAGCAAACGTGAACAATGTCAATTCTGGAAAGAAGAGGAAGAATGCTCAAAACCAGAACTTTAAGCCAAATAAGAAGACTAAGACGGATGGCAAATCTAATCCAAAGGATAAGAAAAACAAAGCTTGCTATAACTGCGGCAAACTTGGGCACTTCAAACGAGAGTGCAGGGCACCTCCAAAGCAAAAAGGCCAATCTAAAAATGCAAACATGGTTGAGAACGACGAAGTTCAAGAAATCATTGCTATGGTTTCAGATTTGCAGATTGGCATGATAACTGACTTGCACATGGCAATTGCGGAAACAAAATCTTCGGATTGGTGGTTTGATTCTGGTGCAACAGTTCATGTATGCAACAACAAAGGGCTGTTCAAGACCTACACAGAATTGGCAGAACAACAGGAAGTGCTTATGGGAAATGGAAATGGTGCAAAGGTTCTGGGGAAAGGAAATGTGGAGATTCATTTTACTTCCAACAAGAAGATCACTCTCACCAATGTACTTCATGTTCCTGATATTAAAAAGAATCTGGTTTCTGCATCAATCCTATGCAAGAGTGGTGTCAAATCTGTCTTAGAGGCTGATAGTTTAATTCTGTCCAAGAATGGCATGTTTGTGGGTAAAGGTTATGCATGTAATGGGATGTTCAAACTCAGTATTAATGAAATAAATGAATGTTCTGCTTATACTGTTGACTCTTTATCATTATGGCATGCACGTTTAGGGCATTTAAATTATAGATCTTTGAAATATATGTCAAAACATGGTATTATTTCTGTTACTAATGATAAACATGATAAATGCGAGATATGTATACAAGCAAAGATTACAAAGAAACCATTCCCAACAGTTGAAAGAAACTCAGAACTCTTGGATTTAATTCATTCCGATATATGTGAATTAAATGGAATTTTAACCAGAGGTGGAAAAAGGTATTTCATTACCTTTATTGACGATTTTTCTAAATACACACATGTGTATTTGCTAAGAAATAAAGATGAAGCTTTTGACATGTTCAAACGCTATAAAACAGAAGTTGAAAATCAAAAGAGTAGGAAAATAAAGGTCCTACGTAGTGACAGAGGAGGAGAATACTTCTCCACTGAATTTTCTAACTTCTGTGAAGAACATGGAATTATTCATCAACAAACTGCGCCATACACACCACAACAAAATGGTTTGGCTGAAAGGAAAAACAGAACTCTGGTTGATATGGTAAATTCTATGTTATTAAATGCTAAATTGCCACTTAATTTGTGGGGAGAAGCATTATTATCTGCATGTCATTTGCACAATAGAATCACTTCAAGGAAAACTAAAGTTTCTCCTTATGAATTATGGAATGGTCGAAAACCTAATCTGCGATATCTAAAGGTGTGGGGGTGTATTGCCTTCTATAGGGTGACTGATCCAAAACGGACTAAACTAGGTCCAAGAGCATTGAAAAGCTTGTTTGTAGGATATGCTGAAAACTCTAAAGCATATAGACTACTAGATTTATCCTCAAACACGATTGTTGAATCAAGGGATGTTGAGTTTATTGAAAATAGATTCAAGGATGATTCAAACGCAAATCAGTCATTAAATCCCAACATTATTCAAACACCAACGGATGTTATTACGCCTTCTACTAGCAGTAAAAGGAAGATAACAAATGAACAGACAGAAATAAGAAGGACACAGAGAATCAGAAAAGAGAAATCTTTTGGTCCAGATTTTATATCATCTCAAGCTATGGCATTCCTTGTAGAAGGAACTCGAGATGAAGTTACTAACAAAATTCCTATAGTACTGAATATAGAAGATGATCCGAAAACATACAAAGAAGCTATAACTTCCAGAGATTCTGCTTTTTGGAAGGAGGCAATTAACGATGAAATGGATTCAATTTTATCAAATAATACTTGGGTATTGGTAGACTTGCCTCAAGGGTCAAAACCTATTGGTTGTAAATGGGTGTTTCGAAGAAAACGTAATAATGATGGTAGCGTGCAAACTTTCAAGGCTAGATTAGTAGCCAAAGGATTTCGGCAAAAGGAAGGAATTGATTTCTTTGATACATATGCTCCGGTTGCAAGAATTACATCAATTCGAGTACTAATAGCATTAGCATCAATCTATCAGTTGCATATCCACCAAATGGATGTCAAAACGGCCTTCCTTAATGGTGAACTTAACGAAGAAGTTTACATGGAACAACCAGAAGGTTTTATCCTTCCTGGGAATGAAAGAAAAGTTTGCAAATTGATAAGATCATTATACGGATTAAAACAAGCACCAAAACAGTGGCATGAGAAATTTGACTCGATTATACTTCAAAATGGCTTCACATATAATAGTGCAGACAAATGTATCTATTCCAAGTTTACAAAGGAATATGGAGTAATCATTTGTTTATATGTAGATGACCTATTAATATTCGGAACTAACATGAAAGGAATACAAGACACCAAGAATTATTTAACTTCAAAATTCAAAATGAAAGATTTAAATGAAGTTGATACAATTCTAGGTATAAAGGTTAGTAAAGATAGTGGGGGCTATGCACTAAATCAGTCACACTATATTCAAAAAGTGCTCCAGAAGTTTGGACATCTAAAAATTAAAGATGCCAGTACCCCAATAGACTCGAGTATAAATCTCAATAAAAATGAAGGAAGATGTATTGCTCAACTCGAATACGCAAGCGCTATTGGAAGTATAATGTATGCAATGCATTGTACAAGACCTGATATAGCATATGCAATATGCAAACTTGCCCGATATACTAGCAATCCTGGTATAGATCATTGGAAAGCAATTGAAAGATTACTTGGTTACCTAAAAAGAACCAATAATTTAGGGCTTGTTTACAATGGATTTCCAAGTGTATTAGAAGGATATACTGATGCAAGTTGGATAACTAGCGCCGGTGATAATAAATCTACTTCGGGTTGGATTTTCACATTAGGTGGAGGTGCTGTTTCTTGGGCATCAAAGAAACAAACTTGTATTTCACACTCCACAATGGAATCAGAATTTATAGCACTTGCTGCCGCAGGAAAGGAGGCAGAATGGCTACGAAATATGTTACTGGATATCAAGTTATGGCCAAAACCAATGCCAGCCATATCATTACGATGTGATAGTCAAGCTACTATGTCACGAGCATATAGTAACATATACAATGGAAAATCAAGACATATAAGTCTTAGACATGAATATGTTAGACAAATAATAAATGATGGAATTATTACTATTGTCTACATAAGATCCAATGATAATTTGGCAGACCCATTCACAAAAGCCTTGACTAGAGAAATGGTAAGATCCACGTCAGTCGGAATGGGACTTAAACCTTGCATTAATCAATGATAGTGGAAACCCAACCTTAATATTAATTAAATTAACTTTAAGGTTTAATGGGTAATAACAAACTATCATATGATTGGGAAGACACTAAGACAAATAGTGTAAACTGTTACATGTTTAAAGAGGCTGAGTTGAATAACTCTTAATAAAGTTCTAGTTAGTCTGGTAACAGAGACATTGAAAAGAAAAAGGAACTTTACCTTTATGAACTTGGAAGTGGTGCCGCTTCCAAACAAGAGTTTATAGGGTTTGCTCTTGTAAAAAGTTCATTAAGCTGGGATGGAGCACATGGCCATAACGGTGCTCACAGGTAGGGAAATTTATTGGTAAATTGAAATTACGTGTGTATTATTTCCGACTTTATAATCCAACGGAGACTTGGTTTAAGTTAAGACCACCCAGCTCTTCATTAAAGTCTTGAGATACTCACACTAATACGTGGTTTAATCGAATAGATACCACATATGATGCGTAATTTCTAGTTAAGATAAAACTAAACAACATCAATAAAACAATCTAGTGGGGGATTGTTGAGGTAGATTGTTTTAATGAGGAGAACATTAAGTCCCACATCACCAAGTCTTTTGGACTATCCCAAAATATATAACAAAGCCTTGTATATGATATTGTGAATTAAAATGATATAGGCTTGAGTATTGGCTTGGTTGGGTAACATATGGGCTTGGGCCTATAAAATATTTATAGGTCAAAGATTGGGCACTTGGGCACTTGGGGCACGTGGGCGCGTGCGTGACCGTACAGAGGCGAATTGGGCTGAACGCAAACAGTCGCATTTTTTGAATTCGAACAGACGGACGCGTCTGTTTGAATGTGCCTATTCCAGAACGGTCATGCCTCTTTGTCTTTTATAAATACATCTCTTCTCGCCCAGACAGAATATCTTCTTCTCTCCTCTTGCATACTACATTTTCTGTTTTATCTCCAAACAATAAAAATCCCATTAAACTCACAGGCATTGCCACGCCTCTGGGTTTAGGTTTTGTTGTATCCTGGGAAGCAGTCTGTCGTTCGACCTATTGGCAAACTCAGACGAGTGGGGACAGATATTGCTTTAAGGACAGCGAGCCCGCGCCTCAAAACCGACGACCATTGATTCTGCACTGCAGCGAATATAATCAAAAATCTTAAAGCAATATCTGCTATGGAGAACAGTGCAGAATCCGCCTTCAAATTGATGAATCAGGACTTCGTCCGCCTTGACAGAATGGATGGAACAAATTTCACGCGATGGCAGGACAAAATGAAGTTCCTCCTTACTACCCTCAAAGTCTCGTACGTGCTTGATGAAAACCTTCCACCGATTCCTCCTCCAACAGACAAAGATACAGAAGAACTGAAGAAAAAGAGGATGAAATGCGAGGAAGATGAACTGCTGTGCCGAGGCCACATTCTTAATACATTATCCGATCGGTTGTACGATCTCTACACTCCACTGAAGTCGCCAAAAGAAATATGGGATGCGCTCGAAGCAAAGTACAAAACAGAGAAGATCGGAACAGATAAGTTTTTAACGTTACAGTATTTTGAATTTGAAATGAAAGATGATGTCTCTGTTATGGACCAAATGCATGACTTACAAGTTCTGGTTGGAAAACTTGCGGATTTAAAAGTGCAAATTCCAGAATCAATTCAGGTAGGGGCTATTATTGCTAAACTTCCACCTAGTTGGAATAATTATCGTAAAAAGCTCCTACACATGACTGAAGAACTCACGTTGGAACGGATTGGAAAACACATACGGATTGAAGAGGAAAACAGAATCCGTGATGGTGTTTTTCCAATAGCAAACGTGAACAATGTCAATTCTGGAAAGAAGAGGAAGAATGCTCAAAACCAGAACTTTAAGCCAAATAAGAAGACTAAGACGGATGGCAAATCTAATCCAAAGGATAAGAAAAACAAAGCTTGCTATAACTGCGGCAAACTTGGGCACTTCAAACGAGAGTGCAGGGCACCTCCAAAGCAAAAAGGCCAATCTAAAAATGCAAACATGGTTGAGAACGACGAAGTTCAAGAAATCATTGCTATGGTTTCAGATTTGCAGATTGGCATGATAACTGACTTGCACATGGCAATTGCGGAAACAAAATCTTCGGATTGGTGGTTTGATTCTGGTGCAACAGTTCATGTATGCAACAACAAAGGGCTGTTCAAGACCTACACAGAATTGGCAGAACAACAGGAAGTGCTTATGGGAAATGGAAATGGTGCAAAGGTTCTGGGGAAAGGAAATGTGGAGATTCATTTTACTTCCAACAAGAAGATCACTCTCACCAATGTACTTCATGTTCCTGATATTAAAAAGAATCTGGTTTCTGCATCAATCCTATGCAAGAGTGGTGTCAAATCTGTCTTAGAGGCTGATAGTTTAATTCTGTCCAAGAATGGCATGTTTGTGGGTAAAGGTTATGCATGTAATGGGATGTTCAAACTCAGTATTAATGAAATAAATGAATGTTCTGCTTATACTGTTGACTCTTTATCATTATGGCATGCACGTTTAGGGCATTTAAATTATAGATCTTTGAAATATATGTCAAAACATGGTATTATTTCTGTTACTAATGATAAACATGATAAATGCGAGATATGTATACAAGCAAAGATTACAAAGAAACCATTCCCAACAGTTGAAAGAAACTCAGAACTCTTGGATTTAATTCATTCCGATATATGTGAATTAAATGGAATTTTAACCAGAGGTGGAAAAAGGTATTTCATTACCTTTATTGACGATTTTTCTAAATACACACATGTGTATTTGCTAAGAAATAAAGATGAAGCTTTTGACATGTTCAAACGCTATAAAACAGAAGTTGAAAATCAAAAGAGTAGGAAAATAAAGGTCCTACGTAGTGACAGAGGAGGAGAATACTTCTCCACTGAATTTTCTAACTTCTGTGAAGAACATGGAATTATTCATCAACAAACTGCGCCATACACACCACAACAAAATGGTTTGGCTGAAAGGAAAAACAGAACTCTGGTTGATATGGTAAATTCTATGTTATTAAATGCTAAATTGCCACTTAATTTGTGGGGAGAAGCATTATTATCTGCATGTCATTTGCACAATAGAATCACTTCAAGGAAAACTAAAGTTTCTCCTTATGAATTATGGAATGGTCGAAAACCTAATCTGCGATATCTAAAGGTGTGGGGGTGTATTGCCTTCTATAGGGTGACTGATCCAAAACGGACTAAACTAGGTCCAAGAGCATTGAAAAGCTTGTTTGTAGGATATGCTGAAAACTCTAAAGCATATAGACTACTAGATTTATCCTCAAACACGATTGTTGAATCAAGGGATGTTGAGTTTATTGAAAATAGATTCAAGGATGATTCAAACGCAAATCAGTCATTAAATCCCAACATTATTCAAACACCAACGGATGTTATTACGCCTTCTACTAGCAGTAAAAGGAAGATAACAAATGAACAGACAGAAATAAGAAGGACACAGAGAATCAGAAAAGAGAAATCTTTTGGTCCAGATTTTATATCATCTCAAGCTATGGCATTCCTTGTAGAAGGAACTCGAGATGAAGTTACTAACAAAATTCCTATAGTACTGAATATAGAAGATGATCCGAAAACATACAAAGAAGCTATAACTTCCAGAGATTCTGCTTTTTGGAAGGAGGCAATTAACGATGAAATGGATTCAATTTTATCAAATAATACTTGGGTATTGGTAGACTTGCCTCAAGGGTCAAAACCTATTGGTTGTAAATGGGTGTTTCGAAGAAAACGTAATAATGATGGTAGCGTGCAAACTTTCAAGGCTAGATTAGTAGCCAAAGGATTTCGGCAAAAGGAAGGAATTGATTTCTTTGATACATATGCTCCGGTTGCAAGAATTACATCAATTCGAGTACTAATAGCATTAGCATCAATCTATCAGTTGCATATCCACCAAATGGATGTCAAAACGGCCTTCCTTAATGGTGAACTTAACGAAGAAGTTTACATGGAACAACCAGAAGGTTTTATCCTTCCTGGGAATGAAAGAAAAGTTTGCAAATTGATAAGATCATTATACGGATTAAAACAAGCACCAAAACAGTGGCATGAGAAATTTGACTCGATTATACTTCAAAATGGCTTCACATATAATAGTGCAGACAAATGTATCTATTCCAAGTTTACAAAGGAATATGGAGTAATCATTTGTTTATATGTAGATGACCTATTAATATTCGGAACTAACATGAAAGGAATACAAGACACCAAGAATTATTTAACTTCAAAATTCAAAATGAAAGATTTAAATGAAGTTGATACAATTCTAGGTATAAAGGTTAGTAAAGATAGTGGGGGCTATGCACTAAATCAGTCACACTATATTCAAAAAGTGCTCCAGAAGTTTGGACATCTAAAAATTAAAGATGCCAATACCCCAATAGACTCGAGTATAAATCTCAATAAAAATGAAGGAAGATGTATTGCTCAACTCGAATACGCAAGCGCTATTGGAAGTATAATGTATGCAATGCATTGTACAAGACCTGATATAGCATATGCAATATGCAAACTTGCCCGATATACTAGCAATCCTGGTATAGATCATTGGAAAGCAATTGAAAGATTACTTGGTTACCTAAAAAGAACCAATAATTTAGGGCTTGTTTACAATGGATTTCCAAGTGTATTAGAAGGATATACTGATGCAAGTTGGATAACTAGCGCCGGTGATAATAAATCTACTTCGGGTTGGATTTTCACATTAGGTGGAGGTGCTGTTTCTTGGGCATCAAAGAAACAAACTTGTATTTCACACTCCACAATGGAATCAGAATTTATAGCACTTGCTGCCGCAGGAAAGGAGGCAGAATGGCTACGAAATATGTTACTGGATATCAAGTTATGGCCAAAACCAATGCCAGCCATATCATTACGATGTGATAGTCAAGCTACTATGTCACGAGCATATAGTAACATATACAATGGAAAATCAAGACATATAAGTCTTAGACATGAATATGTTAGACAAATAATAAATGATGGAATTATTACTATTGTCTACATAAGATCCAATGATAATTTGGCAGACCCATTCACAAAAGCCTTGACTAGAGAAATGGTAAGATCCACGTCAGTCGGAATGGGACTTAAACCTTGCATTAATCAATGATAGTGGAAACCCAACCTTAATATTAATTAAATTAACTTTAAGGTTTAATGGGTAATAACAAACTATCATATGATTGGGAAGACACTAAGACAAATAGTGTAAACTGTTACATGTTTAAAGAGGCTGAGTTGAATAACTCTTAATAAAGTTCTAGTTAGTCTGGTAACAGAGACATTGAAAAGAAAAAGGAACTTTACCTTTATGAACTTGGAAGTGGTGCCGCTTCCAAACAAGAGTTTATAGGGTTTGCTCTTGTAAAAAGTTCATTAAGCTGGGATGGAGCACATGGCCATAACGGTGCTCACAGGTAGGGAAATTTATTGGTAAATTGAAATTACGTGTGTATTATTTCCGACTTTATAATCCAACGGAGACTTGGTTTAAGTTAAGACCACCCAGCTCTTCATTAAAGTCTTGAGATACTCACACTAATACGTGGTTTAATCGAATAGATACCACATATGATGCGTAATTTCTAGTTAAGATAAAACTAAACAACATCAATAAAACAATCTAGTGGGGGATTGTTGAGGTAGATTGTTTTAATGAGGAGAACATTAAGTCCCACATCACCAAGTCTTTTGGACTATCCCAAAATATATAACAAAGCCTTGTATATGATATTGTGAATTAAAATGATATAGGCTTGAGTATTGGCTTGGTTGGGTAACATATGGGCTTGGGCCTATAAAATATTTATAGGTCAAAGATTGGGCACTTGGGCACTTGGGGCACGTGGGCGCGTGCGTGACCGTACAGAGGCGAATTGGGCTGAACGCAAACAGTCGCATTTTTTGAATTCGAACAGACGGACGCGTCTGTTTGAATGTGCCTATTCCAGAACGGTCATGCCTCTTTGTCTTTTATAAATACATCTCTTCTCGCCCAGACAGAACATCTTCTTCTCTCCTCTTGCATACTACATTTTCTGTTTTATCTCCAAACAATAAAAATCCCATTAAACTCACAGGCATTGCCACGCCTCTGGGTTTAGGTTTTGTTGTATCCTGGGAAGCAGTCTGTCGTTCGACCTATTGGCAAACTCAGACGAGTGGGGACAGATATTGCTTTAAGGACAGCGAGCCCGCGCCTCAAAACCGACGACCATTGATTCTGCACTGCAGCGAATATAATCAACAATCTTAAAGCAATATCTGCTATGGAGAACAGTGCAGAATCCGCCTTCAAATTGATGAATCAGGACTTCGTCCGCCTTGACAGAATGGATGGAACAAATTTCACGCGATGGCAGGACAAAATGAAGTTCCTCCTTACTACCCTCAAAGTCTCGTACGTGCTTGATGAAAACCTTCCACCGATTCCTCCTCCAACAGACAAAGATACAGAAGAACTGAAGAAAAAGAGGATGAAACGCGAGGAAGATGAACTGCTGTGCCGAGGCCACATTCTTAATACATTATCCGATCGGTTGTACGATCTCTACACTCCACTGAAGTCGCCAAAAGAAATATGGGATGCGCTCGAAGCAAAGTACAAAACAGAGAAGATCGGAACAGATAAGTTTTTAACGTTACAGTATTTTGAATTTGAAATGAAAGATGATGTCTCTGTTATGGACCAAATGCATGACTTACAAGTTCTGGTTGGAAAACTTGCGGATTTAAAAGTGCAAATTCCAGAATCAATTCAGGTAGGGGCTATTATTGCTAAACTTCCACCTAGTTGGAATAATTATCGTAAAAAGCTCCTACACATGACTGAAGAACTCACGTTGGAACGGATTGGAAAACACATACGGATTGAAGAGGAAAACAGAATCCGTGATGGTGTTTTTCCAATAGCAAACGTGAACAATGTCAATTCTGGAAAGAAGAGGAAGAATGCTCAAAACCAGAACTTTAAGCCAAATAAGAAGACTAAGACGGATGGCAAATCTAATCCAAAGGATAAGAAAAACAAAGCTTGCTATAACTGCGGCAAACTTGGGCACTTCAAACGAGAGTGCAGGGCACCTCCAAAGCAAAAAGGCCAATCTAAAAATGCAAACATGGTTGAGAACGACGAAGTTCAAGAAATCATTGCTATGGTTTCAGATTTGCAGATTGGCATGATAACTGACTTGCACATGGCAATTGCGGAAACAAAATCTTCGGATTGGTGGTTTGATTCTGGTGCAACAGTTCATGTATGCAACAACAAAGGGCTGTTCAAGACCTACACAGAATTGGCAGAACAACAGGAAGTGCTTATGGGAAATGGAAATGGTGCAAAGGTTCTGGGGAAAGGAAATGTGGAGATTCATTTTACTTCCAACAAGAAGATCACTCTCACCAATGTACTTCATGTTCCTGATATTAAAAAGAATCTGGTTTCTGCATCAATCCTATGCAAGAGTGGTGTCAAATCTGTCTTAGAGGCTGATAGTTTAATTCTGTCCAAGAATGGCATGTTTGTGGGTAAAGGTTATGCATGTAATGGGATGTTCAAACTCAGTATTAATGAAATAAATGAATGTTCTGCTTATACTGTTGACTCTTTATCATTATGGCATGCACGTTTAGGGCATTTAAATTATAGATCTTTGAAATATATGTCAAAACATGGTATTATTTCTGTTACTAATGATAAACATGATAAATGCGAGATATGTATACAAGCAAAGATTACAAAGAAACCATTCCCAACAGTTGAAAGAAACTCAGAACTCTTGGATTTAATTCATTCCGATATATGTGAATTAAATGGAATTTTAACCAGAGGTGGAAAAAGGTATTTCATTACCTTTATTGACGATTTTTCTAAATACACACATGTGTATTTGCTAAGAAATAAAGATGAAGCTTTTGACATGTTCAAACGCTATAAAACAGAAGTTGAAAATCAAAAGAGTAGGAAAATAAAGGTCCTACGTAGTGACAGAGGAGGAGAATACTTCTCCACTGAATTTTCTAACTTCTGTGAAGAACATGGAATTATTCATCAACAAACTGCGCCATACACACCACAACAAAATGGTTTGGCTGAAAGGAAAAACAGAACTCTGGTTGATATGGTAAATTCTATGTTATTAAATGCTAAATTGCCACTTAATTTGTGGGGAGAAGCATTATTATCTGCATGTCATTTGCACAATAGAATCACTTCAAGGAAAACTAAAGTTTCTCCTTATGAATTATGGAATGGTCGAAAACCTAATCTGCGATATCTAAAGGTGTGGGGGTGTATTGCCTTCTATAGGGTGACTGATCCAAAACGGACTAAACTAGGTCCAAGAGCATTGAAAAGCTTGTTTGTAGGATATGCTGAAAACTCTAAAGCATATAGACTACTAGATTTATCCTCAAACACGATTGTTGAATCAAGGGATGTTGAGTTTATTGAAAATAGATTCAAGGATGATTCAAACGCAAATCAGTCATTAAATCCCAACATTATTCAAACACCAACGGATGTTATTACGCCTTCTACTAGCAGTAAAAGGAAGATAACAAATGAACAGACAGAAATAAGAAGGACACAGAGAATCAGAAAAGAGAAATCTTTTGGTCCAGATTTTATATCATCTCAAGCTATGGCATTCCTTGTAGAAGGAACTCGAGATGAAGTTACTAACAAAATTCCTATAGTACTGAATATAGAAGATGATCCGAAAACATACAAAGAAGCTATAACTTCCAGAGATTCTGCTTTTTGGAAGGAGGCAATTAACGATGAAATGGATTCAATTTTATCAAATAATACTTGGGTATTGGTAGACTTGCCTCAAGGGTCAAAACCTATTGGTTGTAAATGGGTGTTTCGAAGAAAACGTAATAATGATGGTAGCGTGCAAACTTTCAAGGCTAGATTAGTAGCCAAAGGATTTCGGCAAAAGGAAGGAATTGATTTCTTTGATACATATGCTCCGGTTGCAAGAATTACATCAATTCGAGTACTAATAGCATTAGCATCAATCTATCAGTTGCATATCCACCAAATGGATGTCAAAACGGCCTTCCTTAATGGTGAACTTAACGAAGAAGTTTACATGGAACAACCAGAAGGTTTTATCCTTCCTGGGAATGAAAGAAAAGTTTGCAAATTGATAAGATCATTATACGGATTAAAACAAGCACCAAAACAGTGGCATGAGAAATTTGACTCGATTATACTTCAAAATGGCTTCACATATAATAGTGCAGACAAATGTATCTATTCCAAGTTTACAAAGGAATATGGAGTAATCATTTGTTTATATGTAGATGACCTATTAATATTCGGAACTAACATGAAAGGAATACAAGACACCAAGAATTATTTAACTTCAAAATTCAAAATGAAAGATTTAAATGAAGTTGATACAATTCTAGGTATAAAGGTTAGTAAAGATAGTGGGGGCTATGCACTAAATCAGTCACACTATATTCAAAAAGTGCTCCAGAAGTTTGGACATCTAAAAATTAAAGATGCCAGTACCCCAATAGACTCGAGTATAAATCTCAATAAAAATGAAGGAAGATGTATTGCTCAACTCGAATACGCAAGCGCTATTGGAAGTATAATGTATGCAATGCATTGTACAAGACCTGATATAGCATATGCAATATGCAAACTTGCCCGATATACTAGCAATCCTGGTATAGATCATTGGAAAGCAATTGAAAGATTACTTGGTTACCTAAAAAGAACCAATAATTTAGGGCTTGTTTACAATGGATTTCCAAGTGTATTAGAAGGATATACTGATGCAAGTTGGATAACTAGCGCCGGTGATAATAAATCTACTTCGGGTTGGATTTTCACATTAGGTGGAGGTGCTGTTTCTTGGGCATCAAAGAAACAAACTTGTATTTCACACTCCACAATGGAATCAGAATTTATAGCACTTGCTGCCGCAGGAAAGGAGGCAGAATGGCTACGAAATATGTTACTGGATATCAAGTTATGGCCAAAACCAATGCCAGCCATATCATTACGATGTGATAGTCAAGCTACTATGTCACGAGCATATAGTAACATATACAATGGAAAATCAAGACATATAAGTCTTAGACATGAATATGTTAGACAAATAATAAATGATGGAATTATTACTATTGTCTACATAAGATCCAATGATAATTTGGCAGACCCATTCACAAAAGCCTTGACTAGAGAAATGGTAAGATCCACGTCAGTCGGAATGGGACTTAAACCTTGCATTAATCAATGATAGTGGAAACCCAACCTTAATATTAATTAAATTAACTTTAAGGTTTAATGGGTAATAACAAACTATCATATGATTGGGAAGACACTAAGACAAATAGTGTAAACTGTTACATGTTTAAAGAGGCTGAGTTGAATAACTCTTAATAAAGTTCTAGTTAGTCTGGTAACAGAGACATTGAAAAGAAAAAGGAACTTTACCTTTATGAACTTGGAAGTGGTGCCGCTTCCAAACAAGAGTTTATAGGGTTTGCTCTTGTAAAAAGTTCATTAAGCTGGGATGGAGCACATGGCCATAACGGTGCTCACAGGTAGGGAAATTTATTGGTAAATTGAAATTACGTGTGTATTATTTCCGACTTTATAATCCAACGGAGACTTGGTTTAAGTTAAGACCACCCAGCTCTTCATTAAAGTCTTGAGATACTCACACTAATACGTGGTTTAATCGAATAGATACCACATATGATGCGTAATTTCTAGTTAAGATAAAACTAAACAACATCAATAAAACAATCTAGTGGGGGATTGTTGAGGTAGATTGTTTTAATGAGGAGAACATTAAGTCCCACATCACCAAGTCTTTTGGACTATCCCAAAATATATAACAAAGCCTTGTATATGATATTGTGAATTAAAATGATATGGGCTTGAGTATTGGCTTGGTTGGGTAACATATGGGCTTGGGCCTATAAAATATTTATAGGTCAAAGATTGGGCACTTGGGCACTTGGGGCACGTGGGCGCGTGCGTGACCGTACAGAGGCGAATTGGGCTGAACGCAAACAGTCGCATTTTTTTGAATTCGAACAGACGGACGCGTCTGTTTGAATGTGCCTATTCCAGAACGGTCATGCCTCTTTGTCTTTTATAAATACATCTCTTCTCGCCCAGACAGAATATCTTCTTCTCTCCTCTTGCATACTACATTTTCTGTTTTATCTCCAAACAATAAAAATCCCATTAAACTCACAGGCATTGCCACGCCTCTGGGTTTAGGTTTTGTTGTATCCTGGGAAGCAGTCTGTCGTTCGACCTATTGGCAAACTCAGACGAGTGGGGACAGATATTGCTTTAAGGACAGCGAGCCCGCGCCTCAAAACCGACGACCATTGATTCTGCACTGTAGCGAATATAATCAACAATCTTAAAGCAATATCTTCTATGGAGAACAGTGCAGAATCCGCCTTCAAATTGATGAATCAGGACTTCGTCCGCCTTGACAGAATGGATGGAACAAATTTCACGCGATGGCAGGACAAAATGAAGTTCCTCCTTACTACCCTCAAAGTCTCGTACGTGCTTGATGAAAACCTTCCACCGATTCCTCCTCCAACAGACAAAGATACAGAAGAACTGAAGAAAAAGAGGATGAAACGCGAGGAAGATGAACTGCTGTGCCGAGGCCACATTCTTAATACATTATCCGATCGGTTGTACGATCTCTACACTCCACTGAAGTCGCCAAAAGAAATATGGGATGCGCTCGAAGCAAAGTACAAAACAGAGAAGATCGGAACAGATAAGTTTTTAACGTTACAGTATTTTGAATTTGAAATGAAAGATGATGTCTCTGTTATGGACCAAATGCATGACTTACAAGTTCTGGTTGGAAAACTTGCGGATTTAAAAGTGCAAATTCCAGAATCAATTCAGGTAGGGGCTATTATTGCTAAACTTCCACCTAGTTGGAATAATTATCGTAAAAAGCTCCTACACATGACTGAAGAACTCACGTTGGAACGGATTGGAAAACACATACGGATTGAAGAGGAAAACAGAATCCGTGATGGTGTTTTTCCAATAGCAAACGTGAACAATGTCAATTCTGGAAAGAAGAGGAAGAATGCTCAAAACCAGAACTTTAAGCCAAATAAGAAGACTAAGACGGATGGCAAATCTAATCCAAAGGATAAGAAAAACAAAGCTTGCTATAACTGCGGCAAACTTGGGCACTTCAAACGAGAGTGCAGGGCACCTCCAAAGCAAAAAGGCCAATCTAAAAATGCAAACATGGTTGAGAACGACGAAGTTCAAGAAATCATTGCTATGGTTTCAGATTTGCAGATTGGCATGATAACTGACTTGCACATGGCAATTGCGGAAACAAAATCTTCGGATTGGTGGTTTGATTCTGGTGCAACAGTTCATGTATGCAACAACAAAGGGCTGTTCAAGACCTACACAGAATTGGCAGAACAACAGGAAGTGCTTATGGGAAATGGAAATGGTGCAAAGGTTCTGGGGAAAGGAAATGTGGAGATTCATTTTACTTCCAACAAGAAGATCACTCTCACCAATGTACTTCATGTTCCTGATATTAAAAAGAATCTGGTTTCTGCATCAATCCTATGCAAGAGTGGTGTCAAATCTGTCTTAGAGGCTGATAGTTTAATTCTGTCCAAGAATGGCATGTTTGTGGGTAAAGGTTATGCATGTAATGGGATGTTCAAACTCAGTATTAATGAAATAAATGAATGTTCTGCTTATACTGTTGACTCTTTATCATTATGGCATGCACGTTTAGGGCATTTAAATTATAGATCTTTGAAATATATGTCAAAACATGGTATTATTTCTGTTACTAATGATAAACATGATAAATGCGAGATATGTATACAAGCAAAGATTACAAAGAAACCATTCCCAACAGTTGAAAGAAACTCAGAACTCTTGGATTTAATTCATTCCGATATATGTGAATTAAATGGAATTTTAACCAGAGGTGGAAAAAGGTATTTCATTACCTTTATTGACGATTTTTCTAAATACACACATGTGTATTTGCTAAGAAATAAAGATGAAGCTTTTGACATGTTCAAACGCTATAAAACAGAAGTTGAAAATCAAAAGAGTAGGAAAATAAAGGTCCTACGTAGTGACAGAGGAGGAGAATACTTCTCCACTGAATTTTCTAACTTCTGTGAAGAACATGGAATTATTCATCAACAAACTGCGCCATACACACCACAACAAAATGGTTTGGCTGAAAGGAAAAACAGAACTCTGGTTGATATGGTAAATTCTATGTTATTAAATGCTAAATTGCCACTTAATTTGTGGGGAGAAGCATTATTATCTGCATGTCATTTGCACAATAGAATCACTTCAAGGAAAACTAAAGTTTCTCCTTATGAATTATGGAATGGTCGAAAACCTAATCTGCGATATCTAAAGGTGTGGGGGTGTATTGCCTTCTATAGGGTGACTGATCCAAAACGGACTAAACTAGGTCCAAGAGCATTGAAAAGCTTGTTTGTAGGATATGCTGAAAACTCTAAAGCATATAGACTACTAGATTTATCCTCAAACACGATTGTTGAATCAAGGGATGTTGATTTTATTGAAAATAGATTCAAGGATGATTCAAACGCAAATCAGTCATTAAATCCCAACATTATTCAAACACCAACGGATGTTATTACGCCTTCTACTAGCAGTAAAAGGAAGATAACAAATGAACAGACAGAAATAAGAAGGACACAGAGAATCAGAAAAGAGAAATCTTTTGGTCCAGATTTTATATCATCTCAAGCTATGGCATTCCTTGTAGAAGGAACTCGAGATGAAGTTACTAACAAAATTCCTATAGTACTGAATATAGAAGATGATCCGAAAACATACAAAGAAGCTATAACTTCCAGAGATTCTGCTTTTTGGAAGGAGGCAATTAACGATGAAATGGATTCAATTTTATCAAATAATACTTGGGTATTGGTAGACTTGCCTCAAGGGTCAAAACCTATTGGTTGTAAATGGGTGTTTCGAAGAAAACGTAATAATGATGGTAGCGTGCAAACTTTCAAGGCTAGATTAGTAGCCAAAGGATTTCGGCAAAAGGAAGGAATTGATTTCTTTGATACATATGCTCCGGTTGCAAGAATTACATCAATTCGAGTACTAATAGCATTAGCATCAATCTATCAGTTGCATATCCACCAAATGGATGTCAAAACGGCCTTCCTTAATGGTGAACTTAACGAAGAAGTTTACATGGAACAACCAGAAGGTTTTATCCTTCCTGGGAATGAAAGAAAAGTTTGCAAATTGATAAGATCATTATACGGATTAAAACAAGCACCAAAACAGTGGCATGAGAAATTTGACTCGATTATACTTCAAAATGGCTTCACATATAATAGTGCAGACAAATGTATCTATTCCAAGTTTACAAAGGAATATGGAGTAATCATTTGTTTATATGTAGATGACCTATTAATATTCGGAACTAACATGAAAGGAATACAAGACACCAAGAATTATTTAACTTCAAAATTCAAAATGAAAGATTTAAATGAAGTTGATACAATTCTAGGTATAAAGGTTAGTAAAGATAGTGGGGGCTATGCACTAAATCAGTCACACTATATTCAAAAAGTGCTCCAGAAGTTTGGACATCTAAAAATTAAAGATGCCAGTACCCCAATAGACTCGAGTATAAATCTCAATAAAAATGAAGGAAGATGTATTGCTCAACTCGAATACGCAAGCGCTATTGGAAGTATAATGTATGCAATGCATTGTACAAGACCTGATATAGCATATGCAATATGCAAACTTGCCCGATATACTAGCAATCCTGGTATAGATCATTGGAAAGCAATTGAAAGATTACTTGGTTACCTAAAAAGAACCAATAATTTAGGGCTTGTTTACAATGGATTTCCAAGTGTATTAGAAGGATATACTGATGCAAGTTGGATAACTAGCGCCGGTGATAATAAATCTACTTCGGGTTGGATTTTCACATTAGGTGGAGGTGCTGTTTCTTGGGCATCAAAGAAACAAACTTGTATTTCACACTCCACAATGGAATCAGAATTTATAGCACTTGCTGCCGCAGGAAAGGAGGCAGAATGGCTACGAAATATGTTACTGGATATCAAGTTATGGCCAAAACCAATGCCAGCCATATCATTACGATGTGATAGTCAAGCTACTATGTCACGAGCATATAGTAACATATACAATGGAAAATCAAGACATATAAGTCTTAGACATGAATATGTTAGACAAATAATAAATGATGGAATTATTACTATTGTCTACATAAGATCCAATGATAATTTGGCAGACCCATTCACAAAAGCCTTGACTAGAGAAATGGTAAGATCCACGTCAGTCGGAATGGGACTTAAACCTTGCATTAATCAATGATAGTGGAAACCCAACCTTAATATTAATTAAATTAACTTTAAGGTTTAATGGGTAATAACAAACTATCATATGATTGGGAAGACACTAAGACAAATAGTGTAAACTGTTACATGTTTAAAGAGGCTGAGTTGAATAACTCTTAATAAAGTTCTAGTTAGTCTGGTAACAGAGACATTGAAAAGAAAAAGGAACTTTACCTTTATGAACTTGGAAGTGGTGCCGCTTCCAAACAAGAGTTTATAGGGTTTGCTCTTGTAAAAAGTTCATTAAGCTGGGATGGAGCACATGGCCATAACGGTGCTCACAGGTAGGGAAATTTATTGGTAAATTGAAATTACGTGTGTATTATTTCCGACTTTATAATCCAACGGAGACTTGGTTTAAGTTAAGACCACCCAACTCTTCATTAAAGTCTTGAGATACTCACACTAATACGTGGTTTAATCGAATAGATACCACATATGATGCGTAATTTCTAGTTAAGATAAAACTAAACAACATCAATAAAACAATCTAGTGGGGGATTGTTGAGGTAGATTGTTTTAATGAGGAGAACATTAAGTCCCACATCACCAAGTCTTTTGGACTATCCCAAAATATATAACAAAGCCTTGTATATGATATTGTGAATTAAAATGATATGGGCTTGAGTATTGGCTTGGTTGGGTAACATATGGGCTTGGGCCTATAAAATATTTATAGGTCAAAGATTGGGCACTTGGGCACTTGGGGCACGTGGGCGCGTGCGTGACCGTACAGAGGCGAATTGGGCTGAACGCAAACAGTCGCATTTTTTTGAATTCGAACAGACGGACGCGTCTGTTTGAATGTGCCTATTCCAGAACGGTCATGCCTCTTTGTCTTTTATAAATACATCTCTTCTCGCCCAGACAGAATATCTTCTTCTCTCCTCTTGCATACTACATTTTCTGTTTTATCTCCAAACAATAAAAATCCCATTAAACTCACAGGCATTGCCACGCCTCTGGGTTTAGGTTTTGTTGTATCCTGGGAAGCAGTCTGTCGTTCGACCTATTGGCAAACTCAGACGAGTGGGGACAGATATTGCTTTAAGGACAGCGAGCCCGCGCCTCAAAACCGACGACCATTGATTCTGCACTGCAGCGAATATAATCAACAATCTTAAAGCAATATCTGCTATGGAGAACAGTGCAGAATCCGCCTTCAAATTGATGAATCAGGACTTCGTCCGCCTTGACAGAATGGATGGAACAAATTTCACGCGATGGCAGGACAAAATGAAGTTCCTCCTTACTACCCTCAAAGTCTCGTACGTGCTTGATGAAAACCTTCCACCGATTCCTCCTCCAACAGACAAAGATACAGAAGAACTGAAGAAAAAGAGGATGAAACGCGAGGAAGATGAACTGCTGTGCCGAGGCCACATTCTTAATACATTATCCGATCGGTTGTACGATCTCTACACTCCACTGAAGTCGCCAAAAGAAATATGGGATGCGCTCGAAGCAAAGTACAAAACAGAGAAGATCGGAACAGATAAGTTTTTAACGTTACAGTATTTTGAATTTGAAATGAAAGATGATGTCTCTGTTATGGACCAAATGCATGACTTACAAGTTCTGGTTGGAAAACTTGCGGATTTAAAAGTGCAAATTCCAGAATCAATTCAGGTAGGGGCTATTATTGCTAAACTTCCACCTAGTTGGAATAATTATCGTAAAAAGCTCCTACACATGACTGAAGAACTCACGTTGGAACGGATTGGAAAACACATACGGATTAAAGAGGAAAACAGAATCCGTGATGGTGTTTTTCCAATAGCAAACGTGAACAATGTCAATTCTGGAAAGAAGAGGAAGAATGCTCAAAACCAGAACTTTAAGCCAAATAAGAAGACTAAGACGGATGGCAAATCTAATCCAAAGGATAAGAAAAACAAAGCTTGCTATAACTGCGGCAAACTTGGGCACTTCAAACGAGAGTGCAGGGCACCTCCAAAGCAAAAAGGCCAATCTAAAAATGCAAACATGGTTGAGAACGACGAAGTTCAAGAAATCATTGCTATGGTTTCAGATTTGCAGATTGGCATGATAACTGACTTGCACATGGCAATTGCGGAAACAAAATCTTCGGATTGGTGGTTTGATTCTGGTGCAACAGTTCATGTATGCAACAACAAAGGGCTGTTCAAGACCTACACAGAATTGGCAGAACAACAGGAAGTGCTTATGGGAAATGGAAATGGTGCAAAGGTTCTGGGGAAAGGAAATGTGGAGATTCATTTTACTTCCAACAAGAAGATCACTCTCACCAATGTACTTCATGTTCCTGATATTAAAAAGAATCTGGTTTCTGCATCAATCCTATGCAAGAGTGGTGTCAAATCTGTCTTAGAGGCTTATAGTTTAATTCTGTCCAAGAATGGCATGTTTGTGGGTAAAGGTTATGCATGTAATGGGATGTTCAAACTCAGTATTAATGAAATAAATGAATGTTCTGCTTATACTGTTGACTCTTTATCATTATGGCATGCACGTTTAGGGCATTTAAATTATAGATCTTTGAAATATATGTCAAAACATGGTATTATTTCTGTTACTAATGATAAACATGATAAATGCGAGATATGTATACAAGCAAAGATTACAAAGAAACCATTCCCAACAGTTGAAAGAAACTCAGAACTCTTGGATTTAATTCATTCCGATATATGTGAATTAAATGGAATTTTAACCAGAGGTGGAAAAAGGTATTTCATTACCTTTATTGACGATTTTTCTAAATACACACATGTGTATTTGCTAAGAAATAAAGATGAAGCTTTTGACATGTTCAAACGCTATAAAACAGAAGTTGAAAATCAAAAGAGTAGGAAAATAAAGGTCCTACGTAGTGACAGAGGAGGAGAATACTTCTCCACTGAATTTTCTAACTTCTGTGAAGAACATGGAATTATTCATCAACAAACTGCGCCATACACACCACAACAAAATGGTTTGGCTGAAAGGAAAAACAGAACTCTGGTTGATATGGTAAATTCTATGTTATTAAATGCTAAATTGCCACTTAATTTGTGGGGAGAAGCATTATTATCTGCATGTCATTTGCACAATAGAATCACTTCAAGGAAAACTAAAGTTTCTCCTTATGAATTATGGAATGGTCGAAAACCTAATCTGCGATATCTAAAGGTGTGGGGGTGTATTGCCTTCTATAGGGTGACTGATCCAAAACGGACTAAACTAGGTCCAAGAGCATTGAAAAGCTTGTTTGTAGGATATGCTGAAAACTCTAAAGCATATAGACTACTAGATTTATCCTCAAACACGATTGTTGAATCAAGGGATGTTGAGTTTATTGAAAATAGATTCAAGGATGATTCAAACGCAAATCAGTCATTAAATCCCAACATTATTCAAACACCAACGGATGTTATTACGCCTTCTACTAGCAGTAAAAGGAAGATAACAAATGAACAGACAGAAATAAGAAGGACACAGAGAATCAGAAAAGAGAAATCTTTTGGTCCAGATTTTATATCATCTCAAGCTATGGCATTCCTTGTAGAAGGAACTCGAGATGAAGTTACTAACAAAATTCCTATAGTACTGAATATAGAAGATGATCCGAAAACATACAAAGAAGCTATAACTTCCAGAGATTCTGCTTTTTGGAAGGAGGCAATTAACGATGAAATGGATTCAATTTTATCAAATAATACTTGGGTATTGGTAGACTTGCCTCAAGGGTCAAAACCTATTGGTTGTAAATGGGTGTTTCGAAGAAAACGTAATAATGATGGTAGCGTGCAAACTTTCAAGGCTAGATTAGTAGCCAAAGGATTTCGGCAAAAGGAAGGAATTGATTTCTTTGATACATATGCTCCGGTTGCAAGAATTACATCAATTCGAGTACTAATAGCATTAGCATCAATCTATCAGTTGCATATCCACCAAATGGATGTCAAAACGGCCTTCCTTAATGGTGAACTTAACGAAGAAGTTTACATGGAACAACCAGAAGGTTTTATCCTTCCTGGGAATGAAAGAAAAGTTTGCAAATTGATAAGATCATTATACGGATTAAAACAAGCACCAAAACAGTGGCATGAGAAATTTGACTCGATTATACTTCAAAATGGCTTCACATATAATAGTGCAGACAAATGTATCTATTCCAAGTTTACAAAGGAATATGGAGTAATCATTTGTTTATATGTAGATGACCTATTAATATTCGGAACTAACATGAAAGGAATACAAGACACCAAGAATTATTTAACTTCAAAATTCAAAATGAAAGATTTAAATGAAGTTGATACAATTCTAGGTATAAAGGTTAGTAAAGATAGTGGGGGCTATGCACTAAATCAGTCACACTATATTCAAAAAGTGCTCCAGAAGTTTGGACATCTAAAAATTAAAGATGCCAGTACCCCAATAGACTCGAGTATAAATCTCAATAAAAATGAAGGAAGATGTATTGCTCAACTCGAATACGCAAGCGCTATTGGAAGTATAATGTATGCAATGCATTGTACAAGACCTGATATAGCATATGCAATATGCAAACTTGCCCGATATACTAGCAATCCTGGTATAGATCATTGGAAAGCAATTGAAAGATTACTTGGTTACCTAAAAAGAACCAATAATTTAGGGCTTGTTTACAATGGATTTCCAAGTGTATTAGAAGGATATACTGATGCAAGTTGGATAACTAGCGCCGGTGATAATAAATCTACTTCGGGTTGGATTTTCACATTAGGTGGAGGTGCTGTTTCTTGGGCATCAAAGAAACAAACTTGTATTTCACACTCCACAATGGAATCAGAATTTATAGCACTTGCTGCCGCAGGAAAGGAGGCAGAATGGCTACGAAATATGTTACTGGATATCAAGTTATGGCCAAAACCAATGCCAGCCATATCATTACGATGTGATAGTCAAGCTACTATGTCACGAGCATATAGTAACATATACAATGGAAAATCAAGACATATAAGTCTTAGACATGAATATGTTAGACAAATAATAAATGATGGAATTATTACTATTGTCTACATAAGATCCAATGATAATTTGGTAGACCCATTCACAAAAGCCTTGACTAGAGAAATGGTAAGATCCACGTCAGTCGGAATGGGACTTAAACCTTGCATTAATCAATGATAGTGGAAACCCAACCTTAATATTAATTAAATTAACTTTAAGGTTTAATGGGTAATAACAAACTATCATATGATTGGGAAGACACTAAGACAAATAGTGTAAACTGTTACATGTTTAAAGAGGCTGAGTTGAATAACTCTTAATAAAGTTCTAGTTAGTCTGGTAACAGAGACATTGAAAAGAAAAAGGAACTTTACCTTTATGAACTTGGAAGTGGTGCCGCTTCCAAACAAGAGTTTATAGGGTTTGCTCTTGTAAAAAGTTCATTAAGCTGGGATGGAGCACATGGCCATAACGGTGCTCACAGGTAGGGAAATTTATTGGTAAATTGAAATTACGTGTGTATTATTTCCGACTTTATAATCCAACGGAGACTTGGTTTAAGTTAAGACCACCCAACTCTTCATTAAAGTCTTGAGATACTCACACTAATACGTGGTTTAATCGAATAGATACCACATATGATGCGTAATTTCTAGTTAAGATAAAACTAAACAACATCAATAAAACAATCTAGTGGGGGATTGTTGAGGTAGATTGTTTTAATGAGGAGAACATTAAGTCCCACATCACCAAGTCTTTTGGACTATCCCAAAATATATAACAAAGCCTTGTATATGATATTGTGAATTAAAATGATATGGGCTTGAGTATTGGCTTGGTTGGGTAACATATGGGCTTGGGCCTATAAAATATTTATAGGTCAAAGATTGGGCACTTGGGCACTTGGGGCACGTGGGCGCGTGCGTGACCGTATAGAGGCGAATTGGGCTGAACGCAAACAGTCGCATTTTTTGAATTCGAACAGACGGACGCGTCTGTTTGAATGTGCCTATTCCAGAACGGTCATGCCTCTTTGTCTTTTATAAATACATCTCTTCTCGCCCAGACAGAATATCTTCTTCTCTCCTCTTGCATACTACATTTTCTGTTTTATCTCCAAACAATAAAAATCCCATTAAACTCACAGGCATTGCCACGCCTCTGAGTTTAGGTTTTGTTGTATCCTGGGAAGCAGTCTGTCGTTCGACCTATTGGCAAACTCAGACGAGTGGGGACAGATATTGCTTTAAGGACAGCGAGCCCGCGCCTCAAAACCGACGACCATTGATTCTGCACTGCAGCGAATATAATCAACAATCTTAAAGCAATATCTGCTATGGAGAACAGTGCAGAATCCGCCTTCAAATTGATGAATCAGGACTTCGTCCGCCTTGACAGAATGGATGGAACAAATTTCACGCGATGGCAGGACAAAATGAAGTTCCTCCTTACTACCCTCAAAGTCTCGTACGTGCTTGATGAAAACCTTCCACCGATTCCTCCTCCAACAGACAAAGATACAGAAGAACTGAAGAAAAAGAGGATGAAACGCGAGGAAGATGAACTGCTGTGCCGAGGCCACATTCTTAATACATTATCCGATCGGTTGTACGATCTCTACACTCCACTGAAGTCGCCAAAAGAAATATGGGATGCGCTCGAAGCAAAGTACAAAACAGAGAAGATCGGAACAGATAAGTTTTTAACGTTACAGTATTTTGAATTTGAAATGAAAGATGATGTCTCTGTTATGGACCAAATGCATGACTTACAAGTTCTGGTTGGAAAACTTGCGGATTTAAAAGTGCAAATTCCAGAATCAATTCAGGTAGGGGCTATTATTGCTAAACTTCCACCTAGTTGGAATAATTATCGTAAAAAGCTCCTACACATGACTGAAGAACTCACGTTGGAACGGATTGGAAAACACATACGGATTGAAGAGGAAAACAGAATCCGTGATGGTGTTTTTCCAATAGCAAACGTGAACAATGTCAATTCTGGAAAGAAGAGGAAGAATGCTCAAAACCAGAACTTTAAGCCAAATAAGAAGACTAAGACGGATGGCAAATCTAATCCAAAGGATAAGAAAAACAAAGCTTGCTATAACTGCGGCAAACTTGGGCACTTCAAACGAGAGTGCAGGGCACCTCCAAAGCAAAAAGGCCAATCTAAAAATGCAAACATGGTTGAGAACGACGAAGTTCAAGAAATCATTGCTATGGTTTCAGATTTGCAGATTGGCATGATAACTGACTTGCACATGGCAATTGCGGAAACAAAATCTTCGGATTGGTGGTTTGATTCTGGTGCAACAGTTCATGTATGCAACAACAAAGGGCTGTTCAAGACCTACACAGAATTGGCAGAACAACAGGAAGTGCTTATGGGAAATGGAAATGGTGCAAAGGTTCTGGGGAAAGGAAATGTGGAGATTCATTTTACTTCCAACAAGAAGATCACTCTCACCAATGTACTTCATGTTCCTGATATTAAAAAGAATCTGGTTTCTGCATCAATCCTATGCAAGAGTGGTGTCAAATCTGTCTTAGAGGCTGATAGTTTAATTCTGTCCAAGAATGGCATGTTTGTGGGTAAAGGTTATGCATGTAATGGGATGTTCAAACTCAGTATTAATGAAATAAATGAATGTTCTGCTTATACTGTTGACTCTTTATCATTATGGCATGCACGTTTAGGGCATTTAAATTATAGATCTTTGAAATATATGTCAAAACATGGTATTATTTCTGTTACTAATGATAAACATGATAAATGCGAGATATGTATACAAGCAAAGATTACAAAGAAACCATTCCCAACAGTTGAAAGAAACTCAGAACTCTTGGATTTAATTCATTCCGATATATGTGAATTAAATGGAATTTTAACCAGAGGTGGAAAAAGGTATTTCATTACCTTTATTGACGATTTTTCTAAATACACACATGTGTATTTGCTAAGAAATAAAGATGAAGCTTTTGACATGTTCAAACGCTATAAAACAGAAGTTGAAAATCAAAAGAGTAGGAAAATAAAGGTCCTACGTAGTGACAGAGGAGGAGAATACTTCTCCACTGAATTTTCTAACTTCTGTGAAGAACATGGAATTATTCATCAGCAAACTGCGCCATACACACCACAACAAAATGGTTTGGCTGAAAGGAAAAACAGAACTCTGGTTGATATGGTAAATTCTATGTTATTAAATGCTAAATTGCCACTTAATTTGTGGGGAGAAGCATTATTATCTGCATGTCATTTGCACAATAGAATCACTTCAAGGAAAACTAAAGTTTCTCCTTATGAATTATGGAATGGTCGAAAACCTAATCTGCGATATCTAAAGGTGTGGGGGTGTATTGCCTTCTATAGGGTGACTGATCCAAAACGGACTAAACTAGGTCCAAGAGCATTGAAAAGCTTGTTTGTAGGATATGCTGAAAACTCTAAAGCATATAGACTACTAGATTTATCCTCAAACACGATTGTTGAATCAAGGGATGTTGAGTTTATTGAAAATAGATTCAAGGATGATTCAAACGCAAATCAGTCATTAAATCCCAACATTATTCAAACACCAACGGATGTTATTACGCCTTCTACTAGCAGTAAAAGGAAGATAACAAATGAACAGACAGAAATAAGAAGGACACAGAGAATCAGAAAAGAGAAATCTTTTGGTCCAGATTTTATATCATCTCAAGCTATGGCATTCCTTGTAGAAGGAACTCGAGATGAAGTTACTAACAAAATTCCTATAGTACTGAATATAGAAGATGATCCGAAAACATACAAAGAAGCTATAACTTCCAGAGATTCTGCTTTTTGGAAGGAGGCAATTAACGATGAAATGGATTCAATTTTATCAAATAATACTTGGGTATTGGTAGACTTGCCTCAAGGGTCAAAACCTATTGGTTGTAAATGGGTGTTTCGAAGAAAACGTAATAATGATGGTAGCGTGCAAACTTTCAAGGCTAGATTAGTAGCCAAAGGATTTCGGCAAAAGGAAGGAATTGATTTCTTTGATACATATGCTCCGGTTGCAAGAATTACATCAATTCGAGTACTAATAGCATTAGCATCAATCTATCAGTTGCATATCCACCAAATGGATGTCAAAACGGCCTTCCTTAATGGTGAACTTAACGAAGAAGTTTACATGGAACAACCAGAAGGTTTTATCCTTCCTGGGAATGAAAGAAAAGTTTGCAAATTGATAAGATCATTATACGGATTAAAACAAGCACCAAAACAGTGGCATGAGAAATTTGACTCGATTATACTTCAAAATGGCTTCACATATAATAGTGCAGACAAATGTATCTATTCCAAGTTTACAAAGGAATATGGAGTAATCATTTGTTTATATGTAGATGACCTATTAATATTCGGAACTAACATGAAAGGAATACAAGACACCAAGAATTATTTAACTTCAAAATTCAAAATGAAAGATTTAAATGAAGTTGATACAATTCTAGGTATAAAGGTTAGTAAAGATAGTGGGGGCTATGCACTAAATCAGTCACACTATATTCAAAAAGTGCTCCAGAAGTTTGGACATCTAAAAATTAAAGATGCCAGTACCCCAATAGACTCGAGTATAAATCTCAATAAAAATGAAGGAAGATGTATTGCTCAACTCGAATACGCAAGCGCTATTGGAAGTATAATGTATGCAATGCATTGTACAAGACCTGATATAGCATATGCAATATGCAAACTTGCCCGATATACTAGCAATCCTGGTATAGATCATTGGAAAGCAATTGAAAGATTACTTGGTTACCTAAAAAGAACCAATAATTTAGGGCTTGTTTACAATGGATTTCCAAGTGTATTAGAAGGATATACTGATGCAAGTTGGATAACTAGCGCCGGTGATAATAAATCTACTTCGGGTTGGATTTTCACATTAGGTGGAGGTGCTGTTTCTTGGGCATCAAAGAAACAAACTTGTATTTCACACTCCACAATGGAATCAGAATTTATAGCACTTGCTGCCGCAGGAAAGGAGGCAGAATGGCTACGAAATATGTTACTGGATATCAAGTTATGGCCAAAACCAATGCCAGCCATATCATTACGATGTGATAGTCAAGCTACTATGTCACGAGCATATAGTAACATATACAATGGAAAATCAAGACATATAAGTCTTAGACATGAATATGTTAGACAAATAATAAATGATGGAATTATTACTATTGTCTACATAAGATCCAATGATAATTTGGCAGACCCATTCACAAAAGCCTTGACTAGAGAAATGGTAAGATCCACGTCAGTCGGAATGGGACTTAAACCTTGCATTAATCAATGATAGTGGAAACCCAACCTTAATATTAATTAAATTAACTTTAAGGTTTAATGGGTAATAACAAACTATCATATGATTGGGAAGACACTAAGACAAATAGTGTAAACTGTTACATGTTTAAAGAGGCTGAGTTGAATAACTCTTAATAAAGTTCTAGTTAGTCTGGTAACAGAGACATTGAAAAGAAAAAGGAACTTTACCTTTATGAACTTGGAAGTGGTGCCGCTTCCAAACAAGAGTTTATAGGGTTTGCTCTTGTAAAAAGTTCATTAAGCTGGGATGGAGCACATGGCCATAACGGTGCTCACAGGTAGGGAAATTTATTGGTAAATTGAAATTACGTGTGTATTATTTCCGACTTTATAATCCAACGGAGACTTGGTTTAAGTTAAGACCACCCAGCTCTTCATTAAAGTCTTGAGATACTCACACTAATACGTGGTTTAATCGAATAGATACCACATATGATGCGTAATTTCTAGTTAAGATAAAACTAAACAACATCAATAAAACAATCTAGTGGGGGATTGTTGAGGTAGATTGTTTTAATGAGGAGAACATTAAGTCCCACATCACCAAGTCTTTTGGACTATCCCAAAATATATAACAAAGCCTTGTATATGATATTGTGAATTAAAATGATATGGGCTTGAGTATTGGCTTGGTTGGGTAACATATGGGCTTGGGCCTATAAAATATTTATAGGTCAAAGATTGGGCACTTGGGCACTTGGGGCACGTGGGCGCGTGCGTGACCGTACAGAGGCGAATTGGGCTGAACGCAAACAGTCGCATTTTTTTGAATTCGAACAGACGGACGCGTCTGTTTGAATGTTCCTATTCCAGAACGGTCATGCCTCTTTGTCTTTTATAAATACATCTCTTCTCGCCCAGACAGAATATCTTCTTCTCTCCTCTTGCATACTACATTTTCTGTTTTATCTCCAAACAATAAAAATCCCATTAAACTCACAGGCATTGCCACGCCTCTGGGTTTAGGTTTTGTTGTATCCTGGGAAGCAGTCTGTCGTTCGACCTATTGGCAAACTCAGACGAGTGGGGACAGATATTGCTTTAAGGACAGCGAGCCCGCGCCTCAAAACCGACGACCATTGATTCTGCACTGCAGCGAATATAATCAACAATCTTAAAGCAATATCTGCTATGGAGAACAGTGCAGAATCCGCCTTCAAATTGATGAATCAGGACTTCGTCCGCCTTGACAGAATGGATGGAACAAATTTCACGCGATGGCAGGACAAAATGAAGTTCCTCCTTACTACCCTCAAAGTCTCGTACGTGCTTGATGAAAACCTTCCACCGATTCCTCCTCCAACAGACAAAGATACAGAAGAACTGAAGAAAAAGAGGATGAAACGCGAGGAAGATGAACTGCTGTGCCGAGGCCACATTCTTAATACATTATCCGATCGGTTGTACGATCTCTACACTCCACTGAAGTCGCCAAAAGAAATATGGGATGCGCTCGAAGCAAAGTACAAAACAGAGAAGATCGGAACAGATAAGTTTTTAACGTTACAGTATTTTGAATTTGAAATGAAAGATGATGTCTCTGTTATGGACCAAATGCATGACTTACAAGTTCTGGTTGGAAAACTTGCGGATTTAAAAGTGCAAATTCCAGAATCAATTCAGGTAGGGGCTATTATTGCTAAACTTCCACCTAGTTGGAATAATTATCGTAAAAAGCTCCTACACATGACTGAAGAACTCACGTTGGAACGGATTGGAAAACACATACGGATTGAAGAGGAAAACAGAATCCGTGATGGTGTTTTTCCAATAGCAAACGTGAACAATGTCAATTCTGGAAAGAAGAGGAAGAATGCTCAAAACCAGAACTTTAAGCCAAATAAGAAGACTAAGACGGATGGCAAATCTAATCCAAAGGATAAGAAAAACAAAGCTTGCTATAACTGCGGCAAACTTGGGCACTTCAAACGAGAGTGCAGGGCACCTCCAAAGCAAAAAGGCCAATCTAAAAATGCAAACATGGTTGAGAACGACGAAGTTCAAGAAATCATTGCTATGGTTTCAGATTTGCAGATTGGCATGATAACTGACTTGCACATGGCAATTGCGGAAACAAAATCTTCGGATTGGTGGTTTGATTCTGGTGCAACAGTTCATGTATGCAACAACAAAGGGCTGTTCAAGACCTACACAGAATTGGCAGAACAACAGGAAGTGCTTATGGGAAATGGAAATGGTGCAAAGGTTCTGGGGAAAGGAAATGTGGAGATTCATTTTACTTCCAACAAGAAGATCACTCTCACCAATGTACTTCATGTTCCTGATATTAAAAAGAATCTGGTTTCTGCATCAATCCTATGCAAGAGTGGTGTCAAATCTGTCTTAGAGGCTGATAGTTTAATTCTGTCCAAGAATGGCATGTTTGTGGGTAAAGGTTATGCATGTAATGGGATGTTCAAACTCAGTATTAATGAAATAAATGAATGTTCTGCTTATACTGTTGACTCTTTATCATTATGGCATGCACGTTTAGGGCATTTAAATTATAGATCTTTGAAATATATGTCAAAACATGGTATTATTTCTGTTACTAATGATAAACATGATAAATGCGAGATATGTATACAAGCAAAGATTACAAAGAAACCATTCCCAACAGTTGAAAGAAACTCAGAACTCTTGGATTTAATTCATTCCGATATATGTGAATTAAATGGAATTTTAACCAGAGGTGGAAAAAGGTATTTCATTACCTTTATTGACGATTTTTCTAAATACACACATGTGTATTTGCTAAGAAATAAAGATGAAGCTTTTGACATGTTCAAACGCTATAAAACAGAAGTTGAAAATCAAAAGAGTAGGAAAATAAAGGTCCTACGTAGTGACAGAGGAGGAGAATACTTCTCCACTGAATTTTCTAACTTCTGTGAAGAACATGGAATTATTCATCAACAAACTGCGCCATACACACCACAACAAAATGGTTTGGCTGAAAGGAAAAACAGAACTCTGGTTGATATGGTAAATTCTATGTTATTAAATGCTAAATTGCCACTTAATTTGTGGGGAGAAGCATTATTATCTGCATGTCATTTGCACAATAGAATCACTTCAAGGAAAACTAAAGTTTCTCCTTATGAATTATGGAATGGTCGAAAACCTAATCTGCGATATCTAAAGGTGTGGGGGTGTATTGCCTTCTATAGGGTGACTGATCCAAAACGGACTAAACTAGGTCCAAGAGCATTGAAAAGCTTGTTTGTAGGATATGCTGAAAACTCTAAAGCATATAGACTACTAGATTTATCCTCAAACACGATTGTTGAATCAAGGGATGTTGAGTTTATTGAAAATAGATTCAAGGATGATTCAAACGCAAATCAGTCATTAAATCCCAACATTATTCAAACACCAACGGATGTTATTACGCCTTCTACTAGCAGTAAAAGGAAGATAACAAATGAACAGACAGAAATAAGAAGGACACAGAGAATCAGAAAAGAGAAATCTTTTGGTCCAGATTTTATATCATCTCAAGCTATGGCATTCCTTGTAGAAGGAACTCGAGATGAAGTTACTAACAAAATTCCTATAGTACTGAATATAGAAGATGATCCGAAAACATACAAAGAAGCTATAACTTCCAGAGATTCTGCTTTTTGGAAGGAGGCAATTAACGATGAAATGGATTCAATTTTATCAAATAATACTTGGGTATTGGTAGACTTGCCTCAAGGGTCAAAACCTATTGGTTGTAAATGGGTGTTTCGAAGAAAACGTAATAATGATGGTAGCGTGCAAACTTTCAAGGCTAGATTAGTAGCCAAAGGATTTCGGCAAAAGGAAGGAATTGATTTCTTTGATACATATGCTCCGGTTGCAAGAATTACATCAATTCGAGTACTAATAGCATTAGCATCAATCTATCAGTTGCATATCCACCAAATGGATGTCAAAACGGCCTTCCTTAATGGTGAACTTAACGAAGAAGTTTACATGGAACAACCAGAAGGTTTTATCCTTCCTGGGAATGAAAGAAAAGTTTGCAAATTGATAAGATCATTATACGGATTAAAACAAGCACCAAAACAGTGGCATGAGAAATTTGACTCGATTATACTTCAAAATGGCTTCACATATAATAGTGCAGACAAATGTATCTATTCCAAGTTTACAAAGGAATATGGAGTAATCATTTGTTTATATGTAGATGACCTATTAATATTCGGAACTAACATGAAAGGAATACAAGACACCAAGAATTATTTAACTTCAAAATTCAAAATGAAAGATTTAAATGAAGTTGATACAATTCTAGGTATAAAGGTTAGTAAAGATAGTGGGGGCTATGCACTAAATCAGTCACACTATATTCAAAAAGTGCTCCAGAAGTTTGGACATCTAAAAATTAAAGATGCCAGTACCCCAATAGACTCGAGTATAAATCTCAATAAAAATGAAGGAAGATGTATTGCTCAACTCGAATACGCAAGCGCTATTGGAAGTATAATGTATGCAATGCATTGTACAAGACCTGATATAGCATATGCAATATGCAAACTTGCCCGATATACTAGCAATCCTGGTATAGATCATTGGAAAGCAATTGAAAGATTACTTGGTTACCTAAAAAGAACCAATAATTTAGGGCTTGTTTACAATGGATTTCCAAGTGTATTAGAAGGATATACTGATGCAAGTTGGATAACTAGCGCCGGTGATAATAAATCTACTTCGGGTTGGATTTTCACATTAGGTGGAGGTGCTGTTTCTTGGGCATCAAAGAAACAAACTTGTATTTCACACTCCACAATGGAATCAGAATTTATAGCACTTGCTGCCGCAGGAAAGGAGGCAGAATGGCTACGAAATATGTTACTGGATATCAAGTTATGGCCAAAACCAATGCCATCCATATCATTACGATGTGATAGTCAAGCTACTATGTCACGAGCATATAGTAACATATACAATGGAAAATCAAGACATATAAGTCTTAGACATGAATATGTTAGACAAATAATAAATGATGGAATTATTACTATTGTCTACATAAGATCCAATGATAATTTGGCAGACCCATTCACAAAAGCCTTGACTAGAGAAATGGTAAGATCCACGTCAGTCGGAATGGGACTTAAACCTTGCATTAATCAATGATAGTGGAAACCCAACCTTAATATTAATTAAATTAACTTTAAGGTTTAATGGGTAATAACAAACTATCATATGATTGGGAAGACACTAAGACAAATAGTGTAAACTGTTACATGTTTAAAGAGGCTGAGTTGAATAACTCTTAATAAAGTTCTAGTTAGTCTGGTAACAGAGACATTGAAAAGAAAAAGGAACTTTACCTTTATGAACTTGGAAGTGGTGCCGCTTCTAAACAAGAGTTTATAGGGTTTGCTCTTGTAAAAAGTTCATTAAGCTGGGATGGAGCACATGGCCATAACGGTGCTCACAGGTAGGGAAATTTATTGGTAAATTGAAATTACGTGTGTATTATTTCCGACTTTATAATCCAACGGAGACTTGGTTTAAGTTAAGACCACCCAGCTCTTCATTAAAGTCTTGAGATACTCACACTAATACGTGGTTTAATCGAATAGATACCACATATGATGCGTAATTTCTAGTTAAGATAAAACTAAACAACATCAATAAAACAATCTAGTGGGGGATTGTTGAGGTAGATTGTTTTAATGAGGAGAACATTAAGTCCCACATCACCAAGTCTTTTGGACTATCCCAAAATATATAACAAAGCCTTGTATATGATATTGTGAATTAAAATGATATGGGCTTGAGTATTGGCTTGGTTGGGTAACATATGGGCTTGGGCCTATAAAATATTTATAGGTCAAAGATTGGGCACTTGGGCACTTGGGGCACGTGGGCGCGTGCGTGACCGTACAGAGGCGAATTGGGCTGAACGCAAACAGTCGCATTTTTTTGAATTCGAACAGACGGACGCGTCTGTTTGAATGTGCCTATTCCAGAACGGTCATGCCTCTTTGTCTTTTATAAATACATCTCTTCTCGCCCAGACAGAATATCTTCTTCTCTCCTCTTGCATACTACATTTTCTGTTTTATCTCCAAACAATAAAAATCCCATTAAACTCACAGGCATTGCCACGCCTCTGGGTTTAGGTTTTGTTGTATCCTGGGAAGCAGTCTGTCGTTCGACCTATTGGCAAACTCAGACGAGTGGGGACAGATATTGCTTTAAGGACAGCGAGCCCGCGCCTCAAAACCGACGACCATTGATTCTGCACTGCAGCGAATATAATCAACAATCTTAAAGCAATATCTGCTATGGAGAACAGTGCAGAATCCGCCTTCAAATTGATGAATCAGGACTTCGTCCGCCTTGACAGAATGGATGGAACAAATTTCACGCGATGGCAGGACAAAATGAAGTTCCTCCTTACTACCCTCAAAGTCTCGTACGTGCTTGATGAAAACCTTCCACCGATTCCTCCTCCAACAGACAAAGATACAGAAGAACTGAAGAAAAAGAGGATGAAACGCGAGGAAGATGAACTGCTGTGCCGAGGCCACATTCTTAATACATTATCCGATCGGTTGTACGATCTCTACACTCCACTGAAGTCGCCAAAAGAAATATGGGATGCGCTCGAAGCAAAGTACAAAACAGAGAAGATCGGAACAGATAAGTTTTTAACGTTACAGTATTTTGAATTTGAAATGAAAGATGATGTCTCTGTTATGGACCAAATGCATGACTTACAAGTTCTGGTTGGAAAACTTGCGGATTTAAAAGTGCAAATTCCAGAATCAATTCAGGTAGGGGCTATTATTGCTAAACTTCCACCTAGTTGGAATAATTATCGTAAAAAGCTCCTACACATGACTGAAGAACTCACGTTGGAACGGATTGGAAAACACATACGGATTGAAGAGGAAAACAGAATCCGTGATGGTGTTTTTCCAATAGCAAACGTGAACAATGTCAATTCTGGAAAGAAGAGGAAGAATGCTCAAAACCAGAACTTTAAGCCAAATAAGAAGACTAAGACGGATGGCAAATCTAATCCAAAGGATAAGAAAAACAAAGCTTGCTATAACTGCGGCAAACTTGGGCACTTCAAACGAGAGTGCAGGGCACCTCCAAAGCAAAAAGGCCAATCTAAAAATGCAAACATGGTTGAGAACGACGAAGTTCAAGAAATCATTGCTATGGTTTCAGATTTGCAGATTGGCATGATAACTGACTTGCACATGGCAATTGCGGAAACAAAATCTTCGGATTGGTGGTTTGATTCTGGTGCAACAGTTCATGTATGCAACAACAAAGGGCTGTTCAAGACCTACACAGAATTGGCAGAACAACAGGAAGTGCTTATGGGAAATGGAAATGGTGCAAAGGTTCTGGGGAAAGGAAATGTGGAGATTCATTTTACTTCCAACAAGAAGATCACTCTCACCAATGTACTTCATGTTCCTGATATTAAAAAGAATCTGGTTTCTGCATCAATCCTATGCAAGAGTGGTGTCAAATCTGTCTTAGAGGCTGATAGTTTAATTCTGTCCAAGAATGGCATGTTTGTGGGTAAAGGTTATGCATGTAATGGGATGTTCAAACTCAGTATTAATGAAATAAATGAATGTTCTGCTTATACTGTTGACTCTTTATCATTATGGCATGCACGTTTAGGGCATTTAAATTATAGATCTTTGAAATATATGTCAAAACATGGTATTATTTCTGTTACTAATGATAAACATGATAAATGCGAGATATGTATACAAGCAAAGATTACAAAGAAACCATTCCCAACAGTTGAAAGAAACTCAGAACTCTTGGATTTAATTCATTCCGATATATGTGAATTAAATGGAATTTTAACCAGAGGTGGAAAAAGGTATTTCATTACCTTTATTGACGATTTTTCTAAATACACACATGTGTATTTGCTAAGAAATAAAGATGAAGCTTTTGACATGTTCAAACGCTATAAAACAGAAGTTGAAAATCAAAAGAGTAGGAAAATAAAGGTCCTACGTAGTGACAGAGGAGGAGAATACTTCTCCACTGAATTTTCTAACTTCTGTGAAGAACATGGAATTATTCATCAACAAACTGCGCCATACACACCACAACAAAATGGTTTGGCTGAAAGGAAAAACAGAACTCTGGTTGATATGGTAAATTCTATGTTATTAAATGCTAAATTGCCACTTAATTTGTGGGGAGAAGCATTATTATCTGCATGTCATTTGCACAATAGAATCACTTCAAGGAAAACTAAAGTTTCTCCTTATGAATTATGGAATGGTCGAAAACCTAATCTGCGATATCTAAAGGTGTGGGGGTGTATTGCCTTCTATAGGGTGACTGATCCAAAACGGACTAAACTAGGTCCAAGAGCATTGAAAAGCTTGTTTGTAGGATATGCTGAAAACTCTAAAGCATATAGACTACTAGATTTATCCTCAAACACGATTGTTGAATCAAGGGATGTTGAGTTTATTGAAAATAGATTCAAGGATGATTCAAACGCAAATCAGTCATTAAATCCCAACATTATTCAAACACCAACGGATGTTATTACGCCTTCTACTAGCAGTAAAAGGAAGATAACAAATGAACAGACAGAAATAAGAAGGACACAGAGAATCAGAAAAGAGAAATCTTTTGGTCCAGATTTTATATCATCTCAAGCTATGGCATTCCTTGTAGAAGGAACTCGAGATGAAGTTACTAACAAAATTCCTATAGTACTGAATATAGAAGATGATCCGAAAACATACAAAGAAGCTATAACTTCCAGAGATTCTGCTTTTTGGAAGGAGGCAATTAACGATGAAATGGATTCAATTTTATCAAATAATACTTGGGTATTGGTAGACTTGCCTCAAGGGTCAAAACCTATTGGTTGTAAATGGGTGTTTCGAAGAAAACGTAATAATGATGGTAGCGTGCAAACTTTCAAGGCTAGATTAGTAGCCAAAGGATTTCGGCAAAAGGAAGGAATTGATTTCTTTGATACATATGCTCCGGTTGCAAGAATTACATCAATTCGAGTACTAATAGCATTAGCATCAATCTATCAGTTGCATATCCACCAAATGGATGTCAAAACGGCCTTCCTTAATGGTGAACTTAACGAAGAAGTTTACATGGAACAACCAGAAGGTTTTATCCTTCCTGGGAATGAAAGAAAAGTTTGCAAATTGATAAGATCATTATACGGATTAAAACAAGCACCAAAACAGTGGCATGAGAAATTTGACTCGATTATACTTCAAAATGGCTTCACATATAATAGTGCAGACAAATGTATCTATTCCAAGTTTACAAAGGAATATGGAGTAATCATTTGTTTATATGTAGATGACCTATTAATATTCGGAACTAACATGAAAGGAATACAAGACACCAAGAATTATTTAACTTCAAAATTCAAAATGAAAGATTTAAATGAAGTTGATACAATTCTAGGTATAAAGGTTAGTAAAGATAGTGGGGGCTATGCACTAAATCAGTCACACTATATTCAAAAAGTGCTCCAGAAGTTTGGACATCTAAAAATTAAAGATGCCAGTACCCCAATAGACTCGAGTATAAATCTCAATAAAAATGAAGGAAGATGTATTGCTCAACTCGAATACGCAAGCGCTATTGGAAGTATAATGTATGCAATGCATTGTACAAGACCTGATATAGCATATGCAATATGCAAACTTGCCCGATATACTAGCAATCCTGGTATAGATCATTGGAAAGCAATTGAAAGATTACTTGGTTACCTAAAAAGAACCAATAATTTAGGGCTTGTTTACAATGGATTTCCAAGTGTATTAGAAGGATATACTGATGCAAGTTGGATAACTAGCGCCGGTGATAATAAATCTACTTCGGGTTGGATTTTCACATTAGGTGGAGGTGCTGTTTCTTGGGCATCAAAGAAACAAACTTGTATTTCACACTCCACAATGGAATCAGAATTTATAGCACTTGCTGCCGCAGGAAAGGAGGCAGAATGGCTACGAAATATGTTACTGGATATCAAGTTATGGCCAAAACCAATGCCAGCCATATCATTACGATGTGATAGTCAAGCTACTATGTCACGAGCATATAGTAACATATACAATGGAAAATCAAGACATATAAGTCTTAGACATGAATATGTTAGACAAATAATAAATGATGGAATTATTACTATTGTCTACATAAGATCCAATGATAATTTGGCAGACCCATTCACAAAAGCCTTGACTAGAGAAATGGTAAGATCCACGTCAGTCGGAATGGGACTTAAACCTTGCATTAATCAATGATAGTGGAAACCCAACCTTAATATTAATTAAATTAACTTTAAGGTTTAATGGGTAATAACAAACTATCATATGATTGGGAAGACACTAAGACAAATAGTGTAAACTGTTACATGTTTAAAGAGGCTGAGTTGAATAACTCTTAATAAAGTTCTAGTTAGTCTGGTAACAGAGACATTGAAAAGAAAAAGGAACTTTACCTTTATGAACTTGGAAGTGGTGCCGCTTCCAAACAAGAGTTTATAGGGTTTGCTCTTGTAAAAAGTTCATTAAGCTGGGATGGAGCACATGGCCATAACGGTGCTCACAGGTAGGGAAATTTATTGGTAAATTGAAATTACGTGTGTATTATTTCCGACTTTATAATCCAACGGAGACTTGGTTTAAGTTAAGACCACCCAGCTCTTCATTAAAGTCTTGAGATACTCACACTAATACGTGGTTTAATCGAATAGATACCACATATGATGCGTAATTTCTAGTTAAGATAAAACTAAACAACATCAATAAAACAATCTAGTGGGGGATTGTTGAGGTAGATTGTTTTAATGAGGAGAACATTAAGTCCCACATCACCAAGTCTTTTGGACTATCCCAAAATATATAACAAAGCCTTGTATATGATATTGTGAATTAAAATGATATGGGCTTGAGTATTGGCTTGGTTGGGTAACATATGGGCTTGGGCCTATAAAATATTTATAGGTCAAAGATTGGGCACTTGGGCACTTGGGGCACGTGGGCGCGTGCGTGACCGTACAGAGGCGAATTGGGCTGAACGCAAACAGTCGCATTTTTTTGAATTCGAACAGACGGACGCGTCTGTTTGAATGTGCCTATTCCAGAACGGTCATGCCTCTTTGTCTTTTATAAATACATCTCTTCTCGCCCAGACAGAATATCTTCTTCTCTCCTCTTGCATACTACATTTTCTGTTTTATCTCCAAACAATAAAAATCCCATTAAACTCACAGGCATTGCCACGCCTCTGGGTTTAGGTTTTGTTGTATCCTGGGAAGCAGTCTGTCGTTCGACCTATTGGCAAACTCAGACGAGTGGGGACAGATATTGCTTTAAGGACAGCGAGCCCGCGCCTCAAAACCGACGACCATTGATTCTGCACTGCAGCGAATATAATCAACAATCTTAAAGCAATATCTGCTATGGAGAACAGTGCAGAATCCGCCTTCAAATTGATGAATCAGGACTTCGTCCGCCTTGACAGAATGGATGGAACAAATTTCACGCGATGGCAGGACAAAATGAAGTTCCTCCTTACTACCCTCAAAGTCTCGTACGTGCTTGATGAAAACCTTCCACCGATTCCTCCTCCAACAGACAAAGATACAGAAGAACTGAAGAAAAAGAGGATGAAACGCGAGGAAGATGAACTGCTGTGCCGAGGCCACATTCTTAATACATTATCCGATCGGTTGTACGATCTCTACACTCCACTGAAGTCGCCAAAAGAAATATGGGATGCGCTCGAAGCAAAGTACAAAACAGAGAAGATCGGAACAGATAAGTTTTTAACGTTACAGTATTTTGAATTTGAAATGAAAGATGATGTCTCTGTTATGGACCAAATGCATGACTTACAAGTTCTGGTTGGAAAACTTGCGGATTTAAAAGTGCAAATTCCAGAATCAATTCAGGTAGGGGCTATTATTGCTAAACTTCCACCTAGTTGGAATAATTATCGTAAAAAGCTCCTACACATGACTGAAGAACTCACGTTGGAACGGATTGGAAAACACATACGGATTGAAGAGGAAAACAGAATCCGTGATGGTGTTTTTCCAATAGCAAACGTGAACAATGTCAATTCTGGAAAGAAGAGGAAGAATGCTCAAAACCAGAACTTTAAGCCAAATAAGAAGACTAAGACGGATGGCAAATCTAATCCAAAGGATAAGAAAAACAAAGCTTGCTATAACTGCGGCAAACTTGGGCACTTCAAACGAGAGTGCAGGGCACCTCCAAAGCAAAAAGGCCAATCTAAAAATGCAAACATGGTTGAGAACGACGAAGTTCAAGAAATCATTGCTATGGTTTCAGATTTGCAGATTGGCATGATAACTGACTTGCACATGGCAATTGCGGAAACAAAATCTTCGGATTGGTGGTTTGATTCTGGTGCAACAGTTCATGTATGCAACAACAAAGGGCTGTTCAAGACCTACACAGAATTGGCAGAACAACAGGAAGTGCTTATGGGAAATGGAAATGGTGCAAAGGTTCTGGGGAAAGGAAATGTGGAGATTCATTTTACTTCCAACAAGAAGATCACTCTCACCAATGTACTTCATGTTCCTGATATTAAAAAGAATCTGGTTTCTGCATCAATCCTATGCAAGAGTGGTGTCAAATCTGTCTTAGAGGCTGATAGTTTAATTCTGTCCAAGAATGGCATGTTTGTGGGTAAAGGTTATGCATGTAATGGGATGTTCAAACTCAGTATTAATGAAATAAATGAATGTTCTGCTTATACTGTTGACTCTTTATCATTATGGCATGCACGTTTAGGGCATTTAAATTATAGATCTTTGAAATATATGTCAAAACATGGTATTATTTCTGTTACTAATGATAAACATGATAAATGCGAGATATGTATACAAGCAAAGATTACAAAGAAACCATTCCCAACAGTTGAAAGAAACTCAGAACTCTTGGATTTAATTCATTCCGATATATGTGAATTAAATGGAATTTTAACCAGAGGTGGAAAAAGGTATTTCATTACCTTTATTGACGATTTTTCTAAATACACACATGTGTATTTGCTAAGAAATAAAGATGAAGCTTTTGACATGTTCAAACGCTATAAAACAGAAGTTGAAAATCAAAAGAGTAGGAAAATAAAGGTCCTACGTAGTGACAGAGGAGGAGAATACTTCTCCACTGAATTTTCTAACTTCTGTGAAGAACATGGAATTATTCATCAACAAACTGCGCCATACACACCACAACAAAATGGTTTGGCTGAAAGGAAAAACAGAACTCTGGTTGATATGGTAAATTCTATGTTATTAAATGCTAAATTGCCACTTAATTTGTGGGGAGAAGCATTATTATCTGCATGTCATTTGCACAATAGAATCACTTCAAGGAAAACTAAAGTTTCTCCTTATGAATTATGGAATGGTCGAAAACCTAATCTGCGATATCTAAAGGTGTGGGGGTGTATTGCCTTCTATAGGGTGACTGATCCAAAACGGACTAAACTAGGTCCAAGAGCATTGAAAAGCTTGTTTGTAGGATATGCTGAAAACTCTAAAGCATATAGACTACTAGATTTATCCTCAAACACGATTGTTGAATCAAGGGATGTTGAGTTTATTGAAAATAGATTCAAGGATGATTCAAACGCAAATCAGTCATTAAATCCCAACATTATTCAAACACCAACGGATGTTATTACGCCTTCTACTAGCAGTAAAAGGAAGATAACAAATGAACAGACAGAAATAAGAAGGACACAGAGAATCAGAAAAGAGAAATCTTTTGGTCCAGATTTTATATCATCTCAAGCTATGGCATTCCTTGTAGAAGGAACTCGAGATGAAGTTACTAACAAAATTCCTATAGTACTGAATATAGAAGATGATCCGAAAACATACAAAGAAGCTATAACTTCCAGAGATTCTGCTTTTTGGAAGGAGGCAATTAACGATGAAATGGATTCAATTTTATCAAATAATACTTGGGTATTGGTAGACTTGCCTCAAGGGTCAAAACCTATTGGTTGTAAATGGGTGTTTCGAAGAAAACGTAATAATGATGGTAGCGTGCAAACTTTCAAGGCTAGATTAGTAGCCAAAGGATTTCGGCAAAAGGAAGGAATTGATTTCTTTGATACATATGCTCCGGTTGCAAGAATTACATCAATTCGAGTACTAATAGCATTAGCATCAATCTATCAGTTGCATATCCACCAAATGGATGTCAAAACGGCCTTCCTTAATGGTGAACTTAACGAAGAAGTTTACATGGAACAACCAGAAGGTTTTATCCTTCCTGGGAATGAAAGAAAAGTTTGCAAATTGATAAGATCATTATACGGATTAAAACAAGCACCAAAACAGTGGCATGAGAAATTTGACTCGATTATACTTCAAAATGGCTTCACATATAATAGTGCAGACAAATGTATCTATTCCAAGTTTACAAAGGAATATGGAGTAATCATTTGTTTATATGTAGATGACCTATTAATATTCGGAACTAACATGAAAGGAATACAAGACACCAAGAATTATTTAACTTCAAAATTCAAAATGAAAGATTTAAATGAAGTTGATACAATTCTAGGTATAAAGGTTAGTAAAGATAGTGGGGGCTATGCACTAAATCAGTCACACTATATTCAAAAAGTGCTCCAGAAGTTTGGACATCTAAAAATTAAAGATGCCAGTACCCCAATAGACTCGAGTATAAATCTCAATAAAAATGAAGGAAGATGTATTGCTCAACTCGAATACGCAAGCGCTATTGGAAGTATAATGTATGCAATGCATTGTACAAGACCTGATATAGCATATGCAATATGCAAACTTGCCCGATATACTAGCAATCCTGGTATAGATCATTGGAAAGCAATTGAAAGATTACTTGGTTACCTAAAAAGAACCAATAATTTAGGGCTTGTTTACAATGGATTTCCAAGTGTATTAGAAGGATATACTGATGCAAGTTGGATAACTAGCGCCGGTGATAATAAATCTACTTCGGGTTGGATTTTCACATTAGGTGGAGGTGCTGTTTCTTGGGCATCAAAGAAACAAACTTGTATTTCACACTCCACAATGGAATCAGAATTTATAGCACTTGCTGCCGCAGGAAAGGAGGCAGAATGGCTACGAAATATGTTACTGGATATCAAGTTATGGCCAAAACCAATGCCAGCCATATCATTACGATGTGATAGTCAAGCTACTATGTCACGAGCATATAGTAACATATACAATGGAAAATCAAGACATATAAGTCTTAGACATGAATATGTTAGACAAATAATAAATGATGGAATTATTACTATTGTCTACATAAGATCCAATGATAATTTGGCAGACCCATTCACAAAAGCCTTGACTAGAGAAATGGTAAGATCCACGTCAGTCGGAATGGGACTTAAACCTTGCATTAATCAATGATAGTGGAAACCCAACCTTAATATTAATTAAATTAACTTTAAGGTTTAATGGGTAATAACAAACTATCATATGATTGGGAAGACACTAAGACAAATAGTGTAAACTGTTACATGTTTAAAGAGGCTGAGTTGAATAACTCTTAATAAAGTTCTAGTTAGTCTGGTAACAGAGACATTGAAAAGAAAAAGGAACTTTACCTTTATGAACTTGGAAGTGGTGCCGCTTCCAAACAAGAGTTTATAGGGTTTGCTCTTGTAAAAAGTTCATTAAGCTGGGATGGAGCACATGGCCATAACGGTGCTCACAGGTAGGGAAATTTATTGGTAAATTGAAATTACGTGTGTATTATTTCCGACTTTATAATCCAACGGAGACTTGGTTTAAGTTAAGACCACCCAGCTCTTCATTAAAGTCTTGAGATACTCACACTAATACGTGGTTTAATCGAATAGATACCACATATGATGCGTAATTTCTAGTTAAGATAAAACTAAACAACATCAATAAAACAATCTAGTGGGGGATTGTTGAGGTAGATTGTTTTAATGAGGAGAACATTAAGTCCCACATCACCAAGTCTTTTGGACTATCCCAAAATATATAACAAAGCCTTGTATATGATATTGTGAATTAAAATGATATGGGCTTGAGTATTGGCTTGGTTGGGTAACATATGGGCTTGGGCCTATAAAATATTTATAGGTCAAAGATTGGGCACTTGGGCACTTGGGGCACGTGGGCGCGTGCGTGACCGTACAGAGGCGAATTGGGCTGAACGCAAACAGTCGCATTTTTTTGAATTCGAACAGACGGACGCGTCTGTTTGAATGTGCCTATTCCAGAACGGTCATGCCTCTTTGTCTTTTATAAATACATCTCTTCTCGCTCAGACAGAATATCTTCTTCTCTCCTCTTGCATACTACATTTTCTGTTTTATCTCCAAACAATAAAAATCCCATTAAACTCACAGGCATTGCCACGCCTCTGGGTTTAGGTTTTGTTGTATCCTGGGAAGCAGTCTGTCGTTCGACCTATTGGCAAACTCAGACGAGTGGGGACAGATATTGCTTTAAGGACAGCGAGCCCGCGCCTCAAAACCGACGACCATTGATTCTGCACTGCAGCGAATATAATCAACAATCTTAAAGCAATATCTGCTATGGAGAACAGTGCAGAATCCGCCTTCAAATTGATGAATCAGGACTTCGTCCGCCTTGACAGAATGGATGGAACAAATTTCACGCGATGGCAGGACAAAATGAAGTTCCTCCTTACTACCCTCAAAGTCTCGTACGTGCTTGATGAAAACCTTCCACCGATTCCTCCTCCAACAGACAAAGATACAGAAGAACTGAAGAAAAAGAGGATGAAACGCGAGGAAGATGAACTGCTGTGCCGAGGCCACATTCTTAATACATTATCCGATCGGTTGTACGATCTCTACACTCCACTGAAGTCGCCAAAAGAAATATGGGATGCGCTCGAAGCAAAGTACAAAACAGAGAAGATCGGAACAGATAAGTTTTTAACGTTACAGTATTTTGAATTTGAAATGAAAGATGATGTCTCTGTTATGGACCAAATGCATGACTTACAAGTTCTGGTTGGAAAACTTGCGGATTTAAAAGTGCAAATTCCAGAATCAATTCAGGTAGGGGCTATTATTGCTAAACTTCCACCTAGTTGGAATAATTATCGTAAAAAGCTCCTACACATGACTGAAGAACTCACGTTGGAACGGATTGGAAAACACATACGGATTGAAGAGGAAAACAGAATCCGTGATGGTGTTTTTCCAATAGCAAACGTGAACAATGTCAATTCTGGAAAGAAGAGGAAGAATGCTCAAAACCAGAACTTTAAGCCAAATAAGAAGACTAAGACGGATGGCAAATCTAATCCAAAGGATAAGAAAAACAAAGCTTGCTATAACTGCGGCAAACTTGGGCACTTCAAACGAGAGTGCAGGGCACCTCCAAAGCAAAAAGGCCAATCTAAAAATGCAAACATGGTTGAGAACGACGAAGTTCAAGAAATCATTGCTATGGTTTCAGATTTGCAGATTGGCATGATAACTGACTTGCACATGGCAATTGCGGAAACAAAATCTTCGGATTGGTGGTTTGATTCTGGTGCAACAGTTCATGTATGCAACAACAAAGGGCTGTTCAAGACCTACACAGAATTGGCAGAACAACAGGAAGTGCTTATGGGAAATGGAAATGGTGCAAAGGTTCTGGGGAAAGGAAATGTGGAGATTCATTTTACTTCCAACAAGAAGATCACTCTCACCAATGTACTTCATGTTCCTGATATTAAAAAGAATCTGGTTTCTGCATCAATCCTATGCAAGAGTGGTGTCAAATCTGTCTTAGAGGCTGATAGTTTAATTCTGTCCAAGAATGGCATGTTTGTGGGTAAAGGTTATGCATGTAATGGGATGTTCAAACTCAGTATTAATGAAATAAATGAATGTTCTGCTTATACTGTTGACTCTTTATCATTATGGCATGCACGTTTAGGGCATTTAAATTATAGATCTTTGAAATATATGTCAAAACATGGTATTATTTCTGTTACTAATGATAAACATGATAAATGCGAGATATGTATACAAGCAAAGATTACAAAGAAACCATTCCCAACAGTTGAAAGAAACTCAGAACTCTTGGATTTAATTCATTCCGATATATGTGAATTAAATGGAATTTTAACCAGAGGTGGAAAAAGGTATTTCATTACCTTTATTGACGATTTTTCTAAATACACACATGTGTATTTGCTAAGAAATAAAGATGAAGCTTTTGACATGTTCAAACGCTATAAAACAGAAGTTGAAAATCAAAAGAGTAGGAAAATAAAGGTCCTACGTAGTGACAGAGGAGGAGAATACTTCTCCACTGAATTTTCTAACTTCTGTGAAGAACATGGAATTATTCATCAACAAACTGCGCCATACACACCACAACAAAATGGTTTGGCTGAAAGGAAAAACAGAACTCTGGTTGATATGGTAAATTCTATGTTATTAAATGCTAAATTGCCACTTAATTTGTGGGGAGAAGCATTATTATCTGCATGTCATTTGCACAATAGAATCACTTCAAGGAAAACTAAAGTTTCTCCTTATGAATTATGGAATGGTCGAAAACCTAATCTGCGATATCTAAAGGTGTGGGGGTGTATTGCCTTCTATAGGGTGACTGATCCAAAACGGACTAAACTAGGTCCAAGAGCATTGAAAAGCTTGTTTGTAGGATATGCTGAAAACTCTAAAGCATATAGACTACTAGATTTATCCTCAAACACGATTGTTGAATCAAGGGATGTTGAGTTTATTGAAAATAGATTCAAGGATGATTCAAACGCAAATCAGTCATTAAATCCCAACATTATTCAAACACCAACGGATGTTATTACGCCTTCTACTAGCAGTAAAAGGAAGATAACAAATGAACAGACAGAAATAAGAAGGACACAGAGAATCAGAAAAGAGAAATCTTTTGGTCCAGATTTTATATCATCTCAAGCTATGGCATTCCTTGTAGAAGGAACTCGAGATGAAGTTACTAACAAAATTCCTATAGTACTGAATATAGAAGATGATCCGAAAACATACAAAGAAGCTATAACTTCCAGAGATTCTGCTTTTTGGAAGGAGGCAATTAACGATGAAATGGATTCAATTTTATCAAATAATACTTGGGTATTGGTAGACTTGCCTCAAGGGTCAAAACCTATTGGTTGTAAATGGGTGTTTCGAAGAAAACGTAATAATGATGGTAGCGTGCAAACTTTCAAGGCTAGATTAGTAGCCAAAGGATTTCGGCAAAAGGAAGGAATTGATTTCTTTGATACATATGCTCCGGTTGCAAGAATTACATCAATTCGAGTACTAATAGCATTAGCATCAATCTATCAGTTGCATATCCACCAAATGGATGTCAAAACGGCCTTCCTTAATGGTGAACTTAACGAAGAAGTTTACATGGAACAACCAGAAGGTTTTATCCTTCCTGGGAATGAAAGAAAAGTTTGCAAATTGATAAGATCATTATACGGATTAAAACAAGCACCAAAACAGTGGCATGAGAAATTTGACTCGATTATACTTCAAAATGGCTTCACATATAATAGTGCAGACAAATGTATCTATTCCAAGTTTACAAAGGAATATGGAGTAATCATTTGTTTATATGTAGATGACCTATTAATATTCGGAACTAACATGAAAGGAATACAAGACACCAAGAATTATTTAACTTCAAAATTCAAAATGAAAGATTTAAATGAAGTTGATACAATTCTAGGTATAAAGGTTAGTAAAGATAGTGGGGGCTATGCACTAAATCAGTCACACTATATTCAAAAAGTGCTCCAGAAGTTTGGACATCTAAAAATTAAAGATGCCAGTACCCCAATAGACTCGAGTATAAATCTCAATAAAAATGAAGGAAGATGTATTGCTCAACTCGAATACGCAAGCGCTATTGGAAGTATAATGTATGCAATGCATTGTACAAGACCTGATATAGCATATGCAATATGCAAACTTGCCCGATATACTAGCAATCCTGGTATAGATCATTGGAAAGCAATTGAAAGATTACTTGGTTACCTAAAAAGAACCAATAATTTAGGGCTTGTTTACAATGGATTTCCAAGTGTATTAGAAGGATATACTGATGCAAGTTGGATAACTAGCGCCGGTGATAATAAATCTACTTCGGGTTGGATTTTCACATTAGGTGGAGGTGCTGTTTCTTGGGCATCAAAGAAACAAACTTGTATTTCACACTCCACAATGGAATCAGAATTTATAGCACTTGCTGCCGCAGGAAAGGAGGCAGAATGGCTACGAAATATGTTACTGGATATCAAGTTATGGCCAAAACCAATGCCAGCCATATCATTACGATGTGATAGTCAAGCTACTATGTCACGAGCATATAGTAACATATACAATGGAAAATCAAGACATATAAGTCTTAGACATGAATATGTTAGACAAATAATAAATGATGGAATTATTACTATTGTCTACATAAGATCCAATGATAATTTGGCAGACCCATTCACAAAAGCCTTGACTAGAGAAATGGTAAGATCCACGTCAGTCGGAATGGGACTTAAACCTTGCATTAATCAATGATAGTGGAAACCCAACCTTAATATTAATTAAATTAACTTTAAGGTTTAATGGGTAATAACAAACTATCATATGATTGGGAAGACACTAAGACAAATAGTGTAAACTGTTACATGTTTAAAGAGGCTGAGTTGAATAACTCTTAATAAAGTTCTAGTTAGTCTGGTAACAGAGACATTGAAAAGAAAAAGGAACTTTACCTTTATGAACTTGGAAGTGGTGCCGCTTCCAAACAAGAGTTTATAGGGTTTGCTCTTGTAAAAAGTTCATTAAGCTGGGATGGAGCACATGGCCATAACGGTGCTCACAGGTAGGGAAATTTATTGGTAAATTGAAATTACGTGTGTATTATTTCCGACTTTATAATCCAACGGAGACTTGGTTTAAGTTAAGACCACCCAGCTCTTCATTAAAGTCTTGAGATACTCACACTAATACGTGGTTTAATCGAATAGATACCACATATGATGCGTAATTTCTAGTTAAGATAAAACTAAACAACATCAATAAAACAATCTAGTGGGGGATTGTTGAGGTAGATTGTTTTAATGAGGAGAACATTAAGTCCCACATCACCAAGTCTTTTGGACTATCCCAAAATATATAACAAAGCCTTGTATATGATATTGTGAATTAAAATGATATGGGCTTGAGTATTGGCTTGGTTGGGTAACATATGGGCTTGGGCCTATAAAATATTTATAGGTCAAAGATTGGGCACTTGGGCACTTGGGGCACGTGGGCGCGTGCGTGACCGTACAGAGGCGAATTGGGCTGAACGCAAACAGTCGCATTTTTTTGAATTCGAACAGACGGACGCGTCTGTTTGAATGTTCCTATTCCAGAACGGTCATGCCTCTTTGTCTTTTATAAATACATCTCTTCTCGCCCAGACAGAATATCTTCTTCTCTCCTCTTGCATACTACATTTTCTGTTTTATCTCCAAACAATAAAAATCCCATTAAACTCACAGGCATTGCCACGCCTCTGGGTTTAGGTTTTGTTGTATCCTGGGAAGCAGTCTGTCGTTCGACCTATTGGCAAACTCAGACGAGTGGGGACAGATATTGCTTTAAGGACAGCGAGCCCGCGCCTCAAAACCGACGACCATTGATTCTGCACTGCAGCGAATATAATCAACAATCTTAAAGCAATATCTGCTATGGAGAACAGTGCAGAATCCGCCTTCAAATTGATGAATCAGGACTTCGTCCGCCTTGACAGAATGGATGGAACAAATTTCACGCGATGGCAGGACAAAATGAAGTTCCTCCTTACTACCCTCAAAGTCTCGTACGTGCTTGATGAAAACCTTCCACCGATTCCTCCTCCAACAGACAAAGATACAGAAGAACTGAAGAAAAAGAGGATGAAACGCGAGGAAGATGAACTGCTGTGCCGAGGCCACATTCTTAATACATTATCCGATCGGTTGTACGATCTCTACACTCCACTGAAGTCGCCAAAAGAAATATGGGATGCGCTCGAAGCAAAGTACAAAACAGAGAAGATCGGAACAGATAAGTTTTTAACGTTACAGTATTTTGAATTTGAAATGAAAGATGATGTCTCTGTTATGGACCAAATGCATGACTTACAAGTTCTGGTTGGAAAACTTGCGGATTTAAAAGTGCAAATTCCAGAATCAATTCAGGTAGGGGCTATTATTGCTAAACTTCCACCTAGTTGGAATAATTATCGTAAAAAGCTCCTACACATGACTGAAGAACTCACGTTGGAACGGATTGGAAAACACATACGGATTGAAGAGGAAAACAGAATCCGTGATGGTGTTTTTCCAATAGCAAACGTGAACAATGTCAATTCTGGAAAGAAGAGGAAGAATGCTCAAAACCAGAACTTTAAGCCAAATAAGAAGACTAAGACGGATGGCAAATCTAATCCAAAGGATAAGAAAAACAAAGCTTGCTATAACTGCGGCAAACTTGGGCACTTCAAACGAGAGTGCAGGGCACCTCCAAAGCAAAAAGGCCAATCTAAAAATGCAAACATGGTTGAGAACGACGAAGTTCAAGAAATCATTGCTATGGTTTCAGATTTGCAGATTGGCATGATAACTGACTTGCACATGGCAATTGCGGAAACAAAATCTTCGGATTGGTGGTTTGATTCTGGTGCAACAGTTCATGTATGCAACAACAAAGGGCTGTTCAAGACCTACACAGAATTGGCAGAACAACAGGAAGTGCTTATGGGAAATGGAAATGGTGCAAAGGTTCTGGGGAAAGGAAATGTGGAGATTCATTTTACTTCCAACAAGAAGATCACTCTCACCAATGTACTTCATGTTCCTGATATTAAAAAGAATCTGGTTTCTGCATCAATCCTATGCAAGAGTGGTGTCAAATCTGTCTTAGAGGCTGATAGTTTAATTCTGTCCAAGAATGGCATGTTTGTGGGTAAAGGTTATGCATGTAATGGGATGTTCAAACTCAGTATTAATGAAATAAATGAATGTTCTGCTTATACTGTTGACTCTTTATCATTATGGCATGCACGTTTAGGGCATTTAAATTATAGATCTTTGAAATATATGTCAAAACATGGTATTATTTCTGTTACTAATGATAAACATGATAAATGCGAGATATGTATACAAGCAAAGATTACAAAGAAACCATTCCCAACAGTTGAAAGAAACTCAGAACTCTTGGATTTAATTCATTCCGATATATGTGAATTAAATGGAATTTTAACCAGAGGTGGAAAAAGGTATTTCATTACCTTTATTGACGATTTTTCTAAATACACACATGTGTATTTGCTAAGAAATAAAGATGAAGCTTTTGACATGTTCAAACGCTATAAAACAGAAGTTGAAAATCAAAAGAGTAGGAAAATAAAGGTCCTACGTAGTGACAGAGGAGGAGAATACTTCTCCACTGAATTTTCTAACTTCTGTGAAGAACATGGAATTATTCATCAACAAACTGCGCCATACACACCACAACAAAATGGTTTGGCTGAAAGGAAAAACAGAACTCTGGTTGATATGGTAAATTCTATGTTATTAAATGCTAAATTGCCACTTAATTTGTGGGGAGAAGCATTATTATCTGCATGTCATTTGCACAATAGAATCACTTCAAGGAAAACTAAAGTTTCTCCTTATGAATTATGGAATGGTCGAAAACCTAATCTGCGATATCTAAAGGTGTGGGGGTGTATTGCCTTCTATAGGGTGACTGATCCAAAACGGACTAAACTAGGTCCAAGAGCATTGAAAAGCTTGTTTGTAGGATATGCTGAAAACTCTAAAGCATATAGACTACTAGATTTATCCTCAAACACGATTGTTGAATCAAGGGATGTTGAGTTTATTGAAAATAGATTCAAGGATGATTCAAACGCAAATCAGTCATTAAATCCCAACATTATTCAAACACCAACGGATGTTATTACGCCTTCTACTAGCAGTAAAAGGAAGATAACAAATGAACAGACAGAAATAAGAAGGACACAGAGAATCAGAAAAGAGAAATCTTTTGGTCCAGATTTTATATCATCTCAAGCTATGGCATTCCTTGTAGAAGGAACTCGAGATGAAGTTACTAACAAAATTCCTATAGTACTGAATATAGAAGATGATCCGAAAACATACAAAGAAGCTATAACTTCCAGAGATTCTGCTTTTTGGAAGGAGGCAATTAACGATGAAATGGATTCAATTTTATCAAATAATACTTGGGTATTGGTAGACTTGCCTCAAGGGTCAAAACCTATTGGTTGTAAATGGGTGTTTCGAAGAAAACGTAATAATGATGGTAGCGTGCAAACTTTCAAGGCTAGATTAGTAGCCAAAGGATTTCGGCAAAAGGAAGGAATTGATTTCTTTGATACATATGCTCCGGTTGCAAGAATTACATCAATTCGAGTACTAATAGCATTAGCATCAATCTATCAGTTGCATATCCACCAAATGGATGTCAAAACGGCCTTCCTTAATGGTGAACTTAACGAAGAAGTTTACATGGAACAACCAGAAGGTTTTATCCTTCCTGGGAATGAAAGAAAAGTTTGCAAATTGATAAGATCATTATACGGATTAAAACAAGCACCAAAACAGTGGCATGAGAAATTTGACTCGATTATACTTCAAAATGGCTTCACATATAATAGTGCAGACAAATGTATCTATTCCAAGTTTACAAAGGAATATGGAGTAATCATTTGTTTATATGTAGATGACCTATTAATATTCGGAACTAACATGAAAGGAATACAAGACACCAAGAATTATTTAACTTCAAAATTCAAAATGAAAGATTTAAATGAAGTTGATACAATTCTAGGTATAAAGGTTAGTAAAGATAGTGGGGGCTATGCACTAAATCAGTCACACTATATTCAAAAAGTGCTCCAGAAGTTTGGACATCTAAAAATTAAAGATGCCAGTACCCCAATAGACTCGAGTATAAATCTCAATAAAAATGAAGGAAGATGTATTGCTCAACTCGAATACGCAAGCGCTATTGGAAGTATAATGTATGCAATGCATTGTACAAGACCTGATATAGCATATGCAATATGCAAACTTGCCCGATATACTAGCAATCCTGGTATAGATCATTGGAAAGCAATTGAAAGATTACTTGGTTACCTAAAAAGAACCAATAATTTAGGGCTTGTTTACAATGGATTTCCAAGTGTATTAGAAGGATATACTGATGCAAGTTGGATAACTAGCGCCGGTGATAATAAATCTACTTCGGGTTGGATTTTCACATTAGGTGGAGGCGCTGTTTCTTGGGCATCAAAGAAACAAACTTGTATTTCACACTCCACAATGGAATCAGAATTTATAGCACTTGCTGCCGCAGGAAAGGAGGCAGAATGGCTACGAAATATGTTACTGGATATCAAGTTATGGCCAAAACCAATGCCAGCCATATCATTACGATGTGATAGTCAAGCTACTATGTCACGAGCATATAGTAACATATACAATGGAAAATCAAGACATATAAGTCTTAGACATGAATATGTTAGACAAATAATAAATGATGGAATTATTACTATTGTCTACATAAGATCCAATGATAATTTGGCAGACCCATTCACAAAAGCCTTGACTAGAGAAATGGTAAGATCCACGTCAGTCGGAATGGGACTTAAACCTTGCATTAATCAATGATAGTGGAAACCCAACCTTAATATTAATTAAATTAACTTTAAGGTTTAATGGGTAATAACAAACTATCATATGATTGGGAAGACACTAAGACAAATAGTGTAAACTGTTACATGTTTAAAGAGGCTGAGTTGAATAACTCTTAATAAAGTTCTAGTTAGTCTGGTAACAGAGACATTGAAAAGAAAAAGGAACTTTACCTTTATGAACTTGGAAGTGGTGCCGCTTCCAAACAAGAGTTTATAGGGTTTGCTCTTGTAAAAAGTTCATTAAGCTGGGATGGAGCACATGGCCATAACGGTGCTCACAGGTAGGGAAATTTATTGGTAAATTGAAATTACGTGTGTATTATTTCCGACTTTATAATCCAACGGAGACTTGGTTTAAGTTAAGACCACCCAGCTCTTCATTAAAGTCTTGAGATACTCACACTAATACGTGGTTTAATCGAATAGATACCACATATGATGCGTAATTTCTAGTTAAGATAAAACTAAACAACATCAATAAAACAATCTAGTGGGGGATTGTTGAGGTAGATTGTTTTAATGAGGAGAACATTAAGTCCCACATCACCAAGTCTTTTGGACTATCCCAAAATATATAACAAAGCCTTGTATATGATATTGTGAATTAAAATGATATGGGCTTGAGTATTGGCTTGGTTGGGTAACATATGGGCTTGGGCCTATAAAATATTTATAGGTCAAAGATTGGGCACTTGGGCACTTGGGGCACGTGGGCGCGTGCGTGACCGTACAGAGGCGAATTGGGCTGAACGCAAACAGTCGCATTTTTTTGAATTCGAACAGACGGACGCGTCTGTTTGAATGTGCCTATTCCAGAACGGTCATGCCTCTTTGTCTTTTATAAATACATCTCTTCTCGCCCAGACAGAATATCTTCTTCTCTCCTCTTGCATACTACATTTTCTGTTTTATCTCCAAACAATAAAAATCCCATTAAACTCACAGGCATTGCCACGCCTCTGGGTTTAGGTTTTGTTGTATCCTGGGAAGCAGTCTGTCGTTCGACCTATTGGCAAACTCAGACGAGTGGGGACAGATATTGCTTTAAGGACAGCGAGCCCGCGCCTCAAAACCGACGACCATTGATTCTGCACTGCAGCGAATATAATCAACAATCTTAAAGCAATATCTGCTATGGAGAACAGTGCAGAATCCGCCTTCAAATTGATGAATCAGGACTTCGTCCGCCTTGACAGAATGGATGGAACAAATTTCACGCAATGGCAGGACAAAATGAAGTTCCTCCTTACTACCCTCAAAGTCTCGTACGTGCTTGATGAAAACCTTCCACCGATTCCTCCTCCAACAGACAAAGATACAGAAGAACTGAAGAAAAAGAGGATGAAACGCGAGGAAGATGAACTGCTGTGCCGAGGCCACATTCTTAATACATTATCCGATCGGTTGTACGATCTCTACACTCCACTGAAGTCGCCAAAAGAAATATGGGATGCGCTCGAAGCAAAGTACAAAACAGAGAAGATCGGAACAGATAAGTTTTTAACGTTACAGTATTTTGAATTTGAAATGAAAGATGATGTCTCTGTTATGGACCAAATGCATGACTTACAAGTTCTGGTTGGAAAACTTGCGGATTTAAAAGTGCAAATTCCAGAATCAATTCAGGTAGGGGCTATTATTGCTAAACTTCCACCTAGTTGGAATAATTATCGTAAAAAGCTCCTACACATGACTGAAGAACTCACGTTGGAACGGATTGGAAAACACATACGGATTGAAGAGGAAAACAGAATCCGTGATGGTGTTTTTCCAATAGCAAACGTGAACAATGTCAATTCTGGAAAGAAGAGGAAGAATGCTCAAAACCAGAACTTTAAGCCAAATAAGAAGACTAAGACGGATGGCAAATCTAATCCAAAGGATAAGAAAAACAAAGCTTGCTATAACTGCGGCAAACTTGGGCACTTCAAACGAGAGTGCAGGGCACCTCCAAAGCAAAAAGGCCAATCTAAAAATGCAAACATGGTTGAGAACGACGAAGTTCAAGAAATCATTGCTATGGTTTCAGATTTGCAGATTGGCATGATAACTGACTTGCACATGGCAATTGCGGAAACAAAATCTTCGGATTGGTGGTTTGATTCTGGTGCAACAGTTCATGTATGCAACAACAAAGGGCTGTTCAAGACCTACACAGAATTGGCAGAACAACAGGAAGTGCTTATGGGAAATGGAAATGGTGCAAAGGTTCTGGGGAAAGGAAATGTGGAGATTCATTTTACTTCCAACAAGAAGATCACTCTCACCAATGTACTTCATGTTCCTGATATTAAAAAGAATCTGGTTTCTGCATCAATCCTATGCAAGAGTGGTGTCAAATCTGTCTTAGAGGCTGATAGTTTAATTCTGTCCAAGAATGGCATGTTTGTGGGTAAAGGTTATGCATGTAATGGGATGTTCAAACTCAGTATTAATGAAATAAATGAATGTTCTGCTTATACTGTTGACTCTTTATCATTATGGCATGCACGTTTAGGGCATTTAAATTATAGATCTTTGAAATATATGTCAAAACATGGTATTATTTCTGTTACTAATGATAAACATGATAAATGCGAGATATGTATACAAGCAAAGATTACAAAGAAACCATTCCCAACAGTTGAAAGAAACTCAGAACTCTTGGATTTAATTCATTCCGATATATGTGAATTAAATGGAATTTTAACCAGAGGTGGAAAAAGGTATTTCATTACCTTTATTGACGATTTTTCTAAATACACACATGTGTATTTGCTAAGAAATAAAGATGAAGCTTTTGACATGTTCAAACGCTATAAAACAGAAGTTGAAAATCAAAAGAGTAGGAAAATAAAGGTCCTACGTAGTGACAGAGGAGGAGAATACTTCTCCACTGAATTTTCTAACTTCTGTGAAGAACATGGAATTATTCATCAACAAACTGCGCCATACACACCACAACAAAATGGTTTGGCTGAAAGGAAAAACAGAACTCTGGTTGATATGGTAAATTCTATGTTATTAAATGCTAAATTGCCACTTAATTTGTGGGGAGAAGCATTATTATCTGCATGTCATTTGCACAATAGAATCACTTCAAGGAAAACTAAAGTTTCTCCTTATGAATTATGGAATGGTCGAAAACCTAATCTGCGATATCTAAAGGTGTGGGGGTGTATTGCCTTCTATAGGGTGACTGATCCAAAACGGACTAAACTAGGTCCAAGAGCATTGAAAAGCTTGTTTGTAGGATATGCTGAAAACTCTAAAGCATATAGACTACTAGATTTATCCTCAAACACGATTGTTGAATCAAGGGATGTTGAGTTTATTGAAAATAGATTCAAGGATGATTCAAACGCAAATCAGTCATTAAATCCCAACATTATTCAAACACCAACGGATGTTATTACGCCTTCTACTAGCAGTAAAAGGAAGATAACAAATGAACAGACAGAAATAAGAAGGACACAGAGAATCAGAAAAGAGAAATCTTTTGGTCCAGATTTTATATCATCTCAAGCTATGGCATTCCTTGTAGAAGGAACTCGAGATGAAGTTACTAACAAAATTCCTATAGTACTGAATATAGAAGATGATCCGAAAACATACAAAGAAGCTATAACTTCCAGAGATTCTGCTTTTTGGAAGGAGGCAATTAACGATGAAATGGATTCAATTTTATCAAATAATACTTGGGTATTGGTAGACTTGCCTCAAGGGTCAAAACCTATTGGTTGTAAATGGGTGTTTCGAAGAAAACGTAATAATGATGGTAGCGTGCAAACTTTCAAGGCTAGATTAGTAGCCAAAGGATTTCGGCAAAAGGAAGGAATTGATTTCTTTGATACATATGCTCCGGTTGCAAGAATTACATCAATTCGAGTACTAATAGCATTAGCATCAATCTATCAGTTGCATATCCACCAAATGGATGTCAAAACGGCCTTCCTTAATGGTGAACTTAACGAAGAAGTTTACATGGAACAACCAGAAGGTTTTATCCTTCCTGGGAATGAAAGAAAAGTTTGCAAATTGATAAGATCATTATACGGATTAAAACAAGCACCAAAACAGTGGCATGAGAAATTTGACTCGATTATACTTCAAAATGGCTTCACATATAATAGTGCAGACAAATGTATCTATTCCAAGTTTACAAAGGAATATGGAGTAATCATTTGTTTATATGTAGATGACCTATTAATATTCGGAACTAACATGAAAGGAATACAAGACACCAAGAATTATTTAACTTCAAAATTCAAAATGAAAGATTTAAATGAAGTTGATACAATTCTAGGTATAAAGGTTAGTAAAGATAGTGGGGGCTATGCACTAAATCAGTCACACTATATTCAAAAAGTGCTCCAGAAGTTTGGACATCTAAAAATTAAAGATGCCAGTACCCCAATAGACTCGAGTATAAATCTCAATAAAAATGAAGGAAGATGTATTGCTCAACTCGAATACGCAAGCGCTATTGGAAGTATAATGTATGCAATGCATTGTACAAGACCTGATATAGCATATGCAATATGCAAACTTGCCCGATATACTAGCAATCCTGGTATAGATCATTGGAAAGCAATTGAAAGATTACTTGGTTACCTAAAAAGAACCAATAATTTAGGGCTTGTTTACAATGGATTTCCAAGTGTATTAGAAGGATATACTGATGCAAGTTGGATAACTAGCGCCGGTGATAATAAATCTACTTCGGGTTGGATTTTCACATTAGGTGGAGGTGCTGTTTCTTGGGCATCAAAGAAACAAACTTGTATTTCACACTCCACAATGGAATCAGAATTTATAGCACTTGCTGCCGCAGGAAAGGAGGCAGAATGGCTACGAAATATGTTACTGGATATCAAGTTATGGCCAAAACCAATGCCAGCCATATCATTACGATGTGATAGTCAAGCTACTATGTCACGAGCATATAGTAACATATACAATGGAAAATCAAGACATATAAGTCTTAGACATGAATATGTTAGACAAATAATAAATGATGGAATTATTACTATTGTCTACATAAGATCCAATGATAATTTGGCAGACCCATTCACAAAAGCCTTGACTAGAGAAATGGTAAGATCCACGTCAGTCGGAATGGGACTTAAACCTTGCATTAATCAATGATAGTGGAAACCCAACCTTAATATTAATTAAATTAACTTTAAGGTTTAATGGGTAATAACAAACTATCATATGATTGGGAAGACACTAAGACAAATAGTGTAAACTGTTACATGTTTAAAGAGGCTGAGTTGAATAACTCTTAATAAAGTTCTAGTTAGTCTGGTAACAGAGACATTGAAAAGAAAAAGGAACTTTACCTTTATGAACTTGGAAGTGGTGCCGCTTCCAAACAAGAGTTTATAGGGTTTGCTCTTGTAAAAAGTTCATTAAGCTGGGATGGAGCACATGGCCATAACGGTGCTCACAGGTAGGGAAATTTATTGGTAAATTGAAATTACGTGTGTATTATTTCCGACTTTATAATCCAACGGAGACTTGGTTTAAGTTAAGACCACCCAGCTCTTCATTAAAGTCTTGAGATACTCACACTAATACGTGGTTTAATCGAATAGATACCACATATGATGCGTAATTTCTAGTTAAGATAAAACTAAACAACATCAATAAAACAATCTAGTGGGGGATTGTTGAGGTAGATTGTTTTAATGAGGAGAACATTAAGTCCCACATCACCAAGTCTTTTGGACTATCCCAAAATATATAACAAAGCCTTGTATATGATATTGTGAATTAAAATGATATGGGCTTGAGTATTGGCTTGGTTGGGTAACATATGGGCTTGGGCCTATAAAATATTTATAGGTCAAAGATTGGGCACTTGGGCACTTGGGGCACGTGGGCGCGTGCGTGACCGTACAGAGGCGAATTGGGCTGAACGCAAACAGTCGCATTTTTTTGAATTCGAACAGACGGACGCGTCTGTTTGAATGTGCCTATTCCAGAACGGTCATGCCTCTTTGTCTTTTATAAATACATCTCTTCTCGCCCAGACAGAATATCTTCTTCTCTCCTCTTGCATACTACATTTTCTGTTTTATCTCCAAACAATAAAAATCCCATTAAACTCACAGGCATTGCCACGCCTCTGGGTTTAGGTTTTGTTGTATCCTGGGAAGCAGTCTGTCGTTCGACCTATTGGCAAACTCAGACGAGTGGGGACAGATATTGCTTTAAGGACAGCGAGCCCGCGCCCCAAAACCGACGACCATTGATTCTGCACTGCAGCGAATATAATCAACAATCTTAAAGCAATATCTGCTATGGAGAACAGTGCAGAATCCTCCTTCAAATTGATGAATCAGGACTTCGTCCGCCTTGACAGAATGGATGGAACAAATTTCACGCGATGGCAGGACAAAATGAAGTTCCTCCTTACTACCCTCAAAGTCTCGTACGTGCTTGATGAAAACCTTCCACCGATTCCTCCTCCAACAGACAAAGATACAGAAGAACTGAAGAAAAAGAGGATGAAACGCGAGGAAGATGAACTGCTGTGCCGAGGCCACATTCTTAATACATTATCCGATCGGTTGTACGATCTCTACACTCCACTGAAGTCGCCAAAAGAAATATGGGATGCGCTCGAAGCAAAGTACAAAACAGAGAAGATCGGAACAGATAAGTTTTTAACGTTACAGTATTTTGAATTTGAAATGAAAGATGATGTCTCTGTTATGGACCAAATGCATGACTTACAAGTTCTGGTTGGAAAACTTGCGGATTTAAAAGTGCAAATTCCAGAATCAATTCAGGTAGGGGCTATTATTGCTAAACTTCCACCTAGTTGGAATAATTATCGTAAAAAGCTCCTACACATGACTGAAGAACTCACGTTGGAACGGATTGGAAAACACATACGGATTGAAGAGGAAAACAGAATCCGTGATGGTGTTTTTCCAATAGCAAACGTGAACAATGTCAATTCTGGAAAGAAGAGGAAGAATGCTCAAAACCAGAACTTTAAGCCAAATAAGAAGACTAAGACGGATGGCAAATCTAATCCAAAGGATAAGAAAAACAAAGCTTGCTATAACTGCGGCAAACTTGGGCACTTCAAACGAGAGTGCAGGGCACCTCCAAAGCAAAAAGGCCAATCTAAAAATGCAAACATGGTTGAGAACGACGAAGTTCAAGAAATCATTGCTATGGTTTCAGATTTGCAGATTGGCATGATAACTGACTTGCACATGGCAATTGCGGAAACAAAATCTTCGGATTGGTGGTTTGATTCTGGTGCAACAGTTCATGTATGCAACAACAAAGGGCTGTTCAAGACCTACACAGAATTGGCAGAACAACAGGAAGTGCTTATGGGAAATGGAAATGGTGCAAAGGTTCTGGGGAAAGGAAATGTGGAGATTCATTTTACTTCCAACAAGAAGATCACTCTCACCAATGTACTTCATGTTCCTGATATTAAAAAGAATCTGGTTTCTGCATCAATCCTATGCAAGAGTGGTGTCAAATCTGTCTTAGAGGCTGATAGTTTAATTCTGTCCAAGAATGGCATGTTTGTGGGTAAAGGTTATGCATGTAATGGGATGTTCAAACTCAGTATTAATGAAATAAATGAATGTTCTGCTTATACTGTTGACTCTTTATCATTATGGCATGCACGTTTAGGGCATTTAAATTATAGATCTTTGTAATATATGTCAAAACATGGTATTATTTCTGTTACTAATGATAAACATGATAAATGCGAGATATGTATACAAGCAAAGATTACAAAGAAACCATTCCCAACAGTTGAAAGAAACTCAGAACTCTTGGATTTAATTCATTCCGATATATGTGAATTAAATGGAATTTTAACCAGAGGTGGAAAAAGGTATTTCATTACCTTTATTGACGATTTTTCTAAATACACACATGTGTATTTGCTAAGAAATAAAGATGAAGCTTTTGACATGTTCAAACGCTATAAAACAGAAGTTGAAAATCAAAAGAGTAGGAAAATAAAGGTCCTACGTAGTGACAGAGGAGGAGAATACTTCTCCACTGAATTTTCTAACTTCTGTGAAGAACATGGAATTATTCATCAACAAACTGCGCCATACACACCACAACAAAATGGTTTGGCTGAAAGGAAAAACAGAACTCTGGTTGATATGGTAAATTCTATGTTATTAAATGCTAAATTGCCACTTAATTTGTGGGGAGAAGCATTATTATCTGCATGTCATTTGCACAATAGAATCACTTCAAGGAAAACTAAAGTTTCTCCTTATGAATTATGGAATGGTCGAAAACCTAATCTGCGATATCTAAAGGTGTGGGGGTGTATTGCCTTCTATAGGGTGACTGATCCAAAACGGACTAAACTAGGTCCAAGAGCATTGAAAAGCTTGTTTGTAGGATATGCTGAAAACTCTAAAGCATATAGACTACTAGATTTATCCTCAAACACGATTGTTGAATCAAGGGATGTTGAGTTTATTGAAAATAGATTCAAGGATGATTCAAACGCAAATCAGTCATTAAATCCCAACATTATTCAAACACCAACGGATGTTATTACGCCTTCTACTAGCAGTAAAAGGAAGATAACAAATGAACAGACAGAAATAAGAAGGACACAGAGAATCAGAAAAGAGAAATCTTTTGGTCCAGATTTTATATCATCTCAAGCTATGGCATTCCTTGTAGAAGGAACTCGAGATGAAGTTACTAACAAAATTCCTATAGTACTGAATATAGAAGATGATCCGAAAACATACAAAGAAGCTATAACTTCCAGAGATTCTGCTTTTTGGAAGGAGGCAATTAACGATGAAATGGATTCAATTTTATCAAATAATACTTGGGTATTGGTAGACTTGCCTCAAGGGTCAAAACCTATTGGTTGTAAATGGGTGTTTCGAAGAAAACGTAATAATGATGGTAGCGTGCAAACTTTCAAGGCTAGATTAGTAGCCAAAGGATTTCGGCAAAAGGAAGGAATTGATTTCTTTGATACATATGCTCCGGTTGCAAGAATTACATCAATTCGAGTACTAATAGCATTAGCATCAATCTATCAGTTGCATATCCACCAAATGGATGTCAAAACGGCCTTCCTTAATGGTGAACTTAACGAAGAAGTTTACATGGAACAACCAGAAGGTTTTATCCTTCCTGGGAATGAAAGAAAAGTTTGCAAATTGATAAGATCATTATACGGATTAAAACAAGCACCAAAACAGTGGCATGAGAAATTTGACTCGATTATACTTCAAAATGGCTTCACATATAATAGTGCAGACAAATGTATCTATTCCAAGTTTACAAAGGAATATGGAGTAATCATTTGTTTATATGTAGATGACCTATTAATATTCGGAACTAACATGAAAGGAATACAAGACACCAAGAATTATTTAACTTCAAAATTCAAAATGAAAGATTTAAATGAAGTTGATACAATTCTAGGTATAAAGGTTAGTAAAGATAGTGGGGGCTATGCACTAAATCAGTCACACTATATTCAAAAAGTGCTCCAGAAGTTTGGACATCTAAAAATTAAAGATGCCAGTACCCCAATAGACTCGAGTATAAATCTCAATAAAAATGAAGGAAGATGTATTGCTCAACTCGAATACGCAAGCGCTATTGGAAGTATAATGTATGCAATGCATTGTACAAGACCTGATATAGCATATGCAATATGCAAACTTGCCCGATATACTAGCAATCCTGGTATAGATCATTGGAAAGCAATTGAAAGATTACTTGGTTACCTAAAAAGAACCAATAATTTAGGGCTTGTTTACAATGGATTTCCAAGTGTATTAGAAGGATATACTGATGCAAGTTGGATAACTAGCGCCGGTGATAATAAATCTACTTCGGGTTGGATTTTCACATTAGGTGGAGGTGCTGTTTCTTGGGCATCAAAGAAACAAACTTGTATTTCACACTCCACAATGGAATCAGAATTTATAGCACTTGCTGCCGCAGGAAAGGAGGCAGAATGGCTACGAAATATGTTACTGGATATCAAGTTATGGCCAAAACCAATGCCAGCCATATCATTACGATGTGATAGTCAAGCTACTATGTCACGAGCATATAGTAACATATACAATGGAAAATCAAGACATATAAGTCTTAGACATGAATATGTTAGACAAATAATAAATGATGGAATTATTACTATTGTCTACATAAGATCCAATGATAATTTGGCAGACCCATTCACAAAAGCCTTGACTAGAGAAATGGTAAGATCCACGTCAGTCGGAATGGGACTTAAACCTTGCATTAATCAATGATAGTGGAAACCCAACCTTAATATTAATTAAATTAACTTTAAGGTTTAATGGGTAATAACAAACTATCATATGATTGGGAAGACACTAAGACAAATAGTGTAAACTGTTACATGTTTAAAGAGGCTGAGTTGAATAACTCTTAATAAAGTTCTAGTTAGTCTGGTAACAGAGACATTGAAAAGAAAAAGGAACTTTACCTTTATGAACTTGGAAGTGGTGCCGCTTCCAAACAAGAGTTTATAGGGTTTGCTCTTGTAAAAAGTTCATTAAGCTGGGATGGAGCACATGGCCATAACGGTGCTCACAGGTAGGGAAATTTATTGGTAAATTGAAATTACGTGTGTATTATTTCCGACTTTATAATCCAACGGAGACTTGGTTTAAGTTAAGACCACCCAGCTCTTCATTAAAGTCTTGAGATACTCACACTAATACGTGGTTTAATCGAATAGATACCACATATGATGCGTAATTTCTAGTTAAGATAAAACTAAACAACATCAATAAAACAATCTAGTGGGGGATTGTTGAGGTAGATTGTTTTAATGAGGAGAACATTAAGTCCCACATCACCAAGTCTTTTGGACTATCCCAAAATATATAACAAAGCCTTGTATATGATATTGTGAATTAAAATGATATGGGCTTGAGTATTGGCTTGGTTGGGTAACATATGGGCTTGGGCCTATAAAATATTTATAGGTCAAAGATTGGGCACTTGGGCACTTGGGGCACGTGGGCGCGTGCGTGACCGTACAGAGGCGAATTGGGCTGAACGCAAACAGTCGCATTTTTTTGAATTCGAACAGACGGACGCGTCTGTTTGAATGTGCCTATTCCAGAACGGTCATGCCTCTTTGTCTTTTATAAATACATCTCTTCTCGCCCAGACAGAATATCTTCTTCTCTCCTCTTGCATACTACATTTTCTGTTTTATCTCCAAACAATAAAAATCCCATTAAACTCACAGGCATTGCCACGCCTCTGGGTTTAGGTTTTGTTGTATCCTGGGAAGCAGTCTGTCGTTCGACCTATTGGCAAACTCAGACGAGTGGGGACAGATATTGCTTTAAGGACAGCGAGCCCGCGCCTCAAAACCGACGACCATTGATTCTGCACTGCAGCGAATATAATCAACAATCTTAAAGCAATATCTGCTATGGAGAACAGTGCAGAATCCGCCTTCAAATTGATGAATCAGGACTTCGTCCGCCTTGACAGAATGGATGGAACAAATTTCACGCGATGGCAGGACAAAATGAAGTTCCTCCTTACTACCCTCAAAGTCTCGTACGTGCTTGATGAAAACCTTCCACCGATTCCTCCTCCAACAGACAAAGATACAGAAGAACTGAAGAAAAAGAGGATGAAACGCGAGGAAGATGAACTGCTGTGCCGAGGCCACATTCTTAATACATTATCCGATCGGTTGTACGATCTCTACACTCCACTGAAGTCGCCAAAAGAAATATGGGATGCGCTCGAAGCAAAGTACAAAACAGAGAAGATCGGAACAGATAAGTTTTTAACGTTACAGTATTTTGAATTTGAAATGAAAGATGATGTCTCTGTTATGGACCAAATGCATGACTTACAAGTTCTGGTTGGAAAACTTGCGGATTTAAAAGTGCAAATTCCAGAATCAATTCAGGTAGGGGCTATTATTGCTAAACTTCCACCTAGTTGGAATAATTATCGTAAAAAGCTCCTACACATGACTGAAGAACTCACGTTGGAACGGATTGGAAAACACATACGAATTGAAGAGGAAAACAGAATCCGTGATGGTGTTTTTCCAATAGCAAACGTGAACAATGTCAATTCTGGAAAGAAGAGGAAGAATGCTCAAAACCAGAACTTTAAGCCAAATAAGAAGACTAAGACGGATGGCAAATCTAATCCAAAGGATAAGAAAAACAAAGCTTGCTATAACTGCGGCAAACTTGGGCACTTCAAACGAGAGTGCAGGGCACCTCCAAAGCAAAAAGGCCAATCTAAAAATGCAAACATGGTTGAGAACGACGAAGTTCAAGAAATCATTGCTATGGTTTCAGATTTGCAGATTGGCATGATAACTGACTTGCACATGGCAATTGCGGAAACAAAATCTTCGGATTGGTGGTTTGATTCTGGTGCAACAGTTCATGTATGCAACAACAAAGGGCTGTTCAAGACCTACACAGAATTGGCAGAACAACAGGAAGTGCTTATGGGAAATGGAAATGGTGCAAAGGTTCTGGGGAAAGGAAATGTGGAGATTCATTTTACTTCCAACAAGAAGATCACTCTCACCAATGTACTTCATGTTCCTGATATTAAAAAGAATCTGGTTTCTGCATCAATCCTATGCAAGAGTGGTGTCAAATCTGTCTTAGAGGCTGATAGTTTAATTCTGTCCAAGAATGGCATGTTTGTGGGTAAAGGTTATGCATGTAATGGGATGTTCAAACTCAGTATTAATGAAATAAATGAATGTTCTGCTTATACTGTTGACTCTTTATCATTATGGCATGCACGTTTAGGGCATTTAAATTATAGATCTTTGAAATATATGTCAAAACATGGTATTATTTCTGTTACTAATGATAAACATGATAAATGCGAGATATGTATACAAGCAAAGATTACAAAGAAACCATTCCCAACAGTTGAAAGAAACTCAGAACTCTTGGATTTAATTCATTCCGATATATGTGAATTAAATGGAATTTTAACCAGAGGTGGAAAAAGGTATTTCATTACCTTTATTGACGATTTTTCTAAATACACACATGTGTATTTGCTAAGAAATAAAGATGAAGCTTTTGACATGTTCAAACGCTATAAAACAGAAGTTGAAAATCAAAAGAGTAGGAAAATAAAGGTCCTACGTAGTGACAGAGGAGGAGAATACTTCTCCACTGAATTTTCTAACTTCTGTGAAGAACATGGAATTATTCATCAACAAACTGCGCCATACACACCACAACAAAATGGTTTGGCTGAAAGGAAAAACAGAACTCTGGTTGATATGGTAAATTCTATGTTATTAAATGCTAAATTGCCACTTAATTTGTGGGGAGAAGCATTATTATCTGCATGTCATTTGCACAATAGAATCACTTCAAGGAAAACTAAAGTTTCTCCTTATGAATTATGGAATGGTCGAAAACCTAATCTGCGATATCTAAAGGTGTGGGGGTGTATTGCCTTCTATAGGGTGACTGATCCAAAACGGACTAAACTAGGTCCAAGAGCATTGAAAAGCTTGTTTGTAGGATATGCTGAAAACTCTAAAGCATATAGACTACTAGATTTATCCTCAAACACGATTGTTGAATCAAGGGATGTTGAGTTTATTGAAAATAGATTCAAGGATGATTCAAACGCAAATCAGTCATTAAATCCCAACATTATTCAAACACCAACGGATGTTATTACGCCTTCTACTAGCAGTAAAAGGAAGATAACAAATGAACAGACAGAAATAAGAAGGACACAGAGAATCAGAAAAGAGAAATCTTTTGGTCCAGATTTTATATCATCTCAAGCTATGGCATTCCTTGTAGAAGGAACTCGAGATGAAGTTACTAACAAAATTCCTATAGTACTGAATATAGAAGATGATCCGAAAACATACAAAGAAGCTATAACTTCCAGAGATTCTGCTTTTTGGAAGGAGGCAATTAACGATGAAATGGATTCAATTTTATCAAATAATACTTGGGTATTGGTAGACTTGCCTCAAGGGTCAAAACCTATTGGTTGTAAATGGGTGTTTCGAAGAAAACGTAATAATGATGGTAGCGTGCAAACTTTCAAGGCTAGATTAGTAGCCAAAGGATTTCGGCAAAAGGAAGGAATTGATTTCTTTGATACATATGCTCCGGTTGCAAGAATTACATCAATTCGAGTACTAATAGCATTAGCATCAATCTATCAGTTGCATATCCACCAAATGGATGTCAAAACGGCCTTCCTTAATGGTGAACTTAACGAAGAAGTTTACATGGAACAACCAGAAGGTTTTATCCTTCCTGGGAATGAAAGAAAAGTTTGCAAATTGATAAGATCATTATACGGATTAAAACAAGCACCAAAACAGTGGCATGAGAAATTTGACTCGATTATACTTCAAAATGGCTTCACATATAATAGTGCAGACAAATGTATCTATTCCAAGTTTACAAAGGAATATGGAGTAATCATTTGTTTATATGTAGATGACCTATTAATATTCGGAACTAACATGAAAGGAATACAAGACACCAAGAATTATTTAACTTCAAAATTCAAAATGAAAGATTTAAATGAAGTTGATACAATTCTAGGTATAAAGGTTAGTAAAGATAGTGGGGGCTATGCACTAAATCAGTCACACTATATTCAAAAAGTGCTCCAGAAGTTTGGACATCTAAAAATTAAAGATGCCAGTACCCCAATAGACTCGAGTATAAATCTCAATAAAAATGAAGGAAGATGTATTGCTCAACTCGAATACGCAAGCGCTATTGGAAGTATAATGTATGCAATGCATTGTACAAGACCTGATATAGCATATGCAATATGCAAACTTGCCCGATATACTAGCAATCCTGGTATAGATCATTGGAAAGCAATTGAAAGATTACTTGGTTACCTAAAAAGAACCAATAATTTAGGGCTTGTTTACAATGGATTTCCAAGTGTATTAGAAGGATATACTGATGCAAGTTGGATAACTAGCGCCGGTGATAATAAATCTACTTCGGGTTGGATTTTCACATTAGGTGGAGGTGCTGTTTCTTGGGCATCAAAGAAACAAACTTGTATTTCACACTCCACAATGGAATCAGAATTTATAGCACTTGCTGCCGCAGGAAAGGAGGCAGAATGGCTACGAAATATGTTACTGGATATCAAGTTATGGCCAAAACCAATGCCAGCCATATCATTACGATGTGATAGTCAAGCTACTATGTCACGAGCATATAGTAACATATACAATGGAAAATCAAGACATATAAGTCTTAGACATGAATATGTTAGACAAATAATAAATGATGGAATTATTACTATTGTCTACATAAGATCCAATGATAATTTGGCAGACCCATTCACAAAAGCCTTGACTAGAGAAATGGTAAGATCCACGTCAGTCGGAATGGGACTTAAACCTTGCATTAATCAATGATAGTGGAAACCCAACCTTAATATTAATTAAATTAACTTTAAGGTTTAATGGGTAATAACAAACTATCATATGATTGGGAAGACACTAAGACAAATAGTGTAAACTGTTACATGTTTAAAGAGGCTGAGTTGAATAACTCTTAATAAAGTTCTAGTTAGTCTGGTAACAGAGACATTGAAAAGAAAAAGGAACTTTACCTTTATGAACTTGGAAGTGGTGCCGCTTCCAAATAAGAGTTTATAGGGTTTGCTCTTGTAAAAAGTTCATTAAGCTGGGATGGAGCACATGGCCATAACGGTGCTCACAGGTAGGGAAATTTATTGGTAAATTGAAATTACGTGTGTATTATTTCCGACTTTATAATCCAACGGAGACTTGGTTTAAGTTAAGACCACCCAGCTCTTCATTAAAGTCTTGAGATACTCACACTAATACGTGGTTTAATCGAATAGATACCACATATGATGCGTAATTTCTAGTTAAGATAAAACTAAACAACATCAATAAAACAATCTAGTGGGGGATTGTTGAGGTAGATTGTTTTAATGAGGAGAACATTAAGTCCCACATCACCAAGTCTTTTGGACTATCCCAAAATATATAACAAAGCCTTGTATATGATATTGTGAATTAAAATGATATGGGCTTGAGTATTGGCTTGGTTGGGTAACATATGGGCTTGGGCCTATAAAATATTTATAGGTCAAAGATTGGGCACTTGGGCACTTGGGGCACGTGGGCGCGTGCGTGACCGTACAGAGGCGAATTGGGCTGAACGCAAACAGTCGCATTTTTTTGAATTCGAACAGACGGACGCGTCTGTTTGAATGTGCCTATTCCAGAACGGTCATGCCTCTTTGTCTTTTATAAATACATCTCTTCTCGCCCAGACAGAATATCTTCTTCTCTCCTCTTGCATACTACATTTTATGTTTTATCTCCAAACAATAAAAATCCCATTAAACTCACAGGCATTGCCACGCCTCTGGGTTTAGGTTTTGTTGTATCCTGGGAAGCAGTCTGTCGTTCGACCTATTGGCAAACTCAGACGAGTGGGGACAGATATTGCTTTAAGGACAGCGAGCCCGCGCCTCAAAACCGACGACCATTGATTCTGCACTGCAGCGAATATAATCAACAATCTTAAAGCAATATCTGCTATGGAGAACAGTGCAGAATCCGCCTTCAAATTGATGAATCAGGACTTCGTCCGCCTTGACAGAATGGATGGAACAAATTTCACGCGATGGCAGGACAAAATGAAGTTCCTCCTTACTACCCTCAAAGTCTCGTACGTGCTTGATGAAAACCTTCCACCGATTCCTCCTCCAACAGACAAAGATACAGAAGAACTGAAGAAAAAGAGGATGAAACGCGAGGAAGATGAACTGCTGTGCCGAGGCCACATTCTTAATACATTATCCGATCGGTTGTACGATCTCTACACTCCACTGAAGTCGCCAAAAGAAATATGGGATGCGCTCGAAGCAAAGTACAAAACAGAGAAGATCGGAACAGATAAGTTTTTAACGTTACAGTATTTTGAATTTGAAATGAAAGATGATGTCTCTGTTATGGACCAAATGCATGACTTACAAGTTCTGGTTGGAAAACTTGCGGATTTAAAAGTGCAAATTCCAGAATCAATTCAGGTAGGGGCTATTATTGCTAAACTTCCACCTAGTTGGAATAATTATCGTAAAAAGCTCCTACACATGACTGAAGAACTCACGTTGGAACGGATTGGAAAACACATACGGATTGAAGAGGAAAACAGAATCCGTGATGGTGTTTTTCCAATAGCAAACGTGAACAATGTCAATTCTGGAAAGAAGAGGAAGAATGCTCAAAACCAGAACTTTAAGCCAAATAAGAAGACTAAGACGGATGGCAAATCTAATCCAAAGGATAAGAAAAACAAAGCTTGCTATAACTGCGGCAAACTTGGGCACTTCAAACGAGAGTGCAGGGCACCTCCAAAGCAAAAAGGCCAATCTAAAAATGCAAACATGGTTGAGAACGACGAAGTTCAAGAAATCATTGCTATGGTTTCAGATTTGCAGATTGGCATGATAACTGACTTGCACATGGCAATTGCGGAAACAAAATCTTCGGATTGGTGGTTTGATTCTGGTGCAACAGTTCATGTATGCAACAACAAAGGGCTGTTCAAGACCTACACAGAATTGGCAGAACAACAGGAAGTGCTTATGGGAAATGGAAATGGTGCAAAGGTTCTGGGGAAAGGAAATGTGGAGATTCATTTTACTTCCAACAAGAAGATCACTCTCACCAATGTACTTCATGTTCCTGATATTAAAAAGAATCTGGTTTCTGCATCAATCCTATGCAAGAGTGGTGTCAAATCTGTCTTAGAGGCTGATAGTTTAATTCTGTCCAAGAATGGCATGTTTGTGGGTAAAGGTTATGCATGTAATGGGATGTTCAAACTCAGTATTAATGAAATAAATGAATGTTCTGCTTATACTGTTGACTCTTTATCATTATGGCATGCACGTTTAGGGCATTTAAATTATAGATCTTTGAAATATATGTCAAAACATGGTATTATTTCTGTTACTAATGATAAACATGATAAATGCGAGATATGTATACAAGCAAAGATTACAAAGAAACCATTCCCAACAGTTGAAAGAAACTCAGAACTCTTGGATTTAATTCATTCCGATATATGTGAATTAAATGGAATTTTAACCAGAGGTGGAAAAAGGTATTTCATTACCTTTATTGACGATTTTTCTAAATACACACATGTGTATTTGCTAAGAAATAAAGATGAAGCTTTTGACATGTTCAAACGCTATAAAACAGAAGTTGAAAATCAAAAGAGTAGGAAAATAAAGGTCCTACGTAGTGACAGAGGAGGAGAATACTTCTCCACTGAATTTTCTAACTTCTGTGAAGAACATGGAATTATTCATCAACAAACTGCGCCATATACACCACAACAAAATGGTTTGGCTGAAAGGAAAAACAGAACTCTGGTTGATATGGTAAATTCTATGTTATTAAATGCTAAATTGCCACTTAATTTGTGGGGAGAAGCATTATTATCTGCATGTCATTTGCACAATAGAATCACTTCAAGGAAAACTAAAGTTTCTCCTTATGAATTATGGAATGGTCGAAAACCTAATCTGCGATATCTAAAGGTGTGGGGGTGTATTGCCTTCTATAGGGTGACTGATCCAAAACGGACTAAACTAGGTCCAAGAGCATTGAAAAGCTTGTTTGTAGGATATGCTGAAAACTCTAAAGCATATAGACTACTAGATTTATCCTCAAACACGATTGTTGAATCAAGGGATGTTGAGTTTATTGAAAATAGATTCAAGGATGATTCAAACGCAAATCAGTCATTAAATCCCAACATTATTCAAACACCAACGGATGTTATTACGCCTTCTACTAGCAGTAAAAGGAAGATAACAAATGAACAGACAGAAATAAGAAGGACACAGAGAATCAGAAAAGAGAAATCTTTTGGTCCAGATTTTATATCATCTCAAGCTATGGCATTCCTTGTAGAAGGAACTCGAGATGAAGTTACTAACAAAATTCCTATAGTACTGAATATAGAAGATGATCCGAAAACATACAAAGAAGCTATAACTTCCAGAGATTCTGCTTTTTGGAAGGAGGCAATTAACGATGAAATGGATTCAATTTTATCAAATAATACTTGGGTATTGGTAGACTTGCCTCAAGGGTCAAAACCTATTGGTTGTAAATGGGTGTTTCGAAGAAAACGTAATAATGATGGTAGCGTGCAAACTTTCAAGGCTAGATTAGTAGCCAAAGGATTTCGGCAAAAGGAAGGAATTGATTTCTTTGATACATATGCTCCGGTTGCAAGAATTACATCAATTCGAGTACTAATAGCATTAGCATCAATCTATCAGTTGCATATCCACCAAATGGATGTCAAAACGGCCTTCCTTAATGGTGAACTTAACGAAGAAGTTTACATGGAACAACCAGAAGGTTTTATCCTTCCTGGGAATGAAAGAAAAGTTTGCAAATTGATAAGATCATTATACGGATTAAAACAAGCACCAAAACAGTGGCATGAGAAATTTGACTCGATTATACTTCAAAATGGCTTCACATATAATAGTGCAGACAAATGTATCTATTCCAAGTTTACAAAGGAATATGGAGTAATCATTTGTTTATATGTAGATGACCTATTAATATTCGGAACTAACATGAAAGGAATACAAGACACCAAGAATTATTTAACTTCAAAATTCAAAATGAAAGATTTAAATGAAGTTGATACAATTCTAGGTATAAAGGTTAGTAAAGATAGTGGGGGCTATGCACTAAATCAGTCACACTATATTCAAAAAGTGCTCCAGAAGTTTGGACATCTAAAAATTAAAGATGCCAGTACCCCAATAGACTCGAGTATAAATCTCAATAAAAATGAAGGAAGATGTATTGCTCAACTCGAATACGCAAGCGCTATTGGAAGTATAATGTATGCAATGCATTGTACAAGACCTGATATAGCATATGCAATATGCAAACTTGCCCGATATACTAGCAATCCTGGTATAGATCATTGGAAAGCAATTGAAAGATTACTTGGTTACCTAAAAAGAACCAATAATTTAGGGCTTGTTTACAATGGATTTCCAAGTGTATTAGAAGGATATACTGATGCAAGTTGGATAACTAGCGCCGGTGATAATAAATCTACTTCGGGTTGGATTTTCACATTAGGTGGAGGTGCTGTTTCTTGGGCATCAAAGAAACAAACTTGTATTTCACACTCCACAATGGAATCAGAATTTATAGCACTTGCTGCCGCAGGAAAGGAGGCAGAATGGCTACGAAATATGTTACTGGATATCAAGTTATGGCCAAAACCAATGCCAGCCATATCATTACGATGTGATAGTCAAGCTACTATGTCACGAGCATATAGTAACATATACAATGGAAAATCAAGACATATAAGTCTTAGACATGAATATGTTAGACAAATAATAAATGATGGAATTATTACTATTGTCTACATAAGATCCAATGATAATTTGGCAGACCCATTCACAAAAGCCTTGACTAGAGAAATGGTAAGATCCACGTCAGTCGGAATGGGACTTAAACCTTGCATTAATCAATGATAGTGGAAACCCAACCTTAATATTAATTAAATTAACTTTAAGGTTTAATGGGTAATAACAAACTATCATATGATTGGGAAGACACTAAGACAAATAGTGTAAACTGTTACATGTTTAAAGAGGCTGAGTTGAATAACTCTTAATAAAGTTCTAGTTAGTCTGGTAACAGAGACATTGAAAAGAAAAAGGAACTTTACCTTTATGAACTTGGAAGTGGTGCCGCTTCCAAACAAGAGTTTATAGGGTTTGCTCTTGTAAAAAGTTCATTAAGCTGGGATGGAGCACATGGCCATAACGGTGCTCACAGGTAGGGAAATTTATTGGTAAATTGAAATTACGTGTGTATTATTTCCAACTTTATAATCCAACGGAGACTTGGTTTAAGTTAAGACCACCCAGCTCTTCATTAAAGTCTTGAGATACTCACACTAATACGTGGTTTAATCGAATAGATACCACATATGATGCGTAATTTCTAGTTAAGATAAAACTAAACAACATCAATAAAACAATCTAGTGGGGGATTGTTGAGGTAGATTGTTTTAATGAGGAGAACATTAAGTCCCACATCACCAAGTATTTTGGACTATCCCAAAATATATAACAAAGCCTTGTATATGATATTGTGAATTAAAATGATATGGGCTTGAGTATTGGCTTAGTTGGGTAACATATGGGCTTGGGCCTATAAAATATTTATAGGTCAAAGATTGGGCACTTGGGCACTTGGGGCACGTGGGCGCGTGCGTGACCGTACAGAGGCGAATTGGGCTGAACGCAAATAGTCGCATTTTTTGAATTCGAACAGACGGACGCGTCTGTTTGAATGTGCCTATTCCAGAACGGTCATGCCTCTTTGTCTTTTATAAATACATCTCTTCTCGCCCAGACAGAATATCTTCTTCTCTCCTCTTGCATACTACATTTTCTGTTTTATCTCCAAACAATAAAAATCCCATTAAACTCACAGGCATTGCCACGCCTCTGGGTTTAGGTTTTGTTGTATCCTGGGAAGCAGTCTGTCGTTCGACCTATTGGCAAACTCAGACGAGTGGGGACAGATATTGCTTTAAGGACAGCGAGCCCGCGCCTCAAAACCGACGACCATTGATTCTGCACTGCAGCGAATATAATCAACAATCTTAAAGCAATATCTGCTATGGAGAACAGTGCAGAATCCGCCTTCAAATTGATGAATCAGGACTTCGTCCGCCTTGACAGAATGGATGGAACAAATTTCACGCGATGGCAGGACAAAATGAAGTTCCTCCTTACTACCCTCAAAGTCTCGTACGTGCTTGATGAAAACCTTCCACCGATTCCTCCTCCAACAGACAAAGATACAGAAGAACTGAAGAAAAAGAGGATGAAACGCGAGGAAGATGAACTGCTGTGCCGAGGCCACATTCTTAATACATTATCCGATCGGTTGTACGATCTCTACACTCCACTGAAGTCGCCAAAAGAAATATGGGATGCGCTCGAAGCAAAGTACAAAACAGAGAAGATCGGAACAGATAAGTTTTTAACGTTACAGTATTTTGAATTTGAAATGAAAGATGATGTCTCTGTTATGGACCAAATGCATGACTTACAAGTTCTGGTTGGAAAACTTGCGGATTTAAAAGTGCAAATTCCAGAATCAATTCAGGTAGGGGCTATTATTGCTAAACTTCCACCTAGTTGGAATAATTATCGTAAAAAGCTCCTACACATGACTGAAGAACTCACGTTGGAACGGATTGGAAAACACATACGGATTGAAGAGGAAAACAGAATCCGTGATGGTGTTTTTCCAATAGCAAACGTGAACAATGTCAATTCTGGAAAGAAGAGGAAGAATGCTCAAAACCAGAACTTTAAGCCAAATAAGAAGACTAAGACGGATGGCAAATCTAATCCAAAGGATAAGAAAAACAAAGCTTGCTATAACTGCGGCAAACTTGGGCACTTCAAACGAGAGTGCAGGGCACCTCCAAAGCAAAAAGGCCAATCTAAAAATGCAAACATGGTTGAGAACGACGAAGTTCAAGAAATCATTGCTATGGTTTCAGATTTGCAGATTGGCATGATAACTGACTTGCACATGGCAATTGCGGAAACAAAATCTTCGGATTGGTGGTTTGATTCTGGTGCAACAGTTCATGTATGCAACAACAAAGGGCTGTTCAAGACCTACACAGAATTGGCAGAACAACAGGAAGTGCTTATGGGAAATGGAAATGGTGCAAAGGTTCTGGGGAAAGGAAATGTGGAGATTCATTTTACTTCCAACAAGAAGATCACTCTCACCAATGTACTTCATGTTCCTGATATTAAAAAGAATCTGGTTTCTGCATCAATCCTATGCAAGAGTGGTGTCAAATCTGTCTTAGAGGCTGATAGTTTAATTCTGTCCAAGAATGGCATGTTTGTGGGTAAAGGTTATGCATGTAATGGGATGTTCAAACTCAGTATTAATGAAATAAATGAATGTTCTGCTTATACTGTTGACTCTTTATCATTATGGCATGCACGTTTAGGGCATTTAAATTATAGATCTTTGAAATATATGTCAAAACATGGTATTATTTCTGTTACTAATGATAAACATGATAAATGCGAGATATGTATACAAGCAAAGATTACAAAGAAACCATTCCCAACAGTTGAAAGAAACTCAGAACTCTTGGATTTAATTCATTCCGATATATGTGAATTAAATGGAATTTTAACCAGAGGTGGAAAAAGGTATTTCATTACCTTTATTGACGATTTTTCTAAATACACACATGTGTATTTGCTAAGAAATAAAGATGAAGCTTTTGACATGTTCAAACGCTATAAAACAGAAGTTGAAAATCAAAAGAGTAGGAAAATAAAGGTCCTACGTAGTGACAGAGGAGGAGAATACTTCTCCACTGAATTTTCTAACTTCTGTGAAGAACATGGAATTATTCATCAACAAACTGCGCCATACACACCACAACAAAATGGTTTGGCTGAAAGGAAAAACAGAACTCTGGTTGATATGGTAAATTCTATGTTATTAAATGCTAAATTGCCACTTAATTTGTGGGGAGAAGCATTATTATCTGCATGTCATTTGCACAATAGAATCACTTCAAGGAAAACTAAAGTTTCTCCTTATGAATTATGGAATGGTCGAAAACCTAATCTGCGATATCTAAAGGTGTGGGGGTGTATTGCCTTCTATAGGGTGACTGATCCAAAACGGACTAAACTAGGTCCAAGAGCATTGAAAAGCTTGTTTGTAGGATATGCTGAAAACTCTAAAGCATATAGACTACTAGATTTATCCTCAAACACGATTGTTGAATCAAGGGATGTTGAGTTTATTGAAAATAGATTCAAGGATGATTCAAACGCAAATCAGTCATTAAATCCCAACATTATTCAAACACCAACGGATGTTATTACGCCTTCTACTAGCAGTAAAAGGAAGATAACAAATGAACAGACAGAAATAAGAAGGACACAGAGAATCAGAAAAGAGAAATCTTTTGGTCCAGATTTTATATCATCTCAAGCTATGGCATTCCTTGTAGAAGGAACTCGAGATGAAGTTACTAACAAAATTCCTATAGTACTGAATATAGAAGATGATCCGAAAACATACAAAGAAGCTATAACTTCCAGAGATTCTGCTTTTTGGAAGGAGGCAATTAACGATGAAATGGATTCAATTTTATCAAATAATACTTGGGTATTGGTATACTTGCCTCAAGGGTCAAAACCTATTGGTTGTAAATGGGTGTTTCGAAGAAAACGTAATAATGATGGTAGCGTGCAAACTTTCAAGGCTAGATTAGTAGCCAAAGGATTTCGGCAAAAGGAAGGAATTGATTTCTTTGATACATATGCTCCGGTTGCAAGAATTACATCAATTCGAGTACTAATAGCATTAGCATCAATCTATCAGTTGCATATCCACCAAATGGATGTCAAAACGGCCTTCCTTAATGGTGAACTTAACGAAGAAGTTTACATGGAACAACCAGAAGGTTTTATCCTTCCTGGGAATGAAAGAAAAGTTTGCAAATTGATAAGATCATTATACGGATTAAAACAAGCACCAAAACAGTGGCATGAGAAATTTGACTCGATTATACTTCAAAATGGCTTCACATATAATAGTGCAGACAAATGTATCTATTCCAAGTTTACAAAGGAATATGGAGTAATCATTTGTTTATATGTAGATGACCTATTAATATTCGGAACTAACATGAAAGGAATACAAGACACCAAGAATTATTTAACTTCAAAATTCAAAATGAAAGATTTAAATGAAGTTGATACAATTCTAGGTATAAAGGTTAGTAAAGATAGTGGGGGCTATGCACTAAATCAGTCACACTATATTCAAAAAGTGCTCCAGAAGTTTGGACATCTAAAAATTAAAGATGCCAGTACCCCAATAGACTCGAGTATAAATCTCAATAAAAATGAAGGAAGATGTATTGCTCAACTCGAATACGCAAGCGCTATTAGAAGTATAATGTATGCAATGCATTGTACAAGACCTGATATAGCATATGCAATATGCAAACTTGCCCGATATACTAGCAATCCTGGTATAGATCATTGGAAAGCAATTGAAAGATTACTTGGTTACCTAAAAAGAACCAATAATTTAGGGCTTGTTTACAATGGATTTCCAAGTGTATTAGAAGGATATACTGATGCAAGTTGGATAACTAGCGCCGGTGATAATAAATCTACTTCGGGTTGGATTTTCACATTAGGTGGAGGTGCTGTTTCTTGGGCATCAAAGAAACAAACTTGTATTTCACACTCCACAATGGAATCAGAATTTATAGCACTTGCTGCCGCAGGAAAGGAGGCAGAATGGCTACGAAATATGTTACTGGATATCAAGTTATGGCCAAAACCAATGCCAGCCATATCATTACGATGTGATAGTCAAGCTACTATGTCACGAGCATATAGTAACATATACAATGGAAAATCAAGACATATAAGTCTTAGACATGAATATGTTAGACAAATAATAAATGATGGAATTATTACTATTGTCTACATAAGATCCAATGATAATTTGGCAGACCCATTCACAAAAGCCTTGACTAGAGAAATGGTAAGATCCACGTCAGTCGGAATGGGACTTAAACCTTGCATTAATCAATGATAGTGGAAACCCAACCTTAATATTAATTAAATTAACTTTAAGGTTTAATGGGTAATAACAAACTATCATATGATTGGGAAGACACTAAGACAAATAGTGTAAACTGTTACATGTTTAAAGAGGCTGAGTTGAATAACTCTTAATAAAGTTCTAGTTAGTCTGGTAACAGAGACATTGAAAAGAAAAAGGAACTTTACCTTTATGAACTTGGAAGTGGTGCCGCTTCCAAACAAGAGTTTATAGGGTTTGCTCTTGTAAAAAGTTCATTAAGCTGGGATGGAGCACATGGCCATAACGGTGCTCACAGGTAGGGAAATTTATTGGTAAATTGAAATTACGTGTGTATTATTTCCGACTTTATAATCCAACGGAGACTTGGTTTAAGTTAAGACCACCCAGCTCTTCATTAAAGTCTTGAGATACTCACACTAATACGTGGTTTAATCGAATAGATACCACATATGATGCGTAATTTCTAGTTAAGATAAAACTAAACAACATCAATAAAACAATCTAGTGGGGGATTGTTGAGGTAGATTGTTTTAATGAGGAGAACATTAAGTCCCACATCACCAAGTCTTTTGGACTATCCCAAAATATATAACAAAGCCTTGTATATGATATTGTGAATTAAAATGATATGGGCTTGAGTATTGGCTTGGTTGGGTAACATATGGGCTTGGGCCTATAAAATATTTATAGGTCAAAGATTGGGCACTTGGGCACTTGGGGCACGTGGGCGCGTGCGTGACCGTACAGAGGCGAATTGGGCTGAACGCAAACAGTCGCATTTTTTGAATTCGAACAGACGGACGCGTCTGTTTGAATGTGCCTATTCCAGAACGGTCATGCCTCTTTGTCTTTTATAAATACATCTCTTCTCGCCCAGACAGAATATCTTCTTCTCTCCTCTTGCATACTACATTTTCTGTTTTATCTCCAAACAATAAAAATCCCATTAAACTCACAGGCATTGCCACGCCTCTGGGTTTAGGTTTTGTTGTATCCTGGGAAGCAGTCTGTCGTTCGACCTATTGGCAAACTCAGACGAGTGGGGACAGATATTGCTTTAAGGACAGCGAGCCCGCACCTCAAAACCGACGACCATTGATTCTGCACTGCAGCGAATATAATCAACAATCTTAAAGCAATATCTGCTATGGAGAACAGTGCAGAATCCGCCTTCAAATTGATGAATCAGGACTTCGTCCGCCTTGACAGAATGGATGGAACAAATTTCACGCGATGGCAGGACAAAATGAAGTTCCTCCTTACTACCCTCAAAGTCTCGTACGTGCTTGATGAAAACCTTCCACCGATTCCTCCTCCAACAGACAAAGATACAGAAGAACTGAAGAAAAAGAGGATGAAACGCGAGGAAGATGAACTGCTGTGCCGAGGCCACATTCTTAATACATTATCCGATCGGTTGTACGATCTCTACACTCCACTGAAGTCGCCAAAAGAAATATGGGATGCGCTCGAAGCAAAGTACAAAACAGAGAAGATCGGAACAGATAAGTTTTTAACGTTACAGTATTTTGAATTTGAAATGAAAGATGATGTCTCTGTTATGGACCAAATGCATGACTTACAAGTTCTGGTTGGAAAACTTGCGGATTTAAAAGTGCAAATTTCAGAATCAATTCAGGTAGGGGCTATTATTGCTAAACTTCCACCTAGTTGGAATAATTATCGTAAAAAGCTCCTACACATGACTGAAGAACTCACGTTGGAACGGATTGGAAAACACATACGGATTGAAGAGGAAAACAGAATCCGTGATGGTGTTTTTCCAATAGCAAACGTGAACAATGTCAATTCTGGAAAGAAGAGGAAGAATGCTCAAAACCAGAACTTTAAGCCAAATAAGAAGACTAAGACGGATGGCAAATCTAATCCAAAGGATAAGAAAAACAAAGCTTGCTATAACTGCGGCAAACTTGGGCACTTCAAACGAGAGTGCAGGGCACCTCCAAAGCAAAAAGGCCAATCTAAAAATGCAAACATGGTTGAGAACGACGAAGTTCAAGAAATCATTGCTATGGTTTCAGATTTGCAGATTGGCATGATAACTGACTTGCACATGGCAATTGCGGAAACAAAATCTTCGGATTGGTGGTTTGATTCTGGTGCAACAGTTCATGTATGCAACAACAAAGGGCTGTTCAAGACCTACACAGAATTGGCAGAACAACAGGAAGTGCTTATGGGAAATGGAAATGGTGCAAAGGTTCTGGGGAAAGGAAATGTGGAGATTCGTTTTACTTCCAACAAGAAGATCACTCTCACCAATGTACTTCATGTTCCTGATATTAAAAAGAATCTGGTTTCTGCATCAATCCTATGCAAGAGTGGTGTCAAATCTGTCTTAGAGGCTGATAGTTTAATTCTGTCCAAGAATGGCATGTTTGTGGGTAAAGGTTATGCATGTAATGGGATGTTCAAACTCAGTATTAATGAAATAAATGAATGTTCTGCTTATACTGTTGACTCTTTATCATTATGGCATGCACGTTTAGGGCATTTAAATTATAGATCTTTGAAATATATGTCAAAACATGGTATTATTTCTGTTACTAATGATAAACATGATAAATGCGAGATATGTATACAAGCAAAGATTACAAAGAAACCATTCCCAACAGTTGAAAGAAACTCAGAACTCTTGGATTTAATTCATTCCGATATATGTGAATTAAATGGAATTTTAACCAGAGGTGGAAAAAGGTATTTCATTACCTTTATTGACGATTTTTCTAAATACACACATGTGTATTTGCTAAGAAATAAAGATGAAGCTTTTGACATGTTCAAACGCTATAAAACAGAAGTTGAAAATCAAAAGAGTAGGAAAATAAAGGTCCTACGTAGTGACAGAGGAGGAGAATACTTCTCCACTGAATTTTCTAACTTCTGTGAAGAACATGGAATTATTCATCAACAAACTGCGCCATACACACCACAACAAAATGGTTTGGCTGAAAGGAAAAACAGAACTCTGGTTGATATGGTAAATTCTATGTTATTAAATGCTAAATTGCCACTTAATTTGTGGGGAGAAGCATTATTATCTGCATGTCATTTGCACAATAGAATCACTTCAAGGAAAACTAAAGTTTCTCCTTATGAATTATGGAATGGTCGAAAACCTAATCTGCGATATCTAAAGGTGTGGGGGTGTATTGCCTTCTATAGGGTGACTGATCCAAAACGGACTAAACTAGGTCCAAGAGCATTGAAAAGCTTGTTTGTAGGATATGCTGAAAACTCTAAAGCATATAGACTACTAGATTTATCCTCAAACACGATTGTTGAATCAAGGGATGTTGAGTTTATTGAAAATAGATTCAAGGATGATTCAAACGCAAATCAGTCATTAAATCCCAACATTATTCAAACACCAACGGATGTTATTACGCCTTCTACTAGCAGTAAAAGGAAGATAACAAATGAACAGACAGAAATAAGAAGGACACAGAGAATCAGAAAAGAGAAATCTTTTGGTCCAGATTTTATATCATCTCAAGCTATGGCATTCCTTGTAGAAGGAACTCGAGATGAAGTTACTAACAAAATTCCTATAGTACTGAATATAGAAGATGATCCGAAAACATACAAAGAAGCTATAACTTCCAGAGATTCTGCTTTTTGGAAGGAGGCAATTAACGATGAAATGGATTCAATTTTATCAAATAATACTTGGGTATTGGTAGACTTGCCTCAAGGGTCAAAACCTATTGGTTGTAAATGGGTGTTTCGAAGAAAACGTAATAATGATGGTAGCGTGCAAACTTTCAAGGCTAGATTAGTAGCCAAAGGATTTCGGCAAAAGGAAGGAATTGATTTCTTTGATACATATGCTCCGGTTGCAAGAATTACATCAATTCGAGTACTAATAGCATTAGCATCAATCTATCAGTTGCATATCCACCAAATGGATGTCAAAACGGCCTTCCTTAATGGTGAACTTAACGAAGAAGTTTACATGGAACAACCAGAAGGTTTTATCCTTCCTGGGAATGAAAGAAAAGTTTGCAAATTGATAAGATCATTATACGGATTAAAACAAGCACCAAAACAGTGGCATGAGAAATTTGACTCGATTATACTTCAAAATGGCTTCACATATAATAGTGCAGACAAATGTATCTATTCCAAGTTTACAAAGGAATATGGAGTAATCATTTGTTTATATGTAGATGACCTATTAATATTCGGAACTAACATGAAAGGAATACAAGACACCAAGAATTATTTAACTTCAAAATTCAAAATGAAAGATTTAAATGAAGTTGATACAATTCTAGGTATAAAGGTTAGTAAAGATAGTGGGGGCTATGCACTAAATCAGTCACACTATATTCAAAAAGTGCTCCAGAAGTTTGGACATCTAAAAATTAAAGATGCCAGTACCCCAATAGACTCGAGTATAAATCTCAATAAAAATGAAGGAAGATGTATTGCTCAACTCGAATACGCAAGCGCTATTGGAAGTATAATGTATGCAATGCATTGTACAAGACCTGATATAGCATATGCAATATGCAAACTTGCCCGATATACTAGCAATCCTGGTATAGATCATTGGAAAGCAATTGAAAGATTACTTGGTTACCTAAAAAGAACCAATAATTTAGGGCTTGTTTACAATGGATTTCCAAGTGTATTAGAAGGATATACTGATGCAAGTTGGATAACTAGCGCCGGTGATAATAAATCTACTTCGGGTTGGATTTTCACATTAGGTGGAGGTGCTGTTTCTTGGGCATCAAAGAAACAAACTTGTATTTCACACTCCACAATGGAATCAGAATTTATAGCACTTGCTGCCGCAGGAAAGGAGGCAGAATGGCTACGAAATATGTTACTGGATATCAAGTTATGGCCAAAACCAATGCCAGCCATATCATTACGATGTGATAGTCAAGCTACTATGTCACGAGCATATAGTAACATATACAATGGAAAATCAAGACATATAAGTCTTAGACATGAATATGTTAGACAAATAATAAATGATGGAATTATTACTATTGTCTACATAAGATCCAATGATAATTTGGCAGACCCATTCACAAAAGCCTTGACTAGAGAAATGGTAAGATCCACGTCAGTCGGAATGGGACTTAAACCTTGCATTAATCAATGATAGTGGAAACCCAACCTTAATATTAATTAAATTAACTTTAAGGTTTAATGGGTAATAACAAACTATCATATGATTGGGAAGACACTAAGACAAATAGTGTAAACTGTTACATGTTTAAAGAGGCTGAGTTGAATAACTCTTAATAAAGTTCTAGTTAGTCTGGTAACAGAGACATTGAAAAGAAAAAGGAACTTTACCTTTATGAACTTGGAAGTGGTGCCGCTTCCAAACAAGAGTTTATAGGGTTTGCTCTTGTAAAAAGTTCATTAAGCTGGGATGGAGCACATGGCCATAACGGTGCTCACAGGTAGGGAAATTTATTGGTAAATTGAAATTACGTGTGTAGTATTTCCGACTTTATAATCCAACGGAGACTTGGTTTAAGTTAAGACCACCCAGCTCTTTATTAAAGTCTTGAGATACTCACACTAATACGTGGTTTAATCGAATAGATACCACATATGATGCGTAATTTCTAGTTAAGATAAAACTAAACAACATCAATAAAACAATCTAGTGGGGGATTGTTGAGGTAGATTGTTTTAATGAGGAGAACATTAAGTCCCACATCACCAAGTCTTTTGGACTATCCCAAAATATATAACAAAGCCTTGTATATGATATTGTGAATTAAAATGATATGGGCTTGAGTATTGGCTTGGTTGGGTAACATATGGGCTTGGGCCTATAAAATATTTATAGGTCAAAGATTGGGCACTTGGGCACTTGGGGCACGTGGGCGCGTGCGTGACCGTACAGAGGCGAATTGGGCTGAACGCAAACAGTCGCATTTTTTGAATTCGAACAGACGGACGCGTCTGTTTGAATGTGCCTATTCCAGAACGGTCATGCCTCTTTGTCTTTTATAAATACATCTCTTCTCGCCCAGACAGAATATCTTCTTCTCTCCTCTTGCATACTACATTTTCTGTTTTATCTCCAAACAATAAAAATCCCATTAAACTCACAGGCATTGCCACGCCTCTGGGTTTAGGTTTTGTTGTATCCTGGGAAGCAGTCTGTCGTTCGACCTATTGGCAAACTCAGACGAGTGGGGACAGATATTGCTTTAAGGACAGCGAGCCCGCGCCTCAAAACCGACGACCATTGATTCTGCACTGCAGCGAATATAATCAACAATCTTAAAGCAATATCTGCTATGGAGAACAGTGCAGAATCCGCCTTCAAATTGATGAATCAGGACTTCGTCCGCCTTGACAGAATGGATGGAACAAATTTCACGCGATGGCAGGACAAAATGAAGTTCCTCCTTACTACCCTCAAAGTCTCGTACGTGCTTGATGAAAACCTTCCACTGATTCCTCCTCCAACAGACAAAGATACAGAAGAACTGAAGAAAAAGAGGATGAAACGCGAGGAAGATGAACTGCTGTGCCGAGGCCACATTCTTAATACATTATCCGATCGGTTGTACGATCTCTACACTCCACTGAAGTCGCCAAAAGAAATATGGGATGCGCTCGAAGCAAAGTACAAAACAGAGAAGATCGGAACAGATAAGTTTTTAACGTTACAGTATTTTGAATTTGAAATGAAAGATGATGTCTCTGTTATGGACCAAATGCATGACTTACAAGTTCTGGTTGGAAAACTTGCGGATTTAAAAGTGCAAATTCCAGAATCAATTCAGGTAGGGGCTATTATTGCTAAACTTCCACCTAGTTGGAATAATTATCGTAAAAAGCTCCTACACATGACTGAAGAACTCACGTTGGAACGGATTGGAAAACACATACGGATTGAAGAGGAAAACAGAATCCGTGATGGTGTTTTTCCAATAGCAAACGTGAACAATGTCAATTCTGGAAAGAAGAGGAAGAATGCTCAAAACCAGAACTTTAAGCCAAATAAGAAGACTAAGACGGATGGCAAATCTAATCCAAAGGATAAGAAAAACAAAGCTTGCTATAACTGCGGCAAACTTGGGCACTTCAAACGAGAGTGCAGGGCACCTCCAAAGCAAAAAGGCCAATCTAAAAATGCAAACATGGTTGAGAACGACGAAGTTCAAGAAATCATTGCTATGGTTTCAGATTTGCAGATTGGCATGATAACTGACTTGCACATGGCAATTGCGGAAACAAAATCTTCGGATTGGTGGTTTGATTCTGGTGCAACAGTTCATGTATGCAACAACAAAGGGCTGTTCAAGACCTACACAGAATTGGCAGAACAACAGGAAGTGCTTATGGGAAATGGAAATGGTGCAAAGGTTCTGGGGAAAGGAAATGTGGAGATTCATTTTACTTCCAACAAGAAGATCACTCTCACCAATGTACTTCATGTTCCTGATATTAAAAAGAATCTGGTTTCTGCATCAATCCTATGCAAGAGTGGTGTCAAATCTGTCTTAGAGGCTGATAGTTTAATTCTGTCCAAGAATGGCATGTTTGTGGGTAAAGGTTATGCATGTAATGGGATGTTCAAACTCAGTATTAATGAAATAAATGAATGTTCTGCTTATACTGTTGACTCTTTATCATTATGGCATGCACGTTTAGGGCATTTAAATTATAGATCTTTGAAATATATGTCAAAACATGGTATTATTTCTGTTACTAATGATAAACATGATAAATGCGAGATATGTATACAAGCAAAGATTACAAAGAAACCATTCCCAACAGTTGAAAGAAACTCAGAACTCTTGGATTTAATTCATTCCGATATATGCGAATTAAATGGAATTTTAACCAGAGGTGGAAAAAGGTATTTCATTACCTTTATTGACGATTTTTCTAAATACACACATGTGTATTTGCTAAGAAATAAAGATGAAGCTTTTGACATGTTCAAACGCTATAAAACAGAAGTTGAAAATCAAAAGAGTAGGAAAATAAAGGTCCTACGTAGTGACAGAGGAGGAGAATACTTCTCCACTGAATTTTCTAACTTCTGTGAAGAACATGGAATTATTCATCAACAAACTGCGCCATACACACCACAACAAAATGGTTTGGCTGAAAGGAAAAACAGAACTCTGGTTGATATGGTAAATTCTATGTTATTAAATGCTAAATTGCCACTTAATTTGTGGGGAGAAGCATTATTATCTGCATGTCATTTGCACAATAGAATCACTTCAAGGAAAACTAAAGTTTCTCCTTATGAATTATGGAATGGTCGAAAACCTAATCTGCGATATCTAAAGGTGTGGGGGTGTATTGCCTTCTATAGGGTGACTGATCCAAAACGGACTAAACTAGGTCCAAGAGCATTGAAAAGCTTGTTTGTAGGATATGCTGAAAACTCTAAAGCATATAGACTACTAGATTTATCCTCAAACACGATTGTTGAATCAAGGGATGTTGAGTTTATTGAAAATAGATTCAAGGATGATTCAAACGCAAATCAGTCATTAAATCCCAACATTATTCAAACACCAACGGATGTTATTACGCCTTCTACTAGCAGTAAAAGGAAGATAACAAATGAACAGACAGAAATAAGAAGGACACAGAGAATCAGAAAAGAGAAATCTTTTGGTCCAGATTTTATATCATCTCAAGCTATGGCATTCCTTGTAGAAGGAACTCGAGATGAAGTTACTAACAAAATTCCTATAGTACTGAATATAGAAGATGATCCGAAAACATACAAAGAAGCTATAACTTCCAGAGATTCTGCTTTTTGGAAGGAGGCAATTAACGATGAAATGGATTCAATTTTATCAAATAATACTTGGGTATTGGTAGACTTGCCTCAAGGGTCAAAACCTATTGGTTGTAAATGGGTGTTTCGAAGAAAACGTAATAATGATGGTAGCGTGCAAACTTTCAAGGCTAGATTAGTAGCCAAAGGATTTCGGCAAAAGGAAGGAATTGATTTCTTTGATACATATGCTCCGGTTGCAAGAATTACATCAATTCGAGTACTAATAGCATTAGCATCAATCTATCAGTTGCATATCCACCAAATGGATGTCAAAACGGCCTTCCTTAATGGTGAACTTAACGAAGAAGTTTACATGGAACAACCAGAAGGTTTTATCCTTCCTGGGAATGAAAGAAAAGTTTGCAAATTGATAAGATCATTATACGGATTAAAACAAGCACCAAAACAGTGGCATGAGAAATTTGACTCGATTATACTTCAAAATGGCTTCACATATAATAGTGCAGACAAATGTATCTATTCCAAGTTTACAAAGGAATATGGAGTAATCATTTGTTTATATGTAGATGACCTATTAATATTCGGAACTAACATGAAAGGAATACAAGACACCAAGAATTATTTAACTTCAAAATTCAAAATGAAAGATTTAAATGAAGTTGATACAATTCTAGGTATAAAGGTTAGTAAAGATAGTGGGGGCTATGCACTAAATCAGTCACACTATATTCAAAAAGTGCTCCAGAAGTTTGGACATCTAAAAATTAAAGATGCCAGTACCCCAATAGACTCGAGTATAAATCTCAATAAAAATGAAGGAAGATGTATTGCTCAACTCGAATACGCAAGCGCTATTGGAAGTATAATGTATGCAATGCATTGTACAAGACCTGATATAGCATATGCAATATGCAAACTTGCCCGATATACTAGCAATCCTGGTATAGATCATTGGAAAGCAATTGAAAGATTACTTGGTTACCTAAAAAGAACCAATAATTTAGGGCTTGTTTACAATGGATTTCCAAGTGTATTAGAAGGATATACTGATGCAAGTTGGATAACTAGCGCCGGTGATAATAAATCTACTTCGGGTTGGATTTTCACATTAGGTGGAGGTGCTGTTTCTTGGGCATCAAAGAAACAAACTTGTATTTCACACTCCACAATGGAATCAGAATTTATAGCACTTGCTGCCGCAGGAAAGGAGGCAGAATGGCTACGAAATATGTTACTGGATATCAAGTTATGGCCAAAACCAATGCCAGCCATATCATTACGATGTGATAGTCAAGCTACTATGTCACGAGCATATAGTAACATATACAATGGAAAATCAAGACATATAAGTCTTAGACATGAATATGTTAGACAAATAATAAATGATGGAATTATTACTATTGTCTACATAAGATCCAATGATAATTTGGCAGACCCATTCACAAAAGCCTTGACTAGAGAAATGGTAAGATCCACGTCAGTCGGAATGGGACTTAAACCTTGCATTAATCAATGATAGTGGAAACCCAACCTTAATATTAATTAAATTAACTTTAAGGTTTAATGGGTAATAACAAACTATCATATGATTGGGAAGACACTAAGACAAATAGTGTAAACTGTTACATGTTTAAAGAGGCTGAGTTGAATAACTCTTAATAAAGTTCTAGTTAGTCTGGTAACAGAGACATTGAAAAGAAAAAGGAACTTTACCTTTATGAACTTGGAAGTGGTGCCGCTTCCAAACAAGAGTTTATAGGGTTTGCTCTTGTAAAAAGTTCATTAAGCTGGGATGGAGCACATGGCCATAACGGTGCTCACAGGTAGGGAAATTTATTGGTAAATTGAAATTACGTGTGTAGTATTTCCGACTTTATAATCCAACGGAGACTTGGTTTAAGTTAAGACCACCCAGCTCTTCATTAAAGTCTTGAGATACTCACACTAATACGTGGTTTAATCGAATAGATACCACATATGATGCGTAATTTCTAGTTAAGATAAAACTAAACAACATCAATAAAACAATCTAGTGGGGGATTGTTGAGGTAGATTGTTTTAATGAGGAGAACATTAAGTCCCACATCACCAAGTCTTTTGGACTATCCCAAAATATATAACAAAGCCTTGTATATGATATTGTGAATTAAAATGATATGGGCTTGAGTATTGGCTTGGTTGGGTAACATATGGGCTTGGGCCTATAAAATATTTATAGGTCAAAGATTGGGCACTTGGGCACTTGGGGCACGTGGGCGCGTGCGTGACCGTACAGAGGCGAATTGGGCTGAACGCAAACAGTCGCATTTTTTGAATTCGAACAGACGGACGCGTCTGTTTGAATGTGCCTATTCCAGAACGGTCATGCCTCTTTGTCTTTTATAAATACATCTCTTCTCGCCCAGACAGAATGTCTTCTTCTCTCCTCTTGCATACTACATTTTCTGTTTTATCTCCAAACAATAAAAATCCCATTAAACTCACAGGCATTGCCACGCCTCTGGGTTTAGGTTTTGTTGTATCCTGGGAAGCAGTCTGTCGTTCGACCTATTGGCAAACTCAGACGAGTGGGGACAGATATTGCTTTAAGGACAGCGAGCCCGCGCCTCAAAACCGACGACCATTGATTCTGCACTGCAGCGAATATAATCAACAATCTTAAAGCAATATCTGCTATGGAGAACAGTGCAGAATCCGCCTTCAAATTGATGAATCAGGACTTCGTCCGCCTTGACAGAATGGATGGAACAAATTTCACGCGATGGCAGGACAAAATGAAGTTCCTCCTTACTACCCTCAAAGTCTCGTACGTGCTTGATGAAAACCTTCCACCGATTCCTCCTCCAACAGACAAAGATACAGAAGAACTGAAGAAAAAGAGGATGAAACGCGAGGAAGATGAACTGCTGTGCCGAGGCCACATTCTTAATACATTATCCGATCGGTTGTACGATCTCTACACTCCACTGAAGTCGCCAAAAGAAATATGGGATGCGCTCGAAGCAAAGTACAAAACAGAGAAGATCGGAACAGATAAGTTTTTAACGTTACAGTATTTTGAATTTGAAATGAAAGATGATGTCTCTGTTATGGACCAAATGCATGACTTACAAGTTCTGGTTGGAAAACTTGCGGATTTAAAAGTGCAAATTCCAGAATCAATTCAGGTAGGGGCTATTATTGCTAAACTTCCACCTAGTTGGAATAATTATCGTAAAAAGCTCCTACACATGACTGAAGAACTCACGTTGGAACGGATTGGAAAACACATACGGATTGAAGAGGAAAACAGAATCCGTGATGGTGTTTTTCCAATAGCAAACGTGAACAATGTCAATTCTGGAAAGAAGAGGAAGAATGCTCAAAACCAGAACTTTAAGCCAAATAAGAAGACTAAGACGGATGGAAAATCTAATCCAAAGGATAAGAAAAACAAAGCTTGCTATAACTGCGGCAAACTTGGGCACTTCAAACGAGAGTGCAGGGCACCTCCAAAGCAAAAAGGCCAATCTAAAAATGCAAACATGGTTGAGAACGACGAAGTTCAAGAAATCATTGCTATGGTTTCAGATTTGCAGATTGGCATGATAACTGACTTGCACATGGCAATTGCGGAAACAAAATCTTCGGATTGGTGGTTTGATTCTGGTGCAACAGTTCATGTATGCAACAACAAAGGGCTGTTCCAGACCTACACAGAATTGGCAGAACAACAGGAAGTGCTTATGGGAAATGGAAATGGTGCAAAGGTTCTGGGGAAAGGAAATGTGGAGATTCATTTTACTTCCAACAAGAAGATCACTCTCACCAATGTACTTCATGTTCCTGATATTAAAAAGAATCTGGTTTCTGCATCAATCCTATGCAAGAGTGGTGTCAAATCTGTCTTAGAGGCTGATAGTTTAATTCTGTCCAAGAATGGCATGTTTGTGGGTAAAGGTTATGCATGTAATGGGATGTTCAAACTCAGTATTAATGAAATAAATGAATGTTCTGCTTATACTGTTGACTCTTTATCATTATGGCATGCACGTTTAGGGCATTTAAATTATAGATCTTTGAAATATATGTCAAAACATGGTATTATTTCTGTTACTAATGATAAACATGATAAATGCGAGATATGTATACAAGCAAAGATTACAAAGAAACCATTCCCAACAGTTGAAAGAAACTCAGAACTCTTGGATTTAATTCATTCCGATATATGTGAATTAAATGGAATTTTAACCAGAGGTGGAAAAAGGTATTTCATTACCTTTATTGACGATTTTTCTAAATACACACATGTGTATTTGCTAAGAAATAAAGATGAAGCTTTTGACATGTTCAAACGCTATAAAACAGAAGTTGAAAATCAAAAGAGTAGGAAAATAAAGGTCCTACGTAGTGACAGAGGAGGAGAATACTTCTCCACTGAATTTTCTAACTTCTGTGAAGAACATGGAATTATTCATCAACAAACTGCGCCATACACACCACAACAAAATGGTTTGGCTGAAAGGAAAAACAGAACTCTGGTTGATATGGTAAATTCTATGTTATTAAATGCTAAATTGCCACTTAATTTGTGGGGAGAAGCATTATTATCTGCATGTCATTTGCACAATAGAATCACTTCAAGGAAAACTAAAGTTTCTCCTTATGAATTATGGAATGGTCGAAAACCTAATCTGCGATATCTAAAGGTGTGGGGGTGTATTGCCTTCTATAGGGTGACTGATCCAAAACGGACTAAACTAGGTCCAAGAGCATTGAAAAGCTTGTTTGTAGGATATGCTGAAAACTCTAAAGCATATAGACTACTAGATTTATCCTCAAACACGATTGTTGAATCAAGGGATGTTGAGTTTATTGAAAATAGATTCAAGGATGATTCAAACGCAAATCAGTCATTAAATCCCAACATTATTCAAACACCAACGGATGTTATTACGCCTTCTACTAGCAGTAAAAGGAAGATAACAAATGAACAGACAGAAATAAGAAGGACACAGAGAATCAGAAAAGAGAAATCTTTTGGTCCAGATTTTATATCATCTCAAGCTATGGCATTCCTTGTAGAAGGAACTCGAGATGAAGTTACTAACAAAATTCCTATAGTACTGAATATAGAAGATGATCCGAAAACATACAAAGAAGCTATAACTTCCAGAGATTCTGCTTTTTGGAAGGAGGCAATTAACGATGAAATGGATTCAATTTTATCAAATAATACTTGGGTATTGGTAGACTTGCCTCAAGGGTCAAAACCTATTGGTTGTAAATGGGTGTTTCGAAGAAAACGTAATAATGATGGTAGCGTGCAAACTTTCAAGGCTAGATTAGTAGCCAAAGGATTTCGGCAAAAGGAAGGAATTGATTTCTTTGATACATATGCTCCGGTTGCAAGAATTACATCAATTCGAGTACTAATAGCATTAGCATCAATCTATCAGTTGCATATCCACCAAATGGATGTCAAAACGGCCTTCCTTAATGGTGAACTTAACGAAGAAGTTTACATGGAACAACCAGAAGGTTTTATCCTTCCTGGGAATGAAAGAAAAGTTTGCAAATTGATAAGATCATTATACGGATTAAAACAAGCACCAAAACAGTGGCATGAGAAATTTGACTCGATTATACTTCAAAATGGCTTCACATATAATAGTGCAGACAAATGTATCTATTCCAAGTTTACAAAGGAATATGGAGTAATCATTTGTTTATATGTAGATGACCTATTAATATTCGGAACTAACATGAAAGGAATACAAGACACCAAGAATTATTTAACTTCAAAATTCAAAATGAAAGATTTAAATGAAGTTGATACAAATCTAGGTATAAAGGTTAGTAAAGATAGTGGGGGCTATGCACTAAATCAGTCACACTATATTCAAAAAGTGCTCCAGAAGTTTGGACATCTAAAAATTAAAGATGCCAGTACCCCAATAGACTCGAGTATAAATCTCAATAAAAATGAAGGAAGATGTATTGCTCAACTCGAATACGCAAGCGCTATTGGAAGTATAATGTATGCAATGCATTGTACAAGACCTGATATAGCATATGCAATATGCAAACTTGCCCGATATACTAGCAATCCTGGTATAGATCATTGGAAAGCAATTGAAAGATTACTTGGTTACCTAAAAAGAACCAATAATTTAGGGCTTGTTTACAATGGATTTCCAAGTGTATTAGAAGGATATACTGATGCAAGTTGGATAACTAGCGCCGGTGATAATAAATCTACTTCGGGTTGGATTTTCACATTAGGTGGAGGTGCTGTTTCTTGGGCATCAAAGAAACAAACTTGTATTTCACACTCCACAATGGAATCAGAATTTATAGCACTTGCTGCCGCAGGAAAGGAGGCAGAATGGCTACGAAATATGTTACTGGATATCAAGTTATGGCCAAAACCAATGCCAGCCATATCATTACGATGTGATAGTCAAGCTACTATGTCACGAGCATATAGTAACATATACAATGGAAAATCAAGACATATAAGTCTTAGACATGAATATGTTAGACAAATAATAAATGATGGAATTATTACTATTGTCTACATAAGATCCAATGATAATTTGGCAGACCCATTCACAAAAGCCTTGACTAGAGAAATGGTAAGATCCACGTCAGTCGGAATGGGACTTAAACCTTGCATTAATCAATGATAGTGGAAACCCAACCTTAATATTAATTAAATTAACTTTAAGGTTTAATGGGTAATAACAAACTATCATATGATTGGGAAGACACTAAGACAAATAGTGTAAACTGTTACATGTTTAAAGAGGCTGAGTTGAATAACTCTTAATAAAGTTCTAGTTAGTCTGGTAACAGAGACATTGAAAAGAAAAAGGAACTTTACCTTTATGAACTTGGAAGTGGTGCCGCTTCCAAACAAGAGTTTATAGGGTTTGCTCTTGTAAAAAGTTCATTAAGCTGGGATGGAGCACATGGCCATAACGGTGCTCACAGGTAGGGAAATTTATTGGTAAATTGAAATTACGTGTGTAGTATTTCCGACTTTATAATCCAACGGAGACTTGGTTTAAGTTAAGACCACCCAGCTCTTCATTAAAGTCTTGAGATACTCACACTAATACGTGGTTTAATCGAATAGATACCACATATGATGCGTAATTTCTAGTTAAGATAAAACTAAACAACATCAATAAAACAATCTAGTGGGGGATTGTTGAGGTAGATTGTTTTAATGAGGAGAACATTAAGTCCCACATCACCAAGTCTTTTGGACTATCCCAAAATATATAACAAAGCCTTGTATATGATATTGTGAATTAAAATGATATGGGCTTGAGTATTGGCTTGGTTGGGTAACATATGGGCTTGGGCCTATAAAATATTTATAGGTCAAAGATTGGGCACTTGGGCACTTGGGGCACGTGGGCGCGTGCGTGACCGTACAGAGGCGAATTGGGCTGAACGCAAACAGTCGCATTTTTTGAATTCGAACAGACGGACGCGTCTGTTTGAATGTGCCTATTCCAGAACGGTCATGCCTCTTTGTCTTTTATAAATACATCTCTTCTCGCCCAGACAGAATATCTTCTTCTCTCCTCTTGCATACTACATTTTCTGTTTTATCTCCAAACAATAAAAATCCCATTAAACTCACAGGCATTGCCACGCCTCTGGGTTTAGGTTTTGTTGTATCCTGGGAAGCAGTCTGTCGTTCGACCTATTGGCAAACTCAGACGAGTGGGGACAGATATTGCTTTAAGGACAGCGAGCCCGCGCCTCAAAACCGACGACCATTGATTCTGCACTGCAGCGAATATAATCAACAATCTTAAAGCAATATCTGCTATGGAGAACAGTGCAGAATCCGCCTTCAAACTGATGAATCAGGACTTCGTCCGCCTTGACAGAATGGATGGAACAAATTTCACGCGATGGCAGGACAAAATGAAGTTCCTCCTTACTACCCTCAAAGTCTCGTACGTGCTTGATGAAAACCTTCCACCGATTCCTCCTCCAACAGACAAAGATACAGAAGAACTGAAGAAAAAGAGGATGAAACGCGAGGAAGATGAACTGCTGTGCCGAGGCCACATTCTTAATACATTATCCGATCGGTTGTACGATCTCTACACTCCACTGAAGTCGCCAAAAGAAATATGGGATGCGCTCGAAGCAAAGTACAAAACAGAGAAGATCGGAACAGATAAGTTTTTAACGTTACAGTATTTTGAATTTGAAATGAAAGATGATGTCTCTGTTATGGACCAAATGCATGACTTACAAGTTCTGGTTGGAAAACTTGCGGATTTAAAAGTGCAAATTCCAGAATCAATTCAGGTAGGGGCTATTATTGCTAAACTTCCACCTAGTTGGAATAATTATCGTAAAAAGCTCCTACACATGACTGAAGAACTCACGTTGGAACGGATTGGAAAACACATACGGATTGAAGAGGAAAACAGAATCCGTGATGGTGTTTTTCCAATAGCAAACGTGAACAATGTCAATTCTGGAAAGAAGAGGAAGAATGCTCAAAACCAGAACTTTAAGCCAAATAAGAAGACTAAGGCGGATGGCAAATCTAATCCAAAGGATAAGAAAAACAAAGCTTGCTATAACTGCGGCAAACTTGGGCACTTCAAACGAGAGTGCAGGGCACCTCCAAAGCAGAAAGGCCAATCTAAAAATGCAAACATGGTTGAGAACGACGAAGTTCAAGAAATCATTGCTATGGTTTCATATTTGCAGATTGGCATGATAACTGACTTGCACATGGCAATTGCGGAAACAAAATCTTCGGATTGGTGGTTTGATTCTGGTGCAACAGTTCATGTATGCAACAACAAAGGGCTGTTCAAGACCTACACAGAATTGGCAGAACAACAGGAAGTGCTTATGGGAAATGGAAATGGTGCAAAGGTTCTGGGGAAAGGAAATGTGGAGATTCATTTTACTTCCAACAAGAAGATCACTCTCACCAATGTACTTCATGTTCCTGATATTAAAAAGAATCTGGTTTCTGCATCAATCCTATGCAAGAGTGGTGTCAAATCTGTCTTAGAGGCTGATAGTTTAATTCTGTCCAAGAATGGCATGTTTGTGGGTAAAGGTTATGCATGTAATGGGATGTTCAAACTCAGTATTAATGAAATAAATGAATGTTCTGCTTATACTGTTGACTCTTTATCATTATGGCATGCACGTTTAGGGCATTTAAATTATAGATCTTTGAAATATATGTCAAAACATGGTATTATTTCTGTTACTAATGATAAACATGATAAATGCGAGATATGTATACAAGCAAAGATTACAAAGAAACCATTCCCAACAGTTGAAAGAAACTCAGAACTCTTGGATTTAATTCATTCCGATATATGTGAATTAAATGGAATTTTAACCAGAGGTGGAAAAAGGTATTTCATTACCTTTATTGACGATTTTTCTAAATACACACATGTGTATTTGCTAAGAAATAAAGATGAAGCTTTTGACATGTTCAAACGCTATAAAACAGAAGTTGAAAATCAAAAGAGTAGGAAAATAAAGGTCCTACGTAGTGACAGAGGAGGAGAATACTTCTCCACTGAATTTTCTAACTTCTGTGAAGAACATGGAATTATTCATCAACAAACTGCGCCATACACACCACAACAAAATGGTTTGGCTGAAAGGAAAAACAGAACTCTGGTTGATATGGTAAATTCTATGTTATTAAATGCTAAATTGCCACTTAATTTGTGGGGAGAAGCATTATTATCTGCATGTCATTTGCACAATAGAATCACTTCAAGGAAAACTAAAGTTTCTCCTTATGAATTATGGAATGGTCGAAAACCTAATCTGCGATATCTAAAGGTGTGGGGGTGTATTGCCTTCTATAGGGTGACTGATCCAAAACGGACTAAACTAGGTCCAAGAGGATTGAAAAGCTTGTTTGTAGGATATGCTGAAAACTCTAAAGCATATAGACTACTAGATTTATCCTCAAACACGATTGTTGAATCAAGGGATGTTGAGTTTATTGAAAATAGATTCAAGGATGATTCAAACGCAAATCAGTCATTAAATCCCAACATTATTCAAACACCAACGGATGTTATTACGCCTTCTACTAGCAGTAAAAGGAAGATAACAAATGAACAGACAGAAATAAGAAGGACACAGAGAATCAGAAAAGAGAAATCTTTTGGTCCAGATTTTATATCATCTCAAGCTATGGCATTCCTTGTAGAAGGAACTCGAGATGAAGTTACTAACAAAATTCCTATAGTACTGAATATAGAAGATGATCCGAAAACATACAAAGAAGCTATAACTTCCAGAGATTCTGCTTTTTGGAAGGAGGCAATTAACGATGAAATGGATTCAATTTTATCAAATAATACTTGGGTATTGGTAGACTTGCCTCAAGGGTCAAAACCTATTGGTTGTAAATGGGTGTTTCGAAGAAAACGTAATAATGATGGTAGCGTGCAAACTTTCAAGGCTAGATTAGTAGCCAAAGGATTTCGGCAAAAGGAAGGAATTGATTTCTTTGATACATATGCTCCGGTTGCAAGAATTACATCAATTCGAGTACTAATAGCATTAGCATCAATCTATCAGTTGCATATCCACCAAATGGATGTCAAAACGGCCTTCCTTAATGGTGAACTTAACGAAGAAGTTTACATGGAACAACCAGAAGGTTTTATCCTTCCTGGGAATGAAAGAAAAGTTTGCAAATTGATAAGATCATTATACGGATTAAAACAAGCACCAAAACAGTGGCATGAGAAATTTGACTCGATTATACTCCAAAATGGCTTCACATATAATAGTGCAGACAAATGTATCTATTCCAAGTTTACAAAGGAATATGGAGTAATCATTTGTTTATATGTAGATGACCTATTAATATTCGGAACTAACATGAAAGGAATACAAGACACCAAGAATTATTTAACTTCAAAATTCAAAATGAAAGATTTAAATGAAGTTGATACAATTCTAGGTATAAAGGTTAGTAAAGATAGTGGGGGCTATGCACTAAATCAGTCACACTATATTCAAAAAGTGCTCCAGAAGTTTGGACATCTAAAAATTAAAGATGCCAGTACCCCAATAGACTCGAGTATAAATCTCAATAAAAATGAAGGAAGATGTATTGCTCAACTCGAATACGCAAGCGCTATTGGAAGTATAATGTATGCAATGCATTGTACAAGACCTTATATAGCATATGCAATATGCAAACTTGCCCGATATACTAGCAATCCTGGTATAGATCATTGGAAAGCAATTGAAAGATTACTTGGTTACCTAAAAAGAACCAATAATTTAGGGCTTGTTTACAATGGATTTCCAAGTGTATTAGAAGGATATACTGATGCAAGTTGGATAACTAGCGCCGGTGATAATAAATCTACTTCGGGTTGGATTTTCACATTAGGTGGAGGTGCTGTTTCTTGGGCATCAAAGAAACAAACTTATATTTCACACTCCACAATGGAATCAGAATTTATAGCACTTGCTGCCGCAGGAAAGGAGGCAGAATGGCTACGAAATATGTTACTGGATATCAAGTTATGGCCAAAACCAATGCCAGCCATATCATTACGATGTGATAGTCAAGCTACTATGTCACGAGCATATAGTAACATATACAATGGAAAATCAAGACATATAAGTCTTAGACATGAATATGTTAGACAAATAATAAATGATGGAATTATTACTATTGTCTACATAAGATCCAATGATAATTTGGCAGACCCATTCACAAAAGCCTTGACTAGAGAAATGGTAAGATCCACGTCAGTCGGAATGGGACTTAAACCTTGCATTAATCAATGATAGTGGAAACCCAACCTTAATATTAATTAAATTAACTTTAAGGTTTAATGGGTAATAACAAACTATCATATGATTGGGAAGACACTAAGACAAATAGTGTAAACTGTTACATGTTTAAAGAGGCTGAGTTGAATAACTCTTAATAAAGTTCTAGTTAGTCTGGTAACAGAGACATTGAAAAGAAAAAGGAACTTTACCTTTATGAACTTGGAAGTGGTGCCGCTTCCAAACAAGAGTTTATAGGGTTTGCTCTTGTAAAAAGTTCATTAAGCTGGGATGGAGCACATGGCCATAACGGTGCTCACAGGTAGGGAAATTTATTGGTAAATTGAAATTACGTGTGTAGTATTTCCGACTTTATAATCCAACGGAGACTTGGTTTAAGTTAAGACCACCCAGCTCTTTATTAAAGTCTTGAGATACTCACACTAATACGTTGTTTAATCGAATAGATACCACATATGATGCGTAATTTCTAGTTAAGATAAAACTAAACAACATCAATAAAACAATCTAGTGGGGGATTGTTGAGGTAGATTGTTTTAATGAGGAGAACATTAAGTCCCACATCACCAAGTCTTTTGGACTATCCCAAAATATATAACAAAGCCTTGTATATGATATTGTGAATTAAAATGATATGGGCTTGAGTATTGGCTTGGTTGGGTAACATATGGGCTTGGGCCTATAAAATATTTATAGGTCAAAGATTGGGCACTTGGGCACTTGGGGCACGTGGGCGCGTGCGTGACCGTACAGAGGCGAATTGGGCTGAACGCAAACAGTCGCATTTTTTGAATTCGAACAGACGGACGCGTCTGTTTGAATGTGCCTATTCCAGAACGGTCATGCCTCTTTGTCTTTTATAAATACATCTCTTCTCGCCCAGACAGAATATCTTCTTCTCTCCTCTTGCATACTACATTTTCTGTTTTATCTCCAAACAATAAAAATCCCATTAAACTCACAGGCATTGCCACGCCTCTGGGTTTAGGTTTTGTTGTATCCTGGGAAGCAGTCTGTCGTTCGACCTATTGGCAAACTCAGACGAGTGGGGACAGATATTGCTTTAAGGACAGCGAGCCCGCGCCTCAAAACCGACGACCATTGATTCTGCACTGCAGCGAATATAATCAACAATCTTAAAGCAATATCTGCTATGGAGAACAGTGCAGAATCCGCCTTCAAATTGATGAATCAGGACTTCGTCCGCCTTGACAGAATGGATGGAACAAATTTCACGCGATGGCAGGACAAAATGAAGTTCCTCCTTACTACCCTCAAAGTCTCGTACGTGCTTGATGAAAACCTTCCACCGATTCCTCCTCCAACAGACAAAGATACAGAAGAACTGAAGAAAAAGAGGATGAAACGCGAGGAAGATGAACTGCTGTGCCGAGGCCACATTCTTAATACATTATCCGATCGGTTGTACGATCTCTACACTCCACTGAAGTCGCCAAAAGAAATATGGGATGCGCTCGAAGAAAAGTACAAAACAGAGAAGATCGGAACAGATAAGTTTTTAACGTTACAGTATTTTGAATTTGAAATGAAAGATGATGTCTCTGTTATGGACCAAATGCATGACTTACAAGTTCTGGTTGGAAAACTTGCGGATTTAAAAGTGCAAATTCCAGAATCAATTCAGGTAGGGGCTATTATTGCTAAACTTCCACCTAGTTGGAATAATTATTGTAAAAAGCTCCTACACATGACTGAAGAACTCACGTTGGAACGGATTGGAAAACACATACGGATTGAAGAGGAAAACAGAATCCGTGATGGTGTTTTTCCAATAGCAAACGTGAACAATGTCAATTCTGGAAAGAAGAGGAAGAATGCTCAAAACCAGAACTTTAAGCCAAATAAGAAGACTAAGACGGATGGCAAATCTAATCCAAAGGATAAGAAAAACAAAGCTTGCTATAACTGCGGCAAACTTGGGCACTTCAAACGAGAGTGCAGGGCACCTCCAAAGCAAAAAGGCCAATCTAAAAATGCAAACATGGTTGAGAACGACGAAGTTCAAGAAATCATTGCTATGGTTTCAAATTTGCAGATTGGCATGATAACTGACTTGCACATGGCAATTGCGGAAACAAAATCTTCGGATTGGTGGTTTGATTCTGGTGCAACAGTTCATGTATGCAACAACAAAGGGCTGTTCAAGACCTACACAGAATTGGCAGAACAACAGGAAGTGCTTATGGGAAATGGAAATGGTGCAAAGGTTCTGGGGAAAGGAAATGTGGAGATTCATTTTACTTCCAACAAGAAGATCACTCTCACCAATGTACTTCATGTTCCTGATATTAAAAAGAATCTGGTTTCTGCATCAATCCTATGCAAGAGTGGTGTCAAATCTGTCTTAGAGGCTGATAGTTTAATTCTGTCCAAGAATGGCATGTTTGTGGGTAAAGGTTATGCATGTAATGGGATGTTCAAACTCAGTATTAATGAAATAAATGAATGTTCTGCTTATACTGTTGACTCTTTATCATTATGGCATGCACGTTTAGGGCATTTAAATTATAGATCTTTGAAATATATGTCAAAACATGGTATTATTTCTGTTACTAATGATAAACATGATAAATGCGAGATATGTATACAAGCAAAGATTACAAAGAAACCATTCCCAACAGTTGAAAGAAACTCAGAACTCTTGGATTTAATTCATTCCGATATATGTGAATTAAATGGAATTTTAACCAGAGGTGGAAAAAGGTATTTCATTACCTTTATTGACGATTTTTCTAAATACACACATGTGTATTTGCTAAGAAATAAAGATGAAGCTTTTGACATGTTCAAACGCTATAAAACAGAAGTTGAAAATCAAAAGAGTAGGAAAATAAAGGTCCTACGTAGTGACAGAGGAGGAGAATACTTCTCCACTGAATTTTCTAACTTCTGTGAAGAACATGGAATTATTCATCAACAAACTGCGCCATACACACCACAACAAAATGGTTTGGCTGAAAGGAAAAACAGAACTCTGGTTGATATGGTAAATTCTATGTTATTAAATGCTAAATTGCCACTTAATTTGTGGGGAGAAGCATTATTATCTGCATGTCATTTGCACAATAGAATCACTTCAAGGAAAACTAAAGTTTCTCCTTATGAATTATGGAATGGTCGAAAACCTAATCTGCGATATCTAAAGGTGTGGGGGTGTATTGCCTTCTATAGGGTGACTGATCCAAAACGGACTAAACTAGGTCCAAGAGCATTGAAAAGCTTGTTTGTAGGATATGCTGAAAACTCTAAAGCATATAGACTACTAGATTTATCCTCAAACACGATTGTTGAATCAAGGGATGTTGAGTTTATTGAAAATAGATTCAAGGATGATTCAAACGCAAATCAGTCATTAAATCCCAACATTATTCAAACACCAACGGATGTTATTACGCCTTCTACTAGCAGTAAAAGGAAGATAACAAATGAACAGACAGAAATAAGAAGGACACAGAGAATCAGAAAAGAGAAATCTTTTGGTCCAGATTTTATATCATCTCAAGCTATGGCATTCCTTGTAGAAGGAACTCGAGATGAAGTTACTAACAAAATTCCTATAGTACTGAATATAGAAGATGATCCGAAAACATACAAAGAAGCTATAACTTCCAGAGATTCTGCTTTTTGGAAGGAGGCAATTAACGATGAAATGGATTCAATTTTATCAAATAATACTTGGGTATTGGTAGACTTGCCTCAAGGGTCAAAACCTATTGGTTGTAAGTGGGTGTTTCGAAGAAAACGTAATAATGATGGTAGCGTGCAAACTTTCAAGGCTAGATTAGTAGCCAAAGGATTTCGGCAAAAGGAAGGAATTGATTTCTTTGATACATATGCTCTGGTTGCAAGAATTACATCAATTCGAGTACTAATAGCATTAGCATCAATCTATCAGTTGCATATCCACCAAATGGATGTCAAAACGGCCTTCCTTAATGGTGAACTTAACGAAGAAGTTTACATGGAACAACCAGAAGGTTTTATCCTTCCTGGGAATGAAAGAAAAGTTTGCAAATTGATAAGATCATTATACGGATTAAAACAAGCACCAAAACAGTGGCATGAGAAATTTGACTCGATTATACTTCAAAATGGCTTCACATATAATAGTGCAGACAAATGTATCTATTCCAAGTTTACAAAGGAATATGGAGTAATCATTTGTTTATATGTAGATGACCTATTAATATTCGGAACTAACATGAAAGGAATACAAGACACCAAGAATTATTTAACTTCAAAATTCAAAATGAAAGATTTAAATGAAGTTGATACAAATCTAGGTATAAAGGTTAGTAAAGATAGTGGGGGCTATGCACTAAATCAGTCACACTATATTCAAAAAGTGCTCCAGAAGTTTGGGCATCTAAAAATTAAAGATGCCAGTACCCCAATAGACTCGAGTATAAATCTCAATAAAAATGAAGGAAGATGTATTGCTCAACTCGAATACGCAAGCGCTATTGGAAGTATAATGTATGCAATGCATTGTACAAGACCTGATATAGCATATGCAATATGCAAACTTGCCCGATATACTAGCAATCCTGGTATAGATCATTGGAAAGCAATTGAAAGATTACTTGGTTACCTAAAAAGAACCAATAATTTAGGGCTTGTTTACAATGGATTTCCAAGTGTATTAGAAGGATATACTGATGCAAGTTGGATAACTAGCGCCGGTGATAATAAATCTACTTCGGGTTGGATTTTCACATTAGGTGGAGGTGCTGTTTCTTGGGCATCAAAGAAACAAACTTGTATTTCACACTCCACAATGGAATCAGAATTTATAGCACTTGCTGCCGCAGGAAAGGAGGCAGAATGGCTACGAAATATGTTACTGGATATCAAGTTATGGCCAAAACCAATGCCAGCCATATCATTACGATGTGATAGTCAAGCTACTATGTCACGAGCATATAGTAACATATACAATGGAAAATCAAGACATATAAGTCTTAGACATGAATATGTTAGACAAATAATAAATGATGGAATTATTACTATTGTCTACATAAGATCCAATGATAATTTGGCAGACCCATTCACAAAAGCCTTGACTAGAGAAATGGTAAGATCCACGTCAGTCGGAATGGGACTTAAACCTTGCATTAATCAATGATAGTGGAAACCCAACCTTAATATTAATTAAATTAACTTTAAGGTTTAATGGGTAATAACAAACTATCATATGATTGGGAAGACACTAAGACAAATAGTGTAAACTGTTACATGTTTAAAGAGGCTGAGTTGAATAACTCTTAATAAAGTTCTAGTTAGTCTGGTAACAGAGACATTGAAAAGAAAAAGGAACTTTACCTTTATGAACTTGGAAGTGGTGCCGCTTCCAAACAAGAGTTTATAGGGTTTGCTCTTGTAAAAAGTTCATTAAGCTGGGATGGAGCACATGGCCATAACGGTGCTCACAGGTAGGGAAATTTATTGGTAAATTGAAATTACGTGTGTAGTATTTCCGACTTTATAATCCAACGGAGACTTGGTTTAAGTTAAGACCACCCAGCTCTTCATTAAAGTCTTGAGATACTCACACTAATACGTGGTTTAATCGAATAGATACCACATATGATGCGTAATTTCTAGTTAAGATAAAACTAAACAACATCAATAAAACAATCTAGTGGGGGATTGTTGAGGTAGATTGTTTTAATGAGGAGAACATTAAGTCCCACATCACCAAGTCTTTTGGACTATCCCAAAATATATAACAAAGCCTTGTATATGATATTGTGAATTAAAATGATATGGGCTTGAGTATTGGCTTGGTTGGGTAACATATGGGCTTGGGCCTATAAAATATTTATAGGTCAAAGATTGGGCACTTGGGCACTTGGGGCACGTGGGCGCGTGCGTGACCGTACAGAGGCGAATTGGGCTGAACGCAAACAGTCGCATTTTTTGAATTCGAACAGACGGACGCGTCTGTTTGAATGTGCCTATTCCAGAACGGTCATGCCTCTTTGTCTTTTATAAATACATCTCTTCTCGCCCAGACAGAATATCTTCTTCTCTCCTCTTGCATACTACATTTTCTGTTTTATCTCCAAACAATAAAAATCCCATTAAACTCACAGGCATTGCCACGCCTCTGGGTTTAGGTTTTGTTGTATCCTGGGAAGCAGTCTGTCGTTCGACCTATTGGCAAACTCAGACGAGTGGGGACAGATATTGCTTTAAGGACAGCGAGCCCGCGCCTCAAAACCGACGACCATTGATTCTGCACTGCAGCGAATATAATCAACAATCTTAAAGCAATATCTGCTATGGAGAACAATGCAGAATCCGCCTTCAAATTGATGAATCAGGACTTCGTCCGCCTTGACAGAATGGATGGAACAAATTTCACGCGATGGCAGGACAAAATGAAGTTCCTCCTTACTACCCTCAAAGTCTCGTACGTGCTTGATGAAAACCTTCCACCGATTCCTCCTCCAACAGACAAAGATACAGAAGAACTGAAGAAAAAGAGGATGAAACGCGAGGAAGATGAACTGCTGTGCCGAGGCCACATTCTTAATACATTATCCGATCGGTTGTACGATCTCTACACTCCACTGAAGTCGCCAAAATAAATATGGGATGCGCTCGAAGCAAAGTACAAAACAGAGAAGATCGGAACAGATAAGTTTTTAACGTTACAGTATTTTGAATTTGAAATGAAAGATGATGTCTCTGTTATGGACCAAATGCATGACTTACAAGTTCTGGTTGGAAAACTTGCGGATTTAAAAGTGCAAATTCCAGAATCAATTCAGGTAGGGGCTATTATTGCTAAACTTCCACCTAGTTGGAATAATTATCGTAAAAAGCTCCTACACATGACTGAAGAACTCACGTTGGAACGGATTGGAAAACACATACGGATTGAAGAGGAAAACAGAATCCGTGATGGTGTTTTTCCAATAGCAAACGTGAACAATGTCAATTCTGGAAAGAAGAGGAAGAATGCTCAAAACCAGAACTTTAAGCCAAATAAGAAGACTAAGACGGATGGCAAATCTAATCCAAAGGATAAGAAAAACAAAGCTTGCTATAACTGCGGCAAACTTGGGCACTTCAAACGAGAGTGCAGGGCACCTCCAAAGCAAAAAGGGCAATCTAAAAATGCAAACATGGTTGAGAACGACGAAGTTCAAGAAATCATTGCTATGGTTTCAGATTTGCAGATTGGCATGATAACTGACTTGCACATGGCAATTGCGGAAACAAAATCTTCGGATTGGTGGTTTGATTCTGGTGCAACAGTTCATGTATGCAACAACAAAGGGCTGTTCAAGACCTACACAGAATTGGCAGAACAACAGGAAGTGCTTATGGGAAATGGAAATGGTGCAAAGGTTCTGGGGAAAGGAAATGTGGAGATTCATTTTACTTCCAACAAGAAGATCACTCTCACCAATGTACTTCATGTTCCTGATATTAAAAAGAATCTGGTTTCTGCATCAATCCTATGCAAGAGTGGTGTCAAATCTGTCTTAGAGGCTGATAGTTTAATTCTGTCCAAGAATGGCATGTTTGTGGGTAAAGGTTATGCATGTAATGGGATGTTCAAACTCAGTATTAATGAAATAAATGAATGTTCTGCTTATACTGTTGACTCTTTATCATTATGGCATGCACGTTTAGGGCATTTAAATTATAGATCTTTGAAATATATGTCAAAACATGGTATTATTTCTGTTACTAATGATAAACATGATAAATGCGAGATATGTATACAAGCAAAGATTACAAAGAAACCATTCCCAACAGTTGAAAGAAACTCAGAACTCTTGGATTTAATTCATTCCGATATATGTGAATTAAATGGAATTTTAACCAGAGGTGGAAAAAGGTATTTCATTACCTTTATTGACGATTTTTCTAAATACACACATGTGTATTTGCTAAGAAATAAAGATGAAGCTTTTGACATGTTCAAACGCTATAAAACAGAAGTTGAAAATCAAAAGAGTAGGAAAATAAAGGTCCTACGTAGTGACAGAGGAGGAGAATACTTCTCCACTGAATTTTCTAACTTCTGTGAAGAACATGGAATTATTCATCAACAAACTGCGCCATACACACCACAACAAAATGGTTTGGCTGAAAGGAAAAACAGAACTCTGGTTGATATGGTAAATTCTATGTTATTAAATGCTAAATTGCCACTTAATTTGTGGGGAGAAGCATTATTATCTGCATGTCATTTGCACAATAGAATCACTTCAAGGAAAACTAAAGTTTCTCCTTATGAATTATGGAATGGTCGAAAACCTAATCTGCGATATCTAAAGGTGTGGGGGTGTATTGCCTTCTATAGGGTGACTGATCCAAAACGGACTAAACTAGGTCCAAGAGCATTGAAAAGCTTGTTTGTAGGATATGCTGAAAACTCTAAAGCATATAGACTACTAGATTTATCCTCAAACACGATTGTTGAATCAAGGGATGTTGAGTTTATTGAAAATAGATTCAAGGATGATTCAAACGCAAATCAGTCATTAAATCCCAACATTATTCAAACACCAACGGATGTTATTACGCCTTCTACTAGCAGTAAAAGGAAGATAACAAATGAACAGACAGAAATAAGAAGGACACAGAGAATCAGAAAAGAGAAATCTTTTGGTCCAGATTTTATATCATCTCAAGCTATGGCATTCCTTGTAGAAGGAACTCGAGATGAAGTTACTAACAAAATTCCTATAGTACTGAATATAGAAGATGATCCGAAAACATACAAAGAAGCTATAACTTCCAGAGATTCTGCTTTTTGGAAGGAGGCAATTAACGATGAAATGGATTCAATTTTATCAAATAATACTTGGGTATTGGTAGACTTGCCTCAAGGGTCAAAACCTATTGGTTGTAAATGGGTGTTTCGAAGAAAACGTAATAATGATGGTAGCGTGCAAACTTTCAAGGCTAGATTAGTAGCCAAAGGATTTCGGCAAAAGGAAGGAATTGATTTCTTTGATACATATGCTCCGGTTGCAAGAATTACATCAATTCGAGTACTAATAGCATTAGCATCAATCTATCAGTTGCATATCCACCAAATGGATGTCAAAACGGCCTTCCTTAATGGTGAACTTAACGAAGAAGTTTACATGGAACAACCAGAAGGTTTTATCCTTCCTGGGAATGAAAGAAAAGTTTGCAAATTGATAAGATCATTATACGGATTAAAACAAGCACCAAAACAGTGGCATGAGAAATTTGACTCGATTATACTTCAAAATGGCTTCACATATAATAGTGCAGACAAATGTATCTATTCCAAGTTTACAAAGGAATATGGAGTAATCATTTGTTTATATGTAGATGACCTATTAATATTCGGAACTAACATGAAAGGAATACAAGACACCAAGAATTATTTAACTTCAAAATTCAAAATGAAAGATTTAAATGAAGTTGATACAAATCTAGGTATAAAGGTTAGTAAAGATAGTGGGGGCTATGCACTAAATCAGTCACACTATATTCAAAAAGTGCTCCAGAAGTTTGGACATCTAAAAATTAAAGATGCCAGTACCCCAATAGACTCGAGTATAAATCTCAATAAAAATGAAGGAAGATGTATTGCTCAACTCGAATACGCAAGCGCTATTGGAAGTATAATGTATGCAATGCATTGTACAAGACCTTATATAGCATATGCAATATGCAAACTTGCCCGATATACTAGCAATCCTGGTATAGATCATTGGAAAGCAATTGAAAGATTACTTGGTTACCTAAAAAGAACCAATAATTTAGGGCTTGTTTACAATGGATTTCCAAGTGTATTAGAAGGATATACTGATGCAAGTTGGATAACTAGCGCCGGTGATAATAAATCTACTTCGGGTTGGATTTTCACATTAGGTGGAGGTGCTGTTTCTTGGGCATCAAAGAAACAAACTTGTATTTCACACTCCACAATGGAATCAGAATTTATAGCACTTGCTGCCGCAGGAAAGGAGGCAGAATGGCTACGAAATATGTTACTGGATATCAAGTTATGGCCAAAACCAATGCCAGCCATATCATTACGATGTGATAGTCAAGCTACTATGTCACGAGCATATAGTAACATATACAATGGAAAATCAAGACATATAAGTCTTAGACATGAATATGTTAGACAAATAATAAATGATGGAATTATTACTATTGTCTACATAAGATCCAATGATAATTTGGCAGACCCATTCACAAAAGCCTTGACTAGAGAAATGGTAAGATCCACGTCAGTCGGAATGGGACTTAAACCTTGCATTAATCAATGATAGTGGAAACCCAACCTTAATATTAATTAAATTAACTTTAAGGTTTAATGGGTAATAACAAACTATCATATGATTGGGAAGACACTAAGACAAATAGTGTAAACTGTTACATGTTTAAAGAGGCTGAGTTGAATAACTCTTAATAAAGTTCTAGTTAGTCTGGTAACAGAGACATTGAAAAGAAAAAGGAACTTTACCTTTATGAACTTGGAAGTGGTGCCGCTTCCAAACAAGAGTTTATAGGGTTTGCTCTTGTAAAAAGTTCATTAAGCTGGGATGGAGCACATGGCCATAACGGTGCTCACAGGTAGGGAAATTTATTGGTAAATTGAAATTACGTGTGTAGTATTTCCGACTTTATAATCCAACGGAGACTTGGTTTAAGTTAAAACCACCCAGCTCTTCATTAAAGTCTTGAGATACTCACACTAATACGTGGTTTAATCGAATAGATACCACATATGATGCGTAATTTCTAGTTAAGATAAAACTAAACAACATCAATAAAACAATCTAGTGGGGGATTGTTGAGGTAGATTGTTTTAATGAGGAGAACATTAAGTCCCACATCACCAAGTCTTTTGGACTATCCCAAAATATATAACAAAGCCTTGTATATGATATTGTGAATTAAAATGATATGGGCTTGAGTATTGGCTTGGTTGGGTAACATATGGGCTTGGGCCTATAAAATATTTATAGGTCAAAGATTGGGCACTTGGGCACTTGGGGCACGTGGGCGCGTGCGTGACCGTACAGAGGCGAATTGGGCTGAACGCAAACAGTCGCATTTTTTGAATTCGAACAGACGGACGCGTCTGTTTGAATGTGCCTATTCCAGAACGGTCATGCCTCTTTGTCTTTTATAAATACATCTCTTCTCGCCCAGACAGAATATCTTCTTCTCTCCTCTTGCATACTACATTTTCTGTTTTATCTCCAAACAATAAAAATCCCATTAAACTCACAGGCATTGCCACGCCTCTGGGTTTAGGTTTTGTTGTATCCTGGGAAGCAGTCTGTCGTTCGACCTATTGGCAAACTCAGACGAGTGGGGACAGATATTGCTTTAAGGACAGCGAGCCCGCGCCTCAAAACCGACGACCATTGATTCTGCACTGCAGCGAATATAATCAACAATCTTAAAGCAATATCTGCTATGGAGAACAGTGCAGAATCCGCCTTCAAATTGATGAATCAGGACTTCGTCCGCCTTGACAGAATGGATGGAACAAATTTCACGCGATGGCAGGACAAAATGAAGTTCCTCCTTACTACCCTCAAAGTCTCGTACGTGCTTGATGAAAACCTTCCACCGATTCCTCCTCCAACAGACAAAGATACAGAAGAACTGAAGAAAAAGAGGATGAAACGCGAGGAAGATGAACTGCTGTGCCGAGGCCACATTCTTAATACATTATCCGATCGGTTGTACGATCTCTACACTCCACTGAAGTCGCCAAAAGAAATATGGGATGCGCTCGAAGCAAAGTACAAAACAGAGAAGATCGGAACAGATAAGTTTTTAACGTTACAGTATTTTGAATTTGAAATGAAAGATGATGTCTCTGTTATGGACCAAATGCATGACTTACAAGTTCTGGTTGGAAAACTTGCGGATTTAAAAGTGCAAATTCCAGAATCAATTCAGGTAGGGGCTATTATTGCTAAACTTCCACCTAGTTGGAATAATTATCGTAAAAAGCTCCTACACATGACTGAAGAACTCACATTGGAACGGATTGGAAAACACATACGGATTGAAGAGGAAAACAGAATCCGTGATGGTGTTTTTCCAATAGCAAACGTGAACAATGTCAATTCTGGAAAGAAGAGGAAGAATGCTCAAAACCAGAACTTTAAGCCAAATAAGAAGACTAAGACGGATGGCAAATCTAATCCAAAGGATAAGAAAAACAAAGCTTGCTATAACTGCGGCAAACTTGGGCACTTCAAACGAGAGTGCAGGGCACCTCCAAAGCAAAAAGGCCAATCTAAAAATGCAAACATGGTTGAGAACGACGAAGTTCAAGAAATCATTGCTATGGTTTCAGATTTGCAGATTGGCATGATAACTGACTTGCACATGGCAATTGCGGAAACAAAATCTTCGGATTGGTGGTTTGATTCTGGTGCAACAGTTCATGTATGCAACAACAAAGGGCTGTTCAAGACCTACACAGAATTGGCAGAACAACAGGAAGTGCTTATGGGAAATGGAAATGGTGCAAAGGTTCTGGGGAAAGGAAATGTGGAGATTCATTTTACTTCCAACAAGAAGATCACTCTCACCAATGTACTTCATGTTCCTGATATTAAAAAGAATCTGGTTTCTGCATCAATCCTATGCAAGAGTGGTGTCAAATCTGTCTTAGAGGCTGATAGTTTAATTCTGTCCAAGAATGGCATGTTTGTGGGTAAAGGTTATGCATGTAATGGGATGTTCAAACTCAGTATTAATGAAATAAATGAATGTTCTGCTTATACTGTTGACTCTTTATCATTATGGCATGCACGTTTAGGGCATTTAAATTATAGATCTTTGAAATATATGTCAAAACATGGTATTATTTCTGTTACTAATGATAAACATGATAAATGCGAGATATGTATACAAGCAAAGATTACAAAGAAACCATTCCCAACAGTTGAAAGAAACTCAGAACTCTTGGATTTAATTCATTCCGATATATGTGAATTAAATGGAATTTTAACCAGAGGTGGAAAAAGGTATTTCATTACCTTTATTGACGATTTTTCTAAATACACACATGTGTATTTGCTAAGAAATAAAGATGAAGCTTTTGACATGTTCAAACGCTATAAAACAGAAGTTGAAAATCAAAAGAGTAGGAAAATAAAGGTCCTACGTAGTGACAGAGGAGGAGAATACTTCTCCACTGAATTTTCTAACTTCTGTGAAGAACATGGAATTATTCATCAACAAACTGCGCCATACACACCACAACAAAATGGTTTGGCTGAAAGGAAAAACAGAACTCTGGTTGATATGGTAAATTCTATGTTATTAAATGCTAAATTGCCACTTAATTTGTGGGGAGAAGCATTATTATCTGCATGTCATTTGCACAATAGAATCACTTCAAGGAAAACTAAAGTTTCTCCTTATGAATTATGGAATGGTCGAAAACCTAATCTGCGATATCTAAAGGTGTGGGGGTGTATTGCCTTCTATAGGGTGACTGATCCAAAACGGACTAAACTAGGTCCAAGAGCATTGAAAAGCTTGTTTGTAGGATATGCTGAAAACTCTAAAGCATATAGACTACTAGATTTATCCTCAAACACGATTGTTGAATCAAGGGATGTTGAGTTTATTGAAAATAGATTCAAGGATGATTCAAACGCAAATCAGTCATTAAATCCCAACATTATTCAAACACCAACGGATGTTATTACGCCTTCTACTAGCAGTAAAAGGAAGATAACAAATGAACAGACAGAAATAAGAAGGACACAGAGAATCAGAAAAGAGAAATCTTTTGGTCCAGATTTTATATCATCTCAAGCTATGGCATTCCTTGTAGAAGGAACTCGAGATGAAGTTACTAACAAAATTCCTATAGTACTGAATATAGAAGATGATCCGAAAACATACAAAGAAGCTATAACTTCCAGAGATTCTGCTTTTTGGAAGGAGGCAATTAACGATGAAATGGATTCAATTTTATCAAATAATACTTGGGTATTGGTAGACTTGCCTCAAGGGTCAAAACCTATTGGTTGTAAATGGGTGTTTCGAAGAAAACGTAATAATGATGGTAGCGTGCAAACTTTCAAGGCTAGATTAGTAGCCAAAGGATTTCGGCAAAAGGAAGGAATTGATTTCTTTGATACATATGCTCCGGTTGCAAGAATTACATCAATTCGAGTACTAATAGCATTAGCATCAATCTATCAGTTGCATATCCACCAAATGGATGTCAAAACGGCCTTCCTTAATGGTGAACTTAACGAAGAAGTTTACATGGAACAACCAGAAGGTTTTATCCTTCCTGGGAATGAAAGAAAAGTTTGCAAATTGATAAGATCATTATACGGATTAAAACAAGCACCAAAACAGTGGCATGAGAAATTTGACTCGATTATACTTCAAAATGGCTTCACATATAATAGTGCAGACAAATGTATCTATTCCAAGTTTACAAAGGAATATGGAGTAATCATTTGTTTATATGTAGATGACCTATTAATATTCGGAACTAACATGAAAGGAATACAAGACACCAAGAATTATTTAACTTCAAAATTCAAAATGAAAGATTTAAATGAAGTTGATACAATTCTAGGTATAAAGGTTAGTAAAGATAGTGGGGGCTATGCACTAAATCAGTCACACTATATTCAAAAAGTGCTCCAGAAGTTTGGACATCTAAAAATTAAAGATGCCAGTACCCCAATAGACTCGAGTATAAATCTCAATAAAAATGAAGGAAGATGTATTGCTCAACTCGAATACGCAAGCGCTATTGGAAGTATAATGTATGCAATGCATTGTACAAGACCTGATATAGCATATGCAATATGCAAACTTGTCCGATATACTAGCAATCCTGGTATAGATCATTGGAAAGCAATTGAAAGATTACTTGGTTACCTAAAAAGAACCAATAATTTAGGGCTTGTTTACAATGGATTTCCAAGTGTATTAGAAGGATATACTGATGCAAGTTGGATAACTAGCGCCGGTGATAATAAATCTACTTCGGGTTGGATTTTCACATTAGGTGGAGGTGCTGTTTCTTGGGCATCAAAGAAACAAACTTGTATTTCACACTCCACAATGGAATTAGAATTTATAGCACTTGCTGCCGCAGGAAAGGAGGCAGAATGGCTACGAAATATGTTACTGGATATCAAGTTATGGCCAAAACCAATGCCAGCCATATCATTACGATGTGATAGTCAAGCTACTATGTCACGAGCATATAGTAACATATACAATGGAAAATCAAGACATATAAGTCTTAGACATGAATATGTTAGACAAATAATAAATGATGGAATTATTACTATTGTCTACATAAGATCCAATGATAATTTGGCAGACCCATTCACAAAAGCCTTGACTAGAGAAATGGTAAGATCCACGTCAGTCGGAATGGGACTTAAACCTTGCATTAATCAATGATAGTGGAAACCCAACCTTAATATTAATTAAATTAACTTTAAGGTTTAATGGGTAATAACAAACTATCATATGATTGGGAAGACACTAAGACAAATAGTGTAAACTGTTACATGTTTAAAGAGGCTGAGTTGAATAACTCTTAATAAAGTTCTAGTTAGTCTGGTAACAGAGACATTGAAAAGAAAAAGGAACTTTACCTTTATGAACTTGGAAGTGGTGCCGCTTCCAAACAAGAGTTTATAGGGTTTGCTCTTGTAAAAAGTTCATTAAGCTGGGATGGAGCACATGGCCATAACGGTGCTCACAGGTAGGGAAATTTATTGGTAAATTGAAATTACGTGTGTAGTATTTCCGACTTTATAATCCAACGGAGACTTGGTTTAAGTTAAGACCACCCAGCTCTTCATTAAAGTCTTGAGATACTCACACTAATACGTGGTTTAATCGAATAGATACCACATATGATGCGTAATTTCTAGTTAAGATAAAACTAAACAACATCAATAAAACAATCTAGTGGGGGATTGTTGAGGTAGATTGTTTTAATGAGGAGAACATTAAGTCCCACATCACCAAGTCTTTTGGACTATCCCAAAATATATAACAAAGCCTTGTATATGATATTGTGAATTAAAATGATATGGGCTTGAGTATTGGCTTGGTTGGGTAACATATGGGCTTGGGCCTATAAAATATTTATAGGTCAAAGATTGGGCACTTGGGCACTTGGGGCACGTGGGCGCGTGCGTGACCGTACAGAGGCGAATTGGGCTGAACGCAAACAGTCGCATTTTTTGAATTCGAACAGACGGACGCGTCTGTTTGAATGTGCCTATTCCAGAACGGTCATGCCTCTTTGTCTTTTATAAATACATCTCTTCTCGCCCAGACAGAATATCTTCTTCTCTCCTCTTGCATACTACATTTTCTGTTTTATCTCCAAACAATAAAAATCCCATTAAACTCACAGGCATTGCCACGCCTCTGGGTTTAGGTTTTGTTGTATCCTGGGAAGCAGTCTGTCGTTCGACCTATTGGCAAACTCAGACGAGTGGGGACAGATATTGCTTTAAGGACAGCGAGCCCGCGCCTCAAAACCGACGACCATTGATTCTGCACTGCAGCGAATATAATCAACAATCTTAAAGCAATATCTGCTATGGAGAACAGTGCAGAATCCGCCTTCAAATTGATGAATCAGGACTTCGTCCGCCTTGACAGAATGGATGGAACAAATTTCACGCGATGGCAGGACAAAATGAAGTTCCTCCTTACTACCCTCAAAGTCTCGTACGTGCTTGATGAAAACCTTCCACCGATTCCTCCTCCAACAGACAAAGATACAGAAGAACTGAAGAAAAAGAGGATGAAACGCGAGGAAGATGAACTGCTGTGCCGAGGCCACATTCTTAATACATTATCCGATCGGTTGTACGATCTCTACACTCCACTGAAGTCGCCAAAAGAAATATGGGATGCGCTCGAAGCAAAGTACAAAACAGAGAAGATCGGAACAGATAAGTTTTTAACGTTACAGTATTTTGAATTTGAAATGAAAGATGATGTCTCTGTTATGGACCAAATGCATGACTTACAAGTTCTGGTTGGAAAACTTGCGGATTTAAAAGTGCAAATTCCAGAATCAATTCAGGTAGGGGCTATTATTGCTAAACTTCCACCTAGTTGGAATAATTATCGTAAAAAGCTCCTACACATGACTGAAGAACTCACGTTGGAACGGATTGGAAAACACATACGGATTGAAGAGGAAAACAGAATCCGTGATGGTGTTTTTCCAATAGCAAACGTGAACAATGTCAATTCTGGAAAGAAGAGGAAGAATGCTCAAAACCAGAACTTTAAGCCAAATAAGAAGACTAAGACGGTTGGCAAATCTAATCCAAAGGATAAGAAAAACAAAGCTTGCTATAACTGCGGCAAACTTGGGCACTTCAAACGAGAGTGCAGGGCACCTCCAAAGCAAAAAGGCCAATCTAAAAATGCAAACATGGTTGAGAACGACGAAGTTCAAGAAATCATTGCTATGGTTTCAGATTTGCAGATTGGCATGATAACTGACTTGCACATGGCAATTGCGGAAACAAAATCTTCGGATTGGTGGTTTGATTCTGGTGCAACAGTTCATGTATGCAACAACAAAGGGCTGTTCAAGACCTACACAGAATTGGCAGAACAACAGGAAGTGCTTATGGGAAATGGAAATGGTGCAAAGGTTCTGGGGAAAGGAAATGTGGAGATTCATTTTACTTCCAACAAGAAGATCACTCTCACCAATGTACTTCATGTTCCTGATATTAAAAAGAATCTGGTTTCTGCATCAATCCTATGCAAGAGTGGTGTCAAATCTGTCTTAGAGGCTGATAGTTTAATTCTGTCCAAGAATGGCATGTTTGTGGGTAAAGGTTATGCATGTAATGGGATGTTCAAACTCAGTATTAATGAAATAAATGAATGTTCTGCTTATACTGTTGACTCTTTATCATTATGGCATGCACGTTTAGGGCATTTAAATTATAGATCTTTGAAATATATGTCAAAACATGGTATTATTTCTGTTACTAATGATAAACATGATAAATGCGAGATATGTATACAAGCAAAGATTACAAAGAAACCATTCCCAACAGTTGAAAGAAACTCAGAACTCTTGGATTTAATTCATTCCGATATATGTGAATTAAATGGAATTTTAACCAGAGGTGGAAAAAGGTATTTCATTACCTTTATTGACGATTTTTCTAAATACACACATGTGTATTTGCTAAGAAATAAAGATGAAGCTTTTGACATGTTCAAACGCTATAAAACAGAAGTTGAAAATCAAAAGAGTAGGAAAATAAAGGTCCTACGTAGTGACAGAGGAGGAGAATACTTCTCCACTGAATTTTCTAACTTCTGTGAAGAACATGGAATTATTCATCAACAAACTGCGCCATACACACCACAACAAAATGGTTTGGCTGAAAGGAAAAACAGAACTCTGGTTGATATGGTAAATTCTATGTTATTAAATGCTAAATTGCCACTTAATTTGTGGGGAGAAGCATTATTATCTGCATGTCATTTGCACAATAGAATCACTTCAAGGAAAACTAAAGTTTCTCCTTATGAATTATGGAATGGTCGAAAACCTAATCTGCGATATCTAAAGGTGTGGGGGTGTATTGCCTTCTATAGGGTGACTGATCCAAAACGGACTAAACTAGGTCCAAGAGCATTGAAAAGCTTGTTTGTAGGATATGCTGAAAACTCTAAAGCATATAGACTACTAGATTTATCCTCAAACACGATTGTTGAATCAAGGGATGTTGAGTTTATTGAAAATAGATTCAAGGATGATTCAAACGCAAATCAGTCATTAAATCCCAACATTATTCAAACACCAACGGATGTTATTACGCCTTCTACTAGCAGTAAAAGGAAGATAACAAATGAACAGACAGAAATAAGAAGGACACAGAGAATCAGAAAAGAGAAATCTTTTGGTCCAGATTTTATATCATCTCAAGCTATGGCATTCCTTGTAGAAGGAACTCGAGATGAAGTTACTAACAAAATTCCTATAGTACTGAATATAGAAGATGATCCGAAAACATACAAAGAAGCTATAACTTCCAGAGATTCTGCTTTTTGGAAGGAGGCAATTAACGATGAAATGGATTCAATTTTATCAAATAATACTTGGGTATTGGTAGACTTGCCTCAAGGGTCAAAACCTATTGGTTGTAAATGGGTGTTTCGAAGAAAACGTAATAATGATGGTAGCGTGCAAACTTTCAAGGCTAGATTAGTAGCCAAAGGATTTCGGCAAAAGGAAGGAATTGATTTCTTTGATACATAAGCTCCGGTTGCAAGAATTACATCAATTCGAGTACTAATAGCATTAGCATCAATCTATCAGTTGCATATCCACCAAATGGATGTCAAAACGGCCTTCCTTAATGGTGAACTTAACGAAGAAGTTTACATGGAACAACCAGAAGGTTTTATCCTTCCTGGGAATGAAAGAAAAGTTTGCAAATTGATAAGATCATTATACGGATTAAAACAAGCACCAAAACAGTGGCATGAGAAATTTGACTCGATTATACTTCAAAATGGCTTCACATATAATAGTGCAGACAAATGTATCTATTCCAAGTTTACAAAGGAATATGGAGTAATCATTTGTTTATATGTAGATGACCTATTAATATTCGGAACTAACATGAAAGGAATACAAGACACCAAGAATTATTTAACTTCAAAATTCAAAATGAAAGATTTAAATGAAGTTGATACAAATCTAGGTATAAAGGTTAGTAAAGATAGTGGGGGCTATGCACTAAATCAGTCACACTATATTCAAAAAGTGCTCCAGAAGTTTGGACATCTAAAAATTAAAGATGCCAGTACCCCAATAGACTCGAGTATAAATCTCAATAAAAATGAAGGAAGATGTATTGCTCAACTCGAATACGCAAGCGCTATTGGAAGTATAATGTATGCAATGCATTGTACAAGACCTGATATAGCATATGCAATATGCAAACTTGCCCGATATACTAGCAATCCTGGTATAGATCATTGGAAAGCAATTGAAAGATTACTTGGTTACCTAAAAAGAACCAATAATTTAGGGCTTGTTTACAATGGATTTCCAAGTGTATTAGAAGGATATACTGATGCAAGTTGGATAACTAGCGCCGGTGATAATAAATCTACTTCGGGTTGGATTTTCACATTAGGTGGAGGTGCTGTTTCTTGGGCATCAAAGAAACAAACTTGTATTTCACACTCCACAATGGAATCAGAATTTATAGCACTTGCTGCCGCAGGAAAGGAGGCAGAATGGCTACGAAATATGTTACTGGATATCAAGTTATGGCCAAAACCAATGCCAGCCATATCATTACGATGTGATAGTCAAGCTACTATGTCACGAGCATATAGTAACATATACAATGGAAAATCAAGACATATAAGTCTTAGACATGAATATGTTAGACAAATAATAAATGATGGAATTATTACTATTGTCTACATAAGATCCAATGATAATTTGGCAGACCCATTCACAAAAGCCTTGACTAGAGAAATGGTAAGATCCACGTCAGTCGGAATGGGACTTAAACCTTGCATTAATCAATGATAGTGGAAACCCAACCTTAATATTAATTAAATTAACTTTAAGGTTTAATGGGTAATAACAAACTATCATATGATTGGGAAGACACTAAGACAAATAGTGTAAACTGTTACATGTTTAAAGAGGCTGAGTTGAATAACTCTTAATAAAGTTCTAGTTAGTCTGGTAACAGAGACATTGAAAAGAAAAAGGAACTTTACCTTTATGAACTTGGAAGTGGTGCCGCTTCCAAACAAGAGTTTATAGGGTTTGCTCTTGTAAAAAGTTCATTAAGCTGGGATGGAGCACATGGCCATAACGGTGCTCACAGGTAGGGAAATTTATTGGTAAATTGAAATTACGTGTGTATTATTTCCGACTTTATAATCCAACGGAGACTTGGTTTAAGTTAAGACCACCCAGCTCTTCATTAAAGTCTTGAGATACTCACACTAATACGTGGTTTAATCGAATAGATACCACATATGATGCGTAATTTCTAGTTAAGATAAAACTAAACAACATCAATAAAACAATCTAGTGGGGGATTGTTGAGGTAGATTGTTTTAATGAGGAGAACATTAAGTCCCACATCACCAAGTCTTTTGGACTATCCCAAAATATATAACAAAGCCTTGTATATGATATTGTGAATTAAAATGATATGGGCTTGAGTATTGGCTTGGTTGGGTAACATATGGGCTTGGGCCTATAAAATATTTATAGGTCAAAGATTGGGCACTTGGGCACTTGGGGCACGTGGGCGCGTGTGTGACCGTACAGAGGCGAATTGGGCTGAACGCAAACAGTCGCATTTTTTGAATTCGAACAGACGGACGCGTCTGTTTGAATGTGCCTATTCCAGAACGGTCATGCCTCTTTGTCTTTTATAAATACATCTCTTCTCGCCCAGACAGAATATCTTCTTCTCTCCTCTTGCATACTACATTTTCTGTTTTATCTCCAAACAATAAAAATCCCATTAAACTCACAGGCATTGCCACGCCTCTGGGTTTAGGTTTTGTTGTATCCTGGGAAGCAGTCTGTCGTTCGACCTATTGGCAAACTCAGACGAGTGGGGACAGATATTGCTTTAAGGACAGCGAGCCCGCGCCTCAAAACCGACGACCATTGATTCTGCACTGCAGCGAATATAATCAACAATCTTAAAGCAATATCTGCTATGGAGAACAGTGCAGAATCTGCCTTCAAATTGATGAATCAGGACTTCGTCCGCCTTGACAGAATGGATGGAACAAATTTCACACGATGGCAGGACAAAATGAAGTTCCTCCTTACTACCCTCAAAGTCTCGTACGTGCTTGATGAAAACCTTCCACCGATTCCTCCTCCAACAGACAAAGATACAGAAGAACTGAAGAAAAAGAGGATGAAACGCGAGGAAGATGAACTGCTGTGCCGAGGCCACATTCTTAATACATTATCCGATCGGTTGTACGATCTCTACACTCCACTGAAGTTGCCAAAAGAAATATGGGATGCGCTCGAAGCAAAGTACAAAACAGAGAAGATCGGAACAGATAAGTTTTTAACGTTACAGTATTTTGAATTTGAAATGAAAGATGATGTCTCTGTTATGGACCAAATGCATGACTTACAAGTTCTGGTTGGAAAACTTGCGGATTTAAAAGTGCAAATTCCAGAATCAATTCAGGTAGGGGCTATTATTGCTAAACTTCCACCTAGTTGGAATAATTATCGTAAAAAGCTCCTACACATGACTGAAGAACTCACGTTGGAACGGATTGGAAAACACATACGGATTGAAGAGGAAAACAGAATCCGTGATGGTGTTTTTCCAATAGCAAACGTGAACAATGTCAATTCTGGAAAGAAGAGGAAGAATGCTCAAAACCAGAACTTTAAGCCAAATAAGAAGACTAAGACGGATGGCAAATCTAATCCAAAGGATAAGAAAAACAAAGCTTGCTATAACTGCGGCAAACTTGGGCACTTCAAACGAGAGTGCAGGGCACCTCCAAAGCAAAAAGGCCAATCTAAAAATGCAAACATGGTTGAGAACGACGAAGTTCAAGAAATCATTGCTATGGTTTTAGATTTGCAGATTGGCATGATAACTGACTTGCACATGGCAATTGCGGAAACAAAATCTTCGGATTGGTGGTTTGATTCTGGTGCAACAGTTCATGTATGCAACAACAAAGGGCTGTTCAAGACCTACACAGAATTGGCAGAACAACAGGAAGTGCTTATGGGAAATGGAAATGGTGCAAAGGTTCTGGGGAAAGGAAATGTGGAGATTCATTTTACTTCCAACAAGAAGATCACTCTCACCAATGTACTTCATGTTCCTGATATTAAAAAGAATCTGGTTTCTGCATCAATCCTATGCAAGAGTGGTGTCAAATCTGTCTTAGAGGCTGATAGTTTAATTCTGTCCAAGAATGGCATGTTTGTGGGTAAAGGTTATGCATGTAATGGGATGTTCAAACTCAGTATTAATGAAATAAATGAATGTTCTGCTTATACTGTTGACTCTTTATCATTATGGCATGCACGTTTAGGGCATTTAAATTATAGATCTTTGAAATATATGTCAAAACATGGTATTATTTCTGTTACTAATGATAAACATGATAAATGCGAGATATGTATACAAGCAAAGATTACAAAGAAACCATTCCCAACAGTTGAAAGAAACTCAGAACTCTTGGATTTAATTCATTCCGATATATGTGAATTAAATGGAATTTTAACCAGAGGTGGAAAAAGGTATTTCATTACCTTTATTGACGATTTTTCTAAATACACACATGTGTATTTGCTAAGAAATAAAGATGAAGCTTTTGACATGTTCAAACGCTATAAAACAGAAGTTGAAAATCAAAAGAGTAGGAAAATAAAGGTCCTACGTAGTGACAGAGGAGGAGAATACTTCTCCACTGAATTTTCTAACTTCTGTGAAGAACATGGAATTATTCATCAACAAACTGCGCCATACACACCACAACAAAATGGTTTGGCTGAAAGGAAAAACAGAACTCTGGTTGATATGGTAAATTCTATGTTATTAAATGCTAAATTGCCACTTAATTTGTGGGGAGAAGCATTATTATCTGCATGTCATTTGCACAATAGAATCACTTCAAGGAAAACTAAAGTTTCTCCTTATGAATTATGGAATGGTCGAAAACCTAATCTGCGATATCTAAAGGTGTGGGGGTGTATTGCCTTCTATAGGGTGACTGATCCAAAACGGACTAAACTAGGTCCAAGAGCATTGAAAAGCTTGTTTGTAGGATATGCTGAAAACTCTAAAGCATATAGACTACTAGATTTATCCTCAAACACGATTGTTGAATCAAGGGATGTTGAGTTTATTGAAAATAGATTCAAGGATGATTCAAACGCAAATCAGTCATTAAATCCCAACATTATTCAAACACCAACGGATGTTATTACGCCTTCTACTAGCAGTAAAAGGAAGATAACAAATGAACAGACAGAAATAAGAAGGACACAGAGAATCAGAAAAGAGAAATCTTTTGGTCCAGATTTTATATCATCTCAAGCTATGGCATTCCTTGTAGAAGGAACTCGAGATGAAGTTACTAACAAAATTCCTATAGTACTGAATATAGAAGATGATCCGAAAACATACAAAGAAGCTATAACTTCCAGAGATTCTGCTTTTTGGAAGGAGGCAATTAACGATGAAATGGATTCAATTTTATCAAATAATACTTGGGTATTGGTAGACTTGCCTCAAGGGTCAAAACCTATTGGTTGTAAATGGGTGTTTCGAAGAAAACGTAATAATGATGGTAGCGTGCAAACTTTCAAGGCTAGATTAGTAGCCAAAGGATTTCGGCAAAAGGAAGGAATTGATTTCTTTGATACATATGCTCCGGTTGCAAGAATTACATCAATTCGAGTACTAATAGCATTAGCATCAATCTATCAGTTGCATATCCACCAAATGGATGTCAAAACGGCCTTCCTTAATGGTGAACTTAACGAAGAAGTTTACATGGAACAACCAGAAGGTTTTATCCTTCCTGGGAATGAAAGAAAAGTTTGCAAATTGATAAGATCATTATACGGATTAAAACAAGCACCAAAACAGTGGCATGAGAAATTTGACTCGATTATACTCCAAAATGGCTTCACATATAATAGTGCAGACAAATGTATCTATTCCAAGTTTACAAAGGAATATGGAGTAATCATTTGTTTATATGTAGATGACCTATTAATATTCGGAACTAACATGAAAGGAATACAAGACACCAAGAATTATTTAACTTCAAAATTCAAAATGAAAGATTTAAATGAAGTTGATACAAATCTAGGTATAAAGGTTAGTAAAGATAGTGGGGGCTATGCACTAAATCAGTCACACTATATTCAAAAAGTGCTCCAGAAGTTTGGACATCTAAAAATTAAAGATGCCAGTACCCCAATAGACTCGAGTATAAATCTCAATAAAAATGAAGGAAGATGTATTGCTCAACTCGAATACGCAAGCGCTATTGGAAGTATAATGTATGCAATGCATTGTACAAGACCTGATATAGCATATGCAATATGCAAACTTGCCCGATATACTAGCAATCCTGGTATAGATCATTGGAAAGCAATTGAAAGATTACTTGGTTACCTAAAAAGAACCAATAATTTAGGGCTTGTTTACAATGGATTTCCAAGTGTATTAGAAGGATATACTGATGCAAGTTGGATAACTAGCGCCGGTGATAATAAATCTACTTCGGGTTGGATTTTCACATTAGGTGGAGGTGCTGTTTCTTGGGCATCAAAGAAACAAACTTGTATTTCACACTCCACAATGGAATCAGAATTTATAGCACTTGCTGCCGCAGGAAAGGAGGCAGAATGGCTACGAAATATGTTACTGGATATCAAGTTATGGCCAAAACCAATGCCAGCCATATCATTACGATGTGATAGTCAAGCTACTATGTCACGAGCATATAGTAACATATACAATGGAAAATCAAGACATATAAGTCTTAGACATGAATATGTTAGACAAATAATAAATGATGGAATTATTACTATTGTCTACATAAGATCCAATGATAATTTGGCAGACCCATTCACAAAAGCCTTGACTAGAGAAATGGTAAGATCCACGTCAGTCGGAATGGGACTTAAACCTTGCATTAATCAATGATAGTGGAAACCCAACCTTAATATTAATTAAATTAACTTTAAGGTTTAATGGGTAATAACAAACTATCATATGATTGGGAAGACACTAAGACAAATAGTGTAAACTGTTACATGTTTAAAGAGGCTGAGTTGAATAACTCTTAATAAAGTTCTAGTTAGTCTGGTAACAGAGACATTGAAAAGAAAAAGGAACTTTACCTTTATGAACTTGGAAGTGGTGCCGCTTCCAAACAAGAGTTTATAGGGTTTGCTCTTGTAAAAAGTTCATTAAGCTGGGATGGAGCACATGGCCATAACGGTGCTCACAGGTAGGGAAATTTATTGGTAAATTGAAATTACGTGTGTAGTATTTCCGACTTTATAATCCAACGGAGACTTGGTTTAAGTTAAGACCACCCAGCTCTTCATTAAAGTCTTGAGATACTCACACTAATACGTGGTTTAATCGAATAGATACCACATATGATGCGTAATTTCTAGTTAAGATAAAACTAAACAACATCAATAAAACAATCTAGTGGGGGATTGTTGAGGTAGATTGTTTTAATGAGGAGAACATTAAGTCCCACATCACCAAGTCTTTTGGACTATCCCAAAATATATAACAAAGCCTTGTATATGATATTGTGAATTAAAATGATATGGGCTTGAGTATTGGCTTGGTTGGGTAACATATGGGCTTGGGCCTATAAAATATTTATAGGTCAAAGATTGGGCACTTGGGCACTTGGGGCACGTGGGCGCGTGCGTGACCGTACAGAGGCGAATTGGGCTGAACGCAAACAGTCGCATTTTTTGAATTCGAACAGACGGACGCGTCTGTTTGAATGTGCCTATTCCAGAACGGTCATGCCTCTTTGTCTTTTATAAATACATCTCTTCTCGCCCAGACAGAATATCTTCTTCTCTCCTCTTGCATACTACATTTTCTGTTTTATCTCCAAACAATAAAAATCCCATTAAACTCACAGGCATTGCCACGCCTCTGGGTTTAGGTTTTGTTGTATCCTGGGAAGCAGTCTGTCGTTCGACCTATTGGCAAACTCAGACGAGTGGGGACAGATATTGCTTTAAGGACAGCGAGCCCGCGCCTCAAAACCGACGACCATTGATTCTGCACTGCAGCGAATATAATCAACAATCTTAAAGCAATATCTGCTATGGAGAACAGTGCAGAATCCGCCTTCAAATTGATGAATCAGGACTTCGTCTGCCTTGACAGAATGGATGGAACAAATTTCACGCGATGGCAGGACAAAATGAAGTTCCTCCTTACTACCCTCAAAGTCTCGTACGTGCTTAATGAAAACCTTCCACCGATTCCTCCTCCAACAGACAAAGATACAGAAGAACTGAAGAAAAAGAGGATGAAACGCGAGGAAGATGAACTGCTGTGCCGAGGCCACATTCTTAATACATTATCCGATCGGTTGTACGATCTCTACACTCCACTGAAGTCGCCAAAAGAAATATGGGATGCGCTCGAAGCAAAGTACAAAACAGAGAAGATCGGAACAGATAAGTTTTTAACGTTACAGTATTTTGAATTTGAAATGAAAGATGATGTCTCTGTTATGGACCAAATGCATGACTTACAAGTTCTGGTTGGAAAACTTGCGGATTTAAAAGTGCAAATTCCAGAATCAATTCAGGTAGGGGCTATTATTGCTAAACTTCCACCTAGTTGGAATAATTATCGTAAAAAGCTCCTACACATGACTGAAGAACTCACGTTGGAACGGATTGGAAAACACATACGGATTGAAGAGGAAAACAGAATCCGTGATGGTGTTTTTCCAATAGCAAACGTGAACAATGTCAATTCTGGAAAGAAGAGGAAGAATGCTCAAAACCAGAACTTTAAGCCAAATAAGAAGACTAAGACGGATGGCAAATCTAATCCAAAGGATAAGAAAAACAAAGCTTGCTATAACTGCGGCAAACTTGGGCACTTCAAACGAGAGTGCAGGGCACCTCCAAAGCAAAAAGGCCAATCTAAAAATGCAAACATGGTTGAGAACGACGAAGTTCAAGAAATCATTGCTATGGTTTCAGATTTGCAGATTGGCATGATAACTGACTTGCACATGGCAATTGCGGAAACAAAATCTTCGGATTGGTGGTTTGATTCTGGTGCAACAGTTCATGTATGCAACAACAAAGGGCTGTTCAAGACCTACACAGAATTGGCAGAACAACAGGAAGTGCTTATGGGAAATGGAAATGGTGCAAAGGTTCTGGGGAAAGGAAATGTGGAGATTCATTTTACTTCCAACAAGAAGATCACTCTCACCAATGTACTTCATGTTCCTGATATTAAAAAGAATCTGGTTTCTGCATCAATCCTATGCAAGAGTGGTGTCAAATCTGTCTTAGAGGCTGATAGTTTAATTCTGTCCAAGAATGGCATGTTTGTGGGTAAAGGTTATGCATGTAATGGGATGTTCAAACTCAGTATTAATGAAATAAATGAATGTTCTGCTTATACTGTTGACTCTTTATCATTATGGCATGCACGTTTAGGGCATTTAAATTATAGATCTTTGAAATATATGTCAAAACATGGTATTATTTCTGTTACTAATGATAAACATGATAAATGCGAGATATGTATACAAGCAAAGATTACAAAGAAACCATTCCCAACAGTTGAAAGAAACTCAGAACTCTTGGATTTAATTCATTCCGATATATGTGAATTAAATGGAATTTTAACCAGAGGTGGAAAAAGGTATTTCATTACCTTTATTGACGATTTTTCTAAATACACACATGTGTATTTGCTAAGAAATAAAGATGAAGCTTTTGACATGTTCAAACGCTATAAAACAGAAGTTGAAAATCAAAAGAGTAGGAAAATAAAGGTCCTACGTAGTGACAGAGGAGGAGAATACTTCTCCACTGAATTTTCTAACTTCTGTGAAGAACATGGAATTATTCATCAACAAACTGCGCCATACACACCACAACAAAATGGTTTGGCTGAAAGGAAAAACAGAACTCTGGTTGATATGGTAAATTCTATGTTATTAAATGCTAAATTGCCACTTAATTTGTGGGGAGAAGCATTATTATCTGCATGTCATTTGCACAATAGAATCACTTCAAGGAAAACTAAAGTTTCTCCTTATGAATTATGGAATGGTCGAAAACCTAATCTGCGATATCTAAAGGTGTGGGGGTGTATTGCCTTCTATAGGGTGACTGATCCAAAACGGACTAAACTAGGTCCAAGAGCATTGAAAAGCTTGTTTGTAGGATATGCTGAAAACTCTAAAGCATATAGACTACTAGATTTATCCTCAAACACGATTGTTGAATCAAGGGATGTTGAGTTTATTGAAAATAGATTCAAGGATGATTCAAACGCAAATCAGTCATTAAATCCCAACATTATTCAAACACCAACGGATGTTATTACGCCTTCTACTAGCAGTAAAAGGAAGATAACAAATGAACAGACAGAAATAAGAAGGACACAGAGAATCAGAAAAGAGAAATCTTTTGGTCCAGATTTTATATCATCTCAAGCTATGGCATTCCTTGTAGAAGGAACTCGAGATGAAGTTACTAACAAAATTCCTATAGTACTGAATATAGAAGATGATCCGAAAACATACAAAGAAGCTATAACTTCCAGAGATTCTGCTTTTTGGAAGGAGGCAATTAACGATGAAATGGATTCAATTTTATCAAATAATACTTGGGTATTGGTAGACTTGCCTCAAGGGTCAAAACCTATTGGTTGTAAATGGGTGTTTCGAAGAAAACGTAATAATGATGGTAGCGTGCAAACTTTCAAGGCTAGATTAGTAGCCAAAGGATTTCGGCAAAAGGAAGGAATTGATTTCTTTGATACATATGCTCCGGTTGCAAGAATTACATCAATTCGAGTACTAATAGCATTAGCATCAATCTATCAGTTGCATATCCACCAAATGGATGTCAAAACGGCCTTCCTTAATGGTGAACTTAACGAAGAAGTTTACATGGAACAACCAGAAGGTTTTATCCTTCCTGGGAATGAAAGAAAAGTTTGCAAATTGATAAGATCATTATACGGATTAAAACAAGCACCAAAACAGTGGCATGAGAAATTTGACTCGATTATACTTCAAAATGGCTTCACATATAATAGTGCAGACAAATGTATCTATTCCAAGTTTACAAAGGAATATGGAGTAATCATTTGTTTATATGTAGATGACCTATTAATATTCGGAACTAACATGAAAGGAATACAAGACACCAAGAATTATTTAACTTCAAAATTCAAAATGAAAGATTTAAATGAAGTTGATACAATTCTAGGTATAAAGGTTAGTAAAGATAGTGGGGGCTATGCACTAAATCAGTCACACTGTATTCAAAAAGTGCTCCAGAAGTTTGGACATCTAAAAATTAAAGATGCCAGTACCCCAATAGACTCGAGTATAAATCTCAATAAAAATGAAGGAAGATGTATTGCTCAACTCGAATACGCAAGCGCTATTGGAAGTATAATGTATGCAATGCATTGTACAAGACCTGATATAGCATATGCAATATGCAAACTTGCCCGATATACTAGCAATCCTGGTATAGATCATTGGAAAGCAATTGAAAGATTACTTGGTTACCTAAAAAGAACCAATAATTTAGGGCTTGTTTACAATGGATTTCCAAGTGTATTAGAAGGATATACTGATGCAAGTTGGATAACTAGCGCCGGTGATAATAAATCTACTTCGGGTTGGATTTTCACATTAGGTGGAGGTGCTGTTTCTTGGGCATCAAAGAAACAAACTTGTATTTCACACTCCACAATGGAATCAGAATTTATAGCACTTGCTGCCGCAGGAAAGGAGGCAGAATGGCTACGAAATATGTTACTGGATATCAAGTTATGGCCAAAACCAATGCCAGCCATATCATTACGATGTGATAGTCAAGCTACTATGTCACGAGCATATAGTAACATATACAATGGAAAATCAAGACATATAAGTCTTAGACATGAATATGTTAGACAAATAATAAATGATGGAATTATTACTATTGTCTACATAAGATCCAATGATAATTTGGCAGACCCATTCACAAAAGCCTTGACTAGAGAAATGGTAAGATCCACGTCAGTCGGAATGGGACTTATACCTTGCATTAATCAATGATAGTGGAAACCCAACCTTAATATTAATTAAATTAACTTTAAGGTTTAATGGGTAATAACAAACTATCATATGATTGGGAAGACACTAAGACAAATAGTGTAAACTGTTACATGTTTAAAGAGGCTGAGTTGAATAACTCTTAATAAAGTTCTAGTTAGTCTGGTAACAGAGACATTGAAAAGAAAAAGGAACTTTACCTTTATGAACTTGGAAGTGGTGCCGCTTCCAAACAAGAGTTTATAGGGTTTGCTCTTGTAAAAAGTTCATTAAGCTGGGATGGAGCACATGGCCATAACGGTGCTCACAGGTAGGGAAATTTATTGGTAAATTGAAATTACGTGTGTAGTATTTCCGACTTTATAATCCAACGGAGACTTGGTTTAAGTTAAGACCACCCAGCTCTTCATTAAAGTCTTGAGATACTCACACTAATACGTGGTTTAATCGAATAGATACCACATATGATGCGTAATTTCTAGTTAAGATAAAACTAAACAACATCAATAAAACAATCTAGTGGGGGATTGTTGAGGTAGATTGTTTTAATGAGGAGAACATTAAGTCCCACATCACCAAGTCTTTTGGACTATCCCAAAATATATAACAAAGCCTTGTATATGATATTGTGAATTAAAATGATATAGGCTTGAGTATTGGCTTGGTTGGGTAACATATGGGCTTGGGCCTATAAAATATTTATAGGTCAAAGATTGGGCACTTGGGCACTTGGGGCACGTGGGCGCGTGCGTGACCGTACAGAGGCGAATTGGGCTGAACGCAAACAGTCGCATTTTTTGAATTCGAACAGACGGACGCGTCTGTTTGAATGTGCCTATTCCAGAACGGTCATGCCTCTTTGTCTTTTATAAATACATCTCTTCTCGCCCAGACAGAATATCTTCTTCTCTCCTCTTGCATACTACATTTTCTGTTTTATCTCCAAACAATAAAAATCCCATTAAACTCACAGGCATTGCCACGCCTCTGGGTTTAGGTTTTGTTGTATCCTGGGAAGCAGTCTGTCGTTCGACCTATTGGCAAACTCAGACGAGTGGGGACAGATATTGCTTTAAGGACAGCGAGCCCGCGCCTCAAAACCGACGACCATTGATTCTGCACTGCAGCGAATATAATCAACAATCTTAAAGCAATATCTGCTATGGCGAACAGTGCAGAATCCGCCTTCAAATTGATGAATCAGGACTTCGTCCGCCTTGACAGAATGGATGGAACAAATTTCACGCGATGGCAGGACAAAATGAAGTTCCTCCTTACTACCCTCAAAGTCTCGTACGTGCTTGATGAAAACCTTCCACCGATTCCTCCTCCAACAGACAAAGATACAGAAGAACTGAAGAAAAAGAGGATGAAACGCGAGGAAGATGAACTGCTGTGCCGAGGCCACATTCTTAATACATTATCCGATCGGTTGTACGATCTCTACACTCCACTGAAGTCGCCAAAAGAAATATGGGATGCGCTCGAAGCAAAGTACAAAACAGAGAAGATCGGAACAGATAAGTTTTTAACGTTACAGTATTTTGAATTTGAAATGAAAGATGATGTCTCTGTTATGGACCAAATGCATGACTTACAAGTTCTGGTTGGAAAACTTGCGGATTTAAAAGTGCAAATTCCAGAATCAATTCAGGTAGGGGCTATTATTGCTAAACTTCCACCTAGTTGGAATAATTATCGTAAAAATCTCCTACACATGACTGAAGAACTCACGTTGGAACGGATTGGAAAACACATACGGATTGAAGAGGAAAACAGAATCCGTGATGGTGTTTTTCCAATAGCAAACGTGAACAATGTCAATTCTGGAAAGAAGAGGAAGAATGCTCAAAACCAGAACTTTAAGCCAAATAAGAAGACTAAGACGGATGGCAAATCTAATCCAAAGGATAAGAAAAACAAAGCTTGCTATAACTGCGGCAAACTTGGGCACTTCAAACGAGAGTGCAGGGCACCTCCAAAGCAAAAAGGCCAATCTAAAAATGCAAACATGGTTGAGAACGACGAAGTTCAAGAAATCATTGCTATGGTTTCAGATTTGCAGATTGGCATGATAACTGACTTGCACATGGCAATTGCGGAAACAAAATCTTCGGATTGGTGGTTTGATTCTGGTGCAACAGTTCATGTATGCAACAACAAAGGGCTGTTCAAGACCTACACAGAATTGGCAGAACAACAGGAAGTGCTTATGGGAAATGGAAATGGTGCAAAGGTTCTGGGGAAAGGAAATGTGGAGATTCGTTTTACTTCCAACAAGAAGATCACTCTCACCAATGTACTTCATGTTCCTGATATTAAAAAGAATCTGGTTTCTGCATCAATCCTATGCAAGAGTGGTGTCAAATCTGTCTTAGAGGCTGATAGTTTAATTCTGTCGAAGAATGGCATGTTTGTGGGTAAAGGTTATGCATGTAATGGGATGTTCAAACTCAGTATTAATGAAATAAATGAATGTTCTGCTTATACTGTTGACTCTTTATCATTATGGCATGCACGTTTAGGGCATTTAAATTATAGATCTTTGAAATATATGTCAAAACATGGTATTATTTCTGTTACTAATGATAAACATGATAAATGCGAGATATGTATACAAGCAAAGATTACAAAGAAACCATTCCCAACAGTTGAAAGAAACTCAGAACTCTTGGATTTAATTCATTCCGATATATGTGAATTAAATGGAATTTTAACCAGAGGTGGAAAAAGGTATTTCATTACCTTTATTGACGATTTTTCTAAATACACACATGTGTATTTGCTAAGAAATAAAGATGAAGCTTTTGACATGTTCAAACGCTATAAAACAGAAGTTGAAAATCAAAAGAGTAGGAAAATAAAGGTCCTACGTAGTGACAGAGGAGGAGAATACTTCTCCACTGAATTTTCTAACTTCTGTGAAGAACATGGAATTATTCATCAACAAACTGCGCCATACACACCACAACAAAATGGTTTGGCTGAAAGGAAAAACAGAACTCTGGTTGATATGGTAAATTCTATGTTATTAAATGCTAAATTGCCACTTAATTTGTGGGGAGAAGCATTATTATCTGCATGTCATTTGCACAATAGAATCACTTCAAGGAAAACTAAAGTTTCTCCTTATGAATTATGGAATGGTCGAAAACCTAATCTGCGATATCTAAAGGTGTGGGGGTGTATTGCCTTCTATAGGGTGACTGATCCAAAACGGACTAAACTAGGTCCAAGAGCATTGAAAAGCTTGTTTGTAGGATATGCTGAAAACTCTAAAGCATATAGACTACTAGATTTATCCTCAAACACGATTGTTGAATCAAGGGATGTTGAGTTTATTGAAAATAGATTCAAGGATGATTCAAACGCAAATCAGTCATTAAATCCCAACATTATTCAAACACCAACGGATGTTATTACGCCTTCTACTAGCAGTAAAAGGAAGATAACAAATGAACAGAAAGAAATAAGAAGGACACAGAGAATCAGAAAAGAGAAATCTTTTGGTCCAGATTTTATATCATCTCAAGCTATGGCATTCCTTGTAGAAGGAACTCGAGATGAAGTTACTAACAAAATTCCTATAGTACTGAATATAGAAGATGATCCGAAAACATACAAAGAAGCTATAACTTCCAGAGATTCTGCTTTTTGGAAGGAGGCAATTAACGATGAAATGGATTCAATTTTATCAAATAATACTTGGGTATTGGTAGACTTGCCTCAAGGGTCAAAACCTATTGGTTGTAAATGGGTGTTTCGAAGAAAACGTAATAATGATGGTAGCGTGCAAACTTTCAAGGCTAGATTAGTAGCCAAAGGATTTCGGCAAAAGGAAGGAATTGATTTCTTTGATACATATGCTCCGGTTGCAAGAATTACATCAATTCGAGTACTAATAGCATTAGCATCAATCTATCAGTTGCATATCCACCAAATGGATGTCAAAACGGCCTTCCTTAATGGTGAACTTAACGAAGAAGTTTACATGGAACAACCAGAAGGTTTTATCCTTCCTGGGAATGAAAGAAAAGTTTGCAAATTGATAAGATCATTATACGGATTAAAACAAGCACCAAAACAGTGGCATGAGAAATTTGACTCGATTATACTTCAAAATGGCTTCACATATAATAGTGCAGACAAATGTATCTATTCCAAGTTTACAAAGGAATATGGAGTAATCATTTGTTTATATGTAGATGACCTATTAATATTCGGAACTAACATGAAAGGAATACAAGACACCAAGAATTATTTAACTTCAAAATTCAAAATGAAAGATTTAAATGAAGTTGATACAATTCTAGGTATAAAGGTTAGTAAAGATAGTGGGGGCTATGCACTAAATCAGTCACACTGTATTCAAAAAGTGCTCCAGAAGTTTGGACATCTAAAAATTAAAGATGCCAGTACCCCAATAGACTCGAGTATAAATCTCAATAAAAATGAAGGAAGATGTATTGCTCAACTCGAATACGCAAGCGCTATTGGAAGTATAATGTATGCAATGCATTGTACAAGACCTGATATAGCATATGCAATATGCAAACTTGCCCGATATACTAGCAATCCTGGTATAGATCATTGGAAAGCAATTGAAAGATTACTTGGTTACCTAAAAAGAACCAATAATTTAGGGCTTGTTTACAATGGATTTCCAAGTGTATTAGAAGGATATACTGATGCAAGTTGGATAACTAGCGCCGGTGATAATAAATCTACTTCGGGTTGGATTTTCACATTAGGTGGAGGTGCTGTTTCTTGGGCATCAAAGAAACAAACTTGTATTTCACACTCCACAATGGAATCAGAATTTATAGCACTTGCTGCCGCAGGAAAGGAGGCAGAATGGCTACGAAATATGTTACTGGATATCAAGTTATGGCCAAAACCAATGCCAGCCATATCATTACGATGTGATAGTCAAGCTACTATGTCACGAGCATATAGTAACATATACAATGGAAAATCAAGACATATAAGTCTTAGACATGAATATGTTAGACAAATAATAAATGATGGAATTATTACTATTGTCTACATAAGATCCAATGATAATTTGGCAGACCCATTCACAAAAGCCTTGACTAGAGAAATGGTAAGATCCACGTCAGTCGGAATGGGACTTATACCTTGCATTAATCAATGATAGTGGAAACCCAACCTTAATATTAATTAAATTAACTTTAAGGTTTAATGGGTAATAACAAACTATCATATGATTGGGAAGACACTAAGACAAATAGTGTAAACTGTTACATGTTTAAAGAGGCTGAGTTGAATAACTCTTAATAAAGTTCTAGTTAGTCTGGTAACAGAGACATTGAAAAGAAAAAGGAACTTTACCTTTATGAACTTGGAAGTGGTGCCGCTTCCAAACAAGAGTTTATAGGGTTTGCTCTTGTAAAAAGTTCATTAAGCTGGGATGGAGCACATGGCCATAACGGTGCTCACAGGTAGGGAAATTTATTGGTAAATTGAAATTACGTGTGTAGTATTTCCGACTTTATAATCCAACGGAGACTTGGTTTAAGTTAAGACCACCCAGCTCTTCATTAAAGTCTTGAGATACTCACACTAATACGTGGTTTAATCGAATAGATACCACATATGATGCGTAATTTCTTGTTAAGATAAAACTAAACAACATCAATAAAACAATCTAGTGGGGGATTGTTGAGGTAGATTGTTTTAATGAGGAGAACATTAAGTCCCACATCACCAAGTCTTTTGGACTATCCCAAAATATATAACAAAGCCTTGTATATGATATTGTGAATTAAAATGATATGGGCTTGAGTATTGGCTTGGTTGGGTAACATATGGGCTTGGGCCTATAAAATATTTATAGGTCAAAGATTGGGCACTTGGGCACTTGGGGCACGTGGGCGCGTGCGTGACCGTACAGAGGCGAATTGGGCTGAACGCAAACAGTCGCATTTTTTGAATTCGAACAGACGGACGCGTCTGTTTGAATGTGCCTATTCCAGAACGGTCATGCCTCTTTGTCTTTTATAAATACATCTCTTCTCGCCCAGACAGAATATCTTCTTCTCTCCTCTTGCATACTACATTTTCTGTTTTATCTCCAAACAATAAAAATCCCATTAAACTCACAGGCATTGCCACGCCTCTGGGTTTAGGTTTTGTTGTATCCTGGGAAGCAGTCTGTCGTTCGACCTATTGGCAAACTCAGACGAGTGGGGACAGATATTGCTTTAAGGACAGCGAGCCCGCGCCTCAAAACCGACGACCATTGATTCTGCACTGCAGCGAATATAATCAACAATCTTAAAGCAATATCTGCTATGGAGAACAGTGCAGAATCCGCCTTCAAATTGATGAATCAGGACTTCGTCCGCCTTGACAGAATGGATGGAACAAATTTCACGCGATGGCAGGACAAAATGAAGTTCCTCCTTACTACCCTCAAAGTCTCGTACGTGCTTGATGAAAACCTTCCACCGATTCCTCCTCCAACAGACAAAGATACAGAAGAACTGAAGAAAAAGAGGATGAAACGCGAGGAAGATGAACTGCTGTGCCGAGGCCACATTCTTGATACATTATCCGATCGGTTGTACGATCTCTACACTCCACTGAAGTCGCCAAAAGAAATATGGGATGCGCTCGAAGCAAAGTACAAAACAGAGAAGATCGGAACAGATAAGTTTTTAACGTTACAGTATTTTGAATTTGAAATGAAAGATGATGTCTCTGTTATGGACCAAATGCATGACTTACAAGTTCTGGTTGGAAAACTTGCGGATTTAAAAGTGCAAATTCCAGAATCAATTCAGGTAGGGGCTATTATTGCTAAACTTCCACCTAGTTGGAATAATTATCGTAAAAAGCTCCTACACATGACTGAAGAACTCACGTTGGAACGGATTGGAAAACACATACGGATTGAAGAGGAAAACAGAATCCGTGATGGTGTTTTTCCAATAGCAAACGTGAACAATGTCAATTCTGGAAAGAAGAGGAAGAATGCTCAAAACCAGAACTTTAAGCCAAATAAGAAGACTAAGACGGATGGCAAATCTAATCCAAAGGATAAGAAAAACAAAGCTTGCTATAACTGCGGCAAACTTGGGCACTTCAAACGAGAGTGCAGGGCACCTCCAAAGCAAAAAGGCCAATCTAAAAATGCAAACATGGTTGAGAACGACGAAGTTCAAGAAATCATTGCTATGGTTTCAGATTTGCAGATTGGCATGATAACTGACTTGCACATGGCAATTGCGGAAACAAAATCTTCGGATTGGTGGTTTGATTCTGGTGCAACAGTTCATGTATGCAACAACAAAGGGCTGTTCAAGACCTACACAGAATTGGCAGAACAACAGGAAGTGCTTATGGGAAATGGAAATGGTGCAAAGGTTCTGGGGAAAGGAAATGTGGAGATTCATTTTACTTCCAACAAGAAGATCACTCTCACCAATGTACTTCATGTTCCTGATATTAAAAAGAATCTGGTTTCTGCATCAATCCTATGCAAGAGTGGTGTCAAATCTGTCTTAGAGGCTGATAGTTTAATTCTGTCCAAGAATGGCATGTTTGTGGGTAAAGGTTATGCATGTAATGGGATGTTCAAACTCAGTATTAATGAAATAAATGAATGTTCTGCTTATACTGTTGACTCTTTATCATTATGGCATGCACGTTTAGGGCATTTAAATTATAGATCTTTGAAATATATGTCAAAACATGGTATTATTTCTGTTACTAATGATAAACATGATAAATGCGAGATATGTATACAAGCAAAGATTACAAAGAAACCATTCCCAACAGTTGAAAGAAACTCAGAACTCTTGGATTTAATTCATTCCGATATATGTGAATTAAATGGAATTTTAACCAGAGGTGGAAAAAGGTATTTCATTACCTTTATTGACGATTTTTCTAAATACACACATGTGTATTTGCTAAGAAATAAAGATGAAGCTTTTGACATGTTCAAACGCTATAAAACAGAAGTTGAAAATCAAAAGAGTAGGAAAATAAAGGTCCTACGTAGTGACAGAGGAGGAGAATACTTCTCCACTGAATTTTCTAACTTCTGTGAAGAACATGGAATTATTCATCAACAAACTGCGCCATACACACCACAACAAAATGGTTTGGCTGAAAGGAAAAACAGAACTCTGGTTGATATGGTAAATTCTATGTTATTAAATGCTAAATTGCCACTTAATTTGTGGGGAGAAGCATTATTATCTGCATGTCATTTGCACAATAGAATCACTTCAAGGAAAACTAAAGTTTCTCCTTATGAATTATGGAATGGTCGAAAACCTAATCTGCGATATCTAAAGGTGTGGGGGTGTATTGCCTTCTATAGGGTGACTGATCCAAAACGGACTAAACTAGGTCCAAGAGCATTGAAAAGCTTGTTTGTAGGATATGCTGAAAACTCTAAAGCATATAGACTACTAGATTTATCCTCAAACACGATTGTTGAATCAAGGGATGTTGAGTTTATTGAAAATAGATTCAAGGATGATTCAAACGCAAATCAGTCATTAAATCCCAACATTATTCAAACACCAACGGATGTTATTACGCCTTCTACTAGCAGTAAAAGGAAGATAACAAATGAACAGACAGAAATAAGAAGGACACAGAGAATCAGAAAAGAGAAATCTTTTGGTCCAGATTTTATATCATCTCAAGCTATGGCATTCCTTGTAGAAGGAACTCGAGATGAAGTTACTAACAAAATTCCTATAGTACTGAATATAGAAGATGATCCGAAAACATACAAAGAAGCTATAACTTCCAGAGATTCTGCTTTTTGGAAGGAGGCAATTAACGATGAAATGGATTCAATTTTATCAAATAATACTTGGGTATTGGTAGACTTGCCTCAAGGGTCAAAACCTATTGGTTGTAAATGGGTGTTTCGAAGAAAACGTAATAATGATGGTAGCGTGCAAACTTTCAAGGCTAGATTAGTAGCCAAAGGATTTCGGCAAAAGGAAGGAATTGATTTCTTTGATACATATGCTCCGGTTGCAAGAATTACATCAATTCGAGTACTAATAGCATTAGCATCAATCTATCAGTTGCATATCCACCAAATGGATGTCAAAACGGCCTTCCTTAATGGTGAACTTAACGAAGAAGTTTACATGGAACAACCAGAAGGTTTTATCCTTCCTGGGAATGAAAGAAAAGTTTGCAAATTGATAAGATCATTATACGGATTAAAACAAGCACCAAAACAGTGGCATGAGAAATTTGACTCGATTATACTTCAAAATGGCTTCACATATAATAGTGCAGACAAATGTATCTATTCCAAGTTTACAAAGGAATATGGAGTAATCATTTGTTTATATGTAGATGACCTATTAATATTCGGAACTAACATGAAAGGAATACAAGACACCAAGAATTATTTAACTTCAAAATTCAAAATGAAAGATTTAAATGAAGTTGATACAATTCTAGGTATAAAGGTTAGTAAAGATAGTGGGGGCTATGCACTAAATCAGTCACACTATATTCAAAAAGTGCTCCAGAAGTTTGGACATCTAAAAATTAAAGATGCCAGTACCCCAATAGACTCGAGTATAAATCTCAATAAAAATGAAGGAAGATGTATTGCTCAACTCGAATACGCAAGCGCTATTGGAAGTATAATGTATGCAATGCATTGTACAAGACCTGATATAGCATATGCAATATGCAAACTTGCCCGATATACTAGCAATCCTGGTATAGATCATTGGAAAGCAATTGAAAGATTACTTGGTTACCTAAAAAGAACCAATAATTTAGGGCTTGTTTACAATGGATTTCCAAGTGTATTAGAAGGATATACTGATGCAAGTTGGATAACTAGCGCCGGTGATAATAAATCTACTTCGGGTTGGATTTTCACATTAGGTGGAGGTGCTGTTTCTTGGGCATCAAAGAAACAAACTTGTATTTCACACTCCACAATGGAATCAGAATTTATAGCACTTGCTGCCGTAGGAAAGGAGGCAGAATGGCTACGAAATATGTTACTGGATATCAAGTTATGGCCAAAACCAATGCCAGCCATATCATTACGATGTGATAGTCAAGCTACTATGTCACGAGCATATAGTAACATATACAATGGAAAATCAAGACATATAAGTCTTAGACATGAATATGTTAGACAAATAATAAATGATGGAATTATTACTATTGTCTACATAAGATCCAATGATAATTTGGCAGACCCATTCACAAAAGCCTTGACTAGAGAAATGGTAAGATCCACATCAGTCGGAATGGGACTTAAACCTTGCATTAATCAATGATAGTGGAAACCCAACCTTAATATTAATTAAATTAACTTTAAGGTTTAATGGGTAATAACAAACTATCATATGATTGGGAAGACACTAAGACAAATAGTGTAAACTGTTACATGTTTAAAGAGGCTGAGTTGAATAACTCTTAATAAAGTTCTAGTTAGTCTGGTAACAGAGACATTGAAAAGAAAAAGGAACTTTACCTTTATGAACTTGGAAGTGGTGCCGCTTCCAAACAAGAGTTTATAGGGTTTGCTCTTGTAAAAAGTTCATTAAGCTGGGATGGAGCACATGGCCATAACGGTGCTCACAGGTAGGGAAATTTATTGGTAAATTGAAATTACATGTGTAGTATTTCCGACTTTATAATCCAACGGAGACTTGGTTTAAGTTAAGACCACCCAGCTCTTCATTAAAGTCTTGAGATACTCACACTAATACGTGGTTTAATCGAATAGATACCACATATGATGCGTAATTTCTAGTTAAGATAAAACTAAACAACATCAATAAAACAATCTAGTGGGGGATTGTTGAGGTAGATTGTTTTAATGAGGAGAACATTAAGTCCCACATCACCAAGTCTTTTGGACTATCCCAAAATATATAACAAAGCCTTGTATATGATATTGTGAATTAAAATGATATGGGCTTGAGTATTGGCTTGGTTGGGTAACATATGGGCTTGGGCCTATAAAATATTTATAGGTCAAAGATTGGGCACTTGGGCACTTGGGGCACGTGGGCGCGTGCGTGACCGTACAGAGGCGAATTGGGCTGAACGCAAACAGTCGCATTTTTTGAATTCGAACAGACGGACGCGTCTGTTTGAATGTGCCTATTCCAGAACGGTCATGCCTCTTTGTCTTTTATAAATACATCTCTTCTCGCCCAGACAGAATATCTTCTTCTCTCCTCTTGCATACTACATTTTCTGTTTTATCTCCAAACAATAAAAATCCCATTAAACTCACAGGCATTGCCACGCCTCTGGGTTTAGGTTTTGTTGTATCCTGGGAAGCAGTCTGTCGTTCGACCTATTGGCAAACTCATACGAGTGGGGACAGATATTGCTTTAAGGACAGTGAGCCCGCGCCTCAAAACCGACGACCATTGATTCTGCACTGCAGCGAATATAATCAACAATCTTAAAGCAATATCTGCTATGGAGAACAGTGCAGAATCCGCCTTCAAATTGATGAATCAGGACTTCGTCCGCCTTGACAGAATGGATGGAACAAATTTCACGCGATGGCAGGACAAAATGAAGTTCCTCCTTACTACCCTCAAAGTCTCGTACGTGCTTGATGAAAACCTTCCACCGATTCCTCCTCCAACAGACAAAGATACAGAAGAACTGAAGAAAAAGAGGATGAAACGCGAGGAAGATGAACTGCTGTGCCGAGGCCACATTCTCAATACATTATCCGATCGGTTGTACGATCTCTACACTCCACTGAAGTCGCCAAAAGAAATATGGGATGCGCTCGAAGCAAAGTACAAAACAGAGAAGATCGGAACAGATAAGTTTTTAACGTTACAGTATTTTGAATTTGAAATGAAAGATGATGTCTCTGTTATGGACCAAATGCATGACTTACAAGTTCTGGTTGGAAAACTTGCGGATTTAAAAGTGCAAATTCCAGAATCAATTCAGGTAGGGGCTATTATTGCTAAACTTCCACCTAGTTGGAATAATTATCGTAAAAAGCTCCTACACATGACTGAAGAACTCACGTTGGAACGGATTGGAAAACACATACGGATTGAAGAGGAAAACAGAATCCGTGATGGTGTTTTTCCAATAGCAAACGTGAACAATGTCAATTCTGGAAAGAAGAGGAAGAATGCTCAAAACCAGAACTTTAAGCCAAATAAGAAGACTAAGACGGATGGCAAATCTAATCCAAAGGATAAGAAAAACAAAGCTTGCTATAACTGCGGCAAACTTGGGCACTTCAAACGAGAGTGCAGGGCACCTCCAAAGCAAAAAGGCCAATCTAAAAATGCAAACATGGTTGAGAACGACGAAGTTCAAGAAATCATTGCTATGGTTTCAGATTTGCAGATTGGCATGATAACTGACTTGCACATGGCAATTGCGGAAACAAAATCTTCGGATTGGTGGTTTGATTCTGGTGCAACAGTTCATGTATGCAACAACAAAGGGCTGTTCAAGACCTACACAGAATTGGCAGAACAACAGGAAGTGCTTATGGGAAATGGAAATGGTGCAAAGGTTCTGGGGAAAGGAAATGTGGAGATTCATTTTACTTCCAACAAGAAGATCACTCTCACCAATGTACTTCATGTTCCTGATATTAAAAAGAATCTGGTTTCTGCATCAATCCTATGCAAGAGTGGTGTCAAATCTGTCTTAGAGGCTGATAGTTTAATTCTGTCCAAGAATGGCATGTTTGTGGGTAAAGGTTATGCATGTAATGGGATGTTCAAACTCAATATTAATGAAATAAATGAATGTTCTGCTTATACTGTTGACTCTTTATCATTATGGCATGCACGTTTAGGGCATTTAAATTATAGATCTTTGAAATATATGTCAAAACATGGTATTATTTCTGTTACTAATGATAAACATGATAAATGCGAGAAATGTATACAAGCAAAGATTACAAAGAAACCATTCCCAATAGTTGAAAGAAACTCAGAACTCTTGGATTTAATTCATTCCGATATATGTGAATTAAATGGAATTTTAACCAGAGGTGGAAAAAGGTATTTCATTACCTTTATTGACGATTTTTCTAAATACACACATGTGTATTTGCTAAGAAATAAAGATGAAGCTTTTGACATGTTCAAACGCTATAAAACAGAAGTTGAAAATCAAAAGAGTAGGAAAATAAAGGTCCTACGTAGTGACAGAGGAGGAGAATACTTCTCCACTGAATTTTCTAACTTCTGTGAAGAACATGGAATTATTCATCAACAAACTGCGCCATACACACCACAACAAAATGGTTTGGCTGAAAGGAAAAACAGAACTCTGGTTGATATGGTAAATTCTATGTTATTAAATGCTAAATTGCCACTTAATTTGTGGGGAGAAGCATTATTATCTGCATGTCATTTGCACAATAGAATCACTTCAAGGAAAACTAAAGTTTCTCCTTATGAATTATGGAATGGTCGAAAACCTAATCTGCGATATCTAAAGGTGTGGGGGTGTATTGCCTTCTATAGGGTGACTGATCCAAAACGGACTAAACTAGGTCCAAGAGCATTGAAAAGCTTGTTTGTAGGATATGCTGAAAACTCTAAAGCATATAGACTACTAGATTTATCCTCAAACACGATTGTTGAATCAAGGGATGTTGAGTTTATTGAAAATAGATTCAAGGATGATTCAAACGCAAATCAGTCATTAAATCCCAACATTATTCAAACACCAACGGATGTTATTACGCCTTCTACTAGCAGTAAAAGGAAGATAACAAATGAACAGACAGAAATAAGAAGGACACAGAGAATCAGAAAAGAGAAATCTTTTGGTCCAGATTTTATATCATCTCAAGCTATGGCATTCCTTGTAGAAGGAACTCGAGATGAAGTTACTAACAAAATTCCTATAGTACTGAATATAGAAGATGATCCGAAAACATACAAAGAAGCTATAACTTCCAGAGATTCTGCTTTTTGGAAGGAGGCAATTAACGATGAAATGGATTCAATTTTATCAAATAATACTTGGGTATTGGTAGACTTGCCTCAAGGGTCAAAACCTATTGGTTGTAAATGGGTGTTTCGAAGAAAACGTAATAATGATGGTAGCGTGCAAACTTTCAAGGCTAGATTAGTAGCCAAAGGATTTCGGCAAAAGGAAGGAATTGATTTCTTTGATACATATGCTCCGGTTGCAAGAATTACATCAATTCGAGTACTAATAGCATTAGCATCAATCTATCAGTTGCATATCCACCAAATGGATGTCAAAACGGCCTTCCTTAATGGTGAACTTAACGAAGAAGTTTACATGGAACAACCAGAAGGTTTTATCCTTCCTGGGAATGAAAGAAAAGTTTGCAAATTGATAAGATCATTATACGGATTAAAACAAGCACCAAAACAGTGGCATGAGAAATTTGACTCGATTATACTTCAAAATGGCTTCACATATAATAGTGCAGACAAATGTATCTATTCCAAGTTTACAAAGGAATATGGAGTAATCATTTGTTTATATGTAGATGACCTATTAATATTCGGAACTAACATGAAAGGAATACAAGACACCAAGAATTATTTAACTTCAAAATTCAAAATGAAAGATTTAAATGAAGTTGATACAATTCTAGGTATAAAGGTTAGTAAAGATAGTGGGGGCTATGCACTAAATCAGTCACACTATATTCAAAAAGTGCTCCAGAAGTTTGGACATCTAAAAATTAAAGATGCCAGTACCCCAATAGACTCGAGTATAAATCTCAATAAAAATGAAGGAAGATGTATTGCTCAACTCGAATACGCAAGCGCTATTGGAAGTATAATGTATGCAATGCATTGTACAAGACCTGATATAGCATATGCAATATGCAAACTTGCCCGATATACTAGCAATCCTGGTATAGATCATTGGAAAGCAATTGAAAGATTACTTGGTTACCTAAAAAGAACCAATAATTTAGGGCTTGTTTACAATGGATTTCCAAGTGTATTAGAAGGATATACTGATGCAAGTTGGATAACTAGCGCCGGTGATAATAAATCTACTTCGGGTTGGATTTTCACATTAGGTGGAGGTGCTGTTTCTTGGGCATCAAAGAAACAAACTTGTATTTCACACTCCACAATGGAATCAGAATTTATAGCACTTGCTGCCGCAGGAAAGGAGGCAGAATGGCTACGAAATATGTTACTGGATATCAAGTTATGGCCAAAACCAATGCCAGCCATATCATTACGATGTGATAGTCAAGCTACTATGTCACGAGCATATAGTAACATATACAATGGAAAATCAAGACATATAAGTCTTAGACATGAATATGTTAGACAAATAATAAATGATGGAATTATTACTATTGTCTACATAAGATCCAATGATAATTTGGCAGACCCATTCACAAAAGCCTTGACTAGAGAAATGGTAAGATCCACGTCAGTCGGAATGGGACTTAAACCTTGCATTAATCAATGATAGTGGAAACCCAACCTTAATATTAATTAAATTAACTTTAAGGTTTAATGGGTAATAACAAACTATCATATGATTGGGAAGACACTAAGACAAATAGTGTAAACTGTTACATGTTTAAAGAGGCTGAGTTGAATAACTCTTAATAAAGTTCTAGTTAGTCTGGTAACAGAGACATTGAAAAGAAAAAGGAACTTTACCTTTATGAACTTGGAAGTGGTGCCGCTTCCAAACAAGAGTTTATAGGGTTTGCTCTTGTAAAAAGTTCATTAAGCTGGGATGGAGCACATGGCCATAACGGTGCTCACAGGTAGGGAAATTTATTGGTAAATTGAAATTACGTGTGTAGTATTTCCGACTTTATAATCCAACGGAGACTTGGTTTAAGTTAAGACCACCCAGCTCTTCATTAAAGTCTTGAGATACTCACACTAATACGTGGTTTAATCGAATAGATACCACATATGATGCGTAATTTCTAGTTAAGATAAAACTAAACAACATCAATAAAACAATCTAGTGGGGGATTGTTGAGGTAGATTGTTTTAATGAGGAGAACATTAAGTCCCACATCACCAAGTCTTTTGGACTATCCCAAAATATATAACAAAGCCTTGTATATGATATTGTGAATTAAAATGATATGGGCTTGAGTATTGGCTTGGTTGGGTAACATATGGGCTTGGGCCTATAAAATATTTATAGGTCAAAGATTGGGCACTTGGGCACTTGGGGCACGTGGGCGCGTGCGTGACCGTACAGAGGCGAATTGGGCTGAACGCAAACAGTCGCATTTTTTGAATTCGAACAGACGGACGCGTCTGTTTGAATGTGCCTATTCCAGAACGGTCATGCCTCTTTGTCTTTTATAAATACATCTCTTCTCGCCCAGACAGAATATCTTCTTCTCTCCTCTTGCATACTACATTTTCTGTTTTATCTCCAAACAATAAAAATCCCATTAAACTCACAGGCATTGCCACGCCTCTGGGTTTAGGTTTTGTTGTATCCTGGGAAGCAGTCTGTCGTTCGACCTATTGGCAAACTCAGACGAGTGGGGACAGATATTGCTTTAAGGACAGCGAGCCCGCGCCTCAAAACCGACGACCATTGATTCTGCACTGCAGCGAATATAATCAACAATCTTAAAGCAATATCTGCTATGGAGAACAGTGCAGAATCCGCCTTCAAATTGATGAATCAGGACTTCGTCCGCCTTGACAGAATGGATGGAACAAATTTCACGCGATGGCAGGACAAAATGAAGTTCCTCCTTACTACCCTCAAAGTCTCGTACGTGCTTGATGAAAACCTTCCACCGATTCCTCCTCCAACAGACAAAGATACAGAAGAACTGAAGAAAAAGAGGATGAAACGCGAGGAAGATGAACTGCTGTGCCGAGGCCACATTCTTAATACATTATCCGATCGGTTGTACGATCTCTACACTCCACTGAAGTCGCCAAAAGAAATATGGGATGCGCTCGAAGCAAAGTACAAAACAGAGAAGATCGGAACAGATAAGTTTTTAACGTTACAGTATTTTGAATTTGAAATGAAAGATGATGTCTCTGTTATGGACCAAATGCATGACTTACAAGTTCTGGTTGGAAAACTTGCGGATTTAAAAGTGCAAATTCCAGAATCAATTCAGGTAGGGGCTATTATTGCTAAACTTCCACCTAGTTGGAATAATTATCGTAAAAAGCTCCTACACATGACTGAAGAACTCACGTTGGAACGGATTGGAAAACACATACGGATTGAAGAGGAAAACAGAATCCGTGATGGTGTTTTTCCAATAGCAAACGTGAACAATGTCAATTCTGGAAAGAAGAGGAAGAATGCTCAAAACCAGAACTTTAAGCCAAATAAGAAGACTAAGACGGATGGCAAATCTAATCCAAAGGATAAGAAAAACAAAGCTTGCTATAACTGCGGCAAACTTGGGCACTTCAAACGAGAGTGCAGGGCACCTCCAAAGCAAAAAGGCCAATCTAAAAATGCAAACATGGTTGAGAACGACGAAGTTCAAGAAATCATTGCTATGGTTTCAGATTTGCAGATTGGCATGATAACTGACTTGCACATGGCAATTGCGGAAACAAAATCTTCGGATTGGTGGTTTGATTCTGGTGCAACAGTTCATGTATGCAACAACAAAGGGCTGTTCAAGACCTACACAGAATTGGCAGAACAACAGGAAGTGCTTATGGGAAATGGAAATGGTGCAAAGGTTCTGGGGAAAGGAAATGTGGAGATTCATTTTACTTCCAACAAGAAGATCACTCTCACCAATGTACTTCATGTTCCTGATATTAAAAAGAATCTGGTTTCTGCATCAATCCTATGCAAGAGTGGTGTCAAATCTGTCTTAGAGGCTGATAGTTTAATTCTGTCCAAGAATGGCATGTTTGTGGGTAAAGGTTATGCATGTAATGGGATGTTCAAACTCAGTATTAATGAAATAAATGAATGTTCTGCTTATACTGTTGACTCTTTATCATTATGGCATGCACGTTTAGGGCATTTAAATTATAGATCTTTGAAATATATGTCAAAACATGGTATTATTTCTGTTACTAATGATAAACATGATAAATGCGAGATATGTATACAAGCAAAGATTACAAAGAAACCATTCCCAACAGTTGAAAGAAACTCAGAACTCTTGGATTTAATTCATTCCGATATATGTGAATTAAATGGAATTTTAACCAGAGGTGGAAAAAGGTATTTCATTACCTTTATTGACGATTTTTCTAAATACACACATGTGTATTTGCTAAGAAATAAAGATGAAGCTTTTGACATGTTCAAACGCTATAAAACAGAAGTTGAAAATCAAAAGAGTAGGAAAATAAAGGTCCTACGTAGTGACAGAGGAGGAGAATACTTCTCCACTGAATTTTCTAACTTCTGTGAAGAACATGGAATTATTCATCAACAAACTGCGCCATACACACCACAACAAAATGGTTTGGCTGAAAGGAAAAACAGAACTCTGGTTGATATGGTAAATTCTATGTTATTAAATGCTAAATTGCCACTTAATTTGTGGGGAGAAGCATTATTATCTGCATGTCATTTGCACAATAGAATCACTTCAAGGAAAACTAAAGTTTCTCCTTATGAATTATGGAATGGTCGAAAACCTAATCTGCGATATCTAAAGGTGTGGGGGTGTATTGCCTTCTATAGGGTGACTGATCCAAAACGGACTAAACTAGGTCCAAGAGCATTAAAAAGCTTGTTTGTAGGATATGCTGAAAACTCTAAAGCATATAGACTACTAGATTTATCCTCAAACACGATTGTTGAATCAAGGGATGTTGAGTTTATTGAAAATAGATTCAAGGATGATTCAAACGCAAATCAGTCATTAAATCCCAACATTATTCAAACACCAACGGATGTTATTACGCCTTCTACTAGCAGTAAAAGGAAGATAACAAATGAACAGACAGAAATAAGAAGGACACAGAGAATCAGAAAAGAGAAATCTTTTGGTCCAGATTTTATATCATCTCAAGCTATGGCATTCCTTGTAGAAGGAACTCGAGATGAAGTTACTAACAAAATTCCTATAGTACTGAATATAGAAGATGATCCGAAAACATACAAAGAAGCTATAACTTCCAGAGATTCTGCTTTTTGGAAGGAGGCAATTAACGATGAAATGGATTCAATTTTATCAAATAATACTTGGGTATTGGTAGACTTGCCTCAAGGGTCAAAACCTATTGGTTGTAAATGGGTGTTTCGAAGAAAACGTAATAATGATGGTAGCGTGCAAACTTTCAAGGCTAGATTAGTAGCCAAAGGATTTCGGCAAAAGGAAGGAATTGATTTCTTTGATACATATGCTCCGGTTGCAAGAATTACATCAATTCGAGTACTAATAGCATTAGCATCAATCTATCAGTTGCATATCCACCAAATGGATGTCAAAACGGCCTTCCTTAATGGTGAACTTAACGAAGAAGTTTACATGGAACAACCAGAAGGTTTTATCCTTCCTGGGAATGAAAGAAAAGTTTGCAAATTGATAAGATCATTATACGGATTAAAACAAGCACCAAAACAGTGGCATGAGAAATTTGACTCGATTATACTTCAAAATGGCTTCACATATAATAGTGCAGACAAATGTATCTATTCCAAGTTTACAAAGGAATATGGAGTAATCATTTGTTTATATGTAGATGACCTATTAATATTCGGAACTAACATGAAAGGAATACAAGACACCAAGAATTATTTAACTTCAAAATTCAAAATGAAAGATTTAAATGAAGTTGATACAATTCTAGGTATAAAGGTTAGTAAAGATAGTGGGGGCTATGCACTAAATCAGTCACACTATATTCAAAAAGTGCTCCAGAAGTTTGGACATCTAAAAATTAAAGATGCCAGTACCCCAGTAGACTCGAGTATAAATCTCAATAAAAATGAAGGAAGATGTATTGCTCAACTCGAATACGCAAGCGCTATTGGAAGTATAATGTATGCAATGCATTGTACAAGACCTGATATAGCATATGCAATATGCAAACTTGCCCGATATACTAGCAATCCTGGTATAGATCATTGGAAAGCAATTGAAAGATTACTTGGTTACCTAAAAAGAACCAATAATTTAGGGCTTGTTTACAATGGATTTCCAAGTGTATTAGAAGGATATACTGATGCAAGTTGGATAACTAGCGTCGGTGATAATAAATCTACTTCGGGTTGGATTTTCACATTAGGTGGAGGTGCTGTTTCTTGGGCATCAAAGAAACAAACTTGTATTTCACACTCCACAATGGAATCAGAATTTATAGCACTTGCTGCCGCAGGAAAGGAGGCAGAATGGCTACGAAATATGTTACTGGATATCAAGTTATGGCCAAAACCAATGCCAGCCATATCATTACGATGTGATAGTCAAGCTACTATGTCACGAGCATATAGTAACATATACAATGGAAAATCAAGACATATAAGTCTTAGACATGAATATGTTAGACAAATAATAAATGATGGAATTATTACTATTGTCTACATAAGATCCAATGATAATTTGGCAGACCCATTCACAAAAGCCTTGACTAGAGAAATGGTAAGATCCACGTCAGTCGGAATGGGACTTAAACCTTGCATTAATCAATGATAGTGGAAACCCAACCTTAATATTAATTAAATTAACTTTAAGGTTTAATGGGTAATAACAAACTATCATATGATTGGGAAGACACTAAGACAAATAGTGTAAACTGTTACATGTTTAAAGAGGCTGAGTTGAATAACTCTTAATAAAGTTCTAGTTAGTCTGGTAACAGAGACATTGAAAAGAAAAAGGAACTTTACCTTTATGAACTTGGAAGTGGTGCCGCTTCCAAACAAGAGTTTATAGGGTTTGCTCTTGTAAAAAGTTCATTAAGCTGGGATGGAGCACATGGCCATAACGGTGCTCACAGGTAGGGAAATTTATTGGTAAATTGAAATTACGTGTGTAGTATTTCCGACTTTATAATCCAACGGAGACTTGGTTTAAGTTAAGACCACCCAGCTCTTCATTAAAGTCTTGAGATACTCACACTAATACGTGGTTTAATCGAATAGATACCACATATGATGCGTAATTTCTAGTTAAGATAAAACTAAACAACATCAATAAAACAATCTAGTGGGGGATTGTTGAGGTAGATTGTTTTAATGAGGAGAACATTAAGTCCCACATCACCAAGTCTTTTGGACTATCCCAAAATATATAACAAAGCCTTGTATATGATATTGTGAATTAAAATGATATGGGCTTGAGTATTGGCTTGGTTGGGTAACATATGGGCTTGGGCCTATAAAATATTTATAGGTCAAAGATTGGGCACTTGGGCACTTGGGGCACGTGGGCGCGTGCGTGACCGTACAGAGGCGAATTGGGCTGAACGCAAACAGTCGCATTTTTTGAATTCGAACAGACGGACGCGTCTGTTTGAATGTGCCTATTCCAGAACGGTCATGCCTCTTTGTCTTTTATAAATACATCTCTTCTCGCCCAGACAGAATATCTTCTTCTCTCCTCTTGCATACTACATTTTCTGTTTTATCTCCAAACAATAAAAATCCCATTAAACTCACAGGCATTGCCACGCCTCTGGGTTTAGGTTTTGTTGTATCCTGGGAAGCAGTCTGTCGTTCGACCTATTGGCAAACTCAGACGAGTGGGGACAGATATTGCTTTAAGGACAGCGAGCCCGCGCCTCAAAACCGACGACCATTGATTCTGCACTGCAGCGAATATAATCAACAATCTTAAAGCAATATCTGCTATGGAGAACAGTGCAGAATCCGCCTTCAAATTGATGAATCAGGACTTCGTCCGCCTTGACAGAATGGATGGAACAAATTTCACGCGATGGCAGGACAAAATGAAGTTCCTCCTTACTACCCTCAAAGTCTCGTACGTGCTTGATGAAAACCTTCCACCGATGCCTCCTCCAACAGACAAAGATACAGAAGAACTGAAGAAAAAGAGGATGAAACGCGAGGAAGATGAACTGCTGTGCCGAGGCCACATTCTTAATACATTATCCGATCGGTTGTACGATCTCTACACTCCACTGAAGTCGCCAAAAGAAATATGGGATGCGCTCGAAGCAAAGTACAAAACAGAGAAGATCGGAACAGATAAGTTTTTAACGTTACAGTATTTTGAATTTGAAATGAAAGATGATGTCTCTGTTATGGACCAAATGCATGACTTACAAGTTCTGGTTGGAAAACTTGCGGATTTAAAAGTGCAAATTCCAGAATCAATTCAGGTAGGGGCTATTATTGCTAAACTTCCACCTAGTTGGAATAATTATCGTAAAAAGCTCCTACACATGACTGAAGAACTCACGTTGGAACGGATTGGAAAACACATACGGATTGAAGAGGAAAACAGAATCCGTGATGGTGTTTTTCCAATAGCAAACGTGAACAATGTCAATTCTGGAAAGAAGAGGAAGAATGCTCAAAACCAGAACTTTAAGCCAAATAAGAAGACTAAGACGGATGGCAAATCTAATCCAAAGGATAAGAAAAACAAAGCTTGCTATAACTGCGGCAAACTTGGGCACTTCAAACGAGAGTGCAGGGCACCTCCAAAGCAAAAAGGCCAATCTAAAAATGCAAACATGGTTGAGAACGACGAAGTTCAAGAAATCATTGCTATGGTTTCAGATTTGCAGATTGGCATGATAACTGACTTGCACATGGCAATTGCGGAAACAAAATCTTCGGATTGGTGGTTTGATTCTGGTGCAACAGTTCATGTATGCAACAACAAAGGGCTGTTCAAGACCTACACAGAATTGGCAGAACAACAGGAAGTGCTTATGGGAAATGGAAATGGTGCAAAGGTTCTGGGGAAAGGAAATGTGGAGATTCATTTTACTTCCAACAAGAAGATCACTCTCACCAATGTACTTCATGTTCCTGATATTAAAAAGAATCTGGTTTCTGCATCAATCCTATGCAAGAGTGGTGTCAAATCTGTCTTAGAGGCTGATAGTTTAATTCTGTCCAAGAATGGCATGTTTGTGGGTAAAGGTTATGCATGTAATGGGATGTTCAAACTCAGTATTAATGAAATAAATGAATGTTCTGCTTATACTGTTGACTCTTTATCATTATGGCATGCACGTTTAGGGCATTTAAATTATAGATCTTTGAAATATATGTCAAAACATGGTATTATTTCTGTTACTAATGATAAACATGATAAATGCGAGATATGTATACAAGCAAAGATTACAAAGAAACCATTCCCAACAGTTGAAAGAAACTCAGAACTCTTGGATTTAATTCATTCCGATATATGTGAATTAAATGGAATTTTAACCAGAGGTGGAAAAAGGTATTTCATTACCTTTATTGACGATTTTTCTAAATACACACATGTGTATTTGCTAAGAAATAAAGATGAAGCTTTTGACATGTTCAAACGCTATAAAACAGAAGTTGAAAATCAAAAGAGTAGGAAAATAAAGGTCCTACGTAGTGACAGAGGAGGAGAATACTTCTCCACTGAATTTTCTAACTTCTGTGAAGAACATGGAATTATTCATCAACAAACTGCGCCATACACACCACAACAAAATGGTTTGGCTGAAAGGAAAAACAGAACTCTGGTTGATATGGTAAATTCTATGTTATTAAATGCTAAATTGCCACTTAATTTGTGGGGAGAAGCATTATTATCTGCATGTCATTTGCACAATAGAATCACTTCAAGGAAAACTAAAGTTTCTCCTTATGAATTATGGAATGGTCGAAAACCTAATCTGCGATATCTAAAGGTGTGGGGGTGTATTGCCTTCTATAGGGTGACTGATCCAAAACGGACTAAACTAGGTCCAAGAGCATTGAAAAGCTTGTTTGTAGGATATGCTGAAAACTCTAAAGCATATAGACTACTAGATTTATCCTCAAACACGATTGTTGAATCAAGGGATGTTGAGTTTATTGAAAATAGATTCAAGGATGATTCAAACGCAAATCAGTCATTAAATCCCAACATTATTCAAACACCAACGGATGTTATTACGCCTTCTACTAGCAGTAAAAGGAAGATAACAAATGAACAGACAGAAATAAGAAGGACACAGAGAATCAGAAAAGAGAAATCTTTTGGTCCAGATTTTATATCATCTCAAGCTATGGCATTCCTTGTAGAAGGAACTCGAGATGAAGTTACTAACAAAATTCCTATAGTACTGAATATAGAAGATGATCCGAAAACATACAAAGAAGCTATAACTTCCAGAGATTCTGCTTTTTGGAAGGAGGCAATTAACGATGAAATGGATTCAATTTTATCAAATAATACTTGGGTATTGGTAGACTTGCCTCAAGGGTCAAAACCTATTGGTTGTAAATGGGTGTTTCGAAGAAAACGTAATAATGATGGTAGCGTGCAAACTTTCAAGGCTAGATTAGTAGCCAAAGGATTTCGGCAAAAGGAAGGAATTGATTTCTTTGATACATATGCTCCGGTTGCAAGAATTACATCAATTCGAGTACTAATAGCATTAGCATCAATCTATCAGTTGCATATCCACCAAATGGATGTCAAAACGGCCTTCCTTAATGGTGAACTTAACGAAGAAGTTTACATGGAACAACCAGAAGGTTTTATCCTTCCTGGGAATGAAAGAAAAGTTTGCAAATTGATAAGATCATTATACGGATTAAAACAAGCACCAAAACAGTGGCATGAGAAATTTGACTCGATTATACTTCAAAATGGCTTCACATATAATAGTGCAGACAAATGTATCTATTCCAAGTTTACAAAGGAATATGGAGTAATCATTTGTTTATATGTAGATGACCTATTAATATTCGGAACTAACATGAAAGGAATACAAGACACCAAGAATTATTTAACTTCAAAATTCAAAATGAAAGATTTAAATGAAGTTGATACAATTCTAGGTATAAAGGTTAGTAAAGATAGTGGGGGCTATGCACTAAATCAGTCACACTATATTCAAAAAGTGCTCCAGAAGTTTGGACATCTAAAAATTAAAGATGCCAGTACCCCAATAGACTCGAGTATAAATCTCAATAAAAATGAAGGAAGATGTATTGCTCAACTCGAATACGCAAGCGCTATTGGAAGTATAATGTATGCAATGCATTGTACAAGACCTGATATAGCATATGCAATATGCAAACTTGCCCGATATACTAGCAATCCTGGTATAGATCATTGGAAAGCAATTGAAAGATTACTTGGTTACCTAAAAAGAACCAATAATTTAGGGCTTGTTTACAATGGATTTCCAAGTGTATTAGAAGGATATACTGATGCAAGTTGGATAACTAGCGCCGGTGATAATAAATCTACTTCGGGTTGGATTTTCACATTAGGTGGAGGTGCTGTTTCTTGGGCATCAAAGAAACAAACTTGTATTTCACACTCCACAATGGAATCAGAATTTATAGCACTTGCTGCCGCAGGAAAGGAGGCAGAATGGCTACGAAATATGTTACTGGATATCAAGTTATGGCCAAAACCAATGCCAGCCATATCATTACGATGTGATAGTCAAGCTACTATGTCACGAGCATATAGTAACATATACAATGGAAAATCAAGACATATAAGTCTTAGACATGAATATGTTAGACAAATAATAAATGATGGAATTATTACTATTGTCTACATAAGATCCAATGATAATTTGGCAGACCCATTCACAAAAGCCTTGACTAGAGAAATGGTAAGATCCACGTCAGTCGGAATGGGACTTAAACCTTGCATTAATCAATGATAGTGGAAACCCAACCTTAATATTAATTAAATTAACTTTAAGGTTTAATGGGTAATAACAAACTATCATATGATTGGGAAGACACTAAGACAAATAGTGTAAACTGTTACATGTTTAAAGAGGCTGAGTTGAATAACTCTTAATAAAGTTCTAGTTAGTCTGGTAACAGAGACATTGAAAAGAAAAAGGAACTTTACCTTTATGAACTTGGAAGTGGTGCCGCTTCCAAACAAGAGTTTATAGGGTTTGCTCTTGTAAAAAGTTCATTAAGCTGGGATGGAGCACATGGCCATAACGGTGCTCACAGGTAGGGAAATTTATTGGTAAATTGAAATTACGTGTGTAGTATTTCCGACTTTATAATCCAACGGAGACTTGGTTTAAGTTAAGACCACCCAGCTCTTCATTAAAGTCTTGAGATACTCACACTAATACGTGGTTTAATCGAATAGATACCACATATGATGCGTAATTTCTAGTTAAGATAAAACTAAACAACATCAATAAAACAATCTAGTGGGGGATTGTTGAGGTAGATTGTTTTAATGAGGAGAACATTAAGTCCCACATCACCAAGTCTTTTGGACTATCCCAAAATATATAACAAAGCCTTGTATATGATATTGTGAATTAAAATGATATGGGCTTGAGTATTGGCTTGGTTGGGTAACATATGGGCTTGGGCCTATAAAATATTTATAGGTCAAAGATTGGGCACTTGGGCACTTGGGGCACGTGGGCGCGTGCGTGACCGTACAGAGGCGAATTGGGCTGAACGCAAACAGTCGCATTTTTTGAATTCGAACAGACGGACGCGTCTGTTTGAATGTGCCTATTCCAGAACGGTCATGCCTCTTTGTCTTTTATAAATACATCTCTTCTCGCCCAGACAGAATATCTTCTTCTCTCCTCTTGCATACTACATTTTCTGTTTTATCTCCAAACAATAAAAATCCCATTAAACTCACAGGCATTGCCACGCCTCTGGGTTTAGGTTTTGTTGTATCCTGGGAAGCAGTCTGTCGTTCGACCTATTGGCAAACTCAGACGAGTGGGGACAGATATTGCTTTAAGGACAGCGAGCCCGCGCCTCAAAACCGACGACCATTGATTCTGCACTGCAGCGAATATAATCAACAATCTTAAAGCAATATCTGCTATGGAGAACAGTGCAGAATCCGCCTTCAAATTGATGAATCAGGACTTCGTCCGCCTTGACAGAATGGATGGAACAAATTTCACGCGATGGCAGGACAAAATGAAGTTCCTCCTTACTACCCTCAAAGTCTCGTACGTGCTTGATGAAAACCTTCCACCGATTCCTCCTCCAACAGACAAAGATACAGAAGAACTGAAGAAAAAGAGGATGAAACGCGAGGAAGATGAACTGCTGTGCCGAGGCCACATTCTTAATACATTATCCGATCGGTTGTACGATCTCTACACTCCACTGAAGTCGCCAAAAGAAATATGGGATGCGCTCGAAGCAAAGTACAAAACAGAGAAGATCGGAACAGATAAGTTTTTAACGTTACAGTATTTTGAATTTGAAATGAAAGATGATGTCTCTGTTATGGACCAAATGCATGACTTACAAGTTCTGGTTGGAAAACTTGCGGATTTAAAAGTGCAAATTCCAGAATCAATTCAGGTAGGGGCTATTATTGCTAAACTTCCACCTAGTTGGAATAATTATCGTAAAAAGCTCCTACACATGACTGAAGAACTCACGTTGGAACGGATTGGAAAACACATACGGATTGAAGAGGAAAACAGAATCCGTGATGGTGTTTTTCCAATAGCAAACGTGAACAATGTCAATTCTGGAAAGAAGAGGAAGAATGCTCAAAACCAGAACTTTAAGCCAAATAAGAAGACTAAGACGGATGGCAAATCTAATCCAAAGGATAAGAAAAACAAAGCTTGCTATAACTGCGGCAAACTTGGGCACTTCAAACGAGAGTGCAGGGCACCTCCAAAGCAAAAAGGCCAATCTAAAAATGCAAACATGGTTGAGAACGACGAAGTTCAAGAAATCATTGCTATGGTTTCAGATTTGCAGATTGGCATTATAACTGACTTGCACATGGCAATTGCGGAAACAAAATCTTCGGATTGGTGGTTTGATTCTGGTGCAACAGTTCATGTATGCAACAACAAAGGGCTGTTCAAGACCTACACAGAATTGGCAGAACAACAGGAAGTGCTTATGGGAAATGGAAATGGTGCAAAGGTTCTGGGGAAAGGAAATGTGGAGATTCATTTTACTTCCAACAAGAAGATCACTCTCACCAATGTACTTCATGTTCCTGATATTAAAAAGAATCTGGTTTCTGCATCAATCCTATGCAAGAGTGGTGTCAAATCTGTCTTAGAGGCTGATAGTTTAATTCTGTCCAAGAATGGCATGTTTGTGGGTAAAGGTTATGCATGTAATGGGATGTTCAAACTCAGTATTAATGAAATAAATGAATGTTCTGCTTATACTGTTGACTCTTTATCATTATGGCATGCACGTTTAGGGCATTTAAATTATAGATCTTTGAAATATATGTCAAAACATGGTATTATTTCTGTTACTAATGATAAACATGATAAATGCGAGATATGTATACAAGCAAAGATTACAAAGAAACCATTCCCAACAGTTGAAAGAAACTCAGAACTCTTGGATTTAATTCATTCCGATATATGTGAATTAAATGGAATTTTAACCAGAGGTGGAAAAAGGTATTTCATTACCTTTATTGACGATTTTTCTAAATACACACATGTGTATTTGCTAAGAAATAAAGATGAAGCTTTTGACATGTTCAAACGCTATAAAACAGAAGTTGAAAATCAAAAGAGTAGGAAAATAAAGGTCCTACGTAGTGACAGAGGAGGAGAATACTTCTCCACTGAATTTTCTAACTTCTGTGAAGAACATGGAATTATTCATCAACAAACTGCGCCATACACACCACAACAAAATGGTTTGGCTGAAAGGAAAAACAGAACTCTGGTTGATATGGTAAATTCTATGTTATTAAATGCTAAATTGCCACTTAATTTGTGGGGAGAAGCATTATTATCTGCATGTCATTTGCACAATAGAATCACTTCAAGGAAAACTAAAGTTTCTCCTTATGAATTATGGAATGGTCGAAAACCTAATCTGCGATATCTAAAGGTGTGGGGGTGTATTGCCTTCTATAGGGTGACTGATCCAAAACGGACTAAACTAGGTCCAAGAGCATTGAAAAGCTTGTTTGTAGGATATGCTGAAAACTCTAAAGCATATAGACTACTAGATTTATCCTCAAACACGATTGTTGAATCAAGGGATGTTGAGTTTATTGAAAATAGATTCAAGGATGATTCAAACGCAAATCAGTCATTAAATCCCAACATTATTCAAACACCAACGGATGTTATTACGCCTTCTACTAGCAGTAAAAGGAAGATAACAAATGAACAGACAGAAATAAGAAGGACACAGAGAATCAGAAAAGAGAAATCTTTTGGTCCAGATTTTATATCATCTCAAGCTATGGCATTCCTTGTAGAAGGAACTCGAGATGAAGTTACTAACAAAATTCCTATAGTACTGAATATAGAAGATGATCCGAAAACATACAAAGAAGCTATAACTTCCAGAGATTCTGCTTTTTGGAAGGAGGCAATTAACGATGAAATGGATTCAATTTTATCAAATAATACTTGGGTATTGGTAGACTTGCCTCAAGGGTCAAAACCTATTGGTTGTAAATGGGTGTTTCGAAGAAAACGTAATAATGATGGTAGCGTGCAAACTTTCAAGGCTAGATTAGTAGCCAAAGGATTTCGGCAAAAGGAAGGAATTGATTTCTTTGATACATATGCTCCGGTTGCAAGAATTACATCAATTTGAGTACTAATAGCATTAGCATCAATCTATCAGTTGCATATCCACCAAATGGATGTCAAAACGGCCTTCCTTAATGGTGAACTTAACGAAGAAGTTTACATGGAACAACCAGAAGGTTTTATCCTTCCTGGGAATGAAAGAAAAGTTTGCAAATTGATAAGATCATTATACGGATTAAAACAAGCACCAAAACAGTGGCATGAGAAATTTGACTCGATTATACTTCAAAATGGCTTCACATATAATAGTGCAGACAAATGTATCTATTCCAAGTTTACAAAGGAATATGGAGTAATCATTTGTTTATATGTAGATGACCTATTAATATTCGGAACTAACATGAAAGGAATACAAGACACCAAGAATTATTTAACTTCAAAATTCAAAATGAAAGATTTAAATGAAGTTGATACAATTCTAGGTATAAAGGTTAGTAAAGATAGTGGGGGCTATGCACTAAATCAGTCACACTATATTCAAAAAGTGCTCCAGAAGTTTGGACATCTAAAAATTAAAGATGCCAGTACCCCAATAGACTCGAGTATAAATCTCAATAAAAATGAAGGAAGATGTATTGCTCAACTCGAATACGCAAGCGCTACTGGAAGTATAATGTATGCAATGCATTGTACAAGACCTGATATAGCATATGCAATATGCAAACTTGCCCGATATACTAGCAATCCTGGTATAGATCATTGGAAAGCAATTGAAAGATTACTTGGTTACCTAAAAAGAACCAATAATTTAGGGCTTGTTTACAATGGATTTCCAAGTGTATTAGAAGGATATACTGATGCAAGTTGGATAACTAGCGCCGGTGATAATAAATCTACTTCGGGTTGGATTTTCACATTAGGTGGAGGTGCTGTTTCTTGGGCATCAAAGAAACAAACTTGTATTTCACACTCCACAATGGAATCAGAATTTATAGCACTTGCTGCCGCAGGAAAGGAGGCAGAATGGCTACGAAATATGTTACTGGATATCAAGTTATGGCCAAAACCAATGCCAGCCATATCATTACGATGTGATAGTCAAGCTACTATGTCACGAGCATATAGTAACATATACAATGGAAAATCAAGACATATAAGTCTTAGACATGAATATGTTAGACAAATAATAAATGATGGAATTATTACTATTGTCTACATAAGATCCAATGATAATTTGGCAGACCCATTCACAAAAGCCTTGACTAGAGAAATGGTAAGATCCACGTCAGTCGGAATGGGACTTAAACCTTGCATTAATCAATGATAGTGGAAACCCAACCTTAATATTAATTAAATTAACTTTAAGGTTTAATGGGTAATAAAAAACTATCATATGATTGGGAAGACACTAAGACAAATAGTGTAAACTGTTACATGTTTAAAGAGGCTGAGTTGAATAACTCTTAATAAAGTTCTAGTTAGTCTGGTAACAGAGACATTGAAAAGAAAAAGGAACTTTACCTTTATGAACTTGGAAGTGGTGCCGCTTCCAAACAAGAGTTTATAGGGTTTGCTCTTGTAAAAAGTTCATTAAGCTGGGATGGAGCACATGGCCATAACGGTGCTCACAGGTAGGGAAATTTATTGGTAAATTGAAATTACGTGTGTAGTATTTCCGACTTTATAATCCAACGGAGACTTGGTTTAAGTTAAGACCACCCAGCTCTTCATTAAAGTCTTGAGATACTCACACTAATACGTGGTTTAATCGAATAGATACCACATATGATGCGTAATTTCTAGTTAAGATAAAACTAAACAACATCAATAAAACAATCTAGTGGGGGATTGTTGAGGTAGATTGTTTTAATGAGGAGAACATTAAGTCCCACATCACCAAGTCTTTTGGACTATCCCAAAATATATAACAAAGCCTTGTATATGATATTGTGAATTAAAATGATATGGGCTTGAGTATTGGCTTGGTTGGGTAACATATGGGCTTGGGCCTATAAAATATTTATAGGTCAAAGATTGGGCACTTGGGCACTTGGGGCACGTGGGCGCGTGCGTGACCGTACAGAGGCGAATTGGGCTGAACGCAAACAGTCGCATTTTTTGAATTCGAACAGACGGACGCGTCTGTTTGAATGTGCCTATTCCAGAACGGTCATGCCTCTTTGTCTTTTATAAATACATCTCTTCTCGCCCAGACAGAATATCTTCTTCTCTCCTCTTGCATACTACATTTTCTGTTTTATCTCCAAACAATAAAAATCCCATTAAACTCACAGGCATTGCCACGCCTCTGGGTTTAGGTTTTGTTGTATCCTGGGAAGCAGTCTGTCGTTCGACCTATTGGCAAACTCAGACGAGTGGGGACAGATATTGCTTTAAGGACAGCGAGCCCGCGCCTCAAAACCGACGACCATTGATTCTGCACTGCAGCGAATATAATCAACAATCTTAAAGCAATATCTGCTATGGAGAACAGTGCAGAATCCGCCTTCAAATTGATGAATCAGGACTTCGTCCGCCTTGACAGAATGGATGGAACAAATTTCACGCGATGGCAGGACAAAATGAAGTTCCTCCTTACTACCCTCAAAGTCTCGTACGTGCTTGATGAAAACCTTCCACCGATTCCTCCTCCAACAGACAAAGATACAGAAGAACTGAAGAAAAAGAGGATGAAACGCGAGGAAGATGAACTGCTGTGCCGAGGCCACATTCTTAATACATTATCCGATCGGTTGTACGATCTCTACACTCCACTGAAGTCGCCAAAAGAAATATGGGATGCGCTCGAAGCAAAGTACAAAACAGAGAAGATCGGAACAGATAAGTTTTTAACGTTACAGTATTTTGAATTTGAAATGAAAGATGATGTCTCTGTTATGGACCAAATGCATGACTTACAAGTTCTGGTTGGAAAACTTGCGGATTTAAAAGTGCAAATTCCAGAATCAATTCAGGTAGGGGCTATTATTGCTAAACTTCCACCTAGTTGGAATAATTATCGTAAAAAGCTCCTACACATGACTGAAGAACTCACGTTGGAACGGATTGGAAAACACATACGGATTGAAGAGGAAAACAGAATCCGTGATGGTGTTTTTCCAATAGCAAACGTGAACAATGTCAATTCTGGAAAGAAGAGGAAGAATGCTCAAAACCAGAACTTTAAGCCAAATAAGAAGACTAAGACGGATGGCAAATCTAATCCAAAGGATAAGAAAAACAAAGCTTGCTATAACTGCGGCAAACTTGGGCACTTCAAACGAGAGTGCAGGGCACCTCCAAAGCAAAAAGGCCAATCTAAAAATGCAAACATGGTTGAGAACGACGAAGTTCAAGAAATCATTGCTATGGTTTCAGATTTGCAGATTGGCATGATAACTGACTTGCACATGGCAATTGCGGAAACAAAATCTTCGGATTGGTGGTTTGATTCTGGTGCAACAGTTCATGTATGCAACAACAAAGGGCTGTTCAAGACCTACACAGAATTGGCAGAACAACAGGAAGTGCTTATGGGAAATGGAAATGGTGCAAAGGTTCTGGGGAAAGGAAATGTGGAGATTCATTTTACTTCCAACAAGAAGATCACTCTCACCAATGTACTTCATGTTCCTGATATTAAAAAGAATCTGGTTTCTGCATCAATCCTATGCAAGAGTGGTGTCAAATCTGTCTTAGAGGCTGATAGTTTAATTCTGTCCAAGAATGGCATGTTTGTGGGTAAAGGTTATGCATGTAATGGGATGTTCAAACTTAGTATTAATGAAATAAATGAATGTTCTGCTTATACTGTTGACTCTTTATCATTATGGCATGCACGTTTAGGGCATTTAAATTATAGATCTTTGAAATATATGTCAAAACATGGTATTATTTCTGTTACTAATGATAAACATGATAAATGCGAGATATGTATACAAGCAAAGATTACAAAGAAACCATTCCCAACAGTTGAAAGAAACTCAGAACTCTTGGATTTAATTCATTCCGATATATGTGAATTAAATGGAATTTTAACCAGAGGTGGAAAAAGGTATTTCATTACCTTTATTGACGATTTTTCTAAATACACACATGTGTATTTGCTAAGAAATAAAGATGAAGCTTTTGACATGTTCAAACGCTATAAAACAGAAGTTGAAAATCAAAAGAGTAGGAAAATAAAGGTCCTACGTAGTGACAGAGGAGGAGAATACTTCTCCACTGAATTTTCTAACTTCTGTGAAGAACATGGAATTATTCATCAACAAACTGCGCCATACACACCACAACAAAATGGTTTGGCTGAAAGGAAAAACAGAACTCTGGTTGATATGGTAAATTCTATGTTATTAAATGCTAAATTGCCACTTAATTTGTGGGGAGAAGCATTATTATCTGCATGTCATTTGCACAATAGAATCACTTCAAGGAAAACTAAAGTTTCTCCTTATGAATTATGGAATGGTCGAAAACCTAATCTGCGATATCTAAAGGTGTGGGGGTGTATTGCCTTCTATAGGGTGACTGATCCAAAACGGACTAAACTAGGTCCAAGAGCATTGAAAAGCTTGTTTGTAGGATATGCTGAAAACTCTAAAGCATATAGACTACTAGATTTATCCTCAAACACGATTGTTGAATCAAGGGATGTTGAGTTTATTGAAAATAGATTCAAGGATGATTCAAACGCAAATCAGTCATTAAATCCCAACATTATTCAAACACCAACGGATGTTATTACGCCTTCTACTAGCAGTAAAAGGAAGATAACAAATGAACAGACAGAAATAAGAAGGACACAGAGAATCAGAAAAGAGAAATCTTTTGGTCCAGATTTTATATCATCTCAAGCTATGGCATTCCTTGTAGAAGGAACTCGAGATGAAGTTACTAACAAAATTCCTATAGTACTGAATATAGAAGATGATCCGAAAACATACAAAGAAGCTATAACTTCCAGAGATTCTGCTTTTTGGAAGGAGGCAATTAACGATGAAATGGATTCAATTTTATCAAATAATACTTGGGTATTGGTAGACTTGCCTCAAGGGTCAAAACCTATTGGTTGTAAATGGGTGTTTCGAAGAAAACGTAATAATGATGGTAGCGTGCAAACTTTCAAGGCTAGATTAGTAGCCAAAGGATTTCGGCAAAAGGAAGGAATTGATTTCTTTGATACATATGCTCCGGTTGCAAGAATTACATCAATTCGAGTACTAATAGCATTAGCATCAATCTATCAGTTGCATATCCACCAAATGGATGTCAAAACGGCCTTCCTTAATGGTGAACTTAACGAAGAAGTTTACATGGAACAACCAGAAGGTTTTATCCTTCCTGGGAATGAAAGAAAAGTTTGCAAATTGATAAGATCATTATACGGATTAAAACAAGCACCAAAACAGTGGCATGAGAAATTTGACTCGATTATACTTCAAAATGGCTTCACATATAATAGTGCAGACAAATGTATCTATTCCAAGTTTACAAAGGAATATGGAGTAATCATTTGTTTATATGTAGATGACCTATTAATATTCGGAACTAACATGAAAGGAATACAAGACACCAAGAATTATTTAACTTCAAAATTCAAAATGAAAGATTTAAATGAAGTTGATACAATTCTAGGTATAAAGGTTAGTAAAGATAGTGGGGGCTATGCACTAAATCAGTCACACTATATTCAAAAAGTGCTCCAGAAGTTTGGACATCTAAAAATTAAAGATGCCAGTACCCCAATAGACTCGAGTATAAATCTCAATAAAAATGAAGGAAGATGTATTGCTCAACTCGAATACGCAAGCGCTATTGGAAGTATAATGTATGCAATGCATTGTACAAGACCTGATATAGCATATGCAATATGCAAACTTGCCCGATATACTAGCAATCCTGGTATAGATCATTGGAAAGCAATTGAAAGATTACTTGGTTACCTAAAAAGAACCAATAATTTAGGGCTTGTTTACAATGGATTTCCAAGTGTATTAGAAGGATATACTGATGCAAGTTGGATAACTAGCGCCGGTGATAATAAATCTACTTCGGGTTGGATTTTCACATTAGGTGGAGGTGCTGTTTCTTGGGCATCAAAGAAACAAACTTGTATTTCACACTCCACAATGGAATCAGAATTTATAGCACTTGCTGCCGCAGGAAAGGAGGCAGAATGGCTACGAAATATGTTACTGGATATCAAGTTATGGCCAAAACCAATGCCAGCCATATCATTACGATGTGATAGTCAAGCTACTATGTCACGAGCATATAGTAACATATACAATGGAAAATCAAGACATATAAGTCTTAGACATGAATATGTTAGACAAATAATAAATGATGGAATTATTACTATTGTCTACATAAGATCCAATGATAATTTGGCAGACCCATTCACAAAAGCCTTGACTAGAGAAATGGTAAGATCCACGTCAGTCGGAATGGGACTTAAACCTTGCATTAATCAATGATAGTGGAAACCCAACCTTAATATTAATTAAATTAACTTTAAGGTTTAATGGGTAATAACAAACTATCATATGATTGGGAAGACACTAAGACAAATAGTGTAAACTGTTACATGTTTAAAGAGGCTGAGTTGAATAACTCTTAATAAAGTTCTAGTTAGTCTGGTAACAGAGACATTGAAAAGAAAAAGGAACTTTACCTTTATGAACTTGGAAGTGGTGCCGCTTCCAAACAAGAGTTTATAGGGTTTGCTCTTGTAAAAAGTTCATTAAGCTGGGATGGAGCACATGGCCATAACGGTGCTCACAGGTAGGGAAATTTATTGGTAAATTGAAATTACGTGTGTAGTATTTCCGACTTTATAATCCAACGGAGACTTGGTTTAAGTTAAGACCACCCAGCTCTTCATTAAAGTCTTGAGATACTCACACTAATACGTGGTTTAATCGAATAGATACCACATATGATGCGTAATTTCTAGTTAAGATAAAACTAAACAACATCAATAAAACAATCTAGTGGGGGATTGTTGAGGTAGATTGTTTTAATGAGGAGAACATTAAGTCCCACATCACCAAGTCTTTTGGACTATCCCAAAATATATAACAAAGCCTTGTATATGATATTGTGAATTAAAATGATATGGGCTTGAGTATTGGCTTGGTTGGGTAACATATGGGCTTGGGCCTATAAAATATTTATAGGTCAAAGATTGGGCACTTGGGCACTTGGGGCACGTGGGCGCGTGCGTGACCGTACAGAGGCGAATTGGGCTGAACGCAAACAGTCGCATTTTTTGAATTCGAACAGACGGACGCGTCTGTTTGAATGTGCCTATTCCAGAACGGTCATGCCTCTTTGTCTTTTATAAATACATCTCTTCTCGCCCAGACAGAATATCTTCTTCTCTCCTCTTGCATACTACATTTTCTGTTTTATCTCCAAACAATAAAAATCCCATTAAACTCACAGGCATTGCCACGCCTCTGGGTTTAGGTTTTGTTGTATCCTGGGAAGCAGTCTGTCGTTCGACCTATTGGCAAACTCAGACGAGTGGGGACAGATATTGCTTTAAGGACAGCGAGCCCGCGCCTCAAAACCGACGACCATTGATTCTGCACTGCAGCGAATATAATCAACAATCTTAAAGCAATATCTGCTATGGAGAACAGTGCAGAATCCGCCTTCAAATTGATGAATCAGGACTTCGTCCGCCTTGACAGAATGGATGGAACAAATTTCACGCGATGGCAGGACAAAATGAAGTTCCTCCTTACTACCCTCAAAGTCTCGTACGTGCTTGATGAAAACCTTCCACCGATTCCTCCTCCAACAGACAAAGATACAGAAGAACTGAAGAAAAAGAGGATGAAACGCGAGGAAGATGAACTGCTGTGCCGAGGCCACATTCTTAATACATTATCCGATCGGTTGTACGATCTCTACACTCCACTGAAGTCGCCAAAAGAAATATGGGATGCGCTCGAAGCAAAGTACAAAACAGAGAAGATCGGAACAGATAAGTTTTTAACGTTACAGTATTTTGAATTTGAAATGAAAGATGATGTCTCTGTTATGGACCAAATGCATGACTTACAAGTTCTGGTTGGAAAACTTGCGGATTTAAAAGTGCAAATTCCAGAATCAATTCAGGTAGGGGCTATTATTGCTAAACTTCCACCTAGTTGGAATAATTATCGTAAAAAGCTCCTACACATGACTGAAGAACTCACGTTGGAACGGATTGGAAAACACATACGGATTGAAGAGGAAAACAGAATCCGTGATGGTGTTTTTCCAATAGCAAACGTGAACAATGTCAATTCTGGAAAGAAGAGGAAGAATGCTCAAAACCAGAACTTTAAGCCAAATAAGAAGACTAAGACGGATGGCAAATCTAATCCAAAGGATAAGAAAAACAAAGCTTGCTATAACTGCGGCAAACTTGGGCACTTCAAACGAGAGTGCAGGGCACCTCCAAAGCAAAAAGGCCAATCTAAAAATGCAAACATGGTTGAGAACGACGAAGTTCAAGAAATCATTGCTATGGTTTCAGATTTGCAGATTGGCATGATAACTGACTTGCACATGGCAATTGCGGAAACAAAATCTTCGGATTGGTGGTTTGATTCTGGTGCAACAGTTCATGTATGCAACAACAAAGGGCTGTTCAAGACCTACACAGAATTGGCAGAACAACAGGAAGTGCTTATGGGAAATGGAAATGGTGCAAAGGTTCTGGGGAAAGGAAATGTGGAGATTCATTTTACTTCCAACAAGAAGATCACTCTCACCAATGTACTTCATGTTCCTGATATTAAAAAGAATCTGGTTTCTGCATCAATCCTATGCAAGAGTGGTGTCAAATCTGTCTTAGAGGCTGATAGTTTAATTCTGTCCAAGAATGACATGTTTGTGGGTAAAGGTTATGCATGTAATGGGATGTTCAAACTCAGTATTAATGAAATAAATGAATGTTCTGCTTATACTGTTGACTCTTTATCATTATGGCATGCACGTTTAGGGCATTTAAATTATAGATCTTTGAAATATATGTCAAAACATGGTATTATTTCTGTTACTAATGATAAACATGATAAATGCGAGATATGTATACAAGCAAAGATTACAAAGAAACCATTCCCAACAGTTGAAAGAAACTCAGAACTCTTGGATTTAATTCATTCCGATATATGTGAATTAAATGGAATTTTAACCAGAGGTGGAAAAAGGTATTTCATTACCTTTATTGACGATTTTTCTAAATACACACATGTGTATTTGCTAAGAAATAAAGATGAAGCTTTTGACATGTTCAAACGCTATAAAACAGAAGTTGAAAATCAAAAGAGTAGGAAAATAAAGGTCCTACGTAGTGACAGAGGAGGAGAATACTTCTCCACTGAATTTTCTAACTTCTGTGAAGAACATGGAATTATTCATCAACAAACTGCGCCATACACACCACAACAAAATGGTTTGGCTGAAAGGAAAAACAGAACTCTGGTTGATATGGTAAATTCTATGTTATTAAATGCTAAATTGCCACTTAATTTGTGGGGAGAAGCATTATTATCTGCATGTCATTTGCACAATAGAATCACTTCAAGGAAAACTAAAGTTTCTCCTTATGAATTATGGAATGGTCGAAAACCTAATCTGCGATATCTAAAGGTGTGGGGGTGTATTGCCTTCTATAGGGTGACTGATCCAAAACGGACTAAACTAGGTCCAAGAGCATTGAAAAGCTTGTTTGTAGGATATGCTGAAAACTCTAAAGCATATAGACTACTAGATTTATCCTCAAACACGATTGTTGAATCAAGGGATGTTGAGTTTATTGAAAATAGATTCAAGGATGATTCAAACGCAAATCAGTCATTAAATCCCAACATTATTCAAACACCAACGGATGTTATTACGCCTTCTACTAGCAGTAAAAGGAAGATAACAAATGAACAGACAGAAATAAGAAGGACACAGAGAATCAGAAAAGAGAAATCTTTTGGTCCAGATTTTATATCATCTCAAGCTATGGCATTCCTTGTAGAAGGAACTCGAGATGAAGTTACTAACAAAATTCCTATAGTACTGAATATAGAAGATGATCCGAAAACATACAAAGAAGCTATAACTTCCAGAGATTCTGCTTTTTGGAAGGAGGCAATTAACGATGAAATGGATTCAATTTTATCAAATAATACTTGGGTATTGGTAGACTTGCCTCAAGGGTCAAAACCTATTGGTTGTAAATGGGTGTTTCGAAGAAAACGTAATAATGATGGTAGCGTGCAAACTTTCAAGGCTAGATTAGTAGCCAAAGGATTTCGGCAAAAGGAAGGAATTGATTTCTTTGATACATATGCTCCGGTTGCAAGAATTACATCAATTCGAGTACTAATAGCATTAGCATCAATCTATCAGTTGCATATCCACCAAATGGATGTCAAAACGGCCTTCCTTAATGGTGAACTTAACGAAGAAGTTTACATGGAACAACCAGAAGGTTTTATCCTTCCTGGGAATGAAAGAAAAGTTTGCAAATTGATAAGATCATTATACGGATTAAAACAAGCACCAAAACAGTGGCATGAGAAATTTGACTCGATTATACTTCAAAATGGCTTCACATATAATAGTGCAGACAAATGTATCTATTCCAAGTTTACAAAGGAATATGGAGTAATCATTTGTTTATATGTAGATGACCTATTAATATTCGGAACTAACATGAAAGGAATACAAGACACCAAGAATTATTTAACTTCAAAATTCAAAATGAAAGATTTAAATGAAGTTGATACAATTCTAGGTATAAAGGTTAGTAAAGATAGTGGGGGCTATGCACTAAATCAGTCACACTATATTCAAAAAGTGCTCCAGAAGTTTGGACATCTAAAAATTAAAGATGCCAGTACCCCAATAGACTCGAGTATAAATCTCAATAAAAATGAAGGAAGATGTATTGCTCAACTCGAATACGCAAGCGCTATTGGAAGTATAATGTATGCAATGCATTGTACAAGACCTGATATAGCATATGCAATATGCAAACTTGCCCGATATACTAGCAATCCTGGTATAGATCATTGGAAAGCAATTGAAAGATTACTTGGTTACCTAAAAAGAACCAATAATTTAGGGCTTGTTTACAATGGATTTCCAAGTGTATTAGAAGGATATACTGATGCAAGTTGGATAACTAGCGCCGGTGATAATAAATCTACTTCGGGTTGGATTTTCACATTAGGTGGAGGTGCTGTTTCTTGGGCATCAAAGAAACAAACTTGTATTTCACACTCCACAATGGAATCAGAATTTATAGCACTTGCTGCCGCAGGAAAGGAGGCAGAATGGCTACGAAATATGTTACTGGATATCAAGTTATGGCCAAAACCAATGCCAGCCATATCATTACGATGTGATAGTCAAGCTACTATGTCACGAGCATATAGTAACATATACAATGGAAAATCAAGACATATAAGTCTTAGACATGAATATGTTAGACAAATAATAAATGATGGAATTATTACTATTGTCTACATAAGATCCAATGATAATTTGGCAGACCCATTCACAAAAGCCTTGACTAGAGAAATGGTAAGATCCACGTCAGTCGGAATGGGACTTAAACCTTGCATTAATCAATGATAGTGGAAACCCAACCTTAATATTAATTAAATTAACTTTAAGGTTTAATGGGTAATAACAAACTATCATATGATTGGGAAGACACTAAGACAAATAGTGTAAACTGTTACATGTTTAAAGAGGCTGAGTTGAATAACTCTTAATAAAGTTCTAGTTAGTCTGGTAACAGAGACATTGAAAAGAAAAAGGAACTTTACCTTTATGAACTTGGAAGTGGTGCCGCTTCCAAACAAGAGTTTATAGGGTTTGCTCTTGTAAAAAGTTCATTAAGCTGGGATGGAGCACATGGCCATAACGGTGCTCACAGGTAGGGAAATTTATTGGTAAATTGAAATTACGTGTGTAGTATTTCCGACTTTATAATCCAACGGAGACTTGGTTTAAGTTAAGACCACCCAGCTCTTCATTAAAGTCTTGAGATACTCACACTAATACGTGGTTTAATCGAATAGATACCACATATGATGCGTAATTTCTAGTTAAGATAAAACTAAACAACATCTATAAAACAATCTAGTGGGGGATTGTTGAGGTAGATTGTTTTAATGAGGAGAACATTAAGTCCCACATCACCAAGTCTTTTGGACTATCCCAAAATATATAACAAAGCCTTGTATATGATATTGTGAATTAAAATGATATGGGCTTGAGTATTGGCTTGGTTGGGTAACATATGGGCTTGGGCCTATAAAATATTTATAGGTCAAAGATTGGGCACTTGGGCACTTGGGGCACGTGGGCGCGTGCGTGACCGTACAGAGGCGAATTGGGCTGAACGCAAACAGTCGCATTTTTTGAATTCGAACAGACGGACGCGTCTGTTTGAATGTGCCTATTCCAGAACGGTCATGCCTCTTTGTCTTTTATAAATACATCTCTTCTCGCCCAGACAGAATATCTTCTTCTCTCCTCTTGCATACTACATTTTCTGTTTTATCTCCAAACAATAAAAATCCCATTAAACTCACAGGCATTGCCACGCCTCTGGGTTTAGGTTTTGTTGTATCCTGGGAAGCAGTCTGTCGTTCGACCTATTGGCAAACTCAGACGAGTGGGGACAGATATTGCTTTAAGGACAGCGAGCCCGCGCCTCAAAACCGACAACCATTGATTCTGCACTGCAGCGAATATAACCAACAATCTTAAAGCAATATCTGCTATGGAGAACAGTGCAGAATCCGCCTTCAAATTGATGAATCAGGACTTCGTCCGCCTTGACAGAATGGATGGAACAAATTTCACGCGATGGCAGGACAAAATGAAGTTCCTCCTTACTACCCTCAAAGTCTCGTACGTGCTTGATGAAAACCTTCCACCGATTCCTCCTCCAACAGACAAAGATACAGAAGAACTGAAGAAAAAGAGGATGAAACGCGAGGAAGATGAACTGCTGTGCCGAGGCCACATTCTTAATACATTATCCGATCGGTTGTACGATCTCTACACTCCACTGAAGTCGCCAAAAGAAATATGGGATGCGCTCGAAGCAAAGTACAAAACAGAGAAGATCGGAACAGATAAGTTTTTAACGTTACAGTATTTTGAATTTGAAATGAAAGATGATGTCTCTGTTATGGACCAAATGCATGACTTACAAGTTCTGGTTGGAAAACTTGCGGATTTAAAAGTGCAAATTCCAGAATCAATTCAGGTAGGGGCTATTATTGCTAAACTTCCACCTAGTTGGAATAATTATCGTAAAAAGCTCCTACACATGACTGAAGAACTCACGTTGGAACGGATTGGAAAACACATACGGATTGAAGAGGAAAACAGAATCCGTGATGGTGTTTTTCCAATAGCAAACGTGAACAATGTCAATTCTGGAAAGAAGAGGAAGAATGCTCAAAACCAGAACTTTAAGCCAAATAAGAAGACTAAGACGGATGGCAAATCTAATCCAAAGGATAAGAAAAACAAAGCTTGCTATAACTGCGGCAAACTTGGGCACTTCAAACGAGAGTGCAGGGCACCTCCAAAGCAAAAAGGCCAATCTAAAAATGTAAACATGGTTGAGAACGACGAAGTTCAAGAAATCATTGCTATGGTTTCAGATTTGCAGATTGGCATGATAACTGACTTGCACATGGCAATTGCGGAAACAAAATCTTCGGATTGGTGGTTTGATTCTGGTGCAACAGTTCATGTATGCAACAACAAAGGGCTGTTCAAGACCTACACAGAATTGGCAGAACAACAGGAAGTGCTTATGGGAAATGGAAATGGTGCAAAGGTTCTGGGGAAAGGAAATGTGGAGATTCATTTTACTTCCAACAAGAAGATCACTCTCACCAATGTACTTCATGTTCCTGATATTAAAAAGAATCTGGTTTCTGCATCAATCCTATGCAAGAGTGGTGTCAAATCTGTCTTAGAGGCTGATAGTTTAATTCTGTCCAAGAATGGCATGTTTGTGGGTAAAGGTTATGCATGTAATGGGATGTTCAAACTCAGTATTAATGAAATAAATGAATGTTCTGCTTATACTGTTGACTCTTTATCATTATGGCATGCACGTTTAGGGCATTTAAATTATAGATCTTTGAAATATATGTCAAAACATGGTATTATTTCTGTTACTAATGATAAACATGATAAATGCGAGATATGTATACAAGCAAAGATTACAAAGAAACCATTCCCAACAGTTGAAAGAAACTCAGAACTCTTGGATTTAATTCATTCCGATATATGTGAATTAAATGGAATTTTAACCAGAGGTGGAAAAAGGTATTTCATTACCTTTATTGACGATTTTTCTAAATACACACATGTGTATTTGCTAAGAAATAAAGATGAAGCTTTTGACATGTTCAAACGCTATAAAACAGAAGTTGAAAATCAAAAGAGTAGGAAAATAAAGGTCCTACGTAGTGACAGAGGAGGAGAATACTTCTCCACTGAATTTTCTAACTTCTGTGAAGAACATGGAATTATTCATCAACAAACTGCGCCATACACACCACAACAAAATGGTTTGGCTGAAAGGAAAAACAGAACTCTGGTTGATATGGTAAATTCTATGTTATTAAATGCTAAATTGCCACTTAATTTGTGGGGAGAAGCATTATTATCTGCATGTCATTTGCACAATAGAATCACTTCAAGGAAAACTAAAGTTTCTCCTTATGAATTATGGAATGGTCGAAAACCTAATCTGCGATATCTAAAGGTGTGGGGGTGTATTGCCTTCTATAGGGTGACTGATCCAAAACGGACTAAACTAGGTCCAAGAGCATTGAAAAGCTTGTTTGTAGGATATGCTGAAAACTCTAAAGCATATAGACTACTAGATTTATCCTCAAACACGATTGTTGAATCAAGGGATGTTGAGTTTATTGAAAATAGATTCAAGGATGATTCAAACGCAAATCAGTCATTAAATCCCAACATTATTCAAACACCAACGGATGTTATTACGCCTTCTACTAGCAGTAAAAGGAAGATAACAAATGAACAGACAGAAATAAGAAGGACACAGAGAATCAGAAAAGAGAAATCTTTTGGTCCAGATTTTATATCATCTCAAGCTATGGCATTCCTTGTAGAAGGAACTCGAGATGAAGTTACTAACAAAATTCCTATAGTACTGAATATAGAAGATGATCCGAAAACATACAAAGAAGCTATAACTTCCAGAGATTCTGCTTTTTGGAAGGAGGCAATTAACGATGAAATGGATTCAATTTTATCAAATAATACTTGGGTATTGGTAGACTTGCCTCAAGGGTCAAAACCTATTGGTTGTAAATGGGTGTTTCGAAGAAAACGTAATAATGATGGTAGCGTGCAAACTTTCAAGGCTAGATTAGTAGCCAAAGGATTTCGGCAAAAGGAAGGAATTGATTTCTTTGATACATATGCTCCGGTTGCAAGAATTACATCAATTCGAGTACTAATAGCATTAGCATCAATCTATCAGTTGCATATCCACCAAATGGATGTCAAAACGGCCTTCCTTAATGGTGAACTTAACGAAGAAGTTTACATGGAACAACCAGAAGGTTTTATCCTTCCTGGGAATGAAAGAAAAGTTTGCAAATTGATAAGATCATTATACGGATTAAAACAAGCACCAAAACAGTGGCATGAGAAATTTGACTCGATTATACTTCAAAATGGCTTCACATATAATAGTGCAGACAAATGTATCTATTCCAAGTTTACAAAGGAATATGGAGTAATCATTTGTTTATATGTAGATGACCTATTAATATTCGGAACTAACATGAAAGGAATACAAGACACCAAGAATTATTTAACTTCAAAATTCAAAATGAAAGATTTAAATGAAGTTGATACAATTCTAGGTATAAAGGTTAGTAAAGATAGTGGGGGCTATGCACTAAATCAGTCACACTATATTCAAAAAGTGCTCCAGAAGTTTGGACATCTAAAAATTAAAGATGCCAGTACCCCAATAGACTCGAGTATAAATCTCAATAAAAATGAAGGAAGATGTATTGCTCAACTCGAATACGCAAGCGCTATTGGAAGTATAATGTATGCAATGCATTGTACAAGACCTGATATAGCATATGCAATATGCAAACTTGCCCGATATACTAGCAATCCTGGTATAGATCATTGGAAAGCAATTGAAAGATTACTTGGTTACCTAAAAAGAACCAATAATTTAGGGCTTGTTTACAATGGATTTCCAAGTGTATTAGAAGGATATACTGATGCAAGTTGGATAACTAGCGCCGGTGATAATAAATCTACTTCGGGTTGGATTTTCACATTAGGTGGAGGTGCTGTTTCTTGGGCATCAAAGAAACAAACTTGTATTTCACACTCCACAATGGAATCAGAATTTATAGCACTTGCTGCCGCAGGAAAGGAGGCAGAATGGCTACGAAATATGTTACTGGATATCAAGTTGTGGCCAAAACCAATGCCAGCCATATCATTACGATGTGATAGTCAAGCTACTATGTCACGAGCATATAGTAACATATACAATGGAAAATCAAGACATATAAGTCTTAGACATGAATATGTTAGACAAATAATAAATGATGGAATTATTACTATTGTCTACATAAGATCCAATGATAATTTGGCAGACCCATTCACAAAAGCCTTGACTAGAGAAATGGTAAGATCCACGTCAGTCGGAATGGGACTTAAACCTTGCATTAATCAATGATAGTGGAAACCCAACCTTAATATTAATTAAATTAACTTTAAGGTTTAATGGGTAATAACAAACTATCATATGATTGGGAAGACACTAAGACAAATAGTGTAAACTGTTACATGTTTAAAGAGGCTGAGTTGAATAACTCTTAATAAAGTTCTAGTTAGTCTGGTAACAGAGACATTGAAAAGAAAAAGGAACTTTACCTTTATGAACTTGGAAGTGGTGCCGCTTCCAAACAAGAGTTTATAGGGTTTGCTCTTGTAAAAAGTTCATTAAGCTGGGATGGAGCACATGGCCATAACGGTGCTCACAGGTAGGGAAATTTATTGGTAAATTGAAATTACGTGTGTAGTATTTCCGACTTTATAATCCAACGGAGACTTGGTTTAAGTTAAGACCACCCAGCTCTTCATTAAAGTCTTGAGATACTCACACTAATACGTGGTTTAATCGAATAGATACCACATATGATGCGTAATTTCTAGTTAAGATAAAACTAAACAGCATCAATAAAACAATCTAGTGGGGGATTGTTGAGGTAGATTGTTTTAATGAGGAGAACATTAAGTCCCACATCACCAAGTCTTTTGGACTATCCCAAAATATATAACAAAGCCTTGTATATGATATTGTGAATTAAAATGATATGGGCTTGAGTATTGGCTTGGTTGGGTAACATATGGGCTTGGGCCTATAAAATATTTATAGGTCAAAGATTGGGCACTTGGGCACTTGGGGCACGTGGGCGCGTGCGTGACCGTACAGAGGCGAATTGGGCTGAACGCAAACAGTCGCATTTTTTGAATTCGAACAGACGGACGCGTCTGTTTGAATGTGCCTATTCCAGAACGGTCATGCCTCTTTGTCTTTTATAAATACATCTCTTCTCGCCCAGACAGAATATCTTCTTCTCTCCTCTTGCATACTACATTTTCTGTTTTATCTCCAAACAATAAAAATCCCATTAAACTCACAGGCATTGCCACGCCTCTGGGTTTAGGTTTTGTTGTATCCTGGGAAGCAGTCTGTCGTTCGACCTATTGGCAAACTCAGACGAGTGGGGACAGATATTGCTTTAAGGACAGCGAGCCCGCGCCTCAAAACCGACGACCATTGATTCTGCACTGCAGCGAATATAATCAACAATCTTAAAGCAATATCTGCTATGGAGAACAGTGCAGAATCCGCCTTCAAATTGATGAATCAGGACTTCGTCCGCCTTGACAGAATGGATGGAACAAATTTCACGCGATGGCAGGACAAAATGAAGTTCCTCCTTACTACCCTCAAAGTCTCGTACGTGCTTGATGAAAACCTTCCACCGATTCCTCCTCCAACAGACAAAGATACAGAAGAACTGAAGAAAAAGAGGATGAAACGCGAGGAAGATGAACTGCTGTGCCGAGGCCACATTCTTAATACATTATCCGATCGGTTGTACGATCTCTACACTCCACTGAAGTCGCCAAAAGAAATATGGGATGCGCTCGAAGCAAAGTACAAAACAGAGAAGATCGGAACAGATAAGTTTTTAACGTTACAGTATTTTGAATTTGAAATGAAAGATGATGTCTCTGTTATGGACCAAATGCATGACTTACAAGTTCTGGTTGGAAAACTTGCGGATTTAAAAGTGCAAATTCCAGAATCAATTCAGGTAGGGGCTATTATTGCTAAACTTCCACCTAGTTGGAATAATTATCGTAAAAAGCTCCTACACATGACTGAAGAACTCACGTTGGAACGGATTGGAAAACACATACGGATTGAAGAGGAAAACAGAATCCGTGATGGTGTTTTTCCAATAGCAAACGTGAACAATGTCAATTCTGGAAAGAAGAGGAAGAATGCTCAAAACCAGAACTTTAAGCCAAATAAGAAGACTAAGACGGATGGCAAATCTAATCCAAAGGATAAGAAAAACAAAGCTTGCTATAACTGCGGCAAACTTGGGCACTTCAAACGAGAGTGCAGGGCACCTCCAAAGCAAAAAGGCCAATCTAAAAATGCAAACATGGTTGAGAACGACGAAGTTCAAGAAATCATTGCTATGGTTTCAGATTTGCAGATTGGCATGATAACTGACTTGCACATGGCAATTGCGGAAACAAAATCTTCGGATTGGTGGTTTGATTCTGGTGCAACAGTTCATGTATGCAACAACAAAGGGCTGTTCAAGACCTACACAGAATTGGCAGAACAACAGGAAGTGCTTATGGGAAATGGAAATGGTGCAAAGGTTCTGGGGAAAGGAAATGTGGAGATTCATTTTACTTCCAACAAGAAGATCACTCTCACCAATGTACTTCATGTTCCTGATATTAAAAAGAATCTGGTTTCTGCATCAATCCTATGCAAGAGTGGTGTCAAATCTGTCTTAGAGGCTGATAGTTTAATTCTGTCCAAGAATGGCATGTTTGTGGGTAAAGGTTATGCATGTAATGGGATGTTCAAACTCAGTATTAATGAAATAAATGAATGTTCTGCTTATACTGTTGACTCTTTATCATTATGGCATGCACGTTTAGGGCATTTAAATTATAGATCTTTGAAATATATGTCAAAACATGGTATTATTTCTGTTACTAATGATAAACATGATAAATGCGAGATATGTATACAAGCAAAGATTACAAAGAAACCATTCCCAACAGTTGAAAGAAACTCAGAACTCTTGGATTTAATTCATTCCGATATATGTGAATTAAATGGAATTTTAACCAGAGGTGGAAAAAGGTATTTCATTACCTTTATTGACGATTTTTCTAAATACACACATGTGTATTTGCTAAGAAATAAAGATGAAGCTTTTGACATGTTCAAACGCTATAAAACAGAAGTTGAAAATCAAAAGAGTAGGAAAATAAAGGTCCTACGTAGTGACAGAGGAGGAGAATACTTCTCCACTGAATTTTCTAACTTCTGTGAAGAACATGGAATTATTCATCAACAAACTGCGCCATACACACCACAACAAAATGGTTTGGCTGAAAGGAAAAACAGAACTCTGGTTGATATGGTAAATTCTATGTTATTAAATGCTAAATTGCCACTTAATTTGTGGGGAGAAGCATTATTATCTGCATGTCATTTGCACAATAGAATCACTTCAAGGAAAACTAAAGTTTCTCCTTATGAATTATGGAATGGTCGAAAACCTAATCTGCGATATCTAAAGGTGTGGGGGTGTATTGCCTTCTATAGGGTGACTGATCCAAAACGGACTAAACTAGGTCCAAGAGCATTGAAAAGCTTGTTTGTAGGATATGCTGAAAACTCTAAAGCATATAGACTACTAGATTTATCCTCAAACACGATTGTTGAATCAAGGGATGTTGAGTTTATTGAAAATAGATTCAAGGATGATTCAAACGCAAATCAGTCATTAAATCCCAACATTATTCAAACACCAACGGATGTTATTACGCCTTCTACTAGCAGTAAAAGGAAGATAACAAATGAACAGACAGAAATAAGAAGGACACAGAGAATCAGAAAAGAGAAATCTTTTGGTCCAGATTTTATATCATCTCAAGCTATGGCATTCCTTGTAGAAGGAACTCGAGATGAAGTTACTAACAAAATTCCTATAGTACTGAATATAGAAGATGATCCGAAAACATACAAAGAAGCTATAACTTCCAGAGATTCTGCTTTTTGGAAGGAGGCAATTAACGATGAAATGGATTCAATTTTATCAAATAATACTTGGGTATTGGTAGACTTGCCTCAAGGGTCAAAACCTATTGGTTGTAAATGGGTGTTTCGAAGAAAACGTAATAATGATGGTAGCGTGCAAACTTTCAAGGCTAGATTAGTAGCCAAAGGATTTCGGCAAAAGGAAGGAATTGATTTCTTTGATACATATGCTCCGGTTGCAAGAATTACATCAATTCGAGTACTAATAGCATTAGCATCAATCTATCAGTTGCATATCCACCAAATGGATGTCAAAACGGCCTTCCTTAATGGTGAACTTAACGAAGAAGTTTACATGGAACAACCAGAAGGTTTTATCCTTCCTGGGAATGAAAGAAAAGTTTGCAAATTGATAAGATCATTATACGGATTAAAACAAGCACCAAAACAGTGGCATGAGAAATTTGACTCGATTATACTTCAAAATGGCTTCACATATAATAGTGCAGACAAATGTATCTATTCCAAGTTTACAAAGGAATATGGAGTAATCATTTGTTTATATGTAGATGACCTATTAATATTCGGAACTAACATGAAAGGAATACAAGACACCAAGAATTATTTAACTTCAAAATTCAAAATGAAAGATTTAAATGAAGTTGATACAATTCTAGGTATAAAGGTTAGTAAAGATAGTGGGGGCTATGCACTAAATCAGTCACACTATATTCAAAAAGTGCTCCAGAAGTTTGGACATCTAAAAATTAAAGATGCCAGTACCCCAATAGACTCGAGTATAAATCTCAATAAAAATGAAGGAAGATGTATTGCTCAACTCGAATACGCAAGCGCTATTGGAAGTATAATGTATGCAATGCATTGTACAAGACCTGATATAGCATATGCAATATGCAAACTTGCCCGATATACTAGCAATCCTGGTATAGATCATTGGAAAGCAATTGAAAGATTACTTGGTTACCTAAAAAGAACCAATAATTTAGGGCTTGTTTACAATGGATTTCCAAGTGTATTAGAAGGATATACTGATGCAAGTTGGATAACTAGCGCCGGTGATAATAAATCTACTTCGGGTTGGATTTTCACATTAGGTGGAGGTGCTGTTTCTTGGGCATCAAAGAAACAAACTTGTATTTCACACTCCACAATGGAATCAGAATTTATAGCACTTGCTGCCGCAGGAAAGGAGGCAGAATGGCTACGAAATATGTTACTGGATATCAAGTTATGGCCAAAACCAATGCCAGCCATATCATTACGATGTGATAGTCAAGCTACTATGTCACGAGCATATAGTAACATATACAATGGAAAATCAAGACATATAAGTCTTAGACATGAATATGTTAGACAAATAATAAATGATGGAATTATTACTATTGTCTACATAAGATCCAATGATAATTTGGCAGACCCATTCACAAAAGCCTTGACTAGAGAAATGGTAAGATCCACGTCAGTCGGAATGGGACTTAAACCTTGCATTAATCAATGACAGTGGAAACCCAACCTTAATATTAATTAAATTAACTTTAAGGTTTAATGGGTAATAACAAACTATCATATGATTGGGAAGACACTAAGACAAATAGTGTAAACTGTTACATGTTTAAAGAGGCTGAGTTGAATAACTCTTAATAAAGTTCTAGTTAGTCTGGTAACAGAGACATTGAAAAGAAAAAGGAACTTTACCTTTATGAACTTGGAAGTGGTGCCGCTTCCAAACAAGAGTTTATAGGGTTTGCTCTTGTAAAAAGTTCATTAAGCTGGGATGGAGCACATGGCCATAACGGTGCTCACAGGTAGGGAAATTTATTGGTAAATTGAAATTACGTGTGTAGTATTTCCGACTTTATAATCCAACGGAGACTTGGTTTAAGTTAAGACCACCCAGCTCTTCATTAAAGTCTTGAGATACTCACACTAATACGTGGTTTAATCGAATAGATACCACATATGATGCGTAATTTCTAGTTAAGATAAAACTAAACAACATCAATAAAACAATCTAGTGGGGGATTGTTGTGGTAGATTGTTTTAATGAGGAGAACATTAAGTCCCACATCACCAAGTCTTTTGGACTATCCCAAAATATATAACAAAGCCTTGTATATGATATTGTGAATTAAAATGATATGGGCTTGAGTATTGGCTTGGTTGGGTAACATATGGGCTTGGGCCTATAAAATATTTATAGGTCAAAGATTGGGCACTTGGGCACTTGGGGCACGTGGGCGCGTGCGTGACCGTACAGAGGCGAATTGGGCTGAACGCAAACAGTCGCATTTTTTGAATTCGAACAGACGGACGCGTCTGTTTGAATGTGCCTATTCCAGAACGGTCATGCCTCTTTGTCTTTTATAAATACATCTCTTCTCGCCCAGACAGAATATCTTCTTCTCTCCTCTTGCATACTACATTTTCTGTTTTATCTCCAAACAATAAAAATCCCATTAAACTCACAGGCATTGCCACGCCTCTGGGTTTAGGTTTTGTTGTATCCTGGGAAGCAGTCTGTCGTTCGACCTATTGGCAAACTCAGACGAGTGGGGACAGATATTGCTTTAAGGACAGCGAGCCCGCGCCTCAAAACCGACAACCATTGATTCTGCACTGCAGCGAATATAACCAACAATCTTAAAGCAATATCTGCTATGGAGAACAGTGCAGAATCCGCCTTCAAATTGATGAATCAGGACTTCGTCCGCCTTGACAGAATGGATGGAACAAATTTCACGCGATGGCAGGACAAAATGAAGTTCCTCCTTACTACCCTCAAAGTCTCGTACGTGCTTGATGAAAACCTTCCACCGATTCCTCCTCCAACAGACAAAGATACAGAAGAACTGAAGAAAAAGAGGATGAAACGCGAGGAAGATGAACTGCTGTGCCGAGGCCACATTCTTAATACATTATCCGATCGGTTGTACGATCTCTACACTCCACTGAAGTCGCCAAAAGAAATATGGGATGCGCTCGAAGCAAAGTACAAAACAGAGAAGATCGGAACAGATAAGTTTTTAACGTTACAGTATTTTGAATTTGAAATGAAAGATGATGTCTCTGTTATGGACCAAATGCATGACTTACAAGTTCTGGTTGGAAAACTTGCGGATTTAAAAGTGCAAATTCCAGAATCAATTCAGGTAGGGGCTATTATTGCTAAACTTCCACCTAGTTGGAATAATTATCGTAAAAAGCTCCTACACATGACTGAAGAACTCACGTTGGAACGGATTGGAAAACACATACGGATTGAAGAGGAAAACAGAATCCGTGATGGTGTTTTTCCAATAGCAAACGTGAACAATGTCAATTCTGGAAAGAAGAGGAAGAATGCTCAAAACCAGAACTTTAAGCCAAATAAGAAGACTAAGACGGATGGCAAATCTAATCCAAAGGATAAGAAAAACAAAGCTTGCTATAACTGCGGCAAACTTGGGCACTTCAAACGAGAGTGCAGGGCACCTCCAAAGCAAAAAGGCCAATCTAAAAATGCAAACATGGTTGAGAACGACGAAGTTCAAGAAATCATTGCTATGGTTTCAGATTTGCAGATTGGCATGATAACTGACTTGCACATGGCAATTGCGGAAACAAAATCTTCGGATTGGTGGTTTGATTCTGGTGCAACAGTTCATGTATGCAACAACAAAGGGCTGTTCAAGACCTACACAGAATTGGCAGAACAACAGGAAGTGCTTATGGGAAATGGAAATGGTGCAAAGGTTCTGGGGAAAGGAAATGTGGAGATTCATTTTACTTCCAACAAGAAGATCACTCTCACCAATGTACTTCATGTTCCTGATATTAAAAAGAATCTGGTTTCTGCATCAATCCTATGCAAGAGTGGTGTCAAATCTGTCTTAGAGGCTGATAGTTTAATTCTGTCCAAGAATGGCATGTTTGTGGGTAAAGGTTATGCATGTAATGGGATGTTCAAACTCAGTATTAATGAAATAAATGAATGTTCTGCTTATACTGTTGACTCTTTATCATTATGGCATGCACGTTTAGGGCATTTAAATTATAGATCTTTGAAATATATGTCAAAACATGGTATTATTTCTGTTACTAATGATAAACATGATAAATGCGAGATATGTATACAAGCAAAGATTACAAAGAAACCATTCCCAACAGTTGAAAGAAACTCAGAACTCTTGGATTTAATTCATTCCGATATATGTGAATTAAATGGAATTTTAACCAGAGGTGGAAAAAGGTATTTCATTACCTTTATTGACGATTTTTCTAAATACACACATGTGTATTTGCTAAGAAATAAAGATGAAGCTTTTGACATGTTCAAACGCTATAAAACAGAAGTTGAAAATCAAAAGAGTAGGAAAATAAAGGTCCTACGTAGTGACAGAGGAGGAGAATACTTCTCCACTGAATTTTCTAACTTCTGTGAAGAACATGGAATTATTCATCAACAAACTGCGCCATACACACCACAACAAAATGGTTTGGCTGAAAGGAAAAACAGAACTCTGGTTGATATGGTAAATTCTATGTTATTAAATGCTAAATTGCCACTTAATTTGTGGGGAGAAGCATTATTATCTGCATGTCATTTGCACAATAGAATCACTTCAAGGAAAACTAAAGTTTCTCCTTATGAATTATGGAATGGTCGAAAACCTAATCTGCGATATCTAAAGGTGTGGGGGTGTATTGCCTTCTATAGGGTGACTGATCCAAAACGGACTAAACTAGGTCCAAGAGCATTGAAAAGCTTGTTTGTAGGATATGCTGAAAACTCTAAAGCATATAGACTACTAGATTTATCCTCAAACACGATTGTTGAATCAAGGGATGTTGAGTTTATTGAAAATAGATTCAAGGATGATTCAAACGCAAATCAGTCATTAAATCCCAACATTATTCAAACACCAACGGATGTTATTACGCCTTCTACTAGCAGTAAAAGGAAGATAACAAATGAACAGACAGAAATAAGAAGGACACAGAGAATCAGAAAAGAGAAATCTTTTGGTCCAGATTTTATATCATCTCAAGCTATGGCATTCCTTGTAGAAGGAACTCGAGATGAAGTTACTAACAAAATTCCTATAGTACTGAATATAGAAGATGATCCGAAAACATACAAAGAAGCTATAACTTCCAGAGATTCTGCTTTTTGGAAGGAGGCAATTAACGATGAAATGGATTCAATTTTATCAAATAATACTTGGGTATTGGTAGACTTGCCTCAAGGGTCAAAACCTATTGGTTGTAAATGGGTGTTTCGAAGAAAACGTAATAATGATGGTAGCGTGCAAACTTTCAAGGCTAGATTAGTAGCCAAAGGATTTCGGCAAAAGGAAGGAATTGATTTCTTTGATACATATGCTCCGGTTGCAAGAATTACATCAATTCGAGTACTAATAGCATTAGCATCAATCTATCAGTTGCATATCCACCAAATGGATGTCAAAACGGCCTTCCTTAATGGTGAACTTAACGAAGAAGTTTACATGGAACAACCAGAAGGTTTTATCCTTCCTGGGAATGAAAGAAAAGTTTGCAAATTGATAAGATCATTATACGGATTAAAACAAGCACCAAAACAGTGGCATGAGAAATTTGACTCGATTATACTTCAAAATGGCTTCACATATAATAGTGCAGACAAATGTATCTATTCCAAGTTTACAAAGGAATATGGAGTAATCATTTGTTTATATGTAGATGACCTATTAATATTCGGAACTAACATGAAAGGAATACAAGACACCAAGAATTATTTAACTTCAAAATTCAAAATGAAAGATTTAAATGAAGTTGATACAATTCTAGGTATAAAGGTTAGTAAAGATAGTGGGGGCTATGCACTAAATCAGTCACACTATATTCAAAAAGTGCTCCAGAAGTTTGGACATCTAAAAATTAAAGATGCCAGTACCCCAATAGACTCGAGTATAAATCTCAATAAAAATGAAGGAAGATGTATTGCTCAACTCGAATACGCAAGCGCTATTGGAAGTATAATGTATGCAATGCATTGTACAAGACCTGATATAGCATATGCAATATGCAAACTTGCCCGATATACTAGCAATCCTGGTATAGATCATTGGAAAGCAATTGAAAGATTACTTGGTTACCTAAAAAGAACCAATAATTTAGGGCTTGTTTACAATGGATTTCCAAGTGTATTAGAAGGATATACTGATGCAAGTTGGATAACTAGCGCCGGTGATAATAAATCTACTTCGGGTTGGATTTTCACATTAGGTGGAGGTGCTGTTTCTTGGGCATCAAAGAAACAAACTTGTATTTCACACTCCACAATGGAATCAGAATTTATAGCACTTGCTGCCGCAGGAAAGGAGGCAGAATGGCTACGAAATATGTTACTGGATATCAAGTTATGGCCAAAACCAATGCCAGCCATATCATTACGATGTGATAGTCAAGCTACTATGTCACGAGCATATAGTAACATATACAATGGAAAATCAAGACATATAAGTCTTAGACATGAATATGTTAGACAAATAATAAATGATGGAATTATTACTATTGTCTACATAAGATCCAATGATAATTTGGCAGACCCATTCACAAAAGCCTTGACTAGAGAAATGGTAAGATCCACGTCAGTCGGAATGGGACTTAAACCTTGCATTAATCAATGATAGTGGAAACCCAACCTTAATATTAATTAAATTAACTTTAAGGTTTAATGGGTAATAACAAACTATCATATGATTGGGAAGACACTAAGACAAATAGTGTAAACTGTTACATGTTTAAAGAGGCTGAGTTGAATAACTCTTAATAAAGTTCTAGTTAGTCTGGTAACAGAGACATTGAAAAGAAAAAGGAACTTTACCTTTATGAACTTGGAAGTGGTGCCGCTTCCAAACAAGAGTTTATAGGGTTTGCTCTTGTAAAAAGTTCATTAAGCTGGGATGGAGCACATGGCCATAACGGTGCTCACAGGTAGGGAAATTTATTGGTAAATTGAAATTACGTGTGTAGTATTTCCGACTTTATAATCCAACGGAGACTTGGTTTAAGTTAAGACCACCCAGCTCTTCATTAAAGTCTTGAGATACTCACACTAATACGTGGTTTAATCGAATAGATACCACATATGATGCGTAATTTCTAGTTAAGATAAAACTAAACAGCATCAATAAAACAATCTAGTGGGGGATTGTTGAGGTAGATTGTTTTAATGAGGAGAACATTAAGTCCCACATCACCAAGTCTTTTGGACTATCCCAAAATATATAACAAAGCCTTGTATATGATATTGTGAATTAAAATGATATGGGCTTGAGTATTGGCTTGGTTGGGTAACATATGGGCTTGGGCCTATAAAATATTTATAGGTCAAAGATTGGGCACTTGGGCACTTGGGGCACGTGGGCGCGTGCGTGACCGTACAGAGGCGAATTGGGCTGAACGCAAACAGTCGCATTTTTTGAATTCGAACAGACGGACGCGTCTGTTTGAATGTGCCTATTCCAGAACGGTCATGCCTCTTTGTCTTTTATAAATACATCTCTTCTCGCCCAGACAGAATATCTTCTTCTCTCCTCTTGCATACTACATTTTCTGTTTTATCTCCAAACAATAAAAATCCCATTAAACTCACAGGCATTGCCACGCCTCTGGGTTTAGGTTTTGTTGTATCCTGGGAAGCAGTCTGTCGTTCGACCTATTGGCAAACTCAGACGAGTGGGGACAGATATTGCTTTAAGGACAGCGAGCCCGCGCCTCAAAACCGACGACCATTGATTCTGCACTGCAGCGAATATAATCAACAATCTTAAAGCAATATCTGCTATGGAGAACAGTGCAGAATCCGCCTTCAAATTGATGAATCAGGACTTCGTCCGCCTTGACAGAATGGATGGAACAAATTTCACGCGATGGCAGGACAAAATGAAGTTCCTCCTTACTACCCTCAAAGTCTCGTACGTGCTTGATGAAAACCTTCCACCGATTCCTCCTCCAACAGACAAAGATACAGAAGAACTGAAGAAAAAGAGGATGAAACGCGAGGAAGATGAACTGCTGTGCCGAGGCCACATTCTTAATACATTATCCGATCGGTTGTACGATCTCTACACTCCACTGAAGTCGCCAAAAGAAATATGGGATGCGCTCGAAGCAAAGTACAAAACAGAGAAGATCGGAACAGATAAGTTTTTAACGTTACAGTATTTTGAATTTGAAATGAAAGATGATGTCTCTGTTATGGACCAAATGCATGACTTACAAGTTCTGGTTGGAAAACTTGCGGATTTAAAAGTGCAAATTCCAGAATCAATTCAGGTAGGGGCTATTATTGCTAAACTTCCACCTAGTTGGAATAATTATCGTAAAAAGCTCCTACACATGACTGAAGAACTCACGTTGGAACGGATTGGAAAACACATACGGATTGAAGAGGAAAACAGAATCCGTGATGGTGTTTTTCCAATAGCAAACGTGAACAATGTCAATTCTGGAAAGAAGAGGAAGAATGCTCAAAACCAGAACTTTAAGCCAAATAAGAAGACTAAGACGGATGGCAAATCTAATCCAAAGGATAAGAAAAACAAAGCTTGCTATAACTGCGGCAAACTTGGGCACTTCAAACGAGAGTGCAGGGCACCTCCAAAGCAAAAAGGCCAATCTAAAAATGCAAACATGGTTGAGAACGACGAAGTTCAAGAAATCATTGCTATGGTTTCAGATTTGCAGATTGGCATGATAACTGACTTGCACATGGCAATTGCGGAAACAAAATCTTCGGATTGGTGGTTTGATTCTGGTGCAACAGTTCATGTATGCAACAACAAAGGGCTGTTCAAGACCTACACAGAATTGGCAGAACAACAGGAAGTGCTTATGGGAAATGGAAATGGTGCAAAGGTTCTGGGGAAAGGAAATGTGGAGATTCATTTTACTTCCAACAAGAAGATCACTCTCACCAATGTACTTCATGTTCCTGATATTAAAAAGAATCTGGTTTCTGCATCAATCCTATGCAAGAGTGGTGTCAAATCTGTCTTAGAGGCTGATAGTTTAATTCTGTCCAAGAATGGCATGTTTGTGGGTAAAGGTTATGCATGTAATGGGATGTTCAAACTCAGTATTAATGAAATAAATGAATGTTCTGCTTATACTGTTGACTCTTTATCATTATGGCATGCACGTTTAGGGCATTTAAATTATAGATCTTTGAAATATATGTCAAAACATGGTATTATTTCTGTTACTAATGATAAACATGATAAATGCGAGATATGTATACAAGCAAAGATTACAAAGAAACCATTCCCAACAGTTGAAAGAAACTCAGAACTCTTGGATTTAATTCATTCCGATATATGTGAATTAAATGGAATTTTAACCAGAGGTGGAAAAAGGTATTTCATTACCTTTATTGACGATTTTTCTAAATACACACATGTGTATTTGCTAAGAAATAAAGATGAAGCTTTTGACATGTTCAAACGCTATAAAACAGAAGTTGAAAATCAAAAGAGTAGGAAAATAAAGGTCCTACGTAGTGACAGAGGAGGAGAATACTTCTCCACTGAATTTTCTAACTTCTGTGAAGAACATGGAATTATTCATCAACAAACTGCGCCATACACACCACAACAAAATGGTTTGGCTGAAAGGAAAAACAGAACTCTGGTTGATATGGTAAATTCTATGTTATTAAATGCTAAATTGCCACTTAATTTGTGGGGAGAAGCATTATTATCTGCATGTCATTTGCACAATAGAATCACTTCAAGGAAAACTAAAGTTTCTCCTTATGAATTATGGAATGGTCGAAAACCTAATCTGCGATATCTAAAGGTGTGGGGGTGTATTGCCTTCTATAGGGTGACTGATCCAAAACGGACTAAACTAGGTCCAAGAGCATTGAAAAGCTTGTTTGTAGGATATGCTGAAAACTCTAAAGCATATAGACTACTAGATTTATCCTCAAACACGATTGTTGAATCAAGGGATGTTGAGTTTATTGAAAATAGATTCAAGGATGATTCAAACGCAAATCAGTCATTAAATCCCAACATTATTCAAACACCAACGGATGTTATTACGCCTTCTACTAGCAGTAAAAGGAAGATAACAAATGAACAGACAGAAATAAGAAGGACACGGAGAATCAGAAAAGAGAAATCTTTTGGTCCAGATTTTATATCATCTCAAGCTATGGCATTCCTTGTAGAAGGAACTCGAGATGAAGTTACTAACAAAATTCCTATAGTACTGAATATAGAAGATGATCCGAAAACATACAAAGAAGCTATAACTTCCAGAGATTCTGCTTTTTGGAAGGAGGCAATTAACGATGAAATGGATTCAATTTTATCAAATAATACTTGGGTATTGGTAGACTTGCCTCAAGGGTCAAAACCTATTGGTTGTAAATGGGTGTTTCGAAGAAAACGTAATAATGATGGTAGCGTGCAAACTTTCAAGGCTAGATTAGTAGCCAAAGGATTTCGGCAAAAGGAAGGAATTGATTTCTTTGATACATATGCTCCGGTTGCAAGAATTACATCAATTCGAGTACTAATAGCATTAGCATCAATCTATCAGTTGCATATCCACCAAATGGATGTCAAAACGGCCTTCCTTAATGGTGAACTTAACGAAGAAGTTTACATGGAACAACCAGAAGGTTTTATCCTTCCTGGGAATGAAAGAAAAGTTTGCAAATTGATAAGATCATTATACGGATTAAAACAAGCACCAAAACAGTGGCATGAGAAATTTGACTCGATTATACTTCAAAATGGCTTCACATATAATAGTGCAGACAAATGTATCTATTCCAAGTTTACAAAGGAATATGGAGTAATCATTTGTTTATATGTAGATGACCTATTAATATTCGGAACTAACATGAAAGGAATACAAGACACCAAGAATTATTTAACTTCAAAATTCAAAATGAAAGATTTAAATGAAGTTGATACAATTCTAGGTATAAAGGTTAGTAAAGATAGTGGGGGCTATGCACTAAATCAGTCACACTATATTCAAAAAGTGCTCCAGAAGTTTGGACATCTAAAAATTAAAGATGCCAGTACCCCAATAGACTCGAGTATAAATCTCAATAAAAATGAAGGAAGATGTATTGCTCAACTCGAATACGCAAGCGCTATTGGAAGTATAATGTATGCAATGCATTGTACAAGACCTGATATAGCATATGCAATATGCAAACTTGCCCGATATACTAGCAATCCTGGTATAGATCATTGGAAAGCAATTGAAAGATTACTTGGTTACCTAAAAAGAACCAATAATTTAGGGCTTGTTTACAATGGATTTCCAAGTGTATTAGAAGGATATACTGATGCAAGTTGGATAACTAGCGCCGGTGATAATAAATCTACTTCGGTTGGATTTTCACATTAGGTGGAGGTGCTGTTTCTTGGGCATCAAAGAAACAAACTTGTATTTCACACTCCACAATGGAATCAGAATTTATAGCACTTGCTGCCGCAGGAAAGGAGGCAGAATGGCTACGAAATATGTTACTGGATATCAAGTTATGGCCAAAACCAATGCCAGCCATATCATTACGATGTGATAGTCAAGCTACTATGTCACGAGCATATAGTAACATATACAATGGAAAATCAAGACATATAAGTCTTAGACATGAATATGTTAGACAAATAATAAATGATGGAATTATTACTATTGTCTACATAAGATCCAATGATAATTTGGCAGACCCATTCACAAAAGCCTTGACTAGAGAAATGGTAAGATCCACGTCAGTCGGAATGGGACTTAAACCTTGCATTAATCAATGACAGTGGAAACCCAACCTTAATATTAATTAAATTAACTTTAAGGTTTAATGGGTAATAACAAACTATCATATGATTGGGAAGACACTAAGACAAATAGTGTAAACTGTTACATGTTTAAAGAGGCTGAGTTGAATAACTCTTAATAAAGTTCTAGTTAGTCTGGTAACAGAGACATTGAAAAGAAAAAGGAACTTTACCTTTATGAACTTGGAAGTGGTGCCGCTTCCAAACAAGAGTTTATAGGGTTTGCTCTTGTAAAAAGTTCATTAAGCTGGGATGGAGCACATGGCCATAACGGTGCTCACAGGTAGGGAAATTTATTGGTAAATTGAAATTACGTGTGTAGTATTTCCGACTTTATAATCCAACGGAGACTTGGTTTAAGTTAAGACCACCCAGCTCTTCATTAAAGTCTTGAGATACTCACACTAATACGTGGTTTAATCGAATAGATACCACATATGATGCGTAATTTCTAGTTAAGATAAAACTAAACAACATCAATAAAACAATCTAGTGGGGGATTGTTGAGGTAGATTGTTTTAATGAGGAGAACATTAAGTCCCACATCACCAAGTCTTTTGGACTATCCCAAAATATATAACAAAGCCTTGTATATGATATTGTGAATTAAAATGATATGGGCTTGAGTATTGGCTTGGTTGGGTAACATATGGGCTTGGGCCTATAAAATATTTATAGGTCAAAGATTGGGCACTTGGGCACTTGGGGCACGTGGGCGCGTGCGTGACCGTACAGAGGCGAATTGGGCTGAACGCAAACAGTCGCATTTTTTGAATTCGAACAGACGGACGCGTCTGTTTGAATGTGCCTATTCCAGAACGGTCATGCCTCTTTGTCTTTTATAAATACATCTCTTCTCGCCCAGACAGAATATCTTCTTCTCTCCTCTTGCATACTACATTTTCTGTTTTATCTCCAAACAATAAAAATCCCATTAAACTCACAGGCATTGCCACGCCTCTGGGTTTAGGTTTTGTTGTATCCTGGGAAGCAGTCTGTCGTTCGACCTATTGGCAAACTCAGACGAGTGGGGACAGATATTGCTTTAAGGACAGCGAGCCCGCGCCTCAAAACCGACGACCATTGATTCTGCACTGCAGCGAATATAATCAACAATCTTAAAGCAATATCTGCTATGGAGAACAGTGCAGAATCCGCCTTCAAATTGATGAATCAGGACTTCGTCTGCCTTGACAGAATGGATGGAACAAATTTCACGCGATGGCAGGACAAAATGAAGTTCCTCCTTACTACCCTCAAAGTCTCGTACGTGCTTGATGAAAACCTTCCACCGATTCCTCCTCCAACAGACAAAGATACAGAAGAACTGAAGAAAAAGAGGATGAAACGCGAGGAAGATGAACTGCTGTGCCGAGGCCACATTCTTAATACATTATCCGATCGGTTGTACGATCTCTACACTCCACTGAAGTCGCCAAAAGAAATATGGGATGCGCTCGAAGCAAAGTACAAAACAGAGAAGATCGGAACAGATAAGTTTTTAACGTTACAGTATTTTGAATTTGAAATGAAAGATGATGTCTCTGTTATGGACCAAATGCATGACTTACAAGTTCTGGTTGGAAAACTTGCGGATTTAAAAGTGCAAATTCCAGAATCAATTCAGGTAGGGGCTATTATTGCTAAACTTCCACCTAGTTGGAATAATTATCGTAAAAAGCTCCTACACATGACTGAAGAACTCACGTTGGAACGGATTGGAAAACACATACGGATTGAAGCGGAAAACAGAATCCGTGATGGTGTTTTTCCAATAGCAAACGTGAACAATGTCAATTCTGGAAAGAAGAGGAAGAATGCTCAAAACCAGAACTTTAAGCCAAATAAGAAGACTAAGACGGATGGCAAATCTAATCCAAAGGATAAGAAAAACAAAGCTTGCTATAACTGCGGCAAACTTGGGCACTTCAAACGAGAGTGCAGGGCACCTCCAAAGCAAAAAGGCCAATCTAAAAATGCAAACATGGTTGAGAACGACGAAGTTCAAGAAATCATTGCTATGGTTTCAGATTTGCAGATTGGCATGATAACTGACTTGCACATGGCAATTGCGGAAACAAAATCTTCGGATTGGTGGTTTGATTCTGGTGCAACAGTTCATGTATGCAACAACAAAGGGCTGTTCAAGACCTACACAGAATTAGCAGAACAACAGGAAGTGCTTATGGGAAATGGAAATGGTGCAAAGGTTCTGGGGAAAGGAAATGTGGAGATTCATTTTACTTCCAACAAGAAGATCACTCTCACCAATGTACTTCATGTTCCTGATATTAAAAAGAATCTGGTTTCTGCATCAATCCTATGCAAGAGTGGTGTCAAATCTGTCTTAGAGGCTGATAGTTTAATTCTGTCCAAGAATGGCATGTTTGTGGGTAAAGGTTATGCATGTAATGGGATGTTCAAACTCAGTATTAATGAAATAAATGAATGTTCTGCTTATACTGTTGACTCTTTATCATTATGGCATGCACGTTTAGGGCATTTAAATTATAGATCTTTGAAATATATGTCAAAACATGGTATTATTTCTGTTACTAATGATAAACATGATAAATGCGAGATATGTATACAAGCAAAGATTACAAAGAAACCATTCCCAACAGTTGAAAGAAACTCAGAACTCTTGGATTTAATTCATTCCGATATATGTGAATTAAATGGAATTTTAACCAGAGGTGGAAAAAGGTATTTCATTACCTTTATTGACGATTTTTCTAAATACACACATGTGTATTTGCTAAGAAATAAAGATGAAGCTTTTGACATGTTCAAACGCTATAAAACAGAAGTTGAAAATCAAAAGAGTAGGAAAATAAAGGTCCTACGTAGTGACAGAGGAGGAGAATACTTCTCCACTGAATTTTCTAACTTCTGTGAAGAACATGGAATTATTCATCAACAAACTGCGCCATACACACCACAACAAAATGGTTTGGCTGAAAGGAAAAACAGAACTCTGGTTGATATGGTAAATTCTATGTTATTAAATGCTAAATTGCCACTTAATTTGTGGGGAGAAGCATTATTATCTGCATGTCATTTGCACAATAGAATCACTTCAAGGAAAACTAAAGTTTCTCCTTATGAATTATGGAATGGTCGAAAACCTAATCTGCGATATCTAAAGGTGTGGGGGTGTATTGCCTTCTATAGGGTGACTGATCCAAAACGGACTAAACTAGGTCCAAGAGCATTGAAAAGCTTGTTTGTAGGATATGCTGAAAACTCTAAAGCATATAGACTACTAGATTTATCCTCAAACACGATTGTTGAATCAAGGGATGTTGAGTTTATTGAAAATAGATTCAAGGATGATTCAAACGCAAATCAGTCATTAAATCCCAACATTATTCAAACACCAACGGATGTTATTACGCCTTCTACTAGCAGTAAAAGGAAGATAACAAATGAACAGACAGAAATAAGAAGGACACAGAGAATCAGAAAAGAGAAATCTTTTGGTCCAGATTTTATATCATCTCAAGCTATGGCATTCCTTGTAGAAGGAACTCGAGATGAAGTTACTAACAAAATTCCTATAGTACTGAATATAGAAGATGATCCGAAAACATACAAAGAAGCTATAACTTCCAGAGATTCTGCTTTTTGGAAGGAGGCAATTAACGATGAAATGGATTCAATTTTATCAAATAATACTTGGGTATTGGTAGACTTGCCTCAAGGGTCAAAACCTATTGGTTGTAAATGGGTGTTTCGAAGAAAACGTAATAATGATGGTAGCGTGCAAACTTTCAAGGCTAGATTAGTAGCCAAAGGATTTCGGCAAAAGGAAGGAATTGATTTCTTTGATACATATGCTCCGGTTGCAAGAATTACATCAATTCGAGTACTAATAGCATTAGCATCAATCTATCAGTTGCATATCCACCAAATGGATGTCAAAACGGCCTTCCTTAATGGTGAACTTAACGAAGAAGTTTACATGGAACAACCAGAAGGTTTTATCCTTCCTGGGAATGAAAGAAAAGTTTGCAAATTGATAAGATCATTATACGGATTAAAACAAGCACCAAAACAGTGGCATGAGAAATTTGACTCGATTATACTTCAAAATGGCTTCACATATAATAGTGCAGACAAATGTATCTATTCCAAGTTTACAAAGGAATATGGAGTAATCATTTGTTTATATGTAGATGACCTATTAATATTCGGAACTAACATGAAAGGAATACAAGACACCAAGAATTATTTAACTTCAAAATTCAAAATGAAAGATTTAAATGAAGTTGATACAATTCTAGGTATAAAGGTTAGTAAAGATAGTGGGGGCTATGCACTAAATCAGTCACACTATATTCAAAAAGTGCTCCAGAAGTTTGGACATCTAAAAATTAAAGATGCCAGTACCCCAATAGACTCGAGTATAAATCTCAATAAAAATGAAGGAAGATGTATTGCTCAACTCGAATACGCAAGCGCTATTGGAAGTATAATGTATGCAATGCATTGTACAAGACCTGATATAGCATATGCAATATGCAAACTTGCCCGATATACTAGCAATCCTGGTATAGATCATTGGAAAGCAATTGAAAGATTACTTGGTTACCTAAAAAGAACCAATAATTTAGGGCTTGTTTACAATGGATTTCCAAGTGTATTAGAAGGATATACTGATGCAAGTTGGATAACTAGCGCCGGTGATAATAAATCTACTTCGGGTTGGATTTTCACATTAGGTGGAGGTGCTGTTTCTTGGGCATCAAAGAAACAAACTTGTATTTCACACTCCACAATGGAATCAGAATTTATAGCACTTGCTGCCGTAGGAAAGGAGGCAGAATGGCTACGAAATATGTTACTGGATATCAAGTTATGGCCAAAACCAATGCCAGCCATATCATTACGATGTGATAGTCAAGCTACTATGTCACGAGCATATAGTAACATATACAATGGAAAATCAAGACATATAAGTCTTAGACATGAATATGTTAGACAAATAATAAATGATGGAATTATTACTATTGTCTACATAAGATCCAATGATAATTTGGCAGACCCATTCACAAAAGCCTTGACTAGAGAAATGGTAAGATCCACGTCAGTCGGAATGGGACTTAAACCTTGCATTAATCAATGATAGTGGAAACCCAACCTTAATATTAATTAAATTAACTTTAAGGTTTAATGGGTAATAACAAACTATCATATGATTGGGAAGACACTAAGACAAATAGTGTAAACTGTTACATGTTTAAAGAGGCTGAGTTGAATAACTCTTAATAAAGTTCTAGTTAGTCTGGTAACAGAGACATTGAAAAGAAAAAGGAACTTTACCTTTATGAACTTGGAAGTGGTGCCGCTTCCAAACAAGAGTTTATAGGGTTTGCTCTTGTAAAAAGTTCATTAAGCTGGGATGGAGCACATGGCCATAACGGTGCTCACAGGTAGGGAAATTTATTGGTAAATTGAAATTACGTGTGTAGTATTTCCGACTTTATAATCCAACGGAGACTTGGTTTAAGTTAAGACCACCCAGCTCTTCATTAAAGTCTTGAGATACTCACACTAATACGTGGTTTAATCGAATAGATACCACATATGATGCGTAATTTCTAGTTAAGATAAAACTAAACAACATCAATAAAACAATCTAGTGGGGGATTGTTGAGGTAGATTGTTTTAATGAGGAGAACATTAAGTCCCACATCACCAAGTCTTTTGGACTATCCCAAAATATATAACAAAGCCTTGTATATGATATTGTGAATTAAAATGATATGGGCTTGAGTATTGGCTTGGTTGGGTAACATATGGGCTTGGGCCTATAAAATATTTATAGGTCAAAGATTGGGCACTTGGGCACTTGGGGCACGTGGGCGCGTGCGTGACCGTACAGAGGCGAATTGGGCTGAACGCAAACAGTCGCATTTTTTGAATTCGAACAGACGGACGCGTCTGTTTGAATGTGCCTATTCCAGAACGGTCATGCCTCTTTGTCTTTTATAAATACATCTCTTCTCGCCCAGACAGAATATCTTCTTCTCTCCTCTTGCATACTACATTTTCTGTTTTATCTCCAAACAATAAAAATCCCATTAAACTCACAGGCATTGCCACGCCTCTGGGTTTAGGTTTTGTTGTATCCTGGGAAGCAGTCTGTCGTTCGACCTATTGGCAAACTCAGACGAGTGGGGACAAATATTGCTTTAAGGACAGCGAGCCCGCGCCTCAAAACCGACGACCATTGATTCTGCACTGCAGCGAATATAATCAACAATCTTAAAGCAATATCTGCTATGGAGAACAGTGCAGAATCCGCCTTCAAATTGATGAATCAGGACTTCGTCCGCCATGACAGAATGGATGGAACAAATTTCACGCGATGGCAGGACAAAATGAAGTTCCTCCTTACTACCCTCAAAGTCTCGTACGTGCTTGATGAAAACCTTCCACCGATTCCTCCTCCAACAGACAAAGATACAGAAGAACTGAAGAAAAAGAGGATGAAACGCGAGGAAGATGAACTGCTGTGCCGAGGCCACATTCTTAATACATTATCCGATCGGTTGTACGATCTCTACACTCCACTGAAGTCGCCAAAAGAAATATGGGATGCGCTCGAAGCAAAGTACAAAACAGAGAAGATCGGAACAGTTAAGTTTTTAACGTTACAGTATTTTGAATTTGAAATGAAAGATGATGTCTCTGTTATGGACCAAATGCATGACTTACAAGTTCTGGTTGGAAAACTTGCGGATTTAAAAGTGCAAATTCCAGAATCAATTCAGGTAGGGGCTATTATTGCTAAACTTCCACCTAGTTGGAATAATTATCATAAAAAGCTCCTACACATGACTGAAGAACTCACGTTGGAACGGATTGGAAAACACATACGGATTGAAGAGGAAAACAGAATCCGTGATGGTGTTTTTCCAATAGTAAACGTGAACAATGTCAATTCTGGAAAGAAGAGGAAGAATGCTCAAAACCAGAACTTTAAGCCAAATAAGAAGACTAAGACGGATGGCAAATCTAATCCAAAGGATAAGAAAAACAAAGCTTGCTATAACTGCGGCAAACTTGGGCACTTCAAATGAGAGTGCAGGGCACCTCCAAAGCAAAAAGGCCAATCTAAAAATGCAAACATGGTTGAGAACGACGAAGTTCAAGAAATCATTGCTATGGTTTCAGATTTGCAGATTGGCATGATAACTGACTTGCACATGGCAATTGCGGAAACAAAATCTTCGGATTGGTGGTTTGATTCTGGTGCAACAGTTCATGTATGCAACAACAAAGGGCTGTTCAAGACCTACACAGAATTGGCAGAACAACAGGAAGTGCTTATGGGAAATGGAAATGGTGCAAAGGTTCTGGGGAAAGGAAATGTGGAGATTCATTTTACTTCCAACAAGAAGATCACTCTCACCAATGTACTTCATGTTCCTGATATTAAAAAGAATCTGGTTTCTGCATCAATCCTATGCAAGAGTGGTGTCAAATCTGTCTTAGAGGCTGATAGTTTAATTCTGTCCAAGAATGGCATGTTTGTGGGTAAAGGTTATGCATGTAATGGGATGTTCAAACTCAGTATTAATGAAATAAATGAATGTTCTGCTTATACTGTTGACTCTTTATCATTATGGCATGCACGTTTAGGGCATTTAAATTATAGATCTTTGAAATATATGTCAAAACATGGTATTATTTCTGTTACTAATGATAAACATGATAAATGCGAGATATGTATACAAGCAAAGATTACAAAGAAACCATTCCCAACAGTTGAAAGAAACTCAGAACTCTTGGATTTAATTCATTCCGATATATGTGAATTAAATGGAATTTTAACCAGAGGTGGAAAAAGGTATTTCATTACCTTTATTGACGATTTTTCTAAATACACACATGTGTATTTGCTAAGAAATAAAGATGAAGCTTTTGACATGTTCAAACGCTATAAAACAGAAGTTGAAAATCAAAAGAGTAGGAAAATAAAGGTCCTACGTAGTGACAGAGGAGGAGAATACTTCTCCACTGAATTTTCTAACTTCTGTGAAGAACATGGAATTATTCATCAACAAACTGCGCCATACACACCACAACAAAATGGTTTGGCTGAAAGGAAAAACAGAACTCTGGTTGATATGGTAAATTCTATGTTATTAAATGCTAAATTGCCACTTAATTTGTGGGGAGAAGCATTATTATCTGCATGTCATTTGCACAATAGAATCACTTCAAGGAAAACTAAAGTTTCTCCTTATGAATTATGGAATGGTCGAAAACCTAATCTGCGATATCTAAAGGTGTGGGGGTGTATTGCCTTCTATAGGGTGACTGATCCAAAACGGACTAAACTAGGTCCAAGAGCATTGAAAAGCTTGTTTGTAGGATATGCTGAAAACTCTAAAGCATATAGACTACTAGATTTATCCTCAAACACGATTGTTGAATCAAGGGATGTTGAGTTTATTGAAAATAGATTCAAGGATGATTCAAACGCAAATCAGTCATTAAATCCCAACATTATTCAAACACCAACGGATGTTATTACGCCTTCTACTAGCAGTAAAAGGAAGATAACAAATGAACAGACAGAAATAAGAAGGACACAGAGAATCAGAAAAGAGAAATCTTTTGGTCCAGATTTTATATCATCTCAAGCTATGGCATTCCTTGTAGAAGGAACTCGAGATGAAGTTACTAACAAAATTCCTATAGTACTGAATATAGAAGATGATCCGAAAACATACAAAGAAGCTATAACTTCCAGAGATTCTGCTTTTTGGAAGGAGGCAATTAACGATGAAATGGATTCAATTTTATCAAATAATACTTGGGTATTGGTAGACTTGCCTCAAGGGTCAAAACCTATTGGTTGTAAATGGGTGTTTCGAAGAAAACGTAATAATGATGGTAGCGTGCAAACTTTCAAGGCTAGATTAGTAGCCAAAGGATTTCGGCAAAAGGAAGGAATTGATTTCTTTGATACATATGCTCCGGTTGCAAAAATTACATCAATTCGAGTACTAATAGCATTAGCATCAATCTATCAGTTGCATATCCACCAAATGGATGTCAAAACGGCCTTCCTTAATGGTGAACTTAACGAAGAAGTTTACATGGAACAACCAGAAGGTTTTATCCTTCCTGGGAATGAAAGAAAAGTTTGCAAATTGATAAGATCATTATACGGATTAAAACAAGCACCAAAACAGTGGCATGAGAAATTTGACTCGATTATACTTCAAAATGGCTTCACATATAATAGTGCAGACAAATGTATCTATTCCAAGTTTACAAAGGAATATGGAGTAATCATTTGTTTATATGTAGATGACCTATTAATATTCGGAACTAACATGAAAGGAATACAAGACACCAAGAATTATTTAACTTCAAAATTCAAAATGAAAGATTTAAATGAAGTTGATACAATTCTAGGTATAAAGGTTAGTAAAGATAGTGGGGGCTATGCACTAAATCAGTCACACTATATTCAAAAAGTGCTCCAGAAGTTTGGACATCTAAAAATTAAAGATGCCAGTACCCCAATAGACTCGAGTATAAATCTCAATAAAAATGAAGGAAGATGTATTGCTCAACTCGAATACGCAAGCGCTATTGGAAGTATAATGTATGCAATGCATTGTACAAGACCTGATATAGCATATGCAATATGCAAACTTGCCCGATATACTAGCAATCCTGGTATAGATCATTGGAAAGCAATTGAAAGATTACTTGGTTACCTAAAAAGAACCAATAATTTAGGGCTTGTTTACAATGGATTTCCAAGTGTATTAGAAGGATATACTGATGCAAGTTGGATAACTAGCGCCGGTGATAATAAATCTACTTCGGGTTGGATTTTCACATTAGGTGGAGGTGCTGTTTCTTGGGCATCAAAGAAACAAACTTGTATTTCACACTCCACAATGGAATCAGAATTTATAGCACTTGCTGCCGCAGGAAAGGAGGCAGAATGGCTACGAAATATGTTACTGGATATCAAGTTATGGCCAAAACCAATGCCAGCCATATCATTACGATGTGATAGTCAAGCTACTATGTCACGAGCATATAGTAACATATACAATGGAAAATCAAGACATATAAGTCTTAGACATGAATATGTTAGACAAATAATAAATGATGGAATTATTACTATTGTCTACATAAGATCCAATGATAATTTGGCAGACCCATTCACAAAAGCCTTGACTAGAGAAATGGTAAGATCCACGTCAGTCGGAATGGGACTTAAACCTTGCATTAATCAATGATAGTGGAAACCCAACCTTAATATTAATTAAATTAACTTTAAGGTTTAATGGGTAATAACAAACTATCATATGATTGGGAAGACACTAAGACAAATAGTGTAAACTGTTACATGTTTAAAGAGGCTGAGTTGAATAACTCTTAATAAAGTTCTAGTTAGTCTGGTAACAGAGACATTGAAAAGAAAAAGGAACTTTACCTTTATGAACTTGGAAGTGGTGCCGCTTCCAAACAAGAGTTTATAGGGTTTGCTCTTGTAAAAAGTTCATTAAGCTGGGATGGAGCACATGGCCATAACGGTGCTCACAGGTAGGGAAATTTATTGGTAAATTGAAATTACGTGTGTAGTATTTCCGACTTTATAATCCAACGGAGACTTGGTTTAAGTTAAGACCACCCAGCTCTTCATTAAAGTCTTGAGATACTCACACTAATACGTGGTTTAATCGAATAGATACCACATATGATGCGTAATTTCTAGTTAAGATAAAACTAAACAACATCAATAAAACAATCTAGTGGGGGATTGTTGAGGTAGATTGTTTTAATGAGGAGAACATTAAGTCCCACATCACCAAGTCTTTTGGACTATCCCAAAATATATAACAAAGCCTTGTATATGATATTGTGAATTAAAATGATATGGGCTTGAGTATTGGCTTGGTTGGGTAACATATGGGCTTGGGCCTATAAAATATTTATAGGTCAAAGATTGGGCACTTGGGCACTTGGGGCACGTGGGCGCGTGCGTGACCATACAGAGGCGAATTGGGCTGAACGCAAACAGTCGCATTTTTTGAATTCGAACAGACGGACGCGTCTGTTTGAATGTGCCTATTCCAGAACGGTCATGCCTCTTTGTCTTTTATAAATACATCTCTTCTCGCCCAGACAGAATATCTTCTTCTCTCCTCTTGCATACTACATTTTCTGTTTTATCTCCAAACAATAAAAATCCCATTAAACTCACAGGCATTGCCACGCCTCTGGGTTTAGGTTTTGTTGTATCCTGGGAAGTAGTCTGTCGTTCGACCTATTGGCAAACTCAGACGAGTGGGGACAGATATTGCTTTAAGGACAGCGAGCCCGCGCCTCAAAACCGACGACCATTGATTCTGCACTGCAGCGAATATAATCAACAATCTTAAAGCAATATCTGCTATGGAGAACAGTGCAGAATCCGCCTTCAAATTGATGAATCAGGACTTCGTCCGCCTTGACAGAATGGATGGAACAAATTTCACGCGATGGCAGGACAAAATGAAGTTCCTCCTTACTACCCTCAAAGTCTCGTACGTGCTTGATGAAAACCTTCCACCGATTCCTCCTCCAACAGACAAAGATACAGAAGAACTGAAGAAAAAGAGGATGAAACGCGAGGAAGATGAACTGCTGTGCCGAGGCCACATTCTTAATACATTATCCGATCGGTTGTACGATCTCTACACTCCACTGAAGTCGCCAAAAGAAATATGGGATGCGCTCGAAGCAAAGTACAAAACAGAGAAGATCGGAACAGATAAGTTTTTAACGTTACAGTATTTTGAATTTGAAATGAAAGATGATGTCTCTGTTATGGACCAAATGCATGACTTACAAGTTCTGGTTGGAAAACTTGCGGATTTAAAAGTGCAAATTCCAGAATCAATTCAGGTAGGGGCTATTATTGCTAAACTTCCACCTAGTTGGAATAATTATCGTAAAAAGCTCCTACACATGACTGAAGAACTCACGTTGGAACGGATTGGAAAACACATACGGATTGAAGAGGAAAACAGAATCCGTGATGGTGTTTTTCCAATAGCAAACGTGAACAATGTCAATTCTGGAAAGAAGAGGAAGAATGCTCAAAACCAGAACTTTAAGCCAAATAAGAAGACTAAGACGGATGGCAAATCTAATCCAAAGGATAAGAAAAACAAAGCTTGCTATAACTGCGGCAAACTTGGGCACTTCAAATGAGAGTGCAGGGCACCTCCAAAGCAAAAAGGCCAATCTAAAAATGCAAACATGGTTGAGAACGACGAAGTTCAAGAAATCATTGCTATGGTTTCAGATTTGCAGATTGGCATGATAACTGACTTGCACATGGCAATTGCGGAAACAAAATCTTCGGATTGGTGGTTTGATTCTGGTGCAACAGTTCATGTATGCAACAACAAAGGGCTGTTCAAGACCTACACAGAATTGGCAGAACAACAGGAAGTGCTTATGGGAAATGGAAATGGTGCAAAGGTTCTGGGGAAAGGAAATGTGGAGATTCATTTTACTTCCAACAAGAAGATCACTCTCACCAATGTACTTCATGTTCCTGATATTAAAAAGAATCTGGTTTCTGCATCAATCCTATGCAAGAGTGGTGTCAAATCTGTCTTAGAGGCTGATAGTTTAATTCTGTCCAAGAATGGCATGTTTGTGGGTAAAGGTTATGCATGTAATGGGATGTTCAAACTCAGTATTAATGAAATAAATGAATGTTCTGCTTATACTGTTGACTCTTTATCATTATGGCATGCACGTTTAGGGCATTTAAATTATAGATCTTTGAAATATATGTCAAAACATGGTATTATTTCTGTTACTAATGATAAACATGATAAATGCGAGATATGTATACAAGCAAAGATTACAAAGAAACCATTCCCAACAGTTGAAAGAAACTCAGAACTCTTGGATTTAATTCATTCCGATATATGTGAATTAAATGGAATTTTAACCAGAGGTGGAAAAAGGTATTTCATTACCTTTATTGACGATTTTTCTAAATACACACATGTGTATTTGCTAAGAAATAAAGATGAAGCTTTTGACATGTTCAAACGCTATAAAACAGAAGTTGAAAATCAAAAGAGTAGGAAAATAAAGGTCCTACGTAGTGACAGAGGAGGAGAATACTTCTCCACTGAATTTTCTAACTTCTGTGAAGAACATGGAATTATTCATCAACAAACTGCGCCATACACACCACAACAAAATGGTTTGGCTGAAAGGAAAAACAGAACTCTGGTTGATATGGTAAATTCTATGTTATTAAATGCTAAATTGCCACTTAATTTGTGGGGAGAAGCATTATTATCTGCATGTCATTTGCACAATAGAATCACTTCAAGGAAAACTAAAGTTTCTCCTTATGAATTATGGAATGGTCGAAAACCTAATCTGCGATATCTAAAGGTGTGGGGGTGTATTGCCTTCTATAGGGTGACTGATCCAAAACGGACTAAACTAGGTCCAAGAGCATTGAAAAGCTTGTTTGTAGGATATGCTGAAAACTCTAAAGCATATAGACTACTAGATTTATCCTCAAACACGATTGTTGAATCAAGGGATGTTGAGTTTATTGAAAATAGATTCAAGGATGATTCAAACGCAAATCAGTCATTAAATCCCAACATTATTCAAACACCAACGGATGTTATTACGCCTTCTACTAGCAGTAAAAGGAAGATAACAAATGAACAGACAGAAATAAGAAGGACACAGAGAATCAGAAAAGAGAAATCTTTTGGTCCAGATTTTATATCATCTCAAGCTATGGCATTCCTTGTAGAAGGAACTCGAGATGAAGTTACTAACAAAATTCCTATAGTACTGAATATAGAAGATGATCCGAAAACATACAAAGAAGCTATAACTTCCAGAGATTCTGCTTTTTGGAAGGAGGCAATTAACGATGAAATGGATTCAATTTTATCAAATAATACTTGGGTATTGGTAGACTTGCCTCAAGGGTCAAAACCTATTGGTTGTAAATGGGTGTTTCGAAGAAAACGTAATAATGATGGTAGCGTGCAAACTTTCAAGGCTAGATTAGTAGCCAAAGGATTTCGGCAAAAGGAAGGAATTGATTTCTTTGATACATATGCTCCGGTTGCAAGAATTACATCAATTCGAGTACTAATAGCATTAGCATCAATCTATCAGTTGCATATCCACCAAATGGATGTCAAAACGGCCTTCCTTAATGGTGAACTTAACGAAGAAGTTTACATGGAACAACCAGAAGGTTTTATCCTTCCTGGGAATGAAAGAAAAGTTTGCAAATTGATAAGATCATTATACGGATTAAAACAAGCACCAAAACAGTGGCATGAGAAATTTGACTCGATTATACTTCAAAATGGCTTCACATATAATAGTGCAGACAAATGTATCTATTCCAAGTTTACAAAGGAATATGGAGTAATCATTTGTTTATATGTAGATGACCTATTAATATTCGGAACTAACATGAAAGGAATACAAGACACCAAGAATTATTTAACTTCAAAATTCAAAATGAAAGATTTAAATGAAGTTGATACAATTCTAGGTATAAAGGTTAGTAAAGATAGTGGGGGCTATGCACTAAATCAGTCACACTATATTCAAAAAGTGCTCCAGAAGTTTGGACATCTAAAAATTAAAGATGCCAGTACCCCAATAGACTCGAGTATAAATCTCAATAAAAATGAAGGAAGATGTATTGCTCAACTCGAATACGCAAGCGCTATTGGAAGTATAATGTATGCAATGCATTGTACAAGACCTGATATAGCATATGCAATATGCAAACTTGCCCGATATACTAGCAATCCTGGTATAGATCATTGGAAAGCAATTGAAAGATTACTTGGTTACCTAAAAAGAACCAATAATTTAGGGCTTGTTTACAATGGATTTCCAAGTGTATTAGAAGGATATACTGATGCAAGTTGGATAACTAGCGCCGGTGATAATAAATCTACTTCGGGTTGGATTTTCACATTAGGTGGAGGTGCTGTTTCTTGGGCATCAAAGAAACAAACTTGTATTTCACACTCCACAATGGAATCAGAATTTATAGCACTTGCTGCCGCAGGAAAGGAGGCAGAATGGCTACGAAATATGTTACTGGATATCAAGTTATGGCCAAAACCAATGCCAGCCATATCATTACGATGTGATAGTCAAGCTACTATGTCACGAGCATATAGTAACATATACAATGGAAAATCAAGACATATAAGTCTTAGACATGAATATGTTAGACAAATAATAAATGATGGAATTATTACTATTGTCTACATAAGATCCAATGATAATTTGGCAGACCCATTCACAAAAGCCTTGACTAGAGAAATGGTAAGATCCACGTCAGTCGGAATGGGACTTAAACCTTGCATTAATCAATGATAGTGGAAACCCAACCTTAATATTAATTAAATTAACTTTAAGGTTTAATGGGTAATAACAAACTATCATATGATTGGGAAGACACTAAGACAAATAGTGTAAACTGTTACATGTTTAAAGAGGCTGAGTTGAATAACTCTTAATAAAGTTCTAGTTAGTCTGGTAACAGAGACATTGAAAAGAAAAAGGAACTTTACCTTTATGAACTTGGAAGTGGTGCCGCTTCCAAACAAGAGTTTATAGGGTTTGCTCTTGTAAAAAGTTCATTAAGCTGGGATGGAGCACATGGCCATAACGGTGCTCACAGGTAGGGAAATTTATTGGTAAATTGAAATTACGTGTGTAGTATTTCCGACTTTATAATCCAACGGAGACTTGGTTTAAGTTAAGACCACCCAGCTCTTCATTAAAGTCTTGAGATACTCACACTAATACGTGGTTTAATCGAATAGATACCACATATGATGCGTAATTTCTAGTTAAGATAAAACTAAACAACATCAATAAAACAATCTAGTGGGGGATTGTTGAGGTAGATTGTTTTAATGAGGAGAACATTAAGTCCCACATCACCAAGTCTTTTGGACTATCCCAAAATATATAACAAAGCCTTGTATATGATATTGTGAATTAAAATGATATGGGCTTGAGTATTGGCTTGGTTGGGTAACATATGGGCTTGGGCCTATAAAATATTTATAGGTCAAAGATTGGGCACTTGGGCACTTGGGGCACGTGGGCGCGTGCGTGACCGTACAGAGGCGAATTGGGCTGAACGCAAACAGTCGCATTTTTTGAATTCGAACAGACGGACGCGTCTGTTTGAATGTGCCTATTCCAGAACGGTCATGCCTCTTTGTCTTTTATAAATACATCTCTTCTCGCCCAGACAGAATATCTTCTTCTCTCCTCTTGCATACTACATTTTCTGTTTTATCTCCAAACAATAAAAATCCCATTAAACTCACAGGCATTGCCACGCCTCTGGGTTTAGGTTTTGTTGTATCCTGGGAAGCAGTCTGTCGTTCGATCTATTGGCAAACTCAGACGAGTGGGGACAGATATTGCTTTAAGGACAGCGAGCCCGCGCCTCAAAACCGACGACCATTGATTCTGCACTGCAGCGAATATAATCAACAATCTTAAAGCAATATCTGCTATGGAGAACAGTGCAGAATCCGCCTTCAAATTGATGAATCAGGACTTCGTCCGCCTTGACAGAATGGATGGAACAAATTTCACGCGATGGCAGGACAAAATGAAGTTCCTCCTTACTACCCTCAAAGTCTCGTACGCGTTTGATGAAAACCTTCCACCGATTCCTCCTCCAACAGACAAAGATACAGAAGAACTGAAGAAAAAGAGGATGAAACGCGAGGAAGATGAACTGCTGTGCCGAGGCCACATTCTTAATACATTATCCGATCGGTTGTACGATCTCTACACTCCACTGAAGTCGCCAAAAGAAATATGGGATGCGCTCGAAGCAAAGTACAAAACAGAGAAGATCGGAACAGATAAGTTTTTAACGTTACAGTATTTTGAATTTGAAATGAAAGATGATGTCTCTGTTATGGACCAAATGCATGACTTACAAGTTCTGGTTGGAAAACTTGCGGATTTAAAAGTGCAAATTCCAGAATCAATTCAGGTAGGGGCTATTATTGCTAAACTTCCACCTAGTTGGAATAATTATCGTAAAAAGCTCCTACACATGACTGAAGAACTCACGTTGGAACGGATTGGAAAACACATACGGATTGAAGAGGAAAACAGAATCCGTGATGGTGTTTTTCCAATAGCAAACGTGAACAATGTCAATTCTGGAAAGAAGAGGAAGAATGCTCAAAACCAGAACTTTAAGCCAAATAAGAAGACTAAGACGGATGGCAAATCTAATCCAAAGGATAAGAAAAACAAAGCTTGCTATAACTGCGGCAAACTTGGGCACTTCAAACGAGAGTGCAGGGCACCTCCAAAGCAAAAAGGCCAATCTAAAAATGCAAACATGGTTGAGAACGACGAAGTTCAAGAAATCATTGCTATGGTTTCAGATTTGCAGATTGGCATGATAACTGACTTGCACATGGCAATTGCGGAAACAAAATCTTCGGATTGGTGGTTTGATTCTGGTGCAACAGTTCATGTATGCAACAACAAAGGGCTGTTCAAGACCTACACAGAATTGGCAGAACAACAGGAAGTGCTTATGGGAAATGGAAATGGTGCAAAGGTTCTGGGGAAAGGAAATGTGGAGATTCATTTTACTTCCAACAAGAAGATCACTCTCACCAATGTACTTCATGTTCCTGATATTAAAAAGAATCTGGTTTCTGCATCAATCCTATGCAAGAGTGGTGTCAAATCTGTCTTAGAGGCTGATAGTTTAATTCTGTCCAAGAATGGCATGTTTGTGGGTAAAGGTTATGCATGTAATGGGATGTTCAAACTCAGTATTAATGAAATAAATGAATGTTCTGCTTATACTGTTGACTCTTTATCATTATGGCATGCACGTTTAGGGCATTTAAATTATAGATCTTTGAAATATATGTCAAAACATGGTATTATTTCTGTTACTAATGATAAACATGATAAATGCGAGATATGTATACAAGCAAAGATTACAAAGAAACCATTCCCAACAGTTGAAAGAAACTCAGAACTCTTGGATTTAATTCATTCCGATATATGTGAATTAAATGGAATTTTAACCAGAGGTGGAAAAAGGTATTTCATTACCTTTATTGACGATTTTTCTAAATACACACATGTGTATTTGCTAAGAAATAAAGATGAAGCTTTTGACATGTTCAAACGCTATAAAACAGAAGTTGAAAATCAAAAGAGTAGGAAAATAAAGGTCCTACGTAGTGACAGAGGAGGAGAATACTTCTCCACTGAATTTTCTAACTTCTGTGAAGAACATGGAATTATTCATCAACAAACTGCGCCATACACACCACAACAAAATGGTTTGGCTGAAAGGAAAAACAGAACTCTGGTTGATATGGTAAATTCTATGTTATTAAATGCTAAATTGCCACTTAATTTGTGGGGAGAAGCATTATTATCTGCATGTCATTTGCACAATAGAATCACTTCAAGGAAAACTAAAGTTTCTCCTTATGAATTATGGAATGGTCGAAAACCTAATCTGCGATATCTAAAGGTGTGGGGGTGTATTGCCTTCTATAGGGTGACTGATCCAAAACGGACTAAACTAGGTCCAAGAGCATTGAAAAGCTTGTTTGTAGGATATGCTGAAAACTCTAAAGCATATAGACTACTAGATTTATCCTCAAACACGATTGTTGAATCAAGGGATGTTGAGTTTATTGAAAATAGATTCAAGGATGATTCAAACGCAAATCAGTCATTAAATCCCAACATTATTCAAACACCAACGGATGTTATTACGCCTTCTACTAGCAGTAAAAGGAAGATAACAAATGAACAGACAGAAATAAGAAGGACACAGAGAATCAGAAAAGAGAAATCTTTTGGTCCAGATTTTATATCATCTCAAGCTATGGCATTCCTTGTAGAAGGAACTCGAGATGAAGTTACTAACAAAATTCCTATAGTACTGAATATAGAAGATGATCCGAAAACATACAAAGAAGCTATAACTTCCAGAGATTCTGCTTTTTGGAAGGAGGCAATTAACGATGAAATGGATTCAATTTTATCAAATAATACTTGGGTATTGGTAGACTTGCCTCAAGGGTCAAAACCTATTGGTTGTAAATGGGTGTTTCGAAGAAAACGTAATAATGATGGTAGCGTGCAAACTTTCAAGGCTAGATTAGTAGCCAAAGGATTTCGGCAAAAGGAAGGAATTGATTTCTTTGATACATATGCTCCGGTTGCAAGAATTACATCAATTCGAGTACTAATAGCATTAGCATCAATCTATCAGTTGCATATCCACCAAATGGATGTCAAAACGGCCTTCCTTAATGGTGAACTTAACGAAGAAGTTTACATGGAACAACCAGAAGGTTTTATCCTTCCTGGGAATGAAAGAAAAGTTTGCAAATTGATAAGATCATTATACGGATTAAAACAAGCACCAAAACAGTGGCATGAGAAATTTGACTCGATTATACTTCAAAATGGCTTCACATATAATAGTGCAGACAAATGTATCTATTCCAAGTTTACAAAGGAATATGGAGTAATCATTTGTTTATATGTAGATGACCTATTAATATTCGGAACTAACATGAAAGGAATACAAGACACCAAGAATTATTTAACTTCAAAATTCAAAATGAAAGATTTAAATGAAGTTGATACAATTCTAGGTATAAAGGTTAGTAAAGATAGTGGGGGCTATGCACTAAATCAGTCACACTATATTCAAAAAGTGCTCCAGAAGTTTGGACATCTAAAAATTAAAGATGCCAGTACCCCAATAGACTCGAGTATAAATCTCAATAAAAATGAAGGAAGATGTATTGCTCAACTCGAATACGCAAGCGCTATTGGAAGTATAATGTATGCAATGCATTGTACAAGACCTGATATAGCATATGCAATATGCAAACTTGCCCGATATACTAGCAATCCTGGTATAGATCATTGGAAAGCAATTGAAAGATTACTTGGTTACCTAAAAAGAACCAATAATTTAGGGCTTGTTTACAATGGATTTCCAAGTGTATTAGAAGGATATACTGATGCAAGTTGGATAACTAGCGCCGGTGATAATAAATCTACTTCGGGTTGGATTTTCACATTAGGTGGAGGTGCTGTTTCTTGGGCATCAAAGAAACAAACTTGTATTTCACACTCCACAATGGAATCAGAATTTATAGCACTTGCTGCCGCAGGAAAGGAGGCAGAATGGCTACGAAATATGTTACTGGATATCAAGTTATGGCCAAAACCAATGCCAGCCATATCATTACGATGTGATAGTCAAGCTACTATGTCACGAGCATATAGTAACATATACAATGGAAAATCAAGACATATAAGTCTTAGACATGAATATGTTAGACAAATAATAAATGATGGAATTATTACTATTGTCTACATAAGATCCAATGATAATTTGGCAGACCCATTCACAAAAGCCTTGACTAGAGAAATGGTAAGATCCACGTCAGTCGGAATGGGACTTAAACCTTGCATTAATCAATGATAGTGGAAACCCAACCTTAATATTAATTAAATTAACTTTAAGGTTTAATGGGTAATAACAAACTATCATATGATTGGGAAGACACTAAGACAAATAGTGTAAACTGTTACATGTTTAAAGAGGCTGAGTTGAATAACTCTTAATAAAGTTCTAGTTAGTCTGGTAACAGAGACATTGAAAAGAAAAAGGAACTTTACCTTTATGAACTTGGAAGTGGTGCCGCTTCCAAACAAGAGTTTATAGGGTTTGCTCTTGTAAAAAGTTCATTAAGCTGGGATGGAGCACATGGCCATAACGGTGCTCACAGGTAGGGAAATTTATTGGTAAATTGAAATTACGTGTGTAGTATTTCCGACTTTATAATCCAACGGAGACTTGGTTTAAGTTAAGACCACCCAGCTCTTCATTAAAGTCTTGAGATACTCACACTAATACGTGGTTTAATCGAATAGATACCACATATGATGCGTAATTTCTAGTTAAGATAAAACTAAACAACATCAATAAAACAATCTAGTGGGGGATTGTTGAGGTAGATTGTTTTAATGAGGAGAACATTAAGTCCCACATCACCAAGTCTTTTGGACTATCCCAAAATATATAACAAAGCCTTGTATATGATATTGTGAATTAAAATGATATGGGCTTGAGTATTGGCTTGGTTGGGTAACATATGGGCTTGGGCCTATAAAATATTTATAGGTCAAAGATTGGGCACTTGGGCACTTGGGGCACGTGGGCGCGTGCGTGACCGTACAGAGGCGAATTGGGCTGAACGCAAACAGTCGCATTTTTTGAATTCGAACAGACGGACGCATCTGTTTGAATGTGCCTATTCCAGAACGGTCATGCCTCTTTGTCTTTTATAAATACATCTCTTCTCGCCCAGACAGAATATCTTCTTCTCTCCTCTTGCATACTACATTTTCTGTTTTATCTCCAAACAATAAAAATCCCATTAAACTCACAGGCATTGCCACGCCTCTGGGTTTAGGTTTTGTTGTATCCTGGGAAGCAGTCTGTCGTTCGACCTATTGGCAAACTCAGACGAGTGGGAACAGATATTGCTTTAAGGACAGCGAGCCCGCGCCTCAAAACCGACGACCATTGATTCTGCACTGCAGCGAATATAATCAACAATCTTAAAGCAATATCTGCTATGGAGAACAGTGCAGAATCCGCCTTCAAATTGATGAATCAGGACTTCGTCCGCCTTGACAGAATGGATGGAACAAATTTCACGCGATGGCAGGACAAAATGAAGTTCCTCCTTACTACCCTCAAAGTCTCGTACGTGCTTGATGAAAACCTTCCACCGATTCCTCCTCCAACAGACAAAGATACAGAAGAACTGAAGAAAAAGAGGATGAAACGCGAGGAAGATGAACTGCTGTGCCGAGGCCACATTCTTAATACATTATCCGATCGGTTGTACGATCTCTACACTCCACTGAAGTCGCCAAAAGAAATATGGGATGCGCTCGAAGCAAAGTACAAAACAGAGAAGATCGGAACAGATAAGTTTTTAACGTTACAGTATTTTGAATTTGAAATGAAAGATGATGTCTCTGTTATGGACCAAATGCATGACTTACAAGTTCTGGTTGGAAAACTTGCGGATTTAAAAGTGCAAATTCCAGAATCAATTCAGGTAGGGGCTATTATTGCTAAACTTCCACCTAGTTGGAATAATTATCGTAAAAAGCTCCTACACATGACTGAAGAACTCACGTTGGAACGGATTGGAAAACACATACGGATTGAAGAGGAAAACAGAATCCGTGATGGTGTTTTTCCAATAGCAAACGTGAACAATGTCAATTCTGGAAAGAAGAGGAAGAATGCTCAAAACCAGAACTTTAAGCCAAATAAGAAGACTAAGACGGATGGCAAATCTAATCCAAAGGATAAGAAAAACAAAGCTTGCTATAACTGCGGCAAACTTGGGCACTTCAAACGAGAGTGCAGGGCACCTCCAAAGCAAAAAGGCCAATCTAAAAATGCAAACATGGTTGAGAACGACGAAGTTCAAGAAATCATTGCTATGGTTTCAGATTTGCAGATTGGCATGATAACTGACTTGCACATGGCAATTGCGGAAACAAAATCTTCGGATTGGTGGTTTGATTCTGGTGCAACAGTTCATGTATGCAACAACAAAGGGCTGTTCAAGACCTACACAGAATTGGCAGAACAACAGGAAGTGCTTATGGGAAATGGAAATGGTGCAAAGGTTCTGGGGAAAGGAAATGTGGAGATTCATTTTACTTCCAACAAGAAGATCACTCTCACCAATGTACTTCATGTTCCTGATATTAAAAAGAATCTGGTTTCTGCATCAATCCTATGCAAGAGTGGTGTCAAATCTGTCTTAGAGGCTGATAGTTTAATTCTGTCCAAGAATGGCATGTTTGTGGGTAAAGGTTATGCATGTAATGGGATGTTCAAACTCAGTATTAATGAAATAAATGAATGTTCTGCTTATACTGTTGACTCTTTATCATTATGGCATGCACGTTTAGGGCATTTAAATTATAGATCTTTGAAATATATGTCAAAACATGGTATTATTTCTGTTACTAATGATAAACATGATAAATGCGAGATATGTATACAAGCAAAGATTACAAAGAAACCATTCCCAACAGTTGAAAGAAACTCAGAACTCTTGGATTTAATTCATTCCGATATATGTGAATTAAATGGAATTTTAACCAGAGGTGGAAAAAGGTATTTCATTACCTTTATTGACGATTTTTCTAAATACACACATGTGTATTTGCTAAGAAATAAAGATGAAGCTTTTGACATGTTCAAACGCTATAAAACAGAAGTTGAAAATCAAAAGAGTAGGAAAATAAAGGTCCTACGTAGTGACAGAGGAGGAGAATACTTCTCCACTGAATTTTCTAACTTCTGTGAAGAACATGGAATTATTCATCAACAAACTGCGCCATACACACCACAACAAAATGGTTTGGCTGAAAGGAAAAACAGAACTCTGGTTGATATGGTAAATTCTATGTTATTAAATGCTAAATTGCCACTTAATTTGTGGGGAGAAGCATTATTATCTGCATGTCATTTGCACAATAGAATCACTTCAAGGAAAACTAAAGTTTCTCCTTATGAATTATGGAATGGTCGAAAACCTAATCTGCGATATCTAAAGGTGTGGGGGTGTATTGCCTTCTATAGGGTGACTGATCCAAAACGGACTAAACTAGGTCCAAGAGCATTGAAAAGCTTGTTTGTAGGATATGCTGAAAACTCTAAAGCATATAGACTACTAGATTTATCCTCAAACACGATTGTTGAATCAAGGGATGTTGAGTTTATTGAAAATAGATTCAAGGATGATTCAAACGCAAATCAGTCATTAAATCCCAACATTATTCAAACACCAACGGATGTTATTACGCCTTCTACTAGCAGTAAAAGGAAGATAACAAATGAACAGACAGAAATAAGAAGGACACAGAGAATCAGAAAAGAGAAATCTTTTGGTCCAGATTTTATATCATCTCAAGCTATGGCATTCCTTGTAGAAGGAACTCGAGATGAAGTTACTAACAAAATTCCTATAGTACTGAATATAGAAGATGATCCGAAAACATACAAAGAAGCTATAACTTCCAGAGATTCTGCTTTTTGGAAGGAGGCAATTAACGATGAAATGGATTCAATTTTATCAAATAATACTTGGGTATTGGTAGACTTGCCTCAAGGGTCAAAACCTATTGGTTGTAAATGGGTGTTTCGAAGAAAACGTAATAATGATGGTAGCGTGCAAACTTTCAAGGCTAGATTAGTAGCCAAAGGATTTCGGCAAAAGGAAGGAATTGATTTCTTTGATACATATGCTCCGGTTGCAAGAATTACATCAATTCGAGTACTAATAGCATTAGCATCAATCTATCAGTTGCATATCCACCAAATGGATGTCAAAACGGCCTTCCTTAATGGTGAACTTAACGAAGAAGTTTACATGGAACAACCAGAAGGTTTTATCCTTCCTGGGAATGAAAGAAAAGTTTGCAAATTGATAAGATCATTATACGGATTAAAACAAGCACCAAAACAGTGGCATGAGAAATTTGACTCGATTATACTTCAAAATGGCTTCACATATAATAGTGCAGACAAATGTATCTATTCCAAGTTTACAAAGGAATATGGAGTAATCATTTGTTTATATGTAGATGACCTATTAATATTCGGAACTAACATGAAAGGAATACAAGACACCAAGAATTATTTAACTTCAAAATTCAAAATGAAAGATTTAAATGAAGTTGATACAATTCTAGGTATAAAGGTTAGTAAAGATAGTGGGGGCTATGCACTAAATCAGTCACACTATATTCAAAAAGTGCTCCAGAAGTTTGGACATCTAAAAATTAAAGATGCCAGTACCCCAATAGACTCGAGTATAAATCTCAATAAAAATGAAGGAAGATGTATTGCTCAACTCGAATACGCAAGCGCTATTGGAAGTATAATGTATGCAATGCATTGTACAAGACCTGATATAGCATATGCAATATGCAAACTTGCCCGATATACTAGCAATCCTGGTATAGATCATTGGAAAGCAATTGAAAGATTACTTGGTTACCTAAAAAGAACCAATAATTTAGGGCTTGTTTACAATGGATTTCCAAGTGTATTAGAAGGATATACTGATGCAAGTTGGATAACTAGCGCCGGTGATAATAAATCTACTTCGGGTTGGATTTTCACATTAGGTGGAGGTGCTGTTTCTTGGGCATCAAAGAAACAAACTTGTATTTCACACTCCACAATGGAATCAGAATTTATAGCACTTGCTGCCGCAGGAAAGGAGGCAGAATGGCTACGAAATATGTTACTGGATATCAAGTTATGGCCAAAACCAATGCCAGCCATATCATTACGATGTGATAGTCAAGCTACTATGTCACGAGCATATAGTAACATATACAATGGAAAATCAAGACATATAAGTCTTAGACATGAATATGTTAGACAAATAATAAATGATGGAATTATTACTATTGTCTACATAAGATCCAATGATAATTTGGCAGACCCATTCACAAAAGCCTTGACTAGAGAAATGGTAAGATCCACGTCAGTCGGAATGGGACTTAAACCTTGCATTAATCAATGATAGTGGAAACCCAACCTTAATATTAATTAAATTAACTTTAAGGTTTAATGGGTAATAACAAACTATCATATGATTGGGAAGACACTAAGACAAATAGTGTAAACTGTTACATGTTTAAAGAGGCTGAGTTGAATAACTCTTAATAAAGTTCTAGTTAGTCTGGTAACAGAGACATTGAAAAGAAAAAGGAACTTTACCTTTATGAACTTGGAAGTGGTGCCGCTTCCAAACAAGAGTTTATAGGGTTTGCTCTTGTAAAAAGTTCATTAAGCTGGGATGGAGCACATGGCCATAACGGTGCTCACAGGTAGGGAAATTTATTGGTAAATTGAAATTACGTGTGTAGTATTTCCGACTTTATAATCCAACGGAGACTTGGTTTAAGTTAAGACCACCCAGCTCTTCATTAAAGTCTTGAGATACTCACACTAATACGTGGTTTAATCGAATAGATACCACATATGATGCGTAATTTCTAGTTAAGATAAAACTAAACAACATCAATAAAACAATCTAGTGGGGGATTGTTGAGGTAGATTGTTTTAATGAGGAGAACATTAAGTCCCACATCACCAAGTCTTTTGGACTATCCCAAAATATATAACAAAGCCTTGTATATGATATTGTGAATTAAAATGATATGGGCTTGAGTATTGGCTTGGTTGGGTAACATATGGGCTTGGGCCTATAAAATATTTATAGGTCAAAGATTGGGCACTTGGGCACTTGGGGCACGTGGGCGCGTGCGTGACCGTACAGAGGCGAATTGGGCTGAACGCAAACAGTCGCATTTTTTGAATTCGAACAGACGGACGCGTCTGTTTGAATGTGCCTATTCCAGAACGGTCATGCCTCTTTGTCTTTTATAAATACATCTCTTCTCGCCCAGACAGAATATCTTCTTCTCTCCTCTTGCATACTACATTTTCTGTTTCATCTCCAAACAATAAAAATCCCATTAAACTCACAGGCATTGCCACGCCTCTGGGTTTAGGTTTTGTTGTATCCTGGGAAGCAGTCTGTCGTTCGACCTATTGGCAAACTCAGACGAGTGGGGACAGATATTGCTTTAAGGACAGCGAGCCCGCGCCTCAAAACCGACGACCATTGATTCTGCACTGCAGCGAATATAATCAACAATCTTAAAGCAATATCTGCTATGGAGAACAGTGCAGAATCCGCCTTCAAATTGATGAATCAGGACTTCGTCCGCCTTGACAGAATGGATGGAACAAATTTCACGCGATGGCAGGACAAAATGAAGTTCCTCCTTACTACCCTCAAAGTCTCGTACGTGCTTGATGAAAACCTTCCACCGATTCCTCCTCCAACAGACAAAGATACAGAAGAACTGAAGAAAAAGAGGATGAAACGCGAGGAAGATGAACTGCTGTGCCGAGGCCACATTCTTAATACATTATCCGATCGGTTGTACGATCTCTACACTCCACTGAAGTCGCCAAAAGAAATATGGGATGCGCTCGAAGCAAAGTACAAAACAGAGAAGATCGGAACAGATAAGTTTTTAACGTTACAGTATTTTGAATTTGAAATGAAAGATGATGTCTCTGTTATGGACCAAATGCATGACTTACAAGTTCTGGTTGGAAAACTTGCGAATTTAAAAGTGCAAATTCCAGAATCAATTCAGGTAGGGGCTATTATTGCTAAACTTCCACCTAGTTGGAATAATTATCGTAAAAAGCTCCTACACATGACTGAAGAACTCACGTTGGAACGGATTGGAAAACACATACGGATTGAAGAGGAAAACAGAATCCGTGATGGTGTTTTTCCAATAGCAAACGTGAACAATGTCAATTCTGGAAAGAAGAGGAAGAATGCTCAAAACCAGAACTTTAAGCCAAATAAGAAGACTAAGACGGATGGCAAATCTAATCCAAAGGATAAGAAAAACAAAGCTTGCTATAACTGCGGCAAACTTGGGCACTTCAAACGAGAGTGCAGGGCACCTCCAAAGCAAAAAGGCCAATCTAAAAATGCAAACATGGTTGAGAACGACGAAGTTCAAGAAATCATTGCTATGGTTTCAGATTTGCAGATTGGCATGATAACTGACTTGCACATGGCAATTGCGGAAACAAAATCTTCGGATTGGTGGTTTGATTCTGGTGCAACAGTTCATGTATGCAACAACAAAGGGCTGTTCAAGACCTACACAGAATTGGCAGAACAACAGGAAGTGCTTATGGGAAATGGAAATGGTGCAAAGGTTCTGGGGAAAGGAAATGTGGAGATTCATTTTACTTCCAACAAGAAGATCACTCTCACCAATGTACTTCATGTTCCTGATATTAAAAAGAATCTGGTTTCTGCATCAATCCTATGCAAGAGTGGTGTCAAATCTGTCTTAGAGGCTGATAGTTTAATTCTGTCCAAGAATGGCATGTTTGTGGGTAAAGGTTATGCATGTAATGGGATGTTCAAACTCAGTATTAATGAAATAAATGAATGTTCTGCTTATACTGTTGACTCTTTATCATTATGGCATGCACGTTTAGGGCATTTAAATTATAGATCTTTGAAATATATGTCAAAACATGGTATTATTTCTGTTACTAATGATAAACATGATAAATGCGAGATATGTATACAAGCAAAGATTACAAAGAAACCATTCCCAACAGTTGAAAGAAACTCAGAACTCTTGGATTTAATTCATTCCGATATATGTGAATTAAATGGAATTTTAACCAGAGGTGGAAAAAGGTATTTCATTACCTTTATTGACGATTTTTCTAAATACACACATGTGTATTTGCTAAGAAATAAAGATGAAGCTTTTGACATGTTCAAACGCTATAAAACAGAAGTTGAAAATCAAAAGAGTAGGAAAATAAAGGTCCTACGTAGTGACAGAGGAGGAGAATACTTCTCCACTGAATTTTCTAACTTCTGTGAAGAACATGGAATTATTCATCAACAAACTGCGCCATACACACCACAACAAAATGGTTTGGCTGAAAGGAAAAACAGAACTCTGGTTGATATGGTAAATTCTATGTTATTAAATGCTAAATTGCCACTTAATTTGTGGGGAGAAGCATTATTATCTGCATGTCATTTGCACAATAGAATCACTTCAAGGAAAACTAAAGTTTCTCCTTATGAATTATGGAATGGTCGAAAACCTAATCTGCGATATCTAAAGGTGTGGGGGTGTATTGCCTTCTATAGGGTGACTGATCCAAAACGGACTAAACTAGGTCCAAGAGCATTGAAAAGCTTGTTTGTAGGATATGCTGAAAACTCTAAAGCATATAGACTACTAGATTTATCCTCAAACACGAATGTTGAATCAAGGGATGTTGAGTTTATTGAAAATAGATTCAAGGATGATTCAAACGCAAATCAGTCATTAAATCCCAACATTATTCAAACACCAACGGATGTTATTACGCCTTCTACTAGCAGTAAAAGGAAGATAACAAATGAACAGACAGAAATAAGAAGGACACAGAGAATCAGAAAAGAGAAATCTTTTGGTCCAGATTTTATATCATCTCAAGCTATGGCATTCCTTGTAGAAGGAACTCGAGATGAAGTTACTAACAAAATTCCTATAGTACTGAATATAGAAGATGATCCGAAAACATACAAAGAAGCTATAACTTCCAGAGATTCTGCTTTTTGGAAGGAGGCAATTAACGATGAAATGGATTCAATTTTATCAAATAATACTTGGGTATTGGTAGACTTGCCTCAAGGGTCAAAACCTATTGATTGTAAATGGGTGTTTCGAAGAAAACGTAATAATGATGGTAGCGTGCAAACTTTCAAGGCTAGATTAGTAGCCAAAGGATTTCGGCAAAAGGAAGGAATTGATTTCTTTGATACATATGCTCCGGTTGCAAGAATTACATCAATTCGAGTACTAATAGCATTAGCATCAATCTATCAGTTGCATATCCACCAAATGGATGTCAAAACGGCCTTCCTTAATGGTGAACTTAACGAAGAAGTTTACATGGAACAACCAGAAGGTTTTATCCTTCCTGGGAATGAAAGAAAAGTTTGCAAATTGATAAGATCATTATACGGATTAAAACAAGCACCAAAACAGTGGCATGAGAAATTTGACTCGATTATACTTCAAAATGGCTTTACATATAATAGTGCAGACAAATGTATCTATTCCAAGTTTACAAAGGAATATGGAGTAATCATTTGTTTATATGTAGATGACCTATTAATATTCGGAACTAACATGAAAGGAATACAAGACACCAAGAATTATTTAACTTCAAAATTCAAAATGAAAGATTTAAATGAAGTTGATACAATTCTAGGTATAAAGGTTAGTAAAGATAGTGGGGGCTATGCACTAAATCAGTCACACTATATTCAAAAAGTGCTCCAGAAGTTTGGACATCTAAAAATTAAAGATGCCAGTACCCCAATAGACTCGAGTATAAATCTCAATAAAAATGAAGGAAGATGTATTGCTCAACTCGAATACGCAAGCGCTATTGGAAGTATAATGTATGCAATGCATTGTACAAGACCTGATATAGCATATGCAATATGCAAACTTGCCCGATATACTAGCAATCCTGGTATAGATCATTGGAAAGCAATTGAAAGATTACTTGGTTACCTAAAAAGAACCAATAATTTAGGGCTTGTTTACAATGGATTTCCAAGTGTATTAGAAGGATATACTGATGCAAGTTGGATAACTAGCGCCGGTGATAATAAATCTACTTCGGGTTGGATTTTCACATTAGGTGGAGGTGCTGTTTCTTGGGCATCAAAGAAACAAACTTGTATTTCACACTCCATAATGGAATCAGAATTTATAGCACTTGCTGCCGCAGGAAAGGAGGCAGAATGGCTACGAAATATGTTACTGGATATCAAGTTATGGCCAAAACCAATGCCAGCCATATCATTACGATGTGATAGTCAAGCTACTATGTCACGAGCATATAGTAACATATACAATGGAAAATCAAGACATATAAGTCTTAGACATGAATATGTTAGACAAATAATAAATGATGGAATTATTACTATTGTCTACATAAGATCCAATGATAATTTGGCAGACCCATTCACAAAAGCCTTGACTAGAGAAATGGTAAGATCCACGTCAGTCGGAATGGGACTTAAACCTTGCATTAATCAATGATAGTGGAAACCCAACCTTAATATTAATTAAATTAACTTTAAGGTTTAATGGGTAATAACAAACTATCATATGATTGGGAAGACACTAAGACAAATAGTGTAAACTGTTACATGTTTAAAGAGGCTGAGTTGAATAACTCTTAATAAAGTTCTAGTTAGTCTGGTAACAGAGACATTGAAAAGAAAAAGGAACTTTACCTTTATGAACTTGGAAGTGGTGCCGCTTCCAAACAAGAGTTTATAGGGTTTGCTCTTGTAAAAAGTTCATTAAGCTGGGATGGAGCACATGGCCATAACGGTGCTCACAGGTAGGGAAATTTATTGGTAAATTGAAATTACGTGTGTAGTATTTCCGACTTTATAATCCAACGGAGACTTGGTTTAAGTTAAGACCACCCAGCTCTTCATTAAAGTCTTGAGATACTCACACTAATACGTGGTTTAATCGAATAGATACCACATATGATGCGTAATTTCTAGTTAAGATAAAACTAAACAACATCAATAAAACAATCTAGTGGGGGATTGTTGAGGTAGATTGTTTTAATGAGGAGAACATTAAGTCCCACATCACCAAGTCTTTTGGACTATCCCAAAATATATAACAAAGCCTTGTATATGATATTGTGAATTAAAATGATATGGGCTTGAGTATTGGCTTGGTTGGGTAACATATGGGCTTGGGCCTATAAAATATTTATAGGTCAAAGATTGGGCACTTGGGCACTTAGGGCACGTGGGCGCGTGCGTGACCGTACAGAGGCGAATTGGGCTGAACGCAAACAGTCGCATTTTTTGAATTCGAACAGACGGACGCGTCTGTTTGAATGTGCCTATTCCAGAACGGTCATGCCTCTTTGTCTTTTATAAATACATCTCTTCTCGCCCAGACAGAATATCTTCTTCTCTCCTCTTGCATACTACATTTTCTGTTTTATCTCCAAACAATAAAAATCCCATTAAACTCACAGGCATTGCCACGCCTCTGGGTTTAGGTTTTGTTGTATCCTGGGAAGCAGTCTGTCGTTCGACCTATTGGCAAACTCAAACGAGTGGGGACAGATATTGCTTTAAGGACAGCGAGCCCGCGCCTCAAAACCGACGACCATTGATTCTGCACTGCAGCGAATATAATCAACAATCTTAAAGCAATATCTGCTATGGAGAACAGTGCAGAATCCGCCTTCAAATTGATGAATCAGGACTTCGTCCGCCTTGACAGAATGGATGGAACAAATTTCACGCGATGGCAGGACAAAATGAAGTTCCTCCTTACTACCCTCAAAGTCTCGTACGTGCTTGATGAAAACCTTCCACCGATTCCTCCTCCAACAGACAAAGATACAGAAGAACTGAAGAAAAAGAGGATGAAACGCGAGGAAGATGAACTGCTGTGCCGAGGCCACATTCTTAATACATTATCCGATCGGTTGTACGATCTCTACACTCCACTGAAGTCGCCAAAAGAAATATGGGATGCGCTCGAAGCAAAGTACAAAACAGAGAAGATCGGAACAGATAAGTTTTTAACGTTACAGTATTTTGAATTTGAAATGAAAGATGATGTCTCTGTTATGGACCAAATGCATGACTTACAAGTTCTGGTTGGAAAACTTGCGGATTTAAAAGTGCAAATTCCAGAATCAATTCAGGTAGGGGCTATTATTGCTAAACTTCCACCTAGTTGGAATAATTATCGTAAAAAGCTCCTACACATGACTGAAGAACTCACGTTGGAACGGATTGGAAAACACATACGGATTGAAGAGGAAAACAGAATCCGTGATGGTGTTTTTCCAATAGCAAACGTGAACAATGTCAATTCTGGAAAGAAGAGGAAGAATGCTCAAAACCAGAACTTTAAGCCATATAAGAAGACTAAGACGGATGGCAAATCTAATCCAAAGGATAAGAAAAACAAAGCTTGCTATAACTGCGGCAAACTTGGGCACTTCAAACGAGAGTGCAGGGCACCTCCAAAGCAAAAAGGCCAATCTAAAAATGCAAACATGGTTGAGAACGACGAAGTTCAAGAAATCATTGCTATGGTTTCAGATTTGCAGATTGGCATGATAACTGACTTGCACATGGCAATTGCGGAAACAAAATCTTCGGATTGGTGGTTTGATTCTGGTGCAACAGTTCATGTATGCAACAACAAAGGGCTGTTCAAGACCTACACAGAATTGGCAGAACAACAGGAAGTGCTTATGGGAAATGGAAATGGTGCAAAGGTTCTGGGGAAAGGAAATGTGGAGATTCATTTTACTTCCAACAAGAAGATCACTCTCACCAATGTACTTCATGTTCCTGATATTAAAAAGAATCTGGTTTCTGCATCAATCCTATGCAAGAGTGGTGTCAAATCTGTCTTAGAGGCTGATAGTTTAATTCTGTCCAAGAATGGCATGTTTGTGGGTAAAGGTTATGCATGTAATGGGATGTTCAAACTCAGTATTAATGAAATAAATGAATGTTCTGCTTATACTGTTGACTCTTTATCATTATGGCATGCACGTTTAGGGCATTTAAATTATAGATCTTTGAAATATATGTCAAAACATGGTATTATTTCTGTTACTAATGATAAACATGATAAATGCGAGATATGTATACAAGCAAAGATTACAAAGAAACCATTCCCAACAGTTGAAAGAAACTCAGAACTCTTGGATTTAATTCATTCCGATATATGTGAATTAAATGGAATTTTAACCAGAGGTGGAAAAAGGTATTTCATTACCTTTATTGACGATTTTTCTAAATACACACATGTGTATTTGCTAAGAAATAAAGATGAAGCTTTTGACATGTTCAAACGCTATAAAACAGAAGTTGAAAATCAAAAGAGTAGGAAAATAAAGGTCCTACGTAGTGACAGAGGAGGAGAATACTTCTCCACTGAATTTTCTAACTTCTGTGAAGAACATGGAATTATTCATCAACAAACTGCGCCATACACACCACAACAAAATGGTTTGGCTGAAAGGAAAAACAGAACTCTGGTTGATATGGTAAATTCTATGTTATTAAATGCTAAATTGCCACTTAATTTGTGGGGAGAAGCATTATTATCTGCATGTCATTTGCACAATAGAATCACTTCAAGGAAAACTAAAGTTTCTCCTTATGAATTATGGAATGGTCGAAAACCTAATCTGCGATATCTAAAGGTGTGGGGGTGTATTGCCTTCTATAGGGTGACTGATCCAAAACGGACTAAACTAGGTCCAAGAGCATTGAAAAGCTTGTTTGTAGGATATGCTGAAAACTCTAAAGCATATAGACTACTAGATTTATCCTCAAACACGATTGTTGAATCAAGGGATGTTGAGTTTATTGAAAATAGATTCAAGGATGATTCAAACGCAAATCAGTCATTAAATCCCAACATTATTCAAACACCAACGGATGTTATTACGCCTTCTACTAGCAGTAAAAGGAAGATAACAAATGAACAGACAGAAATAAGAAGGACACAGAGAATCAGAAAAGAGAAATCTTTTGGTCCAGATTTTATATCATCTCAAGCTATGGCATTCCTTGTAGAAGGAACTCGAGATGAAGTTACTAACAAAATTCCTATAGTACTGAATATAGAAGATGATCCGAAAACATACAAAGAAGCTATAACTTCCAGAGATTCTGCTTTTTGGAAGGAGGCAATTAACGATGAAATGGATTCAATTTTATCAAATAATACTTGGGTATTGGTAGACTTGCCTCAAGGGTCAAAACCTATTGGTTGTAAATGGGTGTTTCGAAGAAAACGTAATAATGATGGTAGCGTGCAAACTTTCAAGGCTAGATTAGTAGCCAAAGGATTTCGGCAAAAGGAAGGAATTGATTTCTTTGATACATATGCTCCGGTTGCAAGAATTACATCAATTCGAGTACTAATAGCATTAGCATCAATCTATCAGTTGCATATCCACCAAATGGATGTCAAAACGGCCTTCCTTAATGGTGAACTTAACGAAGAAGTTTACATGGAACAACCAGAAGGTTTTATCCTTCCTGGGAATGAAAGAAAAGTTTGCAAATTGATAAGATCATTATACGGATTAAAACAAGCACCAAAACAGTGGCATGAGAAATTTGACTCGATTATACTTCAAAATGGCTTCACATATAATAGTGCAGACAAATGTATCTATTCCAAGTTTACAAAGGAATATGGAGTAATCATTTGTTTATATGTAGATGACCTATTAATATTCGGAACTAACATGAAAGGAATACAAGACACCAAGAATTATTTAACTTCAAAATTCAAAATGAAAGATTTAAATGAAGTTGATACAATTCTAGGTATAAAGGTTAGTAAAGATAGTGGGGGCTATGCACTAAATCAGTCACACTATATTCAAAAAGTGCTCCAGAAGTTTGGACATCTAAAAATTAAAGATGCCAGTACCCCAATAGACTCGAGTATAAATCTCAATAAAAATGAAGGAAGATGTATTGCTCAACTCGAATACGCAAGCGCTATTGGAAGTATAATGTATGCAATGCATTGTACAAGACCTGATATAGCATATGCAATATGCAAACTTGCCCGATATACTAGCAATCCTGGTATAGATCATTGGAAAGCAATTGAAAGATTACTTGGTTACCTAAAAAGAACCAATAATTTAGGGCTTGTTTACAATGGATTTCCAAGTGTATTAGAAGGATATACTGATGCAAGTAGGATAACTAGCGCCGGTGATAATAAATCTACTTCGGGTTGGATTTTCACATTAGGTGGAGGTGCTGTTTCTTGGGCATCAAAGAAACAAACTTGTATTTCACACTCCACAATGGAATCAGAATTTATAGCACTTGCTGCCGCAGGAAAGGAGGCAGAATGGCTACGAAATATGTTACTGGATATCAAGTTATGGCCAAAACCAATGCCAGCCATATCATTACGATGTGATAGTCAAGCTACTATGTCACGAGCATATAGTAACATATACAATGGAAAATCAAGACATATAAGTCTTAGACATGAATATGTTAGACAAATAATAAATGATGGAATTATTACTATTGTCTACATAAGATCCAATGATAATTTGGCAGACCCATTCACAAAAGCCTTGACTAGAGAAATGGTAAGATCCACGTCAGTCGGAATGGGACTTAAACCTTGCATTAATCAATGATAGTGGAAACCCAACCTTAATATTAATTAAATTAACTTTAAGGTTTAATGGGTAATAACAAACTATCATATGATTGGGAAGACACTAAGACAAATAGTGTAAACTGTTACATGTTTAAAGAGGCTGAGTTGAATAACTCTTAATAAAGTTCTAGTTAGTCTGGTAACAGAGACATTGAAAAGAAAAAGGAACTTTACCTTTATGAACTTGGAAGTGGTGCCGCTTCCAAACAAGAGTTTATAGGGTTTGCTCTTGTAAAAAGTTCATTAAGCTGGGATGGAGCACATGGCCATAACGGTGCTCACAGGTAGGGAAATTTATTGGTAAATTGAAATTACGTGTGTAGTATTTCCGACTTTATAATCCAACGGAGACTTGGTTTAAGTTAAGACCACCCAGCTCTTCATTAAAGTCTTGAGATACTCACACTAATACGTGGTTTAATCGAATAGATACCACATATGATGCGTAATTTCTAGTTAAGATAAAACTAAACAACATCAATAAAACAATCTAGTGGGGGATTGTTGAGGTAGATTGTTTTAATGAGGAGAACATTAAGTCCCACATCACCAAGTCTTTTGGACTATCCCAAAATATATAACAAAGCCTTGTATATGATATTGTGAATTAAAATGATATGGGCTTGAGTATTGGCTTGGTTGGGTAACATATGGGCTTGGGCCTATAAAATATTTATAGGTCAAAGATTGGGCACTTAGGCACTTGGGGCACGTGGGCGCGTGCGTGACCGTACAGAGGCGAATTGGGCTGAACGCAAACAGTCGCATTTTTTGAATTCGAACAGACGGACGCGTCTGTTTGAATGTGCCTATTCCAGAACGGTCATGCCTCTTTGTCTTTTATAAATACATCTCTTCTCGCCCAGACAGAATATCTTCTTCTCTCCTCTTGCATACTACATTTTCTGTTTTATCTCCAAACAATAAAAATCCCATTAAACTCACAGGCATTGCCACGCCTCTGGGTTTAGGTTTTGTTGTATCCTGGGAAGCAGTCTGTCGTTCGACCTATTGGCAAACTCAGACGAGTGGGGACAGATATTGCTTTAAGGACAGCGAGCCCGCGCCTCAAAACCGACGACCATTGATTCTGCACTGCAGCGAATATAATCAACAATCTTAAAGCAATATCTGCTATGGAGAACAGTGCAGAATCCGCCTTCAAATTGATGAATCAGGACTTCGTCCGCCTTGACAGAATGGATGGAACAAATTTCACGCGATGGCAGGACAAAATGAAGTTCCTCCTTACTACCCTCAAAGTCTCGTACGTGCTTGATGAAAACCTTTCACCGATTCCTCCTCCAACAGACAAAGATACAGAAGAACTGAAGAAAAAGAGGATGAAACGCGAGGAAGATGAACTGCTGTGCCGAGGCCACATTCTTAATACATTATCCGATCGGTTGTACGATCTCTACACTCCACTGAAGTCGCCAAAAGAAATATGGGGTGCGCTCGAAGCAAAGTACAAAACAGAGAAGATCGGAACAGATAAGTTTTTAACGTTACAGTATTTTGAATTTGAAATGAAAGATGATGTCTCTGTTATGGACCAAATGCATGACTTACAAGTTCTGGTTGGAAAACTTGCGGATTTAAAAGTGCAAATTCCAGAATCAATTCAGGTAGGGGCTATTATTGCTAAACTTCCACCTAGTTGGAATAATTATCGTAAAAAGCTCCTACACATGACTGAAGAACTCACGTTGGAACGGATTGGAAAACACATACGGATTGAAGAGGAAAACAGAATCCGTGATGGTGTTTTTCCAATAGCAAACGTGAACAATGTCAATTCTGGAAAGAAGAGGAAGAATGCTCAAAACCAGAACTTTAAGCCAAATAAGAAGACTAAGACGGATGGCAAATCTAATCCAAAGGATAAGAAAAACAAAGCTTGCTATAACTGCGGCAAACTTGGGCACTTCAAACGAGAGTGCAGGGCACCTCCAAAGCAAAAAGGCCAATCTAAAAATGCAAACATGGTTGAGAACGACGAAGTTCAAGAAATCATTGCTATGGTTTCAGATTTGCAGATTGGCATGATAACTGACTTGCACATGGCAATTGCGGAAACAAAATCTTCGGATTGGTGGTTTGATTCTGGTGCAACAGTTCATGTATGCAACAACAAAGGGCTGTTCAAGACCTACACAGAATTGGCAGAACAACAGGAAGTGCTTATGGGAAATGGAAATGGTGCAAAGGTTCTGGGGAAAGGAAATGTGGAGATTCATTTTACTTCCAACAAGAAGATCACTCTCACCAATGTACTTCATGTTCCTGATATTAAAAAGAATCTGGTTTCTGCATCAATCCTATGCAAGAGTGGTGTCAAATCTGTCTTAGAGGCTGATAGTTTAATTCTGTCCAAGAATGGCATGTTTGTGGGTAAAGGTTATGCATGTAATGGGATGTTCAAACTCAGTATTAATGAAATAAATGAATGTTCTGCTTATACTGTTGACTCTTTATCATTATGGCATGCACGTTTAGGGCATTTAAATTATAGATCTTTGAAATATATGTCAAAACATGGTATTATTTCTGTTACTAATGATAAACATGATAAATGCGAGATATGTATACAAGCAAAGATTACAAAGAAACCATTCCCAACAGTTGAAAGAAACTCAGAACTCTTGGATTTAATTCATTCCGATATATGTGAATTAAATGGAATTTTAACCAGAGGTGGAAAAAGGTATTTCATTACCTTTATTGACGATTTTTCTAAATACACACATGTGTATTTGCTAAGAAATAAAGATGAAGCTTTTGACATGTTCAAACGCTATAAAACAGAAGTTGAAAATCAAAAGAGTAGGAAAATAAAGGTCCTACGTAGTGACAGAGGAGGAGAATACTTCTCCACTGAATTTTCTAACTTCTGTGAAGAACATGGAATTATTCATCAACAAACTGCGCCATACACACCACAACAAAATGGTTTGGCTGAAAGGAAAAACAGAACTCTGGTTGATATGGTAAATTCTATGTTATTAAATGCTAAATTGCCACTTAATTTGTGGGGAGAAGCATTATTATCTGCATGTCATTTGCACAATAGAATCACTTCAAGGAAAACTAAAGTTTCTCCTTATGAATTATGGAATGGTCGAAAACCTAATCTGCGATATCTAAAGGTGTGGGGGTGTATTGCCTTCTATAGGGTGACTGATCCAAAACGGACTAAACTAGGTCCAAGAGCATTGAAAAGCTTGTTTGTAGGATATGCTGAAAACTCTAAAGCATATAGACTACTAGATTTATCCTCAAACACGATTGTTGAATCAAGGGATGTTGAGTTTATTGAAAATAGATTCAAGGATGATTCAAACGCAAATCAGTCATTAAATCCCAACATTATTCAAACACCAACGGATGTTATTACGCCTTCTACTAGCAGTAAAAGGAAGATAACAAATGAACAGACAGAAATAAGAAGGACACAGAGAATCAGAAAAGAGAAATCTTTTGGTCCAGATTTTATATCATCTCAAGCTATGGCATTCCTTGTAGAAGGAACTCGAGATGAAGTTACTAACAAAATTCCTATAGTACTGAATATAGAAAATGATCCGAAAACATACAAAGAAGCTATAACTTCCAGAGATTCTGCTTTTTGGAAGGAGGCAATTAACGATGAAATGGATTCAATTTTATCAAATAATACTTGGGTATTGGTAGACTTGCCTCAAGGGTCAAAACCTATTGGTTGTAAATGGGTGTTTCGAAGAAAACGTAATAATGATGGTAGCGTGCAAACTTTCAAGGCTAGATTAGTAGCCAAAGGATTTCGGCAAAAGGAAGGAATTGATTTCTTTGATACATATGCTCCGGTTGCAAGAATTACATCAATTCGAGTACTAATAGCATTAGCATCAATCTATCAGTTGCATATCCACCAAATGGATGTCAAAACGGCCTTCCTTAATGGTGAACTTAACGAAGAAGTTTACATGGAACAACCAGAAGGTTTTATCCTTCCTGGGAATGAAAGAAAAGTTTGCAAATTGATAAGATCATTATACGGATTAAAACAAGCACCAAAACAGTGGCATGAGAAATTTGACTCGATTATACTTCAAAATGGCTTCACATATAATAGTGCAGACAAATGTATCTATTCCAAGTTTACAAAGGAATATGGAGTAATCATTTGTTTATATGTAGATGACCTATTAATATTCGGAACTAACATGAAAGGAATACAAGACACCAAGAATTATTTAACTTCAAAATTCAAAATGAAAGATTTAAATGAAGTTGATACAATTCTAGGTATAAAGGTTAGTAAAGATAGTGGGGGCTATGCACTAAATCAGTCACACTATATTCAAAAAGTGCTCCAGAAGTTTGGACATCTAAAAATTAAAGATGCCAGTACCCCAATAGACTCGAGTATAAATCTCAATAAAAATGAAGGAAGATGTATTGCTCAACTCGAATACGCAAGCGCTATTGGAAGTATAATGTATGCAATGCATTGTACAAGACCTGATATAGCATATGCAATATGCAAACTTGCCCGATATACTAGCAATCCTGGTATAGATCATTGGAAAGCAATTGAAAGATTACTTGGTTACCTAAAAAGAACCAATAATTTAGGGCTTGTTTACAATGGATTTCCAAGTGTATTAGAAGGATATACTGATGCAAGTTGGATAACTAGCGCCGGTGATAATAAATCTACTTCGGGTTGGATTTTCACATTAGGTGGAGGTGCTGTTTCTTGGGCATCAAAGAAACAAACTTGTATTTCACACTCCACAATGGAATCAGAATTTATAGCACTTGCTGCCGCAGGAAAGGAGGCAGAATGGCTACGAAATATGTTACTGGATATCAAGTTATGGCCAAAACCAATGCCAGCCATATCATTACGATGTGATAGTCAAGCTACTATGTCACGAGCATATAGTAACATATACAATGGAAAATCAAGACATATAAGTCTTAGACATGAATATGTTAGACAAATAATAAATGATGGAATTATTACTATTGTCTACATAAGATCCAATGATAATTTGGCAGACCCATTCACAAAAGCCTTGACTAGAGAAATGGTAAGATCCACGTCAGTCGGAATGGGACTTAAACCTTGCATTAATCAATGATAGTGGAAACCCAACCTTAATATTAATTAAATTAACTTTAAGGTTTAATGGGTAATAACAAACTATCATATGATTGGGAAGACACTAAGACAAATAGTGTAAACTGTTACATGTTTAAAGAGGCTGAGTTGAATAACTCTTAATAAAGTTCTAGTTAGTCTGGTAACAGAGACATTGAAAAGAAAAAGGAACTTTACCTTTATGAACTTGGAAGTGGTGCCGCTTCCAAACAAGAGTTTATAGGGTTTGCTCTTGTAAAAAGTTCATTAAGCTGGGATGGAGCACATGGCCATAACGGTGCTCACAGGTAGGGAAATTTATTGGTAAATTGAAATTACGTGTGTAGTATTTCCGACTTTATAATCCAACGGAGACTTGGTTTAAGTTAAGACCACCCAGCTCTTCATTAAAGTCTTGAGATACTCACACTAATACGTGGTTTAATCGAATAGATACCACATATGATGCGTAATTTCTAGTTAAGATAAAACTAAACAACATCAATAAAACAATCTAGTGGGGGATTGTTGAGGTAGATTGTTTTAATGAGGAGAACATTAAGTCCCACATCACCAAGTCTTTTGGACTATCCCAAAATATATAACAAAGCCTTGTATATGATATTGTGAATTAAAATGATATGGGCTTGAGTATTGGCTTGGTTGGGTAACATATGGGCTTGGGCCTATAAAATATTTATAGGTCAAAGATTGGGCACTTGGGCACTTGGGGCACGTGGGCGCGTGCGTGACCGTACAGAGGCGAATTGGGCTGAACGCAAACAGTCGCATTTTTTGAATTCGAACAGACGGACGCGTCTGTTTGAATGTGCCTATTCCAGAACGGTCATGCCTCTTTGTCTTTTATAAATACATCTCTTCTCGCCCAGACAGAATATCTTCTTCTCTCCTCTTGCATACTACATTTTCTGTTTTATCTCCAAACAATAAAAATCCCATTAAACTCACAGGCATTGCCACGCCTCTGGGTTTAGGTTTTGTTGTATCCTGGGAAGCAGTCTGTCGTTCGACCTATTGGCAAACTCAAACGAGTGGGGACAGATATTGCTTTAAGGACAGCGAGCCCGCGCCTCAAAACCGACGACCATTGATTCTGCACTGCAGCGAATATAATCAACAATCTTAAAGCAATATCTGCTATGGAGAACAGTGCAGAATCCGCCTTCAAATTGATGAATCAGGACTTCGTCCGCCTTGACAGAATGGATGGAACAAATTTCACGCGATGGCAGGACAAAATGAAGTTCCTCCTTACTACCCTCAAAGTCTCGTACGTGCTTGATGAAAACCTTCCACCGATTCCTCCTCCAACAGACAAAGATACAGAAGAACTGAAGAAAAAGAGGATGAAACGCGAGGAAGATGAACTGCTGTGCCGAGGCCACATTCTTAATACATTATCCGATCGGTTGTACGATCTCTACACTCCACTGAAGTCGCCAAAAGAAATATGGGATGCGCTCGAAGCAAAGTACAAAACAGAGAAGATCGGAACAGATAAGTTTTTAACGTTACAGTATTTTGAATTTGAAATGAAAGATGATGTCTCTGTTATGGACCAAATGCATGACTTACAAGTTCTGGTTGGAAAACTTGCGGATTTAAAAGTGCAAATTCCAGAATCAATTCAGGTAGGGGCTATTATTGCTAAACTTCCACCTAGTTGGAATAATTATCGTAAAAAGCTCCTACACATGACTGAAGAACTCACGTTGGAACGGATTGGAAAACACATACGGATTGAAGAGGAAAACAGAATCCGTGATGGTGTTTTTCCAATAGCAAACGTGAACAATGTCAATTCTGGAAAGAAGAGGAAGAATGCTCAAAACCAGAACTTTAAGCCAAATAAGAAGACTAAGACGGATGGCAAATCTAATCCAAAGGATAGGAAAAACAAAGCTTGCTATAACTGCGGCAAACTTGGGCACTTCAAACGAGAGTGCAGGGCACCTCCAAAGCAAAAAGGCCAATCTAAAAATGCAAACATGGTTGAGAACGACGAAGTTCAAGAAATCATTGCTATGGTTTCAGATTTGCAGATTGGCATGATAACTGACTTGCACATGGCAATTGCGGAAACAAAATCTTCGGATTGGTGGTTTGATTCTGGTGCAACAGTTCATGTATGCAACAACAAAGGGCTGTTCAAGACCTACACAGAATTGGCAGAACAACAGGAAGTGCTTATGGGAAATGGAAATGGTGCAAAGGTTCTGGGGAAAGGAAATGTGGAGATTCATTTTACTTCCAACAAGAAGATCACTCTCACCAATGTACTTCATGTTCCTGATATTAAAAAGAATCTGGTTTCTGCATCAATCCTATGCAAGAGTGGTGTCAAATCTGTCTTAGAGGCTGATAGTTTAATTCTGTCCAAGAATGGCATGTTTGTGGGTAAAGGTTATGCATGTAATGGGATGTTCAAACTCAGTATTAATGAAATAAATGAATGTTCTGCTTATACTGTTGACTCTTTATCATTATGGCATGCACGTTTAGGGCATTTAAATTATAGATCTTTGAAATATATGTCAAAACATGGTATTATTTCTGTTACTAATGATAAACATGATAAATGCGAGATATGTATACAAGCAAAGATTACAAAGAAACCATTCCCAACAGTTGAAAGAAACTCAGAACTCTTGGATTTAATTCATTCCGATATATGTGAATTAAATGGAATTTTAACCAGAGGTGGAAAAAGGTATTTCATTACCTTTATTGACGATTTTTCTAAATACACACATGTGTATTTGCTAAGAAATAAAGATGAAGCTTTTGACATGTTCAAACGCTATAAAACAGAAGTTGAAAATCAAAAGAGTAGGAAAATAAAGGTCCTACGTAGTGACAGAGGAGGAGAATACTTCTCCACTGAATTTTCTAACTTCTGTGAAGAACATGGAATTATTCATCAACAAACTGCGCCATACACACCACAACAAAATGGTTTGGCTGAAAGGAAAAACAGAACTCTGGTTGATATGGTAAATTCTATGTTATTAAATGCTAAATTGCCACTTAATTTGTGGGGAGAAGCATTATTATCTGCATGTCATTTGCACAATAGAATCACTTCAAGGAAAACTAAAGTTTCTCCTTATGAATTATGGAATGGTCGAAAACCTAATCTGCGATATCTAAAGGTGTGGGGGTGTATTGCCTTCTATAGGGTGACTGATCCAAAACGGACTAAACTAGGTCCAAGAGCATTGAAAAGCTTGTTTGTAGGATATGCTGAAAACTCTAAAGCATATAGACTACTAGATTTATCCTCAAACACGATTGTTGAATCAAGGGATGTTGAGTTTATTGAAAATAGATTCAAGGATGATTCAAACGCAAATCAGTCATTAAATCCCAACATTATTCAAACACCAACGGATGTTATTACGCCTTCTACTAGCAGTAAAAGGAAGATAACAAATGAACAGACAGAAATAAGAAGGACACAGAGAATCAGAAAAGAGAAATCTTTTGGTCCAGATTTTATATCATCTCAAGCTATGGCATTCCTTGTAGAAGGAACTCGAGATGAAGTTACTAACAAAATTCCTATAGTACTGAATATAGAAGATGATCCGAAAACATACAAAGAAGCTATAACTTCCAGAGATTCTGCTTTTTGGAAGGAGGCAATTAACGATGAAATGGATTCAATTTTATCAAATAATACTTGGGTATTGGTAGACTTGCCTCAAGGGTCAAAACCTATTGGTTGTAAATGGGTGTTTCGAAGAAAACGTAATAATGATGGTAGCGTGCAAACTTTCAAGGCTAGATTAGTAGCCAAAGGATTTCGGCAAAAGGAAGGAATTGATTTCTTTGATACATATGCTCCGGTTGCAAGAATTACATCAATTCGAGTACTAATAGCATTAGCATCAATCTATCAGTTGCATATCCACCAAATGGATGTCAAAACGGCCTTCCTTAATGGTGAACTTAACGAAGAAGTTTACATGGAACAACCAGAAGGTTTTATCCTTCCTGGGAATGAAAGAAAAGTTTGCAAATTGATAAGATCATTATACGGATTAAAACAAGCACCAAAACAGTGGCATGAGAAATTTGACTCGATTATACTTCAAAATGGCTTCACATATAATAGTGCAGACAAATGTATCTATTCCAAGTTTACAAAGGAATATGGAGTAATCATTTGTTTATATGTAGATGACCTATTAATATTCGGAACTAACATGAAAGGAATACAAGACACCAAGAATTATTTAACTTCAAAATTCAAAATGAAAGATTTAAATGAAGTTGATACAATTCTAGGTATAAAGGTTAGTAAAGATAGTGGGGGCTATGCACTAAATCAGTCACACTATATTCAAAAAGTGCTCCAGAAGTTTGGACATCTAAAAATTAAAGATGCCAGTACCCCAATAGACTCGAGTATAAATCTCAATAAAAATGAAGGAAGATGTATTGCTCAACTCGAATACGCAAGCGCTATTGGAAGTATAATGTATGCAATGCATTGTACAAGACCTGATATAGCATATGCAATATGCAAACTTGCCCGATATACTAGCAATCCTGGTATAGATCATTGGAAAGCAATTGAAAGATTACTTGGTTACCTAAAAAGAACCAATAATTTAGGGCTTGTTTACAATGGATTTCCAAGTGTATTAGAAGGATATACTGATGCAAGTTGGATAACTAGCGCCGGTGATAATAAATCTACTTCGGGTTGGATTTTCACATTAGGTGGAGGTGCTGTTTCTTGGGCATCAAAGAAACAAACTTGTATTTCACACTCCACAATGGAATCAGAATTTATAGCACTTGCTGCCGCAGGAAAGGAGGCAGAATGGCTACGAAATATGTTACTGGATATCAAGTTATGGCCAAAACCAATGCCAGCCATATCATTACGATGTGATAGTCAAGCTACTATGTCACGAGCATATAGTAACATATACAATGGAAAATCAAGACATATAAGTCTTAGACATGAATATGTTAGACAAATAATAAATGATGGAATTATTACTATTGTCTACATAAGATCCAATGATAATTTGGCAGACCCATTCACAAAAGCCTTGACTAGAGAAATGGTAAGATCCACGTCAGTCGGAATGGGACTTAAACCTTGCATTAATCAATGATAGTGGAAACCCAACCTTAATATTAATTAAATTAACTTTAAGGTTTAATGGGTAATAACAAACTATCATATGATTGGGAAGACACTAAGACAAATAGTGTAAACTGTTACATGTTTAAAGAGGCTGAGTTGAATAACTCTTAATAAAGTTCTAGTTAGTCTGGTAACAGAGACATTGAAAAGAAAAAGGAACTTTACCTTTATGAACTTGGAAGTGGTGCCGCTTCCAAACAAGAGTTTATAGGGTTTGCTCTTGTAAAAAGTTCATTAAGCTGGGATGGAGCACATGGCCATAACGGTGCTCACAGGTAGGGAAATTTATTGGTAAATTGAAATTACGTGTGTAGTATTTCCGACTTTATAATCCAACGGAGACTTGGTTTAAGTTAAGACCACCCAGCTCTTCATTAAAGTCTTGAGATACTCACACTAATACCTGGTTTAATCGAATAGATACCACATATGATGCATAAAACTAAACAACATCAATAAAACAATCTAGTGGGGGATTGTTGAGGTAGATTGTTTTAATGAGGAGAACATTAAGTCCCACATCACCAAGTCTTTTGGACTATCCCAAAATATATAACAAAGCCTTGTATATGATATTGTGAATTAAAATGATATGGGCTTGAGTATTGGCTTGGTTGGGTAACATATGGGCTTGGGCCTATAAAATATTTATAGGTCAAAGATTGGGCACTTGGGCACTTGGGGCACGTGGGCGCGTGCGTGACCGTACAGAGGCGAATTGGGCTGAATGCAAACAGTCGCATTTTTTGAATTCGAACAGACGGACGCGTCTGTTTGAATGTGCCTATTCCAGAACGGTCATGCCTCTTTGTCTTTTATAAATACATCTCTTCTCGCCCAGACAGAATATCTTCTTCTCTCCTCTTGCATACTACATTTTCTGTTTTATCTCCCAACAATAAAAATCCCATTAAACTCACAGGCATTGCCACGCCTCTGGGTTTAGGTTTTGTTGTATCCTGGGAAGCAGTCTGTCGTTCGACCTATTGGCAAACTCAGACGAGTGGGGACAGATATTGCTTTAAGGACAGCGAGCCCGCGCCTCAAAACCGACGACCATTGATTCTGCACTGCAGCGAATATAATCAACAATCTTAAAGCAATATCTGCTATGGAGAACAGTGCAGAATCCGCCTTCAAATTGATGAATCAGGACTTCGTCCGCCTTGACAGAATGGATGGAACAAATTTCACGCGATGGCAGGACAAAATGAAGTTCCTCCTTACTACCCTCAAAGTCTCGTACGTGCTTGATGAAAACCTTCCACCGATTCCTCCTCCAACAGACAAAGATACAGAAGAACTGAAGAAAAAGAGGATGAAACGCGAGGAAGATGAACTGCTGTGCCGAGGCCACATTCTTAATACATTATCCGATCGGTTGTACGATCTCTACACTCCACTGAAGTCGCCAAAAGAAATATGGGATGCGCTCGAAGCAAAGTACAAAACAGAGAAGATCGGAACAGATAAGTTTTTAACGTTACAGTATTTTGAATTTGAAATGAAAGATGATGTCTCTGTTATGGACCAAATGCATGACTTACAAGTTCTGGTTGGAAAACTTGCGGATTTAAAAGTGCAAATTCCAGAATCAATTTAGGTAGGGGCTATTATTGCTAAACTTCCACCTAGTTGGAATAATTATCGTAAAAAGCTCCTACACATGACTGAAGAACTCACGTTGGAACGGATTGGAAAACACATACGGATTGAAGAGGAAAACAGAATCCGTGATGGTGTTTTTCCAATAGCAAACGTGAACAATGTCAATTCTGGAAAGAAGAGGAAGAATGCTCAAAACCAGAACTTTAAGCCAAATAAGAAGACTAAGACGGATGGCAAATCTAATCCAAAGGATAAGAAAAACAAAGCTTGCTATAACTGCGGCAAACTTGGGCACTTCAAACGAGAGTGCAGGGCACCTCCAAAGCAAAAAGGCCAATCTAAAAATGCAAACATGGTTGAGAACGACGAAGTTCAAGAAATCATTGCTATGGTTTCAGATTTGCAGATTGGCATGATAACTGACTTGCACATGGCAATTGCGGAAACAAAATCTTCGGATTGGTGGTTTGATTCTGGTGCAACAGTTCATGTATGCAACAACAAAGGGCTGTTCAAGACCTACACAGAATTGGCAGAACAACAGGAAGTGCTTATGGGAAATGGAAATGGTGCAAAGGTTCTGGGGAAAGGAAATGTGGAGATTCATTTTACTTCCAACAAGAAGATCACTCTCACCAATGTACTTCATGTTCCTGATATTAAAAAGAATCTGGTTTCTGCATCAATCCTATGCAAGAGTGGTGTCAAATCTGTCTTAGAGGCTGATAGTTTAATTCTGTCCAAGAATGGCATGTTTGTGGGTAAAGGTTATGCATGTAATGGGATGTTCAAACTCAGTATTAATGAAATAAATGAATGTTCTGCTTATACTGTTGACTCTTTATCATTATGGCATGCACGTTTAGGGCATTTAAATTATAGATCTTTGAAATATATGTCAAAACATGGTATTATTTCTGTTACTAATGATAAACATGATAAATGCGAGATATGTATACAAGCAAAGATTACAAAGAAACCATTCCCAACAGTTGAAAGAAACTCAGAACTCTTGGATTTAATTCATTCCGATATATGTGAATTAAATGGAATTTTAACCAGAGGTGGAAAAAGGTATTTCATTACCTTTATTGACGATTTTTCTAAATACACACATGTGTATTTGCTAAGAAATAAAGATGAAGCTTTTGACATGTTCAAACGCTATAAAACAGAAGTTGAAAATCAAAAGAGTAGGAAAATAAAGGTCCTACGTAGTGACAGAGGAGGAGAATACTTCTCCACTGAATTTTCTAACTTCTGTGAAGAACATGGAATTATTCATCAACAAACTGCGCCATACACACCACAACAAAATGATTTGGCTGAAAGGAAAAACAGAACTCTGGTTGATATGGTAAATTCTATGTTATTAAATGCTAAATTGTCACTTAATTTGTGGGGAGAAGCATTATTATCTGCATGTCATTTGCACAATAGAATCACTTCAAGGAAAACTAAAGTTTCTCCTTATGAATTATGGAATGGTCGAAAACCTAATCTGCGATATCTAAAGGTGTGGGGGTGTATTGCCTTCTATAGGGTGACTGATCCAAAACGGACTAAACTAGGTCCAAGAGCATTGAAAAGCTTGTTTGTAGGATATGCTGAAAACTCTAAAGCATATAGACTACTAGATTTATCCTCAAACACGATTGTTGAATCAAGGGATGTTGAGTTTATTGAAAATAGATTCAAGGATGATTCAAACGCAAATCAGTCATTAAATCCCAACATTATTCAAACACCAACGGATGTTATTACGCCTTCTACTAGCAGTAAAAGGAAGATAACAAATGAACAGACAGAAATAAGAAGGACACAGAGAATCAGAAAAGAGAAATCTTTTGGTCCAGATTTTATATCATCTCAAGCTATGGCATTCCTTGTAGAAGGAACTCGAGATGAAGTTACTAACAAAATTCCTATAGTACTGAATATAGAAGATGATCCGAAAACATACAAAGAAGCTATAACTTCCAGAGATTCTGCTTTTTGGAAGGAGGCAATTAACGATGAAATGGATTCAATTTTATCAAATAATACTTGGGTATTGGTAGACTTGCCTCAAGGGTCAAAACCTATTGGTTGTAAATGGGTGTTTCGAAGAAAACGTAATAATGATGGTAGCGTGCAAACTTTCAAGGCTAGATTAGTAGCCAAAGGATTTCGGCAAAAGGAAGGAATTGATTTCTTTGATACATATGCTCCGGTTGCAAGAATTACATCAATTCGAGTACTAATAGCATTAGCATCAATCTATCAGTTGCATATCCACCAAATGGATGTCAAAACGGCCTTCCTTAATGGTGAACTTAACGAAGAAGTTTACATGGAACAACCAGAAGGTTTTATCCTTCCTGGGAATGAAAGAAAAGTTTGCAAATTGATAAGATCATTATACGGATTAAAACAAGCACCAAAACAGTGGCATGAGAAATTTGACTCGATTATACTTCAAAATGGCTTCACATATAATAGTGCAGACAAATGTATCTATTCCAAGTTTACAAAGGAATATGGAGTAATCATTTGTTTATATGTAGATGACCTATTAATATTCGGAACTAACATGAAAGGAATACAAGACACCAAGAATTATTTAACTTCAAAATTCAAAATGAAAGATTTAAATGAAGTTGATACAATTCTAGGTATAAAGGTTAGTAAAGATAGTGGGGGCTATGCACTAAATCAGTCACACTATATTCAAAAAGTGCTCCAGAAGTTTGGACATCTAAAAATTAAAGATGCCAGTACCCCAATAGACTCGAGTATAAATCTCAATAAAAATGAAGGAAGATGTATTGCTCAACTCGAATACGCAAGCGCTATTGGAAGTATAATGTATGCAATGCATTGTACAAGACCTGATATAGCATATGCAATATGCAAACTTGCCCGATATACTAGCAATCCTGGTATAGATCATTGGAAAGCAATTGAAAGATTACTTGGTTACCTAAAAAGAACCAATAATTTAGGGCTTGTTTACAATGGATTTCCAAGTGTATTAGAAGGATATACTGATGCAAGTTGGATAACTAGCGCCGGTGATAATAAATCTACTTCGGGTTGGATTTTCACATTAGGTGGAGGTGCTGTTTCTTGGGCATCAAAGAAACAAACTTGTATTTCACACTCCACAATGGAATCAGAATTTATAGCACTTGCTTCCGCAGGAAAGGAGGCAGAATGGCTACGAAATATGTTACTGGATATCAAGTTATGGCCAAAACCAATGCCAGCCATATCATTACGATGTGATAGTCAAGCTACTATGTCACGAGCATATAGTAACATATACAATGGAAAATCAAGACATATAAGTCTTAGACATGAATATGTTAGACAAATAATAAATGATGGAATTATTACTATTGTCTACATAAGATCCAATGATAATTTGGCAGACCCATTCACAAAAGCCTTGACTAGAGAAATGGTAAGATCCACGTCAGTCGGAATGGGACTTAAACCTTGCATTAATAAATGATAGTGGAAACCCAACCTTAATATTAATTAAATTAACTTTAAGGTTTAATGGGTAATAACAAACTATCATATGATTGGGAAGACACTAAGACAAATAGTGTAAACTGTTACATGTTTAAAGAGGCTGAGTTGAATAACTCTTAATAAAGTTCTAGTTAGTCTGGTAACAGAGACATTGAAAAGAAAAAGGAACTTTACCTTTATGAACTTGGAAGTGGTGCCGCTTCCAAACAAGAGTTTATAGGGTTTGCTCTTGTAAAAAGTTCATTAAGCTGGGATGGAGCACATGGCCATAACGGTGCTCACAGGTAGGGAAATTTATTGGTAAATTGAAATTACGTGTGTAGTATTTCCGACTTTATAATCCAACGGAGACTTGGTTTAAGTTAAGACCACCCAGCTCTTCATTAAAGTCTTGAGATACTCACACTAATACGTGGTTTAATCGAATAGATACCACATATGATGCGTAATTTCTAGTTAAGATAAAACTAAACAACATCAATAAAACAATCTAGCGGGGGATTGTTGAGGTAGATTGTTTTAATGAGGAGAACATTAAGTCCCACATCACCAAGTCTTTTGGACTATCCCAAAATATATAACAAAGCCTTGTATATGATATTGTGAATTAAAATGATATGGGCTTGAGTATTGGCTTGGTTGGGTAACATATGGGCTTGGGCCTATAAAATATTTATAGGTCAAAGATTGGGCACTTGGGCACTTGGGGCACGTGGGCGCGTGCGTGACCGTACAGAGGCGAATTGGGCTGAACGCAAACAGTCGCATTTTTTGAATTCGAACAGACGGACGCGTCTGTTTGAATGTGCCTATTCCAGAACGGTCATGCCTCTTTGTCTTTTATAAATACATCTCTTCTCGCCCAGACAGAATATCTTCTTCTCTCCTCTTGCATACTACATTTTCTGTTTTATCTCCAAACAATAAAAATCCCATTAAACTCACAGGCATTGCCACGCCTCTGGGTTTAGGTTTTGTTGTATCCTGGGAAGCAGTCTGTCGTTCGACCTATTGGCAAACTCAGACGAGTGGGGACAGATATTGCTTTAAGGACAGCGAGCCCGCGCCTCAAAACCGACGACCATTGATTCTGCACTGCAGCGAATATAATCAACAATCTTAAAGCAATATCTGCTATGGAGAACAGTGCAGAATCCGCCTTCAAATTGATGAATCAGGACTTCGTCCGCCTTGACAGAATGGATGGAACAAATTTCACGCGATGGCAGGACAAAATGAAGTTCCTCCTTACTACCCTCAAAGTCTCGTACGTGCTTGATGAAAACCTTCCACCGATTCCTCCTCCAACAGACAAAGATACAGAAGAACTGAAGAAAAAGAGGATGAAACGCGAGGAAGATGAACTGCTGTGCCGAGGCCACATTCTTAATACATTATCCGATCGGTTGTACGATCTCTACACTCCACTGAAGTCGCCAAAAGAAATATGGGATGCGCTCGAAGCAAAGTACAAAACAGAGAAGATCGGAACAGATAAGTTTTTAACGTTACAGTATTTTGAATTTGAAATGAAAGATGATGTCTCTGTTATGGACCAAATGCATGACTTACAAGTTCTGGTTGGAAAACTTGCGGATTTAAAAGTGCAAATTCCAGAATCAATTCAGGTAGGGGCTATTATTGCTAAACTTTCACCTAGTTGGAATAATTATCGTAAAAAGCTCCTACACATGACTGAAGAACTCACGTTGGAACGGATTGGAAAACACATACGGATTGAAGAGGAAAACAGAATCCGTGATGGTGTTTTTCCAATAGCAAACGTGAACAATGTCAATTCTGGAAAGAAGAGGAAGAATGCTCAAAACCAGAACTTTAAGCCAAATAAGAAGACTAAGACGGATGGCAAATCTAATCCAAAGGATAAGAAAAACAAAGCTTGCTATAACTGCGGCAAACTTGGGCACTTCAAACGAGAGTGCAGGGCACCTCCAAAGCAAAAAGGCCAATCTAAAAATGCAAACATGGTTGAGAACGACGAAGTTCAAGAAATCATTGCTATGGTTTCAGATTTGCAGATTGGCATGATAACTGACTTGCACATGGCAATTGCGGAAACAAAATCTTCGGATTGGTGGTTTGATTCTGGTGCAACAGTTCATGTATGCAACAACAAAGGGCTGTTCAAGACCTACACAGAATTGGCAGAACAACAGGAAGTGCTTATGGGAAATGGAAATGGTGCAAAGGTTCTGGGGAAAGGAAATGTGGAGATTCATTTTACTTCCAACAAGAAGATCACTCTCACCAATGTACTTCATGTTCCTGATATTAAAAAGAATCTGGTTTCTGCATCAATCCTATGCAAGAGTGGTGTCAAATCTGTCTTAGAGGCTGATAGTTTAATTCTGTCCAAGAATGGCATGTTTGTGGGTAAAGGTTATGCATGTAATGGGATGTTCAAACTCAGTATTAATGAAATAAATGAATGTTCTGCTTATACTGTTGACTCTTTATCATTATGGCATGCACGTTTAGGGCATTTAAATTATAGATCTTTGAAATATATGTCAAAACATGGTATTATTTCTGTTACTAATGATAAACATGATAAATGCGAGATATGTATACAAGCAAAGATTACAAAGAAACCATTCCCAACAGTTGAAAGAAACTCAGAACTCTTGGATTTAATTCATTCCGATATATGTGAATTAAATGGAATTTTAACCAGAGGTGGAAAAAGGTATTTCATTACCTTTATTGACGATTTTTCTAAATACACACATGTGTATTTGCTAAGAAATAAAGATGAAGCTTTTGACATGTTCAAACGCTATAAAACAGAAGTTGAAAATCAAAAGAGTAGGAAAATAAAGGTCCTACGTAGTGACAGAGGAGGAGAATACTTCTCCACTGAATTTTCTAACTTCTGTGAAGAACATGGAATTATTCATCAACAAACTGCGCCATACACACCACAACAAAATGGTTTGGCTGAAAGGAAAAACAGAACTCTGGTTGATATGGTAAATTCTATGTTATTAAATGCTAAATTGCCACTTAATTTGTGGGGAGAAGCATTATTATCTGCATGTCATTTGCACAATAGAATCACTTCAAGGAAAACTAAAGTTTCTCCTTATGAATTATGGAATGGTCGAAAACCTAATCTGCGATATCTAAAGGTGTGGGGGTGTATTGCCTTCTATAGGGTGACTGATCCAAAACGGACTAAACTAGGTCCAAGAGCATTGAAAAGCTTGTTTGTAGGATATGCTGAAAACTCTAAAGCATATAGACTACTAGATTTATCCTCAAACACGATTGTTGAATCAAGGGATGTTGAGTTTATTGAAAATAGATTCAAGGATGATTCAAACGCAAATCAGTCATTAAATCCCAACATTATTCAAACACCAACGGATGTTATTACGCCTTCTACTAGCAGTAAAAGGAAGATAACAAATGAACAGACAGAAATAAGAAGGACACAGAGAATCAGAAAAGAGAAATCTTTTGGTCCAGATTTTATATCATCTCAAGCTATGGCATTCCTTGTAGAAGGAACTCGAGATGAAGTTACTAACAAAATTCCTATAGTACTGAATATAGAAGATGATCCGAAAACATACAAAGAAGTTATAACTTCCAGAGATTCTGCTTTTTGGAAGGAGGCAATTAACGATGAAATGGATTCAATTTTATCAAATAATACTTGGGTATTGGTAGACTTGCCTCAAGGGTCAAAACCTATTGGTTGTAAATGGGTGTTTCGAAGAAAACGTAATAATGATGGTAGCATGCAAACTTTCAAGGCTAGATTAGTAGCCAAAGGATTTCGGCAAAAGGAAGGAATTGATTTCTTTGATACATATGCTCCGGTTGCAAGAATTACATCAATTCGAGTACTAATAGCATTAGCATCAATCTATCAGTTGCATATCCACCAAATGGATGTCAAAACGGCCTTCCTTAATGGTGAACTTAACGAAGAAGTTTACATGGAACAACCAGAAGGTTTTATCCTTCCTGGGAATGAAAGAAAAGTTTGCAAATTGATAAGATCATTATACGGATTAAAACAAGCACCAAAACAGTGGCATGAGAAATTTGACTCGATTATACTTCAAAATGGCTTCACATATAATAGTGCAGACAAATGTATCTATTCCAAGTTTACAAAGGAATATGGAGTAATCATTTGTTTATATGTAGATGACCTATTAATATTCGGAACTAACATGAAAGGAATACAAGACACCAAGAATTATTTAACTTCAAAATTCAAAATGAAAGATTTAAATGAAGTTGATACAATTCTAGGTATAAAGGTTAGTAAAGATAGTGGGGGCTATGCACTAAATCAGTCACACTATATTCAAAAAGTGCTCCAGAAGTTTGGACATCTAAAAATTAAAGATGCCAGTACCCCAATAGACTCGAGTATAAATCTCAATAAAAATGAAGGAAGATGTATTGCTCAACTCGAATACGCAAGCGCTATTGGAAGTATAATGTATGCAATGCATTGTACAAGACCTGATATAGCATATGCAATATGCAAACTTGCCCGATATACTAGCAATCCTGGTATAGATCATTGGAAAGCAATTGAAAGATTACTTGGTTACCTAAAAAGAACCAATAATTTAGGGCTTGTTTACAATGGATTTCCAAGTGTATTAGAAGGATATACTGATGCAAGTTGGATAACTAGCGCCGGTGATAATAAATCTACTTCGGGTTGGATTTTCACATTAGGTGGAGGTGCTGTTTCTTGGGCATCAAAGAAACAAACTTGTATTTCACACTCCACAATGGAATCAGAGTTTATAGCACTTGCTGCCGCAGGAAAGGAGGCAGAATGGCTACGAAATATGTTACTGGATATCAAGTTATGGCCAAAACCAATGCCAGCCATATCATTACGATGTGATAGTCAAGCTACTATGTCACGAGCATATAGTAACATATACAATGGAAAATCAAGACATATAAGTCTTAGACATGAATATGTTAGACAAATAATAAATGATGGAATTATTACTATTGTCTACATAAGATCCAATGATAATTTGGCAGACCCATTCACAAAAGCCTTGACTAGAGAAATGGTAAGATCCACGTCAGTCGGAATGGGACTTAAACCTTGCATTAATCAATGATAGTGGAAACCCAACCTTAATATTAATTAAATTAACTTTAAGGTTTAATGGGTAATAACAAACTATCATATGATTGGGAAGACACTAAGACAAATAGTGTAAACTGTTACATGTTTAAAGAGGCTGAGTTGAATAACTCTTAATAAAGTTCTAGTTAGTCTGGTAACAGAGACATTGAAAAGAAAAAGGAACTTTACCTTTATGAACTTGGAAGTGGTGCCGCTTCCAAACAAGAGTTTATAGGGTTTGCTCTTGTAAAAAGTTCATTAAGCTGGGATGGAGCACATGGCCATAACGGTGCTCACAGGTAGGGAAATTTATTGGTAAATTGAAATTACGTGTGTAGTATTTCCGACTTTATAATCCAACGGAGACTTGGTTTAAGTTAAGACCACCCAGCTCTTCATTAAAGTCTTGAGATACTCACACTAATACGTGGTTTAATCGAATAGATACCACATATGATGCGTAATTTCTAGTTAAGATAAAACTAAACAACATCAATAAAACAATCTAGTGGGGGATTGTTGAGGTAGATTGTTTTAATGAGGAGAACATTAAGTCCCACATCACCAAGTCTTTTGGACTATCCCAAAATATATAACAAAGCCTTGTATATGATATTGTGAATTAAAATGATATGGGCTTGAGTATTGGCTTGGTTGGGTAACATATGGGCTTGGGCCTATAAAATATTTATAGGTCAAAGATTGGGCACTTGGGCACTTGGGGCACGTGGGCGCGTGCGTGACCGTACAGAGGCGAATTGGGCTGAACGCAAACAGTCGCATTTTTTGAATTCGAACAGACGGACGCGTCTGTTTGAATGTGCCTATTCCAGAACGGTCATGCCTCTTTGTCTTTTATAAATACATCTCTTCTCGCCCAGACAGAATATCTTCTTCTCTCCTCTTGCATACTACATTTTCTGTTTTATCTCCAAACAATAAAAATCCCATTAAACTCACAGGCATTGCCACGCCTCTGGGTTTAGGTTTTGTTGTATCCTGGGAAGCAGTCTGTCGTTCGACCTATTGGCAAACTCAGACGAGTGGGGACAGATATTGCTTTAAGGACAGCGAGCCCGCGCCTCAAAACCGACGACCATTGATTCTGCACTGCAGCGAATATAATCAACAATCTTAAAGCAATATCTGCTATGGAGAACAGTGCAGAATCCGCCTTCAAATTGATGAATCAGGACTTCGTCCGCCTTGACAGAATGGATGGAACAAATTTCACGCGATGGCAGGACAAAATGAAGTTCCTCCTTACTACCCTCAAAGTCTCGTACGTGCTTGATGAAAACCTTCCACCGATTCCTCCTCCAACAGACAAAGATACAGAAGAACTGAAGAAAAAGAGGATGAAACGCGAGGAAGATGAACTGCTGTGCCGAGGCCACATTCTTAATACATTATCCGATCGGTTGTACGATCTCTACACTCCACTGAAGTCGCCAAAAGAAATATGGGATGCGCTCGAAGCAAAGTACAAAACAGAGAAGATCGGAACAGATAAGTTTTTAACGTTACAGTATTTTGAATTTGAAATGAAAGATGATGTCTCTGTTATGGACCAAATGCATGACTTACAAGTTCTGGTTGGAAAACTTGCGGATTTAAAAGTGCAAATTCCAGAATCAATTCAGGTAGGGGCTATTATTGCTAAACTTCCACCTAGTTGGAATAATTATCGTAAAAAGCTCCTACACATGACTGAAGAACTCACGTTGGAACGGATTGGAAAACACATACGGATTGAAGAGGAAAACAGAATCCGTGATGGTGTTTTTCCAATAGCAAACGTGAACAATGTCAATTCTGGAAAGAAGAGGAAGAATGCTCAAAACCAGAACTTTAAGCCAAATAAGAAGACTAAGACGGATGGCAAATCTAATCCAAAGGATAAGAAAAACAAAGCTTGCTATAACTGCGGCAAACTTGGGCACTTCAAACGAGAGTGCAGGGCACCTCCAAAGCAAAAAGGCCAATCTAAAAATGCAAACATGGTTGAGAACGACGAAGTTCAAGAAATCATTGCTATGGTTTCAGATTTGCAGATTGGCATGATAACTGACTTGCACATGGCAATTGCGGAAACAAAATCTTCGGATTGGTGGTTTGATTCTGGTGCAACAGTTCATGTATGCAACAACAAAGGGCTGTTCAAGACCTACACAGAATTGGCAGAACAACAGGAAGTGCTTATGGGAAATGGAAATGGTGCAAAGGTTCTGGGGAAAGGAAATGTGGAGATTCATTTTACTTCCAACAAGAAGATCACTCTCACCAATGTACTTCATGTTCCTGATATTAAAAAGAATCTGGTTTCTGCATTAATCCTATGCAAGAGTGGTGTCAAATCTGTCTTAGAGGCTGATAGTTTAATTCTGTCCAAGAATGGCATGTTTGTGGGTAAAGGTTATGCATGTAATGGGATGTTCAAACTCAGTATTAATGAAATAAATGAATGTTCTGCTTATACTGTTGACTCTTTATCATTATGGCATGCACGTTTAGGGCATTTAAATTATAGATCTTTGAAATATATGTCAAAACATGGTATTATTTCTGTTACTAATGATAAACATGATAAATGCGAGATATGTATACAAGCAAAGATTACAAAGAAACCATTCCCAACAGTTGAAAGAAACTCAGAACTCTTGGATTTAATTCATTCCGATATATGTGAATTAAATGGAATTTTAACCAGAGGTGGAAAAAGGTATTTCATTACCTTTATTGACGATTTTTCTAAATACACACATGTGTATTTGCTAAGAAATAAAGATGAAGCTTTTGACATGTTCAAACGCTATAAAACAGAAGTTGAAAATCAAAAGAGTAGGAAAATAAAGGTCCTACGTAGTGACAGAGGAGGAGAATACTTCTCCACTGAATTTTCTAACTTCTGTGAAGAACATGGAATTATTCATCAACAAACTGCGCCATACACACCACAACAAAATGGTTTGGCTGAAAGGAAAAACAGAACTCTGGTTGATATGGTAAATTCTATGTTATTAAATGCTAAATTGCCACTTAATTTGTGGGGAGAAGCATTATTATCTGCATGTCATTTGCACAATAGAATCACTTCAAGGAAAACTAAAGTTTCTCCTTATGAATTATGGAATGGTCGAAAACCTAATCTGCGATATCTAAAGGTGTGGGGGTGTATTGCCTTCTATAGGGTGACTGATCCAAAACGGACTAAACTAGGTCCAAGAGCATTGAAAAGCTTGTTTGTAGGATATGCTGAAAACTCTAAAGCATATAGACTACTAGATTTATCCTCAAACACGATTGTTGAATCAAGGGATGTTGAGTTTATTGAAAATAGATTCAAGGATGATTCAAACGCAAATCAGTCATTAAATCCCAACATTATTCAAACACCAACGGATGTTATTACGCCTTCTACTAGCAGTAAAAGGAAGATAACAAATGAACAGACAGAAATAAGAAGGACACAGAGAATCAGAAAAGAGAAATCTTTTGGTCCAGATTTTATATCATCTCAAGCTATGGCATTCCTTGTAGAAGGAACTCGAGATGAAGTTACTAACAAAATTCCTATAGTACTGAATATAGAAGATGATCCGAAAACATACAAAGAAGCTATAACTTCCAGAGATTCTGCTTTTTGGAAGGAGGCAATTAACGATGAAATGGATTCAATTTTATCAAATAATACTTGGGTATTGGTAGACTTGCCTCAAGGGTCAAAACCTATTGGTTGTAAATGGGTGTTTCGAAGAAAACGTAATAATGATGGTAGCGTGCAAACTTTCAAGGCTAGATTAGTAGCCAAAGGATTTCGGCAAAAGGAAGGAATTGATTTCTTTGATACATATGCTCCGGTTGCAAGAATTACATCAATTCGAGTACTAATAGCATTAGCATCAATCTATCAGTTGCATATCCACCAAATGGATGTCAAAACGGCCTTCCTTAATGGTGAACTTAACGAAGAAGTTTACATGGAACAACCAGAAGGTTTTATCCTTCCTGGGAATGAAAGAAAAGTTTGCAAATTGATAAGATCATTATACGGATTAAAACAAGCACCAAAACAGTGGCATGAGAAATTTGACTCGATTATACTTCAAAATGGCTTCACATATAATAGTGCAGACAAATGTATCTATTCCAAGTTTACAAAGGAATATGGAGTAATCATTTGTTTATATGTAGATGACCTATTAATATTCGGAACTAACATGAAAGGAATACAAGACACCAAGAATTATTTAACTTCAAAATTCAAAATGAAAGATTTAAATGAAGTTGATACAATTCTAGGTATAAAGGTTAGTAAAGATAGTGGGGGCTATGCACTAAATCAGTCACACTATATTCAAAAAGTGCTCCAGAAGTTTGGACATCTAAAAATTAAAGATGCCAGTACCCCAATAGACTCGAGTATAAATCTCAATAAAAATGAAGGAAGATGTATTGCTCAACTCGAATACGCAAGCGCTATTGGAAGTATAATGTATGCAATGCATTGTACAAGACCTGATATAGCATATGCAATATGCAAACTTGCCCGATATACTAGCAATCCTGGTATAGATCATTGGAAAGCAATTGAAAGATTACTTGGTTACCTAAAAAGAACCAATAATTTAGGGCTTGTTTACAATGGATTTCCAAGTGTATTAGAAGGATATACTGATGCAAGTTGGATAACTAGCGCCGGTGATAATAAATCTACTTCGGGTTGGATTTTCACATTAGGTGGAGGTGCTGTTTCTTGGGCATCAAAGAAACAAACTTGTATTTCACACTCCACAATGGAATCAGAATTTATAGCACTTGCTGCCGCAGGAAAGGAGGCAGAATGGCTACGAAATATGTTACTGGATATCAAGTTATGGCCAAAACCAATGCCAGCCATATCATTACGATGTGATAGTCAAGCTACTATGTCACGAGCATATAGTAACATATACAATGGAAAATCAAGACATATAAGTCTTAGACATGAATATGTTAGACAAATAATAAATGATGGAATTATTACTATTGTCTACATAAGATCCAATGATAATTTGGCAGACCCATTCACAAAAGCCTTGACTAGAGAAATGGTAAGATCCACGTCAGTCGGAATGGGACTTAAACCTTGCATTAATCAATGATAGTGGAAACCCAACCTTAATATTAATTAAATTAACTTTAAGGTTTAATGGGTAATAACAAACTATCATATGATTGGGAAGACACTAAGACAAATAGTGTAAACTGTTACATGTTTAAAGAGGCTGAGTTGAATAACTCTTAATAAAGTTCTAGTTAGTCTGGTAACAGAGACATTGAAAAGAAAAAGGAACTTTACCTTTATGAACTTGGAAGTGGTGCCGCTTCCAAACAAGAGTTTATAGGGTTTGCTCTTGTAAAAAGTTCATTAAGCTGGGATGGAGCACATGGCCATAACGGTGCTCACAGGTAGGGAAATTTATTGGTAAATTGAAATTACGTGTGTAGTATTTCCGACTTTATAATCCAACGGAGACTTGGTTTAAGTTAAGACCACCCAGCTCTTCATTAAAGTCTTGAGATACTCACACTAATACGTGGTTTAATCGAATAGATACCACATATGATGCGTAATTTCTAGTTAAGATAAAACTAAACAACATCAATAAAACAATCTAGTGGGGGATTGTTGAGGTAGATTGTTTTAATGAGGAGAACATTAAGTCCCACATCACCAAGTCTTTTGGACTATCCCAAAATATATAACAAAGCCTTGTATATGATATTGTGAATTAAAATGATATGGGCTTGAGTATTGGCTTGGTTGGGTAACATATGGGCTTGGGCCTATAAAATATTTATAGGTCAAAGATTGGGCACTTGGGCACTTGGGGCACGTGGGCGCGTGCGTGACCGTACAGAGGCGAATTGGGCTGAACGCAAACAGTCGCATTTTTTGAATTCGAACAGACGGACGCGTCTGTTTGAATGTGCCTATTCCAGAACGGTCATGCCTCTTTGTCTTTTATAAATACATCTCTTCTCGCCCAGACAGAATATCTTCTTCTCTCCTCTTGCATACTACATTTTCTGTTTTATCTCCAAACAATAAAAATCCCATTAAACTCACAGGCATTGCCACGCCTCTGGGTTTAGGTTTTGTTGTATCCTGGGAAGCAGTCTGTCGTTCGACCTATTGGCAAACTCAGACGAGTGGGGACAGATATTGCTTTAAGGACAGCGAGCCCGCGCCTCAAAACCGACGACCATTGATTCTGCACTGCAGCGAATATAATCAACAATCTTAAAGCAATATCTGCTATGGAGAACAGTGCAGAATCCGCCTTCAAATTGATGAATCAGGACTTCGTCCGCCTTGACAGAATGGATGGAACAAATTTCACGCGATGGCAGGACAAAATGAAGTTCCTCCTTACTACCCTCAAAGTCTCGTACGTGCTTGATGAAAACCTTCCACCGATTCCTCCTCCAACAGACAAAGATACAGAAGAACTGAAGAAAAAGAGGATGAAACGCGAGGAAGATGAACTGCTGTGCCGAGGCCACATTCTTAATACATTATCCGATCGGTTGTACGATCTCTACACTCCACTGAAGTCGCCAAAAGAAATATGGGATGCGCTCGAAGCAAAGTACAAAACAGAGAAGATCGGAACAGATAAGTTTTTAACGTTACAGTATTTTGAATTTGAAATGAAAGATGATGTCTCTGTTATGGACCAAATGCATGACTTACAAGTTCTGGTTGGAAAACTTGCGGATTTAAAAGTGCAAATTCCAGAATCAATTCAGGTAGGGGCTATTATTGCTAAACTTCCACCTAGTTGGAATAATTATCGTAAAAAGCTCCTACACATGACTGAAGAACTCACGTTGGAACGGATTGGAAAACACATACGGATTGAAGAGGAAAACAGAATCCGTGATGGTGTTTTTCCAATAGCAAACGTGAACAATGTCAATTCTGGAAAGAAGAGGAAGAATGCTCAAAACCAGAACTTTAAGCCAAATAAGAAGACTAAGACGGATGGCAAATCTAATCCAAAGGATAAGAAAAACAAAGCTTGCTATAACTGCGGCAAACTTGGGCACTTCAAACGAGAGTGCAGGGCACCTCCAAAGCAAAAAGGCCAATCTAAAAATGCAAACATGGTTGAGAACGACGAAGTTCAAGAAATCATTGCAATGGTTTCAGATTTGCAGATTGGCATGATAACTGACTTGCACATGGCAATTGCGGAAACAAAATCTTCGGATTGGTGGTTTGATTCTGGTGCAACAGTTCATGTATGCAACAACAAAGGGCTGTTCAAGACCTACACAGAATTGGCAGAACAACAGGAAGTGCTTATGGGAAATGGAAATGGTGCAAAGGTTCTGGGGAAAGGAAATGTGGAGATTCATTTTACTTCCAACAAGAAGATCACTCTCACCAATGTACTTCATGTTCCTGATATTAAAAAGAATCTGGTTTCTGCATCAATCCTATGCAAGAGTGGTGTCAAATCTGTCTTAGAGGCTGATAGTTTAATTCTGTCCAAGAATGGCATGTTTGTGGGTAAAGGTTATGCATGTAATGGGATGTTCAAACTCAGTATTAATGAAATAAATGAATGTTCTGCTTATACTGTTGACTCTTTATCATTATGGCATGCACGTTTAGGGCATTTAAATTATAGATCTTCGAAATATATGTCAAAACATGGTATTATTTCTGTTACTAATGATAAACATGATAAATGCGAGATATGTATACAAGCAAAGATTACAAAGAAACCATTCCCAACAGTTGAAAGAAACTCAGAACTCTTGGATTTAATTCATTCCGATATATGTGAATTAAATGGAATTTTAACCAGAGGTGGAAAAAGGTATTTCATTACCTTTATTGACGATTTTTCTAAATACACACATGTGTATTTGCTAAGAAATAAAGATGAAGCTTTTGACATGTTCAAACGCTATAAAACAGAAGTTGAAAATCAAAAGAGTAGGAAAATAAAGGTCCTACGTAGTGACAGAGGAGGAGAATACTTCTCCACTGAATTTTCTAACTTCTGTGAAGAACATGGAATTATTCATCAACAAACTGCGCCATACACACCACAACAAAATGGTTTGGCTGAAAGGAAAAACAGAACTCTGGTTGATATGGTAAATTCTATGTTATTAAATGCTAAATTGCCACTTAATTTGTGGGGAGAAGCATTATTATCTGCATGTCATTTGCACAATAGAATCACTTCAAGGAAAACTAAAGTTTCTCCTTATGAATTATGGAATGGTCGAAAACCTAATCTGCGATATCTAAAGGTGTGGGGGTGTATTGCCTTCTATAGGGTGACTGATCCAAAACGGACTAAACTAGGTCCAAGAGCATTGAAAAGCTTGTTTGTAGGATATGCTGAAAACTCTAAAGCATATAGACTACTAGATTTATCCTCAAACACGATTGTTGAATCAAGGGATGTTGAGTTTATTGAAAATAGATTCAAGGATGATTCAAACGCAAATCAGTCATTAAATCCCAACATTATTCAAACACCAACGGATGTTATTACGCCTTCTACTAGCAGTAAAAGGAAGATAACAAATGAACAGACAGAAATAAGAAGGACACAGAGAATCAGAAAAGAGAAATCTTTTGGTCCAGATTTTATATCATCTCAAGCTATGGCATTCCTTGTAGAAGGAACTCGAGATGAAGTTACTAACAAAATTCCTATAGTACTGAATATAGAAGATGATCCGAAAACATACAAAGAAGCTATAACTTCCAGAGATTCTGCTTTTTGGAAGGAGGCAATTAACGATGAAATGGATTCAATTTTATCAAATAATACTTGGGTATTGGTAGACTTGCCTCAAGGGTCAAAACCTATTGGTTGTAAATGGGTGTTTCGAAGAAAACGTAATAATGATGGTAGCGTGCAAACTTTCAAGGCTAGATTAGTAGCCAAAGGATTTCGGCAAAAGGAAGGAATTGATTTCTTTGATACATATGCTCCGGTTGCAAGAATTACATCAATTCGAGTACTAATAGCATTAGCATCAATCTATCAGTTGCATATCCACCAAATGGATGTCAAAACGGCCTTCCTTAATGGTGAACTTAACGAAGAAGTTTACATGGAACAACCAGAAGGTTTTATCCTTCCTGGGAATGAAAGAAAAGTTTGCAAATTGATAAGATCATTATACGGATTAAAACAAGCACCAAAACAGTGGCATGAGAAATTTGACTCGATTATACTTCAAAATGGCTTCACATATAATAGTGCAGACAAATGTATCTATTCCAAGTTTACAAAGGAATATGGAGTAATCATTTGTTTATATGTAGATGACCTATTAATATTCGGAACTAACATGAAAGGAATACAAGACACCAAGAATTATTTAACTTCAAAATTCAAAATGAAAGATTTAAATGAAGTTGATACAATTCTAGGTATAAAGGTTAGTAAAGATAGTGGGGGCTATGCACTAAATCAGTCACACTATATTCAAAAAGTGCTCCAGAAGTTTGGACATCTAAAAATTAAAGATGCCAGTACCCCAATAGACTCGAGTATAAATCTCAATAAAAATGAAGGAAGATGTATTGCTCAACTCGAATACGCAAGCGCTATTGGAAGTATAATGTATGCAATGCATTGTACAAGACCTGATATAGCATATGCAATATGCAAACTTGCCCGATATACTAGCAATCCTGGTATAGATCATTGGAAAGCAATTGAAAGATTACTTGGTTACCTAAAAAGAACCAATAATTTAGGGCTTGTTTACAATGGATTTCCAAGTGTATTAGAAGGATATACTGATGCAAGTTGGATAACTAGCGCCGGTGATAATAAATCTACTTCGGGTTGGATTTTCACATTAGGTGGAGGTGCTGTTTCTTGGGCATCAAAGAAACAAACTTGTATTTCACACTCCATAATGGAATCAGAATTTATAGCACTTGCTGCGGCAGGAAAGGAGGCAGAATGGCTACGAAATATGTTACTGGATATCAAGTTATGGCCAAAACCAATGCCAGCCATATCATTACGATGTGATAGTCAAGCTACTATGTCACGAGCATATAGTAACATATACAATGGAAAATCAAGACATATAAGTCTTAGACATGAATATGTTAGACAAATAATAAATGATGGAATTATTACTATTGTCTACATAAGATCCAATGATAATTTGGCAGACCCATTCACAAAAGCCTTGACTAGAGAAATGGTAAGATCCACGTCAGTCGGAATGGGACTTAAACCTTGCATTAATCAATGATAGTGGAAACCCAACCTTAATATTAATTAAATTAACTTTAAGGTTTAATGGGTAATAACAAACTATCATATGATTGGGAAGACACTAAGACAAATAGTGTAAACTGTTACATGTTTAAAGAGGCTGAGTTGAATAACTCTTAATAAAGTTCTAGTTAGTCTGGTAACAGAGACATTGAAAAGAAAAAGGAACTTTACCTTTATGAACTTGGAAGTGGTGCCGCTTCCAAACAAGAGTTTATAGGGTTTGCTCTTGTAAAAAGTTCATTAAGCTGGGATGGAGCACATGGCCATAACGGTGCTCACAGGTAGGGAAATTTATTGGTAAATTGAAATTACGTGTGTAGTATTTCCGACTTTATAATCCAACGGAGACTTGGTTTAAGTTAAGACCACCCAGCTCTTCATTAAAGTCTTGAGATACTCACACTAATACGTGGTTTAATCGAATAGATACCACATATGATGCGTAATTTCTAGTTAAGATAAAACTAAACAACATCAATAAAACAATCTAGTGGGGGATTGTTGAGGTAGATTGTTTTAATGAGGAGAACATTAAGTCCCACATCACCAAGTCTTTTGGACTATCCCAAAATATATAACAAAGCCTTGTATATGATATTGTGAATTAAAATGATATGGGCTTGAGTATTGGCTTGGTTGGGTAACATATGGGCTTGGGCCTATAAAATATTTATAGGTCAAAGATTGGGCACTTGGGCACTTGGGGCACGTGGGCGCGTGCGTGACCGTACAGAGGCGAATTGGGCTGAACGCAAACAGTCGCATTTTTTGAATTCGAACAGACGGACGCGTCTGTTTGAATGTGCCTATTCCAGAACGGTCATGCCTTTTTGTCTTTTATAAATACATCTCTTCTCGCCCAGACAGAATATCTTCTTCTCTCCTCTTGCATACTACATTTTCTGTTTTATCTCCAAACAATAAAAATCCCATTAAACTCACAGGCATTGCCACGCCTCTGGGTTTAGGTTTTGTTGTATCCTGGGAAGCAGTCTGTCGTTCGACCTATTGGCAAACTCAGACGAGTGGGGACAGATATTGCTTTAAGGACAGCGAGCCCGCGCCTCAAAACCGACGACCATTGATTCTGCACTGCAGCGAATATAATCAACAATCTTAAAGCAATATCTGCTATGGAGAACAGTGCAGAATCCGCCTTCAAATTGATGAATCAGGACTTCGTCCGCCTTGACAGAATGGATGGAACAAATTTCACGCGATGGCAGGACAAAATGAAGTTCCTCCTTACTACCCTCAAAGTCTCGTACGTGCTTGATGAAAACCTTCCACCGATTCCTCCTCCAACAGACAAAGATACAGAAGAACTGAAGAAAAAGAGGATGAAACGCGAGGAAGATGAACTGCTGTGCCGAGGCCACATTCTTAATACATTATCCGATCGGTTGCACGATCTCTACACTCCACTGAAGTCGCCAAAAGAAATATGGGATGCGCTCGAAGCAAAGTACAAAACAGAGAAGATCGGAACAGATAAGTTTTTAACGTTACAGTATTTTGAATTTGAAATGAAAGATGATGTCTCTGTTATGGACCAAATGCATGACTTACAAGTTCTGGTTGGAAAACTTGCGGATTTAAAAGTGCAAATTCCAGAATCAATTCAGGTAGGGGCTATTATTGCTAAACTTCCACCTAGTTGGAATAATTATCGTAAAAAGCTCCTACACATGACTGAAGAACTCACGTTGGAACGGATTGGAAAACACATACGGATTGAAGAGGAAAACAGAATCCGTGATGGTGTTTTTCCAATAGCAAACGTGAACAATGTCAATTCTGGAAAGAAGAGGAAGAATGCTCAAAACCAGAACTTTAAGCCAAATAAGAAGACTAAGACGGATGGCAAATCTAATCCAAAGGATAAGAAAAACAAAGCTTGCTATAACTGCGGCAAACTTGGGCACTTCAAACGAGAGTGCAGGGCACCTCCAAAGCAAAAAGGCCAATCTAAAAATGCAAACATGGTTGAGAACGACGAAGTTCAAGAAATCATTGCTATGGTTTCAGATTTGCAGATTGGCATGATAACTGACTTGCACATGGCAATTGCGGAAACAAAATCTTCGGATTGGTGGTTTGATTCTGGTGCAACAGTTCATGTATGCAACAACAAAGGGCTGTTCAAGACCTACACAGAATTGGCAGAACAACAGGAAGTGCTTATGGGAAATGGAAATGGTGCAAAGGTTCTGGGGAAAGGAAATGTGGAGATTCATTTTACTTCCAACAAGAAGATCACTCTCACCAATGTACTTCATGTTCCTGATATTAAAAAGAATCTGGTTTCTGCATCAATCCTATGCAAGAGTGGTGTCAAATCTGTCTTAGAGGCTGATAGTTTAATTCTGTCCAAGAATGGCATGTTTATGGGTAAAGGTTATGCATGTAATGGGATGTTCAAACTCAGTATTAATGAAATAAATGAATGTTCTGCTTATACTGTTGACTCTTTATCATTATGGCATGCACGTTTAGGGCATTTAAATTATAGATCTTTGAAATATATGTCAAAACATGGTATTATTTCTGTTACTAATGATAAACATGATAAATGCGAGATATGTATACAAGCAAAGATTACAAAGAAACCATTCCCAACAGTTGAAAGAAACTCAGAACTCTTGGATTTAATTCATTCCGATATATGTGAATTAAATGGAATTTTAACCAGAGGTGGAAAAAGGTATTTCATTACCTTTATTGACGATTTTTCTAAATACACACATGTGTATTTGCTAAGAAATAAAGATGAAGCTTTTGACATGTTCAAACGCTATAAAACAGAAGTTGAAAATCAAAAGAGTAGGAAAATAAAGGTCCTACGTAGTGACAGAGGAGGAGAATACTTCTGCACTGAATTTTCTAACTTCTGTGAAGAACATGGAATTATTCATCAACAAACTGCGCCATACACACCACAACAAAATGGTTTGGCTGAAAGGAAAAACAGAACTCTGGTTGATATGGTAAATTCTATGTTATTAAATGCTAAATTGCCACTTAATTTGTGGGGAGAAGCATTATTATCTGCATGTCATTTGCACAATAGAATCACTTCAAGGAAAACTAAAGTTTCTCCTTATGAATTATGGAATGGTCGAAAACCTAATCTGCGATATCTAAAGGTGTGGGGGTGTATTGCCTTCTATAGGGTGACTGATCCAAAACGGACTAAACTAGGTCCAAGAGCATTGAAAAGCTTGTTTGTAGGATATGCTGAAAACTCTAAAGCATATAGACTACTAGATTTATCCTCAAACACGATTGTTGAATCAAGGGATGTTGAGTTTATTGAAAATAGATTCAAGGATGATTCAAACGCAAATCAGTCATTAAATCCCAACATTATTCAAACACCAACGGATGTTATTACGCCTTCTACTAGCAGTAAAAGGAAGATAACAAATGAACAGACAGAAATAAGAAGGACACAGAGAATCAGAAAAGAGAAATCTTTTGGTCCAGATTTTATATCATCTCAAGCTATGGCATTCCTTGTAGAAGGAACTCGAGATGAAGTTACTAACAAAATTCCTATAGTACTGAATATAGAAGATGATCCGAAAACATACAAAGAAGCTATAACTTCCAGAGATTCTGCTTTTTGGAAGGAGGCAATTAACGATGAAATGGATTCAATTTTATCAAATAATACTTGGGTATTGGTAGACTTGCCTCAAGGGTCAAAACCTATTGGTTGTAAATGGGTGTTTCGAAGAAAACGTAATAATGATGGTAGCGTGCAAACTTTCAAGGCTAGATTAGTAGCCAAAGGATTTCGGCAAAAGGAAGGAATTGATTTCTTTGATACATATGCTCCGGTTGCAAGAATTACATCAATTCGAGTACTAATAGCATTAGCATCAATCTATCAGTTGCATATCCACCAAATGGATGTCAAAACGGCCTTCCTTAATGGTGAACTTAACGAAGAAGTTTACATGGAACAACCAGAAGGTTTTATCCTTCCTGGGAATGAAAGAAAAGTTTGCAAATTGATAAGATCATTATACGGATTAAAACAAGCACCAAAACAGTGGCATGAGAAATTTGACTCGATTATACTTCAAAATGGCTTCACATATAATAGTGCAGACAAATGTATCTATTCCAAGTTTACAAAGGAATATGGAGTAATCATTTGTTTATATGTAGATGACCTATTAATATTCGGAACTAACATGAAAGGAATACAAGACACCAAGAATTATTTAACTTCAAAATTCAAAATGAAAGATTTAAATGAAGTTGATACAATTCTAGGTATAAAGGTTAGTAAAGATAGTGGGGGCTATGCACTAAATCAGTCACACTATATTCAAAAAGTGCTCCAGAAGTTTGGACATCTAAAAATTAAAGATGCCAGTACCCCAATAGACTCGAGTATAAATCTCAATAAAAATGAAGGAAGATGTATTGCTCAACTCGAATACGCAAGCGCTATTGGAAGTACAATGTATGCAATGCATTGTACAAGACCTGATATAGCATATGCAATATGCAAACTTGCCCGATATACTAGCAATCCTGGTATAGATCATTGGAAAGCAATTGAAAGATTACTTGGTTACCTAAAAAGAACCAATAATTTAGGGCTTGTTTACAATGGATTTCCAAGTGTATTAGAAGGATATACTGATGCAAGTTGGATAACTAGCGCCGGTGATAATAAATCTACTTCGGGTTGGATTTTCACATTAGGTGGAGGTGCTGTTTCTTGGGCATTAAAGAAACAAACTTGTATTTCACACTCCACAATGGAATCAGAATTTATAGCACTTGCTGCCACAGGAAAGGAGGCAGAATGGCTACGAAATATGTTACTGGATATCAAGTTATGGCCAAAACCAATGCCAGCCATATCATTACGATGTGATAGTCAAGCTACTATGTCACGAGCATATAGTAACATATACAATGGAAAATCAAGACATATAACTCTTAGACATGAATATGTTAGACAAATAATAAATGATGGAATTATTACTATTGTCTACATAAGATCCAATGATAATTTGGCAGACCCATTCACAAAAGCCTTGACTAGAGAAATGGTAAGATCCACGTCAGTCGGAATGGGACTTAAACCTTGCATTAATCAATGATAGTGGAAACCCAACCTTAATATTAATTAAATTAACTTTAAGGTTTAATGGGTAATAACAAACTATCATATGATTGGGAAGACACTAAGACAAATAGTGTAAACTGTTACATGTTTAAAGAGGCTGAGTTGAATAACTCTTAATAAAGTTCTAGTTAGTCTGGTAACAGAGACATTGAAAAGAAAAAGGAACTTTACCTTTATGAACTTGGAAGTGGTGCCGCTTCCAAACAAGAGTTTATAGGGTTTGCTCTTGTAAAAAGTTCATTAAGCTGGGATGGAGCACATGGCCATAACGGTGCTCACAGGTAGGGAAATTTATTGGTAAATTGAAATTACGTGTGTAGTATTTCCGACTTTATAATCCAACGGAGACTTGGTTTAAGTTAAGACCACCCAGCTCTTCATTAAAGTCTTGAGATACTCACACTAATACGTGGTTTAATCGAATAGATACCACATATGATGCGTAATTTCTAGTTAAGATAAAACTAAACAACATCAATAAAACAATCTAGTGGGGGATTGTTGAGGTAGATTGTTTTAATGAGGAGAACATTAAGTCCCACATCACCAAGTCTTTTGGACTATCCCAAAATATATAACAAAGCCTTGTATATGATATTGTGAATTAAAATGATATGGGCTTGAGTATTGGCTTGGTTGGGTAACATATGGGCTTGGGCCTATAAAATATTTATAGGTCAAAGATTGGGCACTTGGGCACTTGGGGCACGTGGGCGCGTGCGTGACCGTACAGAGGCGAATTGGGCTGAACGCAAACAGTCGCATTTTTTGAATTCGAACAGACGGACGCGTCTGTTTGAATGTGCCTATTCCAGAACGGTCATGCCTCTTTGTCTTTTATAAATACATCTCTTCTCGCCCAGACAGAATATCTTCTTCTCTCCTCTTGCATACTACATTTTCTGTTTTATCTCCAAACAATAAAAATCCCATTAAACTCACAGGCATTGCCACGCCTCTGGGTTTAGGTTTTGTTGTATCCTGGGAAGCAGTCTGTCGTTCGACCTATTGGCAAACTCAGACGAGTGGGGACAGATATTGCTTTAAGGACAGCGAGCCCGCGCCTCAAAACCGACGACCATTGATTCTGCACTGCAGCGAATATAATCAACAATCTTAAAGCAATATCTGCTATGGAGAACAGTGCAGAATCCGCCTTCAAATTGATGAATCAGGACTTCGTCCGCCTTGACAGAATGGATGGAACAAATTTCACGCGATGGCAGGACAAAATGAAGTTCCTCCTTACTACCCTCAAAGTCTCGTACGTGCTTGATGAAAACCTTCCACCGATTCCTCCTCCAACAGACAAAGATACAGAAGAACTGAAGAAAAAGAGGATGAAACGCGAGGAAGATGAACTGCTGTGCCGAGGCCACATTCTTAATACATTATCCGATCGGTTGTACGATCTCTACACTCCACTGAAGTCGCCAAAAGAAATATGGGATGCGCTCGAAGCAAAGTACAAAACAGAGAAGATCGGAACAGATAAGTTTTTAACGTTACAGTATTTTGAATTTGAAATGAAAGATGATGTCTCTGTTATGGACCAAATGCATGACTTACAAGTTCTGGTTGGAAAACTTGCGGATTTAAAAGTGCAAATTCCAGAATCAATTCAGGTAGGGGCTATTATTGCTAAACTTCCACCTAGTTGGAATAATTATCGTAAAAAGCTCCTACACATGACTGAAGAACTCACGTTGGAACGGATTGGAAAACACATACGGATTGAAGAGGAAAACAGAATCCGTGATGGTGTTTTTCCAATAGCAAACGTGAACAATGTCAATTCTGGAAAGAAGAGGAAGAATGCTCAAAACCAGAACTTTAAGCCAAATAAGAAGACTAAGACGGATGGCAAATCTAATCCAAAGGATAAGAAAAACAAAGCTTGCTATAACTGCGGCAAACTTGGGCACTTCAAACGAGAGTGCAGGGCACCTCCAAAGCAAAAAGGCCAATCTAAAAATGCAAACATGGTTGAGAACGACGAAGTTCAAGAAATCATTGCTATGGTTTCAGATTTGCAGATTGGCATGATAACTGACTTGCACATGGCAATTGCGGAAACAAAATCTTCGGATTGGTGGTTTGATTCTGGTGCAACAGTTCATGTATGCAACAACAAAGGGCTGTTCAAGACCTACGCAGAATTGGCAGAACAACAGGAAGTGCTTATGGGAAATGGAAATGGTGCAAAGGTTCTGGGGAAAGGAAATGTGGAGATTCATTTTACTTCCAACAAGAAGATCACTCTCACCAATGTACTTCATGTTCCTGATATTAAAAAGAATCTGGTTTCTGCATCAATCCTATGCAAGAGTGGTGTCAAATCTGTCTTAGAGGCTGATAGTTTAATTCTGTCCAAGAATGGCATGTTTGTGGGTAAAGGTTATGCATGTAATGGGATGTTCAAACTCAGTATTAATGAAATAAATGAATGTTCTGCTTATACTGTTGACTCTTTATCATTATGGCATGCACGTTTAGGGCATTTAAATTATAGATCTTTGAAATATATGTCAAAACATGGTATTATTTCTGTTACTAATGATAAACATGATAAATGCGAGATATGTATACAAGCAAAGATTACAAAGAAACCATTCCCAACAGTTGAAAGAAACTCAGAACTCTTGGATTTAATTCATTCCGATATATGTGAATTAAATGGAATTTTAACCAGAGGTGGAAAAAGGTATTTCATTACCTTTATTGACGATTTTTCTAAATACACACATGTGTATTTGCTAAGAAATAAAGATGAAGCTTTTGACATGTTCAAACGCTATAAAACAGAATTTGAAAATCAAAAGAGTAGGAAAATAAAGGTCCTACGTAGTGACAGAGGAGGAGAATACTTCTCCACTGAATTTTCTAACTTCTGTGAAGAACATGGAATTATTCATCAACAAACTGCGCCATACACACCACAACAAAATGGTTTGGCTGAAAGGAAAAACAGAACTCTGGTTGATATGGTAAATTCTATGTTATTAAATGCTAAATTGCCACTTAATTTGTGGGGAGAAGCATTATTATCTGCATGTCATTTGCACAATAGAATCACTTCAAGGAAAACTAAAGTTTCTCCTTATGAATTATGGAATGGTCGAAAACCTAATCTGCGATATCTAAAGGTGTGGGGGTGTATTGCCTTCTATAGGGTGACTGATCCAAAACGGACTAAACTAGGTCCAAGAGCATTGAAAAGCTTGTTTGTAGGATATGCTGAAAACTCTAAAGCATATAGACTACTAGATTTATCCTCAAACACGATTGTTGAATCAAGGGATGTTGAGTTTATTGAAAATAGATTCAAGGATGATTCAAACGCAAATCAGTCATTAAATCCCAACATTATTCAAACACCAACGGATGTTATTACGCCTTCTACTAGCAGTAAAAGGAAGATAACAAATGAACAGACAGAAATAAGAAGGACACAGAGAATCAGAAAAGAGAAATCTTTTGGTCCAGATTTTATATCATCTCAAGCTATGGCATTCCTTGTAGAAGGAACTCGAGATGAAGTTACTAACAAAATTCCTATAGTACTGAATATAGAAGATGATCCGAAAACATACAAAGAAGCTATAACTTCCAGAGATTCTGCTTTTTGGAAGGAGGCAATTAACGATGAAATGGATTCAATTTTATCAAATAATACTTGGGTATTGGTAGACTTGCCTCAAGGGTCAAAACCTATTGGTTGTAAATGGGTGTTTCGAAGAAAACGTAATAATGATGGTAGCGTGCAAACTTTCAAGGCTAGATTAGTAGCCAAAGGATTTCGGCAAAAGGAAGGAATTGATTTCTTTGATACATATGCTCCGGTTGCAAGAATTACATCAATTCGAGTACTAATAGCATTAGCATCAATCTATCAGTTGCATATCCACCAAATGGATGTCAAAACGGCCTTCCTTAATGGTGAACTTAACGAAGAAGTTTACATGGAACAACCAGAAGGTTTTATCCTTCCTAGGAATGAAAGAAAAGTTTGCAAATTGATAAGATCATTATACGGATTAAAACAAGCACCAAAACAGTGGCATGAGAAATTTGACTCGATTATACTTCAAAATGGCTTCACATATAATAGTGCAGACAAATGTATCTATTCCAAGTTTACAAAGGAATATGGAGTAATCATTTGTTTATATGTAGATGACCTATTAATATTCGGAACTAACATGAAAGGAATACAAGACACCAAGAATTATTTAACTTCAAAATTCAAAATGAAAGATTTAAATGAAGTTGATACAATTCTAGGTATAAAGGTTAGTAAAGATAGTGGGGGCTATGCACTAAATCAGTCACACTATATTCAAAAAGTGCTCCAGAAGTTTGGACATCTAAAAATTAAAGATGCCAGTACCCCAATAGACTCGAGTATAAATCTCAATAAAAATGAAGGAAGATGTATTGCTCAACTCGAATACGCAAGCGCTATTGGAAGTATAATGTATGCAATGCATTGTACAAGACCTGATATAGCATATGCAATATGCAAACTTGCCCGATATACTAGCAATCCTGGTATAGATCATTGGAAAGCAATTGAAAGATTACTTGGTTAACTAAAAAGAACCAATAATTTAGGGCTTGTTTACAATGGATTTCCAAGTGTATTAGAAGGATATACTGATGCAAGTTGGATAACTAGCGCCGGTGATAATAAATCTACTTCGGGTTGGATTTTCACATTAGGTGGAGGTGCTGTTTCTTGGGCATCAAAGAAACAAACTTGTATTTCACACTCCACAATGGAATCAGAATTTATAGCACTTGCTGCCGCAGGAAAGGAGGCAGAATGGCTACGAAATATGTTACTGGATATCAAGTTATGGCCAAAACCAATGCCAGCCATATCATTACGATGTGATAGTCAAGCTACTATGTCACGAGCATATAGTAACATATACAATGGAAAATCAAGACATATAAGTCTTAGACATGAATATGTTAGACAAATAATAAATGATGGAATTATTACTATTGTCTACATAAGATCCAATGATAATTTGGCAGACCCATTCACAAAAGCCTTGACTAGAGAAATGGTAAGATCCACGTCAGTCGGAATGGGACTTAAACCTTGCATTAATCAATGATAGTGGAAACCCAACCTTAATATTAATTAAATTAACTTTAAGGTTTAATGGGTAATAACAAACTATCATATGATTGGGAAGACACTAAGACAAATAGTGTAAACTGTTACATGTTTAAAGAGGCTGAGTTGAATAACTCTTAATAAAGTTCTAGTTAGTCTGGTAACAGAGACATTGAAAAGAAAAAGGAACTTTACCTTTATGAACTTGGAAGTGGTGCCGCTTCCAAACAAGAGTTTATAGGGTTTGCTCTTGTAAAAAGTTCATTAAGCTGGGATGGAGCACATGGCCATAACGGTGCTCACAGGTAGGGAAATTTATTGGTAAATTGAAATTACGTGTGTAGTATTTCCGACTTTATAATCCAACGGAGACTTGGTTTAAGTTAAGACCACCCAGCTCTTCATTAAAGTCTTGAGATACTCACACTAATACGTGGTTTAATCGAATAGATACCACATATGATGCGTAATTTCTAGTTAAGATAAAACTAAACAACATCAATAAAACAATCTAGTGGGGGATTGTTGAGGTAGATTGTTTTAATGAGGAGAACATTAAGTCCCACATCACCAAGTCTTTTGGACTATCCCAAAATATATAACAAAGCCTTGTATATGATATTGTGAATTAAAATGATATGGGCTTGAGTATTGGCTTGGTTGGGTAACATATGGGCTTGGGCCTATAAAATATTTATAGGTCAAAGATTGGGCACTTGGGCACTTGGGGCACGTGGGCGCGTGCGTGACCGTACAGAGGCGAATTGGGCTGAACGCAAACAGTCGCATTTTTTGAATTCGAACAGACGGACGCGTCTGTTTGAATGTGCCTATTCCAGAACGGTCATGCCTCTTTGTCTTTTATAAATACATCTCTTCTCGCCCAGACAGAATATCTTCTTCTCTCCTCTTGCATACTACATTTTCTGTTTTATCTCCAAACAATAAAAATCCCATTAAACTCACAGGCATTGCCACGCCTCTGGGTTTAGGTTTTGTTGTATCCTGGGAAGCAGTCTGTCGTTCGACCTATTGGCAAACTCAGACGAGTGGGGACAGATATTGCTTTAAGGACAGCGAGCCCGCGCCTCAAAACCGACGACCATTGATTCTGCACTGCAGCGAATATAATCAACAATCTTAAAGCAATATCTGCTATGGAGAACAGTGCAGAATCCGCCTTCAAATTGATGAATCAGGACTTCGTCCGCCTTGACAGAATGGATGGAACAAATTTCACGCGATGGCAGGACAAAATGAAGTTCCTCCTTACTACCCTCAAAGTCTCGTACGTGCTTGATGAAAACCTTCCACCGATTCCTCCTCCAACAGACAAAGATACAGAAGAACTGAAGAAAAAGAGGATGAAACGCGAGGAAGATGAACTGCTGTGCCGAGGCCACATTCTTAATACATTATCCGATCGGTTGTACGATCTCTACACTCCACTGAAGTCGCCAAAAGAAATATGGGATGCGCTCGAAGCAAAGTACAAAACAGAGAAGATCGGAACAGATAAGTTTTTAACGTTACAGTATTTTGAATTTGAAATGAAAGATGATGTCTCTGTTATGGACCAAATGCATGACTTACAAGTTCTGGTTGGAAAACTTGCGGATTTAAAAGTGCAAATTCCAGAATCAATTCAGGTAGGGGCTATTATTGCTAAACTTCCACCTAGTTGGAATAATTATCGTAAAAAGCTCCTACACATGACTGAAGAACTCACGTTGGAACGGATTGGAAAACACATACGGATTGAAGAGGAAAACAGAATCCGTGATGGTGTTTTTCCAATAGCAAACGTGAACAATGTCAATTCTGGAAAGAAGAGGAAGAATGCTCAAAACCAGAACTTTAAGCCAAATAAGAAGACTAAGACGGATGGCAAATCTAATCCAAAGGATAAGAAAAACAAAGCTTGCTATAACTGCGGCAAACTTGGGCACTTCAAACGAGAGTGCAGGGCACCTCCAAAGCAAAAAGGCCAATCTAAAAATGCAAACATGGTTGAGAACGACGAAGTTCAAGAAATCATTGCTATGGTTTCAGATTTGCAGATTGGCATGATAACTGACTTGCACATGGCAATTGCGGAAACAAAATCTTCGGATTGGTGGTTTGATTCTGGTGCAACAGTTCATGTATGCAACAACAAAGGGCTGTTCAAGACCTACGCAGAATTGGCAGAACAACAGGAAGTGCTTATGGGAAATGGAAATGGTGCAAAGGTTCTGGGGAAAGGAAATGTGGAGATTCATTTTACTTCCAACAAGAAGATCACTCTCACCAATGTACTTCATGTTCCTGATATTAAAAAGAATCTGGTTTCTGCATCAATCCTATGCAAGAGTGGTGTCAAATCTGTCTTAGAGGCTGATAGTTTAATTCTGTCCAAGAATGGCATGTTTGTGGGTAAAGGTTATGCATGTAATGGGATGTTCAAACTCAGTATTAATGAAATAAATGAATGTTCTGCTTATACTGTTGACTCTTTATCATTATGGCATGCACGTTTAGGGCATTTAAATTATAGATCTTTGAAATATATGTCAAAACATGGTATTATTTCTGTTACTAATGATAAACATGATAAATGCGAGATATGTATACAAGCAAAGATTACAAAGAAACCATTCCCAACAGTTGAAAGAAACTCAGAACTCTTGGATTTAATTCATTCCGATATATGTGAATTAAATGGAATTTTAACCAGAGGTGGAAAAAGGTATTTCATTACCTTTATTGACGATTTTTCTAAATACACACATGTGTATTTGCTAAGAAATAAAGATGAAGCTTTTGACATGTTCAAACGCTATAAAACAGAAGTTGAAAATCAAAAGAGTAGGAAAATAAAGGTCCTACGTAGTGACAGAGGAGGAGAATACTTCTCCACTGAATTTTCTAACTTCTGTGAAGAACATGGAATTATTCATCAACAAACTGCGCCATACACACCACAACAAAATGGTTTGGCTGAAAGGAAAAACAGAACTCTGGTTGATATGGTAAATTCTATGTTATTAAATGCTAAATTGCCACTTAATTTGTGGGGAGAAGCATTATTATCTGCATGTCATTTGCACAATAGAATCACTTCAAGGAAAACTAAAGTTTCTCCTTATGAATTATGGAATGGTCGAAAACCTAATCTGCGATATCTAAAGGTGTGGGGGTGTATTGCCTTCTATAGGGTGACTGATCCAAAACGGACTAAACTAGGTCCAAGAGCATTGAAAAGCTTGTTTGTAGGATATGCTGAAAACTCTAAAGCATATAGACTACTAGATTTATCCTCAAACACGATTGTTGAATCAAGGGATGTTGAGTTTATTGAAAATAGATTCAAGGATGATTCAAACGCAAATCAGTCATTAAATCCCAACATTATTCAAACACCAACGGATGTTATTACGCCTTCTACTAGCAGTAAAAGGAAGATAACAAATGAACAGACAGAAATAAGAAGGACACAGAGAATCAGAAAAGAGAAATCTTTTGGTCCAGATTTTATATCATCTCAAGCTATGGCATTCCTTGTAGAAGGAACTCGAGATGAAGTTACTAACAAAATTCCTATAGTACTGAATATAGAAGATGATCCGAAAACATACAAAGAAGCTATAACTTCCAGAGATTCTGCTTTTTGGAAGGAGGCAATTAACGATGAAATGGATTCAATTTTATCAAATAATACTTGGGTATTGGTAGACTTGCCTCAAGGGTCAAAACCTATTGGTTGTAAATGGGTGTTTCGAAGAAAACGTAATAATGATGGTAGCGTGCAAACTTTCAAGGCTAGATTAGTAGCCAAAGGATTTCGGCAAAAGGAAGGAATTGATTTCTTTGATACATATGCTCCGGTTGCAAGAATTACATCAATTCGAGTACTAATAGCATTAGCATCAATCTATCAGTTGCATATCCACCAAATGGATGTCAAAACGGCCTTCCTTAATGGTGAACTTAACGAAGAAGTTTACATGGAACAACCAAAAGGTTTTATCCTTCCTAGGAATGAAAGAAAAGTTTGCAAATTGATAAGATCATTATACGGATTAAAACAAGCACCAAAACAGTGGCATGAGAAATTTGACTCGATTATACTTCAAAATGGCTTCACATATAATAGTGCAGACAAATGTATCTATTCCAAGTTTACAAAGGAATATGGAGTAATCATTTGTTTATATGTAGATGACCTATTAATATTCGGAACTAACATGAAAGGAATACAAGACACCAAGAATTATTTAACTTCAAAATTCAAAATGAAAGATTTAAATGAAGTTGATACAATTCTAGGTATAAAGGTTAGTAAAGATAGTGGGGGCTATGCACTAAATCAGTCACACTATATTCAAAAAGTGCTCCAGAAGTTTGGACATCTAAAAATTAAAGATGCCAGTACCCCAATAGACTCGAGTATAAATCTCAATAAAAATGAAGGAAGATGTATTGCTCAACTCGAATACGCAAGCGCTATTGGAAGTATAATGTATGCAATGCATTGTACAAGACCTGATATAGCATATGCAATATGCAAACTTGCCCGATATACTAGCAATCCTGGTATAGATCATTGGAAAGCAATTGAAAGATTACCTGGTTAACTAAAAAGAACCAATAATTTAGGGCTTGTTTACAATGGATTTCCAAGTGTATTAGAAGGATATACTGATGCAAGTTGGATAACTAGCGCCGGTGATAATAAATCTACTTCGGGTTGGATTTTCACATTAGGTGGAGGTGCTGTTTCTTGGGCATCAAAGAAACAAACTTGTATTTCACACTCCACAATGGAATCAGAATTTATAGCACTTGCTGCCGCAGGAAAGGAGGCAGAATGGCTACGAAATATGTTACTGGATATCAAGTTATGGCCAAAACCAATGCCAGCCATATCATTACGATGTGATAGTCAAGCTACTATGTCACGAGCATATAGTAACATATACAATGGAAAATCAAGACATATAAGTCTTAGACATGAATATGTTAGACAAATAATAAATGATGGAATTATTACTATTGTCTACATAAGATCCAATGATAATTTGGCAGACCCATTCACAAAAGCCTTGACTAGAGAAATGGTAAGATCCACGTCAGTCGGAATGGGACTTAAACCTTGCATTAATCAATGATAGTGGAAACCCAACCTTAATATTAATTAAATTAACTTTAAGGTTTAATGGGTAATAACAAACTATCATATGATTGGGAAGACACTAAGACAAATAGTGTAAACTGTTACATGTTTAAAGAGGCTGAGTTGAATAACTCTTAATAAAGTTCTAGTTAGTCTGGTAACAGAGACATTGAAAAGAAAAAGGAACTTTACCTTTATGAACTTGGAAGTGGTGCCGCTTCCAAACAAGAGTTTATAGGGTTTGCTCTTGTAAAAAGTTCATTAAGCTGGGATGGAGCACATGGCCATAACGGTGCTCACAGGTAGGGAAATTTATTGGTAAATTGAAATTACGTGTGTAGTATTTCCGACTTTATAATCCAACGGAGACTTGGTTTAAGTTAAGACCACCCAGCTCTTCATTAAAGTCTTGAGATACTCACACTAATACGTGGTTTAATCGAATAGATACCACATATGATGCGTAATTTCTAGTTAAGATAAAACTAAACAACATCAATAAAACAATCTAGTGGGGGATTGTTGAGGTAGATTGTTTTAATGAGGAGAACATTAAGTCCCACATCACCAAGTCTTTTGGACTATCCCAAAATATATAACAAAGCCTTGTATATGATATTGTGAATTAAAATGATATGGGCTTGAGTATTGGCTTGGTTGGGTAACATATGGGCTTGGGCCTATAAAATATTTATAGGTCAAAGATTGGGCACTTGGGCACTTGGGGCACGTGGGCGCGTGCGTGACCGTACAGAGGCGAATTGGGCTGAACGCAAACAGTCGCATTTTTTGAATTCGAACAGACGGACGCGTCTGTTTGAATGTGCCTATTCCAGAACGGTCATGCCTCTTTGTCTTTTATAAATACATCTCTTCTCGCCCAGACAGAATATCTTCTTCTCTCCTCTTGCATACTACATTTTCTGTTTTATCTCCAAACAATAAAAATCCCATTAAACTCACAGGCATTGCCACGCCTCTGGGTTTAGGTTTTGTTGTATCCTGGGAAGCAGTCTGTCGTTCGACCTATTGGCAAACTCAGACGAGTGGGGACAGATATTGCTTTAAGGACAGCGAGCCCGCGCCTCAAAACCGACGACCATTGATTCTGCACTGCAGCGAATATAATCAACAATCTTAAAGCAATATCTGCTATGGAGAACAGTGCAGAATCCGCCTTCAAATTGATGAATCAGGACTTCGTCCGCCTTGACAGAATGGATGGAACAAATTTCACGCGATGGCAGGACAAAATGAAGTTCCTCCTTACTACCCTCAAAGTCTCGTACGTGCTTGATGAAAACCTTCCACCGATTCCTCCTCCAACAGACAAAGATACAGAAGAACTGAAGAAAAAGAGGATGAAACGCGAGGAAGATGAACTGCTGTGCCGAGGCCACATTCTTAATACATTATCCGATCGGTTGTACGATCTCTACACTCCACTGAAGTCGCCAAAAGAAATATGGGATGCGCTCGAAGCAAAGTACAAAACAGAGAAGATCGGAACAGATAAGTTTTTAACGTTACAGTATTTTGAATTTGAAATGAAAGATGATGTCTCTGTTATGGACCAAATGCATGACTTACAAGTTCTGGTTGGAAAACTTGCGGATTTAAAAGTGCAAATTCCAGAATCAATTCAGGTAGGGGCTATTATTGCTAAACTTCCACCTAGTTGGAATAATTATCGTAAAAAGCTCCTACACATGACTGAAGAACTCACGTTGGAACGGATTGGAAAACACATACGGATTGAAGAGGAAAACAGAATCCGTGATGGTGTTTTTCCAATAGCAAACGTGAACAATGTCAATTCTGGAAAGAAGAGGAAGAATGCTCAAAACCAGAACTTTAAGCCAAATAAGAAGACTAAGACGGATGGCAAATCTAATCCAAAGGATAAGAAAAACAAAGCTTGCTATAACTGCGGCAAACTTGGGAACTTCAAACGAGAGTGCAGGGCACCTCCAAAGCAAAAAGGCCAATCTAAAAATGCAAACATGGTTGAGAACGACGAAGTTCAAGAAATCATTGCTATGGTTTCAGATTTGCAGATTGGCATGATAACTGACTTGCACATGGCAATTGCGGAAACAAAATCTTCGGATTGGTGGTTTGATTCTGGTGCAACAGTTCATGTATGCAACAACAAAGGGCTGTTCAAGACCTACACAGAATTGGCAGAACAACAGGAAGTGCTTATGGGAAATGGAAATGGTGCAAAGGTTCTGGGGAAAGGAAATGTGGAGATTCATTTTACTTCCAACAAGAAGATCACTCTCACCAATGTACTTCATGTTCCTGATATTAAAAAGAATCTGGTTTCTGCATCAATCCTATGCAAGAGTGGTGTCAAATCTGTCTTAGAGGCTGATAGTTTAATTCTGTCCAAGAATGGCATGTTTGTGGGTAAAGGTTATGCATGTAATGGGATGTTCAAACTCAGTATTAATGAAATAAATGAATGTTCTGCTTATACTGTTGACTCTTTATCATTATGGCATGCACGTTTAGGGCATTTAAATTATAGATCTTTGAAATATATGTCAAAACATGGTATTATTTCTGTTACTAATGATAAACATGATAAATGCGAGATATGTATACAAGCAAAGATTACAAAGAAACCATTCCCAACAGTTGAAAGAAACTCAGAACTCTTGGATTTAATTCATTCCGATATATGTGAATTAAATGGAATTTTAACCAGAGGTGGAAAAAGGTATTTCATTACCTTTATTGACGATTTTTCTAAATACACACATGTGTATTTGCTAAGAAATAAAGATGAAGCTTTTGACATGTTCAAACGCTATAAAACAGAAGTTGAAAATCAAAAGAGTAGGAAAATAAAGGTCCTACGTAGTGACAGAGGAGGAGAATACTTCTGCACTGAATTTTCTAACTTCTGTGAAGAACATGGAATTATTCATCAACAAACTGCGCCATACACACCACAACAAAATGGTTTGGCTGAAAGGAAAAACAGAACTCTGGTTGATATGGTAAATTCTATGTTATTAAATGCTAAATTGCCACTTAATTTGTGGGGAGAAGCATTATTATCTGCATGTCATTTGCACAATAGAATCACTTCAAGGAAAACTAAAGTTTCTCCTTATGAATTATGGAATGGTCGAAAACCTAATCTGCGATATCTAAAGGTGTGGGGGTGTATTGCCTTCTATAGGGTGACTGATCCAAAACGGACTAAACTAGGTCCAAGAGCATTGAAAAGCTTGTTTGTAGGATATGCTGAAAACTCTAAAGCATATAGACTACTAGATTTATCCTCAAACACGATTGTTGAATCAAGGGATGTTGAGTTTATTGAAAATAGATTCAAGGATGATTCAAACGCAAATCAGTCATTAAATCCCAACATTATTCAAACACCAACGGATGTTATTACGCCTTCTACTAGCAGTAAAAGGAAGATAACAAATGAACAGACAGAAATAAGAAGGACACAGAGAATCAGAAAAGAGAAATCTTTTGGTCCAGATTTTATATCATCTCAAGCTATGGCATTCCTTGTAGAAGGAACTCGAGATGAAGTTACTAACAAAATTCCTATAGTACTGAATATAGAAGATGATCCGAAAACATACAAAGAAGCTATAACTTCCAGAGATTCTGCTTTTTGGAAGGAGGCAATTAACGATGAAATGGATTCAATTTTATCAAATAATACTTGGGTATTGGTAGACTTGCCTCAAGGGTCAAAACCTATTGGTTGTAAATGGGTGTTTCGAAGAAAACGTAATAATGATGGTAGCGTGCAAACTTTCAAGGCTAGATTAGTAGCCAAAGGATTTCGGCAAAAGGAAGGAATTGATTTCTTTGATACATATGCTCCGGTTGCAAGAATTACATCAATTCGAGTACTAATAGCATTAGCATCAATCTATCAGTTGCATATCCACCAAATGGATGTCAAAACGGCCTTCCTTAATGGTGAACTTAACGAAGAAGTTTACATGGAACAACCAGAAGGTTTTATCCTTCCTGGGAATGAAAGAAAAGTTTGCAAATTGATAAGATCATTATACGGATTAAAACAAGCACCAAAACAGTGGCATGAGAAATTTGACTCGATTATACTTCAAAATGGCTTCACATATAATAGTGCAGACAAATGTATCTATTCCAAGTTTACAAAGGAATATGGAGTAATCATTTGTTTATATGTAGATGACCTATTAATATTCGGAACTAACATGAAAGGAATACAAGACACCAAGAATTATTTAACTTCAAAATTCAAAATGAAAGATTTAAATGAAGTTGATACAATTCTAGGTATAAAGGTTAGTAAAGATAGTGGGGGCTATGCACTAAATCAGTCACACTATATTCAAAAAGTGCTCCAGAAGTTTGGACATCTAAAAATTAAAGATGCCAGTACCCCAATAGACTCGAGTATAAATCTCAATAAAAATGAAGGAAGATGTATTGCTCAACTCGAATACGCAAGCGCTATTGGAAGTATAATGTATGCAATGCATTGTACAAGACCTGATATAGCATATGCAATATGCAAACTTGCCCGATATACTAGCAATCCTGGTATAGATCATTGGAAAGCAATTGAAAGATTACTTGGTTACCTAAAAAGAACCAATAATTTAGGGCTTGTTTACAATGGATTTCCAAGTGTATTAGAAGGATATACTGATGCAAGTTGGATAACTAGCGCCGGTGATAATAAATCTACTTCGGGTTGGATTTTCACATTAGGTGGAGGTGCTGTTTCTTGGGCATCAAAGAAACAAACTTGTATTTCACACTCCACAATGGAATCAGAATTTATAGCACTTGCTGCCGCAGGAAAGGAGGCAGAATGGCTACGAAATATGTTACTGGATATCAAGTTATGGCCAAAACCAATGCCAGCCATATCATTACGATGTGATAGTCAAGCTACTATGTCACGAGCATATAGTAACATATACAATGGAAAATCAAGACATATAAGTCTTAGACATGAATATGTTAGACAAATAATAAATGATGGAATTATTACTATTGTCTACATAAGATCCAATGATAATTTGGCAGACCCATTCACAAAAGCCTTGACTAGAGAAATGGTAAGATCCACGTCAGTCGGAATGGGACTTAAACCTTGCATTAATCAATGATAGTGGAAACCCAACCTTAATATTAATTAAATTAACTTTAAGGTTTAATGGGTAATAACAAACTATCATATGATTGGGAAGACACTAAGACAAATAGTGTAAACTGTTACATGTTTAAAGAGGCTGAGTTGAATAACTCTTAATAAAGTTCTAGTTAGTCTGGTAACAGAGACATTGAAAAGAAAAAGGAACTTTACCTTTATGAACTTGGAAGTGGTGCCGCTTCCAAACAAGAGTTTATAGGGTTTGCTCTTGTAAAAAGTTCATTAAGCTGGGATGGAGCACATGGCCATAACGGTGCTCACAGGTAGGGAAATTTATTGGTAAATTGAAATTACGTGTGTAGTATTTCCGACTTTATAATCCAACGGAGACTTGGTTTAAGTTAAGACCACCCAGCTCTTCATTAAAGTCTTGAGATACTCACACTAATACGTGGTTTAATCGAATAGATACCACATATGATGCGTAATTTCTAGTTAAGATAAAACTAAACAACATCAATAAAACAATCTAGTGGGGGATTGTTGAGGTAGATTGTTTTAATGAGGAGAACATTAAGTCCCACATCACCAAGTCTTTTGGACTATCCCAAAATATATAACAAAGCCTTGTATATGATATTGTGAATTAAAATGATATGGGCTTGAGTATTGGCTTGGTTGGGTAACATATGGGCTTGGGCCTATAAAATATTTATAGGTCAAAGATTGGGCACTTGGGCACTTGGGGCACGTGGGCGCGTGCGTGACCGTACAGAGGCGAATTGGGCTGAACGCAAACAGTCGCATTTTTTGAATTCGAACAGACGGACGCGTCTGTTTGAATGTGCCTATTCTAGAACGGTCATGCCTCTTTGTCTTTTATAAATACATCTCTTCTCGCCCAGACAGAATATCTTATTCTCTCCTCTTGCATACTACATTTTCTGTTTTATCTCCAAACAATAAAAATCCCATTAAACTCACAGGCATTGCCACGCCTCTGGGTTTAGGTTTTGTTGTATCCTGGGAAGCAGTCTGTCGTTCGACCTATTGGCAAACTCAGACGAGTGGGGACAGATATTGCTTTAAGGACAGCGAGCCCGCGCCTCAAAACCGACGACCATTGATTCTGCACTGCAGCGAATATAATCAACAATCTTAAAGCAATATCTGCTATGGAGAACAGTGCAGAATCCGCCTTCAAATTGATGAATCAGGACTTCGTCCGCCTTGACAGAATGGATGGAACAAATTTCACGCGATGGCAGGACAAAATGAAGTTCCTCCTTACTACCCTCAAAGTCTCGTACGTGCTTGATGAAAACCTTCCACCGATTCCTCCTCCAACAGACAAAGATACAGAAGAACTGAAGAAAAAGAGGATGAAACGCGAGGAAGATGAACTGCTGTGCCGAGGCCACATTCTTAATACATTATCCGATCGGTTGTACGATCTCTACACTCCACTGAAGTCGCCAAAAGAAATATGGGATGCGCTCGAAGCAAAGTACAAAACAGAGAAGATCGGAACAGATAAGTTTTTAACGTTACAGTATTTTGAATTTGAAATGAAAGATGATGTCTCTGTTATGGACCAAATGCATGACTTACAAGTTCTGGTTGGAAAACTTGCGGATTTAAAAGTGCAAATTCCAGAATCAATTCAGGTAGGGGCTATTATTGCTAAACTTCCACCTAGTTGGAATAATTATCGTAAAAAGCTCCTACACATGACTGAAGAACTCACGTTGGAACGGATTGGAAAACACATACGGATTGAAGAGGAAAACAGAATCCGTGATGGTGTTTTTCCAATAGCAAACGTGAACAATGTCAATTCTGGAAAGAAGAGGAAGAATGCTCAAAACCAGAACTTTAAGCCAAATAAGAAGACTAAGACGGATGGCAAATCAAATCCAAAGGATAAGAAAAACAAAGCTTGCTATAACTGCGGCAAACTTGGGCACTTCAAACGAGAGTGCAGGGCACCTCCAAAGCAAAAAGGCCAATCTAAAAATGCAAACATGGTTGAGAACGACGAAGTTCAAGAAATCATTGCTATGGTTTCAGATTTGCAGATTGGCATGATAACTGACTTGCACATGGCAATTGCGGAAACAAAATCTTCGGATTGGTGGTTTGATTCTGGTGCAACAGTTCATGTATGCAACAACAAAGGGCTGTTCAAGACCTACACAGAATTGGCAGAACAACAGGAAGTGCTTATGGGAAATGGAAATGGTGCAAAGGTTCTGGGGAAAGGAAATGTGGAGATTCATTTTACTTCCAACAAGAAGATCACTCTCACCAATGTACTTCATGTTCCTGATATTAAAAAGAATCTGGTTTCTGCATCAATCCTATGCAAGAGTGGTGTCAAATCTGTCTTAGAGGCTGATAGTTTAATTCTGTCCAAGAATGGCATGTTTGTGGGTAAAGGTTATGCATGTAATGGGATGTTCAAACTCAGTATTAATGAAATAAATGAATGTTCTGCTTATACTGTTGACTCTTTATCATTATGGCATGCACGTTTAGGGGATTTAAATTATAGATCTTTGAAATATATGTCAAAACATGGTATTATTTCTGTTACTAATGATAAACATGATAAATGCGAGATATGTATACAAGCAAAGATTACAAAGAAACCATTCCCAACAGTTGAAAGAAACTCAGAACTCTTGGATTTAATTCATTCCGATATATGTGAATTAAATGGAATTTTAACCAGAGGTGGAAAAAGGTATTTCATTACCTTTATTGACGATTTTTCTAAATACACACATGTGTATTTGCTAAGAAATAAAGATGAAGCTTTTGACATGTTCAAACGCTATAAAACAGAAGTTGAAAATCAAAAGAGTAGGAAAATAAAGGTCCTACGTAGTGACAGAGGAGGAGAATACTTCTGCACTGAATTTTCTAACTTCTGTGAAGAACATGGAATTATTCATCAACAAACTGCGCCATACACACCACAACAAAATGGTTTGGCTGAAAGGAAAAACAGAACTCTGGTTGATATGGTAAATTCTATGTTATTAAATGCTAAATTGCCACTTAATTTGTGGGGAGAAGCATTATTATCTGCATGTCATTTGCACAATAGAATCACTTCAAGGAAAACTAAAGTTTCTCCTTATGAATTATGGAATGGTCGAAAACCTAATCTGCGATATCTAAAGGCGTGGGGGTGTATTGCCTTCTATAGGGTGACTGATCCAAAACGGACTAAACTAGGTCCAAGAGCATTGAAAAGCTTGTTTGTAGGATATGCTGAAAACTCTAAAGCATATAGACTACTAGATTTATCCTCAAACACGATTGTTGAATCAAGGGATGTTGAGTTTATTGAAAATAGATTCAAGGATGATTCAAACGCAAATCAGTCATTAAATCCCAACATTATTCAAACACCAACGGATGTTATTACGCCTTCTACTAGCAGTAAAAGGAAGATAACAAATGAACAGACAGAAATAAGAAGGACACAGAGAATCAGAAAAGAGAAATCTTTTGGTCCAGATTTTATATCATCTCAAGCTATGGCATTCCTTGTAGAAGGAACTCGAGATGAAGTTACTAACAAAATTCCTATAGTACTGAATATAGAAGATGATCCGAAAACATACAAAGAAGCTATAACTTCCAGAGATTCTGCTTTTTGGAAGGAGGCAATTAACGATGAAATGGATTCAATTTTATCAAATAATACTTGGGTATTGGTAGACTTGCCTCAAGGGTCAAAACCTATTGGTTGTAAATGGGTGTTTCGAAGAAAACGTAATAATGATGGTAGCGTGCAAACTTTCAAGGCTAGATTAGTAGCCAAAGGATTTCGGCAAAAGGAAGGAATTGATTTCTTTGATACATATGCTCCGGTTGCAAGAATTACATCAATTCGAGTACTAATAGCATTAGCATCAATCTATCAGTTGCATATCCACCAAATGGATGTCAAAACGGCCTTCCTTAATGGTGAACTTAACGAAGAAGTTTACATGGAACAACCAGAAGGTTTTATCCTTCCTGGGAATGAAAGAAAAGTTTGCAAATTGATAAGATCATTATACGGATTAAAACAAGCACCAAAACAGTGGCATGAGAAATTTGACTCGATTATACTTCAAAATGGCTTCACATATAATAGTGCAGACAAATGTATCTATTCCAAGTTTACAAAGGAATATGGAGTAATCATTTGTTTATATGTAGATGACCTATTAATATTCGGAACTAACATGAAAGGAATACAAGACACCAAGAATTATTTAACTTCAAAATTCAAAATGAAAGATTTAAATGAAGTTGATACAATTCTAGGTATAAAGGTTAGTAAAGATAGTGGGGGCTATGCACTAAATCAGTCACACTATATTCAAAAAGTGCTCCAGAAGTTTGGACATCTAAAAATTAAAGATGCCAGTACCCCAATAGACTCGAGTATAAATCTCAATAAAAATGAAGGAAGATGTATTGCTCAACTCGAATACGCAAGCGCTATTGGAAGTATAATGTATGCAATGCATTGTACAAGACCTGATATAGCATATGCAATATGCAAACTTGCCCGATATACTAGCAATCCTGGTATAGATCATTGGAAAGCAATTGAAAGATTACTTGGTTACCTAAAAAGAACCAATAATTTAGGGCTTGTTTACAATGGATTTCCAAGTGTATTAGAAGGATATACTGATGCAAGTTGGATAACTAGCGCCGGTGATAATAAATCTACTTCGGGTTGGATTTTCACATTAGGTGGAGGTGCTGTTTCTTGGGCATCAAAGAAACAAACTTGTATTTCACACTCCACAATGGAATCAGAATTTATAGCACTTGCTGCCGCAGGAAAGGAGGCAGAATGGCTACGAAATATGTTACTGGATATCAAGTTATGGCCAAAACCAATGCCAGCCATATCATTACGATGTGATAGTCAAGCTACTATGTCACGAGCATATAGTAACATATACAATGGAAAATCAAGACATATAAGTCTTAGACATGAATATGTTAGACAAATAATAAATGATGGAATTATTACTATTGTCTACATAAGATCCAATGATAATTTGGCAGACCCATTCACAAAAGCCTTGACTAGAGAAATGGTAAGATCCACGTCAGTCGGAATGGGACTTAAACCTTGCATTAATCAATGATAGTGGAAACCCAACCTTAATATTAATTAAATTAACTTTAAGGTTTAATGGGTAATAACAAACTATCATATGATTGGGAAGACACTAAGACAAATAGTGTAAACTGTTACATGTTTAAAGAGGCTGAGTTGAATAACTCTTAATAAAGTTCTAGTTAGTCTGGTAACAGAGACATTGAAAAGAAAAAGGAACTTTACCTTTATGAACTTGGAAGTGGTGCCGCTTCCAAACAAGAGTTTATAGGGTTTGCTCTTGTAAAAAGTTCATTAAGCTGGGATGGAGCACATGGCCATAACGGTGCTCACAGGTAGGGAAATTTATTGGTAAATTGAAATTACGTGTGTAGTATTTCCGACTTTATAATCCAACGGAGACTTGGTTTAAGTTAAGACCACCCAGCTCTTCATTAAAGTCTTGAGATACTCACACTAATACGTGGTTTAATCGAATAGATACCACATATGATGCGTAATTTCTAGTTAAGATAAAACTAAACAACATCAATAAAACAATCTAGTGGGGGATTGTTGAGGTAGATTGTTTTAATGAGGAGAACATTAAGTCCCACATCACCAAGTCTTTTGGACTATCCCAAAATATATAACAAAGCCTTGTATATGATATTGTGAATTAAAATGATATGGGCTTGAGTATTGGCTTGGTTGGGTAACATATGGGCTTGGGCCTATAAAATATTTATAGGTCAAAGATTGGGCACTTGGGCACTTGGGGCACGTGGGCGCGTGCGTGACCGTACAGAGGCGAATTGGGCTGAACGCAAACAGTCGCATTTTTTGAATTCGAACAGACGGACGCGTCTGTTTGAATGTGCCTATTCTAGAACGGTCATGCCTCTTTGTCTTTTATAAATACATCTCTTCTCGCCCAGACAGAATATCTTCTTCTCTCCTCTTGCATACTACATTTTCTGTTTTATCTCCAAACAATAAAAATCCCATTAAACTCACAGGCATTGCCACGCCTCTTGGTTTAGGTTTTGTTGTATCCTGGGAAGCAGTCTGTCGTTCGACCTATTGGCAAACTCAGACGAGTGGGGACAGATATTGCTTTAAGGACAGCGAGCCCGCGCCTCAAAACCGACGACCATTGATTCTGCACTGCAGCGAATATAATCAACAATCTTAAAGCAATATCTGCTATGGAGAACAGTGCAGAATCCGCCTTCAAATTGATGAATCAGGACTTCGTCCGCCTTGACAGAATGGATGGAACAAATTTCACGCGATGGCAGGACAAAATGAAGTTCCTCCTTACTACCCTCAAAGTCTCGTACGTGCTTGATGAAAACCTTCCACCAATTCCTCCTCCAACAGACAAAGATACAGAAGAACTGAAGAAAAAGAGGATGAAACGCGAGGAAGATGAACTGCTGTGCCGAGGCCACATTCTTAATACATTATCCGATCGGTTGTACGATCTCTACACTCCACTGAAGTCGCCAAAAGAAATATGGGATGCGCTCGAAGCAAAGTACAAAACAGAGAAGATCGGAACAGATAAGTTTTTAACGTTACAGTATTTTGAATTTGAAATGAAAGATGATGTCTCTGTTATGGACCAAATGCATGACTTACAAGTTCTGGTTGGAAAACTTGCGGATTTAAAAGTGCAAATTCCAGAATCAATTCAGGTAGGGGCTATTATTGCTAAACTTCCACCTAGTTGGAATAATTATCGTAAAAAGCTCCTACACATGACTGAAGAACTCACGTTGGAACGGATTGGAAAACACATACGGATTGAAGAGGAAAACAGAATCCGTGATGGTGTTTTTCCAATAGCAAACGTGAACAATGTCAATTCTGGAAAGAAGAGGAAGAATGCTCAAAACCAGAACTTTAAGCCAAATAAGAAGACTAAGACGGATGGCAAATCAAATCCAAAGGATAAGAAAAACAAAGCTTGCTATAACTGCGGCAAACTTGGGCACTTCAAACGAGAGTGCAGGGCACCTCCAAAGCAAAAAGGCCAATCTAAAAATGCAAACATGGTTGAGAACGACGAAGTTCAAGAAATCATTGCTATGGTTTCAGATTTGCAGATTGGCATGATAACTGACTTGCACATGGCAATTGCGGAAACAAAATCTTCGGATTGGTGGTTTGATTCTGGTGCAACAGTTCATGTATGCAACAACAAAGGGCTGTTCAAGACCTACACAGAATTGGCAGAACAACAGGAAGTGCTTATGGGAAATGGAAATGGTGCAAAGGTTCTGGGGAAAGGAAATGTGGAGATTCATTTTACTTCCAACAAGAAGATCACTCTCACCAATGTACTTCATGTTCCTGATATTAAAAAGAATCTGGTTTCTGCATCAATCCTATGCAAGAGTGGTGTCAAATCTGTCTTAGAGGCTGATAGTTTAATTCTGTCCAAGAATGGCATGTTTGTGGGTAAAGGTTATGCATGTAATGGGATGTTCAAACTCAGTATTAATGAAATAAATGAATGTTCTGCTTATACTGTTGACTCATTATCATTATGGCATGCACGTTTAGGGCATTTAAATTATAGATCTTTGAAATATATGTCAAAACATGGTATTATTTCTGTTACTAATGATAAACATGATAAATGCGAGATATGTATACAAGCAAAGATTACAAAGAAACCATTCCCAACAGTTGAAAGAAACTCAGAACTCTTGGATTTAATTCATTCCGATATATGTGAATTAAATGGAATTTTAACCAGAGGTGGAAAAAGGTATTTCATTACCTTTATTGACGATTTTTCTAAATACACACATGTGTATTTGCTAAGAAATAAAGATGAAGCTTTTGACATGTTCAAACGCTATAAAACAGAAGTTGAAAATCAAAAGAGTAGGAAAATAAAGGTCCTACGTAGTGACAGAGGAGGAGAATACTTCTCCACTGAATTTTCTAACTTCTGTGAAGAACATGGAATTATTCATCAACAAACTGCGCCATACACACCACAACAAAATGGTTTGGCTGAAAGGAAAAACAGAACTCTGGTTGATATGGTAAATTCTATGTTATTAAATGCTAAATTGCCACTTAATTTGTGGGGAGAAGCATTATTATCTGCATGTCATTTGCACAATAGAATCACTTCAAGGAAAACTAAAGTTTCTCCTTATGAATTATGGAATGGTCGAAAACCTAATCTGCGATATCTAAAGGTGTGGGGGTGTATTGCCTTCTATAGGGTGACTGATCCAAAACGGACTAAACTAGGTCCAAGAGCATTGAAAAGCTTGTTTGTAGGATATGCTGAAAACTCTAAAGCATATAGACTACTATATTTATCCTCAAACACGATTGTTGAATCAAGGGATGTTGAGTTTATTGAAAATAGATTCAAGGATGATTCAAACGCAAATAAGTCATTAAATCCCAACATTATTCAAACACCAACGGATGTTATTACGCCTTCTACTAGCAGTAAAAGGAAGATAACAAATGAACAGACAGAAATAAGAAGGACACAGAGAATCAGAAAAGAGAAATCTTTTGGTCCAGATTTTATATCATCTCAAGCTATGGCATTCCTTGTAGAAGGAACTCGAGATGAAGTTACTAACAAAATTCCTGTAGTACTGAATATAGAAGATGATCCGAAAACATACAAAGAAGCTATAACTTCCAGAGATTCTGCTTTTTGGAAGGAGGCAATTAACGATGAAATGGATTCAATTTTATCAAATAATACTTGGGTATTGGTAGACTTGCCTCAAGGGTCAAAACCTATTGGTTGTAAATGGGTGTTTCGAAGAAAACGTAATAATGATGGTAGCGTGCAAACTTTCAAGGCTAGATTAGTAGCCAAAGGATTTCGGCAAAAGGAAGGAATTGATTTCTTTGATACATATGCTCCGGTTGCAAGAATTACATCAATTCGAGTACTAATAGCATTAGCATCAATCTATCAGTTGCATATCCACCAAATGGATGTCAAAACGGCCTTCCTTAATGGTGAACTTAACGAAGAAGTTTACATGGAACAACCAGAAGGTTTTATCCTTCCTGGGAATGAAAGAAAAGTTTGCAAATTGATAAGATCATTATACGGATTAAAACAAGCACCAAAACAGTGGCATGAGAAATTTGACTCGATTATACTTCAAAATGGCTTCACATATAATAGTGCAGACAAATGTATCTATTCCAAGTTTACAAAGGAATATGGAGTAATCATTTGTTTATATGTAGATGACCTATTAATATTCGGAACTAACATGAAAGGAATACAAGACACCAAGAATTATTTAACTTCAAAATTCAAAATGAAAGATTTAAATGAAGTTGATACAATTCTAGGTATAAAGGTTAGTAAAGATAGTGGGGGCTATGCACTAAATCAGTCACACTATATTCAAAAAGTGCTCCAGAAGTTTGGACATCTAAAAATTAAAGATGCCAGTACCCCAATAGACTCGAGTATAAATCTCAATAAAAATGAAGGAAGATGTATTGCTCAACTCGAATACGCAAGCGCTATTGGAAGTATAATATATGCAATGCATTGTACAAGACCTGATATAGCATATGCAATATGCAAACTTGCCCGATATACTAGCAATCCTGGTATAGATCATTGGAAAGCAATTGAAAGATTACTTGGTTACCTAAAAAGAACCAATAATTTAGGGCTTGTTTACAATGGATTTCCAAGTGTATTAGAAGGATATACTGATGCAAGTTGGATAACTAGCGCCGGTGATAATAAATCTACTTCGGGTTGGATTTTCACATTAGGTGGAGGTGCTGTTTCTTGGGCATCAAAGAAACAAACTTGTATTTCACACTCCACAATGGAATCAGAATTTATAGCACTTGCTGCCGCAGGAAAGGAGGCAGAATGGCTACGAAATATGTTACTGGATATCAAGTTATGGCCAAAACCAATGCCAGCCATATCATTACGATGTGATAGTCAAGCTACTATGTCACGAGCATATAGTAACATATACAATGGAAAATCAAGACATATAAGTCTTAGACATGAATATGTTAGACAAATAATAAATGATGGAATTATTACTATTGTCTACATAAGATCCAATGATAATTTGGCAGACCCATTCACAAAAGCCTTGACTAGAGAAATGGTAAGATCCACGTCAGTCGGAATGGGACTTAAACCTTGCATTAATCAATGATAGTGGAAACCCAACCTTAATATTAATTAAATTAACTTTAAGGTTTAATGGGTAATAACAAACTATCATATGATTGGGAAGACACTAAGACAAATAGTGTAAACTGTTACATGTTTAAAGAGGCTGAGTTGAATAACTCTTAATAAAGTTCTAGTTAGTCTGGTAACAGAGACATTGAAAAGAAAAAGGAACTTTACCTTTATGAACTTGGAAGTGGTGCCGCTTCCAAACAAGAGTTTATAGGGTTTGCTCTTGTAAAAAGTTCATTAAGCTGGGATGGAGCACATGGCCATAACGGTGCTCACAGGTAGGGAAATTTATTGGTAAATTGAAATTACGTGTGTAGTATTTCCGACTTTATAATCCAACGGAGACTTGGTTTAAGTTAAGACCACCCAGCTCTTCATTAAAGTCTTGAGATACTCACACTAATACGTGGTTTAATCGAATAGATACCACATATGATGCGTAATTTCTAGTTAAGATAAAACTAAACAACATCAATAAAACAATCTAGTGGGGGATTGTTGAGGTAGATTGTTTTAATGAGGAGAACATTAAGTCCCACATCACCAAGTCTTTTGGACTATCCCAAAATATATAACAAAGCCTTGTATATGATATTGTGAATTAAAATGATATGGGCTTGAGTATTGGCTTGGTTGGGTAACATATGGGCTTGGGCCTATAAAATATTTATAGGTCAAAGATTGGGCACTTGGGGCACGTGGGCGCGTGCGTGACCGTACAGAGGCGAATTGGGCTGAACGCAAACAGTCGCATTTTTTGAATTCGAACAGACGGACGCGTCTGTTTGAATGTGCCTATTCCAGAACGGTCATGCCTCTTTGTCTTTTATAAATACATCTCTTCTCGCCCAGACAGAATATCTTCTTCTCTCCTCTTGCATACTACATTTTCTGTTTTATCTCCAAACAATAAAAATCCCATTAAACTCACAGGCATTGCCACGCCTTTGGGTTTAGGTTTTGTTGTATCCTGGGAAGCAGTCTGTCGTTCGACCTATTGGCAAACTCAGACGAGTGGGGACAGATATTGCTTTAAGGACAGCGAGCCCGCGCCTCAAAACCGACGACCATTGATTCTGCACTGCAGCGAATATAATCAACAATCTTAAAGCAATATCTGCTATGGAGAACAGTGCAGAATCCGCCTTCAAATTGATGAATCAGGACTTCGTCCGCCTTGACAGAATGGATGGAACAAGTTTCACGCGATGGTAGGACAAAATGAAGTTCCTCCTTACTACCCTCAAAGTCTCGTACGTGCTTGATGAAAACCTTCCACCGATTCCTCCTCCAACAGAAAAAGATACAGAAGAACTGAAGAAAAAGAGGATGAAACGCGAGGAAGATGAACTGCTGTGCCGAGGCCACATTCTTAATACATTATCCGATCGGTTGTACGATCTCTACACTCCACTGAAGTCGCCAAAAGAAATATGGGATGCGCTCGAAGCAAAGTACAAAACAGAGAAGATCGGAACAGATAAGTTTTTAACGTTACAGTATTTTGAATTTGAAATGAAAGATGATGTCTCTGTTATGGACCAAATGCATGACTTACAAGTTCTGGTTGGAAAACTTGCGGATTTAAAAGTGCAAATTCCAGAATCAATTCAGGTAGGGGCTATTATTGCTAAACTTCCACCTAGTTGGAATAATTATCGTAAAAAGCTCCTACACATGACTGAAGAACTCACGTTGGAACGGATTGGAAAACACATACGGATTGAAGAGGAAAACAGAATCCGTGATGGTGTTTTTCCAATAGCAAACGTGAACAATGTCAATTCTGGAAAGAAGAGGAAGAATGCTCAAAACCAGAACTTTAAGCCAAATAAGAAGACTAAGACGGATGGCAAATCTAATCCAAAGGATAAGAAAAACAAAGCTTGCTATAACTGCGGCAAACTTGGGCACTTCAAACGAGAGTGCAGGGCACCTCCAAAGCAAAAAGGCCAATCTAAAAATGCAAACATGGTTGAGAACGACGAAGTTCAAGAAATCATTGCTATGGTTTCAGATTTGCAGATTGGCATGATAACTGACTTGCACATGGCAATTGCGGAAACAAAATCTTCGGATTGGTGGTTTGATTCTGGTGCAACAGTTCATGTATGCAACAACAAAGGGCTGTTCAAGACCTACACAGAATTGGCAGAACAACAGGAAGTGCTTATGGGAAATGGAAATGGTGCAAAGGTTCTGGGGAAAGGAAATGTGGAGATTCATTTTACTTCCAACAAGAAGATCACTCTCACTAATGTACTTCATGTTCCTGATATTAAAAAGAATCTGGTTTCTGCATCAATCCTATGCAAGAGTGGTGTCAAATCTGTCTTAGAGGCTGATAGTTTAATTCTGTCCAAGAATGGCATGTTTGTGGGTAAAGGTTATGCATGTAATGGGATGTTCAAACTCAGTATTAATGAAATAAATGAATGTTCTGCTTATACTGTTGACTCTTTATCATTATGGCATGCACGTTTAGGGCATTTAAATTATAGATCTTTGAAATATATGTCAAAACATGGTATTATTTCTGTTACTAATGATAAACATGATAAATGCGAGATATGTATACAAGCAAAGATTACAAAGAAACCATTCCCAACAGTTGAAAGAAACTCAGAACTCTTGGATTTAATTCATTCCGATATATGTGAATTAAATGGAATTTTAACCAGAGGTGGAAAAAGGTATTTCATTACCTTTATTGACGATTTTTCTAAATACACACATGTGTATTTGCTAAGAAATAAAGATGAAGCTTTTGACATGTTCAAACGCTATAAAACAGAAGTTGAAAATCAAAAGAGTAGGAAAATAAAGGTCCTACGTAGTGACAGAGGAGGAGAATACTTCTCCACTGAATTTTCTAACTTCTGTGAAGAACATGGAATTATTCATCAACAAACTGCGCCATACACACCACAACAAAATGGTTTGGCTGAAAGGAAAAACAGAACTCTGGTTGATATGGTAAATTCTATGTTATTAAATGCTAAATTGCCACTTAATTTGTGGGGAGAAGCATTATTATCTGCATGTCATTTGCACAATAGAATCACTTCAAGGAAAACTAAAGTTTCTCCTTATGAATTATGGAATGGTCGAAAACCTAATCTGCGATATCTAAAGGTGTGGGGGTGTATTGCCTTCTATAGGGTGACTGATCCAAAACGGACTAAACTAGGCCCAAGAGCATTGAAAAGCTTGTTTGTAGGATATGCTGAAAACTCTAAAGCATATAGACTACTAGATTTATCCTCAAACACGATTGTTGAATCAAGGGATGTTGAGTTTATTGAAAATAGATTCAAGGATGATTCAAACGCAAATCAGTCATTAAATCCCAACATTATTCAAACACCAACGGATGTTATTACGCCTTCTACTAGCAGTAAAAGGAAGATAACAAATGAACAGACAGAAATAAGAAGGACACAGAGAATCAGAAAAGAGAAATCTTTTGGTCCAGATTTTATATCATCTCAAGCTATGGCATTCCTTGTAGAAGGAACTCGAGATGAAGTTACTAACAAAATTCCTATAGTACTGAATATAGAAGATGATCCGAAAACATACAAAGAAGCTATAACTTCCAGAGATTCTGCTTTTTGGAAGGAGGCAATTAACGATGAAATGGATTCAATTTTATCAAATAATACTTGGGTATTGGTAGACTTGCCTCAAGGGTCAAAACCTATTGGTTGTAAATGGGTGTTTCGAAGAAAACGTAATAATGATGGTAGCGTGCAAACTTTCAAGGCTAGATTAGTAGCCAAAGGATTTCGGCAAAAGGAAGGAATTGATTTCTTTGATACATATGCTCCGGTTGCAAGAATTACATCAATTCGAGTACTAATAGCATTAGCATCAATCTATCAGTTGCATATCCACCAAATGGATGTCAAAACGGCCTTCCTTAATGGTGAACTTAACGAAGAAGTTTACATGGAACAACCAGAAGGTTTTATCCTTCCTGGGAATGAAAGAAAAGTTTGCAAATTGATAAGATCATTATACGGATTAAAACAAGCACCAAAACAGTGGCATGAGAAATTTGACTCGATTATACTTCAAAATGGCTTCACATATAATAGTGCAGACAAATGTATCTATTCCAAGTTTACAAAGGAATATGGAGTAATCATTTGTTTATATGTAGATGACCTATTAATATTCAGAACTAACATGAAAGGAATACAAGACACCAAGAATTATTTAACTTCAAAATTCAAAATGAAAGATTTAAATGAAGTTGATACAATTCTAGGTATAAAGGTTAGTAAAGATAGTGGGGGCTATGCACTAAATCAGTCACACTATATTCAAAAAGTGCTCCAGAAGTTTGGACATCTAAAAATTAAAGATGTCAGTACCCCAATAGACTCGAGTATAAATCTCAATAAAAATGAAGTAAGATGTATTGCTCAACTCGAATACGCAAGCGCTATTGGAAGTATAATGTATGCAATGCATTGCACAAGACCTGATATAGCATATGCAATATGCAAACTTGCCCGATATACTAGCAATCCTGGTATAGATCATTGGAAAGCAATTGAAAGATTACTTGGTTACCTAAAAAGAACCAATAATTTAGGGCTTGTTTACAATGGATTTCCAAGTGTATTAGAAGGATATACTGATGCAAGTTGGATAACTAGCGCCGGTGATAATAAATCTACTTCGGGTTGGATTTTCACATTAGGTGGAGGTGCTGTTTCTTGGGCATCAAAGAAACAAACTTGTATTTCACACTCCACAATGGAATCAGAATTTATAGCACTTGCTGCCGCAGGAAAGGAGGCAGAATGGCTACGAAATATGTTACTGGATATCAAGTTATGGCCAAAACCAATGCCAGCCATATCATTACGATGTGATAGTCAAGCTACTATGTCACGAGCATATAGTAACATATACAATGGAAAATCAAGACATATAAGTCTTAGACATGAATATGTTAGACAAATAATAAATGATGGAATTATTACTATTGTCTACATAAGATCCAATGATAATTTGGCAGACCCATTCACAAAAGCCTTGACTAGAGAAATGGTAAGATCCACGTCAGTCGGAATGGGACTTAAACCTTGCATTAATCAATGATAGTGGAAACCCAACCTTAATATTAATTAAATTAACTTTAAGGTTTAATGGGTAATAACAAACTATCATATGATTGGGAAGACACTAAGACAAATAGTGTAAACTGTTACATGTTTAAAGAGGCTGAGTTGAATAACTCTTAATAAAGTTCTAGTTAGTCTGGTAACAGAGACATTGAAAAGAAAAAGGAACTTTACCTTTATGAACTTGGAAGTGGTGCCGCTTCCAAACAAGAGTTTATAGGGTTTGCTCTTGTAAAAAGTTCATTAAGCTGGGATGGAGCACATGGCCATAACGGTGCTCACAGGTAGGGAAATTTATTGGTAAATTGAAATTACGTGTGTAGTATTTCCGACTTTATAATCCAACGGAGACTTGGTTTAAGTTAAGACCACCCAGCTCTTCATTAAAGTCTTGAGATACTCACACTAATACGTGGTTTAATCGAATAGATACCACATATGATGCGTAATTTCTAGTTAAGATAAAACTAAACAACATCAATAAAACAATCTAGTGGGGGATTGTTGAGGTAGATTGTTTTAATGAGGAGAACATTAAGTCCCACATCACCAAGTCTTTTGGACTATCCCAAAATATATAACAAAGCCTTGTATATGATATTGTGAATTAAAATGATATGGGCTTGAGTATTGGCTTGGTTGGGTAACATATGGGCTTGGGCCTATAAAATATTTATAGGTCAAAGATTGGGCACTTGGGCACTTGGGGCACGTGGGCGCGTGCGTGACCGTACAGAGGCGAATTGGGCTGAACGCAAACAGTCGCATTTTTTGAATTCGAACAGACGGACGCGTCTGTTTGAATGTGCCTATTCCAGAACGGTCATGCCTCTTTGTCTTTTATAAATACATCTCTTCTCGCCCAGACAGAATATCTTCTTCTCTCCTCTTGCATACTACATTTTCTGTTTTATCTCCAAACAATAAAAATCCCATTAAACTCACAGGCATTGCCACGCCTCTGGGTTTAGGTTTTGTTGTATCCTGGGAAGCAGTCTGTCGTTCGACCTATTGGCAAACTCAGACGAGTGGGGACAGATATTGCTTTAAGGACAGCGAGCCCGCGCCTCAAAACCGACGACCATTGATTCTGCACTGCAGCGAATATAATCAACAATCTTAAAGCAATATCTGCTATGGAGAACAGTGCAGAATCCGCCTTCAAATTGATGAATCAGGACTTCGTCCGCCTTGACAGAATGGATGGAACAAGTTTCACGCGATGGTAGGACAAAATGAAGTTCCTCCTTACTACCCTCAAAGTCTCGTACGTGCTTGATGAAAACCTTCCACCGATTCCTCCTCCAACAGACAAAGATACAGAAGAACTGAAGAAAAAGAGGATGAAACGCGAGGAAGATGAACTGCTGTGCCGAGGCCACATTCTTAATACATTATCCGATCGGTTGTACGATCTCTACACTCCACTGAAGTCGCCAAAAGAAATATGGGATGCGCTCGAAGCAAAGTACAAAACAGAGAAGATCGGAACAGATAAGTTTTTAACGTTACAGTATTTTGAATTTGAAATGAAAGATGATGTCTCTGTTATGGACCAAATGCATGACTTACAAGTTCTGGTTGGAAAACTTGCGGATTTAAAAGTGCAAATTCCAGAATCAATTCAGGTAGGGGCTATTATTGCTAAACTTCCACCTAGTTGGAATAATTATCGTAAAAAGCTCCTACACATGACTGAAGAACTCACGTTGGAACGGATTGGAAAACACATACGGATTGAAGAGGAAAACAGAATCCGTGATGGTGTTTTTCCAATAGCAAACGTGAACAATGTCAATTCTGGAAAGAAGAGGAAGAATGCTCAAAACCAGAACTTTAAGCCAAATAAGAAGACTAAGACGGATGGCAAATCTAATCCAAAGGATAAGAAAAACAAAGCTTGCTATAACTGCGGCAAACTTGGGCACTTCAAACGAGAGTGCAGGGCACCTCCAAAGCAAAAAGGCCAATCTAAAAATGCAAACATGGTTGAGAACGACGAAGTTCAAGAAATCATTGCTATGGTTTCAGATTTGCAGATTGGCATGATAACTGACTTGCACATGGCAATTGCGGAAACAAAATCTTCGGATTGGTGGTTTGATTCTGGTGCAACAGTTCATGTATGCAACAACAAAGGGCTGTTCAAGACCTACACAGAATTGGCAGAACAACAGGAAGTGCTTATGGGAAATGGAAATGGTGCAAAGGTTCTGGGGAAAGGAAATGTGGAGATTCATTTTACTTCCAACAAGAAGATCACTCTCACCAATGTACTTCATGTTCCTGATATTAAAAAGAATCTGGTTTCTGCATCAATCCTATGCAAGAGTGGTGTCAAATCTGTCTTAGAGGCTGATAGTTTAATTCTGTCCAAGAATGGCATGTTTGTGGGTAAAGGTTATGCATGTAATGGGATGTTCAAACTCAGTATTAATGAAATAAATGAATGTTCTGCTTATACTGTTGACTCTTTATCATTATGGCATGCACGTTTAGGGCATTTAAATTATAGATCTTTGAAATATATGTCAAAACATGGTATTATTTCTGTTACTAATGATAAACATGATAAATGCGAGATATGTATACAAGCAAAGATTACAAAGAAACCATTCCCAACAGTTGAAAGAAACTCAGAACTCTTGGATTTAATTCATTCCGATATATGTGAATTAAATGGAATTTTAACCAGAGGTGGAAAAAGGTATTTCATTACCTTTATTGACGATTTTTCTAAATACACACATGTGTATTTGCTAAGAAATAAAGATGAAGCTTTTGACATGTTCAAACGCTATAAAACAGAAGTTGAAAATCAAAAGAGTAGGAAAATAAAGGTCCTACGTAGTGACAGAGGAGGAGAATACTTCTCCACTGAATTTTCTAACTTCTGTGAAGAACATGGAATTATTCATCAACAAACTGCGCCATACACACCACAACAAAATGGTTTGGCTGAAAGGAAAAACAGAACTCTGGTTGATATGGTAAATTCTATGTTATTAAATGCTAAATTGCCACTTAATTTGTGGGGAGAAGCATTATTATCTGCATGTCATTTGCACAATAGAATCACTTCAAGGAAAACTAAAGTTTCTCCTTATGAATTATGGAATGGTCGAAAACCTAATCTGCGATATCTAAAGGTGTGGGGGTGTATTGCCTTCTATAGGGTGACTGATCCAAAACGGACTAAACTAGGTCCAAGAGCATTGAAAAGCTTGTTTGTAGGATATGCTGAAAACTCTAAAGCATATAGACTACTAGATTTATCCTCAAACACGATTGTTGAATCAAGGGATGTTGAGTTTATTGAAAATAGATTCAAGGATGATTCAAACGCAAATCAGTCATTAAATCCCAACATTATTCAAACACCAACGGATGTTATTACGCCTTCTACTAGCAGTAAAAGGAAGATAACAAATGAACAGACAGAAATAAGAAGGACACAGAGAATCAGAAAAGAGAAATCTTTTGGTCCAGATTTTATATCATCTCAAGCTATGGCATTCCTTGTAGAAGGAACTCGAGATGAAGTTACTAACAAAATTCCTATAGTACTGAATATAGAAGATGATCCGAAAACATACAAAGAAGCTATAACTTCCAGAGATTCTGCTTTTTGGAAGGAGGCAATTAACGATGAAATGGATTCAATTTTATCAAATAATACTTGGGTATTGGTAGACTTGCCTCAAGGGTCAAAACCTATTGGTTGTAAATGGGTGTTTCGAAGAAAACGTAATAATGATGGTAGCGTGCAAACTTTCAAGGCAAGATTAGTAGCCAAAGGATTTCGGCAAAAGGAAGGAATTGATTTCTTTGATACATATGCTCCGGTTGCAAGAATTACATCAATTCGAGTACTAATAGCATTAGCATCAATCTATCAGTTGCATATCCACCAAATGGATGTCAAAACGGCCTTCCTTAATGGTGAACTTAACGAAGAAGTTTACATGGAACAACCAGAAGGTTTTATCCTTCCTGGGAATGAAAGAAAAGTTTGCAAATTGATAAGATCATTATACGGATTAAAACAAGCACCAAAACAGTGGCATGAGAAATTTGACTCGATTATACTTCAAAATGGCTTCACATATAATAGTGCAGACAAATGTATCTATTCCAAGTTTACAAAGGAATATGGAGTAATCATTTGTTTATATGTAGATGACCTATTAATATTCGGAACTAACATGAAAGGAATACAAGACACCAAGAATTATTTAACTTCAAAATTCAAAATGAAAGATTTAAATGAAGTTGATACAATTCTAGGTATAAAGGTTAGTAAAGATAGTGGGGGCTATGCTCTAAATCAGTCACACTATATTCAAAAAGTGCTCCAGAAGTTTGGACATCTAAAAATTAAAGATGCCAGTACCCCAATAGACTCGAGTATAAATCTCAATAAAAATGAAGGAAGATGTATTGCTCAACTCGAATACGCAAGCGCTATTGGAAGTATAATGTATGCAATGCATTGCACAAGACCTGATATAGCATATGCAATATGCAAACTTGCCCGATATACTAGCAATCCTGGTATAGATCATTGGAAAGCAATTGAAAGATTACTTGGTTACCTAAAAAGAACCAATAATTTAGGGCTTGTTTACAATGGATTTCCAAGTGTATTAGAAGGATATACTGATGCAAGTTGGATAACTAGCGCCGGTGATAATAAATCTACTTCGGGTTGGATTTTCACATTAGGTGGAGGTGCTGTTTCTTGGGCATCAAAGAAACAAACTTGTATTTCACACTCCACAATGGAATCAGAATTTATAGCACTTGCTGCCGCAGGAAAGGAGGCAGAATGGCTACGAAATATGTTACTGGATATCAAGTTATGGCCAAAACCAATGCCAGCCATATCATTACGATGTGATAGTCAAGCTACTATGTCACGAGCATATAGTAACATATACAATGGAAAATCAAGACATATAAGTCTTAGACATGAATATGTTAGACAAATAATAAATGATGGAATTATTACTATTGTCTACATAAGATCCAATGATAATTTGGCAGACCCATTCACAAAAGCCTTGACTAGAGAAATGGTAAGATCCACGTCAGTCGGAATGGGACTTAAACCTTGCATTAATCAATGATAGTGGAAACCCAACCTTAATATTAATTAAATTAACTTTAAGGTTTAATGGGTAATAACAAACTATCATATGATTGGGAAGACACTAAGACAAATAGTGTAAACTGTTACATGTTTAAAGAGGCTGAGTTGAATAACTCTTAATAAAGTTCTAGTTAGTCTGGTAACAGAGACATTGAAAAGAAAAAGGAACTTTACCTTTATGAACTTGGAAGTGGTGCCGCTTCCAAACAAGAGTTTATAGGGTTTGCTCTTGTAAAAAGTTCATTAAGCTGGGATGGAGCACATGGCCATAACGGTGCTCACAGGTAGGGAAATTTATTGGTAAATTGAAATTACGTGTGTAGTATTTCCGACTTTATAATCCAACGGAGACTTGGTTTAAGTTAAGACCACCCAGCTCTTCATTAAAGTCTTGAGATACTCACACTAATACGTGGTTTAATCGAATAGATACCACATATGATGCATAATTTCTAGTTAAGATAAAACTAAACAACATCAATAAAACAATCTAGTGGGGGATTGTTGAGGTAGATTGTTTTAATGAGGAGAACATTAAGTCCCACATCACCAAGTCTTTTGGACTATCCCAAAATATATAACAAAGCCTTGTATATGATATTGTGAATTAAAATGATATGGGCTTGAGTATTGGCTTGGTTGGGTAACATATGGGCTTGGGCCTATAAAATATTTATAGGTCAAAGATTGGGCACTTGGGGCACGTGGGCGCGTGCGTGACCGTACAGAGGCGAATTGGGCTGAACGCAAACAGTCGCATTTTTTGAATTCGAACAGACGGACGCGTCTGTTTGAATGTGCCTATTCCAGAACGGTCATGCCTCTTTGTCTTTTATAAATACATCTCTTCTCGCCCAGACAGAATATCTTCTTCTCTCCTCTTGCATACTACATTTTCTGTTTTATCTCCAAACAATAAAAATCCCATTAAACTCACAGGCATTGCCACGCCTCTGGGTTTAGGTTTTGTTGTATCCTGGGAAGCAGTCTGTCGTTCGACCTATTGGCAAACTCAGACGAGTGGGGACAGATATTGCTTTAAGGACAGCGAGCCCGCGCCTCAAAACCGACGACCATTGATTCTGCACTGCAGCGAATATAATCAACAATCTTAAAGCAATATCTGCTATGGAGAACAGTGCAGAATCCGCCTTCAAATTGATGAATCAGGACTTCGTCCGCCTTGACAGAATGGATGGAACAAATTTCACGCGATGGCAGGACAAAATGAAGTTCCTCATTACTACCCTCAAAGTCTCGTACGTGCTTGATGAAAACCTTCCACCGATTCCTCCTCCAACAGACAAAGATACAGAAGAACTGAAGAAAAAGAGGATGAAACGCGAGGAAGATGAACTGCTGTGCCGAGGCCACATTCTTAATACATTATCCGATCGGTTGTACGATCTCTACACTCCACTGAAGTCGCCAAAAGAAATATGGGATGCGCTCGAAGCAAAGTACAAAACAGAGAAGATCGGAACAGATAAGTTTTTAACGTTACAGTATTTTGAATTTGAAATGAAAGATGATGTCTCTGTTATGGACCAAATGCATGACTTACAAGTTCTGGTTGGAAAACTTGCGGATTTAAAAGTGCAAATTCCAGAATCAATTCAGGTAGGGGCTATTATTGCTAAACTTCCACCTAGTTGGAATAATTATCGTAAAAAGCTCCTACACATGACTGAAGAACTCACGTTGGAACGGATTGGAAAACACATACGGATTGAAGAGGAAAACAGAATCCGTGATGGTGTTTTTCCAATAGCAAACGTGAACAATGTCAATTCTGGAAAGAAGAGGAAGAATGCTCAAAACCAGAACTTTAAGCCAAATAAGAAGACTAAGACGGATGGCAAATCTAATCCAAAGGATAAGAAAAACAAAGCTTGCTATAACTGCGGCAAACTTGGGCACTTCAAACGAGAGTGCAGGGCACCTCCAAAGCAAAAAGGCCAATCTAAAAATGCAAACATGGTTGAGAACGACGAAGTTCAAGAAATCATTGCTATGGTTTCAGATTTGCAGATTGGCATGATAACTGACTTGCACATGGCAATTGCGGAAACAAAATCTTCGGATTGGTGGTTTGATTCTGGTGCAACAGTTCATGTATGCAACAACAAAGGGCTGTTCAAGACCTACACAGAATTGGCAGAACAACAGGAAGTGCTTATGGGAAATGGAAATGGTGCAAAGGTTCTGGGGAAAGGAAATGTGGAGATTCATTTTACTTCCAACAAGAAGATCACTCTCACCAATGTACTTCATGTTCCTGATATTAAAAAGAATCTGGTTTCTGCATCAATCCTATGCAAGAGTGGTGTCAAATCTGTCTTAGAGGCTGATAGTTTAATTCTGTCCAAGAATGGCATGTTTGTGGGTAAAGGTTATGCATGTAATGGGATGTTCAAACTCAGTATTAATGAAATAAATGAATGTTCTGCTTATACTGTTGACTCTTTATCATTATGGCATGCACGTTTAGGGCATTTAAATTATAGATCTTTGAAATATATGTCAAAACATGGTATTATTTCTGTTACTAATGATAAACATGATAAATGCGAGATATGTATACAAGCAAAGATTACAAAGAAACCATTCCCAACAGTTGAAAGAAACTCAGAACTCTTGGATTTAATTCATTCCGATATATGTGAATTAAATGGAATTTTAACCAGAGGTGGAAAAAGGTATTTCATTACCTTTATTGACGATTTTTCTAAATACACACATGTGTATTTGCTAAGAAATAAAGATGAAGCTTTTGACATGTTCAAACGCTATAAAACAGAAGTTGAAAATCAAAAGAGTAAGAAAATAAAGGTCCTACGTAGTGACAGAGGAGGAGAATACTTCTCCACTGAATTTTCTAACTTCTGTGAAGAACATGGAATTATTCATCAACAAACTGCGCCATACACACCACAACAAAATGGTTTGGCTGAAAGGAAAAACAGAACTCTGGTTGATATGGTAAATTCTATGTTATTAAATGCTAAATTGCCACTTAATTTGTGGGGAGAAGCATTATTATCTGCATGTCATTTGCACAATAGAATCACTTCAAGGAAAACTAAAGTTTCTCCTTATGAATTATGGAATGGTCGAAAACCTAATCTGCGATATCTAAAGGTGTGGGGGTGTATTGCCTTCTATAGGGTGACTGATCCAAAACGGACTAAACTAGGTCCAAGAGCATTGAAAAGCTTGTTTGTAGGATATGCTGAAAACTCTAAAGAATATAGACTACTAGATTTATCCTCAAACACGATTGTTGAATCAAGGGATGTTGAGTTTATTGAAAATAGATTCAAGGATGATTCAAACGCAAATCAGTCATTAAATCCCAACATTATTCAAACACCAACGGATGTTATTACGCCTTCTACTAGCAGTAAAAGGAAGATAACAAATGAACAGACAGAAATAAGAAGGACACAGAGAATCAGAAAAGAGAAATCTTTTGGTCCAGATTTTATATCATCTCAAGCTATGGCATTCCTTGTAGAAGGAACTCGAGATGAAGTTACTAACAAAATTCCTATAGTACTGAATATAGAAGATGATCCGAAAACATACAAAGAAGCTATAACTTCCAGAGATTCTGCTTTTTGGAAGGAGGCAATTAACGATGAAATGGATTCAATTTTATCAAATAATACTTGGGTATTGGTAGACTTGCCTCAAGGGTCAAAACCTATTGGTTGTAAATGGGTGTTTCGAAGAAAACGTAATAATGATGGTAGCGTGCAAACTTTCAAGGCTAGATTAGTAGCCAAAGGATTTCGGCAAAAGGAAGGAATTGATTTCTTTGATACATATGCTCCGGTTGCAAGAATTACATCAATTCGAGTACTAATAGCATTAGCATCAATCTATCAGTTGCATATCCACCAAATGGATGTCAAAACGGCCTTCCTTAATGGTGAACTTAACGAAGAAGTTTACATGGAACAACCAGAAGGTTTTATCCTTCCTGGGAATGAAAGAAAAGTTTGCAAATTGATAAGATCATTATACGGATTAAAACAAGCACCAAAACAGTGGCATGAGAAATTTGACTCGATTATACTTCAAAATGGCTTCACATATAATAGTGCAGACAAATGTATCTATTCCAAGTTTACAAAGGAATATGGAGTAATCATTTGTTTATATGTAGATGACCTATTAATATTCGGAACTAACATGAAAGGAATACAAGACACCAAGAATTATTTAACTTCAAAATTCAAAATGAAAGATTTAAATGAAGTTGATACAATTCTAGGTATAAAGGTTAGTAAAGATAGTGGGGGCTATGCACTAAATCAGTCACACTATATTCAAAAAGTGCTCCAGAAGTTTGGACATCTAAAAATTAAAGATGCCAGTACCCCAATAGACTCGAGTATAAATCTCAATAAAAATGAAGGAAGATGTATTGCTCAACTCGAATACGCAAGTGCTATTGGAAGTATAATGTATGCAATGCATTGTACAAGACCTGATATAGCATATGCAATATGCAAACTTGCCCGATATACTAGCAATCCTGGTATAGATCATTGGAAAGCAATTGAAAGATTACTTGGTTACCTAAAAAGAACCAATAATTTAGGGCTTGTTTACAATGGATTTCCAAGTGTATTAGAAGGATATACTGAAGCAAGTTGGATAACTAGCGCCGGTGATAATAAATCTACTTCGGGTTGGATTTTCACATTAGGTGGAGGTGCTGTTTCTTGGGCATCAAAGAAACAAACTTGTATTTCACACTCCACAATGGAATCAGAATTTATAGCACTTGCTGCCGCAGGAAAGGAGGCAGAATGGCTACGAAATATGTTACTGGATATCAAGTTATGGCCAAAACCAATGCCAGCCATATCATTACGATGTGATAGTCAAGCTACTATGTCACGAGCATATAGTAACATATACAATGGAAAATCAAGACATATAAGTCTTAGACATGAATATGTTAGACAAATAATAAATGATGGAATTATTACTATTGTCTACATAAGATCCAATGATAATTTGGCAGACCCATTCACAAAAGCCTTGACTAGAGAAATGGTAAGATCCACGTCAGTCGGAATGGGACTTAAACCTTGCATTAATCAATGATAGTGGAAACCCAACCTTAATATTAATTAAATTAACTTTAAGGTTTAATGGGTAATAACAAACTATCATATGATTGGGAAGACACTAAGACAAATAGTGTAAACTGTTACATGTTTAAAGAGGCTGAGTTGAATAACTCTTAATAAAGTTCTAGTTAGTCTGGTAACAGAGACATTGAAAAGAAAAAGGAACTTTACCTTTATGAACTTGGAAGTGGTGCCGCTTCCAAACAAGAGTTTATAGGGTTTGCTCTTGTAAAAAGTTCATTAAGCTGGGATGGAGCACATGGCCATAACGGTGCTCACAGGTAGGGAAATTTATTGGTAAATTGAAATTACGTGTGTAGTATTTCCGACTTTATAATCCAACGGAGACTTGGTTTAAGTTAAGACCACCCAGCTCTTCATTAAAGTCTTGAGATACTCACACTAATACGTGGTTTAATCGAATAGATACCACATATGATGCGTAATTTCTAGTTAAGATAAAACTAAACAACATCAATAAAACAATCTAGTGGGGGATTGTTGAGGTAGATTGTTTTAATGAGGAGAACATTAAGTCCCACATCACCAAGTCTTTTGGACTATCCCAAAATATATAACAAAGCCTTGTATATGATATTGTGAATTAAAATGATATGGGCTTGAGTATTGGCTTGGTTGGGTAACATATGGGCTTGGGCCTATAAAATATTTATAGGTCAAAGATTGGGCACTTGGGCACTTGGGGCACGTGGGCGCGTGCGTGACCGTACAGAGGCGAATTGGGCTGAACGCAAACAGTCGCATTTTTTGAATTCGAACAGACGGACGCGTCTGTTTGAATGTGCCTATTCCAGAACGGTCATGCCTCTTTGTCTTTTATAAATACATCTCTTCTCGCCCAGACAGAATATCTTCTTCTCTCCTCTTGCATACTACATTTTCTGTTTTATCTCCAAACAATAAAAATCCCATTAAACTCACAGGCATTGCCACGCCTCTGGGTTTAGGTTTTGTTGTATCCTGGGAAGCAGTCTGTCGTTCGACCTATTGGCAAACTCAGACGAGTGGGGACAGATATTGCTTTAAGGACAGCGAGCCCGCGCCTCAAAACCGACGACCATTGATTCTGCACTGCAGCGAATATAATCAACAATCTTAAAGCAATATCTGCTATGGAGAACAGTGCAGAATCCGCCTTCAAATTGATGAATCAGGACTTCGTCCGCCTTGACAGAATGGATGGAACAAATTTCACGCGATGGCAGGACAAAATGAAGTTCCTCCTTACTACCCTCAAAGTCTCGTACGTGCTTGATGAAAACCTTCCACCGATTCCTCCTCCAACAGACAAAGATACAGAAGAACTGAAGAAAAAGAGGATGAAACGCGAGGAAGATGAACTGCTGTGCCGAGGCTACATTCTTAATACATTATCCGATCGGTTGTACGATCTCTACACTCCACTGAAGTCGCCAAAAGAAATATGGGATGCGCTCGAAGCAAAGTACAAAACAGAGAAGATCGGAACAGATAAGTTTTTAACGTTACAGTATTTTGAATTTGAAATGAAAGATGATGTCTCTGTTATGGACCAAATGCATGACTTACAAGTTCTGGTTGGAAAACTTGCGGATTTAAAAGTGCAAATTCCAGAATCAATTCAGGTAGGGGCTATTATTGCTAAACTTCCACCTAGTTGGAATAATTATCGTAAAAAGCTCCTACACATGACTGAAGAACTCACGTTGGAACGGATTGGAAAACACATACGGATTGAAGAGGAAAACAGAATCCGTGATGGTGTTTTTCCAATAGCAAACGTGAACAATGTCAATTCTGGAAAGAAGAGGAAGAATGCTCAAAACCAGAACTTTAAGCCAAATAAGAAGACTAAGACGGATGGCAAATCTAATCCAAAGGATAAGAAAAACAAAGCTTGTTATAACTGCGGCAAACTTGGGCACTTCAAACGAGAGTGCAGGGCACCTCCAAAGCAAAAAGGCCAATCTAAAAATGCAAACATGGTTGAGAACGACGAAGTTCAAGAAATCATTGCTATGGTTTCAGATTTGCAGATTGGCATGATAACTGACTTGCACATGGCAATTGCGGAAACAAAATCTTCGGATTGGTGGTTTGATTCTGGTGCAACAGTTCATGTATGCAACAACAAAGGGCTGTTCAAGACCTACACAGAATTGGCAGAACAACAGGAAGTGCTTATGGGAAATGGAAATGGTGCAAAGGTTCTGGGGAAAGGAAATGTGGAGATTCATTTTACTTCCAACAAGAAGATCACTCTCACCAATGTACTTCATGTTCCTGATATTAAAAAGAATCTGGTTTCTGCATCAATCCTATGCAAGAGTGGTGTCAAATCTGTCTTAGAGGCTGATAGTTTAATTCTGTCCAAGAATGGCATGTTTGTGGGTAAAGGTTATGCATGTAATGGGATGTTCAAACTCAGTATTAATGAAATAAATGAATGTTCTGCTTATACTGTTGACTCTTTATCATTATGGCATGCACGTTTAGGGCATTTAAATTATAGATCTTTGAAATATATGTCAAAACATGGTATTATTTCTGTTACTAATGATAAACATGATAAATGCGAGATATGTATACAAGCAAAGATTACAAAGAAACCATTCCCAACAGTTGAAAGAAACTCAGAACTCTTGGATTTAATTCATTCCGATATATGTGAATTAAATGGAATTTTAACCAGAGGTGGAAAAAGGTATTTCATTACCTTTATTGACGATTTTTCTAAATACACACATGTGTATTTGCTAAGAAATAAAGATGAAGCTTTTGATATGTTCAAACGCTATAAAACAGAAGTTGAAAATCAAAAGAGTAGGAAAATAAAGGTCCTACGTAGTGACAGAGGAGGAGAATACTTCTCCACTGAATTTTCTAACTTCTGTGAAGAACATGGAATTATTCATCAACAAACTGCGCCATACACACCACAACAAAATGGTTTGGCTGAAAGGAAAAACAGAACTCTGGTTGATATGGTAAATTCTATGTTATTAAATGCTAAATTGCCACTTAATTTGTGGGGAGAAGCATTATTATCTGCATGTCATTTGCACAATAGAATCACTTCAAGGAAAACTAAAGTTTCTCCTTATGAATTATGGAATGGTCGAAAACCTAATCTGCGATATCTAAAGGTGTGGGGGTGTATTGCCTTCTATAGGGTGACTGATCCAAAACGGACTAAACTAGGTCCAAGAGCATTGAAAAGCTTGTTTGTAGGATATGCTGAAAACTCTAAAGCATATAGACTACTAGATTTATCCTCAAACACGATTGTTGAATCAAGGGATGTTGAGTTTATTGAAAATAGATTCAAGGATGATTCAAATGCAAATCAGTCATTAAATCCCAACATTATTCAAACACCAACGGATGTTATTACGCCTTCTACTGGCAGTAAAAGGAAGATAACAAATGAACAGACAGAAATAAGAAGGACACAGAGAATCAGAAAAGAGAAATCTTTTGGTCCAGATTTTATATCATCTCAAGCTATGGCATTCCTTGTAGAAGGAACTCGAGATGAAGTTACTAACAAAATTCCTATAGTACTGAATATAGAAGATGATCCGAAAACATACAAAGAAGCTATAACTTCCAGAGATTCTGCTTTTTGGAAGGAGGCAATTAACGATGAAATGGATTCAATTTTATCAAATAATACTTGGGTATTGGTAGACTTGCCTCAAGGGTCAAAACCTATTGGTTGTAAATGGGTGTTTCGAAGAAAACGTAATAATGATGGTAGCGTGCAAACTTTCAAGGCTAGATTAGTAGCCAAAGGATTTCGGCAAAAGGAAGGAATTGATTTCTTTGATACATATGCTCCGGTTGCAAGAATTACATCAATTCGAGTACTAATAGCATTAGCATCAATCTATCAGTTGCATATCCACCAAATGGATGTCAAAACGGCCTTCCTTAATGGTGAACTTAACGAAGAAGTTTACATGGAACAACCAGAAGGTTTTATCCTTCCTGGGAATGAAAGAAAAGTTTGCAAATTGATAAGATCATTATACGGATTAAAACAAGCACCAAAACAGTGGCATGAGAAATTTGACTCGATTATACTTCAAAATGGCTTCACATATAATAGTGCAGACAAATGTATCTATTCCAAGTTTACAAAGGAATATGGAGTAATCATTTGTTTATATGTAGATGACCTATTAATATTCGGAACTAACATGAATGGAATACAAGACACCAAGAATTATTTAACTTCAAAATTCAAAATGAAAGATTTAAATGAAGTTGATACAATTCTAGGTATAAAGGTTAGTAAAGATAGTGGGGGCTATGCACTAAATCAGTCACACTATATTCAAAAAGTGCTCCAGAAGTTTGGACATCTAAAAATTAAAGATGCCAGTACCCCAATAGACTCGAGTATAAATCTCAATAAAAATGAAGGAAGATGTATTGCTCAACTCGAATACGCAAGCGCTATTGGAAGTATAATGTATGCAATGCATTGTACAAGACCTGATATAGCATATGCAATATGCAAACTTGCCCGATATACTAGCAATCCTGGTATAGATCATTGGAAAGCAATTGAAAGATTACTTGGTTACCTAAAAAGAACCAATAATTTAGGGCTTGTTTACAATGGATTTCCAAGTGTATTAGAAGGATATACTGATGCAAGTTGGATAACTAGCGCCGGTGATAATAAATCTACTTCGGGTTGGATTTTCACATTAGGTGGAGGTGCTGTTTCTTGGGCATCAAAGAAACAAACTTGTATTTCACACTCCACAATGGAATCAGAATTTATAGCACTTGCTGCCGCAGGAAAGGAGGCAGAATGGCTACGAAATATGTTACTGGATATCAAGTTATGGCCAAAACCAATGCCAGCCATATCATTACGATGTGATAGTCAAGCTACTATGTCACGAGCATATAGTAACATATACAATGGAAAATCAAGACATATAAGTCTTAGACATGAATATGTTAGACAAATAATAAATGATGGAATTATTACTATTGTCTACATAAGATCCAATGATAATTTGGCAGACCCATTCACAAAAGCCTTGACTAGAGAAATGGTAAGATCCACGTCAGTCGGAATGGGACTTAAACCTTGCATTAATCAATGATAGTGGAAACCCAACCTTAATATTAATTAAATTAACTTTAAGGTTTAATGGGTAATAACAAACTATCATATGATTGGGAAGACACTAAGACAAATAGTGTAAACTGTTACATGTTTAAAGAGGCTGAGTTGAATAACTCTTAATAAAGTTCTAGTTAGTCTGGTAACAGAGACATTGAAAAGAAAAAGGAACTTTACCTTTATGAACTTGGAAGTGGTGCCGCTTCCAAACAAGAGTTTATAGGGTTTGCTCTTGTAAAAAGTTCATTAAGCTGGGATGGAGCACATGGCCATAACGGTGCTCACAGGTAGGGAAATTTATTGGTAAATTGAAATTACGTGTGTAGTATTTCCGACTTTATAATCCAACGGAGACTTGGTTTAAGTTAAGACCACCCAGCTCTTCATTAAAGTCTTGAGATACTCACACTAATACGTGGTTTAATCGAATAGATACCACATATGATGCGTAATTTCTAGTTAAGATAAAACTAAACAACATCAATAAAACAATCTAGTGGGGGATTGTTGAGGTAGATTGTTTTAATGAGGAGAACATTAAGTCCCACATCACCAAGTCTTTTGGACTATCCCAAAATATATAACAAAGCCTTGTATATGATATTGTGAATTAAAATGATATGGGCTTGAGTATTGGCTTGGTTGGGTAACATATGGGCTTGGGCCTATAAAATATTTATAGGTCAAAGATTGGGCACTTGGGCACTTGGGGCACGTGGGCGCGTGCGTGACCGTACAGAGGCGAATTGGGCTGAACGCAAACAGTCGCATTTTTTGAATTCGAACAGACGGACGCGTCTGTTTGAATGTGCCTATTCCAGAACGGTCATGCCTCTTTGTCTTTTATAAATACATCTCTTCTCGCCCAGACAGAATATCTTCTTCTCTCCTCTTGCATACTACATTTTCTGTTTTATCTCCAAACAATAAAAATCCCATTAAACTCACAGGCATTGCCACGCCTCTGGGTTTAGGTTTTGTTGTATCCTGGGAAGCAGTCTGTCGTTCGACCTATTGGCAAACTCAGACGAGTGGGGACAGATATTGCTTTAAGGACAGCGAGCCCGCGCCTCAAAACCGACGACCATTGATTCTGCACTGCAGCGAATATAATCAACAATCTTAAAGCAATATCTGCTATGGAGAACAGTGCAGAATCCGCCTTCAAATTGATGAATCAGGACTTCGTCCGCCTTGACAGAATGGATGGAACAAATTTCACGCGATGGCAGGACAAAATGAAGTTCCTCATTACTACCCTCAAAGTCTCGTACGTGCTTGATGAAAACCTTCCACCGATTCCTCCTCCAACAGACAAAGATACAGAAGAACTGAAGAAAAAGAGGATGAAACGCGAGGAAGATGAACTGCTGTGCCGAGGCCACATTCTTAATACATTATCCGATCGGTTGTACGATCTCTACACTCCACTGAAGTCGCCAAAAGAAATATGGGATGCGCTCGAAGCAAAGTACAAAACAGAGAAGATCGGAACAGATAAGTTTTTAACGTTACAGTATTTTGAATTTGAAATGAAAGATGATGTCTCTGTTATGGACCAAATGCATGACTTACAAGTTCTGGTTGGAAAACTTGCGGATTTAAAAGTGCAAATTCCAGAATCAATTCAGGTAGGGGCTATTATTGCTAAACTTCCACCTAGTTGGAATAATTATCGTAAAAAGCTCCTACACATGACTGAAGAACTCACGTTGGAACGGATTGGAAAACACATACGGATTGAAGAGGAAAACAGAATCCGTGATGGTGTTTTTCCAATAGCAAACGTGAACAATGTCAATTCTGGAAAGAAGAGGAAGAATGCTCAAAACCAGAACTTTAAGCCAAATAAGAAGACTAAGACGGATGGCAAATCTAATCCAAAGGATAAGAAAAACAAAGCTTGCTATAACTGCGGCAAACTTGGGCACTTCAAACGAGAGTGCAGGGCACCTCCAAAGCAAAAAGGCCAATCTAAAAATGCAAACATGGTTGAGAACGACGAAGTTCAAGAAATCATTGCTATGGTTTCAGATTTGCAGATTGGCATGATAACTGACTTGCACATGGCAATTGCGGAAACAAAATCTTCGGATTGGTGGTTTGATTCTGGTGCAACAGTTCATGTATGCAACAACAAAGGGCTGTTCAAGACCTACACAGAATTGGCAGAACAACAGGAAGTGCTTATGGGAAATGGAAATGGTGCAAAGGTTCTGGGGAAAGGAAATGTGGAGATTCATTTTACTTCCAACAAGAAGATCACTCTCACCAATGTACTTCATGTTCCTGATATTAAAAAGAATCTGGTTTCTGCATCAATCCTATGCAAGAGTGGTGTCAAATCTGTCTTAGAGGCTGATAGTTTAATTCTGTCCAAGAATGGCATGTTTGTGGGTAAAGGTTATGCATGTAATGGGATGTTCAAACTCAGTATTAATGAAATAAATGAATGTTCTGCTTATACTGTTGAATCTTTATCATTATGGCATGCACGTTTAGGGCATTTAAATTATAGATCTTTGAAATATATGTCAAAACATGGTATTATTTCTGTTACTAATGATAAACATGATAAATGCGAGATATGTATACAAGCAAAGATTACAAAGAAACCATTCCCAACAGTTGAAAGAAACTCAGAACTCTTGGATTTAATTCATTCCGATATATGTGAATTAAATGGAATTTTAACCAGAGGTGGAAAAAGGTATTTCATTACCTTTATTGACGATTTTTCTAAATACACACATGTGTATTTGCTAAGAAATAAAGATGAAGCTTTTGACATGTTCAAACGCTATAAAACAGAAGTTGAAAATCAAAAGAGTAGGAAAATAAAGGTCCTACGTAGTGACAGAGGAGGAGAATACTTCTCCACTGAATTTTCTAACTTCTGTGAAGAACATGGAATTATTCATCAACAAACTGCGCCATACACACCACAACAAAATGGTTTGGCTGAAAGGAAAAACAGAACTCTGGTTGATATGGTAAATTCTATGTTATTAAATGCTAAATTGCCACTTAATTTGTGGGGAGAAGCATTATTATCTGCATGTCATTTGCACAATAGAATCACTTCAAGGAAAACTAAAGTTTCTCCTTATGAATTATGGAATGGTCGAAAACCTAATCTGCGATATCTAAAGGTGTGGGGGTGTATTGCCTTCTATAGGGTGACTGATCCAAAACGGACTAAACTAGGTCCAAGAGCATTGAAAAGCTTGTTTGTAGGATATGCTGAAAACTCTAAAGCATATAGACTACTAGATTTATCCTCAAACACGATTGTTGAATCAAGGGATGTTGAGTTTATTGAAAATAGATTCAAGGATGATTCAAACGCAAATCAGTCATTAAATCCCAACATTATTCAAACACCAACGGATGTTATTACGCCTTCTACTGGCAGTAAAAGGAAGATAACAAATGAACAGACAGAAATAAGAAGGACACAGAGAATCAGAAAAGAGAAATCTTTTGGTCCAGATTTTATATCATCTCAAGCTATGGCATTCCTTGTAGAAGGAACTCGAGATGAAGTTACTAACAAAATTCCTATAGTACTGAATATAGAAGATGATCCGAAAACATACAAAGAAGCTATAACTTCCAGAGATTCTGCTTTTTGGAAGGAGGCAATTAACGATGAAATGGATTCAATTTTATCAAATAATACTTGGGTATTGGTAGACTTGCCTCAAGGGTCAAAACCTATTGGTTGTAAATGGGTGTTTCGAAGAAAACGTAATAATGATGGTAGCGTGCAAACTTTCAAGGCTAGATTAGTAGCCAAAGGATTTCGGCAAAAGGAAGGAATTGATTTCTTTGATACATATGCTCCGGTTGCAAGAATTACATCAATTCGAGTACTAATAGCATTAGCATCAATCTATCAGTTGCATATCCACCAAATGGATGTCAAAATGGCCTTCCTTAATGGTGAACTTAACGAAGAAGTTTACATGGAACAACCAGAAGGTTTTATCCTTCCTGGGAATGAAAGAAAAGTTTGCAAATTGATAAGATCATTATACGGATTAAAACAAGCACCAAAACAGTGGCATGAGAAATTTGACTCGATTATACTTCAAAATGGCTTCACATATAATAGTGCAGACAAATGTATCTATTCCCAGTTTACAAAGGAATATGGAGTAATCATTTGTTTATATGTAGATGACCTATTAATATTCGGAACTAACATGAAAGGAATACAAGACACCAAGAATTATTTAACTTCAAAATTCAAAATGAAAGATTTAAATGAAGTTGATACAATTCTAGGTATAAAGGTTAGTAAAGATAGTGGGGGCTATGCACTAAATCAGTCACACTATATTCAAAAAGTGCTCCAGAAGTTTGGACATCTAAAAATTAAAGATGCCAGTACCCCAATAGACTCGAGTATAAATCTCAATAAAAATGAAGGAAGATGTATTGCTCAACTCGAATACGCAAGCGCTATTGGAAGTATAATGTATGCAATGCATTGTACAAGACCTGATATAGCATATGCAATATGCAAACTTGCCCGATATACTAGCAATCCTAGTATAGATCATTGGAAAGCAATTGAAAGATTACTTGGTTACCTAAAAAGAACCAATAATTTAGGGCTTGTTTACAATGGATTTCCAAGTGTATTAGAAGGATATACTGATGCAAGTTGGATAACTAGCGCCGGTGATAATAAATCTACTTCGGGTTGGATTTTCACATTAGGTGGAGGTGCTGTTTCTTGGGCATCAAAGAAACAAACTTGTATTTCACACTCCACAATGGAATCAGAATTTATAGCACTTGCTGCCGCAGGAAAGGAGGCAGAATGGCTACGAAATATGTTACTGGATATCAAGTTATGGCCAAAACCAATGCCAGCCATATCATTACGATGTGATAGTCAAGCTACTATGTCACGAGCATATAGTAACATATACAATGGAAAATCAAGACATATAAGTCTTAGACATGAATATGTTAGACAAATAATAAATGATGGAATTATTACTATTGTCTACATAAGATCCAATGATAATTTGGCAGACCCATTCACAAAAGCCTTGACTAGAGAAATGGTAAGATCCACGTCAGTCGGAATGGGACTTAAACCTTGCATTAATCAATGATAGTGGAAACCCAACCTTAATATTAATTAAATTAACTTTAAGGTTTAATGGGTAATAACAAACTATCATATGATTGGGAAGACACTAAGACAAATAGTGTAAACTGTTACATGTTTAAAGAGGCTGAGTTGAATAACTCTTAATAAAGTTCTAGTTAGTCTGGTAACAGAGACATTGAAAAGAAAAAGGAACTTTACCTTTATGAACTTGGAAGTGGTGCCGCTTCCAAACAAGAGTTTATAGGGTTTGCTCTTGTAAAAAGTTCATTAAGCTGGGATGGAGCACATGGCCATAACGGTGCTCACAGGTAGGGAAATTTATTGGTAAATTGAAATTACGTGTGTAGTATTTCCGACTTTATAATCCAACGGAGACTTGGTTTAAGTTAAGACCACCCAGCTCTTCATTAAAGTCTTGAGATACTCACACTAATACGTGGTTTAATCGAATAGATACCACATATGATGCGTAATTTCTAGTTAAGATAAAACTAAACAACATCAATAAAACAATCTAGTGGGGGATTGTTGAGGTAGATTGTTTTAATGAGGAGAACATTAAGTCCCACATCACCAAGTCTTTTGGACTATCCCAAAATATATAACAAAGCCTTGTATATGATATTGTGAATTAAAATGATATGGGCTTGAGTATTGGCTTGGTTGGGTAACATATGGGCTTGGGCCTATAAAATATTTATAGGTCAAAGATTGGGCACTTGGGCACTTGGGGCACGTGGGCGCGTGTGTGACCGTACAGAGGCGAATTGGGCTGAACGCAAACAGTCGCATTTTTTGAATTCGAACAGACGGACGCGTCTGTTTGAATGTGCCTATTCCAGAACGGTCATGCCTCTTTGTCTTTTATAAATACATCTCTTCTCGCCCAGACAGAATATCTTCTTCTCTCCTCTTGCATACTACATTTTCTGTTTTATCTCCAAACAATAAAAATCCCATTAAACTCACAGGCATTGCCACGCCTCTGGGTTTAGGTTTTGTTGTATCCTGGGAAGCAGTCTGTCGTTCGACCTATTGGCAAACTCAGACGAGTGGGGACAGATATTGCTTTAAGGACAGCGAGCCCGCGCCTCAAAACCGACGACCATTGATTCTGCACTGCAGCGAATATAATCAACAATCTTAAAGCAATATCTGCTATGGAGAACAGTGCAGAATCCGCCTTCAAATTGATGAATCAGGACTTCGTCCGCCTTGACAGAATGGATGGAACAAATTTCACGCGATGGCAGGACAAAATGAAGTTCCTCCTTACTACCCTCAAAGTCTCGTACGTGCTTGATGAAAACCTTCCACCGATTCCTCCTCCAACAGACAAAGATACAGAAGAACTGAAGAAAAAGAGGATGAAACGCGAGGAAGATGAACTGCTGTGCCGAGGCTACATTCTTAATACATTATCCGATCGGTTGTACGATCTCTACACTCCACTGAAGTCGCCAAAAGAAATATGGGATGCGCTCGAAGCAAAGTACAAAACAGAGAAGATCGGAACAGATAAGTTTTTAACGTTACAGTATTTTGAATTTGAAATGAAAGATGATGTCTCTGTTATGGACCAAATGCATGACTTACAAGTTCTGGTTGGAAAACTTGCGGATTTAAAAGTGCAAATTCCAGAATCAATTCAGGTAGGGGCTATTATTGCTAAACTTCCACCTAGTTGGAATAATTATCGTAAAAAGCTCCTACACATGACTGAAGAACTCACGTTGGAACGGATTGGAAAACACATACGGATTGAAGAGGAAAACAGAATCCGTGATGGTGTTTTTCCAATAGCAAACGTGAACAATGTCAATTCTGGAAAGAAGAGGAAGAATGCTCAAAACCAGAACTTTAAGCCAAATAAGAAGACTAAGACGGATGGCAAATCTAATCCAAAGGATAAGAAAAACAAAGCTTGCTATAACTGCGGCAAACTTGGGCACTTCAAACGAGAGTGCAGGGCACCTCCAAAGCAAAAAGGCCAATCTAAAAATGCAAACATGGTTGAGAACGACGAAGTTCAAGAAATCATTGCTATGGTTTCAGATTTGCAGATTGGCATGATAACTGACTTGCACATGGCAATTGCGGAAACAAAATCTTCGGATTGGTGGTTTGATTCTGGTGCAACAGTTCATGTATGCAACAACAAAGGGCTGTTCAAGACCTACACAGAATTGGCAGAACAACAGGAAGTGCTTATGGGAAATGGAAATGGTGCAAAGGTTCTGGGGAAAGGAAATGTGGAGATTCATTTTACTTCCAACAAGAAGATCACTCTCACCAATGTACTTCATGTTCCTGATATTAAAAAGAATCTGGTTTCTGCATCAATCCTATGCAAGAGTGGTGTCAAATCTGTCTTAGAGGCTGATAGTTTAATTCTGTCCAAGAATGGCATGTTTGTGGGTAAAGGTTATGCATGTAATGGGATGTTCAAACTCAGTATTAATGAAATAAATGAATGTTCTGCTTATACTGTTGACTCTTTATCATTATGGCATGCACGTTTAGGGCATTTAAATATTAGATCTTTGAAATATATGTCAAAACATGGTATTATTTCTGTTACTAATGATAAACATGATAAATGCGAGATATGTATACAAGCAAAGATTACAAAGAAACCATTCCCAACAGTTGAAAGAAACTCAGAACTCTTGGATTTAATTCATTCCGATATATGTGAATTAAATGGAATTTTAACCAGAGGTGGAAAAAGGTATTTCATTACCTTTATTGACGATTTTTCTAAATACACACATGTGTATTTGCTAAGAAATAAAGATGAAGCTTTTGACATGTTCAAACGCTATAAAACAGAAGTTAAAAATCAAAAGAGTAGGAAAATAAAGGTCCTACGTAGTGACAGAGGAGGAGAATACTTCTCCACTGAATTTTCTAACTTCTGTGAAGAACATGGAATTATTCATCAACAAACTGCGCCATACACACCACAACAAAATGGTTTGGCTGAAAGGAAAAACAGAACTCTGGTTGATATGGTAAATTCTATGTTATTAAATGCTAAATTGCCACTTAATTTGTGGGGAGAAGCATTATTATCTGCATGTCATTTGCACAATAGAATCACTTCAAGGAAAACTAAAGTTTCTCCTTATGAATTATGGAATGGTCGAAAACCTAATCTGCGATATCTAAAGGTGTGGGGGTGTATTGCCTTCTATAGGGTGACTGATCCAAAACGGACTAAACTAGGTCCAAGAGCATTGAAAAGCTTGTTTGTAGGATATGCTGAAAACTCTAAAGCATATAGACTACTAGATTTATCCTCAAACACGATTGTTGAATCAAGGGATGTTGAGTTTATTGAAAATAGATTCAAGGATGATTCAAACGCAAATCAGTCATTAAATCCCAACATTATTCAAACACCAACGGATGTTATTACGCCTTCTACTAGCAGTAAAAAGAAGATAACAAATGAACAGACAGAAATAAGAAGGACACAGAGAATCAGAAAAGAGAAATCTTTTGGTCCAGATTTTATATCATCTCAAGCTATGGCATTCCTTGTAGAAGGAACTCGAGATGAAGTTACTAACAAAATTCCTATAGTACTGAATATAGAAGATGATCCGAAAACATACAAAGAAGCTATAACTTCTAGAGATTCTGCTTTTTGGAAGGAGGCAATTAACGATGAAATGGATTCAATTTTATCAAATAATACTTGGGTATTGGTAGACTTGCCTCAAGGGTCAAAACCTATTGGTTGTAAATGGGTGTTTCGAAGAAAACGTAATAATGATGGTAGCGTGCAAACTTTCAAGGCTAGATTAGTAGCCAAAGGATTTCGGCAAAAGGAAGGAATTGATTTCTTTGATACATATGCTCCGGTTGCAAGAATTACATCAATTCGAGTACTAATAGCATTAGCATCAATCTATCAGTTGCATATCCACCAAATGGATGTCAAAACGGCCTTCCTTAATGGTGAACTTAACGAAGAAGTTTACATGGAACAACCAGAAGGTTTTATCCTTCCTGGGAATGAAAGAAAAGTTTGCAAATTGATAAGATCATTATACGGATTAAAACAAGCACCAAAACAGTGGCATGAGAAATTTGACTCGATTATACTTCAAAATGGCTTCACATATAATAGTGCAGACAAATGTATCTATTCCAAGTTTACAAAGGAATATGGAGTAATCATTTGTTTATATGTAGATGACCTATTAATATTCGGAACTAACATGAAAGGAATACAAGACACCAAGAATTATTTAACTTCAAAATTCAAAATGAAAGATTTAAATGAAGTTGATACAATTCTAGGTATAAAGGTTAGTAAAGATAGTGGGGGCTATGCACTAAATCAGTCACACTATATTCAAAAAGTGCTCCAGAAGTTTGGACATCTAAAAATTAAAGATGCCAGTACCCCAATAGACTCGAGTATAAATCTCAATAAAAATGAAGGAAGATGTATTGCTCAACTCGAATACGCAAGCGCTATTGGAAGTATAATGTATGCAATGCATTGTACAAGACCTGATATAGCATATGCAATATGCAAACTTGCCCGATATACTAGCAATCCTAGTATAGATCATTGGAAAGCAATTGAAAGATTACTTGGTTACCTAAAAAGAACCAATAATTTAGGGCTTGTTTACAATGGATTTCCAAGTGTATTAGAAGGATATACTGATGCAAGTTGGATAACTAGCGCCGGTGATAATAAATCTACTTCGGGTTGGATTTTCACATTAGGTGGAGGTGCTGTTTCTTGGGCATCAAAGAAACAAACTTGTATTTCACACTCCACATTGGAATCAGAATTTATAGCACTTGCTGCCGCAGGAAAGGAGGCAGAATGGCTACGAAATATGTTACTGGATATCAAGTTATGGCCAAAACCAATGCCAGCCATATCATTACGATGTGATAGTCAAGCTACTATGTCACGAGCATATAGTAACATATACAATGGAAAATCAAGACATATAAGTCTTAGACATGAATATGTTAGACAAATAATAAATGATGGAATTATTACTATTGTCTACATAAGATCCAATGATAATTTGGCAGACCCATTCACAAAAGCCTTGACTAGAGAAATGGTAAGATCCACGTCAGTCGGAATGGGACTTAAACCTTGCATTAATCAATGATAGTGGAAACCCAACCTTAATATTAATTAAATTAACTTTAAGGTTTAATGGGTAATAACAAACTATCATATGATTGGGAAGACACTAAGACAAATAGTGTAAACTGTTACATGTTTAAAGAGGCTGAGTTGAATAACTCTTAATAAAGTTCTAGTTAGTCTGGTAACAGAGACATTGAAAAGAAAAAGGAACTTTACCTTTATGAACTTGGAAGTGGTGCCGCTTCCAAACAAGAGTTTATAGGGTTTGCTCTTGTAAAAAGTTCATTAAGCTGGGATGGAGCACATGGCCATAACGGTGCTCACAGGTAGGGAAATTTATTGGTAAATTGAAATTACGTGTGTAGTATTTCCGACTTTATAATCCAACGGAGACTTGGTTTAAGTTAAGACCACCCAGCTCTTCATTAAAGTCTTGAGATACTCACACTAATACGTGGTTTAATCGAATAGATACCACATATGATGCGTAATTTCTAGTTAAGATAAAACTAAACAACATCAATAAAACAATCTAGTGGGGGATTGTTGAGGTAGATTGTTTTAATGAGGAGAACATTAAGTCCCACATCACCAAGTCTTTTGGACTATCCCAAAATATATAACAAAGCCTTGTATATGATATTGTGAATTAAAATGATATGGGCTTGAGTATTGGCTTGGTTGGGTAACATATGGGCTTGGGCCTATAAAATATTTATAGGTCAAAGATTGGGCACTTGGGCACTTGGGGCACGTGGGCGCGTGCGTGACCGTACAGAGGCGAATTGGGCTGAACGCAAACAGTCGCATTTTTTGAATTCGAACAGACGGACGCGTCTGTTTGAATGTGCCTATTCCAGAACGGTCATGCCTCTTTGTCTTTTATAAATACATCTCTTCTCGCCCAGACAGAATATCTTCTTCTCTCCTCTTGCATACTACATTTTCTGTTTTATCTCCAAACAATAAAAATCCCATTAAACTCACAGGCATTGCCACGCCTCTGGGTTTAGGTTTTGTTGTATCCTGGGAAGCAGTCTGTCGTTCGACCTATTGGCAAACTCAGACGAGTGGGGACAGATATTGCTTTAAGGACAGCGAGCCCGCGCCTCAAAACCGACGACCATTGATTCTGCACTGCAGCGAATATAATCAACAATCTTAAAGCAATATCTGCTATGGAGAACAGTGCAGAATCCGCCTTCAAATTGATGAATCAGGACTTCGTCCGCCTTGACAGAATGGATGGAACAAATTTCACGCGATGGCAGGACAAAATGAAGTTCCTCCTTACTACCCTCAAAGTCTCGTACGTGCTTGATGAAAACCTTCCACCGATTCCTCCTCCAACAGACAAAGATACAGAAGAACTGAAGAAAAAGAGGATGAAACGCGAGGAAGATGAACTGCTGTGCCGAGGCCACATTCTTAATACATTATCCGATCGGTTGTACGATCTCTACACTCCACTGAAGTCGCCAAAAGAAATATGGGATGCGCTCGAAGCAAAGTACAAAACAGAGAAGATCGGAACAGATAAGTTTTTAACGTTACAGTATTTTGAATTTGAAATGAAAGATGATGTCTCTGTTATGGACCAAATGCATGACTTACAAGTTCTGGTTGGAAAACTTGCGGATTTAAAAGTGCAAATTCCAGAATCAATTCAGGTAGGGGCTATTATTGCTAAACTTCCACCTAGTTGGAATAATTATCGTAAAAAGCTCCTACACATGACTGAAGAACTCACGTTGGAACGGATTGGAAAACACATACGGATTGAAGAGGAAAACAGAATCCGTGATGGTGTTTTTCCAATAGCAAACGTGAACAATGTCAATTCTGGAAAGAAGAGGAAGAATGCTCAAAACCAGAACTTTAAGCCAAATAAGAAGACTAAGACGGATGGCAAATCTAATCCAAAGGATAAGAAAAACAAAGCTTGCTATAACTGCGGCAAACTTGGGCACTTCAAACGAGAGTGCAGGGCACCTCCAAAGCAAAAAGGCCAATCTAAAAATGCAAACATGGTTGAGAACGACGAAGTTCAAGAAATCATTGCTATGGTTTCAGATTTGCAGATTGGCATGATAACTGACTTGCACATGGCAATTGCGGAAACAAAATCTTCGGATTGGTGGTTTGATTCTGGTGCAACAGTTCATGTATGCAACAACAAAGGGCTGTTCAAGACCTACACAGAATTGGCAGAACAACAGGAAGTGCTTATGGGAAATGGAAATGGTGCAAAGGTTCTGGGGAAAGGAAATGTGGAGATTCATTTTACTTCCAACAAGAAGATCACTCTCACCAATGTACTTCATGTTCCTGATATTAAAAAGAATCTGGTTTCTGCATCAATCCTATGCAAGAGTGGTGTCAAATCTGTCTTAGAGGCTGATAGTTTAATTCTGTCCAAGAATGGCATGTTTGTGGGTAAAGGTTATGCATGTAATGGGATGTTCAAACTCAGTATTAATGAAATAAATGAATGTTCTGCTTATACTGTTGACTCTTTATCATTATGGCATGCACGTTTAGGGCATTTAAATTATAGATCTTTGAAATATATGTCAAAACATGGTATTATTTATGTTACTAATGATAAACATGATAAATGCGAGATATGTATACAAGCAAAGATTACAAAGAAACCATTCCCAACAGTTGAAAGAAACTCAGAACTCTTGGATTTAATTCATTCCGATATATGTGAATTAAATGGAATTTTAACCAGAGGTGGAAAAAGGTATTTCATTACCTTTATTGACGATTTTTCTAAATACACACATGTGTATTTGCTAAGAAATAAAGATGAAGCTTTTGACATGTTCAAACGCTATAAAACAGAAGTTGAAAATCAAAAGAGTAGGAAAATAAAGGTCCTACGTAGTGACAGAGGAGGAGAATACTTCTCCACTGAATTTTCTAACTTCTGTGAAGAACATGGAATTATTCATCAACAAACTGCGCCATACACACCACAACAAAATGGTTTGGCTGAAAGGAAAAACAGAACTCTGGTTGATATGGTAAATTCTATGTTATTAAATGCTAAATTGCCACTTAATTTGTGGGGAGAAGCATTATTATCTGCATGTCATTTGCACAATAGAATCACTTCAAGGAAAACTAAAGTTTCTCCTTATGAATTATGGAATGGTCGAAAACCTAATCTGCGATATCTAAAGGTGTGGGGTTGTATTGCCTTCTATAGGGTGACTGATCCAAAACGGACTAAACTAGGTCCAAGAGCATTGAAAAGCTTGTTTGTAGGATATGCTGAAAACTCTAAAGCATATAGACTACTAGATTTATCCTCAAACACGATTGTTGAATCAAGGGATGTTGAGTTTATTGAAAATAGATTCAAGGATGATTCAAACGCAAATCAGTCATTAAATCCCAACATTATTCAAACACCAACGGATGTTATTACGCCTTCTACTAGCAGTAAAAGGAAGATAACAAATGAACAGACAGAAATAAGAAGGACACAGAGAATCAGAAAAGAGAAATCTTTTGGTCCAAATTTTATATCATCTCAAGCTATGGCATTCCTTGTAGAAGGAACTCGAGATGAAGTTACTAACAAAATTCCTATAGTACTGAATATAGAAGATGATCCGAAAACATACAAAGAAGCTATAACTTCCAGAGATTCTGCTTTTTGGAAGGAGGCAATTAACGATGAAATGGATTCAATTTTATCAAATAATACTTGGGTATTGGTAGACTTGCCTCAAGGGTCAAAACCTATTGGTTGTAAATGGGTGTTTCGAAGAAAACGTAATAATGATGGTAGCGTGCAAACTTTCAAGGCTAGATTAGTAGCCAAAGGATTTCGGCAAAAGGAAGGAATTGATTTCTTTGATACATATGCTCCAGTTGCAAGAATTACATCAATTCGAGTACTAATAGCTTTAGCATCAATCTATCAGTTGCATATCCACCAAATGGATGTCAAAACGGCCTTCCTTAATGGTGAACTTAACGAAGAAGTTTACATGGAACAACCAGAAGGTTTTATCCTTCCTGGGAATGAAAGAAAAGTTTGCAAATTGATAAGATCATTATACGGATTAAAACAAGCACCAAAACAGTGGCATGAGAAATTTGACTCGATTATACTTCAAAATGGCTTCACATATAATAGTGCAGACAAATGTATCTATTCCAAGTTTACAAAGGAATATGGAGTAATCATTTGTTTATATGTAGATGACCTATTAATATTCGGAACTAACATGAAAGGAATACAAGACACCAAGAATTATTTAACTTCAAAATTCAAAATGAAAGATTTAAATGAAGTTGATACAATTCTAGGTATAAAGGTTAGTAAAGATAGTGGGGGCTATGCACTAAATCAGTCACACTATATTCAAAAAGTGCTCCAGAAGTTTGGACATCTAAAAATTAAAGATGCCAGTACCCCAATAGACTCGAGTATAAATCTCAATAAAAATGAAGGAAGATGTATTGCTCAACTCGAATACGCAAGCGCTATTGGAAGTATAATGTATGCAATGCATTGTACAAGACCTGATATAGCATATGCAATATGCAAACTTGCCCGATATACTAGCAATCCTGGTATAGATCATTGGAAAGCAATTGAAAGATTACTTGGTTACCTAAAAAGAACCAATAATTTAGGGCTTGTTTACAATGGATTTCCAAGTGTATTAGAAGGATATACTGATGCAAGTTGGATAACTAGCGCCGGTGATAATAAATCTACTTCGGGTTGGATTTTCACATTAGGTGGAGGTGCTGTTTCTTGGGCATCAAAGAAACAAACTTGTATTTCACACTCCACAATGGAATCAGAATTTATAGCACTTGCTGCCGCAGGAAAGGAGGCAGAATGGCTACGAAATATGTTACTGGATATCAAGTTATGGCCAAAACCAATGCCAGCCATATCATTACGATGTGATAGTCAAGCTACTATGTCACGAGCATATAGTAACATATACAATGGAAAATCAAGACATATAAGTCTTAGACATGAATATGTTAGACAAATAATAAATGATGGAATTATTACTATTGTCTACATAAGATCCAATGATAATTTGGCAGACCCATTCACAAAAGCCTTGACTAGAGAAATGGTAAGATCCACGTCAGTCGGAATGGGACTTAAACCTTGCATTAATCAATGATAGTGGAAACCCAACCTTAATATTAATTAAATTAACTTTAAGGTTTAATGGGTAATAACAAACTATCATATGATTGGGAAGACACTAAGACAAATAGTGTAAACTGTTACATGTTTAAAGAGGCTGAGTTGAATAACTCTTAATAAAGTTCTAGTTAGTCTGGTAACAGAGACATTGAAAAGAAAAAGGAACTTTACCTTTATGAACTTGGAAGTGGTGCCGCTTCCAAACAAGAGTTTATAGGGTTTGCTCTTGTAAAAAGTTCATTAAGCTGGGATGGAGCACATGGCCATAACGGTGCTCACAGGTAGGGAAATTTATTGGTAAATTGAAATTACGTGTGTAGTATTTCCGACTTTATAATCCAACGGAGACTTGGTTTAAGTTAAGACCACCCAGCTCTTCATTAAAGTCTTGAGATACTCACACTAATACGTGGTTTAATCGAATAGATACCACATATGATGCGTAATTTCTAGTTAAGATAAAACTAAACAACATCAATAAAACAATCTAGTGGGGGATTGTTGAGGTAGATTGTTTTAATGAGGAGAACATTAAGTCCCACATCACCAAGTCTTTTGGACTATCCCAAAATATATAACAAAGCCTTGTATATGATATTGTGAATTAAAATGATATGGGCTTGAGTATTGGCTTGGTTGGGTAACATATGGGCTTGGGCCTATAAAATATTTATAGGTCAAAGATTGGGCACTTGGGCACTTGGGGCACGTGGGCGCGTGCGTGACCGTACAGAGGCGAATTGGGCTGAACGCAAACAGTCGCATTTTTTGAATTCGAACAGACGGACGCGTCTGTTTGAATGTGCCTATTCCAGAACGGTCATGCCTCTTTGTCTTTTATAAATACATCTCTTCTCGCCCAGACAGAATATCTTCTTCTCTCCTCTTGCATACTACATTTTCTGTTTTATCTCCAAACAATAAAAATCCCATTAAACTCACTGGCATTGCCACGCCTCTGGGTTTAGGTTTTGTTGTATCCTGGGAAGCAGTCTGTCGTTCGACCTATTGGCAAACTCAGACGAGTGGGGACAGATATTGCTTTAAGGACAGCGAGCCCGCGCCTCAAAACCGACGACCATTGATTCTGCACTGCAGCGAATATAATCAACAATCTTAAAGCAATATCTGCTATGGAGAACAGTGCAGAATCCGCCTTCAAATTGATGAATCAGGACTTCGTCCGCCTTGACAGAATGGATGGAACAAATTTCACGCGATGGCAGGACAAAATGAAGTTCCTCCTTACTACCCTCAAAGTCTCGTACGTGCTTGATGAAAACCTTCCACCGATTCCTCCTCCAACAGACAAAGATACAGAAGAACTGAAGAAAAAGAGGATGAAACGCGAGGAAGATGAACTGCTGTGCCGAGGCCACATTCTTAATACATTATCCGATCGGTTGTACGATCTCTACACTCCACTGAAGTCGCCAAAAGAAATATGGGATGCGCTCGAAGCAAAGTACAAAACAGAGAAGATCGGAACAGATAAGTTTTTAACGTTACAGTATTTTGAATTTGAAATGAAAGATGATGTCTCTGTTATGGACCAAATGCATGACTTACAAGTTCTGGTTGGAAAACTTGCGGATTTAAAAGTGCAAATTCCAGAATCAATTCAGGTAGGGGCTATTATTGCTAAACTTCCACCTAGTTGGAATAATTATCGTAAAAAGCTCCTACACATGACTGAAGAACTCACGTTGGAACGGATTGGAAAACACATACGGATTGAAGAGGAAAACAGAATCCGTGATGGTGTTTTTCCAATAGCAAACGTGAACAATGTCAATTCTGGAAAGAAGAGGAAGAATGCTCAAAACCAGAACTTTAAGCCAAATAAGAAGACTAAGACGGATGGAAAATCTAATCCAAAGGATAAGAAAAACAAAGCTTGCTATAACTGCGGCAAACTTGGGCACTTCAAACGAGAGTGCAGGGCACCTCCAAAGCAAAAAGGCCAATCTAAAAATGCAAACATGGTTGAGAACGACGAAGTTCAAGAAATCATTGCTATGGTTTCAGATTTGCAGATTGGCATGATAACTGACTTGCACATGGCAATTGCGGAAACAAAATCTTCGGATTGGTGGTTTGATTCTGGTGCAACAGTTCATGTATGCAACAACAAAGGGCTGTTCAAGACCTACACAGAATTGGCAGAACAACAGGAAGTGCTTATGGGAAATGGAAATGGTGCAAAGGTTCTGGGGAAAGGAAATGTGGAGATTCATTTTACTTCCAACAAGAAGATCACTCTCACCAATGTACTTCATGTTCCTGATATTAAAAAGAATCTGGTTTCTGCATCAATCCTATGCAAGAGTGGTGTCAAATCTGTCTTAGAGGCTGATAGTTTAATTCTGTCCAAGAATGGCATGTTTGTGGGTAAAGGTTATGCATGTAATGGGATGTTCAAACTCAGTATTAATGAAATAAATGAATGTTCTGCTTATACTGTTGACTCTTTATCATTATGGCATGCACGTTTAGGGCATTTAAATTATAGATCTTTGAAATATATGTCAAAACATGGTATTATTTCTGTTACTAATGATAAACATGATAAATGCGAGATATGTATACAAGCAAAGATTACAAAGAAACCATTCCCAACAGTTGAAAGAAACTCAGAACTCTTGGATTTAATTCATTCCGATATATGTGAATTAAATGGAATTTTAACCAGAGGTGGAAAAAGGTATTTCATTACCTTTATTGACGATTTTTCTAAATACACACATGTGTATTTGCTAAGAAATAAAGATGAAGCTTTTGACATGTTCAAACGCTATAAAACAGAAGTTGAAAATCAAAAGAGTAGGAAAATAAAGGTCCTACGTAGTGACAGAGGAGGAGAATACTTCTCCACTGAATTTTCTAACTTCTGTGAAGAACATGGAATTATTCATCAACAAACTGCGCCATACACACCACAACAAAATGGTTTGGCTGAAAGGAAAAACAGAACTCTGGTTGATATGGTAAATTCTATGTTATTAAATGCTAAATTGCCACTTAATTTGTGGGGAGAAGCATTATTATCTGCATGTCATTTGCACAATAGAATCACTTCAAGGAAAACTAAAGTTTCTCCTTATGAATTATGGAATGGTCGAAAACCTAATCTGCGATATCTAAAGGTGTGGGGGTGTATTGCCTTCTATAGGGTGACTGATCCAAAACGGACTAAACTAGGTCCAAGAGCATTGAAAAGCTTGTTTGTAGGATATGCTGAAAACTCTAAAGCATATAGACTACTAGATTTATCCTCAAACACGATTGTTGAATCAAGGGATGTTGAGTTTATTGAAAATAGATTCAAGGATGATTCAAACGCAAATCAGTCATTAAATCCCAACATTATTCAAACACCAACGGATGTTATTACGCCTTCTACTAGCAGTAAAAGGAAGATAACAAATGAACAGACAGAAATAAGAAGGACACAGAGAATCAGAAAAGAGAAATCTTTTGGTCCAGATTTTATATCATCTCAAGCTATGGCATTCCTTGTAGAAGGAACTCGAGATGAAGTTACTAACAAAATTCCTATAGTACTGAATATAGAAGATGATCCGAAAACATACAAAGAAGCTATAACTTCCAGAGATTCTGCTTTTTGGAAGGAGGCAATTAACGATGAAATGGATTCAATTTTATCAAATAATACTTGGGTATTGGTAGACTTGCCTCAAGGGTCAAAACCTATTGGTTGTAAATGGGTGTTTCGAAGAAAACGTAATAATGATGGTAGCGTGCAAACTTTCAAGGCTAGATTAGTAGCCAAAGGATTTCGGCAAAAGGAAGGAATTGATTTCTTTGATACATATGCTCCGGTTGCAAGAATTACATCAATTCGAGTACTAATAGCATTAGCATCAATCTATCAGTTGCATATCCACCAAATGGATGTCAAAACGGCCTTCCTTAATGGTGAACTTAACGAAGAAGTTTACATGGAACAACCAGAAGGTTTTATCCTTCCTGGGAATGAAAGAAAAGTTTGCAAATTGATAAGATCATTATACGGATTAAAACAAGCACCAAAACAGTGGCATGAGAAATTTGACTCGATTATACTTCAAAATGGCTTCACATATAATAGTGCAGACAAATGTATCTATTCCAAGTTTACAAAGGAATATGGAGTAATCATTTGTTTATATGTAGATGACCTATTAATATTCGGAACTAACATGAAAGGAATACAAGACACCAAGAATTATTTAACTTCAAAATTCAAAATGAAAGATTTAAATGAAGTTGATACAATTCTAGGTATAAAGGTTAGTAAAGATAGTGGGGGCTATGCACTAAATCAGTCACACTATATTCAAAAAGTGCTCCAGAAGTTTGGACATCTAAAAATTAAAGATGCCAGTACCCCAATAGACTCGAGTATAAATCTCAATAAAAATGAAGGAAGATGTATTGCTCAACTCGAATACGCAAGCGCTATTGGAAGTATAATGTATGCAATGCATTGTACAAGACCTGATATAGCATATGCAATATGCAAACTTGCCCGATATACTAGCAATCCTGGTATAGATCATTGGAAAGCAATTGAAAGATTACTTGGTTACCTAAAAAGAACCAATAATTTAGGGCTTGTTTACAATGGATTTCCAAGTGTATTAGAAGGATATACTGATGCAAGTTGGATAACTAGCGCCGGTGATAATAAATCTACTTCGGGTTGGATTTTCACATTAGGTGGAGGTGCTGTTTCTTGGGCATCAAAGAAACAAACTTGTATTTCACACTCCATAATGGAATCAGAATTTATAGCACTTGCTGCCGCAGGAAAGGAGGCAGAATGGCTACGAAATATGTTACTGGATATCAAGTTATGGCCAAAACCAATGCCAGCCATATCATTACGATGTGATAGTCAAGCTACTATGTCACGAGCATATAGTAACATATACAATGGAAAATCAAGACATATAAGTCTTAGACATGAATATGTTAGACAAATAATAAATGATGGAATTATTACTATTGTCTACATAAGATCCAATGATAATTTGGCAGACCCATTCACAAAAGCCTTGACTAGAGAAATGGTAAGATCCACGTCAGTCGGAATGGGACTTAAACCTTGCATTAATCAATGATAGTGGAAACCCAACCTTAATATTAATTAAATTAACTTTAAGGTTTAATGGGTAATAACAAACTATCATATGATTGGGAAGACACTAAGACAAATAGTGTAAACTGTTACATGTTTAAAGAGGCTGAGTTGAATAACTCTTAATAAAGTTCTAGTTAGTCTGGTAACAGAGACATTGAAAAGAAAAAGGAACTTTACCTTTATGAACTTGGAAGTGGTGCCGCTTCCAAACAAGAGTTTATAGGGTTTGCTCTTGTAAAAAGTTCATTAAGCTGGGATGGAGCACATGGCCATAACGGTGCTCACAGGTAGGGAAATTTATTGGTAAATTGAAATTACGTGTGTAGTATTTCCGACTTTATAATCCAACGGAGACTTGGTTTAAGTTAAGACCACCCAGCTCTTCATTAAAGTCTTGAGATACTCACACTAATACGTGGTTTAATCGAATAGATACCACATATGATGCGTAATTTCTAGTTAAGATAAAACTAAACAACATCAATAAAACAATCTAGTGGGGGATTGTTGAGGTAGATTGTTTTAATGAGGAGAACATTAAGTCCCACATCACCAAGTCTTTTGGACTATCCCAAAATATATAACAAAGCCTTGTATATGATATTGTGAATTAAAATGATATGGGCTTGAGTATTGGCTTGGTTGGGTAACATATGGGCTTGGGCCTATAAAATATTTATAGGTCAAAGATTGGGCACTTGGGCACTTGGGGCACGTGGGCGCGTGCGTGACCGTACAGAGGCGAATTGGGCTGAACGCAAACAGTCGCATTTTTTGAATTCGAACAGACGGACGCGTCTGTTTGAATGTGCCTATTCCAGAACGGTCATGCCTCTTTGTCTTTTATAAATACATCTCTTCTCGCCCAGACAGAATATCTTCTTCTCTCCTCTTGCATACTACATTTTCTGTTTTATCTCCAAACAATAAAAATCCCATTAAACTCACAGGCATTGCCACGCCTCTGGGTTTAGGTTTTGTTGTATCCTGGGAAGCAGTCTGTCATTCGACCTATTGGCAAACTCAGACGAGTGGGGACAGATATTGCTTTAAGGACAGCGAGCCCGCGCCTCAAAACCGACGACCATTGATTCTGCACTGCAGCGAATATAATCAACAATCTTAAAGCAATATCTGCTATGGAGAACAGTGCAGAATCCGCCTTCAAATTGATGAATCAGGACTTCGTCCGCCTTGACAGAATGGATGGAACAAATTTCACGCGATGGCAGGACAAAATGAAGTTCCTCCTTACTACCCTCAAAGTCTCGTACGTGCTTGATGAAAACCTTCCACCGATTCCTCCTCCAACAGACAAAGATACAGAAGAACTGAAGAAAAAGAGGATGAAACGCGAGGAAGATGAACTGCTGTGCCGAGGCCACATTCTTAATACATTATCCGATCGGTTGTACGATCTCTACACTCCACTGAAGTCGCCAAAAGAAATATGGGATGCGCTCGAAGCAAAGTACAAAACAGAGAAGATCGGAACAGATAAGTTTTTAACGTTACAGTATTTTGAATTTGAAATGAAAGATGATGTCTCTGTTATGGACCAAATGCATGACTTACAAGTTCTGGTTGGAAAACTTGCGGATTTAAAAGTGCAAATTCCAGAATCAATTCAGGTAGGGGCTATTATTGCTAAACTTCCACCTAGTTGGAATAATTATCGTAAAAAGCTCCTACACATGACTGAAGAACTCACGTTGGAACGGATTGGAAAACACATACGGATTGAAGAGGAAAACAGAATCCGTGATGGTGTTTTTCCAATAGCAAACGTGAACAATGTCAATTCTGGAAAGAAGAGGAAGAATGCTCAAAACCAGAACTTTAAGCCAAATAAGAAGACTAAGACGGATGGCAAATCTAATCCAAAGGATAAGAAAAACAAAGCTTGCTATAACTGCGGCAAACTTGGGCACTTCAAACGAGAGTGCAGGGCACCTCCAAAGCAAAAAGGCCAATCTAAAAATGCAAACATGGTTGAGAACGACGAAGTTCAAGAAATCATTGCTATGGTTTCAGATTTGCAGATTGGCATGATAACTGACTTGCACATGGCAATTGCGGAAACAAAATCTTCGGATTGGTGGTTTGATTCTGGTGCAACAGTTCATGTATGCAACAACAAAGGGCTGTTCAAGACCTACACAGAATTGGCAGAACAACAGGAAGTGCTTATGGGAAATGGAAATGGTGCAAAGGTTCTGGGGAAAGGAAATGTGGAGATTCATTTTACTTCCAACAAGAAGATCACTCTCACCAATGTACTTCATGTTCCTGATATTAAAAAGAATCTGGTTTCTGCATCAATCCTATGCAAGAGTGGTGTCAAATCTGTCTTAGAGGCTGATAGTTTAATTCTGTCCAAGAATGGCATGTTTGTGGGTAAAGGTTATGCATGTAATGGGATGTTCAAACTCAGTATTAATGAAATAAATGAATGTTCTGCTTATACTGTTGACTCTTTATCATTATGGCATGCACGTTTAGGGCATTTAAATTATAGATCTTTGAAATATATGTCAAAACATGGTATTATTTCTGTTACTAATGATAAACATGATAAATGCGAGATATGTATACAAGCAAAGATTACAAAGAAACCATTCCCAACAGTTGAAAGAAACTCAGAACTCTTGGATTTAATTCATTCCGATATATGTGAATTAAATGGAATTTTAACCAGAGGTGGAAAAAGGTATTTCATTACCTTTATTGACGATTTTTCTAAATACACACATGTGTATTTGCTAAGAAATAAAGATGAAGCTTTTGACATGTTCAAACGCTATAAAACAGAAGTTGAAAATCAAAAGAGTAGGAAAATAAAGGTCCTACGTAGTGACAGAGGAGGAGAATACTTCTCCACTGAATTTTCTAACTTCTGTGAAGAACATGGAATTATTCATCAACAAACTGCGCCATACACACCACAACAAAATGGTTTGGCTGAAAGGAAAAACAGAACTCTGGTTGATATGGTAAATTCTATGTTATTAAATGCTAAATTGCCACTTAATTTGTGGGGAGAAGCATTATTATCTGCATGTCATTTGCACAATAGAATCACTTCAAGGAAAACTAAAGTTTCTCCTTATGAATTATGGAATGGTCGAAAACCTAATCTGCGATATCTAAAGGTGTGGGGGTGTATTGCCTTCTATAGGGTGACTGATCCAAAACGGACTAAACTAGGTCCAAGAGCATTGAAAAGCTTGTTTGTAGGATATGCTGAAAACTCTAAAGCATATAGACTACTAGATTTATCCTCAAACACGATTGTTGAATCAAGGGATGTTGAGTTTATTGAAAATAGATTCAAGGATGATTCAAACGCAAATCAGTCATTAAATCCCAACATTATTCAAACACCAACGGATGTTATTACGCCTTCTACTAGCAGTAAAAGGAAGATAACAAATGAACAGACAGAAATAAGAAGGACACAGAGAATCAGAAAAGAGAAATCTTTTGGTCCAGATTTTATATCATCTCAAGCTATGGCATTCCTTGTAGAAGGAACTCGAGATGAAGTTACTAACAAAATTCCTATAGTACTGAATATAGAAGATGATCCGAAAACATACAAAGAAGCTATAACTTCCAGAGATTCTGCTTTTTGGAAGGAGGCAATTAACGATGAAATGGATTCAATTTTATCAAATAATACTTGGGTATTGGTAGACTTGCCTCAAGGGTCAAAACCTATTGGTTGTAAATGGGTGTTTCGAAGAAAACGTAATAATGATGGTAGCGTGCAAACTTTCAAGGCTAGATTAGTAGCCAAAGGATTTCGGCAAAAGGAAGGAATTGATTTCTTTGATACATATGCTCCGGTTGCAAGAATTACATCAATTCGAGTACTAATAGCATTAGCATCAATCTATCAGTTGCATATCCACCAAATGGATGTCAAAACGGCCTTCCTTAATGGTGAACTTAACGAAGAAGTTTACATGGAACAACCAGAAGGTTTTATCCTTCCTGGGAATGAAAGAAAAGTTTGCAAATTGATAAGATCATTATACGGATTAAAACAAGCACCAAAACAGTGGCATGAGAAATTTGACTCGATTATACTTCAAAATGGCTTCACATATAATAGTGCAGACAAATGTATCTATTCCAAGTTTACAAAGGAATATGGAGTAATCATTTGTTTATATGTAGATGACCTATTAATATTCGGAACTAACATGAAAGGAATACAAGACACCAAGAATTATTTAACTTCAAAATTCAAAATGAAAGATTTAAATGAAGTTGATACAATTCTAGGTATAAAGGTTAGTAAAGATAGTGGGGGCTATGCACTAAATCAGTCACACTATATTCAAAAAGTGCTCCAGAAGTTTGGACATCTAAAAATTAAAGATGCCAGTACCCCAATAGACTCGAGTATAAATCTCAATAAAAATGAAGGAAGATGTATTGCTCAACTCGAATACGCAAGCGCTATTGGAAGTATAATGTATGCAATGCATTGTACAAGACCTGATATAGCATATGCAATATGCAAACTTGCCCGATATACTAGCAATCCTGGTATAGATCATTGGAAAGCAATTGAAAGATTACTTGGTTACCTAAAAAGAACCAATAATTTAGGGCTTGTTTACAATGGATTTCCAAGTGTATTAGAAGGATATACTGATGCAAGTTGGATAACTAGCGCCGGTGATAATAAATCTACTTCGGGTTGGATTTTCACATTAGGTGGAGGTGCTGTTTCTTGGGCATCAAAGAAACAAACTTGTATTTCACACTCCACAATGGAATCAGAATTTATAGCACTTGCTGCCGCAGGAAAGGAGGCAGAATGGCTACGAAATATGTTACTGGATATCAAGTTATGGCCAAAACCAATGCCAGCCATATCATTACGATGTGATAGTCAAGCTACTATGTCACGAGCATATAGTAACATATACAATGGAAAATCAAGACATATAAGTCTTAGACATGAATATGTTAGACAAATAATAAATGATGGAATTATTACTATTGTCTACATAAGATCCAATGATAATTTGGCAGACCCATTCACAAAAGCCTTGACTAGAGAAATGGTAAGATCCACGTCAGTCGGAATGGGACTTAAACCTTGCATTAATCAATGATAGTGGAAACCCAACCTTAATATTAATTAAATTAACTTTAAGGTTTAATGGGTAATAACAAACTATCATATGATTGGGAAGACACTAAGACAAATAGTGTAAACTGTTACATGTTTAAAGAGGCTGAGTTGAATAACTCTTAATAAAGTTCTAGTTAGTCTGGTAACAGAGACATTGAAAAGAAAAAGGAACTTTACCTTTATGAACTTGGAAGTGGTGCCGCTTCCAAACAAGAGTTTATAGGGTTTGCTCTTGTAAAAAGTTCATTAAGCTGGGATGGAGCACATGGCCATAACGGTGCTCACAGGTAGGGAAATTTATTGGTAAATTGAAATTACGTGTGTAGTATTTCCGACTTTATAATCCAACGGAGACTTGGTTTAAGTTAAGACCACCCAGCTCTTCATTAAAGTCTTGAGATACTCACACTAATACGTGGTTTAATCGAATAGATACCACATATGATGCGTAATTTCTAGTTAAGATAAAACTAAACAACATCAATAAAACAATCTAGTGGGGGATTGTTGAGGTAGATTGTTTTAATGAGGAGAACATTAAGTCCCACATCACCAAGTCTTTTGGACTATCCCAAAATATATAACAAAGCCTTGTATATGATATTGTGAATTAAAATGATATGGGCTTGAGTATTGGCTTGGTTGGGTAACATATGGGCTTGGGCCTATAAAATATTTATAGGTCAAAGATTGGGCACTTGGGGCACGTGGGCGCGTGCGTGACCGTACAGAGGCGAATTGGGCTGAACGCAAACAGTCGCATTTTTTGAATTCGAACAGACGGACGCGTCTGTTTGAATGTGCCTATTCCAGAACGGTCATGCCTCTTTGTCTTTTATAAATACATCTCTTCTCGCCCAGACAGAATATCTTCTTCTCTCCTCTTGCATACTACATTTTCTGTTTTATCTCCAAACAATAAAAATCCCATTAAACTCACAGGCATTGCCACGCCTCTGGGTTTAGGTTTTGTTGTATCCTGGGAAGCAGTCTGTCGTTCGACCTATTGGCAAACTCAGACGAGTGGGGACAGATATTGCTTTAAGGACAGCGAGCCCGCGCCTCAAAACCGACGACCATTGATTCTGCACTGCAGCGAATATAATCAACAATCTTAAAGCAATATCTGCTATGGAGAACAGTGCAGAATCCGCCTTCAAATTGATGAATCAGGACTTCGTCCGCCTTGACAGAATGGATGGAACAAATTTCACGCGATGGCAGGACAAAATGAAGTTCCTCCTTACTACCCTCAAAGTCTCGTACGTGCTTGATGAAAACCTTCCACCGATTCCTCCTCCAACAGACAAAGATACAGAAGAACTGAAGAAAAAGAGGATGAAACGCGAGGAAGATGAACTGCTGTGCCGAGGCCACATTCTTAATACATTATCCGATCGGTTGTACGATCTCTACACTCCACTGAAGTCGCCAAAAGAAATATGGGATGCGCTCGAAGCAAAGTACAAAACAGAGAAGATCGGAACAGATAAGTTTTTAACGTTACAGTATTTTGAATTTGAAATGAAAGATGATGTCTCTGTTATGGACCAAATGCATGACTTACAAGTTCTGGTTGGAAAACTTGCGGATTTAAAAGTGCAAATTCCAGAATCAATTCAGGTAGGGGCTATTATTGCTAAACTTCCACCTAGTTGGAATAATTATCGTAAAAAGCTCCTACACATGACTGAAGAACTCACGTTGGAACGGATTGGAAAACACATACGGATTGAAGAGGAAAACAGAATCCGTGATGGTGTTTTTCCAATAGCAAACGTGAACAATGTCAATTCTGGAAAGAAGAGGAAGAATGCTCAAAACCAGAACTTTAAGCCAAATAAGAAGACTAAGACGGATGGCAAATCTAATCCAAAGGATAAGAAAAACAAAGCTTGCTATAACTGCGGCAAACTTGGGCACTTCAAACGAGAGTGCAGGGCACCTCCAAAGCAAAAAGGCCAATCTAAAAATGCAAACATGGTTGAGAACGACGAAGTTCAAGAAATCATTGCTATGGTTTCAGATTTGCAGATTGGCATGATAACTGACTTGCACATGGCAATTGCGGAAACAAAATCTTCGGATTGGTGGTTTGATTCTGGTGCAACAGTTCATGTATGCAACAACAAAGGGCTGTTCAAGACCTACACAGAATTGGCAGAACAACAGGAAGTGCTTATGGGAAATGGAAATGGTGCAAAGGTTCTGGGGAAAGGAAATGTGGAGATTCATTTTACTTCCAACAAGAAGATCACTCTCACCAATGTACTTCATGTTCCTGATATTAAAAAGAATCTGGTTTCTGCATCAATCCTATGCAAGAGTGGTGTCAAATCTGTCTTAGAGGCTGATAGTTTAATTCTGTCCAAGAATGGCATGTTTGTGGGTAAAGGTTATGCATGTAATGGGATGTTCAAACTCAGTATTAATGAAATAAATGAATGTTCTGCTTATACTGTTGACTCTTTATCATTATGGCATGCACGTTTAGGGCATTTAAATTATAGATCTTTGAAATATATGTCAAAACATGGTATTATTTCTGTTACTAATGATAAACATGATAAATGCGAGATATGTATACAAGCAAAGATTACAAAGAAACCATTCCCAACAGTTGAAAGAAACTCAGAACTCTTGGATTTAATTCATTCCGATATATGTGAATTAAATGGAATTTTAACCAGAGGTGGAAAAAGGTATTTCATTACCTTTATTGACGATTTTTCTAAATACACACATGTGTATTTGCTAAGAAATAAAGATGAAGCTTTTGACATGTTCAAACGCTATAAAACAGAAGTTGAAAATCAAAAGAGTAGGAAAATAAAGGTCCTACGTAGTGACAGAGGAGGAGAATACTTCTCCACTGAATTTTCTAACTTCTGTGAAGAACATGGAATTATTCATCAACAAACTGCGCCATACACACCACAACAAAATGGTTTGGCTGAAAGGAAAAACAGAACTCTGGTTGATATGGTAAATTCTATGTTATTAAATGCTAAATTGCCACTTAATTTGTGGGGAGAAGCATTATTATCTGCATGTCATTTGCACAATAGAATCACTTCAAGGAAAACTAAAGTTTCTCCTTATGAATTATGGAATGGTCGAAAACCTAATCTGCGATATCTAAAGGTGTGGGGGTGTATTGCCTTCTATAGGGTGACTGATCCAAAACGGACTAAACTAGGTCCAAGAGCATTGAAAAGCTTGTTTGTAGGATATGCTGAAAACTCTAAAGCATATAGACTACTAGATTTATCCTCAAACACGATTGTTGAATCAAGGGATGTTGAGTTTATTGAAAATAGATTCAAGGATGATTCAAACGCAAATCAGTCATTAAATCCCAACATTATTCAAACACCAACGGATGTTATTACGCCTTCTACTAGCAGTAAAAGGAAGATAACAAATGAACAGACAGAAATAAGAAGGACACAGAGAATCAGAAAAGAGAAATCTTTTGGTCCAGATTTTATATCATCTCAAGCTATGGCATTCCTTGTAGAAGGAACTCGAGATGAAGTTACTAACAAAATTCCTATAGTACTGAATATAGAAGATGATCCGAAAACATACAAAGAAGCTATAACTTCCAGAGATTCTGCTTTTTGGAAGGAGGCAATTAACGATGAAATGGATTCAATTTTATCAAATAATACTTGGGTATTGGTAGACTTGCCTCAAGGGTCAAAACCTATTGGTTGTAAATGGGTGTTTCGAAGAAAACGTAATAATGATGGTAGCGTGCAAACTTTCAAGGCTAGATTAGTAGCCAAAGGATTTCGGCAAAAGGAAGGAATTGATTTCTTTGATACATATGCTCCGGTTGCAAGAATTACATCAATTCGAGTACTAATAGCATTAGCATCAATCTATCAGTTGCATATCCACCAAATGGATGTCAAAACGGCCTTCCTTAATGGTGAACTTAACGAAGAAGTTTACATGGAACAACCAGAAGGTTTTATCCTTCCTGGGAATGAAAGAAAAGTTTGCAAATTGATAAGATCATTATACGGATTAAAACAAGCACCAAAACAGTGGCATGAGAAATTTGACTCGATTATACTTCAAAATGGCTTCACATATAATAGTGCAGACAAATGTATCTATTCCAAGTTTACAAAGGAATATGGAGTAATCATTTGTTTATATGTAGATGACCTATTAATATTCGGAACTAACATGAAAGGAATACAAGACACCAAGAATTATTTAACTTCAAAATTCAAAATGAAAGATTTAAATGAAGTTGATACAATTCTAGGTATAAAGGTTAGTAAAGATAGTGGGGGCTATGCACTAAATCAGTCACACTATATTCAAAAAGTGCTCCAGAAGTTTGGACATCTAAAAATTAAAGATGCCAGTACCCCAATAGACTCGAGTATAAATCTCAATAAAAATGAAGGAAGATGTATTGCTCAACTCGAATACGCAAGCGCTATTGGAAGTATAATGTATGCAATGCATTGTACAAGACCTGATATAGCATATGCAATATGCAAACTTGCCCGATATACTAGCAATCCTGGTATAGATCATTGGAAAGCAATTGAAAGATTACTTGGTTACCTAAAAAGAACCAATAATTTAGGGCTTGTTTACAATGGATTTCCAAGTGTATTAGAAGGATATACTGATGCAAGTTGGATAACTAGCGCCGGTGATAATAAATCTACTTCGGGTTGGATTTTCACATTAGGTGGAGGTGCTGTTTCTTGGGCATCAAAGAAACAAACTTGTATTTCACACTCCACAATGGAATCAGAATTTATAGCACTTGCTGCCGCAGGAAAGGAGGCAGAATGGCTACGAAATATGTTACTGGATATCAAGTTATGGCCAAAACCAATGCCAGCCATATCATTACGATGTGATAGTCAAGCTACTATGTCACGAGCATATAGTAACATATACAATGGAAAATCAAGACATATAAGTCTTAGACATGAATATGTTAGACAAATAATAAATGATGGAATTATTACTATTGTCTACATAAGATCCAATGATAATTTGGCAGACCCATTCACAAAAGCCTTGACTAGAGAAATGGTAAGATCCACGTCAGTCGGAATGGGACTTAAACCTTGCATTAATCAATGATAGTGGAAACCCAACCTTAATATTAATTAAATTAACTTTAAGGTTTAATGGGTAATAACAAACTATCATATGATTGGGAAGACACTAAGACAAATAGTGTAAACTGTTACATGTTTAAAGAGGCTGAGTTGAATAACTCTTAATAAAGTTCTAGTTAGTCTGGTAACAGAGACATTGAAAAGAAAAAGGAACTTTACCTTTATGAACTTGGAAGTGGTGCCGCTTCCAAACAAGAGTTTATAGGGTTTGCTCTTGTAAAAAGTTCATTAAGCTGGGATGGAGCACATGGCCATAACGGTGCTCACAGGTAGGGAAATTTATTGGTAAATTGAAATTACGTGTGTAGTATTTCCGACTTTATAATCCAACGGAGACTTGGTTTAAGTTAAGACCACCCAGCTCTTCATTAAAGTCTTGAGATACTCACACTAATACGTGGTTTAATCGAATAGATACCACATATGATGCGTAATTTCTAGTTAAGATAAAACTAAACAACATCAATAAAACAATCTAGTGGGGGATTGTTGAGGTAGATTGTTTTAATGAGGAGAACATTAAGTCCCACATCACCAAGTCTTTTGGACTATCCCAAAATATATAACAAAGCCTTGTATATGATATTGTGAATTAAAATGATATGGGCTTGAGTATTGGCTTGGTTGGGTAACATATGGGCTTGGGCCTATAAAATATTTATAGGTCAAAGATTGGGCACTTGGGGCACGTGGGCGCGTGCGTGACCGTACAGAGGCGAATTGGGCTGAACGCAAACAGTCGCATTTTTTGAATTCGAACAGACGGACGCGTCTGTTTGAATGTGCCTATTCCAGAACGGTCATGCCTCTTTGTCTTTTATAAATACATCTCTTCTCGCCCAGACAGAATATCTTCTTCTCTCCTCTTGCATACTACATTTTCTGTTTTATCTCCAAACAATAAAAATCCCATTAAACTCACAGGCATTGCCACGCCTCTGGGTTTAGGTTTTGTTGTATCCTGGGAAGCAGTCTGTCGTTCGACCTATTGGCAAACTCAGACGAGTGGGGACAGATATTGCTTTAAGGACAGCGAGCCCGCGCCTCAAAACCGACGACCATTGATTCTGCACTGCAGCGAATATAATCAACAATCTTAAAGCAATATCTGCTATGGAGAACAGTGCAGAATCCGCCTTCAAATTGATGAATCAGGACTTCGTCCGCCTTGACAGAATGGATGGAACAAATTTCACGCGATGGCAGGACAAAATGAAGTTCCTCCTTACTACCCTCAAAGTCTCGTACGTGCTTGATGAAAACCTTCCACCGATTCCTCCTCCAACAGACAAAGATACAGAAGAACTGAAGAAAAAGAGGATGAAACGCGAGGAAGATGAACTGCTGTGCCGAGGCCACATTCTTAATACATTATCCGATCGGTTGTACGATCTCTACACTCCACTGAAGTCGCCAAAAGAAATATGGGATGCGCTCGAAGCAAAGTACAAAACAGAGAAGATCGGAACAGATAAGTTTTTAACGTTACAGTATTTTGAATTTGAAATGAAAGATGATGTCTCTGTTATGGACCAAATGCATGACTTACAAGTTCTGGTTGGAAAACTTGCGGATTTAAAAGTGCAAATTCCAGAATCAATTCAGGCAGGGGCTATTATTGCTAAACTTCCACCTAGTTGGAATAATTATCGTAAAAAGCTCCTACACATGACTGAAGAACTCACGTTGGAACGGATTGGAAAACACATACGGATTGAAGAGGAAAACAGAATCCGTGATGGTGTTTTTCCAATAGCAAACGTGAACAATGTCAATTCTGGAAAGAAGAGGAAGAATGCTCAAAACCAGAACTTTAAGCCAAATAAGAAGACTAAGACGGATGGCAAATCTAATCCAAAGGATAAGAAAAACAAAGCTTGCTATAACTGCGGCAAACTTGGGCACTTCAAACGAGAGTGCAGGGCACCTCCAAAGCAAAAAGGCCAATCTAAAAATGCAAACATGGTTGAGAACGACGAAGTTCAAGAAATCATTGCTATGGTTTCAGATTTGCAGATTGGCATGATAACTGACTTGCACATGGCAATTGCGGAAACAAAATCTTCGGATTGGTGGTTTGATTCTGGTGCAACAGTTCATGTATGCAACAACAAAGGGCTGTTCAAGACCTACACAGAATTGGCAGAACAACAGGAAGTGCTTATGGGAAATGGAAATGGTGCAAAGGTTCTGGGGAAAGGAAATGTGGAGATTCATTTTACTTCCAACAAGAAGATCACTCTCACCAATGTACTTCATGTTCCTGATATTAAAAAGAATCTGGTTTCTGCATCAATCCTATGCAAGAGTGGTGTCAAATCTGTCTTAGAGGCTGATAGTTTAATTCTGTCCAAGAATGGCATGTTTGTGGGTAAAGGTTATGCATGTAATGGGATGTTCAAACTCAGTATTAATGAAATAAATGAATGTTCTGCTTATACTGTTGACTCTTTATCATTATGGCATGCACGTTTAGGGCATTTAAATTATAGATCTTTGAAATATATGTCAAAACATGGAATTATTTCTGTTACTAATGATAAACATGATAAATGCGAGATATGTATACAAGCAAAGATTACAAAGAAACCATTCCCAACAGTTGAAAGAAACTCAGAACTCTTGGATTTAATTCATTCCGATATATGTGAATTAAATGGAATTTTAACCAGAGGTGGAAAAAGGTATTTCATTACCTTTATTGACGATTTTTCTAAATACACACATGTGTATTTGCTAAGAAATAAAGATGAAGCTTTTGACATGTTCAAACGCTATAAAACAGAAGTTGAAAATCAAAAGAGTAGGAAAATAAAGGTCCTACGTAGTGACAGAGGAGGAGAATACTTCTCCACTGAATTTTCTAACTTCTGTGAAGAACATGGAATTATTCATCAACAAACTGCGCCATACACACCACAACAAAATGGTTTGGCTGAAAGGAAAAACAGAACTCTGGTTGATATGGTAAATTCTATGTTATTAAATGCTAAATTGCCACTTAATTTGTGGGGAGAAGCATTATTATCTGCATGTCATTTGCACAATAGAATCACTTCAAGGAAAACTAAAGTTTCTCCTTATGAATTATGGAATGGTCGAAAACCTAATCTGCGATATCTAAAGGTGTGGGGGTGTATTGCCTTCTATAGGGTGACTGATCCAAAACGGACTAAACTAGGTCCAAGAGCATTGAAAAGCTTGTTTGTAGGATATGCTGAAAACTCTAAAGCATATAGACTACTAGATTTATCCTCAAACACGATTGTTGAATCAAGGGATGTTGAGTTTATTGAAAATAGATTCAAGGATGATTCAAACGCAAATCAGTCATTAAATCCCAACATTATTCAAACACCAACGGATGTTATTACGCCTTCTACTAGCAGTAAAAGGAAGATAACAAATGAACAGACAGAAATAAGAAGGACACAGAGAATCAGAAAAGAGAAATCTTTTGGTCCAGATTTTATATCATCTCAAGCTATGGCATTCCTTGTAGAAGGAACTCGAGATGAAGTTACTAACAAAATTCCTATAGTACTGAATATAGAAGATGATCCGAAAACATACAAAGAAGCTATAACTTCCAGAGATTCTGCTTTTTGGAAGGAGGCAATTAACGATGAAATGGATTCAATTTTATCAAATAATACTTGGGTATTGGTAGACTTGCCTCAAGGGTCAAAACCTATTGGTTGTAAATGGGTGTTTCGAAGAAAACGTAATAATGATGGTAGCGTGCAAACTTTCAAGGCTAGATTAGTAGCCAAAGGATTTCGGCAAAAGGAAGGAATTGATTTCTTTGATACATATGCTCCGGTTGCAAGAATTACATCAATTCGAGTACTAATAGCATTAGCATCAATCTATCAGTTGCATATCCACCAAATGGATGTCAAAACGGCCTTCCTTAATGGTGAACTTAACGAAGAAGTTTACATGGAACAACCAGAAGGTTTTATCCTTCCTGGGAATGAAAGAAAAGTTTGCAAATTGATAAGATCATTATACGGATTAAAACAAGCACCAAAACAGTGGCATGAGAAATTTGACTCGATTATACTTCAAAATGGCTTCACATATAATAGTGCAGACAAATGTATCTATTCCAAGTTTACAAAGGAATATGGAGTAATCATTTGTTTATATGTAGATGACCTATTAATATTCGGAACTAACATGAAAGGAATACAAGACACCAAGAATTATTTAACTTCAAAATTCAAAATGAAAGATTTAAATGAAGTTGATACAATTCTAGGTATAAAGGTTAGTAAAGATAGTGGGGGCTATGCACTAAATCAGTCACACTATATTCAAAAAGTGCTCCAGAAGTTTGGACATCTAAAAATTAAAGATGCCAGTACCCCAATAGACTCGAGTATAAATCTCAATAAAAATGAAGGAAGATGTATTGCTCAACTCGAATACGCAAGCGCTATTGGAAGTATAATGTATGCAATGCATTGTACAAGACCTGATATAGCATATGCAATATGCAAACTTGCCCGATATACTAGCAATCCTGGTATAGATCATTGGAAAGCAATTGAAAGATTACTTGGTTACCTAAAAAGAACCAATAATTTAGGGCTTGTTTACAATGGATTTCCAAGTGTATTAGAAGGATATACTGATGCAAGTTGGATAACTAGCGCCGGTGATAATAAATCTACTTCGGGTTGGATTTTCACATTAGGTGGAGGTGCTGTTTCTTGGGCATCAAAGAAACAAACTTGTATTTCACACTCCACAATGGAATCAGAATTTATAGCACTTGCTGCCGCAGGAAAGGAGGCAGAATGGCTACGAAATATGTTACTGGATATCAAGTTATGGCCAAAACCAATGCCAGCCATATCATTACGATGTGATAGTCAAGCTACTATGTCACGAGCATATAGTAACATATACAATGGAAAATCAAGACATATAAGTCTTAGACATGAATATGTTAGACAAATAATAAATGATGGAATTATTACTATTGTCTACATAAGATCCAATGATAATTTGGCAGACCCATTCACAAAAGCCTTGACTAGAGAAATGGTAAGATCCACGTCAGTCGGAATGGGACTTAAACCTTGCATTAATCAATGATAGTGGAAACCCAACCTTAATATTAATTAAATTAACTTTAAGGTTTAATGGGTAATAACAAACTATCATATGATTGGGAAGACACTAAGACAAATAGTGTAAACTGTTACATGTTTAAAGAGGCTGAGTTGAATAACTCTTAATAAAGTTCTAGTTAGTCTGGTAACAGAGACATTGAAAAGAAAAAGGAACTTTACCTTTATGAACTTGGAAGTGGTGCCGCTTCCAAACAAGAGTTTATAGGGTTTGCTCTTGTAAAAAGTTCATTAAGCTGGGATGGAGCACATGGCCATAACGGTGCTCACAGGTAGGGAAATTTATTGGTAAATTGAAATTACGTGTGTAGTATTTCCGACTTTATAATCCAACGGAGACTTGGTTTAAGTTAAGACCACCCAGCTCTTCATTAAAGTCTTGAGATACTCACACTAATACGTGGTTTAATCGAATAGATACCACATATGATGCGTAATTTCTAGTTAAGATAAAACTAAACAACATCAATAAAACAATCTAGTGGGGGATTGTTGAGGTAGATTGTTTTAATGAGGAGAACATTAAGTCCCACATCACCAAGTCTTTTGGACTATCCCAAAATATATAACAAAGCCTTGTATATGATATTGTGAATTAAAATGATATGGGCTTGAGTATTGGCTTGGTTGGGTAACATATGGGCTTGGGCCTATAAAATATTTATAGGTCAAAGATTGGGCACTTGGGCACTTGGGGCACGTGGGCGCGTGCGTGACCGTACAGAGGCGAATTGGGCTGAACGCAAACAGTCGCATTTTTTGAATTCGAACAGACGGACGCGTCTGTTTGAATGTGCCTATTCCAGAACGGTCATGCCTCTTTGTCTTTTATAAATACATCTCTTCTCGCCCAGACAGAATATCTTCTTCTCTCCTCTTGCATACTACATTTTCTGTTTTATCTCCAAACAATAAAAATCCCATTAAACTCACAGGCATTGCCACGCCTCTGGGTTTAGGTTTTGTTGTATCCTGGGAAGCAGTCTGTCGTTCGACCTATTGGCAAACTCAGACGAGTGGGGACAGATATTGCTTTAAGGACAGCGAGCCCGCGCCTCAAAACCGACGACCATTGATTCTGCACTGCAGCGAATATAATCAACAATCTTAAAGCAATATCTGCTATGGAGAACAGTGCAGAATCCGCCTTCAAATTGATGAATCAGGACTTCGTCCGCCTTGACAGAATGGATGGAACAAATTTCACGCGATGGCAGGACAAAATGAAGTTCCTCCTTACTACCCTCAAAGTCTCGTACGTGCTTGATGAAAACCTTCCACCGATTCCTCCTCCAACAGACAAAGATACAGAAGAACTGAAGAAAAAGAGGATGAAACGCGAGGAAGATGAACTGCTGTGCCGAGGCCACATTCTTAATACATTATCCGATCGGTTGTACGATCTCTACACTCCACTGAAGTCGCCAAAAGAAATATGGGATGCGCTCGAAGCAAAGTACAAAACAGAGAAGATCGGAACAGATAAGTTTTTAACGTTACAGTATTTTGAATTTGAAATGAAAGATGATGTCTCTGTTATGGACCAAATGCATGACTTACAAGTTCTGGTTGGAAAACTTGCGGATTTAAAAGTGCAAATTCCAGAATCAATTCAGGCAGGGGCTATTATTGCTAAACTTCCACCTAGTTGGAATAATTATCGTAAAAAGCTCCTACACATGACTGAAGAACTCACGTTGGAACGGATTGGAAAACACATACGGATTGAAGAGGAAAACAGAATCCGTGATGGTGTTTTTCCAATAGCAAACGTGAACAATGTCAATTCTGGAAAGAAGAGGAAGAATGCTCAAAACCAGAACTTTAAGCCAAATAAGAAGACTAAGACGGATGGCAAATCTAATCCAAAGGATAAGAAAAACAAAGCTTGCTATAACTGCGGCAAACTTGGGCACTTCAAACGAGAGTGCAGGGCACCTCCAAAGCAAAAAGGCCAATCTAAAAATGCAAACATGGTTGAGAACGACGAAGTTCAAGAAATCATTGCTATGGTTTCAGATTTGCAGATTGGCATGATAACTGACTTGCACATGGCAATTGCGGAAACAAAATCTTCGGATTGGTGGTTTGATTCTGGTGCAACAGTTCATGTATGCAACAACAAAGGGCTGTTCAAGACCTACACAGAATTGGCAGAACAACAGGAAGTGCTTATGGGAAATGGAAATGGTGCAAAGGTTCTGGGGAAAGGAAATGTGGAGATTCATTTTACTTCCAACAAGAAGATCACTCTCACCAATGTACTTCATGTTCCTGATATTAAAAAGAATCTGGTTTCTGCATCAATCCTATGCAAGAGTGGTGTCAAATCTGTCTTAGAGGCTGATAGTTTAATTCTGTCAAGAATGGCATGTTTGTGGGTAAAGGTTATGCATGTAATGGGATGTTCAAACTCAGTATTAATGAAATAAATGAATGTTCTGCTTATACTGTTGACTCTTTATCATTATGGCATGCACGTTTAGGGCATTTAAATTATAGATCTTTGAAATATATGTCAAAACATGGTATTATTTCTGTTACTAATGATAAACATGATAAATGCGAGATATGTATACAAGCAAAGATTACAAAGAAACCATTCCCAACAGTTGAAAGAAACTCAGAACTCTTGGATTTAATTCATTCCGATATATGTGAATTAAATGGAATTTTAACCAGAGGTGGAAAAAGGTATTTCATTACCTTTATTGACGATTTTTCTAAATACACACATGTGTATTTGCTAAGAAATAAAGATGGAGCTTTTGACATGTTCAAACGCTATAAAACAGAAGTTGAAAATCAAAAGAGTAGGAAAATAAAGGTCCTACGTAGTGACAGAGGAGGAGAATACTTCTCCACTGAATTTTCTAACTTCTGTGAAGAACATGGAATTATTCATCAACAAACTGCGCCATACACACCACAACAAAATGGTTTGGCTGAAAGGAAAAACAGAACTCTGGTTGATATGGTAAATTCTATGTTATTAAATGCTAAATTGCCACTTAATTTGTGGGGAGAAGCATTATTATCTGCATGTCATTTGCACAATAGAATCACTTCAAGGAAAACTAAAGTTTCTCCTTATGAATTATGGAATGGTCGAAAACCTAATCTGCGATATCTAAAGGTGTGGGGGTGTATTGCCTTCTATAGGGTGACTGATCCAAAACGGACTAAACTAGGTCCAAGAGCATTGAAAAGCTTGTTTGTAGGATATGCTGAAAACTCTAAAGCATATAGACTACTAGATTTATCCTCAAACACGATTGTTGAATCAAGGGATGTTGAGTTTATTGAAAATAGATTCAAGGATGATTCAAACGCAAATCAGTCATTAAATCCCAACATTATTCAAACACCAACGGATGTTATTACGCCTTCTACTAGCAGTAAAAGGAAGATAACAAATGAACAGACAGAAATAAGAAGGACACAGAGAATCAGAAAAGAGAAATCTTTTGGTCCAGATTTTATATCATCTCAAGCTATGGCATTCCTTGTAGAAGGAACTCGAGATGAAGTTACTAACAAAATTCCTATAGTACTGAATATAGAAGATGATCCGAAAACATACAAAGAAGCTATAACTTCCAGAGATTCTGCTTTTTGGAAGGAGGCAATTAACGATGAAATGGATTCAATTTTATCAAATAATACTTGGGTATTGGTAGACTTGCCTCAAGGGTCAAAACCTATTGGTTGTAAATGGGTGTTTCGAAGAAAACGTAATAATGATGGTAGCGTGCAAACTTTCAAGGCTAGATTAGTGGCCAAAGGATTTCGGCAAAAGGAAGGAATTGATTTCTTTGATACATATGCTCCGGTTGCAAGAATTACATCAATTCGAGTACTAATAGCATTAGCATCAATCTATCAGTTGCATATCCACCAAATGGATGTCAAAACGGCCTTCCTTAATGGTGAACTTAACGAAGAAGTTTACATGGAACAACCAGAAGGTTTTATCCTTCCTGGGAATGAAAGAAAAGTTTGCAAATTGATAAGATCATTATACGGATTAAAACAAGCACCAAAACAGTGGCATGAGAAATTTGACTCGATTATACTTCAAAATGGCTTCACATATAATAGTGCAGACAAATGTATCTATTCCAAGTTTACAAAGGAATATGGAGTAATCATTTGTTTATATGTAGATGACCTATTAATATTCGGAACTAACATGAAAGGAATACAAGACACCAAGAATTATTTAACTTCAAAATTCAAAATGAAAGATTTAAATGAAGTTGATACAATTCTAGGTATAAAGGTTAGTAAAGATAGTGGGGGCTATGCACTAAATCAGTCACACTATATTCAAAAAGTGCTCCAGAAGTTTGGACATCTAAAAATTAAAGATGCCAGTACCCCAATAGACTCGAGTATAAATCTCAATAAAAATGAAGGAAGATGTATTGCTCAACTCGAATACGCAAGCGCTATTGGAAGTATAATGTATGCAATGCATTGTACAAGACCTGATATAGCATATGCAATATGCAAACTTGCCCGATATACTAGCAATCCTGGTATAGATCATTGGAAAGCAATTGAAAGATTACTTGGTTACCTAAAAAGAACCAATAATTTAGGGCTTGTTTACAATGGATTTCCAAGTGTATTAGAAGGATATACTGATGCAAGTTGGATAACTAGCGCCGGTGATAATAAATCTACTTCGGGTTGGATTTTCACATTAGGTGGAGGTGCTGTTTCTTGGGCATCAAAGAAACAAACTTGTATTTCACACTCCACAATGGAATCAGAATTTATAGCACTTGCTGCCGCAGGAAAGGAGGCAGAATGGCTACGAAATATGTTACTGGATATCAAGTTATGGCCAAAACCAATGCCAGCCATATCATTACGATGTGATAGTCAAGCTACTATGTCACGAGCATATAGTAACATATACAATGGAAAATCAAGACATATAAGTCTTAGACATGAATATGTTAGACAAATAATAAATGATGGAATTATTACTATTGTCTACATAAGATCCAATGATAATTTGGCAGACCCATTCACAAAAGCCTTGACTAGAGAAATGGTAAGATCCACGTCAGTCGGAATGGGACTTAAACCTTGCATTAATCAATGATAGTGGAAACCCAACCTTAATATTAATTAAATTAACTTTAAGGTTTAATGGGTAATAACAAACTATCATATGATTGGGAAGACACTAAGACAAATAGTGTAAACTGTTACATGTTTAAAGAGGCTGAGTTGAATAACTCTTAATAAAGTTCTAGTTAGTCTGGTAACAGAGACATTGAAAAGAAAAAGGAACTTTACCTTTATGAACTTGGAAGTGGTGCCGCTTCCAAACAAGAGTTTATAGGGTTTGCTCTTGTAAAAAGTTCATTAAGCTGGGATGGAGCACATGGCCATAACGGTGCTCACAGGTAGGGAAATTTATTGGTAAATTGAAATTACGTGTGTAGTATTTCCGACTTTATAATCCAACGGAGACTTGGTTTAAGTTAAGACCACCCAGCTCTTCATTAAAGTCTTGAGATACTCACACTAATACGTGGTTTAATCGAATAGATACCACATATGATGCGTAATTTCTAGTTAAGATAAAACTAAACAACATCAATAAAACAATCTAGTGGGGGATTGTTGAGGTAGATTGTTTTAATGAGGAGAACATTAAGTCCCACATCACCAAGTCTTTTGGACTATCCCAAAATATATAACAAAGCCTTGTATATGATATTGTGAATTAAAATGATATGGGCTTGAGTATTGGCTTGGTTGGGTAACATATGGGCTTGGGCCTATAAAATATTTATAGGTCAAAGATTGGGCACTTGGGGCACGTGGGCGCGTGCGTGACCGTACAGAGGCGAATTGGGCTGAACGCAAACAGTCGCATTTTTTGAATTCGAACAGACGGACGCGTCTGTTTGAATGTGCCTATTCCAGAACGGTCATGCCTCTTTGTCTTTTATAAATACATCTCTTCTCGCCCAGACAGAATATCTTCTTCTCTCCTCTTGCATACTACATTTTCTGTTTTATCTCCAAACAATAAAAATCCCATTAAACTCACAGGCATTGCCACGCCTCTGGGTTTAGGTTTTGTTGTATCCTGGGAAGCAGTCTGTCGTTCGACCTATTGGCAAACTCAGACGAGTGGGGACAGATATTGCTTTAAGGACAGCGAGCCCGCGCCTCAAAACCGACGACCATTGATTCTGCACTGCAGCGAATATAATCAACAATCTTAAAGCAATATCTGCTATGGAGAACAGTGCAGAATCCGCCTTCAAATTGATGAATCAGGACTTCGTCCGCCTTGACAGAATGGATGGAACAAATTTCACGCGATGGCAGGACAAAATGAAGTTCCTCCTTACTACCCTCAAAGTCTCGTACGTGCTTGATGAAAACCTTCCACCGATTCCTCCTCCAACAGACAAAGATACAGAAGAACTGAAGAAAAAGAGGATGAAACGCGAGGAAGATGAACTGCTGTGCCGAGGCCACATTCTTAATACATTATCCGATCGGTTGTACGATCTCTACACTCCACTGAAGTCGCCAAAAGAAATATGGGATGCGCTCGAAGCAAAGTACAAAACAGAGAAGATCGGAACAGATAAGTTTTTAACGTTACAGTATTTTGAATTTGAAATGAAAGATGATGTCTCTGTTATGGACCAAATGCATGACTTACAAGTTCTGGTTGGAAAACTTGCGGATTTAAAAGTGCAAATTCCAGAATCAATTCAGGTAGGGGCTATTATTGCTAAACTTCCACCTAGTTGGAATAATTATCGTAAAAAGCTCCTACACATGACTGAAGAACTCACGTTGGAACGGATTGGAAAACACATACGGATTGAAGAGGAAAACAGAATCCGTGATGGTGTTTTTCCAATAGCAAACGTGAACAATGTCAATTCTGGAAAGAAGAGGAAGAATGCTCAAAACCAGAACTTTAAGCCAAATAAGAAGACTAAGACGGATGGCAAATCTAATCCAAAGGATAAGAAAAACAAAGCTTGCTATAACTGCGGCAAACTTGGGCACTTCAAACGAGAGTGCAGGGCACCTCCAAAGCAAAAAGGCCAATCTAAAAATGCAAACATGGTTGAGAACGACGAAGTTAAAGAAATCATTGCTATGGTTTCAGATTTGCAGATTGGCATGATAACTGACTTGCACATGGCAATTGCGGAAACAAAATCTTCGGATTGGTGGTTTGATTCTGGTGCAACAGTTCATGTATGCAACAACAAAGGGTTGTTCAAGACCTACACAGAATTGGCAGAACAACAGGAAGTGCTTATGGGAAATGGAAATGGTGCAAAGGTTCTGGGGAAAGGAAATGTGGAGATTCATTTTACTTCCAACAAGAAGATCACTCTCACCAATGTACTTCATGTTCCTGATATTAAAAAGAATCTGGTTTCTGCATCAATCCTATGCAAGAGTGGTGTCAAATCTGTCTTAGAGGCTGATAGTTTAATTCTGTCCAAGAATGGCATGTTTGTGGGTAAAGGTTATGCATGTAATGGGATGTTCAAACTCAGTATTAATGAAATAAATGAATGTTCTGCTTATACTGTTGACTCTTTATCATTATGGCATGCACGTTTAGGGCATTTAAATTATAGATCTTTGAAATATATGTCAAAACATGGTATTATTTCTGTTACTAATGATAAACATGATAAATGCGAGATATGTATACAAGCAAAGATTACAAAGAAACCATTCCCAACAGTTGAAAGAAACTCAGAACTCTTGGATTTAATTCATTCCGATATATGTGAATTAAATGGAATTTTAACCAGAGGTGGAAAAAGGTATTTCATTACCTTTATTGACGATTTTTCTAAATACACACATGTGTATTTGCTAAGAAATAAAGATGGAGCTTTTGACATGTTCAAACGCTATAAAACAGAAGTTGAAAATCAAAAGAGTAGGAAAATAAAGGTCCTACGTAGTGACAGAGGAGGAGAATACTTCTCCACTGAATTTTCTAACTTCTGTGAAGAACATGGAATTATTCATCAACAAACTGCGCCATACACACCACAACAAAATGGTTTGGCTGAAAGGAAAAACAGAACTCTGGTTGATATGGTAAATTCTATGTTATTAAATGCTAAATTGCCACTTAATTTGTGGGGAGAAGCATTATTATCTGCATGTCATTTGCACAATAGAATCACTTCAAGGAAAACTAAAGTTTCTCCTTATGAATTATGGAATGGTCGAAAACCTAATCTGCGATATCTAAAGGTGTGGGGGTGTATTGCCTTCTATAGGGTGACTGATCCAAAACGGACTAAACTAGGTCCAAGAGCATTGAAAAGCTTGTTTGTAGGATATGCTGAAAACTCTAAAGCATATAGACTACTAGATTTATCCTCAAACACGATTGTTGAATCAAGGGATGTTGAGTTTATTGAAAATAGATTCAAGGATGATTCAAACGCAAATCAGTCATTAAATCCCAACATTATTCAAACACCAACGGATGTTATTACGCCTTCTACTAGCAGTAAAAGGAAGATAACAAATGAACAGACAGAAATAAGAAGGACACAGAGAATCAGAAAAGAGAAATCTTTTGGTCCAGATTTTATATCATCTCAAGCTATGGCATTCCTTGTAGAAGGAACTCGAGATGAAGTTACTAACAAAATTCCTATAGTACTGAATATAGAAGATGATCCGAAAACATACAAAGAAGCTATAACTTCCAGAGATTCTGCTTTTTGGAAGGAGGCAATTAACGATGAAATGGATTCAATTTTATCAAATAATACTTGGGTATTGGTAGACTTGCCTCAAGGGTCAAAACCTATTGGTTGTAAATGGGTGTTTCGAAGAAAACGTAATAATGATGGTAGCGTGCAAACTTTCAAGGCTAGATTAGTAGCCAAAGGATTTCGGCAAAAGGAAGGAATTGATTTCTTTGATACATATGCTCCGGTTGCAAGAATTACATCAATTCGAGTACTAATAGCATTAGCATCAATCTATCAGTTGCATATCCACCAAATGGATGTCAAAACGGCCTTCCTTAATGGTGAACTTAACGAAGAAGTTTACATGGAACAACCAGAAGGTTTTATCCTTCCTGGGAATGAAAGAAAAGTTTGCAAATTGATAAGATCATTATACGGATTAAAACAAGCACCAAAACAGTGGCATGAGAAATTTGACTCGATTATACTTCAAAATGGCTTCACATATAATAGTGCAGACAAATGTATCTATTCCAAGTTTACAAAGGAATATGGAGTAATCATTTGTTTATATGTAGATGACCTATTAATATTCGGAACTAACATGAAAGGAATACAAGACACCAAGAATTATTTAACTTCAAAATTCAAAATGAAAGATTTAAATGAAGTTGATACAATTCTAGGTATAAAGGTTAGTAAAGATAGTGGGGGCTATGCACTAAATCAGTCACACTATATTCAAAAAGTGCTCCAGAAGTTTGGACATCTAAAAATTAAAGATGCCAGTACCCCAATAGACTCGAGTATAAATCTCAATAAAAATGAAGGAAGATGTATTGCTCAACTCGAATACGCAAGCGCTATTGGAAGTATAATGTATGCAATGCATTGTACAAGACCTGATATAGCATATGCAATATGCAAACTTGCCCGATATACTAGCAATCCTGGTATAGATCATTGGAAAGCAATTGAAAGATTACTTGGTTACCTAAAAAGAACCAATAATTTAGGGCTTGTTTACAATGGATTTCCAAGTGTATTAGAAGGATATACTGATGCAAGTTGGATAACTAGCGCCGGTGATAATAAATCTACTTCGGGTTGGATTTTCACATTAGGTGGAGGTGCTGTTTCTTGGGCATCAAAGAAACAAACTTGTATTTCACACTCCACAATGGAATCAGAATTTATAGCACTTGCTGCCGCAGGAAAGGAGGCAGAATGGCTACGAAATATGTTACTGGATATCAAGTTATGGCCAAAACCAATGCCAGCCATATCATTACGATGTGATAGTCAAGCTACTATGTCACGAGCATATAGTAACATATACAATGGAAAATCAAGACATATAAGTCTTAGACATGAATATGTTAGACAAATAATAAATGATGGAATTATTACTATTGTCTACATAAGATCCAATGATAATTTGGCAGACCCATTCACAAAAGCCTTGACTAGAGAAATGGTAAGATCCACGTCAGTCGGAATGGGACTTAAACCTTGCATTAATCAATGATAGTGGAAACCCAACCTTAATATTAATTAAATTAACTTTAAGGTTTAATGGGTAATAACAAACTATCATATGATTGGGAAGACACTAAGACAAATAGTGTAAACTGTTACATGTTTAAAGAGGCTGAGTTGAATAACTCTTAATAAAGTTCTAGTTAGTCTGGTAACAGAGACATTGAAAAGAAAAAGGAACTTTACCTTTATGAACTTGGAAGTGGTGCCGCTTCCAAACAAGAGTTTATAGGGTTTGCTCTTGTAAAAAGTTCATTAAGCTGGGATGGAGCACATGGCCATAACGGTGCTCACAGGTAGGGAAATTTATTGGTAAATTGAAATTACGTGTGTAGTATTTCCGACTTTATAATCCAACGGAGACTTGGTTTAAGTTAAGACCACCCAGCTCTTCATTAAAGTCTTGAGATACTCACACTAATACGTGGTTTAATCGAATAGATACCACATATGATGCGTAATTTCTAGTTAAGATAAAACTAAACAACATCAATAAAACAATCTAGTGGGGGATTGTTGAGGTAGATTGTTTTAATGAGGAGAACATTAAGTCCCACATCACCAAGTCTTTTGGACTATCCCAAAATATATAACAAAGCCTTGTATATGATATTGTGAATTAAAATGATATGGGCTTGAGTATTGGCTTGGTTGGGTAACATATGGGCTTGGGCCTATAAAATATTTATAGGTCAAAGATTGGGCACTTGGGCACTTGGGGCACGTGGGCGCGTGCGTGACCGTACAGAGGCGAATTGGGCTGAACGCAAACAGTCGCATTTTTTGAATTCGAACAGACGGACGCGTCTGTTTGAATGTGCCTATTCCAGAACGGTCATGCCTCTTTGTCTTTTATAAATACATCTCTTCTCGCCCAGACAGAATATCTTCTTCTCTCCTCTTGCATACTACATTTTCTGTTTTATCTCCAAACAATAAAAATCCCATTAAACTCACAGGCATTGCCACGCCTCTGGGTTTAGGTTTTGTTGTATCCTGGGAAGCAGTCTGTCGTTCGACCTATTGGCAAACTCAGACGAGTGGGGACAGATATTGCTTTAAGGACAGCGAGCCCGCGCCTCAAAACCGACGACCATTGATTCTGCACTGCAGCGAATATAATCAACAATCTTAAAGCAATATCTGCTATGGAGAACAGTGCAGAATCCGCCTTCAAATTGATGAATCAGGACTTCGTCCGCCTTGACAGAATGGATGGAACAAATTTCACGCGATGGCAGGACAAAACGAAGTTCCTCCTTACTACCCTCAAAGTCTCGTACGTGCTTGATGAAAACCTTCCACCGATTCCTCCTCCAACAGACAAAGATACAGAAGAACTGAAGAAAAAGAGGATGAAACGCGAGGAAGATGAACTGCTGTGCCGAGGCCACATTCTTAATACATTATCCGATCGGTTGTACGATCTCTACACTCCACTGAAGTCGCCAAAAGAAATATGGGATGCGCTCGAAGCAAAGTACAAAACAGAGAAGATCGGAACAGATAAGTTTTTAACGTTACAGTATTTTGAATTTGAAATGAAAGATGATGTCTCTGTTATGGACCAAATGCATGACTTACAAGTTCTGGTTGGAAAACTTGCGGATTTAAAAGTGCAAATTCCAGAATCAATTCAGGTAGGGGCTATTATTGCTAAACTTCCACCTAGTTGGAATAATTATCGTAAAAAGCTCCTACACATGACTGAAGAACTCACGTTGGAACGGATTGGAAAACACATACGGATTGAAGAGGAAAACAGAATCCGTGATGGTGTTTTTCCAATAGCAAACGTGAACAATGTCAATTCTGGAAAGAAGAGGAAGAATGCTCAAAACCAGAACTTTAAGCCAAATAAGAAGACTAAGACGGATGGCAAATCTAATCCAAAGGATAAGAAAAACAAAGCTTGCTATAACTGCGGCAAACTTGGGCACTTCAAACGAGAGTGCAGGGCACCTCCAAAGCAAAAAGGCCAATCTAAAAATGCAAACATGGTTGAGAACGACGAAGTTCAAGAAATCATTGCTATGGTTTCAGATTTGCAGATTGGCATGATAACTGACTTGCACATGGCAATTGCGGAAACAAAATCTTCGGATTGGTGGTTTGATTCTGGTGCAACAGTTCATGTATGCAACAACAAAGGGCTGTTCAAGACCTACACAGAATTGGCAGAACAACAGGAAGTGCTTATGGGAAATGGAAATGGTGCAAAGGTTCTGGGGAAAGGAAATGTGGAGATTCATTTTACTTCCAACAAGAAGATCACTCTCACCAATGTACTTCATGTTCCTGATATTAAAAAGAATCTGGTTTCTGCATCAATCCTATGCAAGAGTGGTGTCAAATCTGTCTTAGAGGCTGATAGTTTAATTCTGTCCAAGAATGGCATGTTTGTGGGTAAAGGTTATGCATGTAATGGGATGTTCAAACTCAGTATTAATGAAATAAATGAATGTTCTGCTTATACTGTTGACTCTTTATCATTATGGCATGCACGTTTAGGGCATTTAAATTATAGATCTTTGAAATATATGTCAAAACATGGTATTATTTCTGTTACTAATGATAAACATGATAAATGCGAGATATGTATACAAGCAAAGATTACAAAGAAACCATTCCCAACAGTTGAAAGAAACTCAGAACTCTTGGATTTAATTCATTCCGATATATGTGAATTAAATGGAATTTTAACCAGAGGTGGAAAAAGGTATTTCATTACCTTTATTGACGATTTTTCTAAATACACACATGTGTATTTGCTAAGAAATAAAGATGAAGCTTTTGACATGTTCAAACGCTATAAAACAGAAGTTGAAAATCAAAAGAGTAGGAAAATAAAGGTCCTACGTAGTGACAGAGGAGGAGAATACTTCTCCACTGAATTTTCTAACTTCTGTGAAGAACATGGAATTATTCATCAACAAACTGCGCCATACACACCACAACAAAATGGTTTGGCTGAAAGGAAAAACAGAACTCTGGTTGATATGGTAAATTCTATGTTATTAAATGCTAAATTGCCACTTAATTTGTGGGGAGAAGCATTATTATCTGCATGTCATTTGCACAATAGAATCACTTCAAGGAAAACTAAAGTTTCTCCTTATGAATTATGGAATGGTCGAAAACCTAATCTGCGATATCTAAAGGTGTGGGGGTGTATTGCCTTCTATAGGGTGACTGATCCAAAACGGACTAAACTAGGTCCAAGAGCATTGAAAAGCTTGTTTGTAGGATATGCTGAAAACTCTAAAGCATATAGACTACTAGATTTATCCTCAAACACGATTGTTGAATCAAGGGATGTTGAGTTTATTGAAAATAGATTCAAGGATGATTCAAACGCAAATCAGTCATTAAATCCCAACATTATTCAAACACCAACGGATGTTATTACGCCTTCTACTAGCAGTAAAAGGAAGATAACAAATGAACAGACAAAAATAAGAAGGACACAGAGAATCCGAAAAGAGAAATCTTTTGGTCCAGATTTTATATCATCTCAAGCTATGGCATTCCTTGTAGAAGGAACTCGAGATGAAGTTACTAACAAAATTCCTATAGTACTGAATATAGAAGATGATCCGAAAACATACAAAGAAGCTATAACTTCCAGAGATTCTGCTTTTTGGAAGGAGGCAATTAACGATGAAATGGATTCAATTTTATCAAATAATACTTGGGTATTGGTAGACTTGCCTCAAGGGTCAAAACCTATTGGTTGTAAATGGGTGTTTCGAAGAAAACGTAATAATGATGGTAGCGTGCAAACTTTCAAGGCTAGATTAGTAGCCAAAGGATTTCGGCAAAAGGAAGGAATTGATTTCTTTGATACATATGCTCCGGTTGCAAGAATTACATCAATTCGAGTACTAATAGCATTAGCATCAATCTATCAGTTGCATATCCACCAAATGGATGTCAAAACGGCCTTCCTTAATGGTGAACTTAACGAAGAAGTTTACATGGAACAACCAGAAGGTTTTATCCTTCCTGGGAATGAAAGAAAAGTTTGCAAATTGATAAGATCATTATACGGATTAAAACAAGCACCAAAACAGTGGCATGAGAAATTTGACTCGATTATACTTCAAAATGGCTTCACATATAATAGTGCAGACAAATGTATCTATTCCAAGTTTACAAAGGAATATGGAGTAATCATTTGTTTATATGTAGATGACCTATTAATATTCGGAACTAACATGAAAGGAATACAAGACACCAAGAATTATTTAACTTCAAAATTCAAAATGAAAGATTTAAATGAAGTTGATACAATTCTAGGTATAAAGGTTAGTAAAGATAGTGGGGGCTATGCACTAAATCAGTCACACTATATTCAAAAAGTGCTCCAGAAGTTTGGACATCTAAAAATTAAAGATGCCAGTACCCCAATAGACTCGAGTATAAATCTCAATAAAAATGAAGGAAGATGTATTGCTCAACTCGAATACGGAAGCGCTATTGGAAGTATAATGTATGCAATGCATTGTACAAGACCTGATATAGCATATGCAATATGCAAACTTGCCCGATATACTAGCAATCCTGGTATAGATCATTGGAAAGCAATTGAAAGATTACTTGGTTACCTAAAAAGAACCAATAATTTAGGGCTTGTTTACAATGGATTTCCAAGTGTATTAGAAGGATATACTGATGCAAGTTGGATAACTAGCGCCGGTGATAATAAATCTACTTCGGGTTAGATTTTCACATTAGGTGGAGGTGCTGTTTCTTGGGCATCAAAGAAACAAACTTGTATTTCACACTCCACAATGGAATCAGAATTTATAGCACTTGCTGCCGCAGGAAAGGAGGCAGAATGGCTACGAAATATGTTACTGGATATCAAGTTATGGCCAAAACCAATGCCAGCCATATCATTACGATGTGATAGTCAAGCTACTATGTCACGAGCATATAGTAACATATACAATGGAAAATCAAGACATATAAGTCTTAGACATGAATATGTTAGACAAATAATAAATGATGGAATTATTACTATTGTCTACATAAGATCCAATGATAATTTGGCAGACCCATTCACAAAAGCCTTGACTAGAGAAATGGTAAGATCCACGTCAGTCGGAATGGGACTTAAACCTTGCATTAATCAATGATAGTGGAAACCCAACCTTAATATTAATTAAATTAACTTTAAGGTTTAATGGGTAATAACAAACTATCATATGATTGGGAAGACACTAAGACAAATAGTGTAAACTGTTACATGTTTAAAGAGGCTGAGTTGAATAACTCTTAATAAAGTTCTAGTTAGTCTGGTAACAGAGACATTGAAAAGAAAAAGGAACTTTACCTTTATGAACTTGGAAGTGGTGCCGCTTCCAAACAAGAGTTTATAGGGTTTGCTCTTGTAAAAAGTTCATTAAGCTGGGATGGAGCACATGGCCATAACGGTGCTCACAGGTAGGGAAATTTATTGGTAAATTGAAATTACGTGTGTAGTATTTCCGACTTTATAATCCAACGGAGACTTGGTTTAAGTTAAGACCACCCAGCTCTTCATTAAAGTCTTGAGATACTCACACTAATACGTGGTTTAATCGAATAGATACCACATATGATGCGTAATTTCTAGTTAAGATAAAACTAAACAACATCAATAAAACAATCTAGTGGGGGATTGTTGAGGTAGATTGTTTTAATGAGGAGAACATTAAGTCCCACATCACCAAGTCTTTTGGACTATCCCAAAATATATAACAAAGCCTTGTATATGATATTGTGAATTAAAATGATATGGGCTTGAGTATTGGCTTGGTTGGGTAACATATGGGCTTGGGCCTATAAAATATTTATAGGTCAAAGATTGGGCACTTGGGCACTTGGGGCACGTGGGCGCGTGCGTGACCGTACAGAGGCGAATTGGGCTGAACGCAAACAGTCGCATTTTTTGAATTCGAACAGACGGATGCGTCTGTTTGAATGTGCCTATTCCAGAACGGTCATGCCTCTTTGTCTTTTATAAATACATCTCTTCTCGCCCAGACAGAATATCTTCTTCTCTCCTCTTGCATACTACATTTTCTGTTTTATCTCCAAACAATAAAAATCCCATTAAACTCACAGGCATTGCCACGCCTCTGGGTTTAGGTTTTGTTGTATCCTGGGAAGCAGTCTGTCGTTCGACCTATTGGCAAACTCAGACGAGTGGGGACAGATATTGCTTTAAGGACAGCGAGCCCGCGCCTCAAAACCGACGACCATTGATTCTGCACTGCAGCGAATATAATCAACAATCTTAAAGCAATATCTGCTATGGAGAACAGTGCAGAATCCGCCTTCAAATTGATGAATCAGGACTTCGTCCGCCTTGACAGAATGGATGGAACAAATTTCACGCGATGGCAGGACAAAATGAAGTTCCTCCTTACTACCCTCAAAGTCTCGTACGTGCTTGATGAAAACCTTCCACCGATTCCTCCTCCAACAGACAAAGATACAGAAGAACTGAAGAAAAAGAGGATGAAACGCGAGGAAGATGAACTGCTGTGCCGAGGCCACATTCTTAATACATTATCCGATCGGTTGTACGATCTCTACACTCCACTGAAGTCGCCAAAAGAAATATGGGATGCGCTCGAAGCAAAGTACAAAACAGAGAAGATCGGAACAGATAAGTTTTTAACGTTACAGTATTTTGAATTTGAAATGAAAGATGATGTCTCTGTTATGGACCAAATGCATGACTTACAAGTTCTGGTTGGAAAACTTGCGGATTTAAAAGTGCAAATTCCAGAATCAATTCAGGTAGGGGCTATTATTGCTAAACTTCCACCTAGTTGGAATAATTATCGTAAAAAGCTCCTACACATGACTGAAGAACTCACGTTGGAACGGATTGGAAAACACATACGGATTGAAGAGGAAAACAGAATCCGTGATGGTGTTTTTCCAATAGCAAACGTGAACAATGTCAATTCTGGAAAGAAGAGGAAGAATGCTCAAAACCAGAACTTTAAGCCAAATAAGAAGACTAAGACGGATGGCAAATCTAATCCAAAGGATAAGAAAAACAAAGCTTGCTATAACTGCGGCAAACTTGGGCACTTCAAACGAGAGTGCAGGGCACCTCCAAAGCAAAAAGGCCAATCTAAAAATGCAAACATGGTTGAGAACGACGAAGTTCAAGAAATCATTGCTATGGTTTCAGATTTGCAGATTGGCATGATAACTGACTTGCACATGGCAATTGCGGAAACAAAATCTTCGGATTGGTGGTTTGATTCTGGTGCAACAGTTCATGTATGCAACAACAAAGGGCTGTTCAAGACCTACACAGAATTGGCAGAACAACAGGAAGTGCTTATGGGAAATGGAAATGGTGCAAAGGTTCTGGGGAAAGGAAATGTGGAGATTCATTTTACTTCCAACAAGAAGATCACTCTCACCAATGTACTTCATGTTCCTGATATTAAAAAGAATCTGGTTTCTGCATCAATCCTATGCAAGAGTGGTGTCAAATCTGTCTTAGAGGCTGATAGTTTAATTCTGTCCAAGAATGGCATGTTTGTGGGTAAAGGTTATGCATGTAATGGGATGTTCAAACTCAGTATTAATGAAATAAATGAATGTTCTGCTTATACTGTTGACTCTTTATCATTATGGCATGCACGTTTAGGGCATTTAAATTATAGATCTTTGAAATATATGTCAAAACATGGTATTATTTCTGTTACTAATGATAAACATGATAAATGCGAGATATGTATACAAGCAAAGATTACAAAGAAACCATTCCCAACAGTTGAAAGAAACTCAGAACTCTTGGATTTAATTCATTCCGATATATGTGAATTAAATGGAATTTTAACCAGAGGTGGAAAAAGGTATTTCATTACCTTTATTGACGATTTTTCTAAATACACACATGTGTATTTGCTAAGAAATAAAGATGAAGCTTTTGACATGTTCAAACGCTATAAAACAGAAGTTGAAAATCAAAAGAGTAGGAAAATAAAGGTCCTACGTAGTGACAGAGGAGGAGAATACTTCTCCACTGAATTTTCTAACTTCTGTGAAGAACATGGAATTATTCATCAACAAACTGCGCCATACACACCACAACAAAATGGTTTGGCTGAAAGGAAAAACAGAACTCTGGTTGATATGGTAAATTCTATGTTATTAAATGCTAAATTGCCACTTAATTTGTGGGGAGAAGCATTATTATCTGCATGTCATTTGCACAATAGAATCACTTCAAGGAAAACTAAAGTTTCTCCTTATGAATTATGGAATGGTCGAAAACCTAATCTGCGATATCTAAAGGTGTGGGGGTGTATTGCCTTCTATAGGGTGACTGATCCAAAACGGACTAAACTAGGTCCAAGAGCATTGAAAAGCTTGTTTGTAGGATATGCTGAAAACTCTAAAGCATATAGACTACTAGATTTATCCTCAAACACGATTGTTGAATCAAGGGATGTTGAGTTTATTGAAAATAGATTCAAGGATGATTCAAACGCAAATCAGTCATTAAATCCCAACATTATTCAAACACCAACGGATGTTATTACGCCTTCTACTAGCAGTAAAAGGAAGATAACAAATGAACAGACAGAAATAAGAAGGACACAGAGAATCAGAAAAGAGAAATCTTTTGGTCCAGATTTTATATCATCTCAAGCTATGGCATTCCTTGTAGAAGGAACTCGAGATGAAGTTACTAACAAAATTCCTATAGTACTGAATATAGAAGATGATCCGAAAACATACAAAGAAGCTATAACTTCTAGAGATTCTGCTTTTTGGAAGGAGGCAATTAACGATGAAATGGATTCAATTTTATCAAATAATACTTGGGTATTGGTAGACTTGCCTCAAGGGTCAAAACCTATTGGTTGTAAATGGGTGTTTCGAAGAAAACGTAATAATGATGGTAGCGTGCAAACTTTCAAGGCTAGATTAGTAGCCAAAGGATTTCGGCAAAAGGAAGGAATTGATTTCTTTAATACATATGCTCCGGTTGCAAGAATTACATCAATTCGAGTACTAATAGCATTAGCATCAATCTATCAGTTGCATATCCACCAAATGGATGTCAAAACGGCCTTCCTTAATGGTGAACTTAACGAAGAAGTTTACATGGAACAACCAGAAGGTTTTATCCTTCCTGGGAATGAAAGAAAAGTTTGCAAATTGATAAGATCATTATACGGATTAAAACAAGCACCAAAACAGTGGCATGAGAAATTTGACTCGATTATACTTCAAAATGGCTTCACATATAATAGTGCAGACAAATGTATCTATTCCAAGTTTACAAAGGAATATGGAGTAATCATTTGTTTATATGTAGATGACCTATTAATATTCGGAACTAACATGAAAGGAATACAAGACACCAAGAATTATTTAACTTCAAAATTCAAAATGAAAGATTTAAATGAAGTTGATACAATTCTAGGTATAAAGGTTAGTAAAGATAGTGGGGGCTATGCACTAAATCAGTCACACTATATTCAAAAAGTGCTCCAGAAGTTTGGACATCTAAAAATTAAAGATGCCAGTACCCCAATAGACTCGAGTATAAATCTCAATAAAAATGAAGGAAGATGTATTGCTCAACTCGAATACGCAAGCGCTATTGGAAGTATAATGTATGCAATGCATTGTACAAGACCTGATATAGCATATGCAATATGCAAACTTGCCCGATATACTAGCAATCCTGGTATAGATCATTGGAAAGCAATTGAAAGATTACTTGGTTACCTAAAAAGAACCAATAATTTAGGGCTTGTTTACAATGGATTTCCAAGTGTATTAGAAGGATATACTGATGCAAGTTGGATAACTAGCGCCGGTGATAATAAATCTACTTCGGGTTGGATTTTCACATTAGGTGGAGGTGCTGTTTCTTGGGCATCAAAGAAACAAACTTGTATTTCACACTCCACAATGGAATCAGAATTTATAGCACTTGCTGCCGCAGGAAAGGAGGCAGAATGGCTACGAAATATGTTACTGGATATCAAGTTATGGCCAAAACCAATGCCAGCCATATCATTACGATGTGATAGTCAAGCTACCATGTCACGAGCATATAGTAACATATACAATGGAAAATCAAGACATATAAGTCTTAGACATGAATATGTTAGACAAATAATAAATGATGGAATTATTACTATTGTCTACATAAGATCCAATGATAATTTGGCAGACCCATTCACAAAAGCCTTGACTAGAGAAATGGTAAGATCCACGTCAGTCGGAATGGGACTTAAACCTTGCATTAATCAATGATAGTGGAAACCCAACCTTAATATTAATTAAATTAACTTTAAGGTTTAATGGGTAATAACAAACTATCATATGATTGGGAAGACACTAAGACAAATAGTGTAAACTGTTACATGTTTAAAGAGGCTGAGTTGAATAACACTTAATAAAGTTCTAGTTAGTCTGGTAACAGAGACATTAAAAAGAAAAAGGAACTTTACCTTTATGAACTTGGAAGTGGTGCCGCTTCCAAACAAGAGTTTATAGGGTTTGCTCTTGTAAAAAGTTCATTAAGCTGGGATGGAGCACATGGCCATAACGGTGCTCACAGGTAGGGAAATTTATTGGTAAATTGAAATTACGTGTGTAGTATTTCCGACTTTATAATCCAACGGAGACTTGGTTTAAGTTAAGACCACCCAGCTCTTCATTAAAGTCTTGAGATACTCACACTAATACGTGGTTTAATCGAATAGATACCACATATGATGCGTAATTTCTAGTTAAGATAAAACTAAACAACATCAGTAAAACAATCTAGTGGGGGATTGTTGAGGTAGATTGTTTTAATGAGGAGAACATTAAGTCCCACATCACCAAGTCTTTTGGACTATCCCAAAATATATAACAAAGCCTTGTATATGATATTGTGAATTAAAATGATATGGGCTTGAGTATTGGCTTGGTTGGGTAACATATGGGCTTGGGCCTATAAAATATTTATAGGTCAAAGATTGGGCACTTGGGCACTTGGGGCATGTGGGCGCGTGCGTGGCCGTACAGAGGCGAATTGGGCTGAACGCAAACAGTCGCATTTTTTGAATTCGAACAGACGGACGCGTCTGTTTGAATGTGCCTATTCCAGAACGGTCATGCCTCTTTGTCTTTTATAAATACATCTCTTCTCGCCCAGACAGAATATCTTCTTCTCTCCTCTTGCATACTACATTTTCTGTTTTATCTCCAAACAATAAAAATCCCATTAAACTCACAGGCATTGCCACGCCTCTGTGTTTAGGTTTTGTTGTATCCTGGGAAGCAGTCTGTCGTTCGACCTATTGGCAAACTCGGACGAGTGGGGACAGATATTGCTTTAAGGACAGCGAGCCCGCGCCTCAAAACCGACGACCATTGATTCTGCACTGCAGCGAATATAATCAACACATACTTATCAATATCACATCCCAGAGAGCCTCGAGGTTCTCCAGTATAGTACATAGAACCAACATGAGCCTTTGCCCCTGCCAATATGACCTCACTACATGCAGCAACACAGTCATTTATTTCATTGAACCAGGGAAGAAACGGGGCTAGACCAGCTTCCAAGACCCGTTTCAAAGCTTCAGCAGCAACGTAACCTTTGTGACCTCCAGCAGGTCTCGGATCCCTTTTAACACCAACAATCGAATCACTAGGAATCTGCACTGCACGTGGTGCATCTCTGTGACGCCCTGCCGTGTAAACCCCCGAATTGCTAAAGATCATGTTGGCAATCAATCTCTTGTTAGTTGGACGAAGACATTCATAAAAAACACTTGTGTACTTCTCTTTGGTTGCTCCATCAGCTTTAGGGTCAAAGGCTCCCATGTTTTGTGCAAATGAAGCTAACGGGCCTCTTAGGATATGCCCTCCAGTTGTGTGACTGTAGGTGTAATGCATGGTACCGGCTAGGAAGACAAATAATGTGGAACCATTTTCTTCTGATTCGACTTCATCTTTGAGAGTTGAAAGGTCATACACATCACCTGCTTTTAAGTTTGAAACTGGACAGACATTAGGTGGAGCTACCAAAGACTGAACCATGAATTTCTCGTTCTCAGAAGGTACAATGTAAGCAGTGTAATACTCGACACTATTGAATTGCTCGTAGAAACCAAGAGCAAACATGTTAGCAATGGCGTAAGCGCAGATGGTTAGAGTCTTTTTGCTGATATCAGGGTGCCTGTTCTTCAGCCTTTTGTAGTTGATACATGCACATAACAGTTTCTCAGTATTTGTAATGTGGTCAGCAGATATTGCGCCATGATTAACAGGTGCAACACCATGTGGTTCACCTTTTAGGTAAAAGGTGGACTCAGGTATGGGTATCATGGGGATCCTTTTATATGCCCTGCATTCCTTGAGATAAGCAGCTAAATCTTGAGTGGATTCGATAGCAGTTTCAGGAATTTGAGGAGTAGTATTGATAGCACTTGAGATGGAGTACCATAGATTCCATAACTCGGCATCCAAGTCATGAGAAAAAGAATACAACTTGGCGATGAGATCTTCGCTGAAAAGGGATTTGGGTTGGAAAGGGAGAGGGGTTCCATCGGCGGTTGTGATTGGCCAATAGCGGCAGACGGTGTCTGTAGACTCGATGAACGGTGCGCGTGCATTCAACCTGACGCGGATAGGCCAACGGGATGGGTCGAGGTTGACCTCCGATGAAGTTGCGAGACCGATATGGTGATGGTGATCGGTTTTCCAGAGGGTGGATGCTCTGATGTCGGCTAGGGTTAAGCTTCCGTTTGTCGGGGTTGCCTTGCTCAGGTCGATGATTGGCTTGTCGCGTCTGGTGAACTGGTACTGACGTGCAAGATTGAACACGGCTGAACGAGATTGAAATTGAACGCAGGAACGATGAATGGATGATGGGTGAGTGTTCAGAGTATACGCTTTATAGCAAACGGAACTGAAGCACAAGGGACCATCAGTTGAATGTAAATACCCATTCACTTGCTTCGGAAAGGATGCCGTATGCACAACAAACAAACGACAAAGGTGGATGGAAAAAAAATTAATTGTTTATTGTTATTAGCACTGTTATTAAAACCGGACCGGACAGCCGGTTAAACCGTGAAAATCGTGAACCGCACAACAGTCCGGTCCAAAGCTTAATTGAGTCTTTATTTTGTTGAACTAAAAATAAACTACGGCTGAACCATGTAAACGCCGGCTCTTTACGGTTTTCACCTATAAACCGAGCATTTGAAATGGCCGAACCCCTTCCGTACGGTCGCACCCGCGCCCACGCGCCCCAAGTGTCCAACTGCCTATCTTTGACATATAATAATAATTTTAATAGGCCTAACTCCAATAAGCTCAAGCCATCATTTGCAAGCCCATGTTATTTCAATTCACAATATCAGATTCAAAGGATTAGTTTTTATGTAGAATTGCTGCTCATTATTTGCCGATGTGGGACAAATAATCATTACAATATTTCCAACAATCCCCCACAATATTGTAATATTATTTACTTATGCATACAAGAAAGTTCCTTTCGATTTAAACTTTTCTTCTTAGTCCATATATTTAAGTTTCAATAGAATATTTGGTAGTTGATATCTTAAACCAAAATCCTTTGTAATGAAACGAAATATATAAACACATAAATATCATGATTCTTCTGTAAAATATCATAACCACATATTGGTTACTAATTTTCTCCTGGTTTTTCATGAACATTTATAAAGTTTCTACCGGCTTTATTAGATACTATATCTTATGTTCATATAGGTGTTCATTTTTTTTCGTCTTTGTTACTATAGACAAATGATCACCACCACGTAACAATATAAACATTGATATTCAATGTTTATCAACCATTTTTCTGCAACTTATTCTTACCTTTTAAACCTTGGATAATTTAAGGATAGGTTTCCATTGCAAGTGATTAGAATGGCTTCAGACCCATTGTACTACTAGTATTTTTTACCATTTCTCTTGGTAATCCTTTGGTTAGTGGGTCTGCTAGGTTTTCTTTTGATTTAACAAATATAATAGTAACGATTCCATCTACAATTAATTCTCTGACATATGCATGTCTTAAACTTATATGTCTAGACTTTCCATTATATATTTTATGATAAGCTCTAGACAGCGTAGCTTCACTATCACAGTACACAGAAATTGAGACATTGGTTGTGGCCACAACTCTGTATCTAGCAATAAATTTGTTAGTCATTCTGCCTCTTTGCCTGATGCATCTAAAGCAACAAATTTAGCTTCCATTGTAGAATGTATTATAACTATCTGTTTCTTAGAGGCCCAAGATATAGCACCGCCTCCAAGTGTAAAAATCCATCCAGTAGTTCATCTATTTTCATTTTCAGGTGTTGAACGACTTGCATCTGAATATCCTTCTAGAACTGCTGGAAAATTCCATAGTTGAGTCCTAATCCCATGGTTCTTTTAAGTTAACCCAGAATTCTGCGTATCGCTTTCCAATGCTCAGTACTTGGTCTGTGCATATATCTAGATAATTTGCACACAGCGAAAGCAATATCTGGACGAGTGCAATGCATTGCATACATAAGACATCCAATAACACTTGCATATTCTAATTGAGCTATTGCCCTTTCAGAATTTGCAAACAGTTTAATGGAAGAATCATAAGGACTGTTTGCTTCCTTAATATTTAAGTGTTTATATTTAAGGAGCAATTTCTCAATATAATGAGACTGACATAATGCATATCCATTACTATGTTTCTTTACCTTAATTCCCAATATAGTATCAACTTCATTTAAATCCTTCATTTTAAAACATGAAGTTAGATAATTTTTTGTTTCATTAATGTCTTCCATATTAGTGCCAAATATGAGTAAATCATCCACGTATGAACATAAATGATACCATATCTATCAGTAAATTTTGAATAGGTACATTTATCAGCATTATTATGTTTAAAACCATTGGACAGTCATGCCATTGCTTTGGGGACTGTTTTAATCCATATAAAGATTTAACAAGTTTGCAAACATTGTGTTCATTCCCAGGCATAACAAAACCTTCTGGTTATTCCATGTATATTTCTTCATCCAGATTTCCATTAAGAAAAGCAGTCTTTACGTCCATTTGATGTACATGCAATCCGTGAATGGTAGCAAGAGAAAATAGAACTCTAATGGACGTTAGTCTTGCAACAGGGCATATGTATCGAAGAAATCAATACCTTCCTTATGTCTGAATCTCTTGGCAACTAATCTTGCCTTGAAAGTTTGTATCGATCCATCTGTATTGTATTTCTTACGAAATACCCATTTAGATCCAATTGGTTTTGATCCATAAGGCAAGTCTGTTAATTCCCAAGTATTATTATACAGGATTGAATCCATTTCATCTTGTGTGGCTTCTTTCCAGAAAGTCACATCCCTAGAGGCCATTGCCTCTTTAAAAGTTTTAGGATCACCTTTTGTATTTAGGACATAAATAATATCATCGATAATATTCTCTCTATCACCTATCACTAGATGAATTACATCATCAGGTGAAATAAAATCTGGTCCTAAATCTTTAGCTTTCCTTTCTCTTTGACTTCTTCTAGGTTCTTCCGGTATATTTGAAGATTCCTTTTGTTAGAAGAAGTTTGTTGAGACATTTCATTTTCTTTATCAGGAATTTCCTGAGTAGGAGATGAGATTTGACTGGAATCACAAATAAAATTATTTTCAATGAATTCTATATCCCTTGATTCTATTATAACATTAGAATCTAGGTCTAGTATCCGATATTCTTTTGAATTCTCAGCACGTCCTACGAATACACCTTTCAAAGCCTTGGTCCTAATTTAACCCTATTTGGATCTGTTATTCTATAAAAGGTTAGACAACACCAAACTCTCAAGTATTTTAAACTTGGTTTTCTTCCCTTCCATAACTCATAAGGAGATATTTTTGTTTTCCTTGATGGAATTCTATTATGCAAATGACATGCTATTAAAAGTGCTTCTCCCCACAAATTTATATTTTACTTTGCATTCAGAATCATAGTACTAGTCATTTTTACTAATGTTCTATTTTTACGTTCGGCTAGACCATTCTGTTGTTGGGTATACGGTGCGCTTAATTCATGTAAGATTCCATTTTCTTCACATAATGTGGAAAATTCTACAGAGAAATATTCTCCACCTCTATCACTACGTAACACCTTAATTTTTTTTTCCTTTTGATTTTCAACCGTAGTTTTGAAAAGTTTAAACATGTCAAATGCTTGGTCATTTCTTTTAAGCAAGTAAACATGTGTATATCTAGAATAATCATCTATAAAAGTAATGAAATATTTATTCCCTCCTCTAGGTAAAATACCATTTAATTCACATATATCAGAGTGAATTAACTTAAATAATTTTGTATTTCTTTCAGATTTGGGAAAAGGCTTTTTGCACATTTTGGCTTCAATACAAATTTCACATTTTGATGCATCTTTATTTTCATATGAGATCAAGCCATCCTTAGACATAAATTTTAAAGATTTGAAATTCAAATGCGCTAATCTATTAAGCCATAAATAAAAAGAATCAAGAACATAAGCAAATTCAGTCATTTTATTAATACTTAATTTGAACAACCCATTACAAGCAAATCCTTTTCCAACAAATTTTCCTCCTTTTGTTAATATGAGACTGTTTCCATCTAGTACACATTTTACACTTTTACTACAAAGAAGACTTGCGGAGACAAGGTTCTTCCTCATATCTGGAACGTGTAGAACATTTAGGAGTACTAGTTTCTTTCCATAAGTAAATTCCAACTCCATGGTCCTTTTCCAATGACATTTGATGTATTATGATTGCCCATCAGAACTTTGTTGTCATCAGAAACCCTTTCATAGAAACCAAACATTGACTGATTATTGCAGACATGTATGGTAGCACCAGAATCATACCACCAGTCGGTATCCCTTGTGTTATCGGCCATGTTCAATTCTGTCACCATTGCAACAATCGGTGATCCCTCATGTTGCACCATATTCGTAGAATCTGATTTATTATTTCCATGATTGGAGTTTTGTCCTTGTTCCTTCTTTGCCTTTTTGTAGAATCTGCAGTCTCTTTTGAAATGCCCTGTCTTTCCGCAGAAATAACAGTCCTTTCCTTTAGCCTTGTGCTGATTGTTATCCCTTTTCCGTTTTCTAGATTCCTTATGCCCTTTTTTATTGGTATCAACTGCATGTATATTTGAATCAGATTCGAATACTTTCTTTTCACGATTTCTTGTTTCTTCTTCGATACGAAGATGCTTTTGAATCTATTCCATGGAGAAATCCTCCGTTGAGTGCATAAGTTTCTTTCTATAGTCACTCCATCCGCGAGACATAATAGCACCAACTTGTAGAGGTTCAGGAATATCAATCTTAACATTTTTCAATTTATTGAAAATAACTTGTAACTCATGGACTTGATCTAGTACCGATGCATTGTCAAGCATTTTAAATTCGAAGAATTCGTAAATTAGAAACTTATCTGCGCCTTGCTTTTCATTTCTATACTTGGTCTCCAGCGCCTTCCAGATTTCCCTCGGAGATTTGACTGAAGTAAAAAGGTCATATAAACGATCCGAAAGTGTGTTGAGAATATGGCCTCTGCATACAATTTCGTCTTCCTCGCGTTTCTTCCTCTGGGCCTTAATTTTTGCATTATCCTTGTCAGTTGGCGGTGGTATTGGCGCTAAGTTATCATCAAGCACTTATGCAATCTTCAATGTGGTTACGAGGAACATGATTTTGTCTTGCCATCGGGTATAATTTGTGCTATCAAAACGATCTACTTTAGCGAACTCCTGATTCATAATTTTGTACGTCGATTCAGACGTGGTAGCCTTAATAATTCCTTAAGTTTGTTGTTTATCTACTGAGATGGATCGGTAATTCGAGGAACAGGCATTTGAGGCATGTACAGAACGCTTTCCTTAAGGAATTATTCGCCCCTACAATTTGCCGAGAAGAAGCAGGCGAAATTCCTCCAGAATACAACAAACAGAGTATGTGTACAAAAGAACAAGAAAAGAAAGAATAGAAGCAATTTCGAAGTGGTCTGGAAAAGAAGAAACGAGGAGTATATATAGTGATTGCGGAGTTCCGTACGGTCGCACCCGCGCCCACGTGCCCTAAGTGCCCAAGTTCCCATCTTTGACCTATAATAATAATTTTAATAGGCCCAACTCCTACAAGCCCAAGCCATCATTTCCAAGCCATGTTATTTCAATTCACAATATTCAATTCAAAGGATTAGTTTTTATGTAGAATTGCTCCTCATTATTTGCCGATGTAGGACAAATAATCATTACAAAATTTCCAATATATTTTTGTTCCTTTATTTTTTTAATTTTTATCAAAAACTAACATGCATGGTTCTGATGGTTCGACCGATCGAACACTGAAAACCCTAAACCTTTGGGCATCACAGTTCGATTGACGATCCGATCATGATAACATTGGTTATTAGTTTGACATTTAGATTTCCAAAATCTGTACGGGTGCCATAATTAATGTTTCCTTGTATTTTCAAACATCTAGTATTAGATAAACAAGCAGTAAAATTAAAGACTTTCGTACTCTCTCTGTTTTTTTTTGTTAAAACCGACCGGTTTTTAAGTGGCCGCACACTTATTATTATAAATAATACAGGTGTTTGCCTGATTATCAACCAACTACAATTAGTTTTCATATTCTTATCAATTTTACATATTTCCTTTTCTTCACTTGTGTCTCTTCCACGTCTTATTTTCAAATTTCTATAACTTTATCATTATAATAACTAGTATAAAGTTCCACTAATTCTCTTCACTATCTTTTTACATCTCAATGTCAATAATTTATAATTTATATAATTTTTTTTAACATTCTCCAAAGTTTTATTAAGTAATTTTAAGTTTAAGTCAATGTATTTAAATTAATTAAAACTTTGGACATTATATGGTATCAAAATTACTAATATTTGTAATTTGGTCTAACTGGCTTTGAAAAATAACAACTCAACATATTATATTATATATGTCGCTTGTATTAATAAAATAGTACATTTAATATTGCATGCAAGTCCATATAACATAAAATAGCCATAGTTATATAACGAACCATCTTTTGTTGTTTTACACAATTCCTTTCCATTTAAAGTAATTTTTAATTATAATGAAAAACAAACAAACACCCAAACACAGGAAAAATAACCTGAAGGACAAAATGAACAAAAAATTGTTCCATAAGGATAAGAGGCTAAAATTTTGTCCATAAGGACAAATTTTAGTGTAAAGGTAGGAATTATGGTAGACCCCTAAATTCCTCCCTTTACACTATAATCTGTCTTTATGATAAAATTTACCCCTTTGTCCTTATGGAACATTTTTTTGTTCATTTTGTCCTTGAGGCTAAAAACCCCTTAACAATATTCCTCTTTTTATAACCAATATGTCATATTGATTCTTTATTGTTAATAAAATTAATTTTTGTTAAAATAACTTTAAACTAATAATAAATGACTATCGTAACTTTTGAACTTCGAAATAAATGAATATTTTCAATTAATATTTTTTCTTGAAAATGTTAAATATTACTTATGTTATATTCTTAATTTACATCAGTTAATAGGTTAAAATATTATATTTCGATTAGATTTGTTTCTCCTTTATATTTTATTGAATTTAGAATCATATGTTAATTACTATTCTAAAATTATATTGCAAATCAAGACTAATGAGGTATGAAGCAATGGGTTGAAAACCAAATTATTATTTTTACAAAATTAAAATAACAATATAATTTGCAATGTTTCTTTTAACCAACATTTCACTAAATGATTATACAAATATTTTGTTTTATCACTTCAATAGTATTATATACTAAATTCTAATGTTGATATTAATTGCAAGAGCTTAAAATGTGTAAAAACATATTGAAAAATTACTATTATACTTTGATTTTTGGGTATTTTTATCATTTCTGAGAGTGATACTGAAATACAGCTTATACGTCATTTATCTTTAGCAATGTTACAAAAGGCAAAATGATAAACTCAAAATATTTGCATTTGAATATTCATCTATTGAAACATATAAAATTATTAATTTTGAAGTTAATGAATAAATCACCTTTTATTTATTTTCTTAACAAATATCAAATGTTGAAAAATAATAATTTAGTATCAAACTCGGTATCTTCTGCAAAATAACAAATTAAATTTTTGCACAAATAAAGTACACAAGTCATAAAAGAAAATACATACTAAAATATAATAAGGTAAATACATTATTCAGTTATTTTAACTAAATCACCATATATTACATAATAAATTCAATTATTTCAAAATATTCATAAAACTGTTCTCTAAATTATAATATTTATGATGGTACACACTTATATAATAATACATATAGAATTTAAATTTATGGAAATTTTATCTTTACTAAATTCTCTCGTCCCAGATAATTTGGAGATATTTTAATAAAAAATTTGTTTCTTAAAATTACCACCATTTTACAAATTATTTCGCCAACCGTATCACAATTACCCATTTTTATGATTTCAAAAGTTAAATATTTTTACTCAGTTCTATAAGCTATTTTACATTTAAATCTAGCTATAATTAAAATAACCATACTAAAATCAGTTAACTACCATTGATTTCTTCATAAAATAAAACACATAAAAATAACAATCTCAACGAGCGTTATGGCATGCTCTAGCTTTGTACATGAATTGTGTTTTTTTTTTTTTTTTGCAAAGTGCATAGGTTTACCATATACAAGATAAAATGATTTGTGAAAATATTTAACCATATTTTAGCATTGAAATAATTTGTTGCTAGTTAATTGGACTTGAATATTGAAATAAAATTTGATGTAAGTCAGTAGAAATAAATGCAAGTTAATGAATCCAAGTGTAATGTTTGGAATCAATTGTATTGACTCAATGAATTGAGCTTATTAAAATGAAATTCGAAGATAATGAATTTGAATTGTATGGTTGGATTAAATTACATGGGTATAGGTTTGAACTTCTAATGAATGAATTTATTCAAATCTAATGAATCTGAATGAAATATAGAAAGAAATAAATGGGTTGCCAAGTGAGATTGGTTATAAAATTCATGCGACTATACACTGAAATAAATAACCTGAATATTTGAATCCACATTTCATGATTATGAATTAATGAGTTCATCTCAGTTAAGAGCAGGTGCATATCCAGTTTAGTTAGAGCTGCGTAATAATTGAGCAAGCTCAAGTATAGCTTATTGCTTAATAACACTAGTAAAAGGTACGTCTACGCAAAATATAAAAATTCCGGGTTTTGAATTGGGATTTTTCGACCGTATGGGTCGATGTATGTATGTGTGTATATATATATATATATATATATATATATATATATATATTTGTTCCCGCAAAATTGTAGAAGTCGCTCCATACAGGGGAGACCCTAACGAAATTTTTCGAAAATTTAGAGTGATAGAAAATTTCAAATACTTTTGAAAATTTTGTTAAAAGAAATGAATTGGTATTTCGATTAAAACTAATTAGATTAGTTAAAGCCAAAGTTTAGAAAGTGGAAAGGAAGTTTTAGCTAGAATAGGTTTTTGAAAATGGGTTTGTAGCATTTTTCTTACCTTAGTAATTTCGGGGACGAAATTCTTTTGAAGGGAGAGGAATGTAACGACCCATATTTTTATCCGTTTAATTGAATATTTAAAAATAGTTTTAAATGTTGATCTGGAAATTTAAATAGCTGGAATTCAAGGGATTTGAATATTTTATTAATATAAATAATAAATTTATTTCGAAATATTTGGGAATATGTTGGATTTGCAATTTAGCATGAATTGGATATTATAAAAAGATTTATCTAAGTTAAAATTGAATTATAATAACAAATTCCTTTTTTAAACGACATTTGAAGGTATAATTTATAATTAAATTATATAATGAGCTACAACGTTGTGGTAGTTCATAGTTTTACGTTTTGAATTTTAAATCGATATACCCAGTCCAATATAAATCTAAATTCTTTGAAAAAAGAATCTTTCGAATGTATTGGATTATAATTTTCTAACGATAAAGGAAAATCGAGACTTCGTCTTATAGATTTTGAGTTATGTTCAAATCAAATTTTCAAAAACTTGCTATGGAATCGTTTATAAACTATAACGATTTATTTATATAAAATAAAAGGGGTTTTAATATATTTAATATTGAATTAACTTGATATTCAGTCCAGAGTAATTTATTTTGAATTTATATGAAATTCTGCTCGAATATGTTCGATAATAATAATTTATAATTATTATATTGAAGTGTTTTAAAATTGATTTATTTCGATTTAATTTGGACCTTCAAAAGAACTATTATTCAAATGACCTTGGATTTCAATGAACTAAATTTTAATAAATCTGTAATGGCTAATTATTGCTATTTCAAGTTTCGCTTCAATCAGATTATTTTGTGAGCGGATGCAAATTAAAATATAAATAAATCAATAATTTGGACTCAAACTAGCGCTATTTTTACAAGCGGGCATGGATTTCGATGAAACAAGCTTCATTGAGTCTGAAATGTCGAACTATAGCATGATGTCCATTTTCAACGTGAATGGAGTTTGTATGTGACCATATGAACAAATAAACGTCGTACGAATATGGCGATAGGCAGGAGTAAATATCGTTAGTCATTTTCAATAAAATATCGTTAGTCACCTCAAGATAAAAATAATATATATCTACCCTATACTAACCCTTAATTCACCTAATCCTATTTCCCCAAATCAAAACAGTCTACTTTTTGCAATTAAACCCATCTTCAATTTTAATTTATTTCTCTCAATCGGTAAGGAATCAAAGGGGGTCGTCAACTGGAAAGTAATAGAGTATGTCGAATTATACCTTCATTTAAAATTTGGTGGTGTATGGGTGCTTGTGGTGGCAAGAATCAAGGCGAAATCGAAACCTGGAAAGTTTCATGTTTCCTCGTTTTGTGTGCAGTGGTGGAGTTTTTAGATCGAGGTGTATGAAGGGAACTTGTAGAGGAGAGGCAAGGTTTTCGTTTGGCACCGGTGCTGTGATCAATGGTGGTCAGATGTGGTCGTGGCAACAAGATGATCAGGGTGGCAACAAGATGATCAATGGTGGTCAGATGTGCTGTGATCAATGGTGATCAATGGTGGTCAGATATGCTTTTTTAGGGGGTTTGATCGAAAATTGGTCAATCTGAAGGTGATGAAGGTGTTATTGGGTGTCAACTTAAACAAGGTCATGGATGGCGAGGTGGTTTGAGCGGCTGTGGTGCGGCGAATGATGGCAATCTATAATGATGGAATTTTTCGATTGAATGAAAATGGTAAATGGTCGAATATTGGCCAACTAGGTTCGAAGGGGAGGTCATGGTGACTAGCGAAGGGGGAGTAGGTCACAGGGGTGTCGGCGGCAGGTTTGGGGTCGGCCATAGTAGATTATTGGCGGCACAGTGATGAGCTATGGAGGACGTGGGTTATTCGATGGGAACGATAGATTTTGGAGAAACAGGGATTGTTTGGGGAGAAAAGAGAAACCACATGATTAGGAGGATGATTAACCACTAAAACACGATAGTTAGTCTAATTAATTAATATTTAATTTAGTTTTAGTAATCGATGAATTTATTAAACATGTAATTATATGTTATCAGAATTACGAGAAACAAGAGACGACGGGATCGTATCGACGAAGCCTATGCAGGCGAGTTGATTTTGTTGGAATTTTAAATAATTTCAAATGCTCGTTTGAAATTATATAAATTGACCTCAACCATTGAATCGAAAATAAATGGTGAGATGCTTTCTGAAATTCTATAATGTGGTTAAATTCATATAATTCAAAGCAATCGTTGGTAGTATAAATTGGATATTTTAGATGCCTTAGATGTTATTTGTTTATCGTTAATTGACGTTATTTATATTGGCGTCATTTAAATATAATAGATTAAAATTCTTGTCTCGTATACAGTTATTAAATATTGTTATGAGCTGTGTTGCAGGGAAAAACAGGTTGGAGAGATCCAACTGGATTCCGCAAATATTTGTATGTTATTTATTTTCATATTATATATATATAAACTATTTAACCCCAGTAATGTTAAAACCCGTTTGGATGGTGAACATTGAATTGAAGTTCAAAATTGTTGTATTTTAATCAATAGATGGTATTGATTAAGTGATTGGCAACAAATGGTCTAAAAACCATGTTTCTAAGACGTTAATTCGCCATCAGGCAAATCGATGTACTTGAAGTTATAAGATTTATTTTTATAACCGAAGCGAAGTTTAAATTATATTTTATAAAAATAGAAGTTTTATAAATAAATTGATATCTGTAAATGTGTTTTTACAAAAGAAAGTTATAAAATGCTATGTATAGCAATTTTGATGTTTTAAAGTAATTTATTAGCGGGTAAGTCAAATATTAATCGGAAGGGTAATAATTTGGAGTGATTGTCTTATAAAAGAATTAAGCGATATTATTATATTAAGTACATTAATCTAATGAAAAGAAGTAACTGGAATCAGTTAACAAATTAACTGATGATTTCAAGTTGACTAGGTCAACTGTTTTTAATTGAAAGCGGCTATTAGATTTATTGGTGTCCAATTACTCAAATGAAAATAGTTTATTAAAATAATTATTTTAATTTAATCATATTTATTAAATATTAATTATCTTTTTAATTAACGATATTTTAAAATGATTATCAATTGATAACCATAAATGAAGTAGTTATTATTTAATAATGTCGATAATTGATGAACTAATCTATTTTGGTTAATGATGAAATAAACTGCTTTTACTTTAGTAAATGACGAAGTTAATTATTATTATTTTAATTAATAATAATTAAAGTGACTTTTTTTCTTAAATGGAACTCAATTAAGAAAGAAACCAAGTTGTAATAAGATTCAGTGGGATATTCGTAAAGGTATTTGTAAAGAGATTTTATAATAAAATCCAAGTGATATGGAATAGGTTTACAAAGGAATTCTAAAGTTAAAATAATAGTTTCAAATGAGGTGTTTTTCTTAATTATTGAATTAAGAACCATGATTGGAATCGGGAGAAAATGTTGGAAAAGTAAAAAGGATGAGATGTTAATGGATTAGCATAAAGGGATTTAAAATAAATCCATACATCGTTTGTAAATAGATTTAAACCATGACTATGATTTAAAATATAAATGTTTACTTAAAGGCTTGAATTAAGTAAACATGCCAATTGAAAAGGAAATTTCAAAATGCAAAGGATTAGAATATGGTAAAGGAATTTAAGTAAAGTGTGGCGACCGCCCATAACTCTCACACTTAACAAGAGGAATAATGCGCCAAAAGACGTGTCAGGCAGCTACGAACGATCATCAGGGTAGAATAACACAAGCGGAACCTATCGTATAACTCATAACACAAGGATAAAATATAATATAGCATATACAACATGCATTAATAATGAAGCATAATTGAGCAGAATCTGAAACTTTCATATCATCATGAAATATCCATACATCAACAGGAATACATTAACAGAATCTGTACAATCAGCATCACTACAAAGTCACTCAGAGCAGCATATATCACACATAACAGCAGAAACAACTAATAGTAGATAGCAGGAAATAATGTGTTACCCTCCTTCTCATCGTCGCTCTGCAGCATCGTCTTCATCAAGATCTACTACCTGCTACCTAGTCTTCCATCCATAACCGGATGAAAAGCCCAAGGTAATAAGAGGGAGACATAAAACCTTGAGTCAGAAAATAGTCTTAATGAGCGATAAAACAACTGTTACTACCAAAATTAACTCCGAAACCAGCTATCGGTGAAGGGGTATCGGAGGAATACAAACACAGAAGAACCTTCCGAAAGCAAAAATCTAAATAATAGGAAGAGCTAAAAGCGGTAAAGAATGATCTAAGATTAGCATAAACCGACACCCTCTAAGGAGAAAGGAGCTCAAAGTCTTCAAGGTGTCAGCAAAGTCTATCCGGCAAGGTCTATCTGATAGGGTTCATCCGACAGGATCTGTCCAGCAGGAAATACCATGACGAAAGGCTGTCAAGATCGGAAGCTAAGAAAGAGGGAGATAAGAGCTCTGCTTATTGGAACCCGGAAGGGCCATTGGTAATAACTCACTTAATACCAATACATCAAGAGACAAAGACATCAAAAGTCTCACGCCAGAAGTATATAGAAACTATGCAGAACCAACTTCCGAAACATCTGCTATATAGATACCGAAAGGTCACATTGATAGATAGCAACACACCACTGGGAGCTACCTTTCGTAAGACTGGACCATCCCAAAAGCTCCACCGAAAGGCCACCCAGAACCCTAGCGGAGATACAGGACATCCACATTAATCTACTTAGTACAAACAACAACAACTGTTTCGAACCGGCAGCTATCCACATACATCAGGAGGACTAGCTTCTCTAAGTATACGTGAGAAAGCCAAGGGCCTACATCTGAAAGCTTACATCCGAGAGCCTACACCCGGGAGCTACTACTGGAAGCTCAAATACCGTTCGAAAGTCACCACATCGACAAGCTCATCTCAATCTTGTAACACCCCGCATTTTTAATATAATTAAAAATATGTAAAAATATGTGTATGTGCAAAGATAGGTAAATAATGGTGATATATAATGAAAAATTAATCCGATAACGGTGTACGTAACAAAGAAGACAATAAAATAAGGAAACTTAATTTAAATATCAAGAATTAAGTAAAATAGACTTCACCATTGTGTTCGTCTCGAAATTCTGCTTGGAATAGAATCCAAGTTTGCGTAAATAGGATTTCATATGAAAAAGTTATGGCGTTTAGAAGATTCACCGAAAATTTCAAAACCAGTTCGAAAATTTGACCAGACAGTTAGGCGGGAGATTTCCCGCCATTGACTGGGCAGGTCGACCCTAGTGTCGACCTGGGGGTCAGGTCGACCCTAGTGTCAACCTTGGCGTCGACCTACCCCAGGGAGGTCGACCTTAGGGTCAACCTATTCCCCCCAGATTTGGGCGATTTTAGCCCTGTGACATGGTTTTTATTTTTGGACGAACTGGATGGCTTCTAGGTCAATCCTATGGCTCTAAAACACTCTCTACACCTATAAAATAGTGCATAGACCTAACCTAATTCATAAACAATTCCTTCTAACACCTCCATGCCGCTAAACTTCAAAATAACATGGCCGCCGCCTCAGAACCCTAAATTAAATTGCAAGTTCTTCATCAACTTTGGAGTTTGATCAAATCAAGTAGCAAAGTTCTTCATCAACAATTCATGCTCTTTACCAATAATCAAATAAGAAGATTAAATCAGCGTTCTACATCAACGACAAATCGCTTATTTCTCTAATCCAGTCAATGTGAGTGGATTTGAACTATATTTGTTATATAATGTTGATTCTATCGTTTACCATTCCCCATAATGAATATGATGTTAATTTGACAAGATCTGTTATTTTATTTATGCCTACGTTTGAGTTCTCTCCTTTTTATCCTTTCCCTTTTTTATTTTTGGATCTAGGTTATCTCGAACCTAGATGAAATCTTATTATACAATACGCACGATTGGAATATGGGGATATTGGAATATAATCTGAAATTTTGGGGTTTGTGGCATAACAATTGTTATTGCATATATTGGGCATAATCTATTTTATGCAGTCGAGGAATATAATCTATACTGAATAGTGCGCAACTTTGAATTTTGACTTATGATGAAATTGTGTAAATTTAATTGGAACTATTGGATATGGAATTAGTATAATATTAACAACATGTAATTGGATAACATGGGTTGGTGAGATTTATTTGTGACTTAAAAATAAAGCCTAAAAGGTGAATTAGATTATATGTATGAACGTAGGAACGTTGGGGAATATATTGGTAAAATATTGATATAATTGTATAATTGGAAATTGGCATTTTTGGGTATGAATTGCGTGGAATTGATGAATTTACCTATAATTGGATAACTTGTATAATATGTGAATTTGGCTAATTATTATATGATTAATTAATGATAAGTTGAAATAGGCATAAAAGTAAACATGATTATATGTTGAATTTGGAACACATGACCTGAAATTGGGGTTTGGGTGAGATACGAATATTAATGAACCTTTTGATACGAGGTTAGACGCAATTGTGGTGTAAGACTGCCCGGAACCGCCCGGCAAATCCAGCTGCCACAATTGGACGTCTAATGTGAGAGGTCAAAGACAAGAATTTGAACGTAACGGCTTATGATACGAGGTTAGACTCGAGTTGTGGTGTAAGTCTTCCCGGAACCGCCCGGCACATCCAGCAACCACAAAGGGTTAGTCTAATATGGATGGTATACATCGTTACGGCATAATGAATGAACTAAGGAATACTAACCATAATAAGACATGTGGGTGACAGGGGTATGGTTAGAGGGTTAGGTGGGTGACATGTAAATGTGGACTTAACCGTAGTAAGAATGTGATGTAAAACATGACTAGTGTAGACTTGACCATAGTAAAGCATGTGTAAGAAATGGAAATAATAATAAAGGGGTTAAATGGGACATGGGTGACATGTGAAGTAAAAATTTATAAATGCTTAACCAAATGGGACCCGTAACGGTATCATAAATTAATTGGATAGGGAAAAGTTTAAGTGACGGGTTAAATAAATTGAAGGGTTAAGTAAATCTAAATAAATGACAGAAATGAGGAATGATAAATGACCTATTATGAATGATTTTGTATAAGGATAATAGGTTAGACTTTTCCTAGGGACAAGTGGAAAGTATAACTTACGAGATAAGATAAGTTATAAGAAACGATAAGGGAAAATGAGATAATTTATATGAAAGAAGTACTTAATTGTAAATTAAGTGGCTTGGGAAGAAAGAAGAAATGTATAATTAAATATGATATAAATCATATGAATGGAAAAGAAGTAAATCAGAATCATATATGTTGGTTGGGTTGAGTAATTCTCTGGGTGTCAGTCTGATGTTGATTTCGGTCTTCGGGGTTGGTGTTTTGGGGGTTATTCTCTTAATCAGTATATATGTGGGATAAGACATACTAAACTATGAGTTAAGTATAACATGTTGTTGTAACCACAAAAAGGGAATAATTTAAGAATTATGAAACAACATGTTGTAGGCTTATTAATGGACTTAAATGAGTTAAGTATAAATTGAATTAATAAGCGAGGGTAACTTGGTAAATTTGAAAAGGAAGTAAATGTGAATAAAGAATAACCAAGTTAAAGGTAAAAACCGACGAAGAGACCCAAGCGTGTAAGAAGATGATTAGACGTAGGGTCTAATGACATATAAAATTAAGGCACTTGGGGCAGTCCGTACGTCGTAGGATGAATAACCGAACGAGGTAGATCATCACGGTGTCATAAGGCACGAGGAGAGCGCACGTTCGTTATTTAGGCGGCTCCAATGGAATGGAAGGGGAGGCAGGCGGCTTCCAAAGACGTAAAAGGTGCTCCTAGTAATCCTCTGTGGTGGTTTAGATTCGGGCTAGGATTACAGAGGTTGGTTCTGCGCGGAATTACCAGGTGGGTGGGCCTTTGACTGCACAAATAGGTGGCAGTCAGAATGCTGTACGTGGTGGCATTAAGGGTGGTTCGGTGGTTGCCTCAAGCGGAGGTGGAGGGTCAAGACCAAATGATAGCTAGATCGTCGAACGCCTGTCACCATCAGCTTAAGGAATGCGGAAGGACAAGGGCTAACCCCTAGAGATCGTTAAACTTTCCTATCAAGGGACGGGTGCGGGGAGACCCCACATGGGTGTTTAGATTGTTTGCTTGTTAGGGGTGGTCGCTTAGCTCATATGGTCCTTACTAGTTGAGGGAGGGGCTGAGGTGGCGCCATAGCCACCATAGAAAAACCAGACCCGAGGAATATCTGTACATTGGACACTCTTAGAGGCGGGCCCGTACAGATATAGAAAAGCTCCCAACCAAGTTCCGTGTTTTCTGGTGTAGCCCTGCCACGGAACTTGGGTGCACAAGTAGAGATTATGTGCAGTAGAAATATCGAATACGATTGACTATACGTACGTGGGAAAGTCTAGGTTCAACCATGTCTACTCTCGGTGGTGTATCGTAGACTAGAGGGCATTATTCAGTGATGGAACCAAACTCGATCGAATAGTTCGAGGACAACAGTCAGTACGTTTAGGTAGCACAACGATAGTGGTTCTATGCAGATGTAGTGTTGTACGTTACTATGGCATAGGATGAGGGACTGCGCATAATATTGTGGCGATACGGAGGAGACCGTGCAAGCAGGGTATCACGGGGTGTACCTCAGTTTGGGGGTAGCTACATATACATTGTATTAGGTTAATCTACAAGGGGTAGACGGGTGCGACGTGTGTGTAAGCCTTGAGTGCTAATAACACGAATAACCTAATAAAAACAAAATTGCAATTGAACGGTATATGTAGGATTATTCAAGAAGTGTAGTCTAAATTCATTCACACAGAACTTATGTTCTGACCCCCTCCTCATAACATTCACAGGTTAGACAGAGACTTTTAGCTTTGGGGATACTGATTTAGCAGTATTGAGATTAAGATAAAGCTATGTTTTAAATATAATATATTTTACTCCTTCCACTGTGAGGTGTTTTCCGAACTCTGACATATCTTTTTTCTATGTATTTTACTGCAGGATACCAGAGCAACCAACTCGGGTTTCAGTGGACTGGATTTTGAAAAAAAAAATCGGTTCGTCGGAATCCGGGCTATTACAAATCTCAAGGAAGCTTCAATCGATCAGGACTACCCCTCCAAAAGCTATAATATGCACCACAAAGCGACCAAAACCAAAGAAAAAGGCGGCCGACAGAAGTACCTACGGGCCCAATTGTCCAACAGCAGAAGGGGCCCCAAATCCCTTATAAATACGATCCCAGGGTCACATTCGAATGGGGGGCTCTCTCATTTTCCGATTCTTATACTCTTTTTCTCTAGAATAAATTCTTGTAATTAGATCAATTGGAGTATTTCTTCTATTCTGTTCATGAACTCAAAACGGAAGATTAACAAAGAGCAGATCTACACTTATAGTATTTTCCTTTGAGTTTGTCATGCTATTTCTTAGTTGTTGTTGCTACAATTTACAGTTTATTTCCTATATATGCATGGATTCTTGTCCAAACCTTGCTACAGATGGGGTGAAACAACCCTCTTCCTATACGCTCAAGCCCTACTTGTAAGCTCAAACCTTCCCTGCGAGCTCGGATCTTTCCAGTAAGTTTGGTGCAGGATTCCTGTTTACCATGCGTTAGGTCCTGAATCAAAGACTGAGTTTAGTGATCCTTCTCCTCCAAGGCTTTGATATCCAGGGACAGTGATCTGACCCAAGCCTGCGAAGGCCAAATAACCTATTTTTCCTTTAGGTCCATCCCCATTGACCTATCTCCGGTGTTGACAAAAAATATCGTTAACATTTTAGCGCTAGAAGGAGGGCCCGAACCTCCGACCTTGTGGTTAACAACCACATATCTACCTATGTTGTTCCGTCTCGAATTGGACTAATGCTTTGGAGAAGCAAAGTTATGGGTAAGAGGTCCCGGTGAAAGTCTTCTAGATATCGAATAGATGAGTCGAAAACCACTGACCCACTGTGGTCAAAAGAACAAAGGCTGAGAGTAGACGCCTTTAGAATAATAGAGCGAAAAAGGGAAAGGGTACAATATGATTCCAACACCTAGGATAATAGCCTTTCCAAATATAGGACAAACCTCAATACTCCTTCCAAATGGTTCTACATCGATGGATACTAACATTTTCTCCCATCAAAGAAGAATTCTCTACAATCAAGTTAGAGGAATGGTATGTGAACAAGAAATAATGAAAGATATTGACCGCCTCACCAACAAATGGTTTGAAAGGTTGACACCCCAACCTCGGTATATTTTGGACGGAAGAAACGAGGGTATAAGTAAAACGACAAGGCTGGGTCACAAAAGGATTAAACCACAGCGGCAAGAAGACGGGCCTACGTTAGGATTACATAAGGGATACTACCTCACCATTTCGATGGAAAACATTTACTTCCTAAACAAACACGAACTCAACTATTGGCCACTCGCAAAGAAAAGCCCAGATACGAAAGGAAAACAGGAGGATCCTATTTCCATTACCACATAATGAATGGACATGAAACTAATCGCTGCAGAACCGTTGAGGAAACAGTCGTCTGATTCATCAACCAAGGTCGATTACGAGAATTTATGAAAAGGTCAGATTAAGCCCAGTAGAAATCCTTAGGAAAAGGATTATGAAGCACGTCCAAGGGTACGGAAAACCCTCCTTTTGGAGCTTAAAGAAACACAGAAGTGGTCAAATCATAAATGGATTAAATCCCTTATCATCACCAAATTGGTGAGGACGAAGCATCCGGAGGGGGATGGTGTGTTATCCTTTCTCCATGCCCAAATCCGAGGGGCTTGGTTAAGGCATCAAAAGAGTAAGCCTCCGTTTCACACCAGAAATGGTTGTGGTGGTGCATCTAAAATTAGCACACCATGCCTCTGCTCGCAGAAGATTACGCCTTGCCTCTGCTGGAACTAAGCACGTCCTACCTCTGCTTATAAAAGAGCACGTCCTACATCTGCTTATGTTCCACGTTACCAGCAGAAGGGAACACCAAACCCTATCATCACCTACGATGGTCAGGATAAGGCACCCCTCGGAGGGAGATAGTGTGTAAGCCTCTATCAGTACCTACAATGGTCAGTACAGAGCATCAACAGAGTAAACTTTAGTTATGTGCCTACGATGGCGCCGTCTAAGTTTCTAAGACCTTAACATTGCTTACGATGGTCAGGATAAGGCGCCTCCTGGTGGGAGGTCGGTTAAGTCCTTGGGCCCTGCTTGTGGATAAGCTAGCCAAGCGCACCGAACGCACAGGCTCAGAGAGCAGCCAACAAAGCACGCACATCCTCTGCTTTTACATCAAGAGCCCAGAGAGTGGCTCAGGAAGCACGTATAACCTCTGCTTTACAAATCAAATCCGAGGGGGATACCAAAACATTAATGTCGGAAGGATATTCCCAGTCTTTAATCTTTAATTACCCAAATAAAAAGTTGGTTCGGGACTTCTGTCAATACCAGAAGGGAATTTTTGGTCTTCAATCTTTAACTGCTCGAAACTGGGTTGGTTCAGGTCTTCTATGTTATTACCCAAATCTGCGTTGGATTAGTTTCTCACAAACACCGAAAGCGATTTTTCGGTCTCATATTTTAAATAACCCGAATCTGGGTTAGTTCAGGTCTTCACAAATATCGGCTGGGAAGAACCGGTCTTATCTCAATACCGAACCCGGGTTGGTTCAATTTTAAAAAAAAGCCAGAAGTGGATTCTCGGCCTTCCTTCTTAATGCCTCAAATCTGGGTCGACTCAGTGTAAACCACAAGCGGGTATAGGGTCCTAGTCCATTACAAAATATCCAGATCTGGATATCTTCAGGTTTTCAAAAGCTGAATAAGAAGGAGTTAATCAACCCTCTTGCCAACTTGAATCTGGCTTGGAATCACGTTTCCGCTATCACTAGGTGTAAACTCATGGCTTTCTCACTTTCTCAGAGAAGTATCTTAAACTTATGCTTTCACCAATTCATTACCGTAGTATATCAAATGTTTGCACTAGCACACATCACGCAAGTAAAGATTATAGATGTTTCGCACCTTCTGCATCTCTATACTATTAACACTACTGAAAGCAAATGGCACTCTAAGGAGGTCTATAAGACAAACTCTTAACAAAGTATATCGAAGACATGCACCCTTTTATGACAATAACAAAGGAAAAACTTTTACGCTAAGATGTGTAATCATACATTAAGTAATATCATTGTAAGTCTTGCCTCTGTCCATCAACACCATCATTATAAAATAATACATGCAATAGATGATATACTAGACATTTCGTATCTTACATAGTTGTTTACAAGAAAGGTTGCGAGACAAACGCATCTCCTTTGGAGAGAACACCCATATCCTGGTACTAAAGCTTTGATATAAACAATGGCCGAGCTCCCAGTGAAAAGTTTCTTATTAATTAGACAAGGAAGTTGTTACAAAATGATGAATCGTAGTACATAAAAGTCCATCAAACTTTCGCATCTTTTCTATGACCACGCATGATTCATCCGAGGGTTTAGGCTGCCATTTTGAAGCTCGGTTGAAAGCCTTTCCCATTTCACGAAGGTTTTTATTTTTCTTCTTTATGTCAAAAGCATCTTTGTGTAAAAACAATTTCTCCTTTTGTAATTGCTTAATTTTGGAAGTGTAAAAATCAGCACGACGAAAGTTGTCCGCAACACTTATCCTATCATAAAAACCTTTCATGTTGGCCTTAACCTGTCTATGCCACCTAGCGGCAAGGGAATGATCCATTCCAAAGGGAAGATCCTTATCTCAAGCCCGAAAGATTCGGACTCCATCGAGACCCGCAAGACGTCAGGAGTGGAAGTTTCAAGAGTACATCCAAAGGATGATTCCCATTCTTTACATTTTGTCAATACATCATCACATCCTGACTCTAAGTCAACGGCTTGACGTTGGAGTTCATCTTTTTCCCCATCAAAATTGACAGAAGGGTTTGTCTTTATATCCCTCTTCACTTTAAGGATGTTTTCGTCCTTTTGCTTTCTCTAAGCCTCCAATATACCTATTTGCTCTTTCAAGCGTTGTGCAAGTAGCTCCCTGGGCGGGGTAAATCTATCGCCAATACTGCTATGAAAATCCCACAGAAAGTCTTCAGAGCAAGGAGTAATTTGAATTCCCTCATCTATGAAGATAAAAGTGTCTCCAAACAAGCATTCATGTTTGTGTAAAAAAAATATGCTACCACTTACAGGAACAATTTTCAGATAATGAACATCAATATTTAAACCACAGAATGACCTACGAAGAAAAGAAAATGAACACAAGCACAATTCATATCCATGCAAATTAACATCAACTACAAAGGGTGTAACAGATTAATTTTTCTCTCCAATATTCCTTTCCTCCATATTACATATTAGTTTAGCATGGTGGACCCTGAGATTCTTTAATATCGCCTCTCTGTCATTCCCCAAGAAATTGAAAGATAGTCGAGGATACTTCATATAAATATGCTTGATCTCTCTCAAAAACCGTTCTTTACCGGATCTATAGGAATGTTTTGTGAGGAATTCCCTCCTCAACCTAGAGAGGGAATGCAGATCATCTTTGGAAATAGAATAATTAATAGAAATAGAATTTTCATCACTATAAAAATGAATCATTAAGGTTCGAGGCCCATATGTGAAGAAGAAATTCAAGGATGAAGGTTCATACCTGAGGGATAGGAGGAAACCGTTTGTGTTGTCTGATCTTTTTCACCAGGTTTAGGTAAATCAACCTCTTCAGCAAATCCACCATCCTCGCATGAAGTAACTGGAACATGAGATGAATTAGCACTGAAGAAGCCCACGTTGTCACCCATAAACACAGAGAACATGCCTCCCTTCCCTCCATCTTTATCATGCTCGCACTGGGGGTTAAATTCATCATCGCTATAACAACCCGTATTTTCAATAAACTGTTATAACATAAATCGAGGCAGAATTTAATTCAAAAATCTGAATCAAGGGAAACGGGCTATGCCATTGCGTTCGTCTCGGAAAAATACGCGAAATAGAGTCCGAGTTTTCGAAAATCGGAGTCCGTATGACCCAGTTAAGGCCCATTGAAGTTTTCAGAAACTTCTATGCTAAAAACAGATTTAAATTTCAAATCAAAAACAGGGATTAGGGCTAATCTGGGTTAGGCGGGAAAATTCCCGCCAGGGGGGCCCATGTCGACAGGCATGTCGACAGGGCACCCAGGGGGTCGACTGCCCTGTCGACAGCCCTGTCGACAGGGGGTGCCCAGGCAGTCTAGCCTGGTGCACCATTTCTGATTTGGGTTGGGTCATGTGGCTTGGTTCTGGAGAATTCTAAGATCTGACGGGCCAAACCTAATCTAGGGTTAATCCTAGGGTCTAAAACACTCTAATTCCCTATAAATATACCCCTAATCCTACCCTAAAGCCTCATTAATCAATCTTGCAACTAAACTATGCCAAATTAAATCCTCAAATGGCTTCCATCTAAAATCCCTAGCCTCCACCTTCCTCAAAGTTTAATCCTATGATGATATGATGATCATACAACCTTTTCTATGTTGTATGAATGCTTAATAACTTGCATACTTCATTAAGATGCAAGTTTGATTTGCTAAAGTTTGTGTTTTTGGGATTTTGCAAAAGGGTTTTCTTATTTGAGGCTTTGTTTTGAGTTTTTAAGGGGCTTCTTCATCTTATTTGGTGGATTTGTGGCTTGTTTATATTTGTAAGCCCTCTTACCCTCACTTTACAAACTCTAAAGTTAATGTTTGGTGAAAGTTGAGATTTGTGTGAGTTTAGTTGATTATGCATGCTTATGCGAACTCACTATGACATGTTTTATATGATTCATAAGTTATGCATACATATGCGAGATTTCTATGTCATGTTTTACATGTTTCACAAGTTATGCATGCTCATGTGAGCTTATTATGTCATGTTCTACATGTTTAATGGATTATGCATGCTTATGCAAGTTCACCTTACCATGTTATGCAAGTTTAATGGATTATGCATGCTTATGCAAGCTCATCTTACCATGTTATGCAAGTTTAATGGATTATGCATGTTCACCTTACCATGTTATGCATATTTAATAAGCTATGCATGTTTATGCGAATTCACCATGACATGATTTGCAAGTTTAACATGTATGCATGTTTATTATGACATGTGAAGTTCACCATGTATGTTATGCCAAGTTACCTTTTATACCCTTATACGTTATGACGAATAAGTAAGCGAGATAATGACGTTGGGAGGGTTTGGGTAACCTTAAAAAAAAATACATGAAACTAAAAGATTGGGAATTTACCTATTAAGTTAGGTCTACCCCTTGGGAATTTACCTATTAAGTTAGGTCTACCCAAGTATATGTTAACTTGTAATATGTTTTGAAGTGGACATGACATTAGATAACATGATATGGCCAACTCGAGGTTAGACCTAGTTGTGGTGTAAATCTTCCCAGGTAACCACAACGTGGGGTCTAATGTGGGTAGTTGGTCATGTTGCACCATAAGACCCGAGGTTAGACCTAGACGTGGTGTAAATCTTCCCAGGTAACCACGGATGTCTAATGTGAGAGGTTGGGTGCGTTAAGTAATTAATGCCTCATGATTAGGGTTAAGTCATGGCCCACTAATACTTAACCAATAATGGGGATGCGAGGATTAGATGGGGATAAGTGGTCACACTTAGCTAATCTAATCCAGGTTTAGTGAGGGGTTAAAACCACACTTAACCCTCTTAGAAACCCTAGCAACGTGGTCTGTTCCAGCAGTAATCCCAGTTTGGTATCATTCACAACCCTAGAGGCTAGGCTAGGGCGGGGGCACGATTACTGGACTGATGTAAGCGACCAAGGCGACGGCTGAGTGGTACAGCGGTGCGGGTCCGGCGGGCTACGGACGTGCACGTAGTCCGATATTGGACAAACTCGAGGCACGGGTACCAGTAGGTTTGGACTGTGCATTATTGCTTAGGTGTCTGGGGTTGACATCTTAGGGCTTGATACACCCGAAGGTGGACCCAGCACAGTCTGACTACATCCATGTGGGCCGTATGGACACCAACACTTGACGTGTTAGGTTTATAGGGAGCCGATCGACTAGACCGTTGGGCTGGGCCTTATACTAAGGTCACTTCATGTTATTGGGCCAAAGTTTGGGCTAAGGGATCAAGATCTGTTTTGTGGGTTTGCTAGTACACTGTGGTGCAAAGTTTAATCTCGTCTATGTGATGTCACCTTCATCTGTTGGCAGTATGCTCATCTCAGTTTCCATCATACTGTTAACTTTATTAGTTTATAGATTGATCGTAGTAGGCCTTACCAGTCTTTTTGACTGACCTGTTTTCTTTCGCTTCTTTTCTTCCGTTCCCCCCCCCCCCCACAGGTTCTCAGGGAGGGACTACATCTGCTTAGCGGATCTTTGACTTGCTTGTTGGATAGCTCATGTATGGATCTGAGCTAGCTGTGGCTTATCTTTATTTCTGGGGATTAGTACTGATGTTTTACCATGTATTTTGATATCACGTATCTAGACTTATGTTGTATTTTGGATTATGACATTTGGTAGTATGTACTTGACTATGTTGGTTTTCTGAGATGATGATGATGGGTTTTTTTTTATCTGCTACCGCTGCTTTACTTATTTTTATATATTCTGTCTTGCGATATCTCTGTGCATGTTTACCCTCACAATAACGCCCCTCCAAAGCTAGTACATTCTAACGAGTGATCCTAGTGGAGGTGGGGTGTTACAATCGCGACCACCTACATCATCACTACCAATAAGTGAAGTAGGATTCTCGCCATTTCCAGGCACTGGATAGTCAAGCAGCTCCACAACAAATAAAAGATTCTCAACCCTCTCCTTGACCCTTTTTGAAACTTCGACATCCTGACCAGACGACCTAGTTCTCTTTAAGATTCTTCTTCAAAGATATGAAGGGAGAGAAGGAAAATCCATATTCAGAAATTTGCCACAATTATTACGGTAGACCAAAGAGAGGGCCTTTTCATAATATCTGACCGCTATATCTGGAAGATGTACCTTCAAGAACAAGGAAATTATGTCCTGGGTTTCATAAATTATCCGTTTAGCATCCGAAAGGGTTACGCCCTTTACTCTCGGTTTCCTTACACGCTCTGCCAACATGTCCGACTGCTCACGCTTAAGGGACAAAATCTTGGCGGCTAAGATTTGGTTGTCAGTCTTTTCCCTCTCAAGAAACACCCTTAGCTGACTACAAGCTTCCTCGTTATGGCTCTTCGATAAAGTTAAGTCACGAATGTATACTCTAATGCGGACTTCTCTTCTTTAAGCTCTCTTGTCTCATGAGATAATGAAGCCACCATTTCCCTGGCGATGTACCACCACAGGATATCTAGAAAGGAACGATGTGGTGTTAATACTTGCATAAGGTAAACAGACAAAGAATTTAGGAAAATGAGAGTATGAACCAGGAGTTGTCGTTTAATGAGATGAAGACAAAAACCACACTAATCTGTGAAAGCGAACCCTGGAATATCGGACCCATCAACAGAAGGTAAGACAGATCTGATGATACTATCAAAGCCCAAAGTCAGTAAAAGAGGATTTACAGGGTCACATTATCGAGAAGAAGGGGAAAGTGGTTCGAATTCTCTCATATCCGAAATTCCTTGAGAATCAGATCTTAGAAGGGAAATAACAAAACCGCTCCCTACGTTATCCACTGAAGAAGGACACATATTGGGAGAGTCTCCAAGAAAAGGGGCGAGGGGGATAGATAATGACTGACACCCAAGCAACTCAATGGTCTCATCACCAAAAAGACGAGAGACTGAATTTGCTCCCTTGTGTCTCTTGGTAGAACCACTACTGGTAGCCGAGGATGTTCTCTTCTTAGATAAAAACCAAATATGGGTAGAGGCAGTGGGAGACAAACGTGAATCATCCCCAAGAAACGTTGAACGCAAGAGAAAAGGAACTTCACCAACTGCATCGACAGCTTGAAGCTCCTTCGCTCCAAGTTGCTCCCCTTTTGAATAAGACCTAGAAGACTTGCTCAACCTGGAGTCGCCCAATTGCGGAATCTCAAACATAATCCTGCCAGGTGATATCTTAACATAAACATGTGTCTTAATCTAATTTCTATTTGATAATTGCACACCAACAACACACAGGCAGGCAAGCAACATAGATTTTTGCTAACCCATTAGGCAATGATATTGACTGCTAAAATCGATGTCAACAAGTTAAAATTACCCTCTATTACGAGACATTTGTTTGTACAAATCTCGCCTCCCAGAACCCTGATAATGAGTGGGGATGGATACAACTTATTAAAGGTCACAATTAATTGTCATCTCGAACGATTGTTAAGAATTTAATCTACATTAGGACCATCAAACCCAAATTCAAAGCATAATCCAAATCAGTGGTTGAGGTTTGAACAAGAAAACTTACAATTAGTAAGATCTAAAATCCGGAGAAATAGTGTGACAAATTTCGATGAACAGTAATCTCGCTTGAGTAAAATGTTATGCAGGAAAAAGGGGAAGAGAGAAAATGAAGATTCCTTTTTGGCAAAAAGTTTGCTTTTCCTCTCAACCGCACATCTAAAATCGGGTTGACGAACAAGATTTATGCTGAGAAAGTTGAAACGTTTGCCAGAGGTAAAAAGTAAAGAAGAAGAATTTGTATTCAGAATTCAAGGTCAATCCGGACCATACAAGCAGAGACTGATCAACGCTCCCAGTCGAGAGAAGATCAAAGGACACAGAAATGACACTTCGGAAAAGACAAAAAAAGGTAAACTTGAAAAGTCGAAAACACCCCTTCACCAGAGGGGGGACAAATGTTACTACCAAAATTAATTCCGAAACCAGCTATCGGTGAAGGGGTATCGGAGGAATACAAATACAGTTTAACCCTCCGAAAGCAAAAAAGCCAAATAATAAGAAGAGCTAAAAGCGGTAAAGAATGATCTGAGAGTAGCATAAACCGACACCCTCCAAGGAGAAAGGAGCTCAAAGTCTTCAAGGTGCCAATAAAGTTTATCCGGCAAGGCCTATCTGATAGAGTTCAACCGACAGGATCTGTCCGGCGGCATATACCATGACGAAAGGTTGTCTAGACCGGAAGCCAAGAAAGAGGGAGATAAGAGCTCTACTTATTGGAACCTGGAAGGGCCATCAATACTAACTCACTTAATATTGATACATCAAGAGACGTAGACATCAAAAGTCTCACGCCATAAGTATATAGAAACTATTCGGAACCAGCTTCCAAAATATTTGCTACATAAATACCGAAAGGTCACATTGATAGATAACAACACACCGCTGGGAGCTACCTTTCGTAAGACTGGACCATCCCAAAAGCTCCACCGGAAGGCCACTCAGAGCCCTAGCAAAGGTACAGGCTAAACATGTTAATCTACTTAGTACAGGCACCGATAGCGGTTTCGAACCGACAGCTATCCACATACATTGGGAGGACTAGCTCCTCTAAGTATACGCGAGAAAGCCGGGGGCCTACATCTGAAAGCTTACATCCGAGAGCCTATAACCGGGAACTATTACCTGAAGTTCAAATATCGTCCGAAAGTCACCACGTCGACAAGCTCATCTCAATCTCAAGGAAGCCTCAACCGATTGGGACCTCCCCTCCGGAAGCTATAATCTGTAACATAGAGAGACCGAAACCAAAGAAAAAGGCGGCTGACGGAAGTACCTACAGGCCCAATAGCAGAAGGGGCCTCAAATCCTCTATAAATAGGATCACAGGGGTCACATTCGAATGGGGGGCTCTCTCATTTTCCGACTCTTATACTCTTTTTCTCTAGAATAAACCCTAGTAATTAGATTAATTGGAGGATTTCTTTTTTTTTCTGTTCATGTACTCAAAACGGAAGATTAACAAAGAGCAGATCTACACTTATAGTATTTTCCTGTGAGTTTGTCATGCTATTTCTTAGTTGTTGTTGCTAAAATTTACTATTTATTTCCTATATATACATGGATTCTTGTCCAAACCTTGCTGCAGATCGGGTGAAACAACCCTCTTCATATACGCTTAAGCCCTACCTATAAGCTCAAACCTTCCTTGCGAGCTCAGATCTTTCCAGTAAGTTTGGTGGAGGATTCCTGTTTACCATGCGTTAGGTCCTGAATCAAAGATTGAGTTTAGTGATCCTTCTCCTCCAAGGCTTTGATATCTAGGGACGGTGATCTGACCCATACCTGCAATGGCCAAACAACCTATTTTTTCTTTAGGTTCATCCCCATTGACCTATCTCCGGTGTTGACGAAAAATATCGTTAACAACAACTATCTAACATCATCAATAAAGTATATGAGAAATATGCATATTAATCATCTATTCTAACAACACATCAACAAAGAAGAACCTCAACCTGTCTCCTCCACATCCGACAGTGAAAGCCTTTCCTAGAGAACTAGAGAAGAAACAAACAATACATCCATAGCAACCAGTTATCAAGCATAGACCATCCTAATCGAGTTCGACATCCCCTAGCACAAGCCTCGATGCCTAAACCAACATCAGCCAAGCACCTAAGAGATGTGTCCTTTGACATCGAACAATCCACACAAGACGATACAAACAATAACATCCATGACTCTGGCTATCACCGCCTGCCTTTCCTCGAAACCATCGTTAATCGTATGACTGTCCCAACTTGTCATCCGCCAAGGGCTAATGGTAACCCCAGTTCTAGCAAAACTCCATATGCCATCATGACTCATATTTAGGCCTTTTAACGATGCCCAGCGTACTTAACCAGACATCTTCTAGTCTTTTGCGCGTCCCCGTTATACCCTTGATTTTACTCCGCTAGAACCTCCGACTAACAACAATCCCTCTGCCTTCAATATCTCTAGCCATCCACCTTGATGACTATCCATAAGCTCAAGCGACTTCTCGACCAACCAGTATCCACGAGCTCAATGTCTTTGAATCGTCTCACATCTTCGTTGCATTTCATCGATCAATGAACAGTTCACAACACTTCGAATATTACGTCTGAATTTACATCGGAACTACACCTATTATCTTACCAAAATAGACTTCATTTGGACATATATTTGATGGATCGTCCACCAATCCATCACTCGATGTCCCATTCCGATCCATCAACACATACAACTACAACTGGTCCATTCCACCAATCCATCACAGGATCGCCTGTCCCAATCCATCAACTGATCCCGGTGTGCAACTCACCGTTTTCGAGCGATCCATCATATCTGGCCTTTACCCGATCCATAGTTCTGCACACCAATAAATCATCTCTGGCACTCGGCTGATCCATCGGAAGCATGAAACGATCTGACCCATCCACTTTACCTCAACATGTCTCGACCAATCCACGATTCATCAACGCCTGATCGACCTGATCCATCCACATATGTGATCCAACGATCCATCTAGTTGTGCATGAGCTAAATTGATCCATCTCTAGTTTCGTCCAATCCATCATGTGATCCGCCCCACTTCTTTGCCGATCCATGCCACGTCATCACCGATCCATCATTTCTTGTGCAAGAAGCCATGCGATCCATCTCCAATTCCCACCGATCCATACCCAGATCCGACTGATCCATCAATGCAGGATTTATTCCATCGTTTCTTGTGCAACAATCCATGCATCCAAATGATTTAATTTCAACAAATCAATCGTCAACACTTCATGCAATCATTAAACAACACTTGCACTACAAACAATCATCATACAATCATTTAAAATTCAACAAAGCATGATAAAACAATGTATGAATCAACAAATAGATCTAAACTTGCTTAAATACATGAATTAACATATTAATTTACCGTTATATCATGTTAGATTAGATCCTATGGTGATTCGAATGAAAATAGACTTACCTTGATTAGATATAGGTGAAAATGACTTGAAATGATGAAAATAAATCAAACAAACCCATATACTCGATTGAATCTGTGGCGTCCCTCCCCGTACCAGCCGACATTTCCCCGTAATGCGTTGTGTCAATGCCCGACTAGCACGGGACGGTCGTCAAAAGAGAGAGATTTGAAACTATGAACCACCAAAGAACCTATAGTATATCTCACAACGCATGGGATAAAATATAATAATAACATAACTTGACATAAAACAGGCAAGACAGTGCATAAGCTGAAAACTAAATCATCATAACAGCTGAAAACTAAATCATCATATATAGCGGCTTTTCTGAATCCATTCAAACCCTCATTCACAATTTCTTTTCTTCTAGCTGCCTCCTCCTTCCTCTTTCACCGTGTCGAAACAGGGAAAAGAAAGTGTGGGCTCCACCGTGGACAAAGTGGAAAATGACGATGAATCGGTAGTAAATCAACGACTTGGAAAAGAAAGGGTAGTTGCGGGGCGTGTTGTCGAGCCACTAATTCCTGGTGGATCCAACCCTATTTGTCGTTGTGGAGAAGCAACGGTCGTGGTTATTTACAAAACAAACAAAAAACGCTGGTCGTCGATATTTCGGCTGTGAAGCCTATGAGGACCACAAGATTTTTCCTACTGAAATTGATTGTTGTTACTTTAAGCAGTGGATTGACTCCGATGTGTGAAAGTGGTGTTCACTCTCCTAGACCTAGATTTTACCCACGTCCGTGGTAGGAGTATGTGGAAACTACCTTAATGTGTTTTATTGTCCTAGAAGTATGAATATTGCTGGTAAAATTCGTAAACCTTGTTGCAAACTTAGTGTGCATGTGACGACCCCTTAAACCAAGTAGTGCTGAATCACTCCTGGTACGACTAGTCATATTCCCTACAGTATTACGCCAGACGAAACAGTGTCGTGCAGCACGTAAAGCAAATCAGACTGACCCAGCTTTAATTTCTGGCAGCGAGTTGTCAATTCTTATTTATGTCATAATGTACACTGTACAAACCAGAAAACATATAAAGCTTTAATTCAAACTTCAAAATTATAAAATAATTCATTAGAAAAACAAAAAAATAACATCTAATACTTCGTACTGATCTTCCAACTCCTACAAACACACAAATAACAATTCAAACTAAACTTCAGAAACAAACAACGACAACGGGTAATACAATAATTCAAACTAATCTTCATAAACCTACAACGACGACGAATACTAGAAAAACTAGTGGTTGGGTTTAAATTGCAAGTCCTCTAGGAGTTTTTTGAGACGTCTAATTTCTTGCTCCAGCTCATTCGCATATGCTATGCCCCTGGGACAAAGCGGTTCGTCAATCCATTCTGAAAAATTGCATCCGTGAGGATAATTGGAACAGAGAAGACTACGACGACCAATGTTTTCGCCATCATCACAGACGACAACTTCAGCCATATATCCACAGTGGCAGCAAACTGGAAACGAGTTAACCTCTTGCTCAACCATTGTTTCAGAAGACATTTTGAAAATATACGGAGCTGTGAAGATGTGGTTGAGTATATATAATGGTTTGAATGGTGAGAATTATGAGACCCCAAATACACAGACGAGATTTGAAAACGTGCACAAAGGCGAGTTTTCAAAACTCGTCTATTTCCCGCTCCTGACAAAACAGGTCTATATTTGTAATTACTTTTGAAACATGGCTATTTGTGTTATATCTTCTAAAAACAAGCCCACGTGTGTAAAAAGTCCTAAAAGAAATGACAATTTCTCCAGCGAATAGCATATAGATATTTCTGTGAAAAATTTACCAGCATGTATGAAGCAGTAAAAGTACTTTACAGAAAATAGAAGGAGACAACATACACAAACAAAATTTGGTTCATTATTAAGTGCATAAAGTAGTACATACAGAACTAGAAGGCAACAAATATGGAACCGGAGGTAAACTGTATGCAGGGCCGGCCCTAGGCTAGCGGAGGCCCAAGGCAAAAATGAAGCATCAATGCAAAGTGTAAAATGACTTGCTAGAAAAATACATGTGCCTAGATTCGAACCCTGCACTCACGCATTGAACACACAAAGCTTAAACCACTGGACCATGCTGCCATTCGATTTGCTTTCTATAGGAAAGCTTTATGAACAAAATTCAAATATCTTGAGGCCCTACCAGATCGGAGGCCCAAGGCCACCGCCTTGGTGGCCTTGGGCCAGGGCCGGCCCTGACTGTATACTTCAAGCAACAAAGACGAAAAAAGACATCTTTTGCTTATACAAATAGAAGTATAGAACTGTAGTGAAGAAATGTAATAAAAATAATATAATCTTCTAAGTATACATGGATGGATGGATGCATGCATTCAAATGTAGTAATAGCACTCCAAATCTCATTCTTGCATTGTTTTCCATATTATTGCTATTAGCCAATCCATAAGTGGTTGCAAATTCTTCCACTTCCTTCTAAAACAAAATTGAGATTTAATTTGCTCTCAGCATAAGTGAGCAGATATACAGCGAAGTAATACAATTTATAGATGAGTTAACTAAACATTGACAAAAGTATAGCAATCATTCGCAAGTTTAATTAATTATTGACGCCAACAACAATACTGTGATTTATTAAGTAACACAGTTTAGAGCAGAATTAAGTACACATTAACACCTAATTAGATGAACATCACATGTTGAAATCCAGCAATAAGCAAATAGTTAAATACGAGGAATACAGTCGCTTAATATAATTACCTTTGGTTGGATTGCAGTACATGACTGTCAATACACAAATAACCAATATTGTTATTAAACTATTGATATCTAGTTGACTGATTGACTGTCAAATGCATGAAAGGTAGTCTAGAAGAGTTTAATTCCATTGCAAACGTAAACACATGAACATGGGCAATATGAAGATAATCTTAGGAGCTCTACACATCATTTAAGCACATGAAGGGTTGAATAAGGCTTGCAACTTTGGCCAAAAAAATTGAATATGAGTAGTGTAGTAAACATTTGAGTGCTCGATTTTTGTTTCTAAGTGGTTTGCTTGACGCATCTCATTATGGCGTAAATGGATTTAGTTATGAATGTCCATTAAGTCATACCAGTACAAAGGTTAGCCATTTGGAAGTGTGCATAACAGGTTTAGTAAAATATGTTTTGTGTGGTAATGATATTGAAATTAACTTATATATCAGTAGAGAATAGATAATATCTATAATTAATCTTAAAAAATCAATCTTACCGCTGACATCCATGGCAATCTCGCTTTGCTTGTTTTCTTTAACTTCCAGTTACCAAATTCGATCCCGATTTTTCAAAAACCCACTTTAGTCAACCCCGGTTCCACTCATCCACAAACTCACCTTCACCAGCGACGTACTATCCAGGATTTACTTCTTGTTGATCTAACAGCATTGTGAAGTATGGTGCACATGCATGTGCAAACGTGCCATATTATGTTTGTGGGCCTCTTGCGTGTAAAAGACCTTTTCCATCCATACTATATATATAATGTATCATTGCTGTAAGGGTTTGAGCGAGAGAGTTTTAGCCGCCACATAAAAACTGAAAGAGAGTAACAGCCACCAAAATGCAAAACTGAAAGTGTGAGCTGAGAGATTCAGTGTAAATTGTGTATGTGTTCTTGTGTGTTCTCCTTTGTGAGGTAATAAAATCAACTCTCTTGCCCGTGGATGTAGGCTATTGCCGAACCACGTTAAAACCTGTGTTTTCTTTATGTTTTTGCTGTCTTTGTGTAATTAGTGCACTATATTGGGCTGTTTTGAGTTGAGTAGGCTTCCGCTGTGCCTAATCTCGACAATTGGTATCGGAGCTTGCGGTTGCGATCTTTGGGTTTGTGTGTTCAATTTAATGCACAGAAGGTGTTCGACGAAATTCCAGTGAAGCCAGATTTTTGCATTTGTGTATTGTTTCTCTCGTGTAAGTTGCTTGTGTTGCAAAATGAGTGAATCTAATCAATCTGAAAAGATAGTGTATCACAGAGCAAGGTTAGATGTAGAGAAATTTAATGGAAACAATAACTTTGGTTTGTGGAGAACAGATGTGTCTGATGCTCTTGAACATTTGGATTTGGAACCTTGTTTGAGAATAGAGAAACCAGAAGAATGGTCAGACAAACAGTGGGAGAAGAATCAAAGGCTTTGTTTGGCTACGATCAGGGGTTGCTTGGAAGCAGATATCAGAGTGAACTATCAACATGAGACATCGCCGAAAGAATTATGGGAAAAATTTGAAGCGAAGTATCTTGTGAAGAATGTGGCGAACCGAATTCATCTAAAAAGAAATTTGTATCGGTTCAATATGAAGAAGGGTGCAACTCTGACTGAGCATCTGTATTCCTTTAACAAACTTCTTACGGAGTTGGTTAATTATGATGAGATCATTCCAGATGAGGAGAAAGCTTTGTGCTTAGTGAATTCTCTTTCGGAGAAATATGAACCCGTGATTAAGTCGCTAATTCATGGCAAAGACAAGCTGATTTATGATGAAGTCGCTACGTCATTACGCAGTGAAGAATTCCGAAAGATGGATAGAGATGATATCTTCAGAGAAGATGGTGGTGATGCTCTTGTAGTGAGAGGCAGAAAATCAGACCATAAGAAAAATGTTGGCCAACATCCTAATAAGAGTAAAGGATACTCGAAAGCAAAAGGGCGTTTGGCTAAGGATGAATGTGCTTGGTGTCATGAAAAAGGTCATTGGGCTAAATATTGTCCTAAGGTCAAGGAGCGGGACAAGAAAGGCAAAAGTGTAGCAAATGTAGTCCAGTCCAGCAAAGACATAGGGAATGAGTCAGATTTCTCTTTAACCATGGTACCTTCTAATTTTAAGGCAAAAGATGATGATTGGATACTTGATTCGGGTGCTACCTTTCATCTGACTCCAAATAGAGAATGGTTTTCTAATTTTACGAAACTTGAGGGCGAAGTATTGATGGGAAATCACAATTCTTGTAGCATTGTGGGAATTGGTAGTATTCGCCTGAAACTGCATGATGGCAAGGTTAGAGAACTGAAAAATGTGTGGTGTGTGCCAAGTATGAAAAAGAATCTGATTTCTTTAGGAATGCTTGAATCCAAGGGATTAAGACTTGATGGCCAAAATGGAGTTATGAAGGTGATTTCTGAAGCTATGGTTGTTATGAAAGGTACACGTCATCACAACTTGTACTACTTAAATGGGAGAACAGTGACTGGAGATGTAGCTACAGCTGAGCAAAGTGAAATTGCTGCTAAGGAATCTGCAATGCTATGGCACATGAGGCTTGCACATCCAGGTGAGAAATCTTTGAATGCTTTAATTAAGCAAAATCTGTTGAAAGAGGTTGTTGTCTATAAGTTAGATTTCTGTGAACATTGTGTAAAAGGCAAGAAGAAAAGATCTCACTTTGGTAAGGGAATCCATAAATCTAGTGGAGTTCTAGATTATGTTCATTCGGATGTATGGGGTCCTTCCAAAAATGCATCTTTGGGAGGTAAGCATTGGTTTGTCTCTTTTATTGATGACTATTCTAGGCGTGTATGGGTGTATGTCATGAGACAGAAAAGTGATGTTCTGGAAATATTTGTGAGATGTAAGAAAGCAGTTGAAACTCAAACGGGTAGAAAACTCAAAGTGCTTCGTTCAGACAACGGTGGAGAGTACACAAGTGATCCATTTCACAAAGTATGTGAAGATGAGGGAATCAAGAGACATTTCACAGTTAGAGAAACACCACAGCAAAATGGAGTTGCAGAAAGGATGAATCGTACACTGCTAGAGAGAGTACGATGTATGTTGTCTAATTCTGGATTAGGCAAAGCATTCTGGGCTGAAGCTGTTACTTATGCATGTTTTCTCATCAATCGGTTGCCTTCATCTGCATTAAGAGGCAAAACACCAATGGAATTCTGGTATGGTAAGCATGCTTATGACTATAAGTTGATTCATGTATTTGGTTGTCCTGCTTGGTATCATGTGAAGGACAATAAGCTTGGAGTTCGTGTTGTTGAGGCAATATTTGTTGGCATGAAGACTGGAGTTAAAGGGTTCAAACTCTGGAATCCGGTTACCAAGAAAATGATTATAAGCAGGGATGTTACGTTTAATGAGGCTGCTATGCTAAATCCCAAGGGTTCTCATCAGGTGGAGAATAAGAGCAGTAATTGTGAGAATCTGCAGCGTGTGAAGTTTGATATTGTTACACAAGTCCCAGATGAAACTGTACCAATGAGACCTGCTTCTGAAGAGGTGACAGATTCAGTTGTTGAAACAGATGAAGTTACGGTTGACCGGGGCAGTGCTGATGATTCCGAAGATGGGTTAGAAATAGAAACAGAGGCTGAGAGAAGTGTTCCAGAGTCAATTGCTTCTAGCAGACCGAAAAGGGATATCAAGAAACCAGGTTGGTTTCGAGATTGTGTAACTTATGCTTTACCAGTTACTGATGAAGGCATTCCCGAGACGTACACACAAGCTATTCATAGAGTTGAGTGTGAAGAATGGAAAGATGCTATGGGTGAAGAAATGGCATCTCTTCACAAGAATGACACCTGGGTTCTTGCCAAGCTCCCTAAGGGTAAGAAAGCGATTGGATGTAAGTGGGTATATGCTAAGAAAGAAGGAGTGGAGAAAAATGAGATTCGCTACAAGGCAAGGCTGGTTGCAAAAGGCTATGCCCAGAAGGAGGGAATTGACTACAATGAAGTATTCTCTCCAGTTGTGAAGCACTCCTCTATTCGTATTTTGTTAGCCTTGGTAGCGCAGTATGACTTGAATCTGGTTCAGATGGATGTAGAAACAGCGTTCTTACATGGAGATCTAGATGAGGAGATCTATATGACTCAGCCAAGTGGATTCAAATCTCCCGGTGATGATGATCTGGTGTGTAAGTTGAAAAGATCGTTGTATGGACTGAAACAGTCTCCGAGACAGTGGTATAAACGATTTGATCGTTTTATGTTAGGCCAAGCATACACAAGAAGCCACCATGATCACTGTGTATATCTGAAGAAGTTGAGTGATGGTTCTTTCATTTATCTGCTTTTGTATGTAGATGATATGCTGATTGCATCTACTTGCAAGTCTGAGATTGAGAAGCTGAAATGTAAGTTGTCTGCTGAATTTGAAATGAAAGATCTTGGAGATGCGAAGAAAATTCTTGGCATGGTGATTCAGAGAGATAGAATGAAGGGCAAGGTGTGTTTATCTCAAAAGACATATTTGAAGAAGGTATTAAGGAAATTTGGCATTTCTAAAGAAACCAAATCGGTAAGTACTCCTCTTGCTGCTCATTTTAAATTGAATGCAACTATGTGTCCTTCCTCTGATGATGAGATTCAATTTATGGCACATGTGCCTTATGCTAATGCTGTTGTGAGTCTTATGTATGCGATGGTGTGTACACGACCTGACATTTCACATGCTGTGAGTATGGTCAGTCGTTATATGCATGCTCCTGGAAAAGAGCATTGGAATGCTGTAACGACACACATTTTGCCCGACCTTAATCGATCGCTAGATCGATCAAGACCGTTCAAAACCCGCGTACGTTAACTTTGGGCATTCAACACATCAGAATAACAACACAGACTTTTATGACATCAATAATAAATGTTACATCAGAGTACAGAATATATCAGAGTACATCGATAAATAATACAGCGGAAGATACATTTAAAATAAATTAAATACATTGCAGCAGAACTAATCTCAGCGGAAAGCCATCAATATTCTGGACCCAGCTTCAGACTTCAATCTAGGATCCTGCTTAACTACATCTGCAAAAGCTACTCGACTGCCCGTGTGGAAAGAGGGCACCCAAGTTTGCAAAGTGAAACAAACTACAGGTCAGTCGTGGGACTGGTGTGAGAGTTCTTAACTTAACTTATCTATATAGTAGGCTAATCACAGGACCACGCCGCTAACGCGGAACGGGTTTACTCCATTGGATTGCCAGTGCATAAATAAAGTAAATCGTCAAATAATGTAATGCTTTTTAGAAAATTGAAACCATTATAAGACCCATGTCCCATCACACAATGCAACGCACACCAGAGGATAGGGTTTTACCTTATAATGGTCAAAAGATGCTTGATACGTAAAAACGATATTATTATTAGTGTGTATATATATAGGTATATATATGTTTCAAAAACAATTTCAATCATAATGTATTAATCATAGACGGCATAGGTACCATATACTATGTCGCCGTATATAAGTTTACAATCAAGACCATAATGTCGTATTGGAAATTGGGTTTCCATCATGAGTCGAGGCTAGGGGCAAGCTCCTCCCCGATTCGAGACACTCTAGCAAATGCCTCAGGATCACACCTATGGGCAACCCTTGGATGCGGTAGGGCCGGTCCCCGCCTATCGGCAGTGGATTAGTTATGCCTGAACACACGTTTCGCGGTTCCCTTGAACCTATAATATGACCACTATCGGCCTATAAAAATCCGAGGCGCCTCAAAATCCATCATCCACATAAGTAAAATGTCAGGGCTGGTAGGTCACTGACACCACTGTAGCTAGAAAGAAACGTGTGCACTCCCTACGGTCCATATCCCGTTTTTGACTCATACCGGGGTGTGAGGCTCGCGAAGTCACGATATACACAAAGCTATGCCGTAATAGGCTATGCTTTGATCATTCCACAAGGCCCTGCTTTTTAACAAAAGCCTTGATCAATTTGCATCTTGGCGTGCCACATTGTCAGACCCTACCATATTATTAATCATCTACCAATATATATATATATAACCTCTAAGCTCATACGACTTAGAGAAGGGTGATAAGTAAAGAATAAATTCTTCACCACGAAATAGAAATATATAATCAGTAGCGTTCAACAAATACAGTAGAAAGGAATATAATGTCAGACACGCAATCCATTTACAAGTCCGCTCTGGGTCTGAGCGAAACATCGTGTCCGTCGATCTCCAAATGCGCTTGGATGATCATTACCAAATACCTTGCCTTGGAAGGCCAATCCCAATTCAAGATACCAGTCATCATCATCCCAACGATGTGAAAACCTTCGGTCTTCAATCACCGTCTTCATCTTCGATTCTTGATCGTCGTGATGATTATTCAGAATGGGTTAAACCCGGTCTTTCTGAATAACTTGCGTAATTTGGGATTAAAAACAAATATTGAAAAATCACACATTTCGTCACATCCCAACTCAGAATATTCTTTTAATAAGATATTCGTTTTAGAAGATTCTCATTAATTTTATCAAAGATAAATATTTAAAATAAAATCTATAAATCAATTTCCAAAAATAAGGAATTCCACAGAAATCCAATCAATACATAATCGATCTAGATTTCTGTATCAGACTAATAATATAAATGGAATAACGGCAAAGCCTCTTAAATTCCATATATAATATCGGTCTTCTTTTACAGAAGCCCATCTCGATTATTACCAATCGAATTTCCACTTAATCCCAATTTAATATATTAAATTGAAAAACTTGATTTTCTAGAAAAAGCCTTTTTAAATCTATAAAATAGATTCATAAGTTCCAAATAATAATTTCAATGTAAATTGGATTAAAGGACAAATGTCGTTTAAACATCGTCCACGATAAATCCACTTCACATCTCAATTTATTTATAATTACAAAATATAATTGCAAATGCTAGTAATCTTTTAAAAACATATTTTAAAATAATCATAAAAATATTCTGTATATAAAAGATTCTAAATGAGAAGTATTCTTTATTTTACAAATCTTTATCTTTTACAAATATTCTTTGTTTAACATATAGTTGATTAAAAATATATTACGAAAAATATATGCACTTTATATAAAAAGGATTTCTAACGTAAAAATAGTCTTATTTAAAAGAACACTTAAATCGAAATGCGACTCAAACATTTACCATATAATTTGGATTATATGGATTTCACACACATCATATATATAACAATAACAGTATAATCAATAAGTCATCCATTACATCCAAAGTATAATTTCCACTGTGTTAGCGTTAAAATTAAATAATAACGCTCATCGCAGCCTGTCGATCTAACGATCAACATACAACTAAATATTGGGATTAGTGTATGTAAATTTTCATCCCAACACCCGTGTGGGGTTTCAACCAAACAAACCAATAATAAACTAATTTGTGCACTTGGGCGATGCGTGAAAAATTATCGTCCCAATCACATACACAAGTCGGGTAACTTATGAATGGCAGTGTAATACACAATATATATAATGATGACAAGAAAATATCTCTATTGCAATAAATGAATAAGCATAATAACTTTGTCCCTATTGACAATTTCTATTTTGCTAATTTAAACTCTAAAACGAAAATGGTTATTTTGTTTTGGCAATTCTAATGAGACAAAATGATAAATATTTGCTTTAACTATCCTATCTTGACATGTATATATCTCGTCAACATATATATATATATATATATATATATATATATATAAATTGCTACAACTAATTCATTTTGGCAAAAATGAATATTCCTAACAAAATGTAAATTTTTGTTTAACTAGTATAAATTGGCTAAAATGAATAATTATTTTTAACTAATGTGAATTAACAAAAATGAATAATTGGTTTTTAACTAATATGAATTTACAAAAATGAATAATTTGAGTTTCAAATCTAATACACATGCCAATGCTATATTTTGTTTTATTCTTTTAATTTAGACAAAATGAGTGTTTTTGTCTATTCTACTTTAATGATAAAAATATGAATGTCTAGTTATTCATTCTTTTACAATGACAAAATAATGAACATTTCCAATTCATTCGTTTAAAGTGACAAAATGAATGTTATTATTTGAATAACTATATTTTGCCAAAAATCATGTTTTAATGTAAAACAATAAAAATGATTTTTTTTATTGTAATCTAACTTTGACACAACTAGACGGCAAATTTAATCTACGTACATTTTCTTATATACTCTAATGACAATTAAAAGGACGTTGGTATATTCCAATGTATATTTGCATTAGAGGATGCAAATAAAAGAACAATTTTATTTTCCAATATATATTTGCATTAGAAAATGCTAATAAAAGAACAAATCTTATTTTCATAGCATATTTACATATGTGAATGTAAATAAAAGAATAAACTTTAATTTCAATGTATATTTACATATGTAAATGTAAATAAAAGAATAAACTTCAATTTCAAAATATATTTGCATTTGGAAATGCAAATAAAAGAATAAATTTTGATTTCAAAATATATTCGCATTGGTGAATACGAATAAAAGAATAAATTCTATTTCCAATGTATATTTGCATTGGTAAATGTAAATAAAAGGATAAAGTTTTATTTTAAACGTATGTTTGCATTAGTAAATGCAAATAAAAGGACAAATTTTATTATCAAAGAATATTTGCACCGAGTAGTGCAAATAAAAGAACAACTTTACTTTCAATATGTATATTCGCATATGTGAATGCAAATAAAAGAACAGAACTTTATTTCCAATATGTGTTTGCATTTGTGAATGCAAATAAAAGAACAGTTTTTATTTATTTCTAAGTATATTTTCATTAAAAATGCAAATAAAGAACAATTTCTATTTTCAAAGAATATTTGCATTGTGAGATGCAAATGAAAGGTGAACTTTTAATCTTTATATTTGTTTGTATTTTTTTTTTAAAGTAAACAAAATGTGAATTTTTATTTAATTCTATTCAAGGCATAAAAATGTTCATTTTATCTCCATAATCATGTTTTGACAAAGATGTTATTTTTATTACAATAATTATAATTTTGACAAAATGTTTTCTTTTTATTTACATAATAAACTTCTAATCAAAAATGTCCTTTTTGATTTGCATAACATATTTCAAATAAAAATGTTGTTTTTATATCTCTAATCAAAAATGTTATTTTTGATCTAATGTACATTTTACACTAAGAATGACATTTATTCTTAATATACAATTTTCACTAAAAATGATCAAAATAATATTTTATTTAAATTGAATTGAATCGACAATATAATTAAATTCAACAAATATTGAAAATCCATTGTTGTTCAAATTCTATCGTAGGTAACAAATAAAAATAATGTTTTATTGGTCATTCAAATTCTGTTGTAAAATAAACAAATAAAATAAGGTTTTATTCGTTGGGTAATTCTATTGTAAAGTAAACAAATAAAAATATTTTATTCGTTGACCAAATTCTATTGTTATATAAACAAATAAAAATAAGATTTTATTTGTCGTCCAATTTCCATCGTAATATCAACAAATAAAAAAGGAGTTTTTATTTGTCGTTCAATTTCTATTGCAAAGTAAACAAATAAAAGTAAGGTTTTATTTTTTGTTCATTTTCTGCTGCAAAGTAAACAAATAAACAAAAGTTAAGTTTTTATTTTGTCGATCAAATACTATGGTTCATCTCAGAATAATAAAAATAATATTTTTCCTTCTATAAACTAGAATAAACAGATCTAAATAAAATATGATTTAAAAATAAATTTAGATTTATTTTCTAATTAGAAATAAAATTCACCCATACATTAAATTCAACGCCGATCTAGCATATCATGCACAACAAACAAACCACCTACCACAAATCATCCATTCATCAATCACAGAACATTACAGATCTGAATTACATCACAATACAATTATTTTTAACGCAAGAAAATAATTTATAATTAATTAAATAATAAAATTCAGAATTCTCACATTGATTTTTGCTGAAAATTTGACTATCTCAGAATCAGTTCAGGTCTGCGCCATCGCGAAGATCTCGGAAAGACGAGTCCAACGCAACTGACGGTTCGTCAATCGGACCTCGTATGAGAGAGATATTGATTTTTAAAGATCAGACAAATTAAATATTATTAAATAAAATATTACCCTCTCCTTCCTCACGCTACATGATCACGGCCGAACCCATCTCATCCACCGATCCTTCCGTGCGCACCCCCCTACACCGCACCGGACCACGATCAAACACCGCCATACGAACCGCCATGCCAAGAGCCGCCTACACCTCCAACCATGTCGAACTCGGCCTCCCCTAGAACCCGCAAATCACTAAAAACCGCAGCCCCTTCTCGGCCAGAATTCGCAAAATCCGTGAATCAAAACCCGATCTTGGCCGTATAGATTTGTAGCTCTCTGAATTCTCTTCGATTTGGTATATCATACGTTAAATTTCGTTGAACGGATTGAGAGATCTAAGCATTTGAAAATCGGATGATTTCAGCCATTAAAATCCGGGCGGCGGCTGCTCCATTAGGGTTTCAGCCCGAAATTAAATATTATTTTATTAATAAATCTCGAAATTTGTGCTAAAAAGGTGGATTTTCGGACTTTCTCCGTTTTGGGCCTGCTTACTGTCGATCTTAATGTTTTGAGGTCTTCTGAACGCGATGGGCTATGTCCCGGGCTCTAATTCCAATATCTGTAACGTTTTTTTCGGTTTTAATTTAAAAATACAATATTAAATAAATAATTTAATTTCTACCGTACATTTAAATATGCCGGGGCCACATACGACCTCAGAAAATTCTAAAAAAAATATTTTTAGCTTTCTTATGACGATACGAATCCAACAAAATTATTTTCGTCGAATTCTGAGACTGTTTGAAAAATGGCTATTTTTAAGGAGTTTAAAAATAGGGTGCGTTTTTTAGAGGTTCCTGTTAAGTTTTAAAATTAGCCTCACATCCGCTCATAGTTTCACATACAAATCCGCCCCCTATTTTTAAAACCCCGCCTCCTAGAATCTTGGATCGGCTCCTCATTTCACGTCCAGCATGCCCTCTTCGCTTTCTTCTCACGTTCGCTTTTTACAAAAAAAAAAATGTGCGGCAACCCTTAAAAAAAAAAAAAATTCCTAAAATCTGGAAATAATTCCAGAAGTCCATGCCAAGAAGAAAAAAAAACTTGCATATATGCATGCAAGTATTGCCAATACTTGCATACATGTATGCAATTATTGCACAACGTAAATTATGCTATATTTTGGTATGCATATATGTTGCACACTTATATGCATTTTTTGGATTTAAATGCATACTTGGATGCAAATAAAATTCAACCGAGTTACAATACTATGAAAATTTGCATGCATATACGCAATAAATTGAAATTCTTGCATAACAAAATGCATTTAACTGCATTTTACGCTGTTTTTATCCTGTTTGATTTTATTTTTTGCATGTTTTTGATTTTTTTACAGTGAATTTAAGGTCGAATGAATAATTTATCTAAATAATATTTTTAATATTTTTTTAATTTATTTCACAACTTTTGAAAAATAGGGACCTAATTTATAATAAGTTTATCACTGGATGTGAGCCTAATTAAGTTTGCTTTTAGGGATGTGAGCCTAATATTCACTTAAATTTAACTAAAATAGTCAAAACACATTTTCCTTTGCCACGCTCACATACTAATTCGAAAAATTCTGAAAATTGAAACCTAGCTATAATTTGACATTCCGGTTCCAACAAAAGTGGTTTCATCGAAAACGGAGGTCGTTTGAAAAATGACTATTTTCAAGGCTAATATATTTAATATTAAAAATACATTTTTAAACAAATAATTTTCGAAATTCAAAATATATAAGTGTTTACTGTTATTCAATGCAGAAACATCATTCCGAACTCAATGGAAGTTGTTTCGAGTCGAAATTCCTTCTTATGTGAAAAGTAGCCTTTCGGGCCATATATATTATATAAATTCTACAACGACCTTTCTAAAAATTGAATTGGCCATAACTTTTGATTTCCGCTATGAAATTTCAATTTTTCAGATTCGTTAGAAATATATTTTTAAATAGATTCTAATATTTTTTGTTTCACTAAAATCCGTTAAATTTTGCATCCTGTACGGTCAGTCAAAGTTCAAGTTTGACTTTTCAAACTACCGCGTTATTTCTAATTCCATTTATATTTAAATTAAATTTATTCGTTCTAACTTCGATTAAAATAAATTCTAGCCATTATTATTTATAATAAATTTTATTATAACCACAAAATTCATTAAAATTTTCTAAAATAAAAATTTTAAATTGGTTCAGAATTTGCGGGTTGTTACAATCTCCCCCACTTAAAATCTTTTCGTCCTCGAAAAGGAAATGAAGCTAAAGTTGTTTATTTAACTAATTTAATTTATTTTCATTCTTTAATTGTTTAATCATTTTATTAGTTGAACTCATATTCACACAACACAATCATCAATCAATTAGTTGATTAAATTTCAAAAATATATAACTTTTATATATTCAAAATCATACTTTCTAAAATCGAACTATATATAATAACAATTACGTTAATTATGAATTCTTCTTCACTCTGACTCATTCTAGGGCATTTCTAACCCCATCTCTAATGAGTATTCTCATTCTAGGATACTGCTGATCCTATCTCTAATGAGTATTCCTATTGGATATTACTAATCCAACCCCTGATGAGTCTTCTGTTTAGTTCTAATGAGTTGTACCCCAAAGATTTGAGCTAACCTGGCTCTGATACCAGCTGTAACGACCCGCATTTTGCCCGACCTTAAACGATCGCTAGATCGATCAAGACCGTTCAAAACCCGCGTACGTTAACTTTGGGCATACAACACATCAGAACAACAAAACAGTCTTTTATAACATCAATAATAAATGTTACATTAGAGTACAGAATATATCAGAGTACATCGATAAATAATACAGTGGAAGATACATTTAAAATAAATTAAATACATTGCAGCGGAACTAATCTCAGCGGAAAGCCATCAATATTCTGGACCCAGCTTCAGACTTCAATCTAGGATCCTGCTTAACTACATCTGCAAAAGCTACTCGACTGCCCGTGTGGAAAGAGGGCACCCGAGTTTGCAAAGTGAAACAAACTACAGGTCAGTCGTGGGACTGGTATGAGAATTCTTAACTTAACTTATCTATATAGTAGGCTAATCACAAGACCACGCCGCTAACGCGGAACGGGTTTACTCCATTGGATTGCCAGTGCATAAATAAAGTAAATCGTCAAATAACGTAATGCTTTTTAGAAAAATGAAACCATTATAAGACCCAGGTCCCATCACACAATGCAACGCACACCAGAGGATAGGGTTTTACCTTATAATGGTCAAAAGATGCTTGATACGTAAAAACGATATTATTATTAGTGTGTATATATATGGGTATATATATGTTTCAAAAACAATTTCAATCATAATGTATTAATCATAGACGGCATAGGTACCATATACTATGTCGCCGTATATAAGTTTACAATCAAGACCGTAATGTCGTATTGGAAATTGGGTTTCCATCATGAGTCGAGGCTAGGGGCAAGCTCCTCCCCGATTCGAGACACTCTAGCAAATGCCTCAGGATCACACCTATGGGCAACCCTTGGATGCGGTAGGGCCGGTCCCCGCCTATCGGCAGTGGATTAGTTATGCCTGAACACACGTTTCGCGGTTCCCTTGAACCTATAATATGACCACTATCGGCCTATAAAAATCCGAGACGCCTCAAAATCCATCATCCACATAAGTAAAATGTTTGGGCTGGTAGGTCACTGACACCACTCTAGCGAGAAAGAAACGTGTGCACTCCCTACGGTCCATATCCCGTTTTTGACTCAAACCGGGGTGTGAGGCTCGCGAAGTCACGATATACACAAAGCTATGCCGTAATAGGCTATGCTTTGATCATTCCACAAGGCCCTGCTTTTTAACAAAAGCCTTGATCAATTTGCATCTTGGCGTGCCATATTGTCAGACCCTACCATATTATTGATCATCTACCAATATATATATAACCTCTAAGCTCATACGACTTAGAGAAGGGTGATAAGTAAAGAATAAATTCTTCACCACCAAATAGAAATATATAATCAGTAGCGTTCAACAAATACAGTAGAAAGGAATACAATGTCAGACACGCAATCCATTTACAAGTCCGCTCTGGGTCTGAGCGAAACATCGTGTCCGTCGATCTCCAAATGCGCTTGGACGATCATTACCAAATACCTTGCCTTGGAAGGCCAATCCCAATTCAAGATACCAGTCATCATCATCCCAACGATGTGAAAACCTTCGGTCTTCAATCACCGTCTTCATCTTCGATTCTTGATCGTCGTGATGATTATTCAGAATGGGTTAAACCCGGTCTTTCTGAATAACTTGCGTAATTTGGGATTAAAAACAAATATTGGAAAATCACACATTTCGTCACATCCCAACTCAGAATATTCTTTTAATAAGATATTCGTTTTAGAAGATTCTCATTAATTTTATCAAAGATAAATATTTAAAATAAAATCTATAAATCAATTTCCAAAAATATGGAATTCCATAGAAATCCAATCAATACATAATCGATCTAGATTTCTGTATCAGACTAATAATATAAATGGAATAACGGCAAAGCCTCTTAAATTCCATATATAATATCGGTCTTCTTTTACAGAAGCCCATCTCGATTATTACCAATCGAATTTCCACTTAATCCCAATTTAATATATTAAATTGAAAAACTTGATTTTCTAGAAAAAGCCTTTTTAAATCTATAAAATAGATTCATAAGTTCCAAATAATAATTTCAATGTAAATTGGATTAAAGGACAAATGTCGTTTAAACATCGTCCACGATAAATCCACTTCACATCTCAATTTATTTATAATTACAAAATATAATTGCAAATGCTAGTAATCTTTTAAAAACATATTTTAAAATAATCATAAAAATATTCTTTATATAAAAGATTCTAAATGAGAAGTATTCTTTATTTTACAAATCTTTATCTTTTACAAATATTCTTTGTTTAACATATAGTTGATTAAAAATATATTACGAAAAATATATGCACTTTATATAAAAAGGATTTCTAACGTAAAAATAGTCTTATTTAAAAGAACACTTAAATCGAAATGTGACTCAAACATTTACCATATAATTTGGATTATATGGATTTCACACACATCATATATATAACAATAACAGTATAATCAACAAGTCATCCATTACATCCAAAGTGTAATTTCCACTGTGTAAGCGTTAAAATTAAATAATAATGCTTATCGCAGCCTGTCGATCTAACGATCAACTTACAACTAAATATTGGGATTAGTGTATGTAAATTTTCATCCCATCACCCGTGTGGGGTTTCAACCAAACAAACCAATAATAAACTAATTTGTGCACTTGGGCGATGTGTGAAAAATTATCGTCCCAATCACATACACAAGTCGGGTAACTTATGAATGGCAGTGTAATACATAATATATATAATGATGACAAGAAAATATCTCTATTGCAATAAATGAATAAGCATAATAACTTTGTCCCTATTGACAATTTCTATTTTGCTAATTTAAACTCTAAAACGAAAATGGTTATTTTGGTTTGGCAATTCTAATGAGACAAAATGATAAATATTTGCTTTAACTATCCTGTCTTGACATGTACATATCTCGTCAACACACACACACACACATATATATATATATATATATATATATATATATATTGCTACAACTAATTCATTTTGGCAAAAATGAATATTCCTAACAAAATTTAAAATTTTGTTTAACTAGTATAAATTGGCTAAAATGAATAATTATTTTTAACTAATGTAAATTAACAAAAATGAATAATTGGTTTTTATCTAATATGAATTTACAAAAATGTATAATTTGAGTTTCAAATCTAATACACATGCCAATGCTATATTTTGTTTTATTCTTTTAATTTAGACAAAATGAGTGTTTTTGTCTATTCTACTTTAATGATAAAAATATGAATGTCTAGTTATTCATTCTTTTACAATGACAAAATAATGAACATTTTCAATTCATTCGTTTAAAGTGACAAAATGAATGTTATTATTTGAATAAATATATTTTGCCAAAAATCATGTTTTAATGTAAAACAATAAAAATGAATTTTTTTTTTATTGTAATCTAACTTTGACACAACTAGACGGCAAATTTAATCTACGTACATTTTCTTATATACTCTAATGACAATTAAAAGGACGTTGGTATATTCCAATGTATATTTGCATTAGAGGATGCAAATAAAAGAACAATTTTATTTTTCAATATATATTTGCATTAGAAAATGCTAATAAAAGAACAAATCTTATTTTCATAGCATATTTACATATGTGAATGTAAATAAAAGAATAAACTTTAATTTCAATGTATATTTACATATGTAAATGTAAATAAAAGAATAAACTTCAATTTCAAAATATGTTTGCATTTGGAAATGCAAATAAAAGAATAAATTTTGATTTCAAAATATATTCGCATCGGTGAATACGAATAAAAGAATAAATTCTATTTCCAATGTATGTTTGCATTGGTAAATGCAAATAAAAGGATAAAATTTTATTTTAAACGTATGTTTGCATTAGTAAATGCAAATAAAAGGACAAATTTTATTGCCAAAGAATATTTGCACCGAGTAGTGCAAATAAAAGAACAACTTTACTTTCAATATGTATATTCGCATTTGTGAATGCAAATAAAAGAACATAACTTTATTTCCAATATGTGTTTGCATTTACGAATGCAAATAAAAGAACAGTTTTTATTTATTTCAAAGTATATTTGCATTAAAAATGCAAATAAAGAACAATTTCTATTTTCAAAGAATATTTGCATTGTGAGATGCAAATGAAAGGTGAACTTTTAATCTTTATATTTATTTGTATTTTTTTTTAATGTAAACAAAATGTGAATTTTTATTTAATTCTATTCAAGGCATAAAAATGTTCATTTTATCTCCATAATCATGTTTTGACAAAGATGTTATTTTTATTACAATAATTATAATTTTGACAAAATGTTTACTTTTTATTTACATAATAAACTTCTAATCAAAAATGTCCTTTTTGATTTGCATAACATATTTCAAATAAAAATGTTGTTTTTATATCTCTAATCAAAAATGTTATTTTTGATCTAATGTACATTTTACACTAAGAATGACATTTATTCTTAATATACAATTTTCACTAAAAATGATCAAAATAATATTTTATTTAAATTGAATTGAATCGACAATATAATTAAATTCAACAAATATTGAAAATCCATTGTTGTTCAAATTCTATCGTAGGTAACAAATAAAAATAATGTTTTATTGGTCATTCAAATCCTGTTGTAAAATAAACAAATTAAATAAGGTTTTATTCATTGGCTAAATTCTATTGTAAAGTAAACAAATAAAAATATTTTATTCGTTGACCAAATTCTATTGTTATATAAACAAATAAAAATAAGATTTTATTTGTCGTCCAATTTCCATCGTAATATCAACAAATAAAAAGGAGTTTTTATTTGTCGTTCAATTTCTATTGCAAAGTAAACAAATAAAAGTAAGGTTTTATTTGTTGTTCATTTTCTGCTGCAAAGTAAACAAATAAACAAAAGTAAAGTTTTTATTTTGTCGATCAAATACTATGGTTCATCTCAGAATAATAAAAATAATATTTTTCCTTCTATAAACTAGAATAAACAAATCTAAATAAAATATGATTTAAATATAAATTTAGATTTATTTTCTAATTAGAAATAAAATTCACCCATATATTAAATTCAACGCCGATCTAGCATATCATGCACAACAAACAAACCACCAACCACAAATCATCCATTCATCAATCACAGAACATTACAGATCTGAATTACATCAAAATACAATTATTTTTAACGCAAGAAAATAATTTATAATTAATTAAATAATAAAATTCAGAATTCTCACATTGATTTTTGCTGAAAATTTGACTGTCTCAGAATCAGTTCAGGTCTGCGCCATCGCGAAGATCTCGGAAAGACGAGTCCAACGCAACTGACGGTTCGTCAATCAGACCTCGTATGAGAGAGATATTGATTTTTAAAGATCAGACAGATTAAATATTATTAAATAAAATAATAATAAAATATTACCCTCTCCTTCCTCACGCTACATGATCACAGCCGAACCCATCTCATCCACCGATCCTTCCGTGCGCACCCCCCTACACCGCACCGGACCACGATCAAACACCGCCATGCCAAGAGCCGCCTACACCTCCAACCATGTCGAACTCGGCCTCCCCTAGGACCCGCAAATCACTAAAAACCGCAGCCCCTTCTCGGCCAGAATTCGCAAAATCCGTGAATCAAAACCCGATCTTGACCATATAGATTTGTAGCTCTCTGAATTCTCTTCGATTTGGTATATCATACGTTAAATTTCGTTGAACGGATTGAGAGAACTAAGCATTTGAAAATCGGATGATTTCAGCCATTAAAATCTGGGCGGCGGCTGCTCCATTAGGGTTTCAGCCCGAAATTAAATATTATTTTATTAATAAATCTCAAAATTTGTGCTAAAAAGGTGGATTTTCGGACTTTCTCCGTTTTGGGCCTGCTTACTGTCGATCTTAACGTTTTGAGGCCTTCTGAACGCGATGGGCTATGTCCCGGACTCTAATTCCGATGTCTGTAACGTTTTTTTCAGTTTTAATTTAAAAATACAATATTAAATAAATAATTTAATTTCTACCGTACATTTAAATATGCCAGGGCCACATACGACCTCAGAAAATTCTAAAAAAAATATTTTTAGCTTTCTTATGATGATACGAATCCAACAAAATTATTTTCGTCAAATTTTGAGACTGTTTGAATAATGGCTATTTTTAAGGCGTTTAAATTTAACTGAAATAGTCAAAACACATTTTCTTTTGTCACGCTCACATATTAATTCGAAAAATTCTGAAAATTGAAACCTAGCTATAATTTGAAATTCCGGTTCCAACAAAAGTGGTTTCGTCGAAAACGGAGGTCGTTTGAAAAATGACTATTTTCAAGGCTAATATATTTAATATTAAAAATACATTTTTAAACAAATAATTTTCGAAACTCAAAATATATAAGTGTTTACTGTTTTTCAATGCAGAAACGTCATTCTGAACTCAATGGAAGTGGTTTCGAGACGAAATTCCTTCATATGTGAAAAGTAGCCTTTCGGGCCATATATATTATATAAAGTGAATATTAGGCACACATCCCTAAAACCAAACTTAATTAGGCTGACATCCGGTAATAAACTTATTATAAATTTAGTCCCTATTTTTCGAAAATTCAAAAGAAAAAAAATCACGTAAATTCTTATTTAAATAAGACACGTAAAAGCTAAAAAATCAGATCCAAAAAACATCAAAAAAGGAATCAAGAACAAAAAACAAGGAAAAAACAACGAAATTGCAGTTTAATGCATAATAATATGCAAGTATTGCATTTTCCTTCGTGCATCCATGCATGTTTTCAACTCATGCATTTGTGTTTGATACTTTTGCATACATCTATGCAACTACTGCGTAATTTTGGCATACAAGTGTGCATAAATTCACATGCATAAATATCAATTCAAATTTCTGCATGAAATACCTGCATACATGTGTGCAAGTATTCCAATTAGTTGCACACATGTATGCAAGTTTCGGTTCAGAATTTCTGAAGAAAATAGTGTATATAATAGTTGCATACATGTATGCAACTATTGGCAAAAGTTGCATACATTTATGTAACTTTTTTTTTATTGCGTGGACTTCCGAGAATATTTCCAGATTTTAGAGTTTTTTTTTTCATTTTTTTTCATGCGATAACGCCAAAAATTTTGGGTGAAAATTGAAAAAGGCGGAAGTTCTATGAAGAGTAGGCGGAAGGCACAAAACAGGGACCGGGTTTATATTATGACAGGGACGTGAGCTTTATTTTAAACTATAGTAGGGATGTGAGCCAAAAGTACCCTTATATAAATTCTACAGCGACCTTTCTAAAAATTGAATTGGCCATAACTTTTGATTTCCGCTATGAAATTTCAATTTTTCAGATTCGTTAGAAAGATATTTTTAAATAAATTCTAATATTTTTTGTTTCACTAAAATCCGTTAAATTTTGCATCCTGTACGGTCAGTCAAAGTTCAAGTTTGACTTTTCAAACTACCGCGTTATTTCTAATTCCATTTATATTTAAATTAAATTTATTCGTTCTAACTTCGATTAAAATAAATTCTAGCCATTATTATTTATAATAAATTATATTATAACCACAAAATTCATTAAAATTTTCTAAAATAAAAATTTTAAATTGGTTCAGAATTTGCGGGTTGTTACAAATGCGGTCAAATGGATTTTGAGATATCTTTTGGGAACTATTGATGCGGGTTTAGAATTTGTGAGGGATATGAACAACAGTCATTTATGTGTTGGTTATGTAGACTCGGATTATGCCGGTGATTTGGATAAGAGACGCTCTACTACAGCGTATGTGTTTACCTTTGCAGGAGGTCCAATATGTTGGAGGTCTATTCTACAGTCGACAGTGGCTCTATCTACTACAGAGGCAGAGTATATGGCAGTGACTGAAGCTTTCAAAGAAGCTACATGGCTACAAGGCTTGTTGGATGATTTGGGAGTGGTGCAAGATCAGCTTCCTGTGTATTGTGATAGTATGAGTGTCATCCACCTAGCAAAGAATCAAGTTCATCATGCCCGAACAAAGCACATTGATGTGCGTTATCATTTCATTAGAGAAGTATTAATTGAGGGTCATATTCTCTTGGTGAAGATTGATACAAAAGAGAATCCCGCAGACATGTTGACTAAAGTGGTTACTAATGTCAAGTTCAAGCATTGTCTTGACTTGATTAATGTTTTGTATGTCTGATGTATGATACCCCGGTGGGGTGGAGGTTCTTCGGAACATTGTGAAGTCTCTTTGCGAGACACTATGATGAACTACGACAGCTTGATCCTTTGGGTACGTAGGCAACTACTTTGGTGGTGCAGCTGGATATGTGGCAATCAGAGTGCTTTGTGTGTGATCGTCTCATGCTTTTGTACATGATCCGAGGTGGAGAATTGTGAAGTATGGTGCACATGCATGTGCAGACGTGCCATATTATGTTTGTGGGCCTCTTGCGTGTAAAAGACCTTTTCCATCCATACTATATATATAATGTATCGTTGCTGTAAGGGTTTGAGCGAGAGAGTTTTAGCCGCCACATAAAAACTGAATGAGAGTAACAGCCACCAAAATGCAAAACTGAAAGTGTGAGCTGAGAGATTCAGTGTAAATTGTGTATGTGTTTTTGTGTGTTCTCCTTTGTGAGGTAATAAAATCAACTCTCTTGCCCATGGATGTAGGCTATTGCCGAACCACGTTAAAACCTGTGTTTTCTTTATGCTTTTGCTGTCTTTGTGTAATTAGTGCACTATATTGGGCTGTTTTGAGTTGAGTAGGCTTCCGCTACGCCTAATCTCGACAAGCATAGACATCAGGCAATGTATCTTGCCTATTGTTTTCTCCAAAAGGGAGCATTTTTATAGAATATAATATGCATAGATTGGAATATGAGGAGCCGGTGTCAAAGGCAGAGTTAGAAGTGCCTATTTTTTATATCTAATTAGCATTAGAGGTAGTTGGTTGGTTATGATTAAAACATCAGTCGTTCATCCTGGACCGAGCATCAGTACATTAGCGGTTAAGGGTTTTGTGTATAATGCATCTACCCCTGCAACTGTCATTGAGTGACATCTAAATGAGACAAAGAGTTCAATGTTTAGTGCCGCAGTAATGAACGGGAAAAGGTATGCCTTTGCTTGAGCATTTGAAGGGATCACCAACATGACCATTGATGATTAAGGCATTGGATATCTTTTGAACTGCTCTAGTTTGGGTTTCTTTATTCGCTACATAGATCAGGTATTCATTCCACCGTCCCCTGTTAATTTCGTAAATCCATAAATGTTTCCTTTTTAACACAGAATTACAATTCATTATCATATATGTGTTTCTTTTCGTTATGTGCACCTGCAGCTTTAGCATAGTTTACCCTAATTTAAAAAAAAAAAAAAAGAGAGAGAGATAATTTCATCAAGTGGTTATCACCAAGCTTACGTTTTGAAGTTTATGTAGCTAAACATATTCAATTGATGCGTATGAACGGCTGCAGTTATGTGATGTTTGTTTGTTTTTTTTTTTAAATAGCCAACGAACAAATTAGATGGGACCTCTAAGCTAAACTTTAATACAATATTGTAAGCTAAACTTTAATACAATATTGAACGTAATATATAAAACTACACTAAAATTTGGACATCCAAACCTTTTGAAAATTCATATATAGAACATGGTTTGAGAATCCGGCCGGAACCCCGGGATTCCGCCCATTCCGTTCCGGTTCCGGCCAGCACCGGAACGGAATCGGGGCTAAAATCCGGTTCCGGCCACAAAGCATTAAAAAAAAATTAAAAAAATTGTTAACAAAGAAGAAGCGGTAGCATAGCTGTATACGTCTCCTCCTCATCTGCGTTTGAATCCCTTTCTCGATTTGTCTGCGTCTCCATCAATTAAACTTAACATAAAAAACCAGATCTGGTTTGTAGAAGAAGCTTTTTTTAGAAGCTGAAAGTGGCGTTTTGCGGTCTGACCCAAGTTGGCAAATAAAGCTCTCATTACTCTCTCTGGAGTTGGGAAATGATGTTGAATCACCAAGACCTTGGTTTTTGGGGAAGCTTTCTGAGAAGACGGAGACTTTATTGGACTTGTGGGATCTGCCCTTCTATTTTATTTTTGTCTTCTTGATCAATGTATTTTGTTGCAAATGTTTGTACTAGGCAGAGCTACAGCTACCTATGTTTGTGGAGTATTTTATTCGGTGGCCTTTTAACAATTATTTTATTTAGCATTCCTAGTTTATGCTGTATACGTGCTTGAAATATTGTACATAAAACTATACATCACATTATTTGAACTGAAAAATAACTAGTAATGCAAAATCACCTTGTGTGTTAATGGATTGATAATAGTATTAATACCGGAATTGGCAAACCGGAATTAAACCGGAATTTCCGGGATTTCCGGAACGGAACCGGAATTTTGAAATTTTCACGTGACCGGAACGGAACCGGAAACCGGGATTTCGAACCTTGATATAGAAACGTTCGTATGTGAATTAAATAAATTAACACTAAGAAAGGCTATTATTCAAGTATGAAATTTTCTTACGTAGAAATAGGACATATGGGCTACGTTAATCTTCCGTTAGTACAGTAAGCATATACAATAGTATAATGCTTATAATAAAATTTAAATCACAATGAAATTGCTATTACAAATTAGAATCATAAAATTTTGGAAGTGAACAGTACAAAACTTGATATGGCCACATTCAGTTTGTAGTGGTAATCGAACCAATATCATCCTCCTAACTGGAATACAAAGCGGAAGACAGTAAGTAACTTACCAGCACACACAAATGATTGGAAATTATCTATGCAAATAACATATTCATTTTAACAGCTGTTGAAATACCATATTCATATGCAATATTGTATTCCATCTTTATTTTAATTCTTCACCAAATACGTCAAATTCAGATTCGTACCGATCATTCTATCAGTCAGATCTAATATCTTTTTAATATATTTCATATCCAACCATTCACAGTAGCACCAACCAAAAATCGCTAATTGCATTGAGTAAACATAAGCAATACATGCGACTTTGGTTTGTTTTATGGTTATCTGGTAAAGTTGTCTAGTGATTTCTAAAAGTTCATTTGAAAAATGACTCTTCTTTGCACTGATAAGCATAATTATTGAATTTTGCTAAACCTTTATATTGTTAATATAATATATACTTGTTTTACCAAAGACTAACTTCTTCTTCACATATAGCATCACAATCAAATCATCAATAAGTGTAGGATTTTGGTAAGTTGCAGGCAGGGGAAACGTTTTTGGCTTGACAACGCAACAAATAAATAAGAATAAAAACCATGTAATTGAATTAATTATTTTTCCAGCATTGATTGGTTGATTGAAAATCAAATGATTAAAAAATTAAAAAAATTCCTTGAATAATTAATGAGATTAACATAATAAAATAACTGAATTGGTGCTTTTACAAATGAAGTAGGACCATGTTATGGTTTGAACAATAAGACCAACCCCAACGCGGGGTTGGTCAGTGGGCAACTGACCCCCAACGCGGGGTCAGTTGCCCACTTGGGGGTTGCTTTGGCAACCACCTTTAGCCGGCTTATTTAAAGCCGGCTAAGGGGGGTTGAATTATTTCTCCCCCCCCCTTAGCCGGCTTTAAATTAGCCGGCAAAGGCAGCAATGGCTATTTTAATAGCCGTTGCTCCCTTCCTGCTCCTCTCTCTCCTATAGCCTTCCATCTTTAAATACAACCTTTATTTCACTTTCAAAACACACAAAATTCTCTCATTTTACTCAACCATCAAAGTAGTATAATTTACAGCATCCAACTGCAATGTCAAAGAAAACAAACAGCAAGAATACAAAAGGAAAAGCCACGATGCCTACCCAAAGCTTTCCGAATCCGTTTGATTATGTTCATGATCAGCAAGAGTTTCCATCCACAAATTCGTACCAGCGCAACGAACATTTTAACTCAGGTACAATGCAAAACACCTCAAATTGTTATCTTCCACAGCACAATCCTAACCTGTACCAGTCACAGCAAAATTCTAATCATTTTCAAAACACTCAAGTTTCCACATATGGTCGTAACCCCTCTGTCCATCAATCTTATATCAGTCAACCCTATTCATCCCCAAACAGCCAACATCAATCGACATTTCCGGATACCTCACTCAATCTGTCCAGGAATTTGAACATGTTATTCGGGGATAATGGTCTTGAAAACGACGAAATGGGAAACGATAGCAATGAGATTTATGAATCTGCTGGGATTCGGTCTCCTATGAAGAAGCAGGTAAAATGGTCACCTGATGAACAAGCCGAACTAGCATATTGCTGGGTTCAGTGTTCCAAAGATAACGTGAAAGGCACAAGCCAAACTGAAAGCTCATTTTGGAATTCGGTTTGTAAATTATTCAACGGTCGAAGTCCACATAATCAAGCATGCTCGGTTGACTCGTTGAAGCAGTCATGGAAGAGAATCAATGCTTGCTGCCAACTTTGGAATGGGATAATGAGTGGATTGGCTAGTAGACAGCAAAGTGGAGCAAACGACATGGACTTGGTAATAAATTATAACAAGCTTGTTTTGTTTGATGTTTATTTAGATTATTTCTTTTATGTTAAGTAATGTTACGCAGCTTAGCGAAGCAAATGCTGTGTATATGGCCAAATCAAAAAACCAACCGTTTACTATGCAAAAATGCTATGACATATTATGTCGGGAAGATAAATGGAGCAACGTGCGACATGAACATACCACGCAACGATTTATGCCGTTGAGACCGACCGAAGATGTTAGCCCTGGAAGCACAAATCCATCTGAAGACACACCATTCGCAACAAGTTCTGGTGGACGACCCCCTGGCAGATATAAAGCGAACAAGAAACCGACGAAAGATTACAGTCAGTATTACGAGCAACTCGATGGACGTATGGCAGTTGCAGAGGAATCGAATAGGGAGTATATCGAAGCGAAGGAAGCAGCTAGGAGAGAGAGAAGAGAGAGAGGGGAGGAAAGGCAACGAAGACACGAAGAGATGCAGCAAACAAGAATAATTGAATTGGAGTTACGAAAAGCGGAGCTCGCTCGACAACAAAATGCAGATGATTTCGCTCTTATGAGTGTCAAGCTGGATGATCTAAATCCCATACAGAGGAGGTACATGGAAAAACGTCTTGAAGAGTACCAGAGACATAACGTAGATTAGTCCGTTTCCTTTGTAGAGTATGTTGTAGTTTCTTTTTAGTACCGGTTGCAGACCTTGTTGTACTTTAAGTTATTCAGTTACGTTCTTGTATTTTATGGATGTTATGTAGATGTATTAAATATTCGTAGAGCAAATCATACAACCATTAATTTAAAATGAAATATTACACCACAGTACGTGATGGCATATAAACGTAGATAATACAGATATGAATCGAAACATTAAGCAGTTAATTAACTATTGGTTTCCCGCAAACTCCCAGTAGTGCTCAACTAGCTCTTCACGTAATTCTAAATGAGCTTGTGGATCTCGGACTTCTTCCAGTCGTTGCAAGTATTTTGCAAACGTATTTGGGTCTTTATACGGTTTTTTCCTAAATTCCACTGCAATGTCCGGGTAGTTACAAAGCTGGAGTTCATATCCTCCCCGTTCCTTTACCCAGTGGATTGACCCTCCCTTGTGCGAACGTGGACGTCTGTATGCACTGGAATCGCAAGCCGAAATAAAACGTTTGAAGAAGGTGGATGCCGATAAAACTACAGTTGGACCTTTCCCAAGGCCGTGGTAGGTGTCTGTGTGTTGTAGTTATCCTTTAGTATTGCTATATGTACTCGTACGTTATCCTTTAGTGTGTTGTAGTTGTACTTTTGTGTAGTATATGCGATCTAGTTTGGGTTTAGTGGTTGTATGGTATCGTTATCTGCATGTCTCTTTCTGTTGTACTTGGTAACGTATCGTGTTATTAAGATTACTCGTAGTGTTTATTTTTAATAATAGCACTAATAGATCAAACAATAAACTTAAGGATAGAACACTGATACATTCAACAATAAGCGTTAAGATACAAAAGCTTGTAAAGACACAATAGGTAACGGTAGTAGATTCAATACGCAAACAAATAAATTGTTACGCTCATTCAAAGCGGTTTGAAGTCGCCTATTCTCTTGCTCTAACTCGTTGGCATAAGAAATTGCCCTTTGAGGGAAACGCTCGTCTATCCACTCAAAATAATTGCATCCGTTAGGCCATAGCGAGCATAAATGGATCCTGCGACCTATATTCTCTCCATCCGCTCGGACAACCACCTCTACCGCGTAACCACAGTGGCAACAAACAGGATAGGAGTTAACTTCCTGCTCGTTAGGAGACTGGTTAACTGAAACTCGTCTTACCTCTTGATGACCTACATCTGGTGCAGTCGTAGTACGAGGGACTGCAGACGCTTGTAAGCGTCCTTCAGTTACAGTTTGGACTTCTTGATGGCCTACCTCTGGAACAGGTGCAACTGGTGGACGAATCGTCATGCGGGTGAACTCCGGGTAGACTTGACGCAATTCCTCATAGTGCCGCTCTTGATACTCGATATTCCAATCAATATCTGTTCTTGGACTTGAAGGAGGACGCTCTGGAAAGTTTTGATCATAGTTCGAATCCATTGACGATGGCCATGACCATGAAGACATTTTTTTATTTTGATGAAAAGTTTGGTTCCAGCTAACAACAACGTAATACCCGTATATATTTATAGGGCCAACATGGGGAGTAAATATGAAATGTTGCAATTCCTAATACGGACGTGTCTACTATGGGAATCCTTTTACCATTCAACGTTGTAGTGTTAAATTGTTAACTTTATCGTTTAAAATTCCAATACTGACTGGTCCATTCGTTAGACAAACGTGATAAATTGACAGAAAGGTGAAAGTGATAGAAACAAACTTTGTAATAAAGTGACATAAAGATAAAGTAATGCCAAATTCCAAGTAGAAGGAATCCACCCTATCCACAGAACACTGTACACTATTCACTACAAATCAAAGCATATGTCGGCAGTGATATAATTATTGATGTAAGTAGACACTATAGGCTTTGAAGATCTATTTATATGTCCCAGTAATCGGTGGTAGATCTTTACCATAGGCAAATGATTTTGTTTCTTGCTTGTATGTGCATCGTAATTTTTAGTACTTATTTCATTGTTATCTCTGGTAAGCAGTATTAAGACTCGTTAAATATTTCAATCAGTGATTAAAATAAACCACGCGGATTCGTTTAACAAACACGTACGCACGATCATGCGGATTACATATAACGCACAAACAGATAACATAAGAAAACACAACGGTTACACATAAGGACGTACAAGCAAAGTACACCTACAGGATAATACAAATACGAAACATATGGTTGAATAACCTACTACAACGGGACAACACACTAAAACAAATATACAGACAAATACAACATGAACGTCTACTAAATAAGATACAACTAATCATCATCTTGATCCGCAAGCTCCATCTCCACATCCTCATCATCATCTGCGGTCCTCAGCTCGTTCATACGAGCAGTCAACTCATCATACATTACCTGTCGCAGACCAAGCGTCATCTGATAAAGATCCTGATAAGAAAAAACAGCTGGATCTGGATACTCCGTCACTTCTGGCCGTGGTATATCAACATACCTATCAGATCCGTTTGTAGTTGGTACTGCAACAGTCCAACCGTAGTCTGGCACCTGGGAAGCGCGTGGAGGAGGTGGATCCTGGGGAGCATGGTAAACTTGCGTGGACTATGAAATATCAGCAATGAAAGGGGGCTCAAGGCCAGTACGGAGCGCAGAAGGCCCAACCAAGTCAACGGATGCAGCATGCACAAAACTCCCGGTCTGGGGTGGGGAATAATACTGACGCCAGAAAGAAATATAATCCCTACCGGTAAGAATGAAATCACTGGCTGGCTACCAATCGTCTGCGTGCTCCTGTAAAGCACTAGCAGTATAAACCCTGGGAGTAGCTGTATGTGGGTGTGGATCATCAGGAACAGCATCCTCAACATATATCTGTCTCCAACATCGTTCCCCTAAGTACCAGAAGCAACCTAAACTCGGGGGAGATGATACTAGTGGAAAGCGCTTCGTCGATAGATGAAGAGCATGCACCGAGGAGGGCTGAGCAAGAAACTGTGAACCATCAAAGGGATGCCAGATAACTGCATCTCGCGTCCTCCGCAACTCAATCTAATTGCGAGCTATGGCAAAAACATGTTGTGCCTGTCCTCCAGGCACCGGTCTACGGTTACCCAAACTCCACGCTCGTACTCTAGGATAGAAAGTGTGTAATGCTGGATCAACGGTGGGAAAAGACAAATTGTGGAAGTACTCGAAGTACCAATACTGTAAAATCTCCCAAAAACCAGTAATCGAACCCACCCTGGTCCTAACGACACACTGAAGATCCAATGACCTATACAGGTATGCTAAAATAGGTGTTCCCCAATCATACTCAATCGGACTGCTATCAAATGAAAACGGTTCAACTACCGCCACATAACCGCACGGCAAACTGCTCGAAGCATTTGTGAAAAATAAATTTCCCATCATATACAAAACAAATAATCGTGCAATCTCCAAATGATGAACCTTAGGCTGATTATTACTAGATAATTCCTGTATTGCTAGTTTAATTTGAGAGCATTTAATCTGGAAATTACTGGTGATGGCATTCTCTAAATCAAGATTTGGAAATAAAGTACGTAGAGTATCGTAGTTCTGGTACACCTCATCATACGGCAACGTTGCCCCTTGTCCTATGGAAAGCCCGGTGAGCATAGAAAAGTCCAGTGGAGTGATGCCCATCTCCCCAAAACCAAAGTGGAATGTATGAGTTGTTTTCCACCAACAAGCAGCCAATGCACCACATAATTGAACATCATTATTTAAAAGACGTTCGATACCTATGTAAGGAATAATTATTTAGTTACAGAGAATTTAATAACGAAGGAAATAATAAGTACATACCACGAGAATACGTGCTCAAAAAGTGGCCTAAACCAATACTACTCAAAAATGTCTGAATAATAGCCTCTGTATCATACTCACGGATCTGACTATACAGACGAACAACACCAGCCCAAGACCCACGTGTTCGCTCGCTTCGAGCCTAATAATACGAATGAGAATTACTTATTTTATGTCCGACATTACGAAGGTAATATTTATTAAATAAAACGTATCGATGTGTCAACTAACGTGCTGACGTGCTCCTCTTCAGCGGCCAACTTACGAAAATCGGCCAATTGCTTATCCGGCCCTAGATTTGGGTCCCGATGCGACTCCAAAATGTCGGTTCTCCTAGCAATCCGTCTTCTTCTAACGGACGGTGTCTCACGGTCTTCCGTACCAGCAGTCGGTACGTTCCGTTCTACCGGTTCGTGCTCGTCACTAGGCTCTACAATCCGGCTACGGCTTCCGCTACCTCGAAGAGCCCGCATAACTCGTTTCATTTTTTTTTAGGCGGTATACGAAACAATGGTGGGAGCAAGTAATGGCAGACGAGAGGAGAGGAGAGGAATGGAGACGAGAGGAGAGGAGAGGAATGGAGAGAAAAGTTGTGGCGGCTGGGTTTTTTTTTATGGTTCTTATCCGGCTTTTAAAAAGCCGGATAAGAGGTGTGGTGTGGATTAATCTCCACACCACACCACGGATTGCAATCGGACGGTTGTCCGATTGCAATCCAGGTGATACCTTATCTGGCTTTATAAAAGCCGGATAAGGTACCCAAAGCAACTCACCCGTTGGGGTGAGTTGCTTTGCTGGTTGGATGGATTTGACAAATCCATCCAACCAGCGTTGGGAATGCTCTAAGAGAGTGATAAAGAATACATATGATGTGAAATTAAAGTTAGGGGCTGGATTGAGTAAGAGAAAGGGGAACAAAAGCTGTAAGAAGTTTGCATTCATTGACAAACGAAGGATATGGCATGATAGTGAAGATCAAGTAATTAAAATAGAAAATTCACCATTCACCGACATCTAAATCAGACATTGAAATCAAAAAATAAAAACAGAAAACAGATTACCCAATATAGTTCATAAGATCGATTAAATACCGGAGTCATTATTACACCATACAAATTGCTTTTTACGTATTTGAGTAATCAGAAAAGGAAGAGAAATGCACAGAATTTTGCCTAGAATTTTACAGTTGACATTGCCAGATTTATTAGAAAAATGAGGAGATGAAGAGGCTCGATGATTGATGATAGTAGTAAGAAATTATGGAAAAGTGGAGCTAATCAAGAATTGCCAAAATTATTCTCCATTAAAATACATTGTTGTGGGGGCATTTATATAGCATGTAACTTCAAAAGCCCTTTAACTTTCAACATCCTATTTAATAGACAATGACAGTTGTGACCCCACAAAAATCACTAAAACATGAACCAATGTCAGTTGCATGGTATTAACAGTAAACATGGAAAAGATAACAATACATGGTTTTATCTTTAGTTCTATGAATCAAATCCAACAACTACTGAATAATGATACCACCATGGATTTTATCAAAGTGAAATCAGCTTCTGTCTAATTGTAGTAGAGGATGTTCACAATTACATGTGAAATAAGTAAAGCAACAGAAAGTACCTTTGGAAGTTAGAGTCACCATTTTATCTCATAGGTTAAGATATGAAGCCACCAAGGGAGAAGGAGCACTTCCATAACATGATTTTCACTATAGCATGTTAAAAAAAAAATTAGAATTTTTCTTCACATTAATGGAAGGCAGAATTATTTATACGAAATATTAAAGGAATAGTTACTCTATTTTGTTTAAAAAAAGTATGGACCTGGAACGGAGTGTAGAGGAAAGAGAAACGGTTATGAGCGTGATAAAACAGAGTTTAGAATAATTGAACGTCACTTACAATATTTACAACTGTTTTTCAGTTTAAATAACTAAATGATACGTGAAAGAAATTGGGAATGTGGCTTCTCCTTTCATATATTCGAATAATAGATACAAACCAAGAATGTAACAACTATTGTATTACTTCTTACACGAATGGCCTTTTTAATGCGTATTTAGATAAATTGATTAATCTGAAATATACATGTGCTAAAACATGATAGTTGTTCAACTAAATACTTTGTGAAGTGTATATTTTGCAGTCCTCTTCCTTCTAATAATGTGGCATAACAAAAAATAAATTTCAATAAAAAAAATGTATTCTAATGGAGCTAAGTAAATGTAACATGAAACTCATCAATTTATGTTGCTGTTGGAGACACAAACTTTATTGAAACGGTTCAAACTTTAACTTGAAACAATTTTAAAAACTAAAAATAATACCAATTTGAGTACATGATTATGTTCCTGGTAGTCATACAATTTGAGCATGATATGGACTAATAAGCCATGTTAACATGTCTAAGTTGTTCATATTCCTACACAAACAACGTTTAATATGAATGCTTGCAGTACATAAGATAAGTTATTCGAATTTTCTGGATCTTCTCGTACTATTCATGTTACAAAATGAAGAGCTTCCTAAAAGCTTTTATTGCCATATTTAGTGATTTTAGAACATTTTGGAATTGTCAAGATATATAAAGTTGGACAAACTAATATGAAGTGTAAGAAGAAAAGGATTTGGGGATGCAATCTGCATTTTTAAAGGACATAAGTTAATCAAATTAACTTGCAAATAGATTTGAAAACCTCGTATTAAGAGGATAATCAAAAATTGATACATAGATATGTAGCATGAAAGCAGCCGATTTAGAAAGACGGCAATGAGAAGGAATTTGAGGATGACAATGGAATGGGAACTAAGACGGAAAAGAAAAAGGGGCAATATTTGGGGGAAAGATAACTGGGGAAGAGGAGAAAACTTGAAACACGCGTGGGGGAACGGTTATGGAATAAAATAAATGAAAAAAAAGGAGAACATGTGGAACATGAATCATTTTGAAATGCTGAGATATGAGATTGTCCAACTCAGCGAGCGTGGATCCTGTTTTCTAATATAAGTAATAGATTACAGTCAGGCCGCATAATAGTCTTAATTTTTTATTTTATTTTTAATGATATGTAGACACAAAATTGAAATTAAATAAATTCATATAACACATTTGAACTAAAAAGCTGTATGAAAGAAAAATTATCGCATGTCTTATGTTTGTAAAATTGTCGGCTACTATAGAGTACTTACATAATTGCTTCATATAAAATAATGTATGAAATATAAATCCATAGCATTATAGTAAAATTATAAATAATTTTAGACGGCCATAAAATAGTTCATGGCAAGGCTTGTGAGCGGTTTAAAAACCTGTATGATAGTTAGTATTAGTTGAAAACCTCTTTGTCAAACATTTCAAAACCTGTTGTCTAGGCATGCGTACGCAGTTGTGGTTCAAAAGCAGTAGAACATAAAGTGCTGATACCTTAGTTTTATATAAATAGGCACTGTTTTTGACTTTTTGGTATCTTATTGTCTAAAGATCTATCTAGACTTCACACACTTTACCACTTCACACATGCAGTTAAATTATGAAATTTGCATGTCCAGTTTTGACATGTTTATGTTGTATTATATATGGCCAACAAAATGAAGACCTCGGTTAATTTATGAGTTCCAAACAATTTGGTGAAAATAAATAAAGTGCTACCCTGAATATTATGTATGTTCAGCTATGAAATTTTTTCACAAATTGAGAAGCAAAAAAATTAAATGGAAGTTTATTACATCAGCAGACTTGTCTGCATAAATATAGAGCAAGGCGTCCATTCGGTCCATTTGTTTGCAAACTGCTTTACTTGGGTAGATTGAAATAGATCACAGGCGCCATAAGAATTAATGGAAGAAGATGAATTTTGTTTTTTTTCGAGATGATGAGTTTCTCATCTTCTACTTTAAAAAACGATTCTAGCAATTAGAGCAGAAAGCTTATAAGAGGCTTGACAGCTTAGAAAAGCAAGTGGTAATGAAATTTTTTAAGAAGGGAAGGAGGGAGGGGGGGTGGGGTGTGGGATTGTAAATTAGATTATCAAAAAAAAAAAAGGCAAATATTTGAATAGAAACATTCTGTCGGCCACCTTTAGGGCTATTTCATGTTCAGTTGCTCTTGCTGGTTCTGTTAATCTGTCAATTGTACGAATAAATAATCAGAATAAAATTAAAGTTAATAGTTACCAAAGATAGTTGATGTGCCCAAATATGCTTCAACCATCTCCTCCCGTTAGTGCTGCATTCTTCCATGTTCCAATGTGGAACCTAAGATTACGTTACAAAGCATGTAACAATATTTCTATCTCTTGTTATCTGGAAAAACCAGTCTATCTTGATTCAAAACTGTCAAACTCTTTATCACTAACTCACTATCAGTATATCCAATGTCCCTTATTTGGTCAATTGTTTCATCTGAAATAAAAAAAATTCAGAAAACTGCTCCATTTGACCTATCACCAACCAAAAATGGATTGCTCACTGATTTAAATTTCGAACATAAATGCAGTAGGATAGATGATTAAGCAAAAATATCGCATGTTTGAAAATTTCTCTACTACTACACAGTTTTTCCATAATTGCATCATATAAAATAATAGATGACATATAAATCCACAGCAGTATACTAAAGTTATAACTAATTTCGAAAAAAAAAGGCTCAATGCAAGGCTTATGAGTCGCTTTAAAACCTATGAAACAGTACTCTGAAAACCAGTTTGGCAATCATTTTAAAACCCGTCTAACAGAATTAATCACATAATTCAGTATAGTCAACTAAGTATGTGTTAGTGTTAAAAAGCTATAAAAGGACAAAAAGTAAGTATATACAATTTTCAGTAAAGCTGACGCTTCATTTCATTTTGTTATTTTAATTCAATATGAGTGGCAATAGGTCGAGACAATACACATGTTTATAAATAAAAAATAAAGTATAGGTTCAATTTATTTGTATGTAAAAATAAAACAATATTTTCCCAAATGGTAAACATATCATCAGCATTGGATTTGTATGTTTATAAATAAACAAAAGAAATTATTTGTGCTAAAAAATCAAAGGGAAGAAGAAAAGCATGTCTGCATTATTTGGAATAGAAAGTGAGATGATGGTGGGTCGACGTAACCACAAATGAAACAAAAATCGGGTAAAAGGTACCACGGTGGTACATATACACCAAAGAACAGTCAAAATGAAATTGAATGTGTAATTGAGTCTCATTCATCAACATTTCCTAAACAAAATTACAGTAATCAGGATGGAAACAAACATATATCAAACTTGGAAACACGGAGAAAATAAAATCAGTGAACAAAATAACAATTCATATAATAAGCAGCAAACATTCGAAAGCAGAAGATTACCTCAATGGTAATTAGTAGGGCTGTTATGGTAATGGTTACCGTTACCGTTTGGCAAATACCGTTACCGTACCGTTTTTACTGGTAAGCCAGAATTGCTTACCGTTACCGATCGAATGGTATACCGATGACTGGTATACCGATAATCTGGTAACCGTTACACTGGTAATGGTAAGTTACCGTTTGTCCATTAAAGTTTATATCTTAACATATTTTTTGTACACATTGCGTCTTTATTATACTATATGTAGTGTTAGTTTATAAAAAACATAAATGAAAAAGGAAATAAGTGTATTTGGAATTATTTCATCTGATGATTGAACTAAATACAATCATTTATTTGGTTATACGTGCTTGTAATTAAGCATATCAGATGAGTATACTTATGTTTTGAATTAACTGGTAAAATTACCGTTACCGCTGGTATTGAAGAAACATTACCGATAATTTACCGTTAAAATGGTAAATTTACCGTTACCATACCGTTTTAACTGGTATACCGATTTTAATCAAAAATGCTTACCGATCGACTGGTAATGGTATGGTAATGGTAAATTTACCGTTACCATAACAGCCCTAGTAATTAGTGGTAGACAGTGGTAGCAGATGTTTCAGAGGTAGAGGAACACACGGTGAAGGGAAGAAGAAAGTTGTCGCCAACAACACAGTGTAATCGCCTAATCGAAAACAGTGAGGAAGGGCTATCTGGCATCATGGAGGAAAAGAAGAACGGCTCAAGATATAATGATGAATGACAGACAGTTTTTAAGGGACGAACATGGTCATCACTGTAAAAACGATGTGCAACAAAATTGAGGCATGTTAATAAATATTGCTCCAAGTTAAACAAATATTCAAACTAAATTTCACATGATCTAAATAAAGAGGTGCTTAGGGAGCTGTGAAAAGTTGGAAAATAAAATAAAAATAAAAACCGCTTAGCGGTGGCTCTGATAGTCAGAAACACAAAGTGCAGTGCCCTTAGCACTACGCTATAAAGAAGGGAGGAGAATATTGAAATATGAAAATAGATTAATTTAATAGTTGAAATCCATGTTTTAATGACCAGACTGGGCCGGAGGCCCAACCGTGGTTAGCCAAGGGCCACAAGGCTTCTCGGCCCGAAATCACTTAAAACCGAGAACAGCAGTGAACTGGGTAAAAACCACGGTTTTGGTAAAAACCACGGTTTTAGTTGATCCATAAAGCCAGTTATGCATAAGACGATACACCAATACTACGCGTGCTTACATTCCAAAATGGTATAGCAGCCGCAGTCACTTTAAATGGAAAGTGCAGTGTACATCTGAAGTGGGATCATTGGATAAAAATACATCATTTTTTTTTTTCAAACGTGAAGATGGCCAGCGTCATTCTTGATAAAGAGTTTGTTAAACCCAAAACGTATGTAGATAGGACGTTAACAAAAGCTAAAGGAAAGGCAAAGAAAGCCCAGAGCATTTCTAAATACAACCCCACATTTATCTGCTAGCAAGTTCCAGTTTTCATGGATAACCAGCTCATATTAAACCAAGATTGTTATCCACAATGACTGTAAAATCAGCAGGCTCAGTAACTTTGACACGGCCCCACTTGTCAGCCGCTAGCCTCGTCGATCCCTTGAACATTTCTATTTTTGCATTGCGGAGTATTACAAGGGTTCCAGTTTTCATCACGTCAACTTGCTAGTTTTCGACGGTGAAAAAAGTAGAATAAGTCTCGTCACCAATCAAGCACTCGGAAATCTTAGTCTGATAGTAGACCACAAAAATTCCACACAGAATAAAGATTTGCGTTTTATAAAGTATAACATGTTTACATTCCCCAAAAAAATCCAAATTTTAAGCCCAAACATACATGTCTCACAACTCGCCAAATCATTTCGTGTTATCCGCATGGACAATCAGACCGTTTCATTGATCAGGTATATCAGAAAGATGCCAATCCAAGTAAAAGCATTAATACATGAGAACACAATCATGTGTCTTACCATTATTCAATTGTAATGATATTTTTCCTAATGGTATATAGACATAGATCTAGCAGAAGAATCAGTTTTAAACTGTAGACAGTGATAACTGTTAAAAGGAATTGAAATGTAGACATGAATTGACTGTCACAAGGTATTTGATTTGTCATATGTAGGAGTTACACGTCAAGGAGGAATAAATTAAAATAATATCTTTAGCAAATCGAATATAATAAATGCAGTTCTAAACGTTTTAAATACTCAAAACGTGCTTCAACATACTTTGAAGATAGCAGAACTGGAGTAAGAATGAATAAGTCGTAAAACAACCATGGTTAAATACTACTTGTAAATTAAGCGCTTACAGCAAGTGAGTCGCTGTTATCTCTACTCCGTTCATTAGTTTACCTGCATACTTCAAGTCTTTTTCAGCTATGGCCACATGTTTTATTTGTGCACCGTGCAGTGAGTAGCCGTTATCTATACAGGAGTTACCTCTTAGACTTTTACTTCTATTTATCATAACAACTAAAAAGGCTGAGAACTAATCTGGTGCACCTGCAATATCAAGTAAACCAAGTTCTGGAAAAAATGTAGTTGGCACAAAAAATATCAATTAATTATCACTTGATTCCAAACGCACTTACAATCATTATGACTAAAAAAAAATTATCGATTGCATGTTCTTGAATCATGATAAAAGTATATATATGTAAAGGGACAATTAAGCTTCTTGTAGGTCTATCAACCTGCAACCTTCTAGGCTGGCGGCATACTTCCTGTCCACCTTCATATTTTGAAGGTCTTGTTACCGGTGTTTTCTGTCACCCAATTCACAACCAAAACCTGCAAAACTGAGCATTATGAATTTTATGATTCATATCGTTCAACTCAGTAAGTGATATTTTGTTCGTGTAACCATCAAAGCTAACAACTTGTATTCATACCTGGCTATTAATCTAGCATCTGCTCCTGCATTCTCTATTTGTAGTAACACATGTATTCTCATCTATTAAGGATATTGGATTGTAAAACCAGACAACAACAAAAAAACTATTTTCGCGGCATCTTCTCTAACTGCAGCCAAACACAGAACATTCAAAACTTTGTTAGCGCCATAGCTGGATGCTCACACCAAAGTACATTTCATTCCAGTCCTAGTTGAGTTTAATAAATTTATAAATAATGTTTGCTCTGGCTTTTATTTTTTGTTAATAAATGTGATGATTTCCTATGTATACTTGTTTTTTTCCATAGAAATTTGTGCATGGCATTTATCTGTTAATATAATTTGACGGTTCTTCTCTGTCAAGGACCACATTATTATTTAAGAAAATTAAAAAAAAAAATGTAAACTGACGGATAAGTATAATGTTTTGAGCAACTTCTCACATTGGTACCACATACAACGATTTGGTAACAGGTATTGTTGGCAGGCAACAAATTAGACAGTAGAAATTGAAAAAACACCAACCAAGATTCCTGTGAGTGTCAACTGAACAGCCTGAAATAATCATGCTTTATGTATCCATGCAGGTTTTATAGGAAAATGAATATGTCAAATGGTTATGCTTACTGTGACAAATTTGTGGTTTCTTTGAAATTATGACACTACTTTAACTTTGTCCAAATTTTTGTATACATTCTTGGAATAAAGAATATATAGAATCGGCAGTATTTAGAAAGGATAATTGATATTTCGATAACAACTGAAACATCATTTATTAGTTTGCAAAAGAAGTAATAATTTTCTAGAAAAAGCAAATGACCAGTGGTTACATATATACTCATCATATTATCAGTGGTTATACAATCAAAGTATATCAAAATACATGAAATAGCAAAATTTATAGGGTGGACAAACAGATTGCAAGCCAACTATCTATGTTTTTTCTACAGGAAAATTATTTTGTATTAGACCAATTCCTGTAATATGCATAAAAGTAGTAGAAAGTGCTGGATCATGTAAGCACTAAAATTCAATAGTAGTTGTTGGGATCCCTCCTTAATTGGAGAGTTTCTAGAAAATTCTAGACATTTCTAGAGAAATCTAGAATTTTCTAGAATGTTCCGGAGAACTCTAGAGAAGTGTAGAACCCTCTAGAAGCTTGTGGAAGAGTGTAGAACCCTTTAGAAGCTTGTGGAAGAGTGTGAAACCCTCTGAAATATTCTGGAGACGTGTGGAACCTTCTGGAACCTTACGGAAGAGTATGGAAGAATAAAGAAGGGAATGGAAGAGTGTAGAGATTCCTAGAGAGTGTGGAGCATTCTAGAGAATCAAACTCTACCGTCGGATGCAAGTAATCTCCACCATTCATTATGGAGGTTGAGTAGTATAAATAGGAGAAGGAGTCCTATTACTAGCCATCCAAGAATCCAAGAAAGAAATCCACTTCTTAGAGTGAGAAAAATACTTGAGAGTTAGTAAGCCTCTTTGAGAGAAAAGAGAGATAGCTTAAGAAGTATCCATCCTTAAGCTTGAGTCAAGTGTGAGTTACTTTTGTAATCAAATTCTTGTAATCCTACTATTCTTTTGTATAGTGGAAGAATCTCCATATTGGAGAATTATAAACTCTTGTGCACCCGTTGCTACTTTTAATCTTAATTGCCTATCTTAACTTCACGAAGCGGAAAAGACCGAGATTTCCCCAACAGTGGTATCAGAGCCAGGTTCATTCGTAGCCGTAATCAAGCTCGTGTAAGTTCAAAATGGAGGATAATGTCACTCATGATGGAGACATGTTCAAGCTCACAGCCAACAACTACTCCTATTGGAAGCCAATGATGGAGGACCACTTGTATTGTAAGGATTTGCATGAGCCCATCATCTACAAAGATAAGGTGGCAGGGAAGAGTGATGCTCAATGGGAACTGTTGAACCGGAAGGCTGTTGCTATGATCCGTAAGTACATTGACAAAACTCTCTTCGAGCATGTTTCTACTTATACAAATGCCTATGAATTATGGACAAAGCTTGAGTCCATGATTCAGAAGAAAACGCCTCGCAATAAGGCCAATTTAGTTCGACGGTTGGTGAAATTGGAGTATAAGGATGGTCATAGTATGATTGAGCACTTGAATAACTTCAAGGGGCTCGTAAATCAACTAACAAAAATTGATATGAAGATTGATGATGAGTTACAAGCTCTTCTACTCCTCAGTTCCTTACCGGAAAGTTGGGACATACTTGTTGTTACACTTAGTAACTCAGCTTCGGAAGAAAAGTTAACTATGGATACCGTCAGTGACAGCCTTCTTGGTGAAGAAGCAAGGAGAATGGAACGAGATGAGTCTACTCATCCCGAAGCTAATGTTGTTGACAATCCGGGTAGGAATGAAACTCGTGGACGTAGTAAGAGCCGAAATCCACATCAATCTCGAGGAAGATCCAAGTCACGCTCGAAGATTACATGCTATTACTGTGGAAAGATAGGTCACAAGAAAATGGAATGTCGAAGCTTCAAAAGAGACCAAAAGGCTGGTAATGTTAAGCCTGACCAAATAAGCCTAACGAAGAAGCAAGAAGAAAAGAGTACTACTTCCATAGTATTGAAGGAAGATCTGCTATATCTCGTTGGTGAAAGTAATATTCTAAACATTGCTTGCGATGAGAGTTCTTGGATTATTGATTCTGGTGCTTCCTTCCATGTTACTCCACATGAAAACTTCTTCTCATCCTACCAAAGAGGTGGCTTTGGCACGGTGCAAATGGGAAATCAAGATAGAAGCAAGATTGTTGGAATAGGAGACATCACTCTGACGACAAGCACCGGGTGCAAGCTTATTTTGAAAGATGTGAGGCATGTCCCAACCATGCGCCTCAGTCTTATCTCCGCTGGAAAGCTAGATGATGATGGTCTGATGAATTACTTTGGTGAGGGGAAGTGGAAGCTCACCAAAGGAAGTTTGACGATGGCTCGAGGAAAGAAGGTAGGCTCATTGTATGTAATGCAAGCTAAGCTATGCAAAGAAGAAGTAAATGTCTCTACTGATGATATGGACATATGGCATCAACGACTTGGGCACATTAGTGAGAAAGGTCTTCACATACTCATTCAGAAACAGCTCCTCCCTAACATGAAAGGTAAACCACTTCATCCTTGTGCTCATTGTTTAGCTGGAAAACAACACAGGGTTGCTTTCTAAAGATCTTCTTCGCCCACAAGGAGAAAGAACATTCTAGACCTCGTGCACACTGACGTATGCTCGATGTCTGAGAGATCCATTGGTGTTGCTCTACATTTTGTCACCTTCATTGATGATCATTCAAGAAAAGTATGGTTGCACCTGTTAAAATCAAAGGATCAAGTGTTTGATGCCTTCAAAGAATTCCATGCTCTAGTGGAGCGTGAGACTAGACGAAAGATCAAGTGTGTACGATCAGATAACGGAGGTGAGTATAAAGGCCCTTTTGAAGTCTATTGTAAGAAATATGGCATTAGGCTAGAGAAGACTCCACCCAAGACACCACAATTGAATGGGCTAGCTGAGAGAATGAATCGAACCATTGAAGAAAGAGTTCGTTGTGTGCTCTCTCATGCTAAGTTACCCAAATCATTTTGGGGAGAAGCTATAATGGCTGTGATAGACATGTCAACCTCACACCATCAGTTCCTTTGGATAGGGCCATTCCTGAGGAAATTTGGATTGGCAAGAGGGCTTCATATAATCATCTCAAGGTGTTCGGGTGCAGGGCATTTGTTCACATCCCAAAAGATGAGAGAGCTAAGCTTAATGCAAAGACAAAGGAGTGTATCTATCTTCGTTCACCTAAGGATGAATTTGGGTACCGGTTGTGGGATCCAATTAACAAGAAGGTTATTCGCAGTAGAGATGTTGTATTTTTCGAAGACCAAACAATTGAAAATATCAAGAATTCAGAGAGGCCAAGGTTGAGAAGCTATAAGAATACTGAAACTACTTTGGTTCGACATGAAGATAATAACACCCAAGAAAGTAGTGATGCTGAAGATCATGAAACTCATGATGAACCGGTCCAGGAAGAACCTCAATCTAGCACTCCAATCGCACCGGAGCCAAGACGATCCTCAAGGGACAGAAGAGCATCCAGCCGATACAACACAGAGGAGTACGTTACGCTCACTGATGAGGGGGAGCCTCAAAGCTATAAAGAAGCAATGAGTGGTTGTCATAAAGAAGAGTGGAGAATAGCCATGCAAGAAGAAATGCAATCCTTGCATGAGAATAATACATATGAACTAGTGGAGCTACCAAAAGGGAGAAGAGCTTTGAAGAATAAGTGGGTTTATAGAATCAAGACCGAATTAAGAAAACTGTTCAAAGCCTCGCTACAAAGCTCGGTTAGTCGTTAAAGGATTTGGACAAGAAAAAGGTACTGACTTTGAAGAGATATTCTCTCCCGTGGTAAAGATGACATCAATCCGAGTTGTCCTTAGCCTAGCAGCCGTGCAAGATCTGGAGATTTAACAACTCGATGTCAAGACGGCATTTCTACATGGTGACCTAGAGGAAGAGATCTACATGGAACAACCCGGGGGATTCAAAGTTCCAGGCAAAGAAGATCTAGTGTGTCGTCTCACAAAGAGTCTATATGGACTTAAACAAGCACCAAGACAATGGTACAAGAAGTTCGACGCATTCATGGCAGAACATGACTTCAAAAAGACGGAAAGTGATCATTGTGTCTTCATAAAGAGGTATGTAAGTGGTGACTTTCTCATACTTCTGCTCTATGTTGATGATATGCTAATCATTGGACAAGATCGCATAAAGATAGCTGCTTTAAAGAAAGATCTAAGTAAGAGCTTTGCCATGAAAGATTTGGGACCGACTAAACAAATCCTTGGGATGAGAATAACTCGTGATAGATCAAAAAGACTGTTGTGGCTATCCCAAGAGAGATATATCGAGAAAGTGTTGGAAATGTTCAACATGCACAAATCAAAGTCGGTTAACACTCCACTAGCTGGGCACTTCAAGCTAAGTTCGAAGCAGAGTCCGACAAGTGAAAAAGACAAGGAGGAGATGAAGAAGAAACCATACTCATCTATAGTAGGAAGTCTCATGTACGCAATGATATGCACAAGACCAGATATCGCTTATGCAGTTGGTGTTGTCAGTCGCTTCTTGGCTAACCCAGGGAATGAGCATTGGGTTGCAGTCAAATGGATCCTCCGATATCTACGTGGAACTTCCAAAACATGTTTATGCTTTGGAAAAGGAAAACCTGTGTTAGAAGGATATACAGATGCAGACTTGGCTGGTGACATTGATTCACGGAAATCAACATCGGGATACTTAACCACTTTTGCAGGGGGAGCTATTTCATGGCAATCAAAGCTACAAAAGTGTATTGCATTATCCACTACAGAGGCAGAGTATATCGCAGCTACTGAAGCTTGCAAGGAGATGTTGTGGGTGAAGAACTTGTTGCATGAATTGGGAGTGGATCAAGAAAAGTATGTCTTGAAGTGTGACAATCAAAGTGCAATTTACTTGGCAAAGAATTCAACATTTCATTCCCGCACAAAGCACATTGGTACAAGATATCACTGGATCCGAGGAGTTCTCGAGGAAAAGCAAATACACCTTGACAAGGTTCACACGGATGAGAACTGGTCTGATATGATGACCAAGGTAGTACCAACAAAGAAGTTTGAAGATTGCTGTCAAGGTGCCGGCGTACTACTACCCCCCAATTAAGTCGGGAGGGGGAGATTTGTTGGGATCCCTCCTTAATTGGAGAGTTTCTAGAAAATTCTAGACGTTTCTAGAGAAATATAGAATTTGCTAGAATGTTCCGGAGAACTCTAGAGAAGTGTAGAACCCTCTAGAAGCTTGTGGAAGAGTGTAGAACCCTCTAGAAGCTTGTGGAAGAGTGTGAAACCCTCTAGAATATTCTGGAGACGTGTGGAACCTTCTGGAACCGTACAGAAGAGTATGGAAGAATAAAGAAGGGAATGGAAGAGTGTAGAGATTTCTAGAGAGTGTGGAGCATTATAGAGAATCAAACTCTATCGTCGGATGCAAGTAATCTCCACCATTCATTATGGAGGTTGAGTAGTATAAATAGGAGAAGGAGCCCTATTACTAGCCATCCAAGAATCCAAGAAAGAAATCCACTTCTTAGAGTGAGAAAAATACTTGAGAGTTAGTAAGCCTCTTTGAGAGAAAAGAGAGATAGCTTAAGAAGTATCCATCCTTAAGCTTGAGTCAAGTGTGAGTTACTTTTGTAATCAAATTCTTGTAATCCTACTATTCCTTTGTATAGTGGAAGAATCTCCATATTGGAGAATTATAAACTCTTGTGCACCCATTGCTACTTTTAATCTTAATTGCCTATCTTAACTTCACGAAGCGGAAAAGACCGAGGTTTCCCCAATAGTAGGTGATGCAACAAATGAAGGAATCAGTCTTATTTAAAGCAATAACAATACCACATTTCATATTATATTTATATTCCATTCGTAATATCATACTGAGTCAGAATGATTCTTTGACTCTCATTTGCCAACTATATGATTTGAATGTGTGTGGTACCAGAAATTGCTCTGTTTGTAGAAATGAAAAGTTCATTTTCTTATAATCAATTACTTTTCAGGCTAATCCACAAACAACAAATGTATACAATGATTAAATGCAGGAAAATATGGTAAAATAGGAGCAGATGACCTGTTCAATGATCAGATATGAAATTGAATGCATATGGAGTGGAATCAGAAATATAGAAAAATGAGGGAAGACAAACTAAGGATACAACGGGTGCCGCCATTTATGTTAAGCATCGATTTTGTACTGTAGCAGTGGACAGTTGTATCAGAGCAATTACAAATAATAACTTGTATATAAGTTAAAAAAACCTCAGGTTTAGGAGAAAAATCTAAGGCATTAGAAACATTTCAGAAGTAGATGCACAAAATAAATTTGAAATTTATGGAGAAGCAATAAAGACTGCACATATGGTGCATGAATTTACGATGATTTTACATGCATCACAGACAGACTGTTTATCAGCGAATCATCTGATACAATGCAGCTTTTAAGATGCATTTGAATTTGCAAAATCACAATCTAAAAACGCAGAAAGTCAAGCCAAGGCATGGCAACGTGGGTTGAATAAATCGAAAACAGTGGTCGTTGGAAAAACTCATATTTATCTTTAGTCATCTAGACTGAAGTATTTATTTTTTTCTATGCTGAACTGGCCATATATCTATATACACCATGTAACTTACACAATTTGATAACATGCAAAATAGGAAAACAAAGGTTTTGTGGCACATAAGATACTTATGCTCTAAAATATGAAGTACCTTAATTAAAAAAAGCTGTAGAACTTTGATCTTTATAATAGTCAATTCCAGTTATAGACAAACATGTACAACTTGGTTATTGATAATCAGTTATGAGTGCGTGTAGGTGGATGTAGAAGTTATATATGGTGGACAAATTATACTTACTCGTTCCAATTTGAATACGATGTACTTTTTTTAAGGTCAGTTTGCATTGTTCTGAGTTAATAGAACAATAATGGTTGTGTATTAATCAAGATACAAATTTTAGAGTAAGCATGAATGCATTTTATAGTATAAGATACCTTTAATATGCTACTTTTGTTGGTGGTGTAATATGCTCGGATTTTTCAATGTAGTTTGTATGACATATAAACTGAATATATAATAACAACTTAATAACTGAAATAATTATCATCCATAGTTAGACCAAAATTAGGCTAAGTTTCATCCATAAGTGAGTAGCCACTAAAACATTTCACTCATGTTGTAAAAATGTGAGTATCGTCTGTAGCAAACTGAATGGTACCACAAACAAAATGGAGATGAGTAAAAATGTAATTGGATTAGTGTAAAATACTTAAACCATGCTTTGTCGTATTTGTCATAAACCAAAGATGCGTAGAAGTGTATTCCCTAATTTATCACCAAGTTTAACTATAAACATTATAGGTAAAGGATTCCAACACCTGACTATAAATAAATACATATAGTTCCGTTTTGCATCGATACTAAAATAGTTGTACCTGTAAACATCCATGTGCGCAAAATAATTGATCAAAAACTCATAACTGAGATCGAACGCGAAACATTTAAGGTATATTGAAAAACTCATATTATTTATGAAGTAGGGCTCAAGTGGGAAGAAATTTGAACATAAACAAATACTGTAAACCTTTACATGATATATAAAAATCGAATGCTAGTTTCATGCATATTACCTGATGTTGATATCAAGCATAATCCCGTCAAGATCGAAAAGATAACCATATAGTAAATCAAATGATTTTGCACTTTTATTGGACATTGGAATCCGATGTAAGCACGTCCTGATAGATCAAATAACCAAGTGGAATAAATGACGCGTTGAATTGATGGCGAACAATGAATCGGGAGTTTTGTTGACATCTGTTGTGGAAGACAGTAAAATGGGAAAAAGGGTATTGGGAATTTGTGAAAAGATTTATGGTACGGATCTGGAGAATTTTGAGATTTGTGTACATCTGAGGGTGGACGTAGGAAATAGAATGCATAGATAAACTGTAGATGTTGGCAGTCAAAAAGTTGGAGCAGAAGACAATAGTCTAGGGATGTCTAGTGGAAGGGAAGAACGAAGAACAAACCCAACCGGTAATTTAGGATTACAAAAAGGATGAATCGTAAGTTATAGTAGAATATGCGAAGAGGAGAAGAAAGTGAGAAATAATGCTGGAGGAACATACACAGAAAGGAGAACGGGGGAAACGGTTACGAATAAAATAAATGGGGAATGGTGTAGAATAAAATAATTGAAAAGGCGGAGAACACAGAAATAAGAAAATGCTGCAAGATTAGGTTGTCCACCTCAGCAACAATGTTATTTTGTTTTCTATCATAGATAATTAGATAATCATACCCGAACCTGGACCTGCAATCAAAGAGTTAGTACAACAAGATGTACAACACTCTAAGGTAACACTAACATAAAGTGTAAAGTGGAAGTGCACATGTCATGGTGATAGCAAGCATCAAACATAGGAATCATCCTCACATCTCTCACTCAGTGCATAAAGCATACGACATCCACCACTTTGATCACCAAATCCTTTGCTATTACCATGACCACTTTGTCCCTTTGGGGCCATGACGACCCCACTTCACTGGTCCATAGTCAACAACCCCTTGCTACGATCACTTTGCCCTTTGGAATCATGACGACTCCACTGCACTGATCCATAGCCATGCTATGATCACTTTACCCTTTGGAGTCATGACTATTCCACTGCACTGATCCATAGCCTATAATCCATCTCTCAGTGTTGAACCGAAGTTATTGATATCGATAACCCCTTCGCACACGTTCCGTAGCAAAGCCCAACTCATGAAGTTAACTAGTTGGCTCCCATCTGAATCCTGAGTTCTAACTTCTTATTTGGACTACCTTTGCATCTCGGGTTTTAATCGAATTGGTGTTCAAGTCATCTTCTCGGTTCGTGACTCCAAGCTTCCATTCATGCTCGCACTTCGGTTTAGATATGCACGGTTCGTGGAAACCCACTCGAGCTTGTTCGTGGTTCTTCATGTCGGCTCGTGGAACGCTCCGGTTCGTGACTTGTAATAGCGGCTTGTGGCATCGGTTCGTGGAGGTAATCGGTTTGGGCTCGTGCAACCCCGGTTTCTGGGTCCTGCTCATGGTACCTCCTCAGAACACTGGGTCGAGGCGTGGTGAGGTAATTGGTTTGTGATGGCTCCGGTTTGCTCGTGATGCTCCAGTCCGCTCGTGGTACATGGGGCAAGAGCCATTCAACTCGTGGGGGTGCTTCACAATGGGAAGGGGGTCTGACCAATTTCCGGCAACTTTTCCAACGAGCTATTTACGCCATACAATGGCGTTTTCGACCATTCTAACTTTTTTATACAATCACAAATCATACTGAACAGTAGTAATAACACATAGGATCAATTATAAACACCGAAACAACAATTTAACGTGTTAATATAGATCAAATATACCCAAAACTCATGTTTTCCCCTTAATCATGTTTAACTACATCTGGCAATCGGATTAACAAACTTAATCCAAATTAACCAAAATTTTCACCAGAGCCATAAAATAATATTTAAGAATTTCTGCATATTTTTCCAGATTTTTATGATGCAAAATTTCGCTAATTATCACTAATCACCCCTAATTAGCCGTATTTAGTGAATAAAAGTGCAAATCACTCACCTTAGCCACAAATAAATTTCAGATTTGAAACTCTAACAGATTTGGCATGGATCCCAATGTATTCCAGCAGCTCTATCTCGATTTCTATGCTAATCCGCCTTAATTTGGGGTAGATTTGGCTAATATGTGATTAGAAAGTGATTAGAAGGTGATTTGGGAGTTGGAGGCCATTGATAGGTTCGAAGAGATGATAAGTGACGGCTGAAAAATGAATAAAACTGATTTCCCAAACCATATCAGCCTTCCCATAACCCTAATCCTGAAATGGGTTATGGACCTAGCTGCTAATCACCCTACTAATCCCGATTAAGTCGTTTTTCCAACTTCAAACCTTATTTTAGCCATATCTCCCAAGCGGTAAGTCCGTTTGATAAATGTGACAACTCTACAGAAAGGTAAACCATCATCTGAATTCAATGGAAGTGGTTTCAAGTCAAAACTCCTTACCAATCAAAAGTTATAGGAGAAACAAGATCCGTCTGGGGCAAAATGGTCATTTAAAATTCGACAAAAATCGTGAACATGGGGAATAACCCCAATAGTCGTTCCCCAAAGTTACACGACTATATGACTTCGTATGTAAATGAAATACGTATTCTACGATCCTCCAATGCGTAGAATGCGGGTCGTTACACTCTCCTCCCTTTAAGAAATTCCACCCCCAAAATTCCTTAACTACGAAAACATACAAAGGTGTCCCGCATGCCTATCAACCATTTACAAACAACCAATCACATATAATAACACAACAAGCTTATCCTAGCATGCGGTTTACTAACAAAGGAATAACTATATCGCGGTTAAAATCTTACTAGACAAAGAGTTCTGGATATGACTTCCTTATATCCTCCTTTGTTTCCCAAGTACAATCGTTCTCATTATCGCCCCACTGGACCTTAACTAGTTTCACCGTCTTCCTTCGAAGTTGCTTCGTATCGTACTCGACAATACAAATCGGTCTACGGTTCCCGCCATCTTGCCAGGCAACTTAACTTTATATGCTAAATTCCCGACTTGCTCGAGAACTGGAAATGGACCAATAAATCTTAGTGCCAACTTGCCTCTCCTACCTAATCGAATCACATTCTTCAATGGAGAAATTTTGATGAATACTAAATCGCCAATGGAGATTTCAAATCTCTTCGCCTTTTATCAGCATAACTCTTCTGCCTATCTTTGGCAGCCTTCATTCGTTGTTGAATAACCTTGATCTTATCTGAAGTTTCTCTTCCTACATCTGGTCCCAGCACAAATTTGTCACCTGTTTCCAACCAACATGATGGTGAATTGCACGGTTTCCCGTATAAATCTTCAAATGGAGTCATACCAATACTAGACTGATAACTATTATTATATGCGAACTCAACCAGATGCAAATGGTCATCCCATGACCCTCCGAAATCCAATATACAAGCTCTCAAGAGATCCTCTAATACATGATTCACCCTCTCTGTTTGACCGTCGGTTTGAGGATGGGACGCAGTACTGAGATATAACTCTGACCCAAAGCCACTTGCAAGCTCTTCCAAAACCCACTAGTAAATAATGGATCTCAGTAACTCACAATACCTTTAGGTGCTCCATGAAATCTCACTACCAATTTCATATACAGTTCTACTAACTTAGCCGCCGTTCTACTCGACTTGACTGGTATAAACCTTGTGCTTTTGGTCAATCGATCCACAATCACCCAATACTATCATGATCTGATCTAGTCCTTAGTATATCATCAATGAAATCCATTGAGACTTGTTCCTATTTCCATTCGGGAATTTCCAATGGTTGTAAAAAACCACTTGGCTTCTTTTGCTCGGCTTTAACTAACTGGCAGTTCATGCGCTTGAATATAAACTTCCCAACGTCTCTCTTCATCCCTTTCCAATAGTAGGTCTGCTTCATGTCTCGATACATCTTGTTACCACCGGGATGTATAGTCAGTTTTGAGTGATGACATTCTCTAAGCACTTCATCTCTCAATTGTAAAGACCCGCTACTTCCCCGTAAAGGAAAGTGTCGGATAGTTCGAGAACAAACCACAATAGAACGCATACAGAAGAACATTTCATTGTATATTACAACAATGCATCAGATTATAAGAATATACAGAGTATAAATGAATATTACTGTAACGACCCGCAAATCCGTGCTATCGGAGTTGACTAAATACACCACACGTCCAACCCAAATAACACAGAAATACGACTCATTATTAGAAAGAAGTTAGAGGGTGAGGATAGATAGGATAGAAAACTTAGAATAGGAGAAAAACGAAGATCACAACTCACAGCGGAACGAATAAAATATATTATATAACATAACCTTTGAAATACAAATCTGTTTTGTACATATACACATACCATCATCAGAGTACACATAACTTTTGATTCAGTGGAAGTAACTCGAAATAACCAACGTTGAAGCCTCCTGCTTCAAGCTCCTCCAAGTGTATCTGTAAAAGCCTGAAACACTTGACTGCCCGTACAAATTTGGGCACCCAAGAGTTTAGGGAAAAACAAAACAAAATAAACTCTGGGTCAGTCATGGGACTGGTGTGAGTAAACTCCAACCACTTGCTTAACTTTTAAAAAACTCTTTTCGAAAGAAAAGATAATAGTAAGACCAGCCCACACATAAACATGGACGGTTTTTACCTTACTATAACCCAAAACACTTTGATATCAAATCCAGTGATATTATAGTAATGTCTACATCAAATCAATAACCAAATAGCAGAACGCTTGCATCTCACGCTCCACATATATATTATAAAATCAAAAACCGCATGGCGCTTATTGGAGATTGGATTTCCAACATGACAAGGTATGGAACCACCTTCCGATGATGTATCTCTAGAGGCGAATACACCTGGGTTCAACAAGAACGTCTTGCAACCCGGCCCACACATGACCGACCACTCATTTCGCTTGAGTGTATCGAATGTATATCACCAACGGTTGGACTCAAACCACCGTTTCCCGAATGGGCAGAATCGATAGATTTAGAAACAAAAGGAATTTCTCTAGATAGGTGATTATACACCCTAATGGGTGCGACCCACATAGCCATGCTGCCTGCCCGATTTTTGTCCTTTCCCGGTTGTTGAGGCCTGAGGCTACGCATACTTACCATTCATTGATAGCACAATCACTTTGAATGCCACATTGTCAGATCCGTTAATCACTAGTTGAGTTTGCACAAATATTCTGGATATTATGCTAAGGGATAAATCCGTTGCAACCATATACATTTATACAGACCAACCCACTTGATCATTGGAAATACTCTGTCAGACATTCGTCCATATACGTTCGTTCTGGGACTGAACGAAACCGAAGGCACTATTTCTATAAATAGAAAAGCCCTTGCACTTTACTCCGTCTTCAATATATTCAGCATACTTGGTTCGCAACGCTTATGCCGATACGGAGTGGTTCTTCGGATAATAATCCAACCGGTCTCTCCATATTGACAACGATGGTCAAAAACTTCGATAGTCTGTGTTTTAACTATCGAATAAAAACAAGTGTTCAATCAACGTATCAACCAAATCACTGGGCCCTTTAATTAATATTCATTAATTAAACCCTTTTTCATTTTCTCTATCAATATTTGTTAACCAAATATTTCAATAATCAATCTTGGCCCTTTACGCTATTTTTGATTTCGTTTCCTTATCGAATTCTATATATATATCGATATATAGATTTCTAATTGTCAAATTTCTCAAAAATATTCTAACTCCTTAAATTCCCGGAAAATTTCGCCATAACCTCCCCTGTATCGGGAGCATCGGGAAATTTCAAATAGCATCCCGGTATCTTCCAATCTCAAAAAGAAAAAGAAAAAGCCAAGCGGCTTGCCGATACGGCGCATAAAACCCATATACTAATTAAACATGTACCTTTTTGTCGAGCACATAAATTATATACTTTATATACTTTATTCCATACCTGTCCAACACCTGTTCACCTGTTTTCAATTCAATTCAACACTATCTAATTGTTTGAATTCAGTTCGCCCATTTATTCTTTAATTAGTCATTTTGCCTATTTCACTTCTTTGTTGAACATAACATGTTCAAATAAAATGTTTAACTCGTTCATAACTAAATTGAATTTCAATTCTAGTTTCCTTTTCTATTTCGAATACAAATTTTCAAATCGAACTCACTAATTCAAAACCCCAAAACCCCTTCGAAAATTCGTTAACTAATTTTTATCCAATTTAGTTAATTCTATTAAATAAATCAAAATCTGGTTTCTGATTCAAAACTCATATTCATTTACACAACTTGAATTCGCATATATTTACAACTCAACTCTGAAATTTTTCTAAATGGAAACTTCGGATTTTCTCGCTTAAAATCCTTTTATAATATTAAATAAACCATTATGGTTTTAAAACGATTCTGGCGCTGCTTTTCTAAAAATTTGATTTTGACATATCTCAAAATCTATACGACGAAATTCAGATTTTTCTCTTTCATTAGAAAACTATTATCAAACCGGTCCTGACATTTCTTGTTTCAAAGAAATCCGACTTCAATTGCGTCCTGTATATTCGATTGAAGTTCGAATCGCCAATTTACGAACTGCAGCGCTGCGGCGAGTTCGTTTTAATTATATTTATATATAATAACTTTAAACTTCGTTTTAAAATGAATTCAACTCCACTTTTATATATATATTCATATATATTTCAAATTCATTTGAATCTTTACATTTCAAATTCCATAGTTTTAAATCCTGTATTCAAATCCCCTTTGAAACCCTTTATTCGAATTCCATTTCAAATTCCTTATTCGAATTCCCTTTCAAATCCTCTATTCGAATTCCCACCTTAATTCAACTCCTTTTTGAACTTCTATATTTGAATTTCATACTTGAATTTAAATATCCAAACTTCATTTAAATTTCTATTTGAAATTCTAAATGTTTCAAATTCCATTTGAACTTCTATATTCCAATTTCTATATTTGAATTCTATTGAAATTCAAATATTCAACTCCTTTTTAAATTCTATATTCAAAATTCCATAGTTTTAAACCCATTTGAATTTCATATTCAAATCCCATAGATTAAATTCCATTTGAATTCAATTTGAATCTCTTATATTCAAATTTCATTTTCCATTTCCGACCCCATTTGAATTTTTAATATTCAAATTTATTTTCAACACCATTTGAATTTCTAATATTCAAATTCACTTGAATTCCCTTGAATTCAAATTCCATTTCAAACTATTTGGATTTCCTATTTTGAAATCCTATTTGAAATTCCATTTCCCATTCTACTTTGAAATCCTATTTTCAAAGTTTATTTCAAATTCTATTTTGAAATCTCATATTCAAATTTCTACTTGAATTTTCTGTGTTCAATTCCATATTCAAATTCAACACTTGAATTTCTATTTCAAATCTCAATTCAAATTTCCCATTTGAATTCTTCCTTGAAATACTATATTTCAAATTCTATTTTGAAATTCTTCTTTGAAATTCTATTTTTCAAATTCTATTTTGAAATTCTACATTCAAATCTCTATTCAAATTTCTTTATTTGAATTCCTTTGAATTCAAACTTTATTTTAATTCCTTGAATAAAAATTCTATTTTCCATTCTAATCTCGTCTATTCAAATTCTATTTGAACTTCTATTTGAATTTCTAAAACTCAATCTCCTTTTTCTTTTCCAATATTTAAACTCTCTTTTAAAATTCAAATGTTATACCCAAATTCCATTTGAGTTATATATTTAAAAATTTCCTTTCACATCTTATTTTGAAATTTTATTTCAAATTTCAAATTTCACACTGGTATTTCTATTTTTGAATTATCAAATGATAATTCTTTCACTTCCCTTATAACTTCGTTATAAAAGAACTATTTCTAGACTTCGTTTAAAAGAAACTACTTGTTTTATTTTTCAAAACAAGTTTATGTTTTCATTCGCCTTTAAAATTCAAATTCTATTTAAAAATAGAATTTTTCCCTTTTTAAATCTCAAATATCCTTTTTACGATATTTTTAAATATCATTACTCAAGCCTAGTGATAAAACACACAAAGCAACCAATTATTTATTTTTCTAACACATCATATATAACAATATATATGCAAACAAATAAACAAACAGATAATATATTTTTGAGGAATCCAGTTGGATTCCTCCAACCTGTTTTCCTGCATCCACAGATGTTAGCACATAAATAATACCAATTCTGCTTCGTGGCAGAATATCGCGGTATAGAAGGTCATCCACTAATCATAGCGTGGGGCGTATAGGGTAATCATCCGCTATGAAACCGCGGGCATCCGCTAATGAGACTGCGGGAATCCAACCAATCAATCAACCCAATATATATATATATATATATAGCCTAAATAACTAATATATATAAAGCAACCAGAAAATATTCACACAAGCAACAAACAATTATTTTTAATGAAATAAAAAAAATTCTAAAGGTGAGTGAGATTTACTCACCTGTTTTTCGTTGCCGAATATCTTGTTTAATTCCATATCATCATGCTGTGAATTTTCTCGAACCGTCATGAATGAAATTTTATTTTTCACCTATGATCATTTAAATTTTATTTAACAAATTAAGCGATTTTAATTTAAACTAACCACTATATTAAATAAGTAAATAAATTATTATATGTGAATAAAAATTTGGTAAAACATATACCTCTCTCCCTCAACTAATTATGCAGCGAACTCCACAAACACTAGTCCATTCCCCCGGAAATCGGCCTCAAAACAGTTGCATCCCAATATGGCATTTTATCGAGCATGTCATAGACAATCTGCATCCCCCTTTTTTTTTTATTACCTGAACACTGTCGAACTGCAAACTGTCGCACTCTCTAAATCCTACTCTCGACCACAAAGTCCATCAGAAAGATCGAACTTCAGTCCACCCCTCAACCTTCGAATTTCCTGGTATCGCAAATCTGCTCCTCAAAAAGAAGATGCGACAGCCATATGAGTTTGAACTCCGTCAGCATTTGTCACTTCGAACACAATCCCTAATTCGCGATACTACCAAAATCAGTATCGCACCAAAAATGATCCACTCGAACCCGTACGGAACCAGATCTGAACTCCACCATCATACTAGAGCCATCGATCCACCATTGAACGCACCTCTGACCCAGCTATTTCTGCTGACTCAGTCAAGCCTTGCGCCACCATTGAACCGACCTCCGACTCCCCTTAACTCACTCGACCCCGTGCCCTTAGTTAGACGATAGAATACTCCATTAATCTGTCGCGAATTGATGTCGAGGCCAGACGAGTTCAATTTGAATGAAAATTAGGAATTTATGATTTGATTTCTAAATATTTAGAGGGCGGCCATTTTTATTTTTTCGTTTGTTTTTCTGTTGAACGAAGGAATGGAGTCGCGGTGGTTTATATAAGCAAAAGAAGGGAGACAACGAGTACTGGCCATTAAAATGGCTGTCTGCTTGCTTCGAGTTTGGGGAGCAGGAATTTGTGCTCGAAAATAACATGTCTGCCTATAATTGAAGATAGGTCGGCTGTTATATATATATATTTTTTTTTACTTTGATTTGATTTTTAATTAATATATCCTACCAAAATATCTCGTGGTTCTTTACTCAAGATTCTGAATCGTTATTTAATCATAACGTTATTCACTATTCGACTTCAACGAAATAGATTATATAATTTAATTTGAATGTATATTTAAAATAGCCACATTAAATCAATTTAAAATTCAAAACAAATAAATCTAAAAATAAATTTCAATTATCATTGTTCATATTTAAATCGTATATATACATTGATCATCTAACTGTTTCGATTCAAATTTTACCTTTGAATTAAGTTGTTTAGTTCTCGTATCTCGGTAATTATCAAATTAAATCGTATTTCGATTATTTAATCGATAGTCGAATAAAATACCATTTATATTATAAGTTCAATATTTAAAACTATATTAAATATTTAAAATTAATCGACGAAAAATCCGGGTCGTTACATTCTTCCCCCCTTAAAATAATTTCGTCCTCGAAATTGCTAAGGTAGGAAAATGGTACAAACCTATTACTTTTCAAACTCCTTTATGTTGAAACTCACCTCCTTATATTTCAACATATTTAATTTCACCAAAACTTTCGGTCTTCACACATTTGATTCGAATGATCTACGATCAATCCATTTATATTCAATCTATATTCTATTTAACCAATTCAAATTGATTTAATCAATTCGTTCACTTCGACCCATTTACTTGTTCAAGTAAAATTTCAATTCCAGAATTCAAATCCTTGGGTTTTTCTTTTCAAATTCTTCTGAAATCACATAAGTATATACATATATTTATTTCCATCTCGAATTCAAAATATTTGAATTTTCAAACCAACTTGTTTTCTTTCAAACAAATTTCCATCAAAACTTTCTAAGGTAGCAATTCATCACTTAGAAACTCGGAAATGAACACTGATGATGTCGCGACTATCATCAGAATTATTTCCCAGCCACTGAAGTGAGTTCAGTGCTTTATTATTTCAAAATCTATCTAAAATGATTTTCTTTCACATCCTTCTAAACAAATCTATATTTTTAATATACTTTGAAAAATATTCTTCAACTTCCCAGGATTTTGAATTCTTAATTCTGGTTTGAATTTAATTCTAATTCATCTCATTGGTATATATTTCATTCATATACACGTTCTGTTTGGTTCTATATAACCATTTCATTTCTATAATCGTATTTGATTATAATATTAACATTCAACACATCCATATAATATAATAATTTCAGAAAATTATTCTTTTATCTCAAAATAGAATTTCGGGTAAAATTATTTCATTCCCCCACTTTAAAACAATATCGTGTTCAATCTTCTGTCCAAGTGTTTAGAAATTCCTATCGACTTTGTGGCGTCCCACTATTCGACCAGAATTCATAAACCACTCAACAGACAAGCCAACACAATATAAAACAATTTTTATATCAATTAACAAATACGCTTTCTCGTATCTATACACTCAACTCATTCTAGGGCACTACTGACCCTATCTCTAATGAGCACATGCCACACAAGCCTAGGTATTCACTCAACCTAAGCTCTGATACCAACTGTAACGACCCGCAAATCCGTGCTATCGGAGTTGACTAAATACACCACACGTCCAACCCAAATAACACAGAAATACGACTCATTATTAGAAAGAAGTTAGAGGGTGAGGATAGATAGGATAGAAAACTTAGAATAGGAGAAAAACGAAGATCACAACTCACAGCGGAACGAATAAAATATATTATATAACATAACCTTTGAAATACAAATCTGTTTTGTACATATACACATACCATCATCAGAGTACACATAACTTTTGATTCAGTGGAAGTAACTCGAAATAACCAACGTTGAAGCCTCCTGCTTCAAGCTCCTCCAAGTGTATCTGTAAAAGCCTGAAACACTTGACTGCCCGTACAAATTTGGGCACCCAAGAGTTTAGGGAAAAACAAAACAAAATAAACTCTGGGTCAGTCATGGGACTGGTGTGAGTAAACTCCAACCACTTGCCTATCTTTTAAAAAACTCTTTTCGAAAGAAAAGATAATAGTAAGACCAGCCCACACATAAACATGGACGGTTTTTACCTTACTATAACCCAAAACACTTTGATATCAAATCCAGTGATATTATAGTAATGTCTACATCAAATCAATAACCAAATAGCAGAACGCTTGCATCTCACGCTCCACATATATATTATAAAATCAAAAACCGCATGGCGCTTATTGGAGATTGGATTTCCAACATGACAAGGTATGGAACCACCTTCCGATGATGTATCTCTAGAGGCGAATACACCTGGGTTCAACAAGAACGTCTTGCAACCCGGCCCACACATGACCGACCACTCATTTCGCTTGAGTGTATCGAATGTATATCACCAACGGTTGGACTCAAACCACCGTTTCCCGAATGGGCAGAATCGATAGATTTAGAAACAAAAGGAATTTCTCTAGATAGGTGATTATACACCCTAATGGGTGCGACCCACATAGCCATGCTGCCTGCCCGATTTTTGTCCTTTCCCGGTTGTTGAGGCCTGAGGCTACGCATACTTACCATTCATTGATAGCACAATCACTTTGAATGCCACATTGTCAGATCCGTTAATCACTAGTTGAGTTTGCACAAATATTCTGGATATTATGCTAAGGGATAAATCCGTTGCAACCATATACATTTATACAGACCAACCCACTTGATCATTGGAAATACTCTGTCAGACATTCGTCCATATACGTTCGTTCTGGGACTGAACGAAACCGAAGGCACTATTTCTATAAATAGAAAAGCCCTTGCACTTTACTCCGTCTTCAATATATTCAGCATACTTGGTTCGCAACGCTTATGCCGATACGGAGTGGTTCTTCGGATAATAATCCAACCGGTCTCTCCATATTGACAACGATGGTCAAAAACTTCGATAGTCTGTGTTTTAACTATCGAATAAAAACAAGTGTTCAATCAACGTATCAACCAAATCACTGGGCCCTTTAATTAATATTCATTAATTAAACCCTTTTTCATTTTCTCTATCAATATTTGTTAACCAAATATTTCAATAATCAATCTTGGCCCTTTACGCTATTTTTGATTTCGTTTCCTTATCGAATTCTATATATATATCGATATATAGATTTCTAATTGTCAAATTTCTCAAAAATATTCTAACTCCTTAAATTCCCGGAAAATTTCGCCATAACCTCCCCTGTATCGGGAGCATCGGGAAATTTCAAATAGCATCCCGGTATCTTCCAATCTCAAAAAGAAAAAGAAAAAGCCAAGCGGCTTGCCGATACGGCGCATAAAACCCATATACTAATTAAACATGTTCCTTTTTGTCGAGCACATAAATTATATACTTTATATACTTCATTCCATACCTGTCCAACACCTGTTCACCTGTTTTCAATTCAATTCAACACTATCTAATTGTTTGAATTCAGTTCGCCCATTTATTCTTTAATTAGTCATTTTGCCTATTTCACTTCTTTGTTGAACATAACATGTTCAAATAAAATGTTTAACTCGTTCATAACTAAATTGAATTTCAATTCTAGTTTCCTTTTCTATTTCGAATACAAATTTTCAAATCGAACTCACTAATTCAAAACCCCAAAACCCCTTCGAAAATTCGTTAACTAATTTTTATCCAATTTAGTTAATTCTATTAAATAAATCAAAATCTGGTTTCTGATTCAAAACTCATATTCATTTACACAACTTGAATTCGCATATATTTACAACTCAACTCTGAAATTTTTCTAAATGGAAACTTCGGATTTTCTCGCTTAAAATCCTTTTATAATATTAAATAAACCATTATGGTTTTAAAACGATTCTGGCGCTGCTTTTCTAAAAATTTGATTTTGACATATCTCAAAATCTATACGACGAAATTCAGATTTTTCTCTTTCATTAGAAAACTATTATCAAACCGGTCCTGACATTTCTTGTTTCAAAGAAATCCGACTTCAATTGCGTCCTGTATATTCGATTGAAGTTCGAATCGCCAATTTACGAACTGCAGCGCTGCGGCGAGTTCGTTTTAATTATATTTATATATAATAACTTTAAACTTCGTTTTAAAATGAATTCAACTCCACTTTTATATATATATTCATATATATTTCAAATTCATTTGAATCTTTACATTTCAAATTCCATAGTTTTAAATCCTGTATTCAAATCCCCTTTGAAACCCTTTATTCGAATTCCATTTCAAATTCCTTATTCGAATTCCCTTTCAAATCCTCTATTCGAATTCCCACCTTAATTCAACTCCTTTTTGAACTTCTATATTTGAATTTCATACTTGAATTTAAATATCCAAACTTCATTTAAATTTCTATTTGAAATTCTAAATGTTTCAAATTCCATTTGAACTTCTATATTCCAATTTCTATATTTGAATTCTATTGAAATTCAAATATTCAACTCTTTTTTAAATTCTATATTCAAAATTCCATAGTTTTAAACCCATTTGAATTTCATATTCAAATCCCATAGATTAAATTCCATTTGAATTCAATTTGAATCTCTTATATTCAAATTTCATTTTCCATTTCCGACCCCATTTGAATTTTTAATATTCAAATTTATTTTCAACACCATTTGAATTTCTAATATTCAAATTCACTTGAATTCCCTTGAATTCAAATTCCATTTCAAACTATTTGGATTTCCTATTTTGAAATCCTATTTGAAATTCCATTTCCCATTCTACTTTGAAATCCTATTTTCAAAGTTTATTTCAAATTCTATTTTGAAATCTCATATTCAAATTTCTACTTGAATTTTCTGTGTTCAATTCCATGTTCAAATTCAACACTTGAATTTCTATTTCAAATCTCAATTCAAATTTCCCATTTGAATTCTTCCTTGAAATACTATATTTCAAATTCTATTTTGAAATTCTTCTTTGAAATTCTATTTTTCAAATTCTATTTTGAAATTCTACATTCAAATCTCTATTCAAATTTCTTTATTTGAATTCCTTTGAATTCAAACTTTATTTTAATTCCTTGAATAAAAATTCTATTTTCCATTCTAATCTCGTCTATTCAAATTCTATTTGAACTTCTATTTGAATTTCTAAAACTCAATCTCCTTTTTCTTTTCCAATATTTAAACTCTCTTTTAAAATTCAAATGTTATACCCAAATTCCATTTGAGTTATATATTTAAAAATTTCCTTTCACATCTTATTTTGAAATTTTATTTCAAATTTCAAATTTCACACTGGTATTTCTATTTTTGAATTATCAAATGATAATTCTTTCACTTCCCTTATAACTTCGTTATAAAAGAACTATTTCTAGACTTCGTTTAAAAGAAACTACTTGTTTTATTTTTCAAAACAAGTTTATGTTTTCATTCGCCTTTAAAATTCAAATTCTATTTAAAAATAGAATTTTTCCCTTTTTAAATCTCAAATATCCTTTTTACGATATTTTTAAATATCATTACTCAAGCCTAGTGATAAAACACACAAAGCAACCAATTATTTATTTTTCTAACACATCATATATAACAATATATATGCAAACAAATAAACAAACAGATAATATATTTTTGAGGAATCCAGTTGGATTCCTCCAACCTGTTTTCCTGCATCCACAGATGTTAGCACATAAATAATACCAATTCTGCTTCGTGGCAGAATATCGCGGTATAGAAGGTCATCCACTAATCATAGCGTGGGGCGTATAGGGTAATCATCCGCTATGAAACCGCGGGCATCCGCTAATGAGACTGCGGGAATCCAACCAATCAATCAACCCAATATATATATATATATATATAGCCTAAATAACTAATATATATAAAGCAACCAGAAAATATTCACACAAGCAACAAACAATTATTTTTAATGAAATAAAAAAAATTCTAAAGGTGAGTGAGATTTACTCACCTGTTTTTCGTTGCCGAATATCTTGTTTAATTCCATATCATCATGCTGTGAATTTTCTCGAACCGTCATGAATGAAATTTTATTTTTCACCTATGATCATTTAAATTTTATTTAACAAATTAAGCGATTTTAATTTAAACTAACCACTATATTAAATAAGTAAATAAATTATTATATGTGAATAAAAATTTGGTAAAACATATACCTCTCTCCCTCAACTAATTATGCAGCGAACTCCACAAACACTAGTCCATTCCCCCGGAAATCGGCCTCAAAACAGTTGCATCCCAATATGGCATTTTATCGAGCATGTCATAGACAATCTGCATCCCCCCTTTTTTTTTTTATTACCTGAACACTGTCGAACTGCAAACTGTCGCACTCTCTAAATCCTACTCTCGACCACAAAGTCCATCAGAAAGATCGAACTTCAGTCCACCCCTCAACCTTCGAATTTCCTGGTATCGCAAATCTGCTCCTCAAAAAGAAGATGCGACAGCCATATGAGTTTGAACTCCGTCAGCATTTGTCACTTCGAACACAATCCCTAATTCGCGATACTACCAAAATCAGTATCGCACCAAAAATGATCCACTCGAACCCGTACGGAACCAGATCTGAACTCCACCATCATACTAGAGCCATCGATCCACCATTGAACGCACCTCTGACCCAGCTATTTCTGCTGACTCAGTCAAGCCTTGCGCCACCATTGAACCGACCTCCGACTCCCCTTAACTCACCCGACCCCGTGCCCTTAGTTAGACGATAGAATACTCCATTAATCTGTCGCGAATTGATGTCGAGGCCAGACGAGTTCAATTTGAATGAAAATTAGGAATTTATGATTTGATTTCTAAATATTTAGAGGGCGGCCATTTTTATTTTTTCGTTTGTTTTTCTGTTGAACGAAGGAATGGAGTCGCGGTGGTTTATATAAGCAAAAGAAGGGAGACAACGAGTACTGGCCATTAAAATGGCTGTCTGCTTGCTTCGAGTTTGGGGAGCAGGAATTTGTGCTCGAAAATAACATGTCTGCCTATAATTGAAGATAGGTCGGCTGTTATATATATATATATTTTTTTTACTTTGATTTGATTTTTAATTAATATATCCTACCAAAATATCTCGTGGTTCTTTACTCAAGATTCTGAATCGTTATTTAATCATAACGTTATTCACTATTCGACTTCAACGAAATAGATTATATAATTTAATTTGAATGTATATTTAAAATAGCCACATTAAATCAATTTAAAATTCAAAACAAATAAATCTAAAAATAAATTTCAATTATCATTGTTCATATTTAAATCGTATATATACATTGATCATCTAACTGTTTCGATTCAAATTTTACCTTTGAATTAAGTTGTTTAGTTCTCGTATCTCGGTAATTATCAAATTAAATCGTATTTCGATTATTTAATCGATAGTCGAATAAAATACCATTTATATTATAAGTTCAATATTTAAAACTATATTAAATATTTAAAATTAATCGACGAAAAATCCGGGTCGTTACAATTACACAGAAATATCAGAGATTTAAATTACATTTAAATACATAGCAGCGGAAAATAATACAATACACAACTAGAAAGAGATATACGGATACAAAGCTTTCCGGATATCGTTCCAGCTGTAAACCAGGATCCTGTGAATATAAATCTGCAAAACCAAAACTACTAGCTGCCCGTGTCAAAATAAGGGCACCCAGAGTTTAGGTTAAAACAATAAACTCCAGGTCAGTCATGGGACTGGTGTGAGAACTAAAACAGTTATTAATCTTTATTTTTAAAGTTTGGTAAATCAAGGGACCACGCCGTATAACACGGAACGGGTTTCCTCCCAAGAATACCAGTGCATAAAACAAACAGCGCAATGCTAAATAAAGAAAAATGAAGCTGTTATAAGACCCAGGTCCTATCACACAATGCAACGCAAGCCGGGGGATAGGGTTTTCCCCTATAACAGCCAAAGAATGCTTGATACGTTTAAAACAAATCCTTTGATACTATTATAAGTGCATAGTGTATAAAACAACTTCAAATCATAAGTATCAATCATAGGCGGCATGGGTACCATATATCATGTCACCATACTAGTTTTACAATTAAAACCGCAAATGTCACGTATTTGGAAATTGGATTTCCGTCTATGAACCGAGGCAAAAGATAGTCCTCAACCGATTCGAGACGCTCTAGCCCGTGTCTCAGGCAAGCGCGCAGGCAAGCCTTGGAGCGACAGGGCCGGTCCACCGATGTGGATTATTATGCCTGAACACTACGTTTCCCCACCCTATGGGGTGTAAGTCTGGTCCGTCAGCCGACCAGAAGCATCGGCCGAAACCGATATAACCGAGGCGCCTCGCAACAGCAACAACCACATAAGTCAAACTCGTCAGGGCGTGTAAAACCACTGACGCCACTTCTAACTAGAAAGAAACGCAAGTCCTCCCTGAGGTCCGTCTCCCGTTTTTGGTTCATACCGGGTGTGAAACTCGCGAAGTAAACGTTACACAAAGCTACGCCACAAAGGCCGTGCTTTGATCATCAGCACAAGACTTTGCTTTTCAACAGAAGCCTCGATCAATTGCCACTTAGGCATGCCACACAGGCAATTCACTCCATGCGTTTGATATCCATCAATATATAACCCCTGAGCTCATACGTCTCAGAGAAGGGCGTTAAGCAAGAGAATAAATTCTCCGCCGCCAAACAGATATATATTTAATAGAGATCAATCACACGGACTAAAATCCAATGTCAGACACACAGTCCATTTACAAGTCCGTTCTGGGTCTGAACGAAACCGGAGGCACCTAGTACCCCGCATATCCTTCGATCTCCAAGTACGTCTGGACGATCACCAACTGTTTCCATCTTCTTGGGTGTACAGCCCAATCAAGATCATCAGTAATTACCCAAACGACGTGAAGACCTCCGGTCTTCGACCATCGTCTTCATCTTCAACTTATCGTCGTATCGGTTATTCAGAATGGGATGAACCCGGTCTTTCCGAAACTCGCGTATATTTTAAATAAGTGTTACACAAACACAACATACGCCTCATTCCAATTCATTAGTCACTAACCGTAAATTAATCAAGAGAATAATTCCCCAAATATTAACCCCGAAGGCCGAAACCAACATCAGATCAATATCCAGAAAACCATTCTGCTTGGCTAACCGACAGTTAGTTTCTAAATTTCACGTTCAAATCTAATTAAAGATTTAACTATCGCCTGGAGCAAAACTGGTGATACTCCATTCTCGATCTTTTCAATCTAATTAAAGATTCATTAAAACTCCACTTAGTTTTAATCATTATCTGGGTTAAAGAATCAGTGTCATTTAAAACACGATTCACGATAAACCCAAAATCACATTCCGTTAATTATCGGGTTAAAGAACAAGTGTTATTTAAAACACTGTTCACGATAAACCCAAAAATCAATACCAATTCAATTCCAATTAAATATCATTTAATTGGTACACTTCATTAAATCTAAATAAAAAGATTTAATCTTTTCTCAACTGGGTTCAAAAACAGTGTTAGTGAAGACACCATTCACGACAAACCCAAATCACATTCGATATTCAATGCAAGGCTCTGAATAGAAAATATATCGGCTTATATTCAATATCGAATTCTACGACTAACAAATGTCGTATTGGAAATAACGATACAAATATATATCTTTCAAATTTCCATAACAACACCTGTAATATCACGAATTCCAACATCGAAATATTCCGAAGACAATTTCGATTCAAATCCACTCCAATGCAATCATTGGAAATCTTGGTTATTTTCAAAACCATTTCGAATTCAATTTATTTATTTAAAAATAAATAGAATTATAATTCTAGTTCAAAACTAGTTCATTTCGATAAAAATCTATTTTTATCTTTTCAAATATGGAGTTTTTCATCCCAAACTTTCACAAATCATTTCTTATGATTTTACACAAATTATTACTATTTTTAATAATTTTATCAAGGCCCGTACAGTCGATTTCCATTAACGGCCATCGAACTGCACTTACAACGACCTTTTTCGAATTTGATTTGGACGTATCTCCAAATCCAACCATTAGATTTCAAATTTCTAACATTCATTAGAAAGCTCTTTTCGATACGAACCCAACGGTTCCGGTTTTAGGAGAATCCGACGGTCGGATCTCCCGCAATGTCCGTTTGAAATAAATGGTCGAAATTCACGAACTACCGCGGTGCGGCGCGTTCTATTCAGGCCATTATATTATATATATAATATATACTTCGTCGATTCCTATTTAAAACGAATTATATAAATAGTTTTAAATTCGTTTCAAAAGCAATTTCAACTTCCTTTTCAATTCAAATCAAAATTGAATTCTTCTTTATAAATTCGTTTCAAAATTCATTTCTATTCAATTCAAATTTCAATTCAATTTGAATTCATTTCAATTCGTTTTCAATTCCATTCATTTCGAAATCGTTTTCAATTCAATTCATTTCGAAATCGTTTTCAATTCAATTTGAATTCGTTTTCAATTCATTTCATTTCGAAATCGTTTTCAATTCAATTCATTTCGAAATCGTTTTCAATTCAATTCATTTCGAAATCGTTTTCAATTCAATTTGAATTCGTTTTCAATTCATTTCATTTCGAAATCGTTTTCAATTCAATTTGAATTCGTTTTCAATTCAATTCATTTCGAAATCGTTTTCGATTCAATTCATTTCGAAATCGCTTTTCAATTCAATTCATTTCGAAATCGTTTTCAATTCAATTCGAATTCGTTTTCAATTCATTTCATTTCGAAATCGTTTTCAATTCAATTCAAATTTGTTTTCAATTCATTTCATTTCGAAATCGTTTTCAATTCATTTCATTTCGTAATCGCTTTTCAATATTCATTTTTAAGATGAATAAAATCGATATAAATATCGTTCACGTCAAAATGGCGTCAATCTAATCAACACGGCTTCATAAATTTCTATTTTCAAATATTCTATTTCAAATATTTCTTTTTCAAAATAGTTGTTATTATCAAAATATTTCGTTCAACACATGACCAATCTCAATGAATGAGTACTGTCAACACATGAACTTTTATTTTATAATATTCTTTATTTTTCAAATTGGAATGAGGCCCAATCAATTACCATATAAAGTTAATTATATGGATTTTCATACAACACATGTATATAATTACATTGAAAAATAATCAACCATCAACCAAAGTGCACTACACTGTATAAGCATCAAATATAGATATTCAACGCTTATAACAGCCTGTCAATCAATCGATCGACACATTTAATCAATCAGGATGAGTGAACTTCAAATTTCATCCCAACACCCGTGTGGGGTTTCAAACAATCAAACGCATATTTTATTTGTGCAGTTGGGCGATGTGTAGAATTTATCGTCCCAATCAATGTCATTCAAATAGGTGTACATAAACAAACCGTCCGGCTTATAAATGAATATTTTATTTTATTCACTTCACGTTAAAAATTTATATTTTTAACGATAAAACATTTTATTTCAACCTATGAATTTCTATTCAATTCATTTACACAATAAAATGATATTTTTATTTTCTAACATATTTTAGAAAATTTCGGCGGCATAACGGCACGATACTAGAAACGGGACGAGGCCTAGCCTTATCCCCGGTCTAGTGAAGGCCCACGCCATTCACACATCAATCAAATCAATTCGTTATGCAAACCACAAAATTTGGAGTAAGAGTCTAACCTAGCCTTACTCCTTCGCCTTATAACGGCGCACGTCTAATCCTAACCAATTTATCGATTCGATTTTTCACACCACAAACCACATTCAAACCAATATCGTAATCAATCACCAAACAGCCAAACAAACAAGTCCATGGTCTGTGGACGATTGTGTCGGGTGCTACTAAACACCGTCTGCATCCTAGTATATATATATAACTAGAAAATAAATTGAAGAGTGAGAAATTCTCACCTATAGCTATCCAATCATCTTGACTCTTCATTTATAGAAATCTTCGTCGTTTCGCCTTTTTGTCACCTTCGTTGCCCAAGGCCACTATATATATAAAAATCGAATTTTTATTTCGCTATTCAATATATAAAAATCGAATTTTTATTTCAAAGTTCAATACATAAAAATCGAATTTTTATTTCAAAGTTCAATATATAAAAATCGAATTTTTATTTCAAAGTTCAATATATAAAAATCGAATTTTTATTTCAAAGTTCAATATATAAAAATCGAATTTTTATTTCAAAGTTCAATATATAAAAATCGAATTTTTATTTCAAAGTTCAATATATAAAAATCGAATTTTTATTTCAAAGTTCAATATATAAAAATCGAATTTTTATTTCAAAGTTCAATATATAAAAATCGAATTTTTATTTCAAAGTTCAATATATAAAAATCGAATTTTTATTTCAAAGTTCAATATATAAAAATAGAATTTTTATTTCATTTCAAAAACCGTATCTTTAATTTTTCCAAAATCAAGTCTTTATATTTTTCAATTCAAAGATATCGTCTTTTCACATTTTAAAAATCTAACTTTTTGCATTTTAAAAAAAATCTAACTTTGCATTTTAAAAATCTAACTTTGCATTTTAAAAATCTGACTTTTATCATTTAAAAAAAAATCTGACTTTAACATTTTAAAAAATCTGACTTTAACATTTTAAAAATCTAACTTTAACATTTTAAAAAATCTGACTTTAACATTTTAAAAAATCTGACTTTAACATTTTAAAAAATCTGACTTTTTTCGCTAACAAAATAAAATTCAGTTTTTAAACCAAAATAAAATTCAGTTTTTAAACCAAAATAAAATTCACAGATAAAAGAAAATAAATAACCAAGACTTACAGTCAGTGGTCTACAGAGGATAGGGAGAGGGAAACGAGCATCGGAGGTCGGCGGTTCCAGGTGGTCGCGGCTTCAGGGGAGGCGCTGCTCGCGGCGCTAGGGTTCGGATCGGGGTCTTACGATTTGGGAGGTGGCTGCGTCTGGGCTCCCGCGATTCGAGGAGAGGGAGTTCGCGAGCGGGGTGGGCGTCGAGGCCGATGGCGAGGGGCAGTGGGCTCGGAGGACGAGGCGGAGCGTCGATAGGGGGAGGCGCGCGCCATCATCGATCTACTGGAGTCCTCTCCTTTTTTTTTTTTTTTTTATAATCGATCGAGATGAAATAATTTAGAACGGGGGGGGGGGGGCAGAGGGTAATAAAGGGTAGGAATTTTTATTATTATTATTATTATTTAATTATTAAAAAGTTGACTTTCACATACGACCTCTAAACGAGGTCCACCGCCTGTCGCCCATAGCGTTTCACCCCCATTCCGAACACAATGGGATATGTACCGCAAGCTGAATCGAACGTTACGATCAGTTTCCTTTGAATTTACATTTAAATCACTATATTGAATTTTAAACGTACATTTCAAATTACCGGGGTCACATACTAACTAGAAAAATTCCAGAAAAATATTTTCTAGCTTCGTATTGACGATACGGTCCTAACAAAACTAGTTTCGTCGAATTCTGAGACCGTTAGAAAAATGGCCAATTTCCAGTCGATTAAAATCAACTGAAACTGGTCAAACGCGTTTTCCTTTGCCACGCTCACATATTGATTCAGAAAATTATGAAATTTGGAATCTAGCAATAACTTGACATCACGGATCCAACAAAACTGGTTTCGTCGAAATCCGAGGTCATTTACAAAATTTCCATTTTTAAGGGCCTGAATTCCATAGCGACTATTCAGAATTTTCAACTGGACATATCTTTTGGTTCCCGTTAAGAAATCTTGATTTTTCGGATTCGATAGAAAGATATTATCAATTAGATCCTATCATTTTTGGTTTCACTAAAATCCGGATTGTTTTGCACCCGGTACATTCAATTGAAGTTTGAAATCGAATTATCGAACTACCGCGCCATTTTCCATTCTATTTATAATTATATATAAATATTATATTCTAACGACGACGCGTATATTATATACGTTCGAATTATATTCAAAACAGATTTCTCGTCGATATTATTTAAAATAATCTATTTTAAATATTCAAAATTCGCTAAAATTGCCAAAATAAAAAATTTAAACTGGCCCAGATTTTTGGGTTGTTACAATCTCCCCCACTTAAAACTTTTCGTCCCCGAAAAGGAACAAAGTCGAAAGTGGTTTGATTAATCAACTCTACGCTCGATCTGGCTTCCATTCTCCAACTCTTTAATTTCTGAGAATTTTCAAAATTTCAAAAATTTGGCTAACACCCTAAATTTTCGAAAAATTTCGCCATAACCTCCCCTGCACCTGGAGCATCGGGGAATTTCAAATAGCTTCCCCAGTCCTTCAGATCTCAAAAAGAAAAAGAAAAAGCCAAGCGGCTAGCCAATAGGCTCACAAAATCATCATCACCCAAACAAAACAGGAAATTATGTAGTAAACATGTACCTATTTGTCGGGCAAACAAATTTTATTCTCTGGCTCTAGCCTCCTTGCTATGACCTGTTCAATGTAAGTATATGTATATGCAAGCAAATGCAACCAATTTTCAATATAATTCAATATGTGATTCAATTAGGCTAAATGGCTAAAAATTAGCAAACAAATAAACAAACAACACAAACATCAATCAATTAGTGAATTAGAGTTTTCAAATTGATAACTTTGATACATATACAAAAATCAGATTTTTGATGCCAAATCACAACAATAGGCCCTATCTAATTTTGGTTCTCACACCAGTCAATAGGAAATATATAGATATCTCACTTTCGTCGCTCGAAAATAAATACTGGCGACAGTGCCCCATCACCAGAATTATTCCCGGGCACTAGAGGGATTCTATATCTACCCAATATATTAAAACTTCGAACACACGCTTGCAAGACATATATGCAAAATCTTTATATATTGGATTGCCCAAATTCATATAAATAAATAATCAAATACGAATAATTGATTTAAATTTTCAAAACAAAATTGTTTTCACTTTGAAAATATACTCTTCACACTCGTTCTAGGATACAACTGATCCCATCTCTAACGAGTCACTCTCATTGGATATTACTAATCCAATATTTGATGAATTCTTTCGTATGATTCTAATGTGTCTTGTTCTCTGCTTTGTAAACCAAAGCTCTGATACCACGTGTAAAGACCCGCTACTTCCCCGTAAAGGAAAGTGTCGGATAGTTCGAGAACAAACCACAATAGAACGCATACAGAAGAACATTTCATTGTATATTACAACAATGCATCAGATTACAAGAATATACAGAGTATAAATGAATATTACACAGAAATATCAGAGATTTAAATTACATTTAAATACATAGCAGCGGAAAATAATACAATACACAACTAGAAAGAGATATACAGATACAAAGCTTTCCGGATATCGTTCCAGCTGTAAACCAGGATCCTGTGAATATAAATCTGCAAAACCAAAACTACTAGCTGCCCGTGTCAAAATAAGGGCACCCAGAGTTTAGGTTAAAACAATAAACTCCAGGTCAGTCATGGGACTGGTGTGAGAACTAAAACAATTATTAATCTTTATTTTTAAAGTTTGGTAAATCAAGGGACCACGCCATATAACACGGAACGGGTTTCCTCCCAAGAATACCAGTGCATAAAACAAACAGCGCAATGCTAAATAAAGAAAAATGAAGCTGTTATAAGACCCAGGTCCTATCACACAATGCAACGCAAGCCGGGGGATAGGGTTTTCCCTTATAACAGCCAAAGAATGCTTGATACGTTTAAAACAAATCCTTTGATACTATTATAAGTGCATAGTGTATAAAACAACTTCAAATCATAAGTATCAATCATAGGCGGCATGGGTACCATATATCATGTCGCCATACTAGTTTTACAATTAAAACCGCAAATGTCACGTATTTGGAAATTGGATTTCCGTCTATGAACCGAGGCAAAAGATAGTCCTCAACCGATTCGAGACGCTCTAGCCCGTGTCTCAGGCAAGCGCGCAGGCAAGCCTTGGAGCGACAGGGCCGGTCCACCGATGTGGATTATTATGCCTGAACACTACGTTTCCCCACCCTATGGGGTGTAAGTCTGGTCCGTCAGCCGACCAGAAGCATCGGCCGAAACCGATATAACCGAGGCGCCTCGCAACAGCAACAACCACATAAGTCAAACTCGTCAGGGCGTGTAAAACCACTGACGCCACTTCTAACTAGAAAGAAACGCAAGTCCTCCCTGAGGTCCGTCTCCCGTTTTTGGTTCATACCGGGTGTGAAACTCGCGAAGTAAACGTTACACAAAGCTACGCCACAAAGGCCGTGCTTTGATCATCAGCACAAGACTTTGCTTTTCAACAGAAGCCTCGATCAATTGCCACTTAGGCATGCCACACAGGCAATTCACTCCATGCGTTTGATATCCATCAATATATAACCCCTGAGCTCGTACGTCTCAGAGAAGGGCATTAAGCAAGAGAATAAATTCTCCGCCGCCAAACAGATATATATTTAATAGAGATCAATCACACGGACTAAAATCCAATGTCAGACACACAGTCCATTTACAAGTCCGTTCTGGGTCTGAACGAAACCGGAGGCACCTAGTACCCCGCATATCCTTCGATCTCCAAGTACGTCTGGACGATCACCAACTGTTTCCATCTTCTTGGGTGTACAGCCCAATCAAGATCATCAGTAATTACCCAAACGACGTGAAGACCTCCGGTCTTCGACCATCGTCTTCATCTTCAACTTATCGTCGTATCAGTTATTCAGAATGGGATGAACCCGGTCTTTCCGAATAACTCGCGTATATTTTAAATAAGTGTTACACAAACACAACATACGCCTCATTCCAATTCATTAGTCACTAACCGTAAATTAATCAAGAGAATAATTCCCCAAATATTAACCCCGAAGGCCGAAACCAACATCAGATCAATATCCAGAAAACCATTCTGCTTGGCTAACCGACAGTTAGTTTCTAAATTTCACGTTCAAATCTAATTAAAGATTTAACTATCGCCTGGAGCAAAACTGGTGATACTCCATTCTCGGTCTTTTCAATCTAATTAAAGATTCATTAAAACTCCACTTAGTTTTAATCATTATCTGGGTTAAAGAATCAGTGTCATTTAAAACACGATTCACGATAAACCCAAAATCACATTCCATTAATTATCGGGTTAAAGAACAAGTGTTATTTAAAACACTGTTCACGATAAACCCAAAAATCAATACCAATTCAATTCCAATTAAATATCATTTAATTGGTACACTTCATTAAATCTAAATAAAAAGATTTAATCTTTTCTCAACTGGGTTCAAAAACAGTGTTAGTGAAGACACCATTCACGACAAACCCAAATCACATTCGATATTCAATGCAAGGCTCTGAATAGAAAATATATCGGCTTATATTCAATATCGAATTCTACGACTAACAAATGTCGTATTGGAAATAACGATACAAATATATATCTTTCAAATTTCCATAACAACACCTGTAATATCACGAATTCCAACATCGAAATATTCCGAAGACAATTTCGATTCAAATCCACTCTAATGCAATCATTGGAAATCTTGGTTATTTTCAAAACCATTTCGAATTCAATTTATTTATTTAAAAATAAATAGAATTATAATTCTAGTTCAAAACTAGTTCATTTCGATAAAAATCTATTTTTATCTTTTCAAATATGGAGTTTTTCATCCCAAACTTTCACAAATCATTTCTTATGATTTTACACAAATTATTACTAATTTTAATAATTTTATCAAGGCCCGTACAGTCGATTTCCATTAACGGCCATCGAACTGCACTTACAGCGACCTTTTTCGAATTTGATTTGGACGTATCTCCAAATCCAACCGTTAGATTTCAAATTTCTAACATTCATTAGAAAGCTCTTTTCGATACGAACCCAACGGTTCCGGTTTTAGGAGAATCCGACGGTTGGATCTCCCGCAATGTCCGTTTGAAATAAATGGTCGAAATTCACGAACTGCCGCGGCGCGGCGCGTTCTATTCAGGCCATTATATTATATATATATAATATATATAATATATACTTTGTCGATTCCTATTTAAAACGAATTATATAAATAGTTTTAAATTCGTTTCAAAAGCAATTTCAACTTCCTTTTCAATTCAAATCAAAATTGAATTCTTCTTTATAAATTCGTTTCAAAATTCATTTCTATTCAATTCAAATTTCAATTCAATTTGAATTCATTTCAATTCGTTTTCAATTCCATTCATTTCGAAATCGTTTTCAATTCAATTCATTTCGAAATCGTTTTCAATTCAATTTGAATTCGTTTTCAATTCATTTCATTTCGAAATCGTTTTCAATTCAATTCATTTCGAAATCGTTTTCAATTCAATTCATTTCGAAATCGTTTTCAATTCAATTTGAATTCGTTTTCAATTCATTTCATTTCGAAATCGTTTTCAATTCAATTTGAATTCGTTTTCAATTCAATTCATTTCGAAATCGTTTTCGATTCAATTCATTTCGAAATCGCTTTTCAATTCAATTCATTTCGAAATCGTTTTCAATTCAATTCGAATTCGTTTTCAATTCATTTCATTTCGTAATCGTTTTCAATTCAATTCAAATTCGTTTTCAATTCATTTCATTTCGAAATCGTTTTCAATTCAATTCATTTCGTAATCGCTTTTCAATATTCATTTTTAAGATGAATAAAATCGATATAAATATCGTTCACGTCAAAATGGCGTCAATCTAATCAACACGGCTTCATAAATTTCTATTTTCAAATATTCTATTTCAAATATTTCTTTTTCAAAATAGTTGTTATTATCAAAATATTTCGTTCAACACATGACCAATCTCAATGAATGAGTACTGTCAACACATGAACTTTTATTTTATAATATTCTTTATTTTTCAAATTGGAATGAGGCCCAATCAATTACCATATAAAGTTAATTATATGGATTTTCATACAACACATGTATATAATTACATTGAAAAATAATCAACCATCAACCAAAGTGCACTACACTGTATAAGCATCAAATATAGATATTCAACGCTTATAACAGCCTGTCAATCAATCGATCGACACATTTAATCAATCAGGATGAGTGAACTTCAAATTTCATCCCAACACCCGTGTGGGGTTTCAAACAATCAAACGCATATTTTATTTGTGCAGTTGGGCGATGTGTAGAATTTATCGTCCCAATCAATGTCATTCAAATAGGTGTACATAAACAAACCGTCCGGCTTATAAATGAATATTTTATTTTATTCACTTCACGTTAAAAATTTATATTTTTAACGATAAAACATTTTATTTCAACCTATGAATTTCTATTCAATTCATTTACACAATAAAATGATATTTTTGTTTTCTAACATATTTTAGAAAATTTCGACGGCATAACGACACGATACTAGAAACGGGACGAGGCCTAGCCTTATCCCCGGTCTAGTGAAGGCCCACGCCATTCACACATCAATCAAATCAATTCGTTATGCAAACCACAAAATTTGGAGTAAGAGTCTAGCCTTACTCCTTCGCCTTATAACGGCGCACGTCTAATCCTAACCAATTTATCGATTCGATTTTTCACACCACAAACCACATTCAAACCAATATCGCAATCAATCACCAAACAGCCAAACAAACAAGTCCATGGTCTGTGGACGATTGTGTCGGGTGCTACTAAACACCGTCTGCATCCTAATATATATATATAACTAGAAAATAAATTGAAGAGTGAGAAATTCTCACCTATAGCTATCCAATCATCTTGACTCTTCATTTATAGAAATCTTCGTCGTTTCGCCTTTTTGTCACCTTCGTTGCCCAAGGCCACTATATATATAAAAATCGAATTTTTATTTCGCTATTCAATATATAAAAATCGAATTTTTATTTCAAAGTTCAATACATAAAAATCGAATTTTTATTTCAAAGTTCAATATATAAAAATCGAATTTTTATTTCAAAGTTCAATATATAAAAATCGAATTTTTATTTCAAAGTTCAATATATAAAAATCGAATTTTTATTTCAAAGTTCAATATATAAAAATCGAATTTTTATTTCAAAGTTCAATATATAAAAATCGAATTTTTATTTCAAAGTTCAATATATAAAAATCGAATTTTTATTTCAAAGTTCAATATATAAAAATCGAATTTTTATTTCAAAGTTCAATATATAAAAATCGAATTTTTATTTCAAAGTTCAATATATAAAAATCGAATTTTTATTTCATTTCAAAAACCGTATCTTTAATTTTTCCAAAATCAAGTCTTTATATTTTTCAATTCAAAGATATCGTCTTTTCACATTTTAAAAATCTAACTTTTTGCATTTTAAAAAAAAATCTAACTTTGCATTTTAAAAATCTAACTTTGCATTTTAAAAATCTGACTTTTATCATTTTAAAAAATCTGACTTTTATCATTTAAAAAAAAATCTGACTTTAACATTTTAAAAAATCTGACTTTAACATTTTAAAAATCTAACTTTAACATTTTAAAAAATCTGACTTTAACATTTTAAAAAATCTGACTTTAACATTTTAAAAAATCTGACTTTTTTCGCTAACAAAATAAAATTCAGTTTTTAAACCAAAATAAAATTCAGTTTTTAAACCAAAATAAAATTCACAGATAAAAGAAAAATAAATAACCAAGACTTACAGTCAGTGGTCTACAGAGGATAGGGAGAGGGAAACGAGCATCGGAGGTCGGCGGTTCCAGGTGGTCGCGGCTTCAGGGGAGGCGCTGCTCGCGGCGCTAGGGTTCGGATCGGGGTCTTACGATTTGGGAGGTGGCTGCGTCTGGGCTCCCACGATTCGAGGAGAGGGAGTTCGCGAGCGGGGTGGGCGTCGAGGCCGATGGCGAGGGGCAGTGGGCTCGGAGGACGAGGCGGAGCGTCGATAGGGGGAGGCGCGCGCCATCATCGATCTACTGGAGTCCTCTCCTTTTTCGTTTTTTTTTTATAATCGATCGAGATGAAATAATTTAGAACGGGGGGGGGGGGGGGGGGCAGAGGGTAATAAAGGGTAGGAAAATATTTTTTTTTTATTATTATTTAATTATTAAAAAGTTGACTTTCACATACGACCTCTAAACGAGGTCCACCGCCTGTCGCCCATAGCGTTTCACCCCCATTCCGAACACAATGGGATATGTACCGCAAGCTGAATCGAACGTTACGATCAGTTTCCTTTGAATTTACATTTAAATCACTATATTGAATTTTAAACGTACATTTCAAATTACCGGGGTCACATACTAACTAGAAAAATTCCAGAAAAATATTTTCTAGCTTCGTATTGACGATACGGTCCTAACAAAACTAGTTTCGTCGAATTCTGAGACCGTTAGAAAAATGGCCAATTTCCAGTCGATTAAAATCAACTGAAACTGGTCAAACGCGTTTTCCTTTGCCACGCTCACATATTGATTCAGAAAATTATGAAATTTGGAATCTAGCAATAACTTGACATCATGGATCCAACAAAACTGGTTTCGTCGAAATCCGAGGTCATTTACAAAATTTCCATTTTTAAGGGCCTGAATTCCATAGCGACTATTCAGAATTTTCAACTGGACATATCTTTTGGTTCCCGTTAAGAAATCTTGATTTTTCGGATTCGATAGAAAGATATTATCAATTAGATCCTATCATTTTTGGTTTCACTAAAATCCGGATTGTTTTGCACCCGGTACATTCAATTGAAGTTTGAAATCGAATTATCGAACTACCGCGCCATTTTCCATTCTATTTATAATTATATATAAATATTATATTCTAACGACGACGCGTATATTATATACGTTCGAATTATATTCAAAACAGATTTCTCGTCGATATTATTTAAAATAATCTATTTTAAATATTCAAAATTCGCTAAAATTGCCAAAATAAAAATTTTAAACTGGCCCAGATTTTCGGGTTGTTACATCAATCCATTAATATCGGGTACAACCAGTCTTTCATTCATTCGAAGCCATCCTTCTCTATTAAGTCCATACTTGTTCATCTCCTCACCATCGATACCCATCTCTATCTTGGAGATGATTTCCAATAGGTTAGGATCGTCCCACTGAATGGAACCGATCCGCTCAATCAAAGTCGGTCTGATCGTCAAACTTGCTAACATAGTTGGATCTAATTCACACTTAGGTCTGAAATCATATCTTGCGGTATACTCTAATTGCTTCCATTCCAGAAACATAGCCCCCAAACTGGCATGTCTCCTACTCAACGTATTAGCTATCGCATTGCCCTTCCCGGGTGTGTATGCAATATTGAAATCATATGAAGCCAAGAACTCCAACCATCTCTGCTGATGAAGATTTAAATCCTACTGAGAGAAAAGATACTTTAACTACTTATGATCGGTAAACAACTCGAATATTTCTCCCAAGAGATAATGTCTCCACATCTTCAATGCGAACATGAACGCTGCCAATTCTAAATCGTGGGTAGGATATCTTTTCTCATGAAGTTTCAGTTGCCGACTAGCATAAGCTACAACCCTACCTCCTTGCATTAGTACAACGCCTAGTATGGTACCATAAGCATCCGTGTATTCCGTCATCTCTTCGTTTCCTTTAGGAAAAACTAACACTGGTGCGCCGTTAACTTTTCCTTTAGGTTCTTAAATGCATTCTCACACCTTTCGTCCCAGACGAAAGCTTGATTCTTCTTGGTCAACTGAGTTAACGGTGTCGCTATCTTAGAGAAGTCTTGGATAAACTTACGATAATATCCAGCTAACCCCAAGAAACTTCTCACGTCCGTTGCATTCTTGGGCATAGACCAATCTTGCATTATAGCCACCTTCGTAGGGTCCACAGCAATACCATTCTCTGAAACAACATGGCCCAAGAACCTCACCTCCCTCCTCTAGAAGTGACATTTAGGAAATTTCGCTTTCATTTGGTGTTTTCTCAACACCTTCATCACTGCCCTTAAATGTTCCTTGTGTTCTTCCTCCGTCCTCGAATAAACTAAGATATCATCCACGAACACAAGAACAAACTTATTTAATTGATCCTTGAAAACTCTATTCATAAGATCAACGAAATATGCGGGTGCATTAGTCAACCCGACTGGCATGACCAACCACTCATAGAATCCAGACGCCGTCTGAAATGTCGTTTTAGGTATACTCTCAACTGCTACTCGGAGCTGATGAAATCCTATCACGAGATCCAATTGGGAAAACACTCTTGCTCCATTCAGTTGACCAAACAAATCATTTATCCATGGAAGAGGATACTTATTCTTCCTAGTTACCTTGTTCAGCTCACGGTAGTCTACACATAAGCGAACGAAACCATCGGCCTTGGTAGAAAATACAACTAGAGCTCCCCACTCGGAAACACTTCTTTAGATAAATCCCTTCTTCAAAAGATCGCTTACTTGCACCCCGAGCTCTTGCTGCTCCCTTGGCGCCATACGACGAAGAGGCATCACTATAGGTCTGGCATCTTTCACTAAATCAATACGAAACTCGATCTCTCGGTGTGGTGGAAGCCCGGTCACTTCCCCGAAGATGTCCGGATACTCGCTAACAATAGGCAGATCTGACAACTCATCATGTAGGATGTCGAGGGAATTTAGAAAAATAGCCACCAACCCATCACTAGGTAGGCTACCAAATAGTACCCTCCGCCCATTATCCCTCTAATGGTCACCGAAGACCCCTCACATTCCACCACCACCCCATACCTTTGGAGCTAATCGACTCCCAAAATAATGCCAAATCCAGTAAAGCCCAAAACAAAGCAATCACAAACAAACATACATCCATGACTCGACAAGGACAAATGTCGACAAATCATGTTAAGTCTAGTCGAAGCACCGATCGGGTTCATCACAACTAAAGGTCTATCGACAATCTTAGGTTCCAATTCCAACCTATCTACCCGGTCACTAGATACGAAGGAATGGGAAGCCCCGGTATCAAGCAACACTCGAACAGGAACATCATAAATAGAAAGCATACCTTGAATAACGACGCCCTTTCCCATTTGCGCCACAGTTGGGGCATTCGACGAAGAAGGAACAACGTTGATAGCATATGCTTTCACAATCTGCTTCTCTTTAGGGGGTTGGGGACATTTTCCTTGAGATGTCCCACTTGGCCACAGTTGAAGCACTTCTTGTCCACTGGCTTTGCTCGACAATATCTAGAATAATGACTCTTCTTGTTATAGCTATAGCACTCGATATCTTTCTTATCCTTCTTTTTCTGACCATCCTTGGTCTGATTCTGCTTCCTCTTATTCTGGGAATTATTCTTCCTCCACCGCTTTCTTGTGGCTTTGGCTCTACTGTATATACAATAACAATCTCGGTCTTCGACTTAGGGTAAAGGCTCTCCAATCTCAATGTCTTCCCCACAATAGATTCGATGTCTCATCGATATGGTTTATAAGTCTTTCCCCCAAGTACTCATCTAGGCCAGTTATGAACTTTTCATTCTTCTTTTTGGCAGTATCGGTAAGGGATAATCCATACTTCGATAAAGTATCGAATTCAACAATATATTCTTAGACTGCCCTACCATTCTGCTTAAGCTCCAAAAATTTCCTGAACAATTCAGATTTCTGAGCAGTTGGGATAAACTTATTACTGAAACGAGTCTTAAACTAATTCCAAGTAACTTGATCCTCAGGAGTAGTTGTTTTAATAGTGTTCCATCAGTTCATATCCCATCCTTGAAGTTGATGCGATGCTAGCTTCCTCTTCATTGCATCATCGATCCCCAAATCCTCAAATTTGTGCTCACAACTATCAAGCCAATCTTGAACCTCCGTAGCCGATTCCGTTCCATGGAATGGCTTCCCACCAAGACTAGTATAATCCTTATAAAGCTTGGCGAAATCAGCCCTAGGCGCCTGCACTATGGCACCACCACCGTTAGCAGTATTAGGAACTGCTCCCTGAAAATCCCTAAACATCTCTCTCTTGAAGGTAGTAAACATTGTCCTCATATCAGGGGAATTCCTATTATTAGCACCTGAACCCGTGCTTCTAATATTTCGGCTCATCATCTAATCTGTAAAGAGAAACGATTAACCATCTCCTTAGTGGTGCACGTGCAGTGCGACTTCATCCTTAGATATACTAATAGTATATATATATAGCTTTTGAAAACCAAAATATCACAAATACGCGCTCTCTTCTACGTATACTATAACTCCCTGATGTCTTCCCCTAGGTTAAACTACGCAACCTAGGCTTTGATACAAAGTGTGACGACCCACCCCAGACTAGCTGACATTTCTCCGAAATGTGCTGTGCCAATGCCCGACTAGCACGGGACGGTCGTCAAAAGAAAGGGATTTGAAACTATGAACCACCAAAGAACCTGTAGTATATATCACAGCGCATGAGATAAAATATAATAACAGCATAACTTGACATAAAACAGGCGAGACAGTGCATAAGCTGAAAACTAATTCATCATAGCAACGGAATCCAAAATACAGCTTATGATCCAACCCATCATTAATACAACTTGAAAATAATGTCTCTGAAGCAAAAGAGAAAAGGTACACTACTAATGCCCAAAGCAGTGACTAGCAACAACATAGGGTGAATATATGTAAATAGTACATGGAAGCCTCCTGCTCATCTCGGACAGCTACTCGTGCATATCACCTAACCTATCTCTAGTCTGCTCGTTTAGGAGAACCTAGAGTAATAAGAAGAGACATAAAACTCTAGGTCAGACAAAAGTCTGTTATGAGTGATAACAGCAAAACAAATCAACAACAGGTATAAATAATCATACTTGAACCTGGACCTGCAAACAAAGAGTTAGCACAATAAGATGTACAGTACTCTAAGGTAACACTAACATAAAACGTAAAGTGGAAGTGCACATGTCATGGTGATAGCAAGTGTCAAACACAACAATCACTCTCACATATCTCACTCAGTGCGTAAAGCATACGATATCCACCACTTTGATCACCAAATCGTTTGCTATTAATATGACCACTTTGCCTCTTTGGGGCCATGATGACCCTACTGCACCGGTCCATAATCAACAACCCCTTGCTACGATCACTTTGCCCTTTGGAATCATGATGACTCCACTGCACTGATCCATAGCATGATATGATCACTTTGCCCTTTGGAGTCACGACTACTCCACTGCACTGATCCATAGCCTATAATCTGTCTCTCAGTGTTGAACCAAAGTTATAGATATCGATAACCCCTTTGCATACGTCTGCAGCAAAGCCCAACTCATGAAGTTAACTCGTTGGCTCCCATCTGGATCCTGAGTTCTAACTTCTTATTTGGACTACCTTTGCATCCCGAGTTTTTAATCGAATTGGTGTTCAAGTCTTGTGCTCAGTTCATGACTCCAAGCTTCCATTCATGCTCGCACTTTGGTTCGGATATGCACGGTTTGTGGAAACCTACTCGGGTCGGTTTATGGTTCTCCATGTCGGCTCGTGGAAGGCTCCAGTTCGTGACTTGTAATAGCGGCTCGTGGCATCGGTTCGGGCTCGTGCAACCCGGTTCGTGGGTCCTGCTCGTGGTACCTCCTTAGAACACCGGGTCGGGTCGTGGTGAGGTAATCGGTTTGTGATGGCTTCGGTTCTCTCATTGTGCTCCAACCCACTTGTGGTACATGGAGAACGAGCCGGTCGACTCGTGGGTGTGCTTCACGGTCAGGGGGGGTCTGACCAATTTCCTGCAACTTTTTCAGCGAGCTATTTACGCCATACGATGGCGTTTTCGGCCCTTCTAACTTTACTATACAATCACAAATCATACTAAACAATACTAATAACACATAGGATCAACCATAAACACCGAAACAACATTTTAACATGTTAATATAGATCAAACATACCCAAAACCCATGTTTTCCCCATAATCATGTTTAACTATATCTAGTAATCGGAATAACAAACTTAATCCAAATTTTCACCAGAGGCATAAACTAATATTTACGAATTTCTACATATATTTCAAGATTTTTATGATGCAAAATTTCGCTATCACTAATCACCCCTAATTAGTCGTAATTAGTGAATAAAAGTGCAAATCACTCACCTTAGCCACAAATAAACTTCATATCTGAAACTCTAATTGATTTGGCATGGATGCCAATGTATTCTAGCAGCCCTGTCTCGATTTCTATGCTAATACACCTTAATTTGGTGTAAATTTGGCTAATATGTGATTAGAAAGTGATTAAAATGTGATTTGGGAGTTGGAGGCCATTGCTAGGTTTGAAGAGATGATAAGTGGCGGCTGAAAAATGAATAAAACTGATTTCCCAAACCCTATCAACCTTTCCATAACCCCAATCCTGAAATAGGTTATGGGCCTAGCTACTAATCACCCTATTAAGCCCGATTAATTTGTTTTTCCATCTTCAAACCTTATTTCAGTCATATCTTCCAAATGGTAATTCCGTTTGATAAATGTGACCACTCTACGAAAAGGTAAACCATCATCCGAATCCAATGGAAGTGGTTTCAGGTCAAAACTCCTTACCAATCAAAAGTTATAGCGAAACAAGATCCACCAGGGCAAAACAGTCATTTAAAATTCGGCAAAAATTGTGAACATAGGAAATGACCCCAATAGTCGTTCCCCAAAGTTACACGACCACACGACTTCGTATGTAAATGAAATAAATATTCTACGATCCTCTGATGCATAGAATGCAGGTCGTTACAGAATCCGTGTGAGAGATGCTTAACACCCACCAAATCCATAAAATAAAATCAAATCAACCAATCCCTAATCCAAACAACGAATAACAACCTTCAAATCAACTAATTTGATGCAATGTACTCTTCTCCAACATTGATCTTCAATCTTCTTATGTAGATTTATGAATTTAATGGAGTGGAGGTGTATTTGATTGAGTAGGGAGAATGTCAAGCCCAACAAAATGAGAAATAAAGGAACTAAACTATTTTCCTTGCCTCTACCCCTCTATTTATATCCCATATCCCCTAGCCTTAGTGAGCCTCACCAATCAGCCCACCAATGACTAATTAGTCTATCAACAAATTGTGTAACACTAAAATAGCGATTGCTCCCAAACCGCTCAGCCAAATCTTTGATGTCACCATCCTATGGATTTGGAAACATCATTGTCTTTCCAATGAAATTGATCCCAGCATCTGGTTCGATCTCAATCAAAAGTTATTCCCTGTACAAAACTAACAGGTGCAAAATGGTCATAAATAAAATTGATAAAAATTATGGATATGTCACACATCCCTATAAATAACATGTCAAAAGTTGAGAATGATCCAACCTTTAGAGAATTAAATTAAAATATTTTACGATCCTCCGATATGTAAAATGTGGGTCGTTACATTCTCCCTCCTTTAGGAATTTCGCCTCCATAATCCCAAGCGAACTAAGCAACCAAAAACAATTCCATATGCCTATCATCCACGAGCAACCAATATATCATCCAAACTAGCATCCATCAAGCTATGCATCCATAGCCTTACCGTAGCATGCGGGATTCCAATAACAACATAAGTTACGATGGTGTAAGGTGACATGATATTAATGGGTCATACCAACGAAGAATTCTGGATGGATCGTCTTCAAAGTCTCTTCTATTTCCTTCATACAATCGTCATCATCCTCACTCCATTGCACCTTGACTAGCCTAACTGTCTTCGTCCTAAGTTGTTTCATGTCATTCCCACAATGCGAAGCAGCTTACGAGGTCTCAGAACGGACTTGACTTCTAGGTCTTCGTACTGATCCAGAGATACCACCTCATTTGAATCATGCACACACTTCCGTAGAAGCGATACATGAAAAACATTGTGCACGCTCGACATCTTCTCAGGTAAATCCCATCTATACGTGAGATTCCCAATCCACTCGACTATCAGAAATGGTCCAACAAATCTTGGAGCTAACTTCCCTTTACTTCCAAACCGAGCAACATGCTTCAACGACGGAGTCTTCATGAAAACTATATCACCAACGTCGAACTCCAATTCCTTTCAATTCTTATCTGCGTAACTCTTTTTATGATCTTGGACTGCCTTCATTTGTTGTCAAACAATCTCAATACAATCTGATGTTTCTCTTATCTTCTCTGGCCCAAGTATCAACTTATCTCCAGTCTCTAACCAACATGTCGGATAATTACACGATCTACCATACAACGCCTCATATGGTGCCATCCCAATGCTCGACTGGTAGCTATTGTTATATGTGAACTAAATGTAGGTGGTCTTCCCACGATCCTCCGAAGTTCAATACACAAGCTCTAAGGAGATCTTCCAATACTCGATTCACTCGCTTGGTTTGACCATCAGTATGGGGATGATAAGCCGTACTTGAACATATCTCGATTCCCAAAGTCTCTTGCAAACTCTTCCAAAATCAACTTGTGAACAATGAATCTCAATCGCACACTATGCTCTTCGGATACCATGGAATCGAACTATCCATTTTATACATAACTCATCCAACTTTGATGTCATCTTAGTCGATCTGACATGAATAAACCTTGCGCTCTTGGTCAAACGATCCATGATGATCCAAATTCCTTCATTTTCTGTCCTGGTTCTGGGTAGTCCATCGATAAAATCCATCGATATCTGCTCCCACTTCCATGTAAGAACTTCTAATGGCTGAAGTAATTCATTCAGCTTCTTATGTTTAGCTTTCACTGACTGATAGTTCACACACTTGGAAATGAAATTTCCAACATCCTTCTTAATACCTTCCCAGTAGTAAGCTCACTTCATGTCCTAATACATCTTATTACCATCTGAATGAATCGTCAAATTAGAGTGACGACATTCCCTCATAACCTCATCCCTCAATCCATCAATATTAGGAGCAACCATTCGTCCTTTCTTTCGAAGCCAACTGTAATGTCTCGGATTTTTAGCGATTAAATACTTAATTAATTTAATTATTTAAAAGGTTGATTTGAAGATTTAAATGGTTTGAATTAAATAATTTTGATTATTTAATTAATATAAATAATGAGATAATAAAATAAAATTTCCAAAATAATCGAAAATAAGTTGAATTGGTAATATTGTGTGGATTGGATAATTTAAAAAGATGTAATTCAGTTAGAATTGAATTGTAAAAATGAACTTATTATAAACGAGGTTTGAACGTGTTAATTATAATATAATTTAAAACGAGCTCGTAACGTCATGGTAGTTCGTAGTTTGACGTTTTGAACTACAATTGAGTATATATGCTTCCTTTATAAGTCGGATTTCCTCGAAACAAACAACGTTTGAACCTATTGAAAGATATATTTCTAATGAAACAGATAATCGAAATTTCATCTTGTAGATTGTGAGTTATGTCCAAATCAAATTTTCAAATAGTCCATATGGATTCGTTTATAAATTATAATGATTTATTTATATAATAAAAGAATTTTTTTATAATAAATCGAATATTGATTTAACTTGGATTTTGAAATATCGAGTTATAAATCCAAGTATGTTTATTTTGGAGCTACGTGGTATTCTATTTGGATATATACGATAAAATTAATTTATTATTGATAAATTGAATTATTTTTGAATATATATAAACCTGAAAAATAGCCTTTTTGCAAACGACCTCCGTTTTCAGCAAAACGAATTTATTAAATTCGTAATGATTAATTATTGCTAGGTTTTAATTTTGCGCCAGTCAGAGTTGTTTTGTGACCGTGTGGAATTTAAATGTAAACCCGATAAATAATTTGACTTTGAAGTAACGCTGTGTGAGAAAACAGACTCAGAATTCGAAGAAACAAGTTTCAATGGGCCCGTAATGTCAAACGATAATTGTCCACCCATTTTCATCGAAATTGGATATCGTACATGACTACATGAATTTTAAACGATGAACGGAGTAACGATTCAGTAAATATTAATATGAAAATCGAATATAAAATTATATACTCTACCTATAAATACACTGTTATCTTTATTAATCCTATTTTTCCTCTTTCCTGGTCAATGGCAGTAACGGCCGCCACAAACTAAATGCAAACACTAACTTCAGAAAATCCTAGCAATGCAAATAAATTCATATAATTCACCAAACTTGTATATTTAGATTCTCCAAGTGTTTATCTTCAATTCTATATGTATTTCGCTAGGTTCGATCGTGGTTTTGTACGCTGGTTTCTATAACAGTATGCCTAGGGTTGCGAAAAATCACGAGTTAGGAGGATCGTTTGGTGAAGAGGACTATGGCGTAGAATTCAGGGCATTTAGGCGCAGCTGCTGTCGAGTTTTAGATGAACGCAGTGATGATTTTATTTGATCTTTTTTTCGGTGGTGGGTAGGAGTTTGGGTGTCGAATTCAGGTAGGGGTGGCCAGAGGCGTGGAAATGGTGACTGGGCGGTGCAGTTTCTGAAGTTACGTGTAATGGTGGTCTTGATTTCTAGAACGGTGGAGAAGGTGAGGTAATAATGGCAACCAGAGTTTTGGCATGGTGAATATTTATATACAGGAAGTTGCGTTTAATAGTGGAGAAGAAAGAAACTGTTTTATGCAGCGATGTGGGTGCGAGCTGTATTTAAATGGTGATGCCCAAAAGGTTTAATTGAAATTATGTTTATTTAATTTAAAATAGTTTACAAATTTGTTAACGCGATATTTCACTCATACGTTGTCAGTTTCAAGGACGGTCTGATCCGTTGGAATCATAGGATCGCAGGCTACACGATGGTACTAGTCTGAAGCAATTTGAAGGTCATTAAATTTTAGGAAAATTAAAACGCTTAATTTAGTCTACCAACGTTAATCGTTATTCAACGATTAACGACCAAAGTGATTAAGCTTACTAACTCTATCCACATTTATAATATTATAAACGTTATTTAATATTGATATGTAATGATTGATTGTTGTGTGATGGTTATTTGGATGAATTGCAATTAAATTGATTAAAATAATATATATAGTTATACATATAAATCGTTGATTGAATACTGATTCTATTTATTATAATATTTCATATTGATAAGAAATTGATGTTAAATATGTTAGTTAACATATGTGGATGCAGCAAAACAGGTTGGAGGGTCCGACTGGATTCCTCAACAATTATATTATTATTTTCATATATTACGTTATATGATGTGAAAAATAATATGTGGTTGATTATTGTGTGTTTGGGATATTTGAATAACACTGACCCTGAAATAATTGGTACTTGAATACGGGAAAATTTTATTGGAAAAGAATTCGAGTTTAAAAAAGGAAAAATCTATTTTTAATAAAAATTGAATTTTGATTGGGATAGATATAATATCTTGCTTTAATTATATAAAAACAAGTAGTTTCGTTTATAAACGATGTTTATAAATGGGATGAAAATATTATTTTTAAATAATTTGTAAATGGTTTTTAAAAGGAAACGATGAAATTATTTCGATGTTCGAAATGAAAATAGAATTGAAATAAATCCATAAAGATTTATAATTAGACTTTGACTATGTCGAATGTTATAAAAATAATTTATTTTTAGAAATTGCATCTAATATAATTTGGGATTTGACCCAATAGTTAATATTTGGTTTGAAACCAATAATTCATAATTGAATATGTAGTCGAGATGAAGTTATAAACTTGATATATAATTTGTAGGAGGTTTACTTGTAGACAGAGTTTATGAAATGGAATAGGAATATGAATCTATAAAATAACTCAATGGACGGGATTTTAACCTATAATGGCATTTACTTTTTAAATCAAGATTTATTTAATAAACGAGTCCAAATTTATATAAAGGAATAATATTCACATTTTGAAGTGAATAATGGTTTAAAAGCAAACGTATTACAGACTAAAATATTTATAAAGGAAATTGATAAATATTTGGAAGTGATAAATTCAAAAGTGAATTTAGAAATTTAGTTGACCAGAAACGGTGAATTTATTCCGACGTTTGAAATGTTAATCAAATAGAGATTATTCAAAAGAGAGTTATACGTTGAAATTCGATTATATCGAATTCAGGAAAGTACTATTTACTTTCCGTTTTTTAATCAAGAATTATTTATTTATATATGTAATTAAATATTATTTATTTATTTAAAATAATTAATCAAAGTTATGTTTTTAAGTTAAATATTTCGGAAGCAGGGATTATAACGCTATTATTAAAATCAATGTTTTTCGTTAAAGAAATTGATTCATAAACTAAATTGGAGAGTTGCGTGAACAGTGATTTTTTTGATAAGAAACTAAGAAATGGAGTTAAGGAAATTAAAAACTGAATGGAGATTAGTCAAGTTGAATGGCTTTCTGAGTGTCGATCTGATGTTGGTTTCGACCTTCGGGGTTGATACTTTCTCTTACTAGTCTACAGTTAGGGACTGATGAATGTGGGAGAATAGTGATGCGTGAATAAGAAATAGAAATGTTTTCCAATATTAATAATGTGTATTTTCTAAATATAGAAGATAAGAAGTTGTGGAAATATGGAAATGTTTTTCCGAGAATCTTGAGAGGCTAAACGGGTTATAAGAAATATTTGGGTAAAAAAAGGAAAATGGAAAACTGAGAAAATGAATAAATTAATTTAAAGGGCTCAGTGTTGATTGATCGGTAAAATTTCCATATGGAAATAGGACCGTTGTTTGTATGTATGCTTTCCATGGATAGTTAAATAACCGGCTATCAAAGATTTTGGCTATTTTTTCGTTGTCGATATGGATAGACCGGATCACATTTATTATCTGAAAAGCACTCCGTATGGGAATTAGCATTGCGAATCAAATATGCTGAAGATAATCAAAGATAGAGTTATGCAAGGTTTATTTTGGTGATTTTATGTAGAAATTGCCTAAGATGGACTTACAGAATAGTGTCTTCGGTTTGTCCACTCCCAGGACAACTTGTATGGACGAATGTTTGACAGAGTAAACCTAATAGATCGTGTAAGTTGATCTCTTCAAATGTACTTATGTTGGTGGCGGAGGAATACGTTTCTCTTAGGTTTATACGCATAGCATTTTTCCGGAAATTAATTTGTGATTTGATAGGTACGACGATGTGGCATTCAAAGTAAATGAAGATGTGATCTATCTTGGGGTAGTTTTGACCTCAAGTCTCTTCATTTGGGAAATGGAATCAAATCAGGTAAGTGGGTCGCTCCCAATTAGGGTATATTGTCACCATTTGGAGAAATTTCTATTTTTCTTCTTTCGTTTCTGTATCTCTTAGGAATACGGTGCGCCCAACCATAGGGTGACAATATATTCAGAAGATTCAAGCGAAATGAATGGTCGGTCATGTTTTTCCAGGGTTGCAAGATGTTCTTGTTGAATCCTAGTGTATTTTCTCTAGAGGTACATTGTCGGAAGGTGGTCCCATACCTCGCCATAGTTGGAAATCCATTCTCCAATAAGAGCCCGCAGTTTTGATTGTATATTACATATGTTAAGCATGAGATGCAAGCATTTTGCTATATTGTTATTTACTTGATTTAGATATTATTATAATATCAGAAAAGTGTTGATTTCAAGAAATGTTTTGGGTTAAGGTAGAAACCATCTGTATTTATGTGTGGATCAGTCTTACGATTATCATTTCTTTTAAAAGGATTTTTAAAAGTTAAACCAAGTGGTTGGAATTTACTTACACCAGTCTCATGATTGACCTAGAGTTTAATTTGTTTTGTTTTATCCTAAACTCTTGGGTACCCAAAATTTGTATGGGAAGTCAAGTAGTTGGGATTTTACAGATATACTTGGAGGAGCTTGAAGCAGGAGGATTCAATATTAGGTATACACAGAGTTTATTTCCATTGTGATGTTATGTGTTGTATTCTGAAATGGTATGTATACATAGCTATAAGTTTGTATTTCAAAAGTTATATAATATATTTTGTTCATTCCACTGTGAGATTCATGTTTATTATAATTCTGTTGTGATCTTCTTCTTCTATTCTATTTTTCTTTCTTTCTATTTCTCACCCTCTAACTTCTTTCTTTTAATGATCAAGTATTTCCGATGCTTGAATAGTTGACATTGTGTTTTGTGTTGATTTTCGAGATCGAAAATTCTGGTTTGTTACACCAACCATATCGATCAACCTCCAAGTCCTTATCCCCTGGTTCCAACTTCTGGATGTTCTTGACAAACTTTTCGTCACGCTTTTGGCTTTCGCCAATCCTTTCGATGAGAGTAGGTCTTATCGATAAGCTTGCCAACATTTCAGGCTCTGACGCGCACCTAGGCCTGAAATAAAATCTTGCCAAGTACTCTAGGTGTTTCCATTCCGGAAACATCGCTCCAAAACTTGCATGTCTTCGACATAACGCACCGTCCACCACGTTACCTTTACCAGGAGTTTAGGCGATACCAAAATCATACGATGCCAGAAGCTCTAACCACTGTTTTTGCCGAAGATTTGAATCCTTCTAGGAGAAAAGATACTTCAATGACTTGTGATCCGTAAACAGCTCGAATTGTACTCCCAACAGGTAATGTCTCCACATCTTCAGATAAAACACAATCACTACCAGCTCCAAATCAGGAGTCAGATAATTCCTTTCGTGCGGCTTCGGTTGTCGACTCGCATAGGCCATAACTTTATCCTTTTGCATCAGCACTGCTCCAGGTCCAGTACCACATGAATCAGTGTATACGACCATCTCTTCATTCCCACTTGGAATAGTCAAAACCGGAGCACTCATTAGTCTCTCTTTCAGGATTCCAAAAGCTTGCTCACACTTCGCATTCCATGTGAACACTTGACTCTTCTTCGTCAATCTTGTTAGTGGTGCAACTATCTTGGAGAAATTCTTGATAAATCGACAATAATACCCCGCCAATCTAAGGAAACTCCTCACATCCGTCACATTCTTAGGTCTATCCCAGTCCTGGATTGCTTCCACCTTAGCGGAATCCATCGCTATTCCGTTTCTAGAAACAACATAGCCTAAGAACCTCTCTTCATTCTTCCAGAAGTGACACTTCGAAAACTTAGCTCTTAGCTGATGCTTTCGCAAGATTTCTAAAACAACTCGAAAGTGCATCTTATGCTCTTCTTCATTCCGGGAGTAACCAGAATATCATCCACGAACACAAGCACAAACTTGTTCAAATAATCTCTGAAAACCCTATTCATAAGATCCATGAAATACGCTGGTGCATTTGTTAATCCACACAACATCAACAGCCACTCGAAGAAACTAGATTGTGTCCTAAAAGAGGTCTTCGACACACTATCCTTTGCCACTCTCAACTGGTGAAATCCCGTCGCTAAATCCGTATGAGAAAACACCTTGGCCTCGAGAAGCTGATCGAACAAATGATTCATCCTCGGTAATGGATACTTGTTCTTCTTAGTCACCTTGTTTAGCTGTCGATAATTAACACACAATCTCAAAGATCCATCAGCCTTGGTTGCAAACACAACTGGTGCACCCCATTAGTACATGCTTTTGTGAATGAATACTTTTCTCAAAAGGTCACGTACTTGCACCTCTAACTCACGTTGTTCCTTTGGCGCCATCCGCCTAAGAGGTATGACGATAGGTCTAGGACCTTCGACCAAATCGATCCTCGCGATGCGGCGGCAAACCTTTGACCTCTTCAAAGACATCATCAAACTCACTAGCGATAGACACCAATGACAAGTCTTCCTATGAAATCACAAGCAAATATAAAAAGCTTATGAAGACCCCGTCTTTTGTCTTACATCGAATCACAACTATTAGCCCTTCCACATTCCTGATTGTGACCTCAAGCTTCTCGCAATCCGCTTTAGCCCCATACCTCTTAAGCTAGTCCATACCCAAAATAATCCCAAACTCAGCGAAGTTCAAAACAAAGCAATCACACACAAAGGAGCGACCATGACTCACGACAAATCATGCACAAAATAGAAGAACCCCCTACTGGATTAGTCACAACCAGTGGTCTATCACAAATCTCGGGTTCCAATCCCAGATGACACACAAGCTAATTGCAAATGAAAGAATGTGGTGCTCCAATATCGAACAACACTCGAACTAAAATGCTTCCAACGTAAAGCGTACCTTGAATAGAAACATTCTTCCCTTTCCCCTCTGTCGTAGGAGCTCTCGAAGAAGATGGAACAGCCTCCAAAGCATACACCTTCACAATATGCTTTCCCTTAGCCAGTTCTGGATAATCCTTTTTGTTATGCCTAGGATTCCCACAGTTAAAAAAATTCCTCTTAGCCTTCGGATTCTTACAATCCTTGGAAAAATGGCCCATCTGCTGGCAGTTGAATAAAATCACCTCGCTTTTCTGCTTCTTCTGACCGTCTTTTCCTTTCTACTGTGTTGCTTCCTCCTTTTGTTATTACCACCCTGCTGTGGTTTTGGTTTCTCTTTAGCTACAACAACACTTTATTCCTTGGGAAACAAACTCTTGTGCCTCAAAGATTTCTCCACGATCTTCTCCTAAGTATCATCCGAATGATCAACCAGCTGATTCCCAAGGTATTTGTCCAAGCCCATGACGAACTTCTCGTTCTTCTGGTAAGGAATCTCAATATGCAAACTAGCATACTTGGATAGTGCTTCAAAATCAGAAACGTACTCCAGCACTGGTCGACCATTCTCCTTTAGCTCAACAAACTTCGTGAACAGAATAGACTATGGAAGTTTGAAACGAACTTCATCTCGAATTTGACTTGGAACTGATCCTACATGATCTCATCTTCTGGAGTCTTTAGAGTGACAAAGTTCCACCAATCCATAGCTCAACCCTGTACCTGTCTTGATGCAAGCTTCCTCTTAGTCAAATCATCAATGATCAAGTCTCCAAATACCCGAATGCAAGTATCAAGCCACCCTTGAATCTCTATAGTCAGCTATGTCTCCTTGAACGGCTTTCCTCCTAGTGTAGTGAAATCCTTGCACAGCTTCGTGAAGTCCACAACCCAAGGTACCTGCACCTGAACCCCAACATCTACCGCAGCTGCCTCTGGAGCGGGTACCCTCCTCATGATCGCTTCCACCATGGCTTCAAACAAAGCTGGATAATTTGGTATACTTCCATCTTTCTCTCTAGGAAGTATCTCCTCCCTAGAAGTATGTCTCAAAGATCGACGACTCATTCAACATCTAAAAATAGAATGATTACTCCACATATGAGAATAACTGCAATGAAACACAAACACTACTATACTATACACTATAATTTAGTAATCTTCCATTAGCAAAGTACAAATATGTCTCTTATACATCCTTACGCCCACAAAATTTAGATAAAATTGCTTATCCAAAGCTCTGATACCAAATGTGACGACCGCCCATAACTCCTACACTTAACGAAAGGAGTAATGCACCGAAAGACTTACCCGACAACTTTGGACGATCATCAGGATAGAATAACAAAAGCAGAACCCGTCGTATAACTCACAACGCAGGGATAAAATATAATAGTATATATACAATAGGCATTAGTAGTGAAGCACAATTGAGAAGAATCTAAAACTTTCATATCATCATGAAATATCCATACATCAATAAGAATACATCAACGGAATCTGTACAAGCAGTCTCACTACAAAGTCACTCAGAGCAGCATACATCACACATAACAGTAGAAACAACTAATAGTAAATACTAGGAAATAATACTTCAACCTCCTGCTCGTCGTCGCTCTACAACATCGTCTTCATAAAGATCTACCACCTGCTACCTAGTCTGCCTATACACAACCGGATGGACATCCTAAGGTAATAAGAGGGAGACATAAAACCTTGAGTCAGACAATAGTCTTAATGAGCGATAAATAGCTAGCTAACATCATTAATAAAATATATGAGAAATAGACAGATTAATCATCTAATCTACCAAACACATCAACAGAGAAGAACCTCAACCCATCTCCTCCACATTCGACAATGATAGCCTTTCCCAGAGAACTAGAGAAGAAATAAACAATACATCTATAGGGACCAGTTATCAAGTGTAGACCATCCTAATCGAGTTCGATATCCCCTAAGCACAAGCCCCGATGGCCTAAACCAACATCAGACAAGCACCCAAGAGATATCTCCTTTGACGTCGGACAATACACACAAGATGATACAAACAATAACGTCCATGACTCTGGCTATCACCACCTTCCTTGCCTTGAAACCATCGTTAATCGTATGGCTGGCCCAACTTACCATCCGTCAAGGGCTAATGGTAACCCTAGTTCTAGTAAAACTACATTCTCCATCATAACTCGTATTTAGGCCTTTCAACGATACCCAGGGTACTCAACCAGACATCTTTTAGTCTTTTGCGCGTCCCTATTACACCCTTGCTTTGACTCCGCTAGAACCTCCGAATAACGATAATCCCTCTGCCTTCAGTATCTCTAGCCATCCACCTTGATGGCTATCCATAAGCTCAAGCGACTTCTCGAGCAACCGTTATCCACAAGCTTAACGTCTTTGAGTCATCTCACATCTTCGTTGCATTTCATAGATCAATGAACACTTCACGACGTTTTGATTATTCCATCTGAATTTGCATCAGAACTACGCTCATCATCGACCAAATTCACCTGCATTTGGTCATATATTTGATGGATCGTCCGTTGATCCATCACTAGATCTCCCATTCTGATCCATCACCCATACAACCCCAACTAGTCCAGTCCACCGATCCATCACTGGATCGTCCGTTCTGATCCATTAACCGAACCCCGTGTGCACCTCACTATTTTCGAGCAACCCATCATATCTGGTCTTTACCTGATCCATAGTTCTGCACACCAATCCACCATCTCTGGCACTCGACCATCGTAAGCATGAAACAACCCGATACATCCACTTTACTTCAACATGTCCCGACCGATCCCCGATCCATCAACGCCTGAACGACTCGACCCATCCACATATGTGATCTAATGATCCATCTAGTTGAGCACGAGCTAAACTGATCCATCTCCAGTTTCAGCTAATCCATCAGTTGCCATGATCCATTATGTGATCTGCCTCACTTCTTTGTCGATCCGTGTCATGTCACATCACCATCGATCCATCATTTCTTGTGCAAAAATCCGTGTGATCCATCTCCAATTCCAAATAATCCATACCCAGATCCGAGCGATCCATCAATGTCGAACCCATTCCATCATTTCTTGCACAATAATCCTTGCATCCAATTTCAACAAATCAATCGTCAATACTTCATGCAATCATCAAACAACACTTGCACCTTAAACAATCATCATACAATTATATAAAATTCACCTAATCGTGATAAAACAATGAATGAACCAACAAACAGATCTAAACTTGCATAAATACATGAATTAACGTATGAATTTACCGTTATAATCTTGCTAGATTAGATTCTATGTTGATTCGAACGAAAATAGACTTACCTTGGTTAAATCTAGGTGAAAACGACTTGAAATGATGAAAATAAGATCAAACGAATCCACATACTCGATTGAATCTGTGTGAGAGATGCTTATCACTCACCAAATCCACAAAATAGCTTCAAATCAACATATCTCTAATCCGAACAGCGAAGAATGGCCTTCAAATCAACTAATTTGATGCGATCTACTCTTCTTCGACGTTGATCTTCAATCTTCTTATATTGATCTATTAATTTAATGGAGTGAAGGTGTATTTGATTGAGCAGGGAGAATATCAAGCCCAACCAAATGGGAAATGAAGAAACTAAACCACTCTCCTTGCCTATACCCCTCTATTTATAGCCAACAGCTCCTAGCCTTAATGGGCCTCACTAACCATCCCACTAATGACTAATTAGTCTATCCAGAAATTGTGTAGCACTAAAACAACGATTCCTCCCAAATCGCTCAGCCAAATCTTTAACGTGACAACTCTACATAATTGGAAACAACATTTCCTTTCCAATGATATCGATCCCAGCACCTTATTCGATCCCAGTCAAAAGTTATCCCCATTACAAAACTAATAAGGGCAAAATGATCATAAATAAAATTGATAAAAAATATGGGTATGTCATACATCCCCATAAACAACATATCAAAAATTGAGAATGATCCGACCCTTAGATAATTATATTAAAATATTTTATGATCCTCCGATACGTAAAATGTGCGTTGTTACATAAAATATTTAATTAATGGACTCAAGTGATAAATCCAAGTTAGAAAAGAACTGTAAATAAGGGATTTGTAAGCTAATGTGAAGATTTAAATAATATTTTACTTAATTAAGTAAAATAAAGGTAATTGAAATGAGATTGTCAAAGAAGATAGTTAATGGATTGGTATAAACAATTCTGGTGAGTAAATTATTATATAAATCCAAACAGAAGATAAATTAAAGAGGCATAAAATTCAAAGGGCTGGAGTTTTGGTATGTTTACTTAAAAGTAAATTAAGTAAAAGAGACTATAACTGGAAGGCGTTTTCAAATGCTAGTGATGGTTTATGAAACCATATTTGAATCAAATAGTAAACAGAACCAGTAATGATATTAGTTTTCAGCTACAAGCTTTTATCTATCTTAAGATAAGAACATTATCGATTAAGGCCTGAGTGGTAAACAATATACTCCAACTTGAATGACTTCATGATTATATGAGGATGTTATTAGTTTGTAATGGTTAAGATGTTGAAATAAATTAGTATTTCCATAAGAGAAATAATATTGTAGCTTGATTTGCAAGGTTTAAGTAACCTAATAAAATTATTGGGTTTTAATAATAAACAATGGATTACTTAACATTGTTTGACCCAGTTATAAAGTGTAATTATAATTACATCATTTGATTAAGTATATGTCACTATTTTAATTAATGAAAATAAGTTGATTTATGAATACACGTATTCCAAGAATAAGTAAAGAACTACGATTTTTCGAGGAAGTGAATTAAGAAATTATATTGGTTTGGAACCGAAGTGGATATGAAAATTTAACTCTTATTTAATAAGTAAAGCTGTAAACTTTAAATTGAAAAGATTTTAAAGTTAAATAGAACATGTTTGAGTTTATATATTAAGACATGTCGCAGGACATTGATTTGACGCATATAAGGTTTGGTATTTAAATTTATACCAATTAGCTTTGTGGATATATAACGATATTTTTTGAAATAAAGAAAATAAGATAGGCTTAGTGAATAGGTTTATTCTTAATATATAAAGATATGATTATTGTTTTCAAATACCGAAATCAAGAAAGATTTATGTTTTAATCGGTTAAGATGAGAATGTAGAATATTTTTTAAGAATTAATCAAATGGTTTTAAATAAATGATTTAAATAAAAAAGGGATGTAAATATATAAGGGATATTTCCAAAATTAATGGAAATAGAAATGGGTTTGTGAAAATGTAGCGATATTTTCGAGTTAAAGGAAATTAAGAGGAGTTTGGTAAATACATTTTTTAAGAATATAATTATTTTTCCAAATAATGGAATCAAAGGTGATTTCTTGAGGTAAGTAAATGGAATCAAATTTAAATTGATGAAATGATTTTTAAGATTTAATAAAGAATTTTAATGAATGTTTTCGATAAAAAGGGCATGAGTTGCCGATGTACTTGACAATATTATTGTGATTGATAGTTAAAACCTGACTATCAATTGAATGTTATTCTTGGACTTTTGAAGTTTTAGTTCGAAGAGACCGAGATGTGAACTAGGCCCAACACCACTTTGAACCAATGTTGCGTTCGAAACTAACATGTAGGGAATAAATATGGAGCAATTGAAGACCGTAGATATTCATAAAATGGAAGAACAACTTATAATCTCTGACTTGCAACTGGAGATACACTGTGATTTTGTCGGGGTTGGAATGTACGGACTGCAAGGACTTTTTGCTACTGATCCTTGGGGTGATTCCTATATAGGATGCAGTAGGGGGTGCCTTCGATTCATCTTGTTCCTGGATGACTTGTATTGACGAATGTCTGACAGAGTAATTCCTAAGGGCCACGTACATTGACTTTTACAAATGTACCAATGTTGGTGAAAGAGAAGGAAACTTCTCTTAGCTTAACGCCCGAAGTATATTTGTCGACATCAATTAGTGATTTGACGGATCTGATGATGTGGCATTCAAAGTTATGATATGTTCTCTGAAAGGTAAATCATGATCTCAAGCCTCATCAATCGGGAAATGACAGAAATCAGACAAGCTTCATGGCTAGTGGATCATTTCCATTAGAGTGTATTGTCACCATTTAGAGAAATATCATTTGTTATTCTTTTGTCGTTTATGCATCTTACGGAATACGGTTTGGGCTCGCGACCAACCGTAGTGACAATATATTTGATACACTCAAGTTGAATGAGTTGTCGCTCATGTGTGGCCGGGTTGAAAAGATGTTCTGGTTGAACCCTAATGTATTGTATCTAGAGGTACACTAATCGAGAGGTGGTCCTATACCTTGTCATGTTGGAAATCCAAACTTTAATACGAGCCGTACGTTTTTAGATGTATACCAACTATATTGGAAAGTGAGATGCAAGATTTCCGGCTATATTCCTATTTATTCGTGAATTGATAGACATTATTATAATATCACCAAATTTTGATATATAACAGTAATTTTGGGTATCGTAAGGTAAAAACACATGCCATGTTTATGTATGGTCGTGTCTTACGAGAGTTCCATTCTTGCAAAGGATTTTCTAAAGTTAAGTTAGTTGTTTGTAATATGGATTTATCACCGAAAGTATTCCTGACTGATCCGGGTTGATTTTTCTTTGCTTCAAATGTACTCAGGTCAAACCGAGTATATTCCCAGGTTAGGATTTTTCTTGGACTTCCGGAGAGAAGTTGGAGTCAAGACATATATCCATATTTTCTGGTAATAGATTATTTTCCACTGTGTGGGTTGTATTGATCTATTGTGTACTTTGATGTTGTATAATCATATCTATACAATTTCCTTTTGAGTAAAGAGTTTTGATCTATATTATTTTATTCGTTTCCCTGAGAATTTGATCTACTCTGATACATTTTTGTTGTTCTTCTTCTTCTCCTATTCTAATGTTTCTTTCTTTCTACTTCCCACTCTCTAATTTCTTTCTATTAAATATCCGGGTTTTCGATACTTAGGTTTTGATAAGTAATACGGGATTAAGTATTATTGTCGAAATTCGAGCATCGAATTTTTGACTGGGTCGTTACAACCCTGAGAAAATAATCAGTGAAGAACTTAAGATTCTTCTCTCATGAATGTGTTTCCAGAGGAGCTTTAGAAAAAGTCATTGAGGAGGATCCTAAGGACCTTCCTTCAAGGGATGCCACGACTGTGGAGACGCATCATTGCCCCAAGACTCCACCTCTAGCTAAATCTCCAATCCGTGAATCTCACCAAAAGGAATCTACGTCTTCACTCCGAATCTTAGGCAATTTACCTTTACTGAGCACCATATATTCTTCTCAATACCTTGGCTTTAACCGTTTCTTTCCATCTTTTGAAGAGGAAATTACGCCCATAAAGACAGGGCTGACAACTCTCATTAGCCTAACTCAAGGCTCCCATCCATCGGAGGGTTCATTAGGATACACACGACACAGGAACCGCACATCAAGTCACCTGTGTATTCATCAATTACTGATTCTAGTACTGGCATATTTGATTTTGCATGAACTATGTCTCGTCGAGGGTATTACCCCAAAGGCTCTGTAGCAGTCTCTTTAAATATTATCCCGAACCTGAGCACGACTATAGAAATGACCGTGATAGAGAGGAGAGAAGGTGTCACCAACAGAAGTATTATCCCACTTCACGCTCCCGGTCTCTAGTTCACTCTGATATCGACAAGCATAAGAGCTATACAGGCCCTCGTAAAATGGATAAACAAATCGCTAAAGCCCTACTTCCCCCAAAAGATTCACAACCACAAGACAAACATCCTAAGAAACATTCTGACCCCAAGGATAAATCCAACGATAAGGATGGTGCAGCGATCAATCCGCCCAAACGGAAATCAACTTATATCTCTACGTCAAAGCCCATTATACTTTATGTCTCTACCGTTGAGAGGATAAAAGTTTTGAAAGAGAAATTACCTCATTATCACTTCGAGCATATGCACTTTGTACCTAATCTCCAGCCTATCCACGAAATTGGTCCGATAACATCAAGAAAGAGATGGACTTCATCGACAAGCAATACAAGGAAACGTGCAAATATGCTCGGAAGCTATCTGAAATCATACAGAGTTTCCAACTGGACTTGGATAATCAAAGGCATTTGTGGGAATGCGATATATTTTGCATTAAAGATATCGAGATAAAATACGAAGAATTTCAGGCTAAACTTGCACTTGCGGAACACAAAGACGAGAAATACCATAAAATGCATGATGAGCTGCGGCAACACTTCCACGGGGAACTCGTTGTTTCCACTAAGGAACTGACAACCCTCAAGGAGAAGTGCCATGCTATTACAGTTGAAAATACCGAATTGATGTTGTCTTGCACTCACGCCCATCACGAGAAAACTGTCCTTGAAAAGGAAAAAGCTGATCTAAAGGTGAAACTGGCCGAAGGCGAGGAAAGAGCCAAAAGGGATAAGGAACATGATAACACTGCTCTTGAAACCACCTCTAATCGTAAGGCTCAATTTGAAGTTGATAAGGCTGCGCTAGAGAAACAACTTGCTAAAGCCAGATAAGAACTAGATGACATGGGACCTCTCAATCTCTCTTTCTTTACGCAAGTTCTCCGACAGGGTGATATATTATGGGTGGACGACTATCCCACTACTCTAGTTGATGCCTGGAATGAACTGGTAGAAAATGAGAGGCGTATGATGGAAGTTGAGATTGTAGATGAGGAGGAATTGATTAGAACATTCTTGAGGGGTGAAGAGTCTAAACGCCTGGCGGTGGAAAGGAGACTGCTAAATGAAGCGTAGGATACCGCAAAGTGTTGGGCTAAGGGAAAAGACATCACTGAGGGTGTCTTGGCTCTTCCTCTGTAGCATCCATGACCATAGAAGTAAAAGAGTACGATTTCGAGGATCCAGGACTCGTCAGCCGCAAGTCTCTATCTCTCTCTCTGATCATTGAGGCTAAAATACCTGCAACCCTTGGAAATCATTCTGCCGGAGGTATTTCTACATTCTCTCCTTAATTCGTTAAAGTTGTGATGGCGTGCCATCGTGATATGAGGTCTCCAATTGAGAGACCTATTGTTTTTATGAGGCTAACAACCATTACTCTCCCTGCTTTAAGTACCAAGTCTGTTGATGTTGTCGTGGAACAGGGAAATAAACCAATCGATGAGTCTACAATGCCTCCTGGTGACGATGCATCGAAGGAAGGAGAGATAACAGCAACAATGAAAGACCTTGATGGCAAGGATAGCGATAATGATATCATCTATACCAGAGAGAACGACAAGATCGGGGAGCTGACACTTGCAAAAATAAGTGAAAACTTATGCAAGTCAAGTTTGAGGTCCTTCCCACGCCTTTTCCTGCTGATCCCATCAGCATTATCCTCCCTTCCATCATAAAGGTTTCCCCTGGGCTTCCCAAATTGCCTCTAAGGGATATAAGCTCAAAATCTACGCCCGAGCCGAAAGATTCTTCGATTGGGCAGACTAAAAAGAAGAAGAGTATACTCAATAAGACTGAGAAGGAGGAGCAGAAGAAGCTTACGGATCTCAAAAGTCAAAAACTTCCAAGTTGTAGGAGTTTTCTAACTTGTTTCTTTGCTTTTCGTTAGCCTACTGTGGTTGTTGTGAGTGCGACCTTCGCCTTTTGCTTTGTAACTCTGTACAAAACCTGTAATTAATAAAGTAGATTGTTTCTTTCATTCTCTTTCTATTCCATGTACTTGCGATTTTAATTATTTAGACCTATGTATAACTCATAAGTTGTCTTTCTTTAAAAGAGCCAACTGAGTTAGGGTCAATCAAGTTAGGACGTTGTTAATTCAGAGGTATAGTATATATTCCCCCAACCTTGAATCATGTGCCAAGTCAATGGCATATTCGAGGTTGATTTGTAATTTTGTGTCAATTCCTCAAGCATCGGTGGAGATCTCAAGCAAAGTCTATACTCATGCCCCCAAGCCTTCTATATGGCATAAGACAAGTCTTTTGGATGTTTGATCCAAATGTTTTTATACTCCCCCATCGTGAATTCAGGTTAGAGTCATGGGTTATAGCGGTCTTAAGTCGTGGTACACCATTACGCTTACCCTAGTGTTTTATACTCTCTCTCAAGCCATGAGAGTAAGAGTTAGAAATGTGAACAGTCGGGTCATTTTCCTTGGCATCGATCCTGCACTCTAAGTCTTAGAGGATTGATGATTCGAGTGTCGATATCAGACCCAAATTTGGTTCTCTATTCCAACTTGTGCGGAGTTGAGCTTGCTCGTCGAAACGTGGGAGAGTGATCATTGTCATTAGGGAGGTGACCATTCCCTTCGTTCATGTTTGGTATAAGACAATCGAATCACAACACTTAGCCAGATCAACACAAATAGTCATAGAGCATGGGAAAAGCTTTTATTATAAACCATAACTTTGGACAAATCGTGCCTCATTACATAATCTGGGAATAAACAAAATAAATGATTAAGTCAAATAATGTCGTAGATGCTCGACATTCCATGCTCTTAGAAGATGATCGCCATCAATGATTGTTAGCATAAAAGCTCCATTATCTAGCTTCCAATGAATGACGTATGGTCCCTCCCATTTCCGGCCCATGTAGATGGAGGTTGTGAATACTAGTTTCGGGACAAGGTCGCCAGGCTCGAAGGTCGTAGGTCAGACCTTTCGGTTATAGTATCGAGCGACTTGATGTCTACACTCTGAAGAAAATAAGTTTGCCTCCTCTCTTTTCTCACCGATCATGTCCTGCGATTCGAGCGACATGATACCTACACTTGGGCTTGTGGTTTCCGTTGAGCTATTCGCAACAATAGGAACGTCGTCCAAGTTGGTGGGATAAGGCTAGCCAAAAGGGGACGCTTTTGATTAATATAATACCACCAACTTTGGACAACGTTCATGTAGTTATCAGATAGTTCCATCGAAACCACAAAATTAAGCCTTGCCCCTGGCTCGAAAAGGGAGCACAACTACTGCATGTATGTTCACACTTTATACATGAATTTTTTGTTCGAGTTATATTTAGTGGTTTCTAATGAGTGTCTCTTAATTGTATTATAGGTTGATCTACTTGGTGTTTTTTGCACTGGCTAGGGGTAAGGCATGAGTAATAATTTCCAAAAGATCAAAATTTATAAAGATGTTGTTAGTTGCATAAGTAATAATTTGTATGCTACCTTAGATTGCTTCTTACTTGAAGTAATTTAAGGCCTTTAAGACAACATACAAATTATTATTTGTGCAACAAACAACGCTGTTGGAAATTTTGATCTTTTCAAATTATTACATGAGCTTATGGTTTCAGTGGAGCTGTACACAGCAATGGGAACATTGCCCGAGTTGGTGGTATAAGGCTCTTCAAAAGTGGACGCTTGTGGTTGCTCTAATCTCACCCATTTTGGACGATGTTCCTATTAATGTTGGAAAACTCTACAGGAGCCACAATCTTAAGCCTTACCCCTAGCTTGAAAAGGAGCACAACTAGTGTATGTATGTTAGACACTTTATACATGAATTTATGCATATTTACACTTACTTCATTTTAAACTAGAATTGAATATGACCACTAGTTGTTGCATGCATTTGGCCCATGCTTTATTCATACTGGTGCATTTCTATTTGCGGTTTATAATCATGTCTAGCTTTGTTCCCTTGCCTAGTTATATGTGGTGGCTGCCACACAAACGTGTATATGCAAAACATTTTGTTTGCGTTTATACGCATCGGCAGCATGCGTATATACAACAAACCCACCCTGTCTTATACCATCTATGTATCTTCGCCATTTCTTTTGTTGTGCTTTATGTATGATTGCCTTATCCATTTTTGTGATCTGGGCCATTTAGTTTTGTTGTGTGCACAAGGAATACAGATACAATAATAAAAGTTTTGTTGTGTGCACAATGTTGGTCTTGTGTGCATGCTTGCATATTTGTACTTGTTTCATTTTAAACTAGAATGAATTTAATCCTTAGTTGTTGCATGCATTTGGCCCATTCTTTATTCATACTAGTGCATTTATATTTGTCGGGTTATAATCATGTCTAGTTTGATTCCCTTTCCTAGTTTTGAACAGGATTGTGTATATGTGGTGGTTGCCACACATATTTTATATGTAAACATTTTGTTTGCGTGTATACATATCAACATCATGCATATATACAACAACCACACCCTGTCTTATACCATCTGTGCATCTGCCCCATTGCTTTTGTTGTGCTTTATGTATGACTACCTTATCAATATTTGAGATTTAGTCATTTAGTTTTGCTGTGTTCACAATTTTGGCAGTGTGCAAAAGGAATATAGATATAACAATAACATTTTTGTTGTGTGCAAAATTTTGGTCTTGTGTGCATGCTTGCATATTTGCACTTGTTTCATTTTAAACTATAATTGAATATGACCCTTAGTTGTTGCATGCATTTGGCCCATGCTTTATTGATATTGGTGCAGTTCTATTTGTTGGGTTATAATCATGTTTAGTTTGCTTCCCTTGTCTTTTTTTTTGAGCTAGATTGTGTATATGTGGTGGCTACCACACATACATTTATATGTAAACATTTTGTTTGCGTATATACGTATCGGCAATATGCGTATATACAACAAACCCACCATGTCTTATACCATCTGTGCATCTGCCTCATTGCTTTTGCGGTGCTTTATGTATGACTGCCTTATCCATTTTTGTGATCTGGGCCATTTAGTTTTGCTGTGTGTATAAGGAGTACAGATACAACAATAATAGTTTTGTTGTGTGAACAATTTTGGTCTTGTTGCATGCTTGCATATTTGCACTTGATACATTTTAAACTGGAATTAAATCCGACCCTTAGTTGTTGCATGCATTTGGCCCATGCTTTATTCATACTGGTGCATTCCTATTTGTCGGGTTATGATCATGTTTAGTTTCTTCCTTTGCCTAGTTTTGAACAGGATTGTGTATATGTGGTGGCTACCACACAAATGTGTATATGTAAATATATTTTTGCGTATATATGTATCGGCAACATGCGTATATATAACGAACCCAATCTATGTTATACCATCTGTGCATCTGCCCCGTTACTTTTGCTATGTTTTATGTATGACTGCCTTATCCATTTTTGTGATCTGGACCATTTAGTTTTGTTGTGTGCACAAGGAATACAGATACAACAATAACAATTTTGTTGTGTGCATAATTTTGGTCTTATGTGCATGCTTGCATATTTGCACTTGTTTCATTTTAAATTGGAATTGAATCCGACCCTTAGTTGTTGCATGCATTTGGCCTATGCTTTATTCATATAGGTGCATTTCTATTTGTCGGATTATAATCATGTTTAGTTTGTTTCATTTGCCCAGTTTTGAACAGGATTGTATATATGTGGCAGCCGTCGCATACACATGTATATGTAAATATTTTGTTTGTGTGTGTGTATATTTATGTATCGACAACATGCATATATACAATAAACCCACCTTGTCTTATACCATCTGTACATCTTCCCTATTGCTTTTGCTATGCTTTATGTATGACTTCCTTATCTGTTTTTGTGATCTAGGCCATTTAGTTTTGTCATGTGCACAATCTTACTGTGTGCACTAGGAATACAAATACAATAATAACAGTTTTGCTATATGTACGGTTTTGGTCTTGTATGCATGCTTCATTTATTTCTTTTTCCATGACTTAAGAACCTTATTGTTTGGTCTTTTCTATGACAGGTATATAGGTGAATGGATTGAACTGAAAGCAAATGAAGACTCAGTGTATATGAATTTGTGAACAAATTGAGTGACATTGAGTGTATTGTAGTGAGAGAGGTAATGTATACGAAATAGATTGTATGAATAACAGTGTAATGTATAGTGGTGTATAAAATATTTTATTGAATAAAAGATACTGTTTGAATATTTAAATTCTTTGCAATAGCATTATTATTCAGTATCAGTTGTGTTTAAACAAAGAGATGTAATAAGGAGCTTATAACATCAAACATTCAAAAAAAGTGATGTAATAAACCATCTTTTACATCGCTTTCTGTAGGAAACCGATGTATATAATAATAAGTGACATCGGTTCTTTTAAAGTGACTGATGTAATCATCTTTTTTCACAACATTCTTTATAAATAACCGATGTAGAATTCGCATGAAGACATCGACTGTAAATCATCGAATGTCCTAATAACAACGTTGTATAAAGCTATTTTAGACATCGTCCAAAAAGCGATGTGAATGACCATGACCTTTCTCTATACATGCGAAGACATCGATCGAACTTCTTTCGAACATCGGCCAAAAACCGATGTCGTAGGTAGTTTTTCTAGTAGTGTATGGGTCATCCATGATTCCCTCTCAAACTCGGCTTCCAATATTTGATCAATCTCCATATGATTAATGTTCGGTGCATTCAACACTTCAATTGGGACCATTTCTGTTTCCTTTAGGCTATCAGTGTAACGTCCTGCATTTTTATCGGTTTGTATTTAAATATTTAAATCAGTTTAAATATTGAATTCAGAATATAAGTGATTTATATATTTGTTTAAAACGAAGTTGAACGTATAAAAATATGTAATATAAACGAGGCCGTAATATCACGGCAGTTCGTAATTTAACGTTCTGAACTTCGTTTGAGTATACATGACTCGTTTTAAATCGGATTTCTGCGAAACAAGAAACGTTGGAATCTGTTGAACTATATTTTTCTAATGAAAGTGAAAAATCAAGATTTCGAATTACATATTGTGAGATATGTCCAAATCAAATATTCAGAAAAAACAGCAGCATATTCGTTTTTGGCCATAATGGTTTATTTGAAATAACTAGATATCGGTTTCGAATTCGGACAAGGTTCTTTTGAGACGTAGTGATAATTTAATTTTTAGAATTTTACAGTAATTTTTAATTAAATAAATATGAAACTTTTTATTTGGAGTATTTTGCACCCTATATCGATATTTCGGGGGTTCATAATATAAGTTAACCTACCGACATTATTATATTTCTGGGATCGGAAGACCTCGCTGGACACGACTATATTCTTATTTCTGTCTGTAGCAGCTCGGATATGAACGAAGCATACGAGACACGGTACACTAAAAATAATGTATATATAATATAGATTTTAAGTGCGTCCATATTTTCAACGTACAGACAAAATTGTTGCATATTAACATTTGCATGACTAGGGACAACTCATACATACTCCTAGTGAAGAGCAGACCCATCCACCTATGTTATAGTAAACCGTAACCTATATGTATATTTATATTGGAAAGCTTCATGCTTAAGTATTTCACAGTATTCATACCAACAGCGCCCTAACCTACGGACTACCCTACTCCGTGTGACTTGTGCGTACAGATGGAAATGAAAATACACAGGAAATGTTTCAAATCAAACACGCAGACCCTATTATGTCCCAAACCTTCACCTCTAAGTTTACTGTATGCTAGCAGCTAATCTACCTAACGTTGAGTGGGGATGGTATTAGTTTCCAATATATATATAAAAGCATTTTTTTTAAATATATATAGTCTAATCCACAGACTTGTTTCTATTTTTCTAAGTCATAACTTAAGCAAATTCAAAATATGGGAAGACATTGATGAAATCGTCATAAACAGCATCGTAACTCCACATTTTCAAACAACTCAGAAGGTACCAAGTCAAAGAGACATGTAGAAAGTATATATACTATAAAATTTCCTTCAGCATCATGCTGTCTTTCGTTTCAACATCACACACACTGATCGAAAACACTCCAAAAAAGAAAATTTATGCAGATCAAAATGCAGCTATCCCTGCTGAAGTGAAATTACAAACACGCAGACCTAAAAAGCTTCTACACATGGCTACATAGTGCTGATCGAAGCGACATCACTTGAGCCTTGCCGACAAAGGAAACAAGGTGCAGGCCTAAGAAGGAAAAAATAAACCTACTTGTGCTGTATGAAACGACGTGGTTGCTATCTACTACCTTCTCCCTATATGAACGATGCGTGCTTCCTCATTTTTACAGCAAACCAAAAAGGGAACCAAACAGAAAAGGAAAAAAAAAGAAAGAAGAAAAAAATATGCACCAGTACACGTAACAGGAGGGAGGGGAATGGAAAGATACGCGCAAGAGGGTGTGGCACGGGACTGTGTTGCCTACGTTATGCAGAGGATGGCACACCTGAAGTTGGCGGTACTATTAAAATGAGGAGAAGTGATGGCCTTGGATTTCGGAAATGGTGGAAGAGAAGTAGCGAGAGAGCTCCCAACTTTGAACTGAAGCAAGGAGGAGGTCCGCAGTGTTCGAAGAAATAAGTATGGAGGACTTATAGATAAGATAGTGGAGCACGGGTCACATGAAGGAGTTGGATATGCATGGCCAGAACATTTGGTATAGGGAGTTTAATGCAGTAAACAATGGGGCGAGTGGCTCAACGGAGGAGGGTATTTGTTTGAGGTGTTACAGGAGTTTAAATTTGGAGTGAAACACATATTTAGTGAAGTATGTGTTATGAAGAAGAATGTGCGTTGGGAAATATTGGTTTATATATTGCGGCAATAAGGTTACAAGAACATGAAACGTGCATGAGGGAATGAAGAAATCATTTGGAAATGAAGGGGCTACTGTGCAAAATGTTGGTCTGGGTTTTGACGCTTGAATGAGGATGATCAAGCATGAAAACGTGTTACCGTGTGTCATGGAAGAAGAAGCGAATACTATAACATGATGGATGGTAAGTCCAACGATGGTGGAGCGATGCAAATGGCGGGATGATGCACGGTGGGTAAATTGTATACTATAGGCTGGCGACGCAAGTTTTTAAAGGAGTGTGGAAGTTTGAAGGACAAACGTTCGGTATTTACGGAGGAATTTTGTGGTGCATACCCTTTTGTACAAACGAAAGTTAATGGACAGAGGGCAGCTTACATGCGGTAAGAAAAGACGGTATTAAGGGTTGGCAAAAACAATGGAGCAAATATGGGGATGGACGATTAAATGAAGCAGCGCTGAGTGTGTTTGGAGCTCGTTTGGATTTACGGCAGAATTGAACGTCTGGTTTAATCGATTGACGCAAATCGTTATTTAACGGTTAACGCGCAAAGGTGAGTAAACTCACTAACTCCGATCATTTTTATAATATTATAATCATTATTTAATATTGGTAAATAATGGTTAAATGATGTGTGATGGTTGTTTGGATGGATTACTGATAAATTGGTTGAAATAATTACATTTGTTGTTTTCATTATCTGATGTGATAGATAATCTGTTATTTATTGTTGTTTGTTAGGGATGAGGAATTACACTGGCCCTTAAATAATTGGTATTTAATAATATAAAAATATATTAGAAAAGAATTCAAGAAAAATCTATTGTTTTTGAAAATAGAAGTTGAATTTGTATTGGACTAGAATACGACACTTGTTTTAGCTTACATAAAACAAGTAGTTTAATTTAGACAATATTTATAATTAAATGAAGGAATTATTATTGAATAATTTAGAAATATGAATTGAAGAAAGAATCTTGAAAAGGGGAAACTGGGAGTCGTTAAAATAGAACCGATGAAGTGGTTTGATGTTCGAAATGTAAGTAGAATGAAAATAAGCTCATGAGTATTTGTAATTAGAATTCAACGATGTCAGAAGTTACAAAAGTGATTTATTCCTTTTAGAATTACATTATAAATAATCTAGAATTTGATGATATAGTTAACGTTTGGGTTAAAACCAATAATTTATAACAAGATATGAAATCGAGAATAAAGTTATAAATTAGATTTATAATGAAGGGGAAGTTGATGTGTAAACAGAGTTTATGAAATGAACTTAGAATATAAAATTAGAAGATAATGTGGTAAGATGAAATTATAATCCGTTAGGATAATTATGTATAAAACCAAGTTAGACTGATTTACGAGATCAGATTCATATAAGAGATAAAATCCACGGTTTAAAGTGAATAATGTTTTTAAAACAACGTTGCAGAATAAAATGGTTATTGGAAAAGTTTTCCAATGTTAATAATATATATATATATATTTCCTCTAAAGTACAGAAAAGAAGACATACGGAAAAATCGGGAATGTTTTTGAACATTAATAATATATTAGAACATGGTAAAACAAGAGTTATAATATTTGGAAATGTTTTTCCAAGGAGCGTGAAAGATCAAAAAGTTTTTTTTGGGAATTTCTAGAAAGAAATGAAAAGTTGGAAAATAAATGAATATTGGTTAAAAAGGGCCCAGTGATTGTGTGATGTTTAGTTGAACATTTGAATGGATGTTGTTTTTACTTCGATAGTTAAATAACCGACTATCGAAGTGTTTTGACCATCGTTGTCAATACGGAGAGACCGGTTGGATATATTATCCGAAAACCACTTCGTATAGGCATAGGCGCTGCAAATTAGATTATGCTGAAGACAATTGAAGACAGAGTGAAATGCAAGGGTTGTCCTGTTCTAGAATGGTGTTTTCTGTTTGTCCAGTCCCAGGACAACTTGTATGGACGAATGTCTGACAGATTATTCCTAACGGTCACGTAAGACGGTCTTTTCAAAGTATTACGTCTGGTGGCGGAGAAACTCGTTTCTCTTAGCTTTTATACCCGTGATATTTTTGGGAAGATCAACTGGTGATTTGATGGGTTTGACGATGTGGCATTCAAAGTGTAAGGTGGCCAGATGTTCTAATAGATAGACGTAGCCTCAAGCTTCACAACCGGGAAATGACAAAAATCGGGCAGGCACCATGGCTATGTGGGTCGCTCCCATTAGGGTGTATAATCACCTATCTAGAGAAATTCCTTTTACTTCTTTAATCTGTTTCAATGCTGTCCCTTTTCGAGAAACGGTGGTTTGAGTCCAACCGTTGGTGATATACATTCGATACACTCAAGCGAAATGGGTGGTCGGTCATGTGTGGGCCGGGTTACAAGACGTTCTTGTTGAACCCAGTGTATTCGCCTCTAGAGATACACTATCGGCAGGTGGTCCTATACCTTGTCATAGTTGGAATCCAATCTCCAATAAGCGCCCTGCGGTTTTTGATTTTATACTATGTATGTAGAGCGTGAGATGCAAGCGTTCTGCTATTTGGTTATTTACTTGATTAGACATTATTATAATATCACTGGATTTTGATATCAAAATATTTTGGGTTATAGTAAGGTAAAAACCGTCCATGTTTATGTGTGGGTTGGTCTCACTATTATCCTTTTGTTTCGAAAGGATTTTCAAAGTTAAACCGTATGGGTGGAATTTACTCACACCGGTCCCACGACTGACCCAGAGTTTATTTTGTTCGTTTTTCCTTAAACTCTTGGGTGCCCAAATTTGTACGGGAAGTCAAGTGTTTCAGGCTTTAACAAATACACTTGGAGGAGCTAAAAGTAGAAGGCTTCACCGTTAGTATTTAGAGACTATTTCCGCTGTGATATGATGTATTGTACTCTGATAATGGTATGTATACACTATACAGTTTTGTATTTCAAAGTTATGTTATATAATACATTTTGTTTCGTTCCGCTGTGAGATTCGTGTTTACTCTGATTCTGCTCAGTTGTGTTCTTCTTCTTCTATTCTGTTAGTTCTATCTTTTCTATCTCATCCTCTAATTTCTTTCTATTAACGATCTGAATTTTCGTGCACTTTGAGTTAAATGTGTAGGATATTTATCAGCTCAAATTGGTACGGATTTTCTGGTTGTTACAGTTGGTATCAGAGCTGAAGGTTAAGTGATTACCTTGGCTCTGTGGCGTAACTCAATAGAGATGGAGTTAGTAATACTATGGATAGAGTTTGAGTGTATATATATGAGCGCGTATTTGTAAATTGATATAAAAGCTGTTTTATATTGTGTGGACTGTCATTCAAGTGGTTTATGAATTCTGGTCGAAACAGTAATGCAAACTGTGTCGATAGGTGTTTCTAAACTCTTGAACAGAGTAATTCGACACAATATGTTTTGAAAAAAAAGTAAATGAAATAATTTTACCCAAAAATATATTTTGATATAAAAGAAGTGTATATCTTGATATTATTATAATATGTTGAAAGTGTTGATCGTTATTTTGATCAAATAAGATTCATAATTGAGTTTGTTATATAAATAACCAATCGAAATATTATATAAGTAAAATATGCAAAATCAGATGAACTAAATCTGAAATTTAAACCAGAATTTGAAATTAAAACTCTGGAAACTTGGAAAAGAGTTGGAAATAATGTTTGGATTAACTATACGGGAATTTTAAATCCTGGGAGATTTGAAATTGTTTTCCAAGTGTTGTGAAAGATATTTTGAAGTAAAATTCAAAATGGAAGTATTTTAATATGAATTTTGAAAAGTAATATAGTATTGAACTTACTTTGATCACTGGAAAATAAATTTCGATGATGATCCGGACATCATCGGTGTTCATTTTTCGAGTCTCTAAGTGACGGATTGCTACCAAAGATTTTGTTTTGAAATAAGTTGTTTGGAAATTCAAATGTTTTGAATCGCTGTGTTATGAATATATATGTATATGATTTCAAACTCATTTGAAATAAAAACTCCAGGAATTTGAATTCTGAAATTTAAAATTTACTTACGAAGTAAATAAATAAATAATTTAACTAAGTCAAATAAAATTGGAGTTGAATTGAAGCCAAGTAAGTGGAAATCGTATTGGAATAGAATTAAACTTGGGGAAGAAATTGAATTTGTGAAATAAGACATTTGAATGGGTCATACCTTGGTTATGAAAGTGGATTATTAAGGAAGAATTTGGAATTTAGAATATAGCTGGAGTTTAATTGAAATTTGGCTCAATAAAAAGCGAATTGATGGAAATTGAAGATAAACTGAATGGAGATCAATTGGAATTCTGGATTATAGGCTGAATTGGTAGCAAGAGATAAAGTTGAATGCCCAATAAAAAGGTACAAGTTAATGTTAAATTTGGATATGAGAATTTTGAGATATTTGGCAAGCCGCTTGGCTGTTTGTTTTCTTTTGGATTGGAGAAGGCCCAAAGTGGCAAGTTATAGTAGTACCAATGGAGTCGAGCAGAGGAGATGCTGACGAAATTCTTCGAAAATTTAACCTGTTAGGAAATTTTCAGAATTTCTGAGGGTATTTGTTAATAAGAAGAAATTAATATTTTAATTAGAATTAATCAGTTCTGTTGAAACTGAATTTAAAGAAATTAAATAAAAGATTTTAACCTGTTTATAACAGAGATGGTAGTATTTTCTCCCATCTTAGCAATTTCGAGGACGAAATTATTTTAAGGTGGAAGGAATGTAACGTCCCGCATTTTTATCGGTTTGTATTAAAATATTTAAATCAGTTTAAATATTGAATTCAGAATATAATTGATTTATATATTAGTTTAAAACGAAGTTGAACGTATAAAAATATATATTATAATCGAGGCCGTAATATCACGGCAGTTCGTAATTTAACTTTCTGAACTTCGTTTGAGTATACAGGACTCGTTTTAAATCGGATTTCTGCGAAACAAGAAACGTTGGAATCTGTTGAACTGTATTTTTCTAATGAAATTGAAAAATCGATATTTCGAATTACATATTGTGAGATATGTCCAAATTAAATATTTAGAAAAAACAGCGGCATATTCGTTTTTGGCTATAACGGTTTATTTGAAATAACTAGATATCGGTTTCGAATTCGGACAAAGTTCTTTTGAGACGTAGTGATAATTTAATTTTTAGAATTTTACTGTAATTTTTAATTAATTAAATATGCAACTTTTTATTTGGAGTATCTTGCACCCTATATCGATATTTCGGGGGTTCACAATATAAGTTAACCTACCGATATTATTATATTTCTGGGATCGGAAGACCTCGCTGGACGCGACTGTATTCTTATTTCTGTCTGTAGCAGCTCGGATATGAACGAAGCATACGAGACACGGTACACTAAAATAATGTATATATAATATAGATTTTTAGTGCGTCCATATTGTCAACGTACAGACAAAATTGTTGCATATTAACATTTGCATGACTAGGGACAACTCATACATACTCCTAGTGAAGAGCAAACCCATCCACCTATGTTATAGTAAACCATAACCTATATGTATATTTATATTGGAAAGCTTCATGCTTAAGTATTTCACAGTATTCATACCAACAACGCCCTAACCTACGGACTACCCTACTCCGTGTGACTTATGCGTACAGATGGAAATGAAAATACACAGGAAATGTTTCAAATCAAACACGCAGACCCTATTATGTCCCAAACCTTCACCTCTAAGTTTACTGTATGCTAGCAGCTAATCTACCTAACGTTGAGTGGGGATGGTATTAGTTTCCAATATATATATATATATAAAAGCATTTTTTTAAATATATATAGTCTAATCCGCAGACCTGTTTCTATTTTTCTAAGTCATAACTTGAGCAAATTCAAAATATGGGAAGACATTGATGAAATCGTCATAAACAGCATCATAACTCCACATTTTCAAACAACTCAGAAGGTACCAAGTCAAAGAGACATGTAGAAAGTATATATATTATAAAATTTCCTTCAGCATCATGCTGTCTTTCGTTTCAACATCACACACGCTGATCGAAAACACTCCAGAAAAGAAATTTTATGCAGATCAAATGCAGCTATCCCTGCTGAAGTGAAATTACAAACACGCAGACCTAAAAAGCTTCTACACATGGCTACATAATGCTGATCGAAGTGACACCACTTGAGCCTTGCCGACAAAGGAAACAAGGTGCAGACCTAAGAAGGAAAAAAATAAACCTACCTGTACTGTATGAAACGACGTGGTTGCTATCTACTACCTTCTCCCTATATAAACGATGCGTGCTTCCGCATTTTTACAGCAAACCAAAAAGGGAACCAAACAGAAAAGGAAAAAAAAGAAAGAAGAAAAAAATATGCACCAGTACACGTAACAGAAGGGAGGGGAATGGAAAGATACGCACAAGAGGGTGTGGCATGGGACTGTGTTGCCTACGTTATGCAGAGGAGGGCACACCTGAAGTTGGCGGTACTGTTAAAATGAGGAGAAGTGATGGCCTTGGATTTCAGAAATGGTGGAAGAGAAGTAGCGAGACAGCTCCCATCTTTGAACTGAAACAAGGAGGAGGTCCGCAGTGTTCGAAGAAATAAGTATGGAGGACTTATAGATAAGATAGTGGAGCACGGATCACATGAAGGAATTGGATATGCACGGTCAAAATGTTTGGTATAGGGAGTTTAACACCGTAAACAATGGGGCGAGTGGCTCAACAGAGGAGGGTATTTGTTTGAGGTGTTACAGGAGTTTTAATTTGGAGTGAAACACATATTTAGTGAAGTATGTGTTGTGAAGAAGAATGTGCCTAGGGAAATATTGGTTTATATATTGCGGCAATAAGGTTACAGGAACATGAAGCATGCATGAGGGAATGAAGAAATCATTTGGAAATGAAGGGGCTACTGTGCAAAACGTTGGTCTGGGTTTTGACGCTTGAATGAGGATGATAAAGCATGAAAACGTGTTACCGTGTGTCATGGAAGAAGAAGCGAATACTATAACATGATGGATGGCAAGTCCAACGATGGTGGAGCGATGCAAATGGCGGGATGATGCACGGTGGTTGAATTGTATACTATAGGCAGGCGACGCAAGTTGTAAAGGAGTGTGGAAGTTTGAAGGACAAACGTTCGGTATTTACGGAGGAATTTTGTGGTGCATACCCTTTTGTACAGATGAAAGTTAATGGACGGAGGGCAGCTTACATGCGGTAAGAAAAGACGGTATTAAGGCTTGGGAAAAACAATGGAGCGAATACGGGGATGGACGATTAAATGAAGCAGCGCTGAGTGTGTTTGGAGCTCGTTTGGATTTACGGCAGAATTGAACGTCTGGTTTAATCGATTGACGCAAATTGTTATTAAAAAGTTAACGCGCAAAGGTGAGTAAACTCACTAACTCCGATCATTTTTATAATATTATAATCGTTATTTAATATTGGTAAATAATGGTTAAATGATGTGTGATGGTTGTTTGGATGGATTGCTGATAAATTGGTTGAAATAATTATATTTGTTGTTTTCATTATCTGATGTGATAGATAATCTGTTATTTATTGTTGTTTGTTAGGGATGACACTGGCCCTTAAATAATTGGTATTTAATAATATAAAAATATATTAGAAGAGAATTCAAGAAAAATCTATTATTTTTGAAAATAGAAGTTGAATTTGTGTTGGATTAGAATACGACACTTGTTTTAGCTTACATAAAACAAGTAGTTTAATTTAGACAATATTTACAATTAAATGAAGGAATTATTATTGAATAATTTAGAAATATGAATTGAAGAAAGAATCTTGAAAAGGGGAAATTGGGAGTCGTTAAAATAGAACCGATGAAGTGGTTTGATGTTCGAAATGTAAGTAGAATGAAAATAAACTCATGAGTATTTGTAATTAGAATTCAACGATGTCGGAAGTTACCAAAGTGATTTATTCCTTTTAGAATTACATTATAAATAATCTAGAATTTGATAATATAGTTAATATTTGGGTTAAAACTAATAATTTATAACAAGATATGAAATCGAGAATAAAGTTATAAATTAGATTTATAATGAAGGGGAAGTTGATGTGTAAACAGAGTTTATGAAATGAACTTAGAATATAAAATTAGAAGATAATGTGGTAAGATGAAATTATAATCCGTAAGGATAATTATGTATAAAACCAAGTTAGACTGATTTACGAGATCAGATTCATATAAGAGATAATATCCACGGTTTAAAGTGAATAATGTTTTTAAAACAACGTTGCAGAATAAAATGGTTATTGGAAAAGTTTTCCAATGTTAATAATATATATATATATATTTCTTCTAAAGTACAGAAAAGAAGACATACAGAAAAATCGGGAATGTTTTCGAACATTAATAATATATTAGAACATGGTAAAACAAGAGTTATAATATTTGGAAATGTTTTTCCAAGGAGCGTGAAAGATCAAAAAGGTTTTTTTGGGAATTTCTAGAAAGAAATGAAAAGTTGGAAAATAAATGAATATTGGTTAAAAAGGGCCCAGTGATTGTGTGATATTTAGTTGAACATTTGAATGGATGTTGTTTTTACTTCGATAGTTAAATAACCGACTATCGAAGTGTTTTGACCATCGTTGTCAATACGAGAGACCGGTTGGATATATTATCCGAAAACCGCTCCGTATAGGCATAGGCGCTGCAAATTAGATTATGCTGAAGACAATTGAAGACGGATTGAAATGCAAGGGTCGTCCTGTTCTAGAATGGTGTTTTCTGTTTGTCCAGTCCCAGGACAACTTGTATGGACGAATGTCTGACAGAGTATTCCTAACGGTCACGTAAGACGGTCTTTTCAAAGTATTACGTCTGGTGGTGGAGAAACTCGTTTCTCTTAGCTTTTATACCCATGATATTTTTGGGAAGATCAACTGGTGATTTGATGGGTTTGACGATGTGGCATTCAAAGTGTAAGGTGGCCAGATGTTCTAATAGATAGACGTAGCCTCAAGCTTCACAACTGGGAAATGACAAAAATCGGGCAGGCAGCATGGCTATGTGGGTCGCTCCCATTAGGGTGTATAATCACCTATCTAGAGAAATTCCTTTTACTTCTTTAATCTGTTTCGATGCTGTCCCTTTTCGGGAAACGGTGGTTTGAGTACAACCGTTGGTGATATACATTCGATACACTCAAGCGAAATGGGTGGTCGGTCATGTGTGGGCCGGGTTACAAGACGTTCTTGTTGAACCCAGTGTATTCGCCTCTAGAGATACACTATCGGCAGGTTGTCCCATGCCTTGTCATAGTTGGAATCCAATCTCCAATAAGCGCCCTGCGGTTTTTGATTTTATACTATGTATGTAGAGCGTGAGATGCAAGTGTTCTGCTATTTGTTTATTTACTTGATTAGATATTATTATAATATCACTGGATTTTGATATCAAAATATTTTGGGTTATAGTAAGGTAAAAACTGTCCATGTTTATGTGTGGGTTGGTCTTACTATTATCCTTTTGTTTCGAAAGGATTTTCAAAGTTAAACCGTATAGGTGGAATTTACTCACACCAGTCCCATGACCGACCCAGAGTTTATTTTGTTCGTTTTTCCTTAAACTCTTGGGTGCCCAAATTTGTACGGGCAGTCAAGTGTTTCAGGCTTTTACAGATACACTTGGAGGAGCTAAAAGCAGAAGGCTTCACCATTAGTATTTAGAGACTATTTCCGCTGTGGTATGATGTATTTTACTCTGATAATGGTATGTATATACTATACAGTTTTGTATTTCAAAGTTATGTTATATAATACATTTTGTTTCGTTCCGCTGTGAGATTCGTGTTTACTCCGATTCTGCTCAGTTGTGTTCTTCTTCTTCTTCTTCTATTCTATTGGTTCTATCTTTTCTATCTCATCCTCTAATTTCTTTCTATTAGTGATCTGAATTTTCGTGCACTTTGAGTTAAATGTGTAGGATATTTATCACCTCAAATAGGTACGGATTTTCTGGTTGTTACAATCAGAGCTGGCCAACTTGGCCAATTTGTTGGCTTTTTGATTCTCCTTCCATGGAATATGGGAAATGCTATGATACTCCATCCATCCAACAGTTCTTCCACCCATTCAAGCTAAGCAGAAAGCCATGGTTCCTTCATTTGAGAATCTTTCCGAACTTGGAATACAACAATTTGAAAGTCACAAAAAATATCCAACGCAACCACTCCCAATTCCTTCACGAGTTTCAACTCAAAAATCAGGGCTTCATACTCAGAAGCACTATTAGTAGCTGGAAAATTTAGCCTCAAGGCATAATAAATCGATCGTCCCTCAAGAATTACCAAGACAACTCCGGTGTCGAAATGTCAATCATTACGAGCATGTATGTATATTGCTTCCAAATTCTCCATTCCAGCTTAATATCGGAGGGCTTGCATCATCGTCCAAGAAATCTTCCTTAGTAGTTGTAAACTCGGCTATGAAATAAGCCAATGCTTGCCCTCATGGATTAACTTTCTCGGAAGGAAAGTGAGGTCGGACTGACTTAGTTCAATACTCCACTTAAGTAACCTATCAGACGCCTCAGGTCGCTGAAGGACCTGTCATAGCAGTTGGTCGGTGCATATCATAATTGGATGAGTTTGGAAATAGTGGCGGAGTTTTCTTGAAGCGATCATCAAGCTATAAACGAGCTTCTCAATCTTTGGATAATTGTGTTTCACCCCCTTCAACTTGTTGTTCACATAATATACCGGTCTCTGGACCTTATCCTCTTCTCGGACAAGTGCTGAGCTTATAGCATGCAACAATACCGCCAAATATACAAATAAGTCTACATGATCTATAGGCTTGGATAATATTGGGGGCCTATCCAAGTGACTTAGCAGATTTTGAAAAGCTTCGACACAATCTCGAGTCCATTCAAAGTTGTGTTTCATTTGCATTGTTAAAATCAACGAGGGGAATACACTTATCAGTTACTCTGGAGATGAATCTGCTCAAAGCAACTATTTTTCCTAGCAAACTCTGTACATCCTTGATCTTTTGGTTTTTTTGGATGTTCTTGATTACTGTGATATGGTCTGGGTTAATTTCAATCCCACGCGAACTGACGATGAAGCCCAAAAACTTCCGTGATGCAACACCAAAAGAGCATTTCAAAGGGTTGAGTTTCATCCCGTAGTACTGGAGGATACCGAACATCGCTGCTAAGTCTTTAACATGATTGGTCGATTTCTTCGACTTCACAAGTATGTCATCCACATACACCTCCATCGACTTCCTGATGGTTATGGAACATGCATTTAACTAAATGCTGGCACAACGCCCTAACGTTCATCAATCCAAAAGGCATCACTACATAGTAATACAACCCTAGGTCCGTGATGAAGTTAGTATGTTCTTGGTCCGGAACATGCATCGAAATCTGGTTGTATCTAGAATATGCATCCATAAATGATAGAAGCTTGTGCCCAGCTGTCGAATCTAATAGGTAGTCAAATTAAGGAAGTGGAAAGCTGTCTTTCGGGCATGCCTTGTTTAGATCTGAGAAGTCAATGCACGTACGCCATTTCCTATTAGTTTTCTTCACAAGATTCGGATTCGAAATCCACATAGGGTACGTTTCATCCACTACAACAAAAACACCATATTACAACTTTAGTTTTACAACTGTGTGAAAAACACAGTTGTAATATGCTTTTTTACAACTGTGTAGAAAGCACTGTTGTAATAAATGTTTTTTACAACTGTGCAAAAAGCATTGTTGTAATAAACATATATATCACAACTTTTCATTCTATTCGTTGTAATAGATGCCTATTACAAACTTCATGTTTATAATATCTATATTTAATAACTAATTATATTGATATTTAATAACAATATTTAATAATAATAATTAATAATAAACTTGGGAATCAATAATATTTATCAATTATTATTAAATAAGTAATAGTTAATAAGTAATTTTTAATAGTTAATATATGTTAACTACTTATTAATTAATAGTAACATAAGCTTTTATTAAGTATTACCCTCGATTATAATTAACTAAGTAGATGCATATTTTTGACAACTTTTACTTTTTAACAATAAAAAATTAATAAAAAATAATAATTAATAAAGTAATAATAATAAATAATCAATACAAAATTAGTATAAAATAAATAACACTTAAATAACAATTACTGAAAGTTAATATATAATAATTAATAACTAGTATAAAATAATAATTAAAATTATATTAATATGAAATATGAAGTAATTCCTACTGATAATAAGTAATTAATAATTAATCAATATTTAGTTAATGGTTAATAATTAGGGTGCGTTTTTTACAGGTCCCTATTAACTTCTAAAATGTAAAAAAAACGCTGATAAAAAAATATAAAACACAACCCTGTTTTTGAAAATGCAGTCAAATAATTCCATTTGTACCCTTACGCACAACCAAAACGTACCAAACATCGATTCGACCTCATTTAATAATTCAAACCGCTCCTTTAATCTCTCAAACCCTAAATCCACGGTTCTTCAAAACCCTAGAAATAATATTGTGAAAATCGACCGCCGGCCGTCGACTCTTTTGATCAGGATTATCAAGTTTTGCTCGAATTCTCTGTCGACTTCATCAATTTTTACGATATGGCAAAAAAAAGGTATAACTCTTATTGAGTTTTTTCATCAGTCGACTGGTTTGTATATATTAATAAGAATTCTTACATGTTTGTATGATATTATTAAGAAATAAAGCAAAATCGTATGATGTTTTTTATGTATTTAGCATCTAAGTATTACATGCATCAGAATTTGTACAAGATTGTATGATTTTCGTTTAATGAATCAGTTTGATAGTATGTTTAGCATTCAGTTAATCTGTGTAATTAATTGTTTGAATGTATATAAGTAGAAGATGCTAGTTGGAATTTAGTTATCCAAAATACATTCAGATTATTTTGGGTGTATAACAGATTGTTGCATGTATGAATGCGTATTTTATAAGAAACGTGACTACAAATAGGAACGTATTCTGCAAAAACTAATATGTTTTTTATTTAGTATATGAAGAATATTATAAAGTTTGATCTTGGTTCAAGGAATTAAGAAGATTTTTTTTTAATTTGAGATTTTATTCGATTATTGGATAATATTAAACAGAAATGCTTATTGCAACCATGCAGTTCTAAACATATTCTTGCATTTATGTATGTAGTTAAGTAGAAAACTTTCATGCTTATGTGCAACTATCAACATTTTGTTGCATAAGTGTATGCAATTAAATTTAGTTAATAGTGAAAATTTTGCAAATATTGGCAAATTAATAATGGTATGTAGTTAGATAATGTTTTGTCAGTAATGTATGCTGTAAAACAGAGAAAATTCACTTAAATGTGCAACAATCAGCATTTAATTGCTTAAGCATATTTTGTTAAAATTAAATGATAGTGAAAACTTGTTATCTATCATCAATTTTATAAGTGTATGTATTTAAAAATATTTGTTTCAGTAAATTATGTAGTTAAGCAAAAAAAAAGTCATTCAACTATGTCGCTATAAACATGTAGTTGCACCATTGAATGCATTTAAAATTTATAGAGTAATGATAGAGTTCAACTAGCAGCTTTTTGATCAATGTATGTTGTTAAATGTAATTGTTTCAGAAATGTATGCAATTTAACTTTAGTTTTTCAGTCAAGTGTGCAAATATAATTTAGTATACGAAGAATATTATAAAGTTTGATCTTGGTTCAGGGAATTAAGCAGATTTTTTTTTTAATTTGGGATATTATTCGATTATTGAATAATATTAACCAAAAATGCTTATTACAACCAAGCAGTTTTAAACAAATTCTTGCATTTATGTATGTAGTTAAGGAGAAAACTTTCATGCTTATGTGCAACTATAAAAATTTTGTTGCATAAGTGTATGCATTTAAAATTAGTTAATAGTGAAAATTTTGCAAATATTGGCAAGTTAATAAGGGTATATAGTTAGATAAAGTTTTGTCAGTAATGTATGCTGTAAAACAGAGAAAATTCATTTAAATGTGCAACAATCAGCATTTAATTGCTTATGTATATGTTGTTAAAATTAAACGATGGTGAAAACTTGTTATCTATCATCAATTTTATTAGTGTATGCAGTTAAAAATACTTGTTTCAGTAGATTATGCAGTTAAGTAAAAAAATTGCATACAACTATGCCGCTATAAACATGCAGCTGCACCATTGAATGCATTTAAATTTAATTGAGTAATGAAAGAGTTCAACAAGCAGCATTTTGATCAATGTATGTTGTTAAATGTAATTGTTTCAGATATGTATGCAGTTTAACAATAGTTTTTCAGTCAAGTGAAAAACTCAATTAATTTGTGAGCATGTCTATATGCAGTAAATTACATTATTTGCATGAGTGTATGCAAGTTAATAGTATTTTCGTATGAAATAAGAATGCTAGCATAGAGGTATGTAGATATTGTAAATAATGTCATACATATATGCTAGCATTTCTAGAAGTTATATGCATTTAATAATTCGTAGTTATTGAGAATGAATACTGATGTTTAAGTGTGTTATAAACCGAAATAAAATAATTGAAAAAAAAACGATAATGATGTATATATTTATGCAGGGTTGATTGTGGCATGTTTGTTATTAACATGATGAAACAAAGATCTGAGGACAAAGAAATTGTAAGAAATGAAGAAATTTACGGTGCGGAGGCGGTTAGTCAACAACGCGCCGAGCTTGCTCACGAAATACTCAGTTGCAAACTTTACAGTTGGACTGAAGAAAGTTACCTGACACAGAAGGGGTTGAAATCAGAATATAAAAAACGTAGTGATTAAAATGGAAGAATAGGATTTTTTAGTTATATTTGAGAATGTTGACTGTTGTTTGTATTTTTGAACTACGTGTACATGATTCATAGTGTGAAAACCGAAATACTTTTTTATTTTGGGCACTGAATTAATTTTTTTAAGTTTACCTGATATTACGAGTTCATGGTTATGGCTGTTCAGTTATGCATAATGTTTTGGATAGTTATATACATGTTTTTTATATAGTTACTGATCTAAATATAGAGACGTATTGCAGTAGACGTATAGAATTTTATTGTTTTGTAATTTTTTTAGTTAACTTCATGCTGGTTGTATGAACTATGCATCAAATTTTTTTTGGAATATATTACAAAATAAATAGTGCAGAAATAATTAGTTAAAGTAACAAATTGAAGGAGTAAAATGGGAAAAAATTGACAGATAAAGTAGAATATGCATAAACAGTAAATTTTACATACTTTAGTGAAATTAATTGTAATACTTGCATACGTATACGCAACAATGAAGAATACATGTAAACATTATAGTTGTAGAAGAATATTTTTGTACTTGTCTGTTGCTACTAGGAACGGTTTTATACATTCAGTAATCTGTCTAAAATAGTAGTAAAATTGATATAGATATTCAATAAAATTGCATACACCTATGCAAATATACGTATTAAATGCATACTTTTATGCAACTGTATAGAATAATTGAACTATGCAACAATTTTTTTTAGAATAAATTACGAAATAAATAGTGCAGAAATAGTCGCTTAAAGTAACAAATTAAAGGAGTAAAATGGGGAAAAATTGACAGGTAAAATAGAATATGCATAAACACTAAATTTTACATAATTTGGTGCAATTAATTATAATAGCTGCATACGTATACGCAACAATTGAAGAATACTTGTAAACATTATAATTGTAGATGAAAATTTTTGTACATGTCTATAGCTACTAGGAATGGTTTTATACATTAACTAATCTATGTAAAATAGTAGTAAAACTGATACATATATTCAGTAAAATTGCATACATCTATGCAAATAAATCTATTAAATGCATAATTTTATGTAAATGTATAGATTATTGAGTACATAAAATTTCAGGGTAGAAATAATGGTTAACAAAAACAGAATTAACAGTAAAATAATGAACTAAATTAAAAGCAACAATTAATAATTAATAATTCACAACAAAATACAATTTGATCAAGGTTTTTTTTATTTGTCTCAAAATAAACATCTACTACTCTGCCGAAGAACATGTCCTTTTATTATGACCCAACTTCTTGCACAAACCACATCTAGTAGTCTTTGTAAATTCCCCTGGAGATTTCAGCCTTTTAGACGAGGATGAACGACCAGGCATTCTTCTACCTTTTGGAGGAGCTATAATTCTCAACAAAATACAACAGATTTAACTCAGTCCATTTACCACAAACAGCATCTCTCACAATAGAAATAGAACTTTCAAAAAAAAGGCGAATAGAACAACTATCATTTATTAGCTTAATATACAGTAATCAAATAAAAGAACAAAAACAAAATCATATAATTATAACTAGATGCATACATATATGCAAATAACAGAAATATGTGCATACTTACATGAAAAATTTCAGAACATTTACATGTACTACATCAAAAAAAAGTACAGAAAACTTGAGCTATGAATATATCAAAAATATATTTAGAAAATATGCAACTAATCATTAGGCATGCATTTGAACAGAAATATCAGTATACATGTATGCATATATTAAAAAAAAATGCACACTTATAAGCAAATTTTTTGAATACATCCAATCACACGTACAACTACAGAAAACAGAATAAAAAATATGTTCACTTATTAATGTATACTGATGTAAACATAGCGACATAAATGAAACTATATAAAATCATTCAATTGTCCATTGATAAAAAAAAGACAATTCCAATAATACATAATTATGAATGAACAAAAATCAATTGAAGAACTGAAATCAGTATACAAAATTCAAAAATAATAATACAAAAGTAAATTTTACCTGAAGGAAGATGCATCCATTTTATATACAATAGTTCGATCAAAAAAATCCCTGAAAAAATTGTCATTCAATTCCAATTTTATATGTTTAGAAACCGAAGTTCAAAACGTTAAAAATATGATGCCGCTGCCACTAACAAATAAAATTATGTTTAAGAAAAAAAAATCATGAATATGAAAATATCAGATGTGATCCGCAAATTAAGCCGTAAGAAAAAATTAAGAAACGGAAAAAAAATCGGACAAAATGCGTTAATTAAGGAAAATTAAAAAAGGGCAAATCAGGTAAAAAAATGCGGCTATTTCAAAAGCAGGGACAAAATTTATACGATTCAATAGGGGAGGATGTGAGCTTAATTAATTTTAGTTTTAAGGATGTGAGCCTAATTTTCACTAATAATTAATCAATTTTCGATGATAATTAGTTTATAATAATTACGATTCAATATCTAATAATTAATAATTAGTCTTATGCACATAATAATAACTTTTAAATATTCATTCAAAAGCAATAAGCAATAAATGTAACACCCCGCATTTTTAATATAATTAAAAATATGTGTATACGCATAGATATGTAAATAATGGTGATGTACAATAAGAATTAATTAATACATGGAAGAGAAGGAAAAATTAATTCGATAACAGTGTACGTAACAGAGAAGAGAATAAAGTAAGGATACTTAATTTAAATATCAGGAATTAAGTAAAACATACATCATTATTGCATTCGTCTCGAAATTCTGCTTGGAATAGAGTCCAAGTTTTCGAAAATCGGACTCCGTATGAAAGAGTTATGGCCGGCGGAATATTCAACAAAAATTCAGAAAAATACCCAGGCAGGTCGACCTGGGGGTCGACCTCCCCCCTTGATTTTTTTTTTTCCAGATCTAGGCAGTGACGATTTTGATGTGCTGGACAAATCGGATGGCTTCTACGGCGGTCTAATGGCTCTAAAACACTCTTTGCACCTATAAAATAGTGCCTAAACCTAACTTAATTCATAAAAATTCTCTATGACGCTTCCATCCGCTAAACTTCAACCAAACATGGCTACCGCCTCAAAACCCTAAATTAATTTGTAGGTTCTTCATCAACTTTGGAGTTTAATCAAATCAAGTAGCAAAGTTCTTCATCAACAATTCTTTCTCTTCACCAACAATCAAATAAGAAGATTAAATCAGCGTTCTACATTAACGACAAATCACTTATTTCTCTAATCCAGTTTAATGTGAGTGGATTTGAACTATATTTGTTGTATAATGTTGCTTCTATCGTTTACTGAAACACCCCACCTCCGTTAAGGTCACTCACAAAGGGAATGCCTTAACTTTGGTGGAGGTTTATAAGTAAAAGCCACAGATAAACTCAAGACAGATATAAATACACATATTTTAAACAGCGGAAACCAAACAGACTTTTATTTCGTCAAAATGTGTTCAAACACAACATTTCCACAATTGTCTCAAAATACTTCCAACATTACAACCTCATTACTGTCTTGATTATTAAAGAAGCATAAAATATAAATAAAGTGACAAAAATCCCCATAGTGATATCCAAAGCCATAGTCCGAGCAAAAGAGATCCAAATCATACATCTACGGTCTTGGAGCTTGTAAAGAGTCTGACTGAGCTGAGTTGTTTCCTACCTGTGGACCTGGGGGGGAAACGAAAGAAAATAAGACGAAAAGAAAATAGAGTCAGACATAAAGCCTGAGTAAATCTAGTAACTCTTTAGTATTTGAATAAGAAAAGGGCATGATAGATATATACTGAAAATAGGAAAGTGTCACAAGCTAAGGAAGTGTCGAATGTACTATTGCACCCATGCAATATCTCTGCGCCTACTTGAGTTTATTCCAACTGGCACCCCTTGTCGAGGGTGAAGTGATCCCCATTTTCTAAAGATCGGCTCCTACTTACGTTAACATGTGTCATACAGCCCCCAAGAATTGTAGATACCTATGCTGGTCCCACCATGGGGTGTATCAAGACCCATGGTGGCGGCCCCGACACAAATTCTAGAAGGCATAGGTTATACTGTTGGTGTCCCCAGTGCCCTGGTTATCTGCTCCGGAGTGTGTGCACGCCCGCACCCCGTTAGACCTACACTGTGCACCCACCGCCGTCGTTTTGACCGCTTACAATCAGCCCAGTAATCGTGCCCCATCCTGCCTAGTTTCAGGGTACCGTTGATACCAAACTTGGATTACTGCTGAAACGGGTCCCTCGTTACCAGGATTTTCTAGTCAAACATGTTAAGTGGTTAAGTGTCTGTATTTACCTAACCCCACCCATCAATTCTTGTTAACATGTTGAGTTTGGTTAAGTGTTATAGTTGACTTAACCCTAGCATCTGTCCTTAGTCTCTTAGGAGCACCTGACCACTCACATTAGACAGGTATTGCTACGGTTACTGGATATGCCGGTCGGTTCCGGGCAGGTTTACACCGTAGATCAGTCTAACCTCGGGTCATTATTGGGCTCAATGCTTAACCACCCACATTGGATAGGTATTGTTGTGACTACTGGACAGCCGGGCGGGTCCGGGCAGGTTTACATCACAACTCAATCCAACCTTGGGTTAAGCATATCGTGTTTTTTGAATTTACATATTTTATTACTTCTCAATTATATATGCAAATGACATGTCTTTTATTCTTGGGTATAACAATTCATACCGCTTTAAATGTCATGTCGTTGGCATGTGCCAAACATGCCAACAATATTTTCAATGTTTTACACCCAACGTTATTACCCCCGTTTGTTCGCAACATTATAACATGTGTTGGGCTTGTCACACTTCAGCCCAACTTTATAAACGTGAGAAAAAGGGGAAATCAAGAACATGTAATACATAAAAGTGTGTGGCGCATGAACTTGCAATTTAGCGATTCAACTAACATATAATATGGGTCATGTGAACTTGCATTCAAATCAATGTATAACTAAGTAGGTGACATATGAAATGGCATAGTTTAGGCTTATACAAACTTGTATTAAAACATGTTTAACTTGGCATAATGTCAACCACAAAACTAGCATGTTGTATATTCACCAAAATGTCCAATTTTAACATCTAATCATATAGCCTATTTCAACATGAACTTGCATAGTTTATGTAACCCAAACGATACTTAACAAAGATCCAATTATACTTGCAAATAAACATAAGAATGATATCATAGATTTTGGGTCATGTAGGCATAAAAGGTTTATAACATGTTTACATAAATTCTAACTTAGACTAAGGGATTGTATATAGTCCATGCCATCGACATAAACATAAAGGGATAAATTTCTAGTTTTTGCCACAAACTTGCAAGTGCCATTGTTTTCATATACAATTGTTCAATAGGCTTGCATCAATCAATTTATGCCACAAACATCAATACACAAGTCATGATATAACCATTACAATACACAGAATATATACAATAACACAATTCTATTTTCATTTACATTGAATCACGTCACAGTTTTTATTCATATTCTGAAAGGTCACTATACTTACAACAAATGCAGAATCTTGAATTCTGGATTCTGAATTCTGAAATTGAGATGCGCTCCTTTGGGTAGACTAACGTTGCGTTGATTAATTTGATTAAAATTTAATCTTCTTCTTAATTTGATTCGTCTCTAAGCTTTTCTCTCTTGACGGCTATGTTCAATTCCTCCCTGGCAGCATGACGACTCCTTTTTTTTTTTTGTGAATTTTCAGTTGAGACTTAGGGTGTATCTATAGATTTTTAAATTGTTTTGAGCCGTCAGATGAAGACAGGAGGAATCTAGGCAATACAAAGTTCAAAGAGCCAATCAAGAGGTGACACGTCAGCCCTAGTGACACACAGAGCCACAGAAATTCGAGCCAGAGCCAGACCTATCCAGGCAGGTCGACTGGCACGTCGACACCCAGGTCGACACTATGGTCGACCTGGGGAGGCCAGGTCGACACTATGGTCGACCCTATGGTCGACCTGGTCTCTGGGCGGGAATTTTCCCGCCCAGCCCAGTTTGAACCTGAAATTCGAATTTTGAATTTTAAACTGAGCTGTTTGAATTTAAATTTTGTTCTGAAACTTCCGAAGGCCATAACTCCTTCATACGGAGTCCGATTCGCGCAAACTCGGACTCTATCTCAAGCAGAATTCTGAGACGAACGCAATGGCTTAACCCATTTCCTTTAATTCTTTCATTTAGAATTAATTACACTTTAATTTGTGAAGCTTAACGTTATAGAATTCACGGGGTGTTACATTTACCATTCCCCATAATGAATATGATGTTAATTTAATAAGATCTGTTATTTTATTTATGCCTACGTTTGAGTTCTCTCCTTTTTATCCTTTCCCTTTTTAATTTTGGATCTAGGTTATCTCGAACCTAGACGAAATCTTATTATACAATACGCACGATTGGAATATGGGGATATTGGAATATAATCTGAAATTTTGGGGTTTGTGGCATAACAATTGTTATTGCATATATTGGGCATAATCTATTTTATGCAGTCGAGGAATATAATCTATGCTGAATAGTGCGCAACTATGAATTTTTATTTATGATGTTAACATGAAATTGTGTAAATTTAATTGGAACTATTGGATATGGAATTGGTATAATTCAATATTAACAACATGTAATTGGATAACATGGATTGGTTAAATTTATTTAGCCTAGAGGGTGAATTAGATTATATGTATGAACGTGGGAATGTTGGGATATATATTGGGAAAATATTGATTATATGAAATTGGGTATAATTGGATATTGGAAATTGAAATGTTTGGGTATAAATAACATGGAATTAGTGAATTTGGCTATAATTGGATAATTTGGGTAACACGGAAATTGGCTAACTATTATGTAATTGGTGTAGTGAATGGAAAATTTGAAATAGGCATAAAAATGAAATGTAATTAAGTTGAACTTGGAACATATGACATGAATTTGAGGTTTGGGTGAAAGTCGACTTTTAATAAATGCTTATGACACGAGGTTAGACGCGTTTGTGGTGTAAGACTGCCCGAAACCGCCCGGCAAATCCAGCAATCACAAGCGGATGTCTAATGTGAGAGGTCAATGACAAGAACTAGAGGCGTAACGGTTTATGACACGAGGTTAGACGCGTTTGTTGTGTAAGACTGCCCGAAACCGCCCGGCAAATCCAGCAGCCACGAAGGGACGTCTAATGTGAGAGGTCATACATCGTTACGGCATTATAAATAAATTAAGAAATGCTAACCATAATAAGACATGTGGGTGACATCGGTATGGTTAGAGGGTTAAGTAGGTGATATAAATGACATGTAAAGCATGACTAATGTGGACTTAGCCGTTGTAAGACATGTGTGTAAAACATGACTAAGGTAGACTTAACCGTAGTAAGACAAGTGTAAGATATGGAAACTATAATAAAGGGGGTTAAGTGTGACACGTGTGACATGTGAAACAGAATTTAGATATGCTTAACCAAATGGGACCCGTAACGATATCATAAATTAATTGAATTGGGTAAAGTTTAAGTAACGGGATGAGTAAAAGGAAGGGTTAAGTCAAATCTAAAATTAATGACACAGTAATGGGGGAATGATAATTACCTATTATAAACTTGAGTTGCGGTGGTGTAAAATTTAATAACAGGCAAACTTGTCATAGGGACAAGGGAAGGTTATGACTCAAGATGTAATACAAGACTTGAAGGGTGGGACGACTTATACTATGGAATAAGTTAATCTAAAATTAATGACAAGAAATGGGGAATGATAAATAACCTATTATGAATAAACTTGAATAATGCAAGAATGGATAATAGGTGGAAATTATAACTTATGGGACAAGATAAGTTATAGGAAACGATAGGGAAGATGAGATAACTTATATGTAAAGATATACTTAAATTAAGTGGTTTGGAAAGAAGAAATGTGAAACTAAAAATGATATAAGTTATATGAGTGGAAAAGAAGTAAATTAGAATCATATATGTTGGTTGGGTTGAGTAATTCTCTAGGTGCTAGTCTAATGTTGATTTCGGTCTTCGGGGCTGGTGCTTAGAGGGTTATTCTCCTAATCAGTATGTATGTGGGATAAGGAATACTTAACTATGAATTAAGTATAACATATTGTTGTAACCCAAAAAGGGAATAATTTATGAAATTGGAAAATAACATGTTGTGGGATTATTAATGGACTTAAGTGGGTTAAGTATAAATTGAATTAATAAGCAAGGGTAACTTGGTGAATACGAACAAAAAAGGAAGCTAATGTGAATAACCAAGTTAAATGAGAAAGTTGATGAGGTGGCACAAGTGTGATATAAATGGTTAGACTTAGGGTCTAACGACATATAAAACTAAGGCGCTTGAAGCAGTCTGTACATTGTAGAATGAATAACCCAATGAGGTAGATCATGGGAGTGTCATAAGGCATGAGGAGAGCGCACGTTCGCTATTTTGGAGGCTCCAGCGGATTGGAAGGGGAAGCACGCAGCTTCCTGAGACGTTAAAGGTGCTTCTGGTAGTCTTCTGTAGTGGTTTAGCTTCAGGCTAGGATTACAGAGGTTGGGTCTGCGCTGAACTACCAGGTGGGTGGGCCTTGATTGCACAAGTAGGGGATGATTAGAATGTTGTACGCGGTGGCATTAAGTGTGGTTCGGCGATTGACTCAGGCGGAGGTGGAGGGTCAAGACCAAACGATAGTAAGATCATCGGACGCCTGTCACCGGCAGCCTAAGGAATGCGAAAAGACAAGAGCTAAACCCTAGAGATCGTTAACCTTTGCTATCAAGGGACAGGTGCGGGGAGACCCCACATGGATGTTTAGATTGTTTGCTTGTTAGGGGTGGTCGCTTAGCTCGTGTGGTCTTTACTAGTTGAGGGAGGGGCTGAGGTGGGGCCATAGCCACCATAGAAAAACCAGACCCGAGGGATAACTGTACATTAGACACTCTTAGAGGCGGACCCGTACAGATATAGAAAAGCTCCCGACCGAGTTTCGTGTTTTCTGGTGTAGCCCTGCCACGGAACTTGGGTGCACAAGTAGAGGTTATGTACAGTAGAAACATCGAGTACGATTGATGATATGTACGTGGGAAAGTCTAGGTACAACCATGTCTTCTCTGGGTGGTGTATCGTAGACTAGAGGGCATTATTCGGTAATGGAACCAAACTCGATCGAATTGTTCGAGGATAGCAATCAGTACGCTTACGTAGCACAATGATAGTGGTTCTATGCAGATGTAGCATTGTACGTTACTATGGCAGAGGATGAGGGACTGCGCATATTACTGTGGTGATACGGAGGAGACCGTGCGAGTGGGGTATCACGGGGTGTACCTCAGTTTGGGGGTAGCTACATATACACTATATTAGGTTAATCTACTGGGGGTAGATGGGTGTGACGTGTGCGTAAGCTTTGAGTGCTAATAACACGTATAACCTAGTAAATAAGAAAGTGTAATTGAACGGTATATGTAGGATTATTCAAGAAGTGTAGTTTACATTCATTCACACATAACTTATGTTCTGACCCCCTCCTCATGACATTCGCAGGTTAGACAAAGACTTATAGCTTTGGGAATACTCATTTAGCAGTATTGTGATTAAGGTAAAGCTATGTTTTAAAATATATTATATTTTACTCCTTCCGTTGTGAGGTGTTTTCCGAACTCTGACATATCTCTTTTCTCTGTCTTTTTCTGCAGGATACCAGAGCAACCAACTCGGGTTTCGGTGGATTGGATTTTTTTGGAAAAAAAATCGGTCCGTCAGAATCCGGGTTGTTATAATAATTAAGAATTAAGAATAATTAAGAATTAAGAATTAATATTTTAATATAAGTTAATTTTCAAGAAATTCATTTCATATTCAATATAAATTTTCAATTATTAATTCTAACTTATAATATTTATTTTTTACAAATTTTGGTGTAATTTTGACACTATCCCATGAAAAATTAACGCAAGTTACTCAGCATAAGCGGGGAAGTCCGAAACTAAGGAGGGAAAGGTGAAAATTAGGCTCCAAATAATTGAAGCCTTATAATTTCTCTCATGTTCTTCCCCAGCTCAAACCTCTCCCAAATCCTCCTGTATTCCTCCCTATTTCAAATCAATTCAAATTCTTCCCCAAATTCTCTCGTATTCGTCCCTAAATTTGGTTTTATGCTTTATTTCAGATCTACTACTTTCTCTCTTATTCTTGTTCGCCTGGATTTGGTTCCAACTCCCATCACTTCCATCTTGTGAATCTGGATCTGCCTTATCGTCTACTTTCGCCTTATCTTCCACCATAGGTGTCCTGCAAGACTGTTCAACTGATGTGACTTCTCTGTTTTCAGTACTAGTGAGGCTTGGTCGACGACTTAGTGGTTCTTTTGAAGATCTGATTCGACTGTAGTTGTTCTTTCTTCCGTGTGTGGGTGGTAAGAGATTTTTGATCTTCTTTTATGGTTTCTTTGTTGATTTTTGGGGATTTCTATGTGAATGTTCAGATGGATTGCCTTAGTTTGCTTTGGCTTGTATTTTCGATCTGAAGCCTATAACACCCGTAAGGGATAGCAGAGTTGAGAATAAAACGTTTGTGGTGGCAATAACACCCCGTTAAATGTACTGGTTAGCACGTGGAAATGTTTCCAAAACCAAACATTACAAAATTGAAGTCATCACTTGTAATAACCCGGAAAATGTGAACCAGTTTAAATTTTTTTAAATTGGTTATTACCAAGAAATTTGAATAATTGAAATAGCACATTTCAATAAAATATAGAATTGGGTATAGTATTGCAGTTAGAAATTTTGAATATAAACTTTGTCCGACTGTACCGGGTGGAAAATATAACGGATTTTAGCGAAACTGAAAATATTTAAATCTGTTTATCAATACCTTTCTAACGAATTTGAAAAATCGAAATTTCATAACGGAAATCAAAAGTTATTGCCAAATGAATTTTCAGAAAGGTCGCTATATAGTATATATAGCCCTTGAAAATTGAGATTTTGCATACGACCTCGGAATTCGACGAAACCACTTTTGTTGGGTCCGGGATGTCAAATTATTGCTAAGTTTCCAATTTCATAATTTTTGAAGCTAGTATGTGAGCGGGGCAAAAGAAAATGTGATTGGTCAAATTCTGTTAAAAAGGGTCGACCTAAAAATGGTCGTTTTTCAAACGAGCTCAGAATTCGACGAAACTGGTTTTGTTAGGACCGTATCATCAAAACAAAGCTAGATTTATTTTTCTGGAATTTTTCGATTCAGTTTGTGGCCCTGGCAAATTGAAATGTGCATTTAAATTAAATATCGAATGCTTTATATTTTAATTTGAAAAATAACTGACTGTAACAGTCGAAATGGCCAACGAAACATATCCCATTGTGTCCGGAATGGGGGTATTTAGCTAGGGACGATAGTCGTTGGGTTTAAAAAGGAGTCCGTTTGCAAAAACACTATTTAAAATTTCCTATAAAGCATGGACCAATAGGAATTTTTCTTTAAAAAAAAAAAAACTAAAACCCTAGCCGCCAGAGACGATTTGGACGACGTAGGGTGCTCGAATCTTCTCGTCGACATTGCCGCCGCCTCAGGCGATTTCGCCGCCGATGCCTGTTGAAGCTTTTGACCGCCTTCGCCTCCTCTCCACATCCGACCAACCCACGCCTCCTCTCACCGACCGTCGACGTCGGAAATCGACAAGCAAGTCGCGACCTTCAGAGCGCCGCCGCGACCTCCACAAGCCACCGAACCCATCGCCACCACCGCCGATCTGGAGGTGGTTTGTAGCTCTCTGACGCAGCGAGGTCTGATCGAAGCATCGAGGTACGGATTGGCTAAAAAATCGAGACCTAGTTTCGAAGTTTTAAAAACTTTTCTGATGTAATATTCTGAAATGAAAATAACACTTTTAAGTGTTGCAAAACTTTGAAAAATGATATCTTTTTCGTTCTTTAACGAAATTTGATGAAACAGGAGACACCGTGACCGCAAGGAGGCTCTCTACATTCTAGAAGAAGCCGCGGATTTTTCTGACCTTCCTACGATTTTTAGCACTGCAGTAACCAATGTGAGGAATCTAAACTATTTTTGTGAATGAAACCGTGTTGTATAAATTATATAAGCGAAGTGTAAATTATATACGCATTGTATACCTCATGTACATGTGTTGTATAAGTTATATTAGCGATGTATAAATTATACAAGCATTGTTTGAAACATATATGCTTTGAATTGTGATGAAATGCAAGTGAATTATTATTATATATATATATACTCCCCTCGTCCACAGACCATGGACGATATTTATTGCTTGTGATTGACGTAATATTATATGGTATGACGAATGGTTGGAAATAATTGTTTGTGGTTGATATTATGGTTGAAATATACCTTTGTGGTTGAAATATACCCTCTTGTGGTTGAAACAAATTAGAATAGGATTGTGGAATTGAAAATAAAACATGCCGCCTGCGTGCGAACTAGATGCATGATCCCCATTGTCAAAAACCGCGAGGTTTTAAGGTAGAGCGAGGAGCCGTACTAGGGACGGTCCCGGTTTTAACTACCCTGCCGTTATGCTGCCGAAATTTTCTGAAATATTTATGTGTTAGAATAATTTTCATTCGTTGAAATAAATTACATAAACTATATCGAATATTCATGTGTTGAGTTGCAATTCATTCGTTGAGTTGAAATTCATGTGTTGAATATTATTTGAATTTAAACAAATGGCTTTAGCGATAAAAATCACATTTTATATATATATATATATATATATATATATATATACAAACTATATAGAATATTCATGTGTTGAATTGCAATTCATTCGTTGAGTTGAAGTTCATGTGTTGAATGTTATCATCTTTTTAAAATAAAATGAATCGACAATGAAAACTATATTTTTATAGTGAATATGAAGTGTTAAAAATACACATGTGTCGAATAAATATTTTTGATGATAAAAATATTCCTTTTACCATGTATACGCTTAGTTAAAAATACACATGTGTCGAATAAATATTTTCGATGATAAAAATATTTCTTTTATCACGTATACGCTTAGTTAAAAATACACACGTGTTGAAATAAATAATAGTTTGCTAGAAATATTATTATTAGCTTTGTTCTACATATATATACATGTGTTGAACAGGAAAAATGGATTGGCTGTAGAGTAAAGAAATTATTTGCGTGCCCGACAAATAGGTAAACCTTGATGAGTTGGCTGCGCAATTTTATTTATATATCAACTCCTGTGAATGCCATTGGATGCGGAGTGCTGGTTTTTCTGTGTGAAATAATAAATAACGCCATAGGATAGTAACAATTAATTTTGAACTACACTACATGGCATACTTCTTGATGATAGGTATACTTCATCATATTCCACATAAGCAATTGGAGCTTGTGTGACGAGGTGGAAGATTTACCACATAAGCAAGAGGCTTGTATGGCGACGACTATATATTACAGGTTGAACTGATGACTCATATGGACTATATAAATTATAACGATAAATTGCCAGATTAATAAAAACCCCACACGGGTCTGGAGTTGACAATAATCACGTCGCTCTAGTTATTAGATACAACACATGGACTATTTATTTCCACACGGAAACGGGGTGACGAGAATTTATTCTCTGGAGTGATTATCAGTACATGCTCCCCCGTAAACACCAAAATATATCACTATAAATATGTGAATGCTTTTTAGGATTTATTGGGTACCTAATACGGCCCAATAAATTTCCAAACCCCTCCCCGTACAAAGGAGGTTATGGCGAAATATTTCGAAATATTAAGGCGTTAGTGAAATATTTGAAGTGAAAATGAAGTTGAAAATATAGTATGAACTATAGTTGAAATTATAGAATGAACTATATTTATATATATAAATATAAATATAATTAAAAGGAATAGAGGCCGTGCAGTTCGTGTTTCGGAATCGTAATTTGAAACGATTAGTGTGAGAAATCCGACCATCGGATTTTCCCGAAAACGCAACCGCTGGGTTCGCCTTGGAAATATCTTTCCAACGGCACCAACCTTGTAAAAATCCAACGGTTGGATTGTTCGGAATGTTTAATTCAAATCTGAAGAAAAACAGCGCCAGAATCGTTTATATTTATATATAAATATAAATATAATTAAATTAAATCGAATAACGACGCTGTAGTTCGAATTTTGAAAACGTAACTTCAAACGACTAGTGTGGAAGATCCGACCGTCGGATTCTCACGAAACTGGAACCGTTGGGTTCGCTTTGGGAATATCTTCCCACTGATATAGACTTTCTAGAAATCCAACGGTTAGATTTTCCGATATGTGTAAAACAAATTAAGGGAAAAACAGCGCCAGTGCCACGACACGACCTGAAACGTCGTTTAAATAAATAAGGCCATTTTTAAATAAATAAAAATGGCGAAAAATCATTATAAAATATTATAAGTAATATTGATTGAAAACAAACCAATTGGGCTTGAATTGTTTGATATTTGATAGTTGTATGTGTTTGACACGAAAATAACACTAAATAACTGAAAAGATGGATGTCGAATAATATAACCATATAAAGAATCGATTTAAATTCTAATGACGTGAATTATTTGAAAAGGCCGAGCTAACCCTCATTTCAAATAATTTATCGAGCGATTCGAATTGGAAAATGCAAAGACGATTCAAGACCGACGATCTTCGTATCGGTTGGATGGGCGCTACTGAGGTTCCTAACCGGAGTAGCTACCGGAAAGGGACGGAAGTAGTAGCCGTCTGAACGTATGTGTTGATTGGACGGATATACGAGGAATTTGACGCCTCCGGTTTCGTTCAGACCCAGAACGGACTTGTAAATGGACTGTGTGTCTGACATTGGATTTTGTTCTATACTGATTGATCTCTGTTAAATATATATCTGTTTGGCGGCGGAGAATTTATTCTTTTGCTTAACGCCCTTCTCTGAGACGTACGAGCTCAGAGGTAATATATCGATGGAAATCAATCATATGGAGTGGACTGCCTATGTGGCATGCCAAGATGCTGTGATCAAGGCTTCTGTTGCAAAGCAAAGTCTTGTGGATGATGATCAAAGCAAGGTCTACGTAGCCTAGCTCTGTGTATTTCGTAGATTCGCGAACCTCACACCCCGGTATGAGTTAAAAACGGGATACAGACCGCTGGGAGAGCACGACGTTTCTTTCTAGCTATGGTGGTGTCAGTGACTTACCGGCCCTGACATATATATCTACTTTTCACCTTTGTGGTTGTTGGAATGCGAGGCACCTCGATTATAGGTCTGTAAGGACCGGGAAACGTGTGTTTAGGAATAAATAATCCTCAAACATAAGAGAGGACCGGCCCAGCCGATCCAGGGGTTGCCCAGAGTGTGTAGTCCCGAGGCATTTGCTAGAGTGTCTCGAAGCAGAGAGGAGCTTGCCCCTTGCCTCGACTCATGACGGAAATCCAATTTCCAATACGAAATAACGGACTTGATTGTAGAACTAGTATGGCGACATAGTAGATGTTTGCTATGCCGCCTATGATTGATATTTATGATGCTATTCGTTTTTGAAACATATATGCACTAGTAATAATATCAAATGATTTTGCTTTATACGTACCAAGCATATTTGGCCATTATAAGGTAAAACTCTATCCTCCGGCTTGCGTTGCATTGTATGATGGGACCTGAGTCTTATAATGGCTTCATTCTTTCTAAAAGCACTGCGTTGTTTTAAAAGAATTTACTTTGTTTTAAATGTACTAGCAATCACTAGAGTAAACCCATTCCGCGAAAGTGGCGTGGTCCTATGATTTGCTATTACTGTTGTTTAACTGTTAAATAGATTCCTCATACCAGTCCCCATGACTGACTCGTTGTTTGTTTCACTTTGCAAACGCGGGTGCCCTTATTTTCACACGGGCAGCCTAGTACACAGGTGATAGGTTGTTTTTGGCTCTGCACTGCTGCATAGGGTGCATTTTTGGCTCATGGCGAGGCTGACTTCACAGAGACGACTTTGACATTTTCCGCCATTACTATACTTATATTATGATTCCGCCACTGGCGATGCAGACTGTTTTACTTTCCGTATTTCTTACTATATGTATATGTATTCCGCCTTCGGCGATGTAGACTGATACCCTTATTATGTCTCACTGCATGTATGTATTCCGCCTCTGGCGATGATGACTGATCACTTTCCTTTTATTTACTAAGTTATATCCCACGCTATGCTATTCTGATGTTATTACATGTTGTGATTCCGCTGTCATATCCATGTAAAATTATTCTATTTATTGTTTCTGCTATTATCTGTACTCTGCTATGATGATTAATGTGTTATATTCCAATGATTATCCTTAATACCGCCCCTCGGATTTTGGGATCGTCACAGTTGGTATCAGAGCTTTGGTTAACCTTAGTTCCGGGATCTAACACATTAAACACCTCGTCAGAATAGAATCAGTAGTGTTCTAATGCGAGTAGCTCGTTAGAGATAGGATTAGCAATGTCCTAGAATGAGCTAAGCAGATTAGCAAAACAATTTGATCAGAACATCGTCATTATCTTTCCTTGTATTCCCCTGCTTTATCATTTATGAAAATTATCAAATCTGTGAGCTTGACTCTTTTCTTGCTTATACAGTATTCTCTTGGATGGCTACACGAGCAGCAGCAGCTAGAGGAGGCCGTGGAGGCCGAGGAGATGCAGCAGGAGGACGGGGGAATATCCCCATAGTTGTGGAAGGCCCTATTGTTCAGCCACCAGCACCAGAGGAAAACTTAAAGAACCGATTAAAGTTCAAAACCCGATAGGAGGTTCTGTTAGTCTCAGTACATATTGTAAAGTACCTATTTCCTTCTCTCGATACCAGTTCTCTTTTAAAGTGATTGTCATGGACCTTTTCGAATTTGATATTATACTGGGGCTAGATTGGCTGACAAAATATAAGGCCGAAGTTAGATGTGCCGAAAGAATCGTGAAAGTTGAAACCAAACTTGGGCATATCACTATACCATGTCATGGCTCAGAAATAAATAGAGCGGAATTTTGGTCTTCTTTAGAAGTTATTCCCCCTTCATTAGAAAAGATACCGGTCATTAAAAACTTCGCGGATGTGTTTGAAGAGGTAGAAAACTTACCGCCGCAAAGAGAAATTGAATTTAGAATAGATCTAATTCCTAACGCCCGACCAGTAGTACATCCAATAAGAAGAATGGCCCCGAAAGAAAAAGAATAGCTGAGTAGTCAAACCCGTGAATTGCTTTGGAAAGGTCTGATCAGACCGAGCTTTTCAGCTTGGGGAGCAGCAGTAGTATTTGTCCCGAAATCAGACGGTACTCTAAGACTTTGCGTTGATTACCGAGATCTCAATAAACAGACACTGAAGAACAAATATCCCTTGCCCCGAATAGACGATCTGTTAGATCAATTAAATGGAGCAACAGTATTCTCCAGAATGGACCTAGCTACAGGTTTCCACCAATTGCGTATAGCCGAAGACTGTGTTCCTTTGACAGCCTTCAAGGGTCCCGATTTATTCTACGAATGGTTAGTAATGCCGTTCGGCTTGTGTAACGCTCCGGCATACTTCGTCGATCTTATGAACAGAGTGTTCCGAGGTGTATTGAATAAATTTGTTCTAGTCTTCATCGATGACATTTTAATCTACTCTAAGTCGGAAGACGAGCATGCAAAACATTTAGAACAAGTGTTGAAAATTCTAAGGAAGAATGTCTTGAAAGCTAAATTTTCTAAATGTGTCTTCTGGTAGAAAGAAGTTAAGTTCCTAGGCCATGTCGTATCAAAAGAAGGAATTGCCGTAGATCCAAGCAAAATTACAGCGATTCAGAACTGGAAACAAGCTACTACACCCACTGAAGTTCGAACTATTCACCGATCATCAATCCTTGAAATATTTATTCACTCAGAAAGATATAAACTTGAGGCAACAGCGTTGGTTAGAATTCCTTGCAGCATACGATTTTGAAATCCTATTTACTCCGGGGAAAGCCAATGTTGTAGCGGATGCGCTCAGCAGAAAGAATGAAATCATCGCCAGTTTTGTCATCACGTCTTCATTAATAGACAGGATCTCGACCCTTCAGAAAGACGATGAATTTATTCAAAGAATCAGTCAGAGAGTCGAAGGAGGTGGATCCACAAGTTTCCGACTCGATGACAAAGGAATTCTAAGATTAAAGGGCAGAATTTGCATCCCAAACCTTCCCGAGCTCAGAAGAGAAATACTTGATGAGTGCCACAAGTCCAAATTAAGTATCCATCCCGGTGTGAGCAAAATGTATAACGATATCAAACGCATATTCTGGTGGAGAGCTTTGAAAAGAGATACCTCATTATATGTTAGCAGATGCCCCACTTGTCAGCTAGTTAAGAGCGATCAGCAGAAATTGGCTGGATTATTACAACCATTAGAAATTCCAGGATGGAAGTGGGAACAAATCTCGATGGATTTCATCGATGGCTTTCCTCGAACTAGAAAAGGAAACGACAGTATATGGGTAATCGTAGATCGCTTCACGAAGACTGCCCATTTCATACCTGTCCGATCCAACAGAACGGCTCAAAGTCTAGCACAGATTTACTTCAAAGAAATAGTTAAACTTCATGGAGTGCCACTCAGTATAGTCAGTGATAGATATCCCTTATTTACTAGCAAATTCTGGGAAGCATTCCAGGAAGAATTGGGAACCAAATTGAATCTAAGCACCGCTTATCACCCTCAGACAGATGGCCAAACTGAGCGGGTGAATAGAATTCTAGAAGATTTACTGCGGGCTTGCGTTATCGATTTTGGAGGCTCATGGAAGATCACTTACATTTAGCAGAATTCTCTTACAACAATAGTTATCAAGCAAGTTTGGGAATGTCTCCATTTGAAGCATTATACGGTAGACCGTGCAGATCTCCCGCATGTTGGGTAGAACCTGGCAACAGACTTGTGTTAGGGCCCGATATGATTCAAGAAGCATCGGATAAAGTCGATTTCATTAAGAAGCGATTAAAAACCGCACAAAGCCGACAGAAAAGTTATGCTGATGCGAGAAGAAGGGATATATCGTTTGCCGTTGGCGATTATGTTTATTTAAGAGTTTCTCCAATGCGAGGAGTAATCAGATTTGGCAAGACTGGGAAGTTGGCACTGAGATTTATTGGTCCCTTTCCTATACTTGAACGGATTGGAACTCTTGCATATAGGGTTTCATTACCTAATTGGTTGCCTGGTATACATGATGTGTTCCACGTATCTCAACTCAGAAAACATGTTCATGATCCAGATCTTGTTGTGGAAGAAGCAGCGCAACATGATATTGACATAACTCCAGAATTAGCACTCAGAAGAGAGCCATTGAAGATAGTTGGCAAAGAAACTAGAGAGCTAAGGAGGAAAAAGATACATTTAGTCAAAGTGCAGTGGAGTAGTGATCCTAGAGACTGTACTTGGGAGACTGAGGAAGGGCATTAAACAAGCCTATCCCAAATGCAGAGTGGACATCTCTGACTAACTCCGGTGCAAGGTACCCTTATAGTACTTTGCATTTACATTTTATTTCCTGCTTAACTGTTATTTCCTTTTCGAGGATGAAAAGTTTTAAGTGGGGGAGATTGTAATAACCCGGAAAATATGAACCAGTTTAAAAAATTTTAAATTGGTTATTACCAAGAAATTTGAATAATTGAAATAGCACATTTCAATAAAATATAGAATTGGGTATAGTATTGCAGTTAGAAATTTTGAATATAAACTTTGTCCGACTGTACCGGGTGGAAAATATAACGGATTTTAGCGAAACTGAAAATATTTAAATCTGTTTATCAACACCTTTCTAACGAATCTGAAAAATCGAAATTTCATAACGGAAATCAAAAGTTATGGCCAAATGAATTTTCAGAAAGGTCGCTATATAGTATATATAGCCCTTGAAAATTGAGATTTTGCTTACGACCTCGGAATTCGACGAAACCACTTTTGTTGGGTCCGGGATGTCAAATTATTGCTAAATTTCAAATTTCATAATTTTTGAAGCTAGTATGTGAGCGGGGCAAAAGAAAATGTGATTGGTCAAATTCTGTTAAAAAGGGTCGACCTAAAAATGGCCGCTTTTCAAACGAGCTCAGAATTCGACGAAACTGATTTTGTTAGGACCGTATCGTCAAAACAAAGCTAGATTTATTTTTCTGGAATTTTTCGATTCAGTTTGTGGCCCTGGCAAATTGAAATGTACGTTTAAATTAAATATCGAATGCTTTATATTTTAATTTGAAAAATAACTGACTGTAACAGTCGAAATGGGCAACGAAACATATCCCATTGTGTCCGGAATGGGGGTATTTAGCTAGGGGCGACAGTCGTTGGGTTTAAAAAGGAGTCCGTTTGCAAAAACACTATTTAAAATTTCCTATAAAGCATGGACCAATAGGAATTTTTCTTAAAAAAAAAAAAAACTAAAACCCTAGCCGCCAGAGATGATTTGGACGACGTAGGGTGCTCGAATCTTCTCGTCGATATTGCCGCCGCCGCCGCCTGTTGAAGCTTTTGACCGCCTTCGCCTCCTCTCCACATCCGACCAACCCACGCCTCCTCTCACCGACCGTGGACGTCGGAAATCGACCAGCAAGTCGCGACCTTCAGAGCGCCGCCGCGACCTCCACAAGCCACCGAACCCATCGCCACCACCGCCGATCTGGAGGTGGTTCGTAGCTCTCTGACGCAGCGAGGTCTGATCGAAGCATCGAGGTACGGATTGGCTAAAAAATCGAGACCTAGTTTCGAAGTTTTAAAAACTTTTCTAATGTAATATTCTGAAATGAAAATAACACTTTTAAGTGTTGCAAAACTTTGAAAAATGATATCTTTTTCGTTCTTTAACGAAATTTGATGAAACAGGAGACACCGTGACCGCAAGGAGGCTCTCTACATTCTAGAAGAAGCCGCGGATTTTTCTGACCTTCCTACGATTTTTAGCACTGCAGTAACCAATGTGAGGAATCTAAACTACTTGTGTGAATGAAACCGTGTTGTATAAATTATATAAGCGAAGTGTAAATTATATACGCATTGTATACCTCATGTACATGTGTTGTATAAGTTATATTAGCGATGTATAAATTATACAAGCGTTGTTTGAAACATATATGCTTTGAATTGTGATGAAAAGCAAGTGAATTATTATATTATATTATATATATATATATACACTCCCCTCGTCCACAGACCATGGACGATATTTATTGCTTGTGATTGACGTAATATTATATGGTATGATGAATGGTTGGAAATAATTGTTTGTGGTTGATATTATGGTTGAAATATACCTTTGGGGTTGAAAAATACCCTCTTGTGGTTGAAACAAATTAGAATAGGATTGTGGAATTGAAAATAAAACATGCCGCCTGCATGCGAACTAGATGCATGATCCCCATTGTCAAAAACCGCGAGGTTTTAAGGTAGAGCGAGGAGCCGTACTAGGGACGGTCCCGGTTTTAACTACCCTGCCGTTATGCTTCCGAAATTTTCTGAAATATTTATGTGTTAGAATAATTTTCATTCATTGAAATAAATTACATAAACTATATCGAATATTCATGTGTTGAGTTGCAATTCATTCGTTGAGTTGAAATTCATGTGTTGAATATTATTTGAATTTAAACAAATGGCTTTAGCGATAAAAATCACATTTATATATATATATATATATATACAAACTATATAGAATATTCATGTGTTGAATTGCAATTCATTCGTTGAGTTGAAGTTCATGTGTTGAATGTTATCATCTTTTTAAAATAAAATGAATCGACAATGAAAACTATATTTTTATAGTGAATATGAAGTGTTAAAAATACACATGTGTCGAATAAATATTTTTGATGATAAAAATATTCCTTTTACCATGTATACGCTTAGTTAAAAATACACATGTGTCGAATAAATATTTTCGATGATAAAAATATTTCTTTTATCATGTATACGCTTAGTTAAAAATACACACGTGTTGAAATAAATAATAGTTTGCTAGAAATATTATTATTAGCTTTGTTCTGCATATATATACATGTGTTGAACAGGAAAAATGGATTGGCTATAGAGTAAAGAAATTATTTGCGTGCCCGACAAATAGGTAAACCTTGATGAGTTGGCTGCGCAATTTTATTTATATATCAACTCCTGTGAATGCCATTGGATGCGGAGTGCTGGTTTTTCTGTGTGAAATAATAAATAACGCCATAGGATAGTAACAATTAATTTTGAACTACACTACATGGCATACTTCTTGATGATAGGCATACTTCATCATATTCCACATAAGTAATTGGAGCTTGTGTGACGAGGTGGAAGATTTACCATATAAGCAAGAGGCTTGTATGGCGATGACTATATATTACAGGTTGAACTGATGATTGATATGGACTATATAAATTATAATGATAAATTGCCAGATTAATAAAAACCCCACACGGGTCTGGAGTTGACAATAATCACGTCGCTCTAGTTATTAGATACGGCACATGGACTATTTATTTCCACATGGAAACGGGGTGACGAGAATTTATTCTCTGGAGTGATTATCAGTACATGCTCCCCCGTAAACACCAAAATATATCACTATAAATATGTGAATGCTTTTTAGGATTTATTGGGTATCTAATACGGCCCAATAAATTTCCAAACCCCTCCCCGTACGAAGGAGGTTATGGCGAAATTTTTCGAAATATTAAGGCGTTAGTGAAATATTTGAAGTGAAAACAAAGTTGAAAATACAGTATGAACTATAGTTGAAATTATAGAATGAACTATATTTATATATATAAATATAAATATAATTAAAAGGAATAGAGGCCGTGCAGTTTGTGTTTCAGAATCGTAATTTGAAACGATTAGTGCGAGAAATCCGACCATCGGATTTTCCCGAAACCGCAACCGCTGGGTTCGCCTTGGAAATATCTTTCCAACGGCACCAACCTTGTAAAAATCCAACGGTTGGATTGTCCGGAATGTTTAATTCAAATCTGAAGAAAAACAGCGCCAGAATCATTTATATTTATATATAAATATAAATATAATTAAATTAAATCGAATAACGACGCTGCAGTTCGAATTTTGAAAACGTAACTTCAAACGACTAGTGTGGAAGATCCGACTGTCGGATTCTCACGAAACTGGAACCGTTGGGTTCGCTTTGGGAATATCTTCCCACTGATATAGACTTTGTAGAAATCCAACGGTTAGATTTTCCGATATGTGTAAAACAAATTAAGGGAAAAACAGCGCCAGTGCCACGACACGACCTGAAACGTCGTTTAAATAAATAAGTCCATTTTTAAATAAATAAAAATGGCAAAAAATCGTTATAAAATATTATAAGTAATATTGATTGAAAACAAACCAATTGGGCTTGAATTGTTTGATATTTGATGGTTGTATGTGTTTGACACGAAAATAACACTAAATAACTGAAAAGATGGATGTCGAATAATATAACCATATAAAGAATCGATTTAAATTCTAATGACGTGAATTATTTGAAAAGGCCGAGCTAACCCTCATTTCAAATAATTTATCAAGTGATTCGAATTGGAAAATGCAAAGACGATTCAAGACCGACGATCTTCGTATCAGTTGGATGGGCGCTATTGAGGTTCCTAACCGGAGTAGCTACCGGAAAGGGACGGAAGTAGTAGCCGTCTGAACGTATGTGTTGATTGGACGGATATACGAGGAATTTGACGCCTCTGGTTTCGTTCAGACCCAGAACGGACTTGTAAATGGACTGTGTGTCTGACATTGGATTTTGTTCTATACTGATTGATCTCTGTTAAATATATATCTGTTTGGCGACGGAGAATTTATTCTTTTGCTTAACGCCCTTCTCTGAGACGTACGAGCTCAGAGGTTATATATCGATGGAAATCAATCGTATGGAGTGGACTGCCTATGTGGTATGCCAAGATGCTGTGATCAAGGCTTCTGTTGCAAAGCAAAGTCTTGTGGATGATGATCAAAGCAAGGTCTACGTAGCCTAGCTTTGTGTATTTCGTAGATTCGCGAACCTCACACCCCGGTATGAGTTAAAAAGGGGATACGGACCATTGGGAGAGCACGACGTTTCTTTCTAGCTATGGTGGTGTCAGTGACTTACCAGCCCTGACATATATATCTACTTTTCACCTTTGTGGTTGTTGGAATGCGAGGCGCCTCGATTATAGGTCTGTAAGGACCGGGAAACGTGTGTTTAGGAATAAATAATCCTCAAACGTAAGAGAGGACCGGCCCAGCCGATCCAGGGGTTGCCCAGAGTGTGTAGTCCCGAGGCATTTGCTAGAGTGTCTCGAAGCGGAGAGGAGCTTACCCCTTGCCTCGACTCATGACGGAAATCCAATTTCCAATACGAAATAACGGACTTGATTGTAGAACTAGTATGGCGACATAGTAGATGGTAGCTATGCCGCCTATGATTGATATTTATGATGCTATTCGTTTTTGAAACATATATGCACTAGTAATAATATCAAATGATTTTGCTTTATATGTACCAAGCATATTTGGCCATTATAAGGTAAAACTCTATCCTCCGGCTTGCGTTGCATTGTATGATGGGACCTGAGTCTTATAATGGCTTCATTCTTTCTAAAAGCATTGCGTTGTTTTAAAAGAATTTACTTTGTTTTAAATGCACTAGCAATCACTGGAGTAAACCCGTTCCGCGAAAATGGCGTGGTCCTATGATTTGCTATTACTGTTGTTTAACTGTTAAATAGATTCCTCATACCAGTCCCCATGACTGACTCGTTGTTTGTTTCACTTTGCAAACGCGGGTGCCCTTATTTTCACACGGGCAGCCTAGTACACAGGTGACAGGTTGTTTTTGGCTCTGCACTGCTGCATAGGGTGCATTTTTGGCTCATGGCGAGGCTGACTTCACAGAGACAACTTTGACATTTTCTGTCATTACTATACTTATATTATGATTCCGCCACTGGCGATGCAGACTGTTTTACTTCCCGTATTTCTTACTATATGTATATGTATTCCGCCTTCGGCAATGTAGACTGATACCCTTATTATATCTCACTGCATGTATGTATTCCGCCTCTGGCAATGATGACTGATCACTTTCCTTTTATTTACTAAGTTATATCCCACGCTATGCTATTCTGATGTTATTACATGTTGTGATTCTGCTGTCATATCCATGTAAAATTATTCTATTTATTGTTTCTGCTATTATCTGTACTCTGCTATGATGATTAATGTGTTATATTCCAATGATTATCCTTAATACCGCCCCTCGGATTTTGGGATCGTCACATCACTTTTCATTGTTCATTTATTCCCATTACGTTTTTGTCTCATTTCGTAATATTTTACCTGTGAAAGGCATATAAAACAACAGCATGTCCATAATAAGGTGGATTAGTAATTGGATGGTGTTGTAATATCTGTTCGGTAATTGAGAAGTTAAGAAAAGTCATACATGTAAACAAATGCAAGGGTTAAATATGGCAGCTATTGTCATCCTTTGTTCATGTCAATGCTTTGCTGCATGGTATGTTTTTTTGCAAGCAAGATGCTTTTGTCGCTTCTTATGTGGGGATTGGATGATTGTACATGTCATGGTTCTGTTGTGTAATAGATCTTTGTAGCAAGTTCAAAATATCTGTAGCGTTTGCTTTTGTCAAGTTGCTAGGTAATGTGAAGGATGATATAAGTTTAGCAGTTGGTTCTGTTCATGTCATGTTGCTGTTTTGTAATGTGGAGGATGAGGCTAGTTATTGAGTGGTTTTTGCTTTCACCACAAGTTATTTAGTTATTGTACCTTCTTCTCACCTTGGTAGGTGAATGCCAGTTATTGTACCTTCCTCTATTTAGTTTACAAAATATCAACACATACATTTAGAATGTTTATCCTACTACACATGCAATTATAGTTGAGACGCCATGCCTGATCTATACATAGATTGTGAACCCATATTTCAGATTCCCTACTTTGCTATTAATTATAGGTAAGTACATCATTTTTCATTTTAAATGAACTGAAGTTTATAGTTATGGTATTTGGTTGTAACTGATACTGAGCACATCAAGTTTTGTGTATAGGAATACATGCTTATTTCCCTAAATGAGACACTCTAGATCCTGCATTGTTTTCACCATACTCAGATTTAATGAATATGCACGATGTATTGTTATCTTTCACGAATCTTGCCATATTTAAATTTGAAAAGTAAGTTTGGTGGAAAATATATGTTTTAGAAAGAAAATAAGAACACAAGATTATTCTTCCACCAACATTTTTTGCTTTGTTTATAGTTAGGTCTCAACATGTGCACATGGACTGCAAATTTATTATTAGCAAACTGGAATAGAAGAATAATTAATTACACTGTTATATTTTGTTACCTGTCTTGTCTTGCAGTTACACCTGCACATGCCTTATGCATCAGTCTCCAACCCCAGAACTGCTGGAAATTTACTGTACCTTGCAGCGAAGAGAAATGACCTGCTGCTTCATACAATTTATTATGGGTAAGAAATCGATCCTGGTCACAACGTTTAATATTTGGGGTGTTTATTTGTAATGTCCCGCAAATCCGTACTATAAGAGTTGACTACATACATCATACATCCAACCCAAATATCACGAAAATACGAATCATTTTTTATTTTTTAGAAAAAAAAAGGTAGAAGAAGAACAGAATTAACAACACAGAATCTCACATCGCAGCGGAACAAAACATAATATATCATAACCTTTGAAATACAAAATTTAACTATATAACATACACTTATCAGAGTACTACACTTACAACATAGCGGAAAACAAAACTACATAATGTTGAAGCTTCCTGCTCCAAGCTCCTTTAGGTAAATCTGTAAAATCCTGAACTACTTGACTGCCCGTACAAATTTAGGCACCCAAGAGTTTAGGTAAAACAAAACAAAAAAACTCCTGTTCAGTCATGGGATTGGTATGAGTAAATAATTTAAAATAATTTCAGAAACTAAATGATATCTCATAAGACCACGCCGTATAGCACGAAACAGGTTTTTTTCTTATGAGAATCCAAAACACTTGATTTAACTTTCAAATCCTTTTGAAAGAAAATGATAATATTTACATCAAAACTCTTTTGATATTATAATAGTATCTAAATCAAATAAATAGAATCTAGTGGAACGTTTGCATCTCACATTCCACATATATAATATACAATCAAAACCGCAAGCACTTATTGGGTAATGAATTTCCAACAATGACAAGGTATGGAACCACCTTCTGATAGTGTATCTCTAGAGGAGAATACACTGGGTTCAACAAGAACATCTTGTAACCCGACCACACATGACCGACCACTCATTTCACTTGAGTGTATCGAATGTACATTACCAACGGTTGGGATCAACAACCGTTTTCCCGAATGGGACAGCACGAATAGAATAAGGAATTAAATGAATCTCTGGATAGGTGATAATACACCCTAATGGGAGCTACCCACATAGCCATGCTACCTGCCCGATTTTTGTCATTTCCCGGTTGTTGAGGCCTGAGGCTACGCTTACTTATCATTCGTTTATAACACAATCACTTTGAATGTTACATTGTCAGATCCGTTAATCACTAATTTTCTTTACACAAATATATTCTGGATATTATGCTAAGAAAATAAATCCGTTGCCACCATATATATTTGTACAGTCCAAAATGCGATCATTGGAAATATTCTGTCAGACATTCGTCCATACACGTTCGTTCTGGGACGGAACGAAACCAAAGGCACAATTTCCATTAATAGAAAAATCCCTTGCACTCTACTCCGTCTCTGATTTCTTTCATATGATCTGAGCCAATATAAAGTGGTTCTCGGATAATAATCCAACCGGTCTCCCCATATTAACAACGTTAAAATGGTCAAAAACTTTGATAGTCAGTGATTTAACTATCAAATGAAAAATGTCCGTGTACACACAACGATCTTATTTCCAAATGGAATTATCGATCAAATCATCAAACACACACACACACACATATATATATATATTCATATTTCCTTATTTTCTATGTTTAGAAAATATATGTTATTAACACTGGAAAACATTTCCATATATCGCCTTCTTTTATTTTCTGTACTTAGAAAATTTCTTCTATTTATAATTGGAAAATATTCCAATTACTTATCTCTTTTCCAACCCGTTTATTTCTATACTTAGGAAATATTTATTATTCTATTTCCAACTTACACTTATTTGGGTTAAAATGGATGTTGTATAAAACATCGTCATGACAACCCAAATACTGTATTTAACTAAATCTTATTCAACATTGACCTTCGAGCCTGAATCTTACTATTTATTTGTTAATAATGACATCAATCAAGTTGGGGTAGAACTACCTCTCAGACCTTGACTGAAAAACATTCATAACGTCAAAACAGACAAGACTACTTACTCGAATAATCAATACCATACAAACCAATTATTCCATTTTTAAACATGTACATGCTTCTCTTTTTATTCTTACGAGATTTTATTCAAGATTTCCTTTTTGTTTATACTATTCTATTTTTAAGTTCGTTTCCTTATCGAATTCTATATATATTGATATATGGATTTGTAGTTATCAAATTTTCTTAAAAATATTCTAACTCCTTAAATTTTCGGAAAAATTCGCCATAACCTCTTTTGTACGGGGTTACTGGAAAAATTCAAACCTTGCCACACAGGCCCTCTCCTTTCAAAAAGAAAATCAAAAAGACCAGAGGCTTGCCGATACGGCGCATAAAACCTCATATTCAATTTAAATACATACCTTTTTGTCGAGCACTCTATTCATATCTCTTCTAACACTTCATTCCATACCTGCTTAGCATATATCAAATCATTTCCAACCAACTCAACCTAATCGTTTTAACTCAATTCGTTAATTAATTCGCTAATTAACTCTTTTGCCTATTTCACTTTCATATTTGAACATAACATGTTCAAATATATTTTAACTTGCTTATAAACTAATTAAATTCTATTTTCAATTCAAGTTCCATGTTCGATTTCGAATATGGATTCACAAATCTCATTTACTTATCCGAAGTCTTATTTCAATCTAAACTCGATTAACTATTTTTTTCCTCTTACTTATTTAATGCTATTTAATAATCAAAAATATGATTTTTGTTTCAACAATCTATTCATTTACTTTACTTGAGTTCATATTTATGTTATAACTCAAGTCTAGATTTTTCTAATGGACATTCGGATTTTATTTGCTTAAAATCCTTTTATTCACTTAAATGAACCGTTATAGTTTTATAAAGATTATGGCGTTGTTTTTCTACAAAATTGATTTTGATATAACTCAAAACCTATATGACGAAATCCAAATTTTTCTCTTCCATTAGAAAACTATTACTCAATCGGTCCCGATGATTCTTGTTTCAAGGAATTCCGATTTCAATTGAGTTCTATATACTCAATTAAAGTTCGAAACACCAATTTACGAACTACCGCGCCGCGGCGAGTTCGTTTTAATTAGTTTTAATATATAAACGTTTTAACTTTGTTTATATATAAACTCTAACTTCATTCTAATATATTTCAATATGTATTAAACCCATTTTCCAATTTCGACTTATATTTCCGATTATCCTTATTTGTCGATTATTTCACTACTCATTTATAATTTCATTTATAACTCCATCCTTTATACTACATTCCAGTTCGTTTATAAATTATATATATAAAGTTCGATATAATCGAATTCTAGTTATAAATCCTTAGATTTATCTCAATTCATTTTATAATCCGAATTCCGGAATAAAAACCTATCGTCCCCCTTTTGAAACGATTCTTAATTCTTTTTATAAATTCATACTTGAATTTAAACTTCTAAGTTATCTAACGAAAATTTATCTCACTAAATTATAAACATCGTTTATAATTTAACTTCCTTGTTTTATAAAGTTAAAAGAAGTTTCATTTCGAAATCTATTTAAAACCAAAATCTTATTTTAGAGTATTCTCTTTATCAACACTTATCTATATAAATATAGAACCTATTTTCATGTTTTTTCTCTATTTATATTTAATATAGTTTAAATGTCCTAATTGGGAATAATCTATTTTTATAAATCTGACATAGTCGAATTCAAACATAAATCCTAAGGATTTATTCAACTTCATTTATATTATGAATTCCGGAATAAAATCTATCGTTTATTATTTAAAATGATTCTGAGTTCTCATTTTAAACTCACATTTGAATTTAAAATATTAAATTATCCAAATGATAATTTTTCCTTTTTATTTACAAACACCATTTATTTTACTTGTTTATATATTAAACAAGTCTCGCTTTCAAATTCATTTGAAATAAATATTTCTACTTTGGAAAAATAAATTTCCCTTTTCAAATTCACACTTGTATTTATTTTTTTTCCAAATTATCCAATGATAATTCATTTCACTTCATTTATAAACCTCGTTTATAAATGAACTACTTGTTTCCATTATTCAAAACAAGTTAATATATCAAGTCCATTTAAAACTCAAATTCTATTTTTAGAAAAATAATTTTTTCATTTCTAATCTCTAAATTCCTTTTCACTATATTTTTAAATATAAACATTTAGCCGAGCGATATTTAAATATTAAAAAACACTCAATTATCAAATCACAGGTGTTATAACACATCATATATGATAATGTATACGTGAAAACAAACAGTAATAAATTTTGAGGAATCCACTTGGATTCCTCCAACTTGTTTTTCCTGCATCCACAGATGTTAGCCAACATAAATAATACATATCCTGCTTCGAGGCAGGATATCGCAGTATGAAGGTCATCCACTATATATATTGTAGGGCGCATAAGGAAATCATCCGCTAATGATACCGCGGGCATCCGCTAATGATACTGCGGGAATCCAACCACCAATATATATATATATATATATATATATATATATATAATAGCCACAAACACCAATCCTAAATAACTAATACATTTTTAAAATAGCCACAATAATATTTCAATGCATACAAACAAATCAACAATTTATTTTAAATGCTAAAAATAAATTAACGAGTGAGATTTACTCACTGTGATTTTCCATTGTCGAAATAGTGATTTGTTTTCGATTAAATTAAACAACGTTTAATTAATCGAAAATCCCAACTGCCTCCAGACTATTTCAATCCAAGTTCATAGTGAAGCTACTAAGGATACGAGTCCAACAGATCTAAAAATGTTCGCATATGATTTTGTTTAAATCAGAAATCCATTTTATAAGTAACCGGACCATTCATTAAAAATAAAATTACTGAATTAACTAGATTACCTTAATTAAAATACTGATTTTCCCTTTCTCCTACCACTCTTAATGCCTCACGGCTTCTTCCAAAATCCTACAACATTTTCCCTTTAATTGATTTTAGTCGCATTTTCTTCCTTTTTGTTAATCCTTCCTCTCTACTGAACTTACAAACCCATTCCAGAACTTTAAACACCAAGGGCCTTCCCTGTCTCTCGTTGCAATTCACCTGTTTGTTTCATTTGAACCCTTCTACCTCCAGAGAGTTAACGCCACCTCCGACACTAGTTATCGACCACTGTAGACCCTTAGAACCCCTCTGATTTTGCCAAACTCAAGCGTGAACCAACCCTCAACCATCGGATTTTCTCGCCTTACCAAACACCATTCGAGCCACCACCCAACTCGCTTTTTGCCATCGCGACCTGACAGTTTTGATGTGCGGAACCCTAAATCGCGAGCAATAGTAGGCATCACGAGCAATAGTAGCATCGCGAGTTTCACAGGTTCCCATCCGAACTGCATGCCACCATTTTGAATCGATCAACTCCACGCGCTATTACCCCAGTCGAACTCCCATTATCGCGTCCCTTCCCCAAATTTTCAGCGCTCCAGTCGATGTCATGATTCAAGGTCTCGGAAAAGGTCTTCGATTTTCGAAGAGAGGGAAGAACGGGAATTGAAAATCCTTGGAATGAACGAATGTAAAACAGGATTGAGGAGGAGAATGAATCAAAAGGGGAAGTTCACTATGATTTTATAAAGGAAGGGCGCGGTTTTGAATTGAACAACGAGGTCAAATTATTCTTCTTTGATGTTTTGTTCCTGTCCACTAAACAAGGAACAGGGTGCGATTTATTTTATTTTAATTTGTTTTTGGACGGGTGTCCTTTAATTAAAATACCCAATGATTTCGAACTCCTTTCTGAACCCAACAACTGACATTTTTAGGGTTATTCCTATATTCTGGACCTATTGGAACAGGTTCCGATGTCTCATTTGAACGTCTTGAGAAGATATTAATTTAAATCGATATAAATTTAAATTTGAAACCATAAATTCTTCGATAATAAATTAATATTATTTTTCCACTTCAAACAGAAGTTTGTATTGATCATCCGAACTGTTTTCAGTCTAATTTTAACTTCGAATTGAATTAACTTCGTATTACGATAATTTAATATATTCGATATTATGTCGTATATCGATTATTAAATCGATAACTCAATATAAAAAATTCATTTATATTACCGACTCAATATTTAAATCCATATTAAATATTTAAATTTAACCGACGAAATATCTGGGTCATTACATTAATTCATTGTTACCCTTTCGATCTTGGTTGCACCAAGCTATTTTTTCAGGCTTAGATTTTTAATGGCCGCTTGCTTGCGTTGTAAAATTCATATGGCATTGAGTTATCCATTAGTTTTTTTCCCTGCTTTTTTCAAAATCTAGGTTCATATGACCAGATTCCAAGGCACATTACACTTCATGTCTACCAAATTTATGGATATACTCGGTTTTAATTAGTTTAATTTCATTTAAATTTTTATGTATACAAACCATTTAGCCTATTTATGCAAAGCAACTCTTTCTAAAATTTGACACTAAGTATACAGTGCAAGTAAACAAACCTAACATTCACCACTCTTCTCATTTTGCAACTGAACACGCACAGATGTTTAAGACCAAAAAAATTAATTTCATCATCAATATTTTGTTACATATTAGATTTACACATGTTAAGATTAGAGATTTAATGTATCTTTCAGAATTTGGATATATAATTTTTGTGCTTATTTGCCACTCATTAGTATGGAAAATTCAATTTTGATGCTTTTTCGGTCACCAATGGCAACTTGGTTTATCTTTTTCACTTAGTGGTATTTTGACCTAAGAAGCATAGAATGCATCAATCCTGCAAGGTGAAATGGATGTGTACTCCACTCAAATGGCAGTGGTTACCATTAGTGTAACTGCCTTACTGGAGTCCGTGTAACAGCCATATCAATATTCTTCTGGTTGCAGTTTGCCTCATCAATCTTTGGTCGCTTTGTAGCCATGTTCAATGTTGAGGTAGGTTATAAAAAACACTTTCCCTTCATCCTAGAACTAACTATCAAGTTTAATTCTGTAGTGATCATATCTTTTTTATTGACATCATTTTTATGTTACAACTATACTTTGGGCTACTTGTGTTTCTTGGCTAAGTTGTGTTCAATAGCCTCATCGCCAGTACATAATAAGAAGGCTTAACCTTGGTGATATTGACTATGTTATGCACGCTCTAGTCTTTTTTATTGATTTTGAAGGTGTTCTTGTCTACATTTTTGCCATAATGTTAAGCATGCAATTCGGAAATTTGAAGATGAGAAGAAAAGAAAGAAGAGATCTTCATGTTTGTTATTGCTTTGCCAGTGTGATGCTATCCTCTCATTGTGTTTCATTTAGCATTTCATTGTGATGAATCCAATATAAGATGTGGCAAATGAGGAGGACATGGTTGTAATTTTATACATTTTTATGTGGTATATGATTTATAATTTGTATTTTGGATATAAAGTTGTGATTTTTTATCAATGAATAGATTATGATGCCTTTAAACTTATATCTAGTTCGTATGTTGTTTATCTATTTATTGTTGCACACATAAAATATATATAGATTCTTATGCATATAATTTGTGAATATATTACAATCGTAAAATAAAAGTTGTAATAAAATATATCACAATGGTTATAAATAGTTGTAAAAATCACAACAACAACGGTGCATAATTGTTGTAATAAAGTTTATTACAACGGTGAAAAAAGTTGTAAAATATACATATTACAACGGTGCAAAAAAGTTGTAAAAGATTTTAGTCCATTACAACTTTTTAATACACGACGGTTAGTCTACCGTTGTTGTGACGGCCCGCCCCGCACCAGTCTGCATTTCCTCCGAAAGTGCGCTGTACACAAGCCCGACTAGCACGGGACGGTCGTCAGGAGAAAGGAAAGAAAGGAACGAACTAATCAAGAACCTGTAGAATGCCTCACAGCGCATGGAGTAAAATATAATAATAATAACATACTTGGCATAAAACAGGTGAGACAGTGCATAAGCTGATAACTAAAATCAACATCAGAGTAGCGAAAATCCAAATATAGCTTATTACAACTTTCCAAATTTACTGTCTCTAAACAAAAGAAAGCTAAAGTAGAAGATGCACCACTAATGCCCAAGCAGTGATCTTCAACAACACAGGGAGAATACTATATATATATTACGTGGAAGCCTCCTGCTCGTCTCCGGATCATCTACCCGTGCATCACCAGCTAACCTGTCTCTAGTCTGCTCGTGTGAGCACCCAGAGTAATAAGAGGAGACATAAAACTCTGGGTCAGACATAAAGCCTGGTATGAGCGATAAGCATCTAAACAGAACAATAACAGGTATACTAAACCATACCAGAACCTGGACCTGCAACCAAAGAGTTAGTACCATATACCGTACAATACTCTAAGGTGCCATAATAAATAGTGTAAGAATACGGGGGTGGGGTGTGCATGTCATAATGATGGCAAACAAATCATCCATAGCAACCATCCTCACATCTCTCACTCAGTGCGTAAAGCATACGATGTCCACCACTGTCAATCACCAGACCCATCGAAGTAGTGACGGAGTTCAACTTGTACAACTACTGCTACTACCAAGCCTACCACATGGAGTCATGACCAAATCTTTACAAATGACCCCACTTCATTGGTCTATAGCCCTTTAGTCGTACATAGCTAGGCCACTGAGGCCCTGAGTCCGTTCACGTACCTCCCATACATAGTGATCCAAAGTTACAGACATCGATAGCCCTTGGCACACGTCCCGCAGCAAAGCCCAATCATGAAGTGAACTCATCGGTTCCCAACTGGATCCTGAGCTCTAACTTCCCATATTGGACTACCTTTGCATCTCGGGTTATTGGTCAATACTGGATCGGGTCGGGTTCTCCTTCTAGCCATCAGTTCGGGTCGGGTCCTCTACTTCGGGTCGGTTCGTAGTCTTCTCCTGTAGCGGTTCGTTTCGGGTCCACAGCGTCGCATTGGTTCGGGTCGGGTGCCCCACTTCGGGTCGGGTCGGGTGTCCTCCTTCGGGTCGGGTCGGGTGCCTCACTTCGGGTCGGGTCGGGTGTCCTCCTCCGGGTCGGGTCGGGTGCCATCTCCCTTCCAGTTTGTGCTTCCGCTCCGATCCACTCCCTCGTTCTTCACGTGCTCCGATCCGATCCCTCCTTCTTCATCTGATCCGATCCTAGTTCAATTAGCGTGACCTTCCTTCTTGCCAGTTCTCCCAAGTGTCAAGTTCCGATCCGAGCCCTCCGTCCCTAAGTCGATCCGATCCCCAGCTTAACCAACATGGCCTTCCCTTTTGCCAAGCCTCTTTTGTGCTAGACTCCAGCTCGGGTCGGGTTCCTTACCCAGATCTCCAATCCGATCTGAGCCCATATCCGATCCGATCCGAAACCCTGCACAACTTTCTGCAACTTTTTCCAGCAACTTGTTTACGCCATTCGACGACGTTTTCGACAAATCTAACTATACTAATCAATCACAAATCATCCCAAACAGTCATAGCAACATAACAAACTAACCACAAACACCAAAACAATGATTACATGTCAAAATGGATCAAATATACCCAAAACCCCATAATTTCCCTTAAGCATGTTTAAGCAAAACTAATCATAGGGTTAACAAAACTTAATCAAATTAAACCAAATTTCTACCAAAGGCATAAAATATTATTTTCGAATTTATAGACATTTTTCCAGAATTTATTAGTGTGTAAATTCACTAATCTTCACTAATTACCCTTAATTAACTGTAATTAGTGTCAAAACGATGCTAATCACTCACCTTGGCCACAAACGAAATTCTCAGAACTGAAACCTTGCTGATTTGGGTGAATAGTGATGTCTAACAGCAGCTCTAGCCTTGCTTTCGTGTTTCCTCTCCTTAATTTGATGTAGATTAGGCCAAAACTTGATTAGAAAGTGATTAAAAGGTGATTTGGGTGTTGGAGGCCATTGCTAGGGTTGCAAGAAAGAAAGTGGCGGTTGAGAAATGAGGATAAGATCGTTCTCTAACTGATTTCAGCCTCCTCCTTACCCTAATCCCGAAATCCCCTTTGGGCCTAGCTGCTAATTACCCGGTTAAGCCTAATTAAGCTGTTTTTCACCATCTGAAACTTGTTTCAGCCATATCTCCCAAACGGTGAGTCCGTTTGGCTAATGTGACCACTCTACGGAATTGTAAACCATCATCCGGAGCCAATGGAAGTGATTTCCGGTCAAAATTCCTTTCTAGTCAAAAGTTATGGTCAAAACAGTACCAACTAGGGGTAAAATGGTCATTGAAAAATCGGGAAAAATCATGAACAGGGGAAATGACCCCAATAGTCGTCTCCCAAAGTTACATGACCATACGACTTCATATGTGGAAGAAACAAATATTCTACGGTCCTATGATGCGTAGAATACGGGTCGTTACACTCTCTCCACTTAAGAAATTTCGTCCCCGAAATTCCTCAACCCAAAACATAAAAAGATCCCGCATGCCTAACAGCCACATATAACAACCAAACATGCAAAGCAAGCAAACAAGCCTATCCTAGCGTGCGGAAAACTAAATCGAAGTCAAAATCTTACCAGGCAAGGAGTTCTGGGTATGTCTTCCTAATGTTCTCCTCTGTCTCCCAAGTACAATCATTCTCATCCTCGCTCCACTGAACCTTGACTAGCTTCACCGCCTTCCTTCGAAGTTGCTTCATGTCGTGCTCGACAATACGGGTCGGCTTGCGGTTCCCAACCGCCTCGGATTCTACTTCGAAGTCCTCTAACTGATCAGGTGAAATAGTCATATCTGAGTCATGGACGAACTTCCTTAGTTGGGAAACATGAAATACGTTGTGAACCCCCGCCATCTTCTCTGGTAAGTCAATTCTATATGCCAAATTCCCGACTAGTTCAAGAATAGGGAATGGGCCAACAAATCTTGGTGCTAACTTGCCTCTCCTGCCAAATCGTATTACGCTCTTCAACGGAGAAATCTTGACAAACACCAAGTCACCAACGGAGAAATTTAGGTCTCTTCTCCTCTTATTAGCATAACTCTTCTGCCTATCTTGGGCAGCCTTCATTCGTTTTTGAATGGTCTTGATTTTACCTGAAGTTTCCCTCATCACATATGGTCCAAGCATAAACTTCTCGCCAGTCTCTATCCAACATGATGGTGAGTTGCACGGTCTTCCGTACAAAGCTTCATATGGAGCCATACCGATACTGGATTGGTAGCAATTATTATATGCAAACTCTGCTAGATGCAAATGGTCATCCCATGATCCACCAAAATCCAATATACATGCTCTCAAGAGATCTTCCAAAATACGATTCACCCTCTCCGTCTGACCGTCGGGCTGAGGATGATATACGGTACTGAGATGTAACTCTGACCCTAGAGCCTCTTGTAAGCTCTTCCAAAACCCACTAGTGAACAACGGATCTTGGTCACTCACAATGCTTTTAGGTACTCCATGAAATCTCACTACCCACTTCATATACAATTCTGCCAACTTGGCTGCCGTTCTGGTCGATTTGACTGGTATAAATCTTGCACTTTTAGTCAATCGGTCCACAATCACCCAAATGCTATCATGTCCCGATCTAGTCCTTGGTAAACCATCGATGAAATCCATCGCGACTTGCTCCCATTTCCATTCGGGAATTTCTAATGGTTGCAACAACCCACTAGGCTTCTTTTGCTCGGCTTTAACTAGCTGGCAATTCATGCGTTTGGATACAAACCTCCCAATGTCTCTTTTCATACCTTCCCAGTAGTAGGTCTGTTTCATGTCTCGATACATCTTGTTACCACCGGGGTGTATAGTCAGTTTTGAGTGATGACATTCTCTAAGTACTTCATCCCTCAATCCATTGACATTGGGTACAACAAGCTTTCCATTCTTTCTAAGCCATCCATCTCGATCAAGCCCATACTTGTTCATCTCCTCATCGATACCCATCTCTAACTTGGAGATGATTTCCAATAGGTTAGGATCGTCCCTCTGACTAGAGCCGATCCTCTTAATCAAAGTGGGTCTGATCGTCAAACTTGCTAACATTTCTGGATCCAATTCGCACTTTGGTCTGAAATCAAACCCCGCGATATACTCCAGTTGCTTCCATTCAAGGAACATAGCCCCTAAACTGGCATGTCTTCGACTCAACGCATCGGCTACCACATTACCCTTTCCCGGTGTATATGCGATGTCAAAATCATAGGAAGCCAAGAATTATAACCACCTTTGTTGCCAGAGATTTAGATCCTTCTGGGAGAAGAGATACTTCAACGACTTATGATCTGTAAACAGCTCAAATCTTTCTCCCAAGAGATAGTGTCTCCACATCTTTAACGCGAACACGATCGCTGCCAATTCCAAATAATGGGTAGGGTATCTTCTCTTGTGCGGTTTCAATTGCCGACTTGCATAGGCTACAACCCTACCGCCTTGCATCAATACAGCACCCAGTCCGGTACCACAGGCATCCGTGTATACCGTCATCTCTTCAATTCCCCTTAGGAATGACTAACACTGGTGCGCTTGTCAACTTGTCCTTTAGACTCTTGAATACATTCTCGCACCCTTTATCCCAGACAAAAGCTTGATTCTTCTTGGTCAACTGGGTCAATGGTGCTGCTATCTTGGAGAAACCTTGGATAAACTTACGATAATATCCAGCTAACCCCAAGAAACTTCTTACATCTGTTGCATTCTTGGGCGTAGGCCAATCCTGTACCGTAGCCACCTTCACCGGCTCTACGGCAATACCATTCTCTGATACAACATGGCCCAAGAACCTCACTTCCCTCCTCCAGAAGTGACACCTAGAAAACTTTGCTTTCAATTGGTGTTTTCTCAACACCTCCATCACTATTCTTAAATGTTCCTTGTGTTCTTCCTCTGTCCTCGAGTAGACCAAAATATCATCAACAAATACAAGGACAAACTTATTCAACTGATCTCTGAATACCCTATTCATAAGATCCACAAAATACGCTGGGGCATTGGTCAGCCCGAATGGCATGACCAACCACTCATAAAACCCAGACGGTGTCCGTAATGCCGTTTTAGCTATACTCTCGGCTGATGAAAACCTGTCGCGAGATCCAACTGAGAAAATACTCTTGCGCCACTCAACTGATCGAACAAATCATCTATCCGCGGTAGATGATACTTTTTCTTCCTTGTCACTTTATTCAACTCGCGATAGTCTACACACAAACGAAGGGAACCATCCGCCTTGGTAGCAAACACAACTGGTGCTCCCCATTCAGAAACACTCCTTCTGATAAATCCCTTCTTCAAAAGATCGCTGACTTGCACCTCGAGCTCTCGCTGCTCCCTTGGTGCCATACGACGAAGTGGCATCACTATAGGTCTGGCATCTTTTGTCAAATCAATACGGAACTCAATCTCTCGGTGTGGTGGAAGTCCGGCCACTTCTTCGAAAACATCCGGATACTGGCCAACCGCGGGCAAACCTGACAACTCACTATGCGGAATGTCGAGGGAGTTTAGAAAACTAGCCAATACCCCCTTACTGGGTAGACCACCAAACACTATCCTCCGTCCATCATCCGCTCTAGCTGTCACCAAAAAGCCCTCACAGTCTACCACCACCCCGTATCTTTGGAGCCAATCTACTCCCAAAATAATGCCAAACCCAGTAAAGCCCAAAACAAAGCAATCACAAACAAACATGCATCCATGACTCGATAAGACCACATTACGATAAATCATGCTAAGGCTAGTCGAACCACCAATCGGGTTCGTCACTACTAAAGGTCTATCGACAATCTCGGGCTCCAATCCCAACCTATCGACCAGGTCACTAGATATGAAAGAACTGGAAGCTCCGGTATCAAACAAAACTCTAACAGGAACATCATAAACAGAAAGAATACCTTGAATGACGACATTCTTTCCCTTCTCCGCCGCAGTTGGGGCATTCGACGAAGAAGGAATAGCATTAAGAGCATATGCTTTCACCATTTGCTTTTCTTTAGGGGGCCGTGGACACTTGTCATTGTGATGTCCCGTTTGGCCACAGTTGAAGCACTTCCTATCCGCTGGCTTGGCCCGACAATTACTAGCATAATGGCCCTTCTTACCACTGCTGAAGCACTCAACATCTTGCTTATTCCTTTTCTTCTGGCCATCCTTAGTCTGATTCTGCTTTCTCTTATTCTGGGAACCACCCTTGCCTCCACCACTTGCTTGTGGTTTTGGCTCTTCTGCAGATGCAACCTCAGTCTTCGGCTTAGGGTAGAGACTTTCTGACCTCAATGCTTTCCCCACAATCGACTCAAACGTCTCATCGATGTGGTTAATAAGCCTTTCCCTCAAGTACTGATCCAAACCAGTTATGAATTTCTCATTCTTCTTCTCGGCGGTATCAGTAAGAGATAACCCATACTTCGACAAAGTGTCGAATTCAGCAATATACTCCGAGACAGCTCTGCCATTCTGCTTGAGCTCCAAGAATTTCTTAAACAGCACTGACTTCTGAGCAGCTGAAATGAACTTCTCGCTAAAGAGAACCTTATACTGCTCCCAAGTAATCTGATCTTCGGGAGTAGCTGCCTTTATAGCATTCCACCAATTCATTGCCCGCCTTTGACGGGACGCTAGCTTTCTCTTCATCGCATCCTCGATACCCAAATCCTCGAAGATACGTTCGTAACTATCCAACCAATCCTGAACATCCGTAGCCGACTCCATTCCCTGAAACGGCTTCCCACCAAGACTAGTGTAATCCTTGTTCAGCTTGGCAAAGTCGACCCTCGGTGCCTGCACTATTGGACTACCACCATTTCCACCATTGGGAGCTGCCCTACGCACATCCCTAAGCATCTCCCTCATGAGGTCAGTAAACATCGTCCTCATGTCAGCAGCATTCCCATTATTGGCCCCTCTACCGGTACCTCTAACATATCGGCTCATCGTCAATCTGTGAAGGGAAACGATTAACGACCCCATAGTGGTGCTAGTGCAGCACGACTTCATTCTTATACTACTAATAGTATATATATAGCTTTTAAAAACCAAAATAATCACAAATACGCTCTCTCATATACGTATCTCTCCCTGATAACTTCCCCAGGTTAACTACGCAACCTAGAGCTCTGATACCAAGTGTGACGGCCCGCCCCGCATCAGCCTGCATTTCCTCCGAAAGTGCGCTGTACACATGCCCGACTAGCACGGGACGGTCGTCAGAAGAAAGGAAAGAAAGGAACGAACTAATCAAGAACCTGTAGAATGTCTCACAGCGCATGGAGTAAAATATAATAATAATAACATACTTGACATAAAACAGGTGAGACAGTGCATAAGCTGATAACTAAAATCAACATCAACATCAGAGTAGCGGAAATCCAAATACAGCTTATTACAACTTTCCAAATTTACTGTCTCTAAACAAAAGAAAGCTAAAGTAGAAGATGCACCACTAATGCCCAAGCAGTGATCTTCAACAACACAGGGAGAATAATATATATATTATGTGGAAGCCTCCTGCTCGTCTCCGGATCATCTACCCGTGCATCACCAGCTAACATGTCTCTTGTCTGCTCGTGTGAGCACCCAGAGTAATAAGAGGAGACATAAAACTCTGGGTCAGACATAAAGCCTGGTATGAGCGATAAGCATCTAAACAGAACAATAACAGGTATACTAAACCATACCTGAACCTGGACCTGCAACCAAAGAGTTAGTACCATATACCGTACAATACTCTAAGGTGCCATAATAAATAGTGTAAGAATACGGGGGTGGGGTGTGCATGTCATAATGATGGCAAACAAATCATCCATAGCAACCATCCTCACATCTCTCACTCAGTGCGTAAAGCATACGATGTCCACCACTGTCAATCACCAGACCCATCGAAGTAGTGACGGAGTTCAACTTGTACAACTACTGCTACTACCAAGCCTACCACATGGAGTCATGACCAAATCTTTACAAATGACCCCACTTCATTGGTCTATAGCCCTTTAGTCGTACATAGCTAGGCCACTGAGGCCCTGAGTCCGTTCACGTACCTCCCATACATAGTGATCCAAAGTTACAGACATCGATAGCCCTTGGCACACGTCCCGCAGCAAAGCCCAATCATGAAGTGAACTCATCGGTTCCCAACTGGATCCTGAGCTCTAACTTCCCATATTGGACTACCTTTGCATCTCGGGTTATTGGTCAATACTGGGTCGGGTCGAGTTCTCCTTCTAGCCATCAGTTCGGGTCGGGTCCTCTACTTCGGGTCAGTTCGTAGTCTTCTCCTGTAGCAGTTCGGTTCGGGTCCACAGCGTCGCATCGGTTTGGGTCGGGTGCCCCACTTCGGGTCGGGTCGGGTGTCCTCCTCTGGGTCGGGTCGGGTGCCCCGCTTCGGGTCGGGTCGGGTGTCCTCCTCCGGGTCGGGTCGGGTGCCATCTCCCTTCCAGTTTGTGCTTCGGCTCCGATCCGCTCCCTCATTCTTCACGTGCTCCGATCCCTCCTTCTTCATCTGATCCGATCCTAGTTCAATTTGCGTGACCTTCCTTCTTGCCAGTTCTCCCAAGTGTCAAGTTCCGATCCGAGCCCTCCGTCCCTAAGTTGATCCGATCCCCAGCTTAACCAACATGGCCTTCTTTTTTTCCAAGCCCCTTTTGTGCCAGACTCCAGTTCGGGTCGGGTTCCTTACCCAGATCTCCAATCCGATCTGAGCCCATATCTGATCCGATCCGAAACCCTGCACAACTTTCTGCAACTTTTTCCAGCAACTTGTTTACGCCATTCGACGACGTTTTCGACAAATCTAACTATACTAATCAATCACAAATCATCCCAAACAGTCATAGCAACATAACAAACTAACCACAAACACCAAAACAATGAATTTACATGTCAAAATGGATCAAATATACCCAAAACCCCATAATTTCCCTTAAGCATGTTTAAGCAAAACTAATCATAGGGTTAACAAAACTTAATCAAATTAAACCAAATTTCTACCAAAGGCATAAAATATTATTTTCGAATTTATAGACATTTTTCCAGAATTTATTAGTGTGTAAATTCGCTAATCTTCACTAATTACCCTTAATTAACTGTAATTAGTGTCAAAACGATGCTAATCACTCACCTTGGCCACAAACGAAATTCTCAGAACTGAAACCTTGCTGATTTGGGCGAATAGTGATGTCTAACAGCAGCTCTAGCCTTGCTTTCGTATTTCCTCTCCTTAATTTGATGTAGATTAGGCCAAAACTTGATTAGAAAGTGATTAGAAGGTGATTTGGGTGTTGGAGGCCGTTGCTAGGGTTGCAAGAAAGAAAGTGGCGGCTGAGAAATGAGGATAAGATCGTTCTCTAACTGTTTTCAGCCTCCTCCTTACCCTAATCCCGAAATCCCCTTTGGGCCTAGCTGCTAATTACCCGGTTAAGCCCAATTAAGCTGTTTTTCACCGTCTGAAACTTGTTTCAGCCATATCTCCCAAACGGTGAGTCCGTTTGGCTAATGTGACCACTCTACGGAATTGTGAACCATCATCCAGAGCCAATGGAAGTGGTTTCAGGTCAAAATTCCTTTCTAGTCAAAATTTATGGTCAAAACAGTACCAACTAGGGGTAAAATGGTCATTGAAAAATCGGGAAAAATCATGAACATGGGAAATGACCCCAATAGTCGTCTCCCAAAGTTACATGATCATACGACTTCATATGTGGAAGAAACGAATATTCTAGGTCCTATGATGCGTAGAATACGGGTCGTTACAGTTGTAAAATGTATTTCCACCGTTGTAATAGTGTCATTTTGTTGCAGTGATCTCGAATGAACCTTAACCCTTCAACTTCTCAGCATCTTCTTTCAAAGCTGATGATCTCTTTGGGTTGAGCATGCGCCTTTTCTGCTTAACTGAGACATACTTTGGGTTTCAATGAATGGCTCATAATCGATGGAGATATCCCATACATGTTATCATGGGACCAAGCAAACACATCAAGGTTTTCCCTTAGGAAATCGATCAATTCCCTCATTCGGAAAGAATCCAAATGAGATCCAATCTTCAAGACCCTAGTTGGGTCGTCGTTATCGATCGACACTTCTATCGTAGGTTCGTTAGTTGTTGCCCTCCTACATCCCAACTCCTCATCTTCTCTGGGATCAATATCCTCGAACCAATGGCTAGGCGATCCTGGTTGGGATGTACCCATTACTTGTTATGTTGTCGCCTCTTTGGTAGGAGGAGTGGCATCTTGTAGCTCCTTGCTTTCTTCATTGCGGATTTCCTTCCACTCTACCAAGTAACATGCCCTTCCTATTACTTGATCTCCCCTAACCATTCCCACGCCGGCTTCAGTTAGGAATTTCAGGAGCAAACACCAAGGAGCTATACGTGCTCGGAATTCTACAAGGGCAGGCCGTACCAAAAAGGCATTATAAGGAGAGTTGATATCCATCGCAAGTAACGGAAGAATTCGTACTCTTTAATGATCTCCCTCACCTAACTCAACTAGTAATTCAACTAAGCCAAATAGTGCAGTGGTTGAGCCATTGAAACCACATATCCATCCCGTACATGGCTTCAAATCTCTTGCTTCCAATTTCATTTGGTTAAATGCTTTCTTGAACAAAATATTAATGGAACTCCCGCAACCAACCAGGACCTTTCGTACAGTTGCAGGGCCGATAATGGCTGATATCACCAATGGGTCTATGCTTGGGGTCTTCAACCTCGAACTTTCTCTATTGCGGAAAATGATATCGACCATCATCGTTTTCTGTTTTTTGATCGAAACATTGTCTTATAGGGTGCTTCATCCCCCAACTTCCATATGCTTCGCTGCATTCACATATTGTTCCATCGCTCATGCACTAAATCCCACCGGATGTGGTCCTCCAATGATAGTGTTGATGATAATACCTTTTGCTTTCTGTTAGGCGGTGGCTCTAGGAGCCACTTGACCTTGATTTGGGGATGATTCCCCTTCCCTTATACCTTAGGGCCAATTTGTACTCTTCAAGCTTCCCTTCTCGCAGGAACTTCTCAACTGGATCTCTCAGATGCTTACATTCGTTCGTTGAATGGTCATAAGTCTCATGGAACAAAAACTTTCCTGTCTCATGCTCCTTCTCCGCCGAGTCTCGCGGTGGCGGCTTCTTATGCTGCATTACATTGCATGTATTAAGGTATATGTTTTCCAAGGTATCATTTAATGGCGTATAACTCTCGAATGACTGGAGTCGGGGTCACTTCTTAGCATCCCCTTTCTGACTTCGACTCCCTTTGTTATCGTTCTTTCTTTGGCGGCTATTCTCGTTTATCTGATTCCCAACATTAACTTCCACTTTTTCGGAACTATTGCTAGATTTCCTGATGACAACATTGCTCTGAATCTCTTCCTTTACAACTTCACTAGATCTCCTTTTACGATTCAAGAATACATTCTCTTGTGGCAAGCTGACATTTGCTTTCTCATAAAACAACTCTATCGTCGTAGGAGGCTTTCCAACTAAATATCTTTCGAACTTCGTGTCCTTGTCCACACCGTCGACCATTGCCATTAAAATGTTCTCCAAGTTATGGTTGCTCACTTTGGTGATAGCCATGCTGAAATGGTCGAGATATCCCATCAAAGTTTCTCTAGGGGCTTCCTTAACTGTGGAAAGCTCCATCACATGCTTAGATATTAATGCATGCAAACGAAACCGAGTCAAGAACTTCTCGCTCAGGTCTTTGAATTTAGGAACTGATCTGGGAGGAAGTCTTGTAAACCACATCATTGCAATCCCTTCAAGACATATCTGGAAGGATTTACACATAATGGCATTAGGAGTTGCTGCTGCGTTAACAGCGCATCAAATGTTGTCGTGGATCCTTCCTTCACAAATAATGACTCAAAGTGGGCAAATTAAATCGTCTCGGAAACTGTGCCTCCAAAATGTCATCGGTAAAAGGATTATGGCTACGATCTAAGCCCAATCCTCATTAGTATATCCTCTGCTATCATTCATTATCTTCCAAACCATTTTTTCAACTTCTACATTAGTTAACACATGCTCTAGTTCGGCACTTTCAGCTTGTCGATTTCCTCTTGCCCTCGTTTTAGGCAACTCTGCTAGATCTGCCTCCCGAACGGAATTTCCTTTCCCTCTGTGGTCCCGATCAATCACAAGACAAGCAGGTGAAAGCACGGGTACGTGAGTAGTTCGAGAGGTGACATGTTCCCTAGGGAGACAGTGGTCTTGGTTTAAGGCTTCAATTCGATTTAATTGTTGTTTAATATGGACAAATTAAAACCTATAAATATAGATCTATGCAAAAATCGTGTAATTGATCAATATACCAGCTAAAGCTTCCACGAATTCATGGATCTCATCTAGATCTGGTCTGCTTCAAATTTCGAACATAGTGTATCCTAGAAGGTTCGAACCGTAAGCACGCCAAACGTCGTGCCCCTAGAGAAGTCCACGAACACATGATCTCGATGATGTCAAACAAGATCGAGAAGGGGAATAGGTAGTGCAAGCCGATTTAAGGTTTCAGTTTTTCTTCATCTCGATTTTTCATGGTTTTTGAAAATGAATCATTATTATTAAATGAAAAGCCGAAGTGTTAGATCAAAATTTGGACCTAACATCCAAATTGTTCCGAATCTTATAGAGTTTCAACTGAAGAATGAGAAAAAAAGAAAATAACACACAGAATTTATAGTGGTTCGGCGTTAACGAGCCTACGTCCACTTTATATATTATTGATTATACTTCGAATGTCGGTACAGATTTCTCTCAAGCTCACTTTTACAATTGGTATTTCTCTCAGTAATCAAGTAGTTTGACAATAATGGCGGATTCAGTACTCAGTATTGCCAAAAGGATCCAAAAAATGCCAAGCTCCGAGCTATTTATAGCTGATTTTGTCAGGCGGGTCGTGGTAACACGTGGCACGAATCCCGAGAACATCGGATCGCATCGCCACCGTTAAGGAAATAGTCAAATTAGCCGTTGTGGACAGGTGTCGCGATCTACTTGAAAATCGGATCGTGTAGATGAGGAGAATCGGTCAAAATGACGGTTAGAGACACGTGTTGTTAGATCCGTACGTCTCGGATCGCTTAAGACTAGCTCACGCTTGAACGAGTCAGACGGTTCGCCATGCATCAAGGGATCGGATCGGTCTACTTTGGGCAACAATATAAGTTCGGATTGAGTCGCATAGAGGATTCGTTTCGCTGATGGGATGGGGGCGATCCGTCGAGATGCGATCCGATGGTGGGCGAGTCGATAGTGTGCGATCCGACATCTGGCGAGTCGATGATGCGATCCGCTCCTTCATGTACTTGGGCATATGGTTTCATACCTTCCTCTTGTGAATGAACGTGGGTGGATTGGTCAAAAAGCTAGCCAACATTTTGCCCACTCGAAGTATGTTTTATCGGTGATGGAACTTGATTCGAAGCTATAGAATCGTCCCCACACAGCGAGTCGCGAATCAATGAACAATTCCTTTTCTGGGATTTTTCAGAGTCTTCATTACTGAATTTATCGATTCGGATCGCGGGCTCGAGTCGCGGTTCGTTAGCAAGACATTCGTTTCGTTCTTTGGTGTGCATTTGGGCCTCGGAACGAAACGGGCTCCTCCTCGAGTCGTGGTGGGCTTTTGGTTCGCAGCCCGCCTATTTTCGTGGATCGAATAGGAAATAGAAGGGGAGACAAACGGTCGCCCTTCTGCCTATATAAGCCGACCCCCCCCTCCTCACTTTCTTCCTTCTTTTTTCTGTCGTATCGTTTCGCCTGCATTGTTGAGGAACGAACCCTAGTTTTTGAAACCTTCAAAAATCCGATCACTTTCCCAATTTTTAGAAAGGTAATTCCACCGAAAGCACCCTTATTCGTAAACGCTGTTGTTTTATGAATTTTTTCGACTGGTTTGAGGGAGAAACTGTGGAACTTTGCGATTTTCTGGGGGGACAAGCGAGGCGCCATGGCTGACGGGCGTTGAGGTTGGAGTTCGGAAATGAGAAGAGAGGAGGAAGACGAAGGAGGAAGGAGGAGAGGGAAGGCCGGTTCGGATCGTGGGCAAGGAGAGGAAAGGAAGAAGATGAAGGCGAGTGGCGAGACGGAGGGTCGTGGTGACGGCAGAGGCGCGTATCGTGGGGGGCTGCAACGGTTCGGCAAAGACCCCGATCACTTAATTTCACGATCCGTGAAGGGGCGATCCCTTTTCCCTGCGATTCAAAGGGGGCGATCCCTCTACCCTGCGATCCGAAGGAGGGCGATCCCTCTTCATGGCGATCCGACTCATAGTTCACGATCCAAAGACATTTCAAACTTTAAACGATGCCTTGTCACCATAAAATTCTGAACAGTTAGGCTAGGGCCTTGATGTTGGACTTTCTAGACTAAATAACCACATAATTGACTGCATATGACGACTAATATTTTGATGATCTTGATAGCTTTCACGCTTTATTTTTAATGCACACACAAGCACACACACCGGCACTTGCAGACACGGGGGACGGGTAGTATTAATCTCATTGTTCATGTTTTCTCATCCTAGCAGTAATGTCGAATAATAAATCTTCTTCAAGATCCTCAACAGAAGCGGAATCCGAGGTTCCTGAGCAATACAACCCCGAGATTCCTCCAATTAATCCAGGAGGTGAAGATTCTGGATCTGAGTACGAGGCCACGGAATCAGATCCGTCCGAAAGTACTTCATCTAGTGATGATTCTGAGATAGATGGGCGAGCTCCCGACGAGATTCCTGGCGCGCTCGGAATAGATAAATTTTCTGATTCTTTAGCATCTAAGCTCGACGATATAAAGCTTAAAAGAATCTGCTTGGGACACGGGATTCCTTGGGATGATGTCTTGATGCCCGGAAGCGAAGATAGACGCCACCTAGCTCCGGAAGGATATATGGCAATCAGTCGAACCATGTGCTTGGTAGGAGCTATTCCTCCGTTTCCTCCGATCGCCATCGAAACTTTAAGACGACTGGGTATTGCTCCGATGCAGCTTCATCCTAACGCCTACGCATCTCTATACACCCTATATGTTGCATACGCGGAGATCCTACACGCCGAACTTTAATTCAGAGATCTGACACTCTTCTTTCTTTTCAAGCACCGTTCTTCGGCAACTCCAAATTTCTCTTTCTTTGAATCGGTGGTGAATAGGAAGGTTCTGTACGATGGATATAGCAATATAGGGGATCCTAAGTCTGATTGGTTTTATATAAGGAAACATGTCGGATGCTCAAGAAGATGGCTCAAATCAAGTAAACTTTAAGCTTTTAATCTAATATCTTGTTCAAGAAGTCTAGGCGTTAACATTCTTCCACCTTTCTCTTTGTCTTAAACAGATCACGTCTTCCCGAAAACGGAGGGTCCGCTATACAACAATCGATTGTCCATTCTTCTACAAAGCAGATCCGACTTTCTAAGGATCAAAAAATGCATTACTGATGAAAATCTTCACAAGCATCATCTTCTGGATAGAAGATTTGGACTTGGCACTGGCGGCAGACCTTATAAGTACGTGCCCCTAACGGAGGGAGAGGGGACTTCGCAAGCGGTAGAAACAACTAAGTTTTGCTAGAGTCCTTCTCCGATAGTCATCCAAGACGATGAGGACCTGAACATATACAGAGGGGATGAGGTCCGCGGTGACATGTCCAAGGAAATCCCGATTTCTACTCCAATTGAAACCGCTGCTCCCGATGATTTGACAGAAGAGCAGTTATTTGACGAGCTGAATAAAATTCCTCTACCCGATGATGTATCTACAGAGAAGGACTTTAAAGGGGGGTCTTTCTTCCCTACTACTGAAGAAACCATCGCACCAACTAGAGAACAAGAAACTGGTCAGATGAGCCTGTCTTCAGGCCCGGGTCTGTTAGGGGGGATTATATGGGATGCACAAATCACACACAATATCTGACCCCGCACTCTTATAGCGTCAGTATTCAAGATTTTAACATGCTCTTTCCTTTTTTGCAGGAACGATGTCCCGCAGGAAATCTTATTCTTATCGTTCTCTTCGTGAGGGCACACCCAGTCTTCATCCAGGTGCTGAGCGTTCTCGTGGCCCTTCTTACAAGCCGACTTCCTCGCAACCCCGGTCTCCACCGAAATCAACATCTGCCAAGCTCCCCAGTCATCCGGAAGTTCCTACAGGGGGAAAGAAACTTCCTAAAGAATTAACTCCTCCAAAAAGTGCACCCTCTCATAGTAGGTCGTCAAAAAGGCATCACGAATCTAAAGACAAAGGCAAGGACCCAATCAGAGAATCTGAAAAGGAGAGGAGTGACATCGTCCCTTCCATCCAGCCAGAGTTGGCTGCCCCCGGGTCACGGGATTACGTCCATGGTCCCGAGATCCAAGGTAGGCTGGAAAAGCTGCGGGAACAATTCCCAGACATATTCTTCGACAGGATGATGTTTGTTCCAGCCTTGGAACCGATCCCTAAAAACTGGGATAATGAAGTTGTCGGGCACATCCGCCACGTGGCCAGGCAATATGAGATGATGAAAAAACACGCAGTTAACCTTTCAGAAGTCAACCGATCGCTTGAAATAGAAGCACACAGATCTAAGGCGAAACTTGAAAACAACGAAAGGGCCAGGACAAAGATGGAGAAGGACCTGGAAGATGCTCAATCCCAGCTTGCTTTAGTACGGAGGGACGCTGAAAATTATAAGATTGAATTAGAGAATGCTAAGCAGCGCTTTCATTCGGAACTGGACTCCAATAGCCAAGAGAAAATGGCCTTAAAGAAGGAGGTTGAAGATTTCAAAATGGCCAACATCGAGCTGAAAACAGCACAAGGCCATTTTGAAGCTGAGAGGGCTGCTTGGGAGGCAGAAAAAGCGAGTTTAAAAGAAAGTTTGGCTTTGGCTAAAGCAGAAAAGGTGATTTTAAATGATCAGGTCACGGACGCGGAGAGACGGGCAGCTCTCGCCGAAAAGAATGTTGAAAGTGCCATCGAACTGGCCACTGCTTCTAACAACAAGCTCCTCGAAAGAGAGAAGGATATCGAGGGGTTTGAAGAGATGATTTTCGACTTCCTTGGCCAAGTCCTCAAAACCCGCAACATCTCGTGGATCCCGGATTACCACGTTACCTTAGCCAATTTATGGGATGCGATTGTTGAGGGTGAGAAGCAGAGATTGGGAGTCGAAGAAATTGATGAAGATGAGTTAATGAAGAGCATCTTGAGGGATAATGAGCCTGAGGACCTAGCAGAGGGTCGTCGTCTGATTTTAGCGGAGATGGAAAAGGAGAGGGCCTTGGCTAAGGGTAAAGGCAAAGATGATGAAGGTTCAAGTTCTGCCGTGGAGCCCAAAACCTCCGGAGTTGAGGAATACCATCCCGATGATCCACTAATCCCTTTGGGCCTAACTCCCGTGGTCGTTGGAGCCTCTACGACTACTCAAGAAGGAGGATCGGCGGAAGGTATCTCTCTCTTTTCCCCACAATTTGTCAAAGCAATTGTGAATGGTCGTCGTCTGGTAGAACAACCAATTGAATTTGTAACGTGTGTTCCTCATAATACAGGTGGCGAGCCCGTCGACAAGGGTGCCGAAAAAGAAAAAGAGGCGGAGAAGGAGGCTGTCACGCAAGGTGCCGGTATTCATATATCAAAACAGGCTGAGGTCACAACAGCAGAGAAAAGCATCCCGGTACCTGGTACTGATGTTCCCAAGGATGCAGAGACCATCGAGGCCTTGAAAGACATGGATGAGCGCCATGTAGAGGATGAGGAGGACATTACCGGCGCCAAAAAAGACGACGATGACGACGACGAAACCTTGGCCAGCCGAAAGGCTAGGCAGGAGAAAGAGTTGGCCTCGAAGAAGGTGGGAGATGAGGCTTTGGACATAGTCCCTCTTGCATAATTCGATCCCAAAACTGGGATGATTGTGAAAATCCAGCCCAAATCCATCAGCCGACAGCTTCACTTTGCAAACCCCGATGACTTCCCGGCTTCCCTTTCTGACAGAAGGAAGAGAAAAGAGGTGGGAGAGGAATCCTCAGAAGAGTCGGATGTTCCTCTCATAGACAAAAGGAAGAGGAAGAAAGGGGATCAGTCTGATGCCGACAAGGCGAAGCTGGAGAGACAGAAGCAGGAGAAGAGGCCAAAGCGTAAATAGGATACTGTTTCTGGTTTATATTTTGTCTTTAGGTTTTCCACTGGCCAGGAAGTGTAATTGTGAGACTGGCCCTCACTTTTGTTTTCTAGGTTATTTCTCACTTTGTAGGCTTGCAGTATATAAAGGAAAGTTTTATCTCTTTTTGCATCATTGTGTACCTGTATTCAAATAAACTTTCCATGGTTAGTTACAGACCATCTAGTTATAACTACAAGTCAATCAAATAACAGAGAAAACTTTCATGCTGCATTGCTACATAAAAATTCATGTGTATATGCATATGGCCCATAATCAGTCATTGGCGTAACGCTTAACTAGGGCTTATTAAAAATCGATTAGCATTATTCGCACGTTGCCCCCTATTTCTGAATATGGGGGACTTAGAAAATTTCATAAGATAACTGTTCTTATGGTACTGAACTTCTGACACCTTTCTCAGTGCCTAATGATAGACTCCTTTATACTCTCCTGGCGGTCGTCAGGGTTAGAGTTCAAACTCAATAATTCAGTTGGTCCCTGTTCCTTCAACAGGGAAGGAGCTCTAGCTTGCTTCATGATATGCTCAACGATCCTTCAGCGGAGCAGGAATTATGGGGGTGCTGAGTCTCCAGCACCTTTCTCAGCGCTTAATCATAGACGCTTTTATACTCTCCTGACGGTCGCCAAGGTTAGAGTTCGAACTCAGCTGTTCTGTCGCTCCCCGATCCTTCAGCGGGGAAGGAGCTCTTTCTCAGCGCTCAATCAGAGACGCTTTTATACTCTCTCTCTCTGGAGAGTTAGAGTTTGAGCTCAGCGATTCATTCGCTCCCCGATCCTTCAGCGGGGAAGGAGCTCTTTCTCAGCGCTCAATCAGAGACGCTTTTATACTCTCTCTCTCTCTCTCTCTCTCTCTCTCTCTCTCTCTCTCTGGAGAGTTAGAGTTTGAGCTCAGCGATTCATTCGCTCCCCGATCCTTCAGCGGGGAAGGAGCTCTTTCTCAGCGCTCAATCATAGACGCTTTTATACTCTCTCTCTCTCTCTCTCTGGAGAGTTAGAGCGCCATCAACGATATAATTTACTTTATTGTATCCTCAGAATTTTGACTTGTGATTACATTCCATTCTGATGGAAGGCATTTGTGATTATATGCTTTTGGGATTGTTGGATTATTCACAACGATTTTTATAACAAATAAACAGGTAGGTAAATAAAGGTGCAATAAAGGTAAATGACACACAATATTTTTATAGTGGTTCGGTCGAATCATAACCTACGTCCACTTTATAATCTTTTGCTTTAAGGAATCAGACTATTCTAGGCAAGTCATGCCTTGTACATGGTTTTTTTTAACAAAGCAAAAGAATAAATTTGAAACTTTCATGTTAAATATGGTCGTAAATGTTGGGCATTCCACACTCTGGGGATTTCCTTTCCATCTACGGTTGCCAGCTTGAAGGTTCCATTATCAAGCTTGCTCAGAATGGAATACGGTCCTTCCCACTTCGCTCCCATATGAGTTGGGGGTGGAAAGACACGTTTCAGAACCAAGTCTCCGGGTTCCCAGGTTCGGCCTCGAACCTTTTTGTTGTAATATCGGGCGACCTGTTGTTTGCATCTCAAGGCACGCAGGTCTGCTTCATCCCTCTTTTCTTCGATCATATCCAGGGACTCAAGGAGCAATTCATTATTGGTCATCGGATCATAATAAGTCACCCGGTGAGAAGGTACCTTTATCTCAACCGGGATGACTGCTTCCGTTCCAAAAGCAAGGGAGAACGGGGTATGTCCTGTTGCCGATTTATATGTTGTCCTGTAGGCCCATAGTGCCAAGGGCAATTCATCAGCCCACATGGCTCTAGCCCGCTTCATTCTTCTTTTCAGAATGGACTTAATTAATTTATTTGCCGCTTCGACTTGTCCGTTCGATTGCGGGTGCGCCGCAGAGGTGTACCGATTCTCAATGTGGTATTTTTGGCAGAAATTTCTGAATTCAGCGCTATCGAACTGAGTTCCGTTATCCGTTATCACAATCTTTGGAATCCCAAATCGGCAAATGATGTTTCGAATGATAAAATTGATCACTCGTTTGGTTGTGATCGTAGTTAGTGGCTCGGCCTCGACCCACTTAGTGAAATAATCCACGGCCACAATAGCGAACTTTGCTCCGCCCCTTTCTATGGGGAGACTTCCAATGATATCAATTCCCCACATAGCGAAAGGCCATGGGCTCATCATTGTTTTTAACTGGTTAGGAGGTGCTCTAGGTATTTTTGAAAATCTCTGGTACGCATCACACCGTCGTGCGTATCTGGCTGCATCCTTGTTTATGGTAGGCCAGAAGTAACCATGCCGCAACACCTTCTTTGCCAAAGTTTGCCCTCCAGTGTGGTCGCCGCATTCACCTTCGTGTACCTCCTGCAGCACACGCTCGATGTCATCGTGAGCTATGCACCGGAGGAGGGGCATTGAAAATCCTTGTCTGTAAAGAACTCCGCCCTGCAGAACGTATCGGGCAGCTTTACGAATTACTTTACGCCTCTCGCTTTTCTTGGTCGGAAGCGCTCCATTCATCAAGAAATTCTTTAGAGGGGTCATCCACGACTCCCTTTCTGGTTCCGTCTCTAGTGTTAGATCGATTTCCATTTGATCTATACTAGGGGACCGAAGTACTTCAACGGGGGCTAGCCCAGTCACTTCAGGATCGTCGGAATTAGCCATCTTTGCCAACTTATCCGCCTGCTGATTCTCTGACCGCGGAATATGAGATATGCTGTAGTGATCAAAATCGTTTAGCAACTCTTTCACTTTCTTTAAGTATAAAATAAATCTTGCACTTTTAGCCTGGAATTTTCCAGTAACCTGGTTCACAACTAACTTGGAGTCGCAAAAGATGTTCAGCTTTGTGACCTCTAACTCCTTTGCGATCATTAATCCGGCTATCAGGGCTTCATATTCGGAGTCGTTGTTAGTGGCATGAAATTCCATCCGAATAGCATAGGATATCAATCGTTTCTCTGGAGTTTCAAGCACTATTCCAACGCCGGATCTTTCGTCATTCCTAGCGCCATCAGTATACAATCTCCAGGCATTGGGGTCGAAAAGCAGTTTTGAAGGATCGACTTCTTCATTGGCTATATCTTCCTCCGGGACAGTAAACTCTGCTATGAAGTCGGCTATCACTTGCCCCCGAATTGACCGTCTAGGCTGAAAGTTCAGATCAAATTGACTTAACTCAATATTCCATTTGAGTAATCTTCCAGATGCCTCTGGTCTCTGTAGGACTTGCTTGAGCGGGTGATCGGTGTATACGGTAATAGGATGCGCCTGAAAATAATGTCGAAGCTTTCTGGAGGCGATCAGTAAACTATACGCCAACTTTTCTATCCTTGGGTAATTATGCTCTGCTGCCGTTAATTTTTTGCTCACGTAATACACAGGTCTTTGGACCTTATCCTCTTCTCTTACCAACGCTGAGCTGATCGCATGGGATGACACTGCCAGATACACGAATAAGTCCTCATGATCCATTGGTTTAGATAATATTGGAGGTTTCTCCAGGTGCCTTAGTAAGTTCTGAAATGCTTCTACGCAGTCGGGCGTCCATTTGAAGTGGCGTTTCCCCCGCTTTATTAATTCGAAGAATTGGATGCATTTGTCCGTAGCCCTGGAGATAAATCTGCTTAGCGCGGCTACTTTTCCTACAAGGCTTTGTACATCCCTAATTTGCCTAGGTTCCTGAATGTCTCTGATTGCCGCGATTTGATCTGGATTAATCTCAATCCCACGGGAACTAACGATGAACCCCAAGAATTTTCCGGAGGCAACACCGAATGAACATTTGGTTGGGTTGAGTTTCATTCCGTACCTTCGAAGAATGCCGAACATCTCCGCCAAGTCAGTAGTGTGTTGGGAAGATTGCTTGGACTTAACCAACATATCGTCGACGTATACTTCCATTGTTTTCCCGATCTGGTTGTAAAAAATTCTGTTGACTAAACGTTGATATGTAGCGCCCGCATTCTTCAAGCCAAAGGGCATCACCACATAACAATATAATCCCAGATCTGTGATAAAACTAGTGTTTTCTTGATCTGGAACATGCATCGAAATTTGGTTATATCCTGAATAAGCATCCATAAATGAGAGAAGCTCATGACCCGCCGTCGAGTCTACCAACTGGTCAATCCGGGGTAACGGGAAACTATCTTTTGGACAGGCTTTGTTCAGATCTGAGAAGTCGATACACGTTCGCCACTTCCCGTTGGCCTTCTTTACCAGGACTGGATTCGAAATCCAGTCTGGGTAGGTCGAGTCTCTGATAAATCCATTACTCTTTAGCTTTCCAACTTCTTCTTTCAAGGCAGCAGACCTCTCTGGGCCCAACATTCGCCTTTTTTGCTTTACAGGAGGATGTTTAGGGTTAATGCTTAATGAATGGCTCATGATTGATGGGGATATGCCACACATGTCCGCGTGGGTCCAAGCAAATACATCCAAGTTGTTTTTTAAGAAGTCCGTTAATTTTTTAGCGAGATTCGGATTTAACTGGGATCCAATCTTAAGTACATTCTCCGGGTCACTGTCATCGATCGGTACATCCACAGTTGTCTCGTTGGGAGTCGCCATTCTGCCCCCGGGTTCTTGATCCTCTCTGGGATCTATATCCTCGGGCAATTCTCTGGGCGACTCTCCAACGACTATCCCCTTTAGTTGTTATAAGGTCTCCGCCCCCGTAGGGGGAGAAGCGCCTTTAGTTTCAATGTCCCCTCCATTGTGAAGTAACTTTAGTTCGGCAACATAACATGCTCGCGCAGCAACCTGATCTCCTCTGACGATACCAATGCCAGCTTCTGTGGGGAATTTCAATAACAAGCACCAGGGGGCTATACAGGCTCTAAACTTTGCGAGGGCCGGTCGGCCCAAGAAGGCATTGTAGGGCGATTCAACGTCCAAAACCACGAAGGGAAGGATTCTCACTCTCTGGCGTTCTCCTTCCCCAAGCGTAACCGGTAACTCTACATAACCCATTGGAGCGGTAGATGCTCCGTTGAATCCACGGATCCATCCTTGACAAGGCTTCAAGTCTTTTATTTCGAGGTTCATCTGGTCAAATGTCCTTTTGAAAAGAAAGTTGACGGAACTCCCGTTGTCCATCAAAACCTTATGAACAGTGGCTGGTCCAATAGGTACTGTAATTACAAATGGATCTTCTGTCGGAGCATGGACTCCAATGCTTTCTCGTTCTCGGAAAACTACATCGTCGGTCATCATCTTTTGTTGCTTTACCGGGATATTGTCCTCAGGGTTGCTACACTCCCCTACCTCGAGGTGTTGCTTGGCTGCATTGACATATTGATCTAATGCCTTGGAGCTATGTTCAGCAAGATAAAGTCCTCCGATTACGGTATTGATAACGATGTTCTTTCCCTTTTGCTGGGCAGTTGGCCTAGCAGCAAGTTGATTCTGGTTTTGATTTGGGGCCTGTACTGCTTGCCCCATGTCTCTGGGCGTTACTCTGTATTCATCTAACTTTCCTTCTCGAAGCAGCCTTTCGATTACATCTCTTAAGTGACGGCATTCATTTGTCGAATGGCCGTGAATCTGATGAAAGAGACAAAACTTCCCCGTTTCACGTTCTTTCTCCGTCGACTCTCTGGGAGGTGGCCTCTTATTCTGGAGGACTTCATACGCATCCATGAAGATATTTTCCAGAGTATCATTTATTGGGGTATAACTTTCAAAGGCCCTAGGACGAGTCCTTCTCTGGGAGTCGTTCCCTCGGTTCCTCTTTCGGTTGTTGCCGTTACCATTATTATTGTTGTTCCCCGACTGACGACCACCCTGATTCCGATTTCCAACATTAACTTCGACCTTCCCTGAGCTGTCTCCTGTCTGCTTAATGGCGACATTGCTCTGGATTTCCTCCTTATCGGCCGTTTTTGCCTTTCGGTTAGCATATACTTCTTCCCAGCGCAAGTGTACGTTGGCTTTTTCGTAGAATAGTTCTCGAGTATGGGGTGGCTTGCCTGCCAGGTACCTCTCGAATTCAGTGTCTTTATCTACTCCGTCAATCAGTGCTGCAACAACGGTTGGTTCATGGGGATCTTTAACTTCAGTAGCGGCCAAATTGAAACGGTCTAGGTACACCCTCAAACTCTCGCCTGGTCGCTGCTTGACAAGGAACAGGTCAATCACACTTTTTGTTTTTTGTGCATAGATACGGAATTGTTCTACGAACTTCTCACTCAACTCCCTGAAGCTAGAAATCGATCTTGCTGGCAAGCGAGTAAACCATAACAATGTTACATCCTCCAGGAATATGGGAAATGCTTTGCACTTGACAGCGTCAGAAGCTGCGGCAGCGGTCATTGACCAAGAGTATCTCATTAGATGCTGGACGGGATCAGACCTGCCTGCGTATCGGTTCATCTGTGGCATGTTGAAACGCCTTGGGAAAGTCGCATCCATAATATCATCAGTGAAAGGGGTGTGACTGCGGTCGATTCCCAAATCTTCGTTCCGTTGTCCACGGCTATCTGCCAGAATCTGATGGATCATGGCTGCAACATTTGCACTGGTCAGCGGAGGTTCAGGGCCAGTGCCTCTGGCTCAGCGGGGTTCTCTAATCTCTCTTCCGGGGGCAGTCACAAAATCCGGGGCTCGGACAGGGCTCCGTTGCCCCCTGTTACCAGGAGCATGCGCGCGGCGACGGGGCTGAGGTAGTCTGTTATGTACAGGACTGTCCACATCTCGAGTCCTGGGGGTTGTGGCTTGATCGTTCACATTACGGTCTGAGGGCCCCGCCCCCAGTGCTTCTTCTTCCCGTGATGGCAGGGTTCCGAACCGAAGCTGCTCTATGTTTTCGGCTCTCTCATACGGTCGTCGCGGAGGTCTCGGTGATTCCTCAGACGAAGAAGAATATCCTGGAGTGAGTGGACGAACCGGCGGCGTCCTTTGCCTTGCGAGCTCATCAAGCCTTCTATCCATAGCAGTCAAATTTTGTCGCAGGACGGAGCTTTCCTGCCTTTGGGCAGCCAATTCATCAAACAGTCTCTCCCACATTTCGGAAAAGCGAGAGAGATCCCCCTCAGTTACAGGAGCAGCATGATCATATTGATCATCATCACTTTCTCTTATGCGCAAAGAGCTTGAGCCATGTCGAGCGGAGGGGCCAGGACGGTAGGAGCGAGCCATAGGCTCCTTTCCAGGTCGAGTTGTAGTCTGATCATCAATTCGAATCGCTGTGGTTCGAGGATGGCGGCTCGCAACGCCAACCTGAGATCAATTCGCGGTCACGGCGCGTGGAGGATTCGAGACGTTGCCTCGGGATCGAGTAACAACCCCTTCAGCAGTCCGGATCGCCTCGTTCTCGTCGACTCGGAGCATGGCGTCTTCATCGGATCGGTTCGCCCCCTGCGCTCCGCGATCCAGAGTCTCCTCGTTGCCTAGCTCGTGCACACTTTCTTCAATTGTTTCATTGGTTTGCGAAGCTCGTGCTTCCTTAGATCTTTTTCCAGCCATGATATCCGAATCGCTGGAATCTTCAAAGAAGTGAATGGTGAAACTTTAGGATCATTTTCTCAGTGAAAGCACCAAAATGTTAGATCAAAATTTGGACCTAACACCCAAACTGTTCCGAATCTTATAGAGTTTCAACTGAAGAATGAGAAAAAAAGAAAATAACACACAGAATTTATAGTGGTTCGGCGTTAACGAGCCTACGTCCACTTTATATATTATTGATTATACTTCGAATGTCGGTACAGATTTCTCTCAAGCTCACTTTTACAATTGGTATTTCTCTCAGTAATCAAGTAGTTTGACAATAATGGCGGATTCAGTACTCAGTATTGCCAAAAGGATCCCAAAAAATGCCAAGCTCCGGGCTATTTATAGCTGATTTTGTCAGGCGGGTCATGGTAACACATGGCACGAATCCCAAGAACATCGGATCGCATCGCCACCGTTAAGGAAATAGTCAAATTAGCCGTTGTGGACAGGTGTCGCGATCTGCTTGAAAATCGGATTGTGCAGATGAGGAGAATCGGTCAAAATGACGGTTAGAGACACGTGTCACTAGATCCGTACGTCTCAGATCGCTTAAGATTAGCTCACGCTTGAACGAGTCAGAGGGTTCGCCATGCATCAAGGGATCGGATCGGTCTACTCTGGGCAACAATATAAGTTCGGATCGAGTCGCATAGAGGATTCGTTTCGCTGATGGGATGGGGGCGATCCGTCGAGATGCGATCCGATGGTGGGCGAGTCGATAGTGTGCGATCCGACATCTGGCGAGTCGATGATGCGATCCGCTCCTTCATGTACTTGGGCATATGGTTTCATACCTTCCTCTTGTTAATGAACGTGGGTGGCTTGGTCAAAAAGCTAGCCAACACGAACCTTTCTTTTATTTGTGTAACCCACAAAAAAAATCTAAATTAAGTAAGACATTTAAACCCTTATACCATTTCAAAATTAGAGAGAAGGTCAACATTTTGATTTCCTTTTTATTGTAAATGGTTTGTATCCCTTTCAAGTGTTCTTACGTGTGATCCTTTAGGTTATTACAACATTGGCAATGATTTTAAATCATATTTAAAATCGTAAATGGTGATTGGCATCTAGCAATGCGTCACCACTACCCAAGTTATAATAACATTGATGATTCGATATAACCTTTTCGTGACTAGTTTATCAATGTAATATAATCCTTTTAACCAATATATCTAGTATTAAACTCGAGGCATGGATCGTATCATCCCCTTTATAATTTAATACTTTTATCTTGACCGATGAGTAGACTATATAAAACAAATCAATATTTGAGCATGGCCATGCATTTCATAGTCTGACTCAATCAAGAGGCCCATGGATATGACCACAAATATATTGTAGGGTTAAATTCCATCTAGATCATTCATAATTTACATTTGACCCGAGATGTATCCAATAATCACTGTTATCATCTACTTTGTTATAAGTAACTGTAGATGATATCAAAACACAAATATCCTCGAATAAAATTATAATGATTTCAGGTTTGAGGACCATTAATTACATCACTGTCACTATGAGAATAACTTATGGTACCGTTAATTACATTCCATGTAGTTTTCTCACATTGGGTCAGACTAATACGATATTCTCCAATAAGTATTTATGTTTTGACATTAATATCACGTATATTAATGATTAGTGAGATGTGATCATCAGTCAATCAATATACTAGTCTCAATGTTTTATTGTTGTCCTATATAAACAGTAAATCTTGACAAAGGATATTTAGGAATTATAATACTTAATATATTATATAATCTCAAGTTCAAGTCTTACTCAAACTATATAATTCCGTATTATTATTCTAAGGACTTTTGTTATGTTTATATTTATATTATGCAGTAAATATAACATAACAGAATATATTTTATTTTGAATAAAATAATAACATCAACAACGTTAATTACATTAAATGGATTGTCTCTAGGGCACAAACCCTAACAATCTCCTAGTCGCACTAGAGTCAATCATTCATGTATCGTATACTCATGAAACTAGTGTGACTTTTGAACTTCTGCTGCGATAGAGTCTAAATCAGTAGGTCTGCAACATTACAACTTTTGCAACTTTGCAGATATGTTTATTTCCTATGTGAACAATTTCACATAAGAATTATATTTCTTAAATATATGTTTGGATCGATAATGAGTTTAAGGTTTTAGGCCTGAGCAATAGCCACTTTGTTATCACAATATTAGTCATTGGATGAACAATGAATTAAGTTCAATTATGAACTTCTTAATTTGAACATTTTTCTTTCTTAGAATCAATATCTATGTCTTGTTTTAAAACTAACATTATTCACAATAATTAATGTGTTATTAATACATAACATTAGAATTATTGTGACACTCCCACTCAATTTCTTGTCTACACGAGATTCAGTGGTATTTTCTGGTTACCGAGACCTCAAATTCTATTTCATTCCCATTGGTATCTTAGAGACCGTCTCTCCTTTATAAAGGATACCAATTCGAGAAATAAACATTTTATTCTCAAAAAATTTATAGAAATAATATCCATTTGTTTCTTGTGCATATTTCACAAAATAGTTATGTGATTTGGGTCCGATCTTATCAGAGGAAGGATGTTTAATAAACGTACTGCATCCCAAATCTTGACATTAGACACACTAGGACATTTCTTAGTCCATATCTTATATGACGTCTTCAAAATCGTTTTAATAGGATTAAATGCAATTGTTATAAATTTAATTTATTGGAAGATCTATATGATTTATCATCAATCATAATATATCTTATAAGGTGCGATTTCTCCTTTTAGACACACCAATCCAATATGGTGTTCTATATGGAGTGAGTTGTGAAACAATTTCAAACTCATCTGGATAGTCATTTAATAATTGGCTTAAATATTCTCTTTGATCTGTTCAAAAAGAACTTATTTTCTATTGGTTTTGAGCTTCATTTTTGAATTCTTTGATCTTTTCAAAGGATTCTGATTTGTGTTTCATAAGATACACATATCTGTATCTACTGACATCATCAATAAATATTGTGAAGTAATGAAACCTGACTCTAGCTTATGTATTCATTGCTCCATATACATCATTATGTATGAAACCCAATACTTATCACCCATTCACTTTGTCAAGGGAACGATGATTCAGTTATTTTGCCTAATAAACAAGATTTGCATTCTTCATATGATTCAAAATCAAATGATTTCAAAATTCCATTGTTATGGAGTTTTGATATGTATTTCTCGTTTATATAGGCTAACTGATAATGCTAGAGTGTGATGGATTTAAACTACTAAATTTAAACCACTCACTGTTCATGTCAAGTACATCATAGTTAAGGATTTATAAAGATCATTAACTATTTTTTAAATTTCATATGATATTTCATTTAAATAAAATGAACAGGAATTATTCTTTTATCACAAATGAAATTCAAACTTGTCTAAACAAGACCTATTATAACAATTATTTTAAATGGAATTTCATAATAACAATTATTTTATTCATTTAACTAAGCCAGTATATAGAGCAAGAATCAACTACCTATGGATAATCCAGCAATATTTGTTTCACTTCCAATCGTATGTCCACTTGTCCTTTTATCAAATTTCTACTTGTTTTGTAATTTCAGTAAATTTACATATATTTATGTGATTCATATACAATATCTAATACTAGAGATGTATAAGTAGATTATTATAACATTATATCTTATTCAGTTCAAGTCACAGCTCAACTTCCATTCTAGATCTTCAATATTTGTAAAACAATTATGTTTAATTTGTGTGAGGACAATCCTCAAATTTCAATGTTAGTCAAGAAATTTGATTTAATTCAATTTTTCCTTCTTAAGGATTAATTTAAATTACGTTATTTGTTATTTAATATCTACTGTTGATAATAAATATTATCTAATTCTGTAATATTTATTTAATATAAATTCAAAATTTTGACAATCAAAATTTATGTTAACATGCATGTATGATTTAAACTAAAATATGCTCCCACTCAAATTAACATCCCTTTGTATATATATACATACATATATGTGTATATATATATACAATGGTGTTCCAAGATCCTTATCTAGTCATGCCTTGACCTAGCTTTGGCTTACACCCAAAAACACGACCTTTTAGGTAGACGTTTTATGTCAGTTATATCATATATATGACCCTTGGATCGCACAATGAACATTTTGTTCAGCATTATTCATTTGCTCAAAATATAGTATAATTCATGTTGTTGTCTCTAAGGCCATAACCCTATTATGCAGACTTAGTTTAACCAGACCCAATAATACAGTCGAAGCACCACGATTACTCATTCCACATATAACCAAAATAAATGGTGCTCAATGCTTTGGCGTTAGTTACATCCAATGAGACTGGCATTGATGGGTGTATTATTGGAAGACCTCACCATGACTTAATATAACAAAATTTGCTTTAGAGAGATTTTATAATTCGTAATGATGAACAATATCAGAGTTATTTACATTTATCAAAACAAATGTGTGTTATATTCATAATATTAATTGGATTTAAATAGAATATATGAAGCATATATGTATTTAAATTCAATATTATATATGTAGCATGTCTATGTTTACAATTCACAGTTTTGGTGAACTTTTGCATTACATAAATTATACTCGTATGTAAAATCAAGTGACCGAATGACTTCCAGTTTTATACATTACATATGTATATATTTAGGTAGAAAAGATTTTAAACTATTCATATGCAAACTCGAACGAAGTTTAGATTAAACATTATAAGAACAATATGCAATGAACTATTTCATTGCAACAATCTAACAGATAATTCAAAATTATATATATATATATGTGTGTGTGTGTGTGTGTTTTAGCCATAGCTACTAGAAAAAATAAATGCTAAACTGGTAACTAATCACCACTTATTATAAGTGTATGTACAGTGTTCAGAACATTATAAGTTTGTGACTTATAATGCACGTTGCATCGTATATTCAAGCAGATCATATATTTACATAGTTTTACACACACAATCATGTACATTAAAATTACAAACATCTGAATTATAAGTATTTATACATACATACATACTGAAATAATTATTTATTCACTGCAATATATCCATATACAGCTGCAGTTCCCTTTGTTGCAAAATCTTCATGGCTATTATACATTATATTCCATTCACCTATTGAGGATTTGAAATCACAAATCAAATTTGCTTTCATAAATCTGTATATGTTTAAATCAGTCATACTGATCCCTGCAACAGATAAATACAGATCAATCCAATTTAGCTTCCAGATTGATATATATATACACACACACACACACACATTAAACCCAATATTTCACAATACCATGTTGAATTATAGAACTATAATAACTTAAACTGTAAATGATTAATTATCACTTGTGCAACCTAGAAGATTATATAATATAATGTAACATTCTAATCTCACATACATACACTATGCATATGAGATTTACCATCAGATGGTATCTTATTCTGCTTATTCATATGTATTTATATAGGTATAAATTCAACCATCTTGATGGTATATTCATGGAATATTTATGTGCAACCATATGAACATTTCAGATGTTACACTTGTTATAATTTGATATAGAGATGAGAGAGAGATTAAACGGTAAAACAATTAAAAGACTACATTTTTATTGATTACGTGATTGATATTACGAAAGATGCTTGATTTATTTTACAATGCTAAACCTTGCCTCTATTTATAGATGGTTTATCCTTATCTAAAAGAGCATTCTAGAGCATATTTGGGTCAATTGTAATAAATAATTATATACCAAATATTGACTCAAATCAATACGATACCAAATATAACCCCAATTAATGCAATACAAAATAAAGGCAACATATCTTTATCCTTATCTCTAACATCCCCCTTAAACTCATGATGCAGAGATTCGTGAGTTTGCCAAATAGAAGCATCAAAGTGAAGAGTAGCAAGATCGAGCAACCATTTCAATATTGTTAGAGAGTAACACCAAACTCCAAGCACCAAATACCAAATACTCAATAACAAATCTCAAACTCACCAATAGAAACCATATATTATAATCACCCCCAACTAGTAAAAGATCTCAAAACTAACAAAGAAGAAATGACAGAATGTAGTAAAAAAAGTAAGAGAAAAATAAAAGATAACAGATCCGTAAATAAATGGTAACTTTATCTAAAGCAAATACAAGATCTGCGACAGCAAGCGAAATGATTAAGGAGGCAGTGGAAAATCAGGTGAAATCCTTTATACCTATTTAACAACACCCCCTCTCTATCTCTTTGTATAACCAAGCTTTGATACCATGTTAGAATTTGATATAGATAGGAGAGAGAAATTAAACAGTAAAACAATTAGAAGGCGACATATTTATTGATTACTTGATTGATATTACAAAAGATGGCTGATTATTTTAAAATATTAAACCTTGCCTCTATTTATAGATGGTTTATCCTTATTCAAAAGAGCATTCTAGAAAAGAATATTCTAGAGCATATTTGGGTCAATCATAATAAATAATTCTATACCAAATATTGACCCAAATCGATACGATACCAAATATAATCCCAAATTAACGCAATACCGAATAAAGGCAACCTATCTTTATCCTTATCTCTAACAACCCCCTTAAATTCACAATGCGGAGAATCGTGAGTTTGTCAAATAGAAGCTGCAAAGTGAAGAGTAGCAAGATCGAGCAACTATTTCAATATTGTTAGAGCGTAGCACCAAACTCCAAACACCAAATACCAAATACTCAACAACAGCTCAACAATCTTCAATTTGATCGGTAAGCAAAAGATCTGAGCGGCCAAATGACAAAACTGGTCCCAAATGTGTTTGTATGTTTGCATCTCCCAAACATACAAAGAAAACAAAATAAACCAAAAATAGGATGAGTTTGCATATGTTTGCATCCCCCGAACATATCAAACGAAAACAAAACCAAAACCAACTCAATAGGGATGAATAAGCATTTGTTTGCATCCTCCAAACATACCTTACAGTACCACCTACCACCTTCAATCAACGTTTATTACCCTCCTAATAAACAAGGTTACCGATACAGACATCAAACGAACAATAAAAAACTTCAAACTAATGTTATTCTCTAACAAATTAATCAACTCACCACCTCTTCTTACTGCTCTTCATACTGCATTCACGTCTACCACAATTCCTTCCACTCTTTTACTCCAAAAACTTCAAATTCTAGCCATAATTCCAACACCCCAAGCCTGCACTTCAATTAACAGAATAATTATCATCTACAAGCTCAAAACAATTCACATCACGGCAATTCAACCTTAATCCACGAAGAACACTGTTGAAAACCATCCTTCTCTACCCAACACGGAAACTACATCTTCCTGACTATTACCTCACCATACAGCAACCCAAGCACCACACATTTCCTCCTAAAAACCAGCATATTAGCTAAAATCAAATCAAGACCACCTAACACTTCCCTTCTCCGCAAACACATTCACAGTCTCCTACATTAACATGCAAGCCTAAACACTACATCCACTACTTCAACAAATCAACTAAACTGCAAACGCCAATTTCCACATTAGTTCACACCCATAAAAGCAACTGCATACTGCCAAATCCACACAATACACTCCAGTATGTTAGGAAATTACGCAAATTTCTTTATGATTATATTTGTGGAGCAAAGAAAATGTAGAATAGTAAGAGACACACAGATTTGATAACGGAGTTCGGCCAATTATGCCTACGTCTCCGGGCTGCTGCAGATCTTTTATTTCAGAGAATATTACAAAGTGATTATACAAAACACTTTTCACTCAACACTCAATCTCACTCTCAAGCTTGCTCTCCTTTTCTACTTCTTGGATTTTGGAATGAGATGAATGTTATGAAGGAGAGGGATGTATATATAGAGAGGAGATGGTTGGTGAGGGGTCGGTGGCTTGGTAGTTCGCTTGGTTGGTGGTGGTTGGTGGCATACCCATGTAATAAACATGAGTGGCTTGGTGAGGGCTGCTGTGAGCACATGCAGCATTTCTAACAATCTCCCACTTGAAGACTGATTTCAATCCGTCTTCACACCTTGATCGATGCAACAACCATTCTGCTCTTTTTACTCTAGCAGACCAACTAAAGTTGAACACAACTTCAGTTTATCGATAGTTTCCGTCTTTGTCAACATATCTGCTGGATTCTTGCTTCCTTCGATCTTCTCTAGTATTAACACATCATCTTCCAGTAGAGATCTGGTGAAGTGATAACGAAGACCAACATGTTTGGTTCTGGAATGAAATGCTGAATTATTCGCCAAGTGTATTGCACTCTGGCTATCACTGTACAAAGCATTCTTTTCCTGTTTGAATTGCAATTCAGTTAACAAACCTTGAAGCCATATCATCTCTTTACTAGCTTCGGTGATTGCTACATACTCAGTCTCTGTAGTGGATAAAGTGACAATCTTCTATACCTGTGACATCCAACTAACAACTATATTTCCAATCGTGAATACATAACCAGTAGTGCTTCTTTGATGATCAACTTCACCTCCAAAGTCTGCATCTACATAGCCTTGAGCTTTAACCTGCCCTTTACCAAAGTACAAAGCGTTATGTATGGTGCATCGTAGATACCTGAAAATCCACTTGACTGCTTCCCAATGAGCTTTCCTTGGATTTGACAAGAACCTGCTAACAACTCCCACTGCATGACCAATGTATGGTCTCCTACAGACTATGGCATACATCCAGCTTCCAATAGCTGAGGAATAAGGAACATCATTCATGAAGTTTCTTTCTTCCTCCGTTTGCGGGGACTGATCCTTGGATAGGCGAAAGCGAATGGTCAATGGTGTACTGACTGTCTTAGCATCATCCATGTTGAATCTCTGCAAAACACGATTGAAGTAATCTGCCTTAGATAGCTGCAAGAGTCCTTTCTACTTATCTCTAGTGATTTGCACTCCGAGGATCTTCTTTGCTGGACCTAAGTCTTTCATGTCAAACTCCTTTGATAGTTGCTGCTTCAACCTTCTGATATCATACATATTTGATCCTGCTCTAACATGTCATCAACATGAAGTAGTAAAATGATATAACTAGACCTATATCGCATGAACTAGCAACAATGATCAACATTGCACTTCTGGAACTCTTCCTTGTGCATGAATCCATCAAACTTTTTGTACCATTTTCTTGGGGCTTGTTTCAGGCCATACAAGCTTTTCTTTAGTCTACACACCATGTTCTTCTTCCCTTTCTCGAAGAAACCTTCTAGTTGGTGCATGTATATCTCCTCATCCAAGTCTCCATGAAGAAATGTGTTCTTCACAACTAACTGTTCAAGATGAAGGTCTTTAATAACTACAATACTTAATACTGACCTGATAGTATTGAGATTCACAACGGAAGAGAAAATGTCAGTGTAGTCCACTCCTTCCTTCTATTGGAATCCTTTGACAACTAGTCGAGCTTTGTATCTCTTCGAACCATCATGCTCCTCTTTCACCCGATACACCCATTTATTGTGAAGTGCCTTTTTTCCTATGGGCAACTCAACTAGTTCCCATGTCTGGTTGGAGATAAGAGACTTCATCTCATCTTCCATGGCAAGCTCCCACTTGCTAGCATCTTCAGTCTGAGATGCTTCATCATAGCATTCAGGTTCCTGCATCAGTCAACAATAAATATTTCATGTATCGTTTGTTAGGTACATGAGGTCGAGAATATCTTCTCAATTCAGAAACTAGAGTAGGATGTTGTAGTGTGTCAGACTGGTCCACACTACTCAGATCAATGATTTCATCTGGCTGAGCACTTTCTATAGTCGGTTCTGTGATGAGACTATCTGCAATATTGTTTGCGTCTGCAAATACTGACTCACTTTGCTTTGAGTCGTTGACTTCTGTTTTGTGTATGTCTTTATATATTACTCTTTCGTTAAAAATCACATCTCGGCTACTTATCACCTTCTTATTTTCATCATCCCAAACGCGGTAGCCAAACTCGTTTTCGCCATAGCCGATAAGAGTGCATTTCTTGGATTTGGGATCAAGTTTATTCCTGCCTTGATCACTAATATGCACATATGCTATGCAACCAAAAAAATTTAAATGCGATAATTTTACCTCTTTTCCACTCCATACCTTTTCTGGTATTTTGTGCTCTAATGGAACTGAAGGACCTCTGTTGATCAAATAAGTTGCTGTGTTGACTGCTTCTGCCCAGAATTGCTTCGGTAGACCTGATTGTATACAAATGCTTCTGGCTCTTTCTGTCAATGTTCGGTTCATAAACTTAGCTACACCATTGTGTTGAGGCATACCCGGCACAGTTCTCTACATTTTGATCCCATGCTCATAACAGAACTGCTTGAATCTGGTGTCTTCATATTCACCTCCATTATCAGTTCTAAGCTTTTTGATCTTTAAATTTGTCTCATTTTCAATCATAGCTTTCCATATCCTGAAAGCCTCGAACACTTTAGATTTATGCCTTAAAAAATAAACCCATACCTTTCGCGCGTGATCGTCGATGAAGGTAACGAAGTAATGCTTTCCACCGATGGATGAGATGGTCGTTGGCCCCCAAACGTCGGAATGAACAAGCTCCAATCTTTCCTTCTTGGGGGTTTTACCATTTGAAAGCTAACTCTCTTCAGCTTTCCAAATATGCAATTTTCACACATGCCTGTTTCCACGGACTTTAGACCTGGAAGTTTTCCCTTCGAGTGCATAATCTTCATTCCCTTTTCACTCATATGGCCTAGCCTCTGGTGCCATATGTTGGAATGTTCATTGCTAGCTGCAACAGCGATTGAACATCGTGCTCCTGCTGTCATGTAAAGAGTACCACTCTTCTTACCATGAGCAGTCATCATTGCACCCTTTGAAATTTTCCAATCATCACCATGGAAAGTCGTAGTATAGCCTTCACTAGCTAATTGTCCTACGGAGATCAAATTCTTTCTCAAGTCCGGTATGTGCCTGACATCCTTTAGCTCCCAAACCGATGCATTCAGCTTAATCTTCACAGCATCTTTACCAACGATATCACAAGGTTGATCGTCACTAAGATGTACCTTTCCAAGATTTCCAGAAACGTACCTTTCGAAAAATTCTTTCTGCGAAGTGGCATGAAACGATGCTCCAGAGTCTAACACCCAAGACTCTTCTTTGCTCTCCAAAGAGCATATCAACGCTTCATCTCCTTCTGAGATAGAAGTAACATTTGACTCTGCATTCGCCTCTTGATCCTTTGGTGCACTTCTACATTGATTTTTGTAGTGTCCGGTCTTTCCACAATTCCAACACTCAACGGTCTTTGAGCTGTGGGAATTGTTGGGATTTCTGGATTTTGATCTCCAGTCCTTCGACCTACCTTGGCAGTTCGATTTGCTATGTCCATTTCCTCATGTTGAATTTCTTCCTCTTGATTGTGTATGCAAAATTGAAAAATTTGACGACTTACCAGAATCTCTTCGTCGGATCTCTTCACTGAGAACCATATCATGAATATCATCAAATTTTGATTTATTGCTTCCCGATGAGCTACTCATTGCTGTGACAGCAGCATTCCAACTTTCTGGCAAGGAAGACAAAAGTATCAACACTCATACTTCTTCATCAGATTCAATTTCAACTGAACTTAGCTGAGAAGTAACTATATTCAGCTCATTGAGATGTTGAGCTACTGGTGCACCTTCTGTCATTTGCAAATTGAACAATCGCCTCATCAAATGAACTTTGTTAGAGGTCGATGGCTTCTCGTACATACTGGAGAGAACCGCCATAAGACCCGCCATGGTCTTTTCTTTTGCTATGTTCAAAGCAACATTGCGAGATAATGTTAATCGAATAAATCCAAGAGCTTGTCTATTAAGAAGAGCCCAATCTTCATCCTTCATATTCTCTGGCTTCTTTTCCGAGAGAGGTTGATAAAGCTTTTTCTGATATAGATAATCTTCAATTTTCATTTTCCAAAAGCCAAAGTTAGCTCCACCAAACTTCTCGATTTTCACCCTTCCTTCATCTGCCGCCATCGCTCCCACTCGAATTTGATTCCTTTTCTAACAAATTTTGGCTTTGATACCAGTTGTTGGGAAATTACGCAAATTCTCTTATGATTATATTTATGGAGAAAAGAAATTAAATGTAGAATAGTAAGAGACACACAAATTTGATAACGGAGTTCAGCCAATTATGCCTACGTCTCCGAGCTACTGCAGATCTTTTATTTCAGAGAATATTACAAAGTGATTACACAAAACACATTTCACTCAACACTCGATCTCACTCTCAAGCTTGCTCTCCTTTTCTACTTCTTGGATTTTGGAATGGGATGAATGTTATGAAGGAGAGGGATGTATATATAGAGAGGAGATGGTTGGTGAGGGGTTGGTAGCTTGGTTATTGGCTTGATTGGTGGTGGTTGGTGGCATACCCAGGGTGGCTTGGTGAGGGCTGCTGTGAGCTCATGCAGCATTTCTAACACAATAATCATTCGCCTTTTTTTAACATTCTTCCATGCGCCATACCGATATCCTCAAATATCAGTTCTCCACCAATGCATAATAAAAAAATACCTTAAAGTCCTATAACTAAGAATATAAATATCAAACCAATATTCAGAATTTCCTATCGCAAATTAGAACAAGTACACTATGTTTCTTCAGCTTCTTGAGCTCTTGCCTAACAACGGTGCTTCTATTGATCTTTGCCAACATGACTTTGAACCATTCTCATACTCCTGCATAACCTGCACCCTCTCGTTGATCTGCTTCACCAGCTCCGACCGACTCATCTTCTTCCCCAGCCTCGCCTTCTCAATCTCAGCCCTCACCTCCACTGGCACACGGTTCAGTATCCGGGTTTCGTCTGGTCATGAGATTTCTCGCATTAACCACCAGCTCGGCCTTCTTCTTGTTCTGATCAACATTGAATTTCTTGATCATCATGACTTGCGCACCGACATGGATTGCGTTGTTGACCACTTTTCAGAAGAATAATGGAATTGGGGGCACATAGATCTCTACCGATATCAAAATCCTTGAAATTGAATTCCCAGACATACTTTTTAGCTTCAGATCTAGCGAGATTTCCTTCCGAATCGAATAAAGTCTGCTTGACCCGAATCAAATGAAGAGAGTCGACGTTCAATTTCAAAATGGCATAGCGTTCTGACGGTGTCAGTTTCTGGTGGTTCTTGGTTGGGCAGTGGATAATGCCGGGAAAATCAGTGTCCACGGCGAGGAATTTGAAGCGATCGAGGAAGCTGCTGAGCAAGCAAAACTCAGCTTCGAGGTCGTGGGAATTTCTCCGCATGCATTTTTGGCTTACTCCATTTTTTTTTAAATTCGAAAGACTGCTCAACACAAACATTTCAGTGCTTTATTTTCTCTCTCTCCCTCTCTATACCATGTTAGAATTTGATCAAGAGAGAAGAGAGATTAAACGGTAAAACATAAAAGACTACATTTTAATATCTTTATTGATTGATTTTACAAAAGATGCTTGATTATTTTTACAATGGTAAACCCAAATCAATACTATCAACATATCTTTATCCTTATCTCTAACAACACTATCAACTGTGTCAAGTGTTTAACAAATTAAACATGTCTAATACTGTATCAAGCTATAAACGTATATGTTTATACACATAAATTTTTCAGTAATGTGCTGTAAATTATTTTGCTTCTTATTATATTAGCAGGAACAAACCACTGATATTCACGAAACATTTGAGATCTGCATCCCTTATTCACACACATTAATGTATATCATAACTGACATACAAGTATATGTATGACTATTTATACCTATCTATGATTTATCAAGTAGTATATATATATATATATATATGTATGTATGTATGTATATAGGGTTAGATCATTTTCTACATAACTGGTAAGGTTAATACAGTAGTCAAACTAAGTTTTATAAGATACATACAATATGACATGTAGCTTACATTATCTATACATTGATTTATATAGGTATAGATAACATGAATAACTGATAGTTGCTATATTGTCATCAGGGGCGGAGCCAGGAATCGAAATCACCCTGGGCTATTGTAAAATTTATACCTCGTCAGAATGCCAAAAAAAAAGTGGAAAATTGTTGCTAAACTAGAAAATACTCAGTTTCATAAAAGTATGAAGGTGAATCGAAGATTGAAAATACAATAACACAAATAAGAAAATAATATTATTGAATGTAGAAACAAACACCTTAATTTTTAAACCCAATGCGAACAAAGATGTAAAATGAGAATAAAATAATGAATAAATACTAAAATACTATTTTACTACTATGTTTTTTCCCACTTAAAGCTATAATTTTTGAAGTAGACCTTGGTTTGTTATTTAGCTAGCCTAAAAGAACTAACAGCTGGTTGTAATTATAAGTAGACCATGGTTTGTTATTTAGCTAGCCTAAAAGAACTAACAGCTAGTTGTAATAATATGGAATACATTTCTTTATGAGTCGTTGTAGTGCCTGGTGCATATTAAATTCATTCTTAGCTAAAAGGACTAACAACTGGTTGTAGTAAATAGTAGTAATATACAATTCTTTATGAGTACTGCTGCATATTAAATTCCTAGGGACCTGGGCTATAGCCCAGGGTGCTATCAACATAGCTCCGTCCCTGATTGTCATACAATGTCTTTTAAAACAGTTATAGATAATAGAACAAAACATATATATATATATATATATATATATATATATTCTGGCAGCCAAGTTCCTCACATATTGATAAATATGTATACAATCATGCATAGAGTGATATCAAATCATTACAACACCTTTGTATGGATTATCTAAACATAACAGAGTTTTTGATATATATACAAGAATGTAATCAATTTGCATTAGGATTATATAAATCATTGATGATAAATTATGTGCTAAATCATGTATCCAAATGTTAACAACTTTCATATGCATTGGTATAAGTTAAACATATCTTATATGCTTTAAAACCATATGTGTGTGTGTGTGTGTATATATATATGTGGAGTGACTGCTACATAGCAGCATACATGTATAACTATGTCAGTTCATATAATTACATGTGTATATATGTAGTTTTGCATCACAGTGTCATATGACTTAGATATACATACATACATACATATATATATAGTAACTATATTTTCATTACATAGTACCACTTGTAGTGATAAAACCATTCAAAATGGCCATTAACAAAAGTAATTAGACAACCAACTTATAAGTTCCAGTTTTATAGTATTAAATAAATCCAGTTAATCTAATGACCAAATTCATAGTCATGCATCTATTTATATATATTTACCATACAACTTAAAATGATGCTGTATACAAATACACCTACACACATATATATCATAAGATATTTGCATGTGTGTTTAAAATGATCTGTCAGGGAGTAAGTATAAGGGTAGTGTTGTGAAGCCTGAAATATTGAATTAAGAAAATTCAATTTCATAAATCAAACAACTTTGATTATATCATAACAGATTGTTCATGCTTTAGATTTCTAAATCCCTAACTATATCATGTACTTGTGGATGACCCAAAGGGTAAAATAGAAACAATTTAGATTTTATAACAACTTAGCCCAATTTTAAAAGTAATATCTTATACTAGAAAATCAAAACAATGCTGTAGATATATATATATATATATATATATATATATATCATTATCCATCTAATAAAAATGGGATTTGACATTACAAATCAAAATTTGAATTATCCATTGGATTAACATTTTAACTAACATATATAATATTAAATCAAACAGCAAATCAAATCTGTTGTGACCCAAAAAAAATAATTGATTTCCAATATATTTATCATTATGAATATAGAATATGTATTCATAATTTTTGTCAACAAGCAAAAATATAATTGTTTTAAAATATTAATATATTTGTATCTTAAAACAATTAAATCCAGATGTAACTGTGTACAAGGAGTGACAACATATACATACATGCATACATATATATATATATATATATATATAATGTAAATGTTTGTGTATATAAGTATGCATAACAGTTTGATATGCATCATCATTTGTCGAGTTAAGTTCATAAAATTAATTAACTTACTTTATAATATTCTGCAATGATTCAAATCATTCAGGTTATTACTGGAATGTCAATAGTAATTATGTATTTGATCTAAATCAAATATATGTTTATAAAATAGTCATGCTTTGTATTTATAACACATTCATTTCATAAACAAAACATTACAACATACCCAATTTTATCACTTCAGTGTTAACACTTACATTTGGTTAATAAAGATTTTACAAGATAACTAGCAACAATATGTTTTGAGAAATCAGTGTCCAAAAAGACTTGCCATTTTTGATCAATTAAAATTGGATTTTGGTTTACAGAATTCATATGTTAATCAATAAAGTAACAACAATTTGTAGCTTAGTCAATTTTCAAACTTAACCAATAAAATTTTGCTTCTAAATTTTATATCAAATGTAAAATTCTGATCAAAGTAATACGTTTGAGAGCATGTATCAAATGCAATTTTAATTTTTCAGTGAAACATTTTCACTTTAGAAATGGTTATGCCTTTAGATCTTGAATCCATGATTTTCAAATAATCGATAATTCAAGAATTCGAACATTTAAAACCCTAAATCAATAATCAAACTACAAATTAAAACCTGTAAATATAGACCTATGAAAAAATAGTGTAATTGATCAATAGACATGTTAAAGCTTCCACGAATTGATGAATCTCATCTAGATCTGGACTGCTTCGAATTCCAAACATAGTGTATCCTGGAAGGTTCGAACCGTAAACACACCAAATGTCGTGCCTCTAGAGAAGTCCACAAACATATGATCTCGATGACGTCAAACAAGATCGAGAAGAGGAATAGAAGGTGTTAGCTGATTTAGGGTTTTAGGTTTTCTTAATTTCGATTTTTCATGGTTTTTAAAAATAAATCATTATTATCAAATGAAAAGCCATCCCTTTCTTTTATTTGTGTAACCCACAAAAAAACTAAATTAAGTAAGACTTTTAAACCCTTATACCATTTCAAAATTAGAGAAAAGATCAACATTTTGATTTCCTTTTTATTGTGAATGATTCTTATCCCTTTCAAGTGTTCTTATGTGTGACCTTTTAGGTTATTATAACGTTGGCAACGATATAAAATCGTATTTAAATTTGTATACAGTGACTGACATCTAGCAATGCGTCACCGCTATCCAAGTTATAATAATATTGACGATTCGATATAACTTTTCCGTGACCAGTGTATCAATGTAATATAATCCATTTAACTAATATATTTAGGATTAAACTCGAGACATTGATCATATCATCCTCTTTATAATTTAATCTTTTTATCTTGATCGATGAGTATATTATATAAAACAAATCAATATTTGAGCACGGTCATGCATTTCATAGTCTGACCCAATCAAGAGGCCCATGGATATCACTACAAATATATTGTGTAGCGTCCTGGTTTTTGCCTAAGTTTGTAATACAGTTTATTTTGGATTAATTCAGTAATCCTGTTAAAATAATAATTTTTCAGTACTAAATATTGGGGGGAAATTTTAGGAATAATATATATAAATGGTTTAAATTATTTTAACCAATGTAAAACAAGCAGGAAATGTATTCTTGTTTTGTTTTGTATTTTTATAATTGTTTTAACTCTTGTTAAAATATAAATATTATTGGATTTGATTATTCTGGTAATTAGTATACTAATTATTTATAAAATCCTATATGTTTATGTTTATATTATATGATTTCTTAACTGCCATGAATATATATGTAGGTAATATCTTATATATTTTGTTTTATGTGTTTATAATGATTTTAAACTAATATAAATTAAATATAAGCATCACTTAAGTAAAATTACATGTTAATAATATAAGTAAAATATGAATTACTTCATGAGAATGCAAGATTTCATTTATAAGTGGTGTAACACATATTTATGCTTAGAATTAATAACAATAAAGGAAGAGATATGAAGTGTACCATAAAAGGGAAATATGCATGTATTTGTTGAATATGCTTAGCAATTAAGTTTTGTTTACATTATATAGGCTGTACATTTGGATATGTTTTCACCTCATTTTGCACATACGTCTGTATAATAATGAGTACTACAAGACTGAAAAGATTTGTAATGTGAAAAGCCTACATAACTTATTTTTAATGACCACGCTGTAGCTATATGTATAGCCTTAATATTTCAAATCTTTCAATCAAAACATAGACATGAATGGGTAAATTCTTACTTGGATGTTAAGCATGCACAGCTGATACTATCTTGCATTCCTTCTATCAATAGCAACAGCTAGGAACATGGCTACACTCATATAGGTACTACATTTTCATGCATTTTAATCTCAATTTAAATAGAAGCACAACAGCTATAAACAAGCTATTACACATAGCCTTAACACCCATTTTCAGTCAAGAACAGAGCCTTCTAATTAACTAGGCACAACTATGAAAACATAGCTCATTCCTTTTCAATCATCAACACAACTATGGCAATTCCATCATGTATGCATTGCCTTTCCCAGATGCATCTATTTTGCCATATTATTTTATATTTCTTTGTACCTACACAAACACACACACTAGCTACACCATGTATTTGCAAAATAATTCTAACCAAATTAGAATAAAAATGGCAACAAACTAGAAGTTACCTGGTAGTAGAATGTTAGCAGACCTTAGCAAAGAAATAAGAAGACTGTGCATGAAAACTTAAAACAGAGGAGTTAAATATGAGTAAACTCCCCTGTTAATCTACATTTCTTTATCATCACTTGAATGTATTGTTGATGATGCCTTATACCTGTATATAATATTTTGTACCAAATTAAACCCAAAAATAACTCGAGTTATATGTATATTTTTTGTGGCCCTGTTAAACCCTGTGCATGAACCAATATGTTGAATCTGGGTGAAATTATATACCACTTTAGAACTTGTAAAATCTATAACCTCGATGCCATTAAGTTAGGGAATTGGTGTTGAATTCGAATGTTGTGTATGTATGTCAGTAGCAGAATATAAAATTATTTTCAACCTAAATAATATTGTACATTAATATATATATATATACACACACACACACATACATACTATAAGAAGGTTTAAAACCAACTTATATAGTTTTTCAAAACTAAAACTCTAATGCAGTAGTGGCTTGAATGTCATGACCGATGCAGTAGTGGGGCATGGTCAGTAGGTGGAAGCTGTTTTATTCGAGCTGGGACTCACCCAAATCGAATTTCATACACTATATTAGCTTGTTGGAATTGACGCCACTAGTTATCTCCACTTCCCCTTGATGATGACGATGCTTTGACAACTTGATGTCGGGAAGGAGATGCAACATGCTGGTTTTGGAACTCTCGCCATTGCCTTGTCACTGCATCCATATCGTTCCTTATTGTAGCATTATTTCATCTTTGAGCATCGAGGGTGGCAGTGGTCTTTTCTAACTTGTTGAAAAACCGTGCGAATTCATCTCGTGTAACAACCGCTGAAAGAGGAGCTTGATTGGTCGTTGTAGCAGCAGGTTCAGTAACTTGTTCGAATTAGATCGAACTCGATCCAGGGAGGTTCAAACCGGGCTCATTAGATCCGAGACCTTTTGCTGGCACAACGTATGAAGTAGGTTGTTGTGCATCGCTGGCTGACGCTCTATGGGAAGCTTGTTGAGTTCTATCTCTTTTAAAAACCATGATGATAAAAATGTTGAAAGTAGCGAAAATATGGACTATTCCCTTGGACTTGGCGATCCGAATAGTAGATAAAAATCCAACAAGGCTGAGAATTCAACTTTTTTAATGAAAGCACCAAAATGTTTGACCAAAAAAAGGCACGAACACCCAAAGACTAGAATTTTTAAAGAAAATAAAGAAATAGTAAATGAACATAAAGGAAAAATAACAAACACACACAATTTATAGTAGTTCGGCGTTAATGACACTTTATAATTCCTTGATTCAATAAGAAATTACAATTACAACGAGTATAATCTTCAAACTCTCGCAATACAACACTATTGCTCTCAAATATTGTTTGAATGGACATTGTTGGTTGCTGGTTGGAGTATACATGAAGAGTAGAAGTGCCAAAAGTCCTTTTAATCTCTTCAAAGTGGTGTATTTATATGCGCAGGCTATATGCGATTCTCAGATTGAACACGTGGAGTCTAGACCACTTTATTGGAGTTGGTGGTGGTAGTTACACATAGATCATGGGTCGGTTCGTGTATAGTCGACACGAACGTAGACACGTGGCAATATCTCCGGGTCATCAGGAGATCGTGGAGGGCTTGGTGGAATTAGAGGCGAATGATTTATCTGAATCGAAGCATTCGATCCGGGACTTAATCCGATCCGAGGTCTTCAATCTCGGGTTGGTCTCTATTCGATCCCTTAGGTTTGAACCAAAATATTTCGAACTAAAGCCTTTATTTTGTTCGATCTGCGCTGCTTCGAGTTAAAGCTAAGTTATGGATTAGTCTTGTTCCCAAAATCCAAAGCTTATAACTATGGTCATCTGAATCTTTGATGACCTTGTTAAAATGCAGGTCAACTTTTCCTTAAGAATTATGTAGATGGAATAATAATATTGCAACTACATGTTATCTTCGTAATTCGTATATGGAATATCGTGATCACTTATTCTTTTAATTTTCTTATTCGATGTATATTTGGAACTTACTGAAGAAAAAATTGCAAATAATAATTATTGGAAACTTAAATCTTTTGGAAGAAGTCTTGAATCTCATCAAAATTAGTTCTAAAAATAAAAGCCTTCAATTTTTACTTAGAATAGATTTACCACTGCAATAAGCGATATTTGGATAGAGAGAAGTGGGTGATTATTTAATAAAATAGCAATTCCTCCGTGAATCAATGGGAATGTAATACTGGCAGAAATTAATGCTTTAATTCAAGCTTTCAATTATAAGAGAAAGAGAGAATCCAGACTTATTGAAAACCCTAACTTCACTGTTTGGAGGAATATTGGATTTGTCTTGGAACTTAAAATCTGCTTTCGCCATAAGTGAAGTTTTCGAGCAAATGCTTTGGGAGTTGAAATGATATAACACGTGGGCTCTTTTTATTTTATTTTGAAATGCATGTTTTGTAATGTATTGTTTGTAGCATTTTTGGTTTGAGGTGATCCTTTCGCATTTGGTAAGTACAACATTAGTTGTGTGTATGTGTGTGTGTATATATATATATATATATTTCTTTGATCACATTAAACCTTTTGTAATCAGTTTCTTGTTAATAAAGTACCCTGGTTTGTTTTAAAAAAAACTGAATAAGTTGGATTAACATAAGGAGGAATGAATACGAGAGGGAAAAGAGGGAAACATTAGGCCTCATATATATAAGCATATTTCCTATCCTTCTACCCTTATTATTTTCATTTCTATTAACCTTAAAATGATTCCTAGGATGGCCGACCATTAAAGGTGTTAAAGAGAAGAAGAAATTAAATAAAAGCTTAGGAAAGCTTTAATCTATAAAATTAAATCTCAACATCTCAACACTAATCAAGATGAATAATGAGATCTGAATAGTTTTCTTGTTTACATGATTGTTTTCATGCTTATATGGTTGTTAATGTGTTATTTGGGTAGATCAATCCTTGAATAGCTTAAAGATGCTTGTTTGTGTGTGGAAAGAGTAGGTTTTACGGTAAAACCTATAGTTAAACATCTCCAATTGACTTAAAACTTTTAAATGGCGTTCATAATTTGTTTTGGGATATGGATTTTTAATTTCGTAATTTTCTAAGTTTGTGTGAATTTCCTATGAATTTTTAAGTCTAAACACAAGCTACTTACGGGAAAAATTAATTAAGAGGAATACTTAATGAATTTTGGACATCGAATTTTTATAAATAATAGAGAAAGATATATTCTTAGTTCTATGAATTTTTAGGATTTTAACCACATACGGATTAATCGATACAGATTTTTTAAGTTGGCCAGACTCAGGACAATTAACATTCTTTTTTGGAAAAGCAAGGACAATTAACATGTTAATTAAGATAACTAACATTATTATATTATTTCTGAAGTTTTGGGAATATAAATCTGAGGAAATCTGAATTTTAGCTAGTGCATTTTTTATAAGCTAATTAGATTTCAAAAAATATATTGGAGTTGGTGAAAAGTAATTTTTTTTAAATGAAAAAAAAAATCAGTTTTTCTTTATAACTACTGTCAATGCCACTGCCCTTATTTGGAAGCACCCCTTCGCACCTCTAGACGAACCTTCCGCTTCCTCCTATAAGCTTTAGATGTTTGTAATGACAATGTTGGCATATGAAGCATTTGGGATTTCGCTTCTTACCGTTTAGTTGACTATTTGGTTACTGACTTATGTTTTAGAAGAAATAACTCCAGGTAAGCCTATCACCTATGCAGGTGGGCTTCTACCTTTGTGTTAGGTCGATAGGCCTATTTTTGTAAGTAAAATATAGAAGTTGCAGCCTTTATTTAAAGACTTTGAGGCATCTACCTCAACACCCATCGGCAGAGCCGAAGGAGTGATTTTATGAACCAAGTTTTATAAAAGTGTCTATCGCCTTCGGATCTTTTGGCTGTTTCGAAACATTACACCAAATCAATGATTTTGCTACATTTATATTTGTAAAGTTCTAACATTTATAAATGTTATAAACTGCTAACTGTAAAAAACTGCTATGATGTCTGAAAAAGAGTTGGTGAAAATAAATATTTTTCTATGCAAACATTACAATGCACTGATTATGTGGATGAAACTGCAAATACTTCATTTACCGTTGTGTGTGGTCATGTGTAGTTTAGCATAGTTTCAGTCTTGATGCTTATCCATTTAAACGTCCTCTTTCTCACCTCAATTTCTTAGTTTCTATCTAGGGTTCTTCTTCTTGCAACTCCCCACAAATCAATGGTGCTTAAGGCATCATGCTGTTTTTCTCCACGAATCAATGATGAAGAGGCTCCCCGAAGTTCTTCCCTCACGGCGTTTGACATCAATCGACTATACAGCGACCGATGCTCTTACGATTTGTCAAGTCAAATTTAGGGCTAGGTTTCACAAATGTATACAGGATTCGGTGAAACAAATACGACTTTTGCAATATCAGGTTCGGTGCATTACAAAAAACATCAGGTTTAATTTTGATTTTGTCCTTATATCGCTGGATATTATTCTTGTATTGAAACCTCTAACTAATGAGTTGGCGGTAAGATTAAGATTAAACATAGACGTAAAATAAAACCTTTGTTTACGCGAATTGAATGCATTGTTAGAGTTTGTTTTTGTGATTTTTTTCGAAACAATTAAATGCTAAATTGAAAGTTGATTTTCTAATATGCTTCTGATTAAATAGCTTTTTCAGATTCAAATTTTTAGGAAAATTGATATATTTGTAAATTTTTAAATGGTTTGTCATTCATAGGTTTGTTCATTTTTAGGTTTGTAAATTTTTATTTAGATTCAGACTCCTCACTTTTAACTTGAGAATTATGTAGTGTGATATATCTTTAAAGGATAGAAGCAGAGGATAAGTTTTTTGTATTACTAAGGTAACACCAAAATAAAAATACCACTGGTGATCATTAATTAACCATTTTGATTAGGATATAAATATCATTGATTTCATCGTGGAAATTCTTGGATAGCTTCCAATTCCTCCATTTTTAGGTGGGGAGAAGTACAACTAGGAGTGGATTTTGTAGTATATAGGATTAATGCCATTGATGCAGGCTTCTTTTGTGAAAGAGGATTGAATCTAGCGACAAACCTTTCATTGAATATTCAATTGCAGTGGTTTAGACAATTTTGGGCTTCATTCTGCGCTTCACGTAAAGGTACAATTTATGCATCATTAATTCATTTAAACTGTTGAATGAATGGTTTAGACAATTGTTGCCACCTAATGTTCATGGTCAGTAGAAGCACCTTTGCATCAAAATTTAAGCATGGATAGATTACATGATAGTGGCTCGATAGATGCTTCTTGTTTATGAACTCTTGGCATTTGAATGCTACGTTGTTGATTTGCAACTCATGTTCAAAAGGAATGAAGAGTAAACGTTAAATTGAGTTTGTGTAACTAGAGAGAATGACTTTTCTGTTGATTCTTGTGTTGCAACAGGTCGTATGTTCTCTATTAACATTCATCCCTTTGAAACAGTGGTTGTTTCTTAAGTTGGATCATTTTGAAAGACCATTTTTTTTCTTTTCAATTTATAGGATTTTTTATGTATAAATAAATTAGGTGTGATATTAATACTACAATTAAATATGATACGAGGAAGTACCTAAACAAGTCCATCGTTCTTCGATGTTAGATAATGTTTTGTTACATTCTCCCGACTAGCACCTATTAATGCACTACCTGTAACGACCCGCATTCTACGCATCATAGGATCGTAGAATATTTATTTTTGTCACATACGAAGTCGTATGGTCATGTAACTTTGGGAGACGACTATAGGGGTCATTTCCCATGTTCATGATTTTTCCCGATTTTTAAATGACCATTTTACCCCAGGTTGGCACTGTTTTGGCCATAACTTTTGACTGCAAAGGAATTTTGACCTGAAACCACCTCCATTGGCTCCGGATGATGGTTTCTCTTTCCGTAGAGTGGTCACATTAGCCAAACGGACTTACCGTTTGGGAGATATGGCTGAAACAAGTTTCAGATGGTGAAAAACAGCTTAATTGGGCTTAATCGGGTGATTAGCAGCTAGGCCCAAGGGGGATTTCGGGTTTAGGGGTATATAGGTGCTGATTAGGGTTAGAAAACGTTTCTTTAGACATTTTCCAGCCGCCACTTTCATCCTTAGACACTCTAACAATGGCATCCTACATCTAAAACACCCCAAATCACTCTTTAATTGAAGATTAGGCTTAGCAACATCAAATTAAGAAGAAAAAGCACCAAAGCAAGGTTAGAGCTGCTGTTGGACATCAATATTCGCCCCAAATCAGAGGAGTTTCAGTTCTGAAAATTTTATTTGTGGCCAAGGTGAGTGATTTGCATAGTTTTTGCACTAATTACGGTAATTAAGGGTAATTAGTGAAGATTAGCGAATTTATACACTAATAAATTCTGGAAAAATGTTTAGAAATTCTTAAATAATGTTTTATGCCACTGGTTGAAATTTGGTTTGGTTTAATTAAGTTTTGTTAACCCTATGATCAGTTTTACTTAAACATGCTTAAGGGAAAATAAGGAGCTTTGGCCATTTTTGATCCATTTTGATTCATTTGAGTGATTGTTTGCTGTTGTGGTTGCTATTACATGTTGCTATGACTCTATGGTGTGTTTTGTGATTGCTTAGAATTGTTAGTTTGGTCAAAAACGCCGTCGAATGGCGAGAAACTGTCGCTGGAACGAAGTGCAGGAATTTATCCGGATCGGATCGCCCCCATGCCCACGAACCGACCCGCCTTCTCGAACCGCGCCACATGCCAGAGCTCGGAGCCACGAAGGGAAGACCACGACCCGATCCGATGGCGCGACCCAATCCGATGGCGCGACCCGCTCCGCCGATGGCTGAAGACCCCGATCCGATGATCCGATCTGATCCGTCTCTCGTGAGAATGAGCTACTCCGACCCGAACCGATCCACTTAAGAAGCTCACGATCCGAACTGATGTTCCTCCACGACTGAAGGGAAGCGCCATGATCCAGATGGGTAGCTCGACCCGAACCAGTGGGTTGCCACGAACTGATAAGCCCGAACCGACCCGACAAGGCGCCACGAGCTGACGAGGTGCGATCCATATGGTATGGCACGATCCGACCCGAGCGTGAAGGATGATCCGAACCGATCCGAGGTTGATGGCTACGAGCTGGTGACTGCGAACCGAACCAGGAAGTTACGAACAGAATGAAGACCGATCCAGAGGGTGATGACAGAAACCCGAGATGTAAAGGAAGCCCAAATGAGAAGTTAGAGCTCAAGATTCAGATGGGAATCAACGAGTTCGCTTCATGGTTGGGTTTTGCTGCGGGACGTGTGCCAAGGGGTTATCGACGTCTATAGCTTTGGACCACTATGGTAGGAGGTACGAAGGCGGATTCAGGGCCATTATGGCATCGGTAGAACCAAGGGCTACGACCAATGAAGTGGGTCATTGAAATGTTTGGTCATGACTCCAAGTGTTTGGCTTGGTCACAGCGGGGTTTCTACTAGTTGGGATTCGTCGTTACCTCATTTTGTCTAGTGTTCCAAAGTGGTAGATATCGTATACTTTACGCACTGAGTGAAAGACGTAAGGATGGTTGCTATGCTTGATTGTTTGACATACACACCCCACCCCCGTATTCTTACACTATTCATTATGGCACCTTAGAGCATTGTACGGTATGTGGTACTAACTCTTTGGTTGCAGGTCCAGGTTCAGGTATGGTTTAGTATACCTGTTATTACTCTGTTTAGATGCTTATCGCTCATACCAGGCTTTATGTCTGACCCAGAGTTTTATGTCTCCTCTTATTACTCTGGGTGCTCACACGAGCAGACTAGAGACAGGTTAGCTGGTGATGCACGGGTAGATGATCCGAAGACGAGCAGGAGGCTTCCACGTAATATACATATATAGTATTCTCCCTGTGTTGTTGAAGATCACTGCTTGGGCATTGGTGGTGTATCTTTCATTTTAGCTTTCTTTTGCTTTGAGACAGTTTGAAAGTTGTAATAAGCTGTATTCTGAATTCTCCGCTGCTATGATGTTTAGTTTTGATTTTCAGCTTATGCACTGTCTCTCCTATTTTATGTCAAGTATGTTATTATTATATTTTGTTCGAATGCGCTGTGAGACATTCTACAGGTTCCTTGATTAGTTCATTCCCTTCTTTCCTTTCTTCTGACGACCGTTCTGTGCTAGCTGGGCATGTGTACAGCGCACATTCGGGGAAAATGCAGGCTGGTGCGGGGCGGGCCGTCACACTTGGTATCAGAGCTCTAGGTTGCGTAGTTAACCTAGGGAAGTTATCAGGGAGAGATAATATACGTATACGAGAGAGCGTATTTGTGATTATTTGGGTTTTCAAAAGCTATATATATGTATATACTATTAGTAGTATAAGGATGAAGTCGTACTGCACTAGCACCACTATGGAGTCGTTAATCGTTTCCTTTTTCAGATTGACGATGAGCCGATATACTAGAGGTGCTGGTAGGGGAGCCAATAATGGGAATGCTGCTGACATGAGGACGATGTTTACTGACCTCATGAGAGAGATGCTTAGAGATGTGCAGAGGGCAGCTCCCAATGGTGGAAATGGTGGTGGTCCAATAGTGCAGGCGCCGAGGGTCGACTTCGCCAAGCTAAACAAGGATTATACTAGCCTTGGTGGGAAGCCGTTTCACGGAATGGAGTCGGCCACGGACGTTCAAGATTGGTTGGATAGTTGCGAACGTATCTTCGAGGACTTGGGTATCGAGGATGCAATGAAGAGAAAGTTAGCGTCCCGTCAGCTGCAAGGGCGGGCAATGAATTGGTGGAATGCTATAAAAGCAGCTACTCCCGAAGATCAGATTACTTGGGAGCAGTTTAAAGCTCGCTTTAGCGAGAAGTTCATTCCAGCTGCTCAGAAGTCAGTGCTGTTTAAGAAATTCTTGGAGCTCAAGCAGAATGGCAGAGCTGTCTCCGAGTATATTGCTGAATTTGACACTTTGTCAAAATATGGATTATCTCTTATTGATACTGCCGAGAAAAAGAATGAGAAATTCATAACTGGTTTGGATTAGTACTTGGGGGAAAAACTTTTTAACCACATCGATGAGACGTTTGAATCGATTGTGGGGAAAGCGTTAAGATCGGAAAGTCTCTACCCTAAGTCGAAGACTGAGGTTGCATCCGCAGATGAGCCAAAGCCACAAGCTAGTGGTGGAGGCAAAGGTGGTTCCCAGAATAAGAGAAAGCAGAATCAGGCTAAGGATGGCCAGAAGAAAAAGAATAAGCAGGATGTGGAGTGCTTCAGCTATGGTAAGAAGGGCCATTATGCTAGTAATTGTCGGGCCAAGCCAGCGGATAGGAAGTGCTTCAATTGTGGCCAATTGGGACATCACAAGGACAAGTGTCCACAGCCCCCTAAGGAAAAGCAAATGGTGAAAGCCTACGCTCTTAATGCTATTCCTTCTTCGTCGAATGCCCCAACAGCGGCGGAGAAGGGAAAGAATGTCGTCATTCAAGGTATGCTTTCTGTTTATGATGTTCCTGTTAGAGTTTTGTTTGATACCGGAGCTTCCAGTTCTTTCATATCTAGTGACCTGGTAGATAGGTTGGGATTGGAGCCCGAGATTGTCGATAGACCTTTAGTAGTGACGAACCCGATTGGTGGTTCGACTAGCCTTAGCATGATTTGTCGTAATGTGGTCTTATCGAGTCATGGATGCATGTTTGTTTGTGATTGCTTTGTTTTGGGCTTTACTGGGTTTGGCATTATTTTGGGAGTAGATTGGCTCCAAAGATACGGGGTGGTGGTAGACTGTGAGGGCTTGTTGGTGACAGCTAGAGCGGATGATGGGCGGAGGATAGTGTTTGGTGGTCTACCCAGTAAGGGGGTATTGGCTAGTTTTCTAAACTCCCTCGACATTCCGCATAGTGAGTTGTCAGGTTTGCCCGTGGTTGGCCAGTATCCGGATGTTTTCGAAGAAGTGACCGGACTTCCACCACACCGAGAGATTGAGTTTCGCATTGATTTGGTAAAAGATGCCAGGCCTATAGTGATGCCACTTCGTCGTATGGCACCAAGAGAGCAGCGAGAGCTCGCTGCTCTCTTGGTGCAAGTCAGCGATCTTTTGAAGAAGGGATTTATCAGAAGGAGTGTTTCTGAATGGGGAGCACCAGTTGTGTTTGCTACCAAGGCGGATGGTTCCCTTCGTTTGTGTGTAGACTACCGCGAGTTGAATAAAGTGACGAGGAAGAACAAGTATCCTCTACCGCGGATAGATGATTTGTTTGATCAGTTGAGTGGCGCGAGAGTATTTTCTCAGTTGGATCTCGCGACAGGTTTTCATCAGCTTAGAGTGGAAGCTGAGAGTATAGCTAAAACGGCATTTCGGACGCCGTCTGGGTTTTATGAGTGGTTGGTCATGCCATTCGGGCTGACCAATGCCCTAGCATATTTTGTGGATCTTATGAATAGGGTATTCAGAGATCAGTTGAATAAGTTTGTCCTTGTGTTCGTTGATGATATTTTGGTCTACTCGAGGACAGAGGAAGAACACAAGGGACATTTAAGGATAGTGATGGAGGTGTTGAAAAAACACCAATTGAAAGCAAAGTTTTCTAAGTGTCACTTCTGGAGGAGGGAAGTGAGGTTCTTGGGCCATGTTGTATCAGAGAATGGTATTGCCGTAGACCCGACAAAGGTGGCTACGGTACAGGATTGGCCTACGCCCAAGAATGCAACAGATGTAAGGAGTTTCTTGGGATTAGCGGGATATTATCGTAAGTTTATCCAAGGTTTCTCCAAGATAGCAGCACCATTGACCCAGTTGACCAAGAAGAATCAAGCTTTTGTTTGGGATGAAAGGTGCGAGGATGCATTCAAAAGTCTAAAGGACAAGTTGACAAGCGCACCAGTGTTAGTCATTCCTAAGGGGGATGAAGAGATGACGGTATACATGGATGCCTGTGGTACCGGACTGGGTGCTGTATTGATGCAGGGCGGTAGGGTTATAGCTTACGCAAGTCGGCAATTGAAACCGCACGAGAGAAGATACCCTACCCATGATTTAGAATTGGCAGCAATCGTGTTCGCATTAAAGATGTGGAGACACTATCTCTTGGGAGAAAGATTTGAGCTGTTTACAGATCATAAGTCGTTAAAGTATCTCTTCTCTCAGAAAGATCCGAATCTCCGTCAGCAGAGATGGTTAGAGTTCTTGGCTTCCTATGATTTTGACATCGCATACACACCGGGAAAGGGCAACGCGGTGGCTGATGCATTGAGTAGAAGACATGCCAGCTTAGGGGCTATGTTCCTTGAATGGAAGCAACTGGAGTTTATCGCGGGGTTTGATTTCAGACCAAAGTGCGAATTGGATCCAGAAATGTTAGCAAGTTTGACGATCAGACCCACTTTGATTGAGCGGATTGGCTCTAGTCAGAGGGACGATCCTAACCTATTGGAAATCATCTCCAAGTTAGAGATGGGTATCGATGAGGGGATGAACAAGTATGGGCTTGATCGAGCTAGATGGCTTAGAAAGAATGGAAAGCTTGTTGTACCCAATATCAATAGATTGAGGGATGAAGTGCTTAGAGAATGTCATCACTCAAAGCTGACTATACACCACGGTGGTAACAAGATGTATCGAGATATGAAGCAGACTTACTACTGGGAAGGGATGAAAAGAGACGTTGGGAAGTTTATATCCAAGTGCATGAATTGCCAGCTAGTTAAAGCCGAGCAAAAGAAGCCTAGTGGGTTGTTCCAGCCCTTAGAAATTCTCGAATGGAAATGGGAGCAAGTCTCGATGGATTTCATCGATGGTTTACCAAGGACTAGATCGGGACATGATAGCATTTGGGTGATTGTGGATCGATTGACTAAAAGTGCAAGGTTTATACCAGTCAAATCGACCAGAACGGCAGCTAAGTTAGCAGAATTGTATATGAAGTGGGTAGTGAGATTTCATGGAGTACCCAAAAGCATTGTGAGCGACCGAGACCCGTTGTTCACTAGTGGGTTTTGGAAGAGCTTACAAGAGGCTCTAGGGTCAGAGTTACATCTCAGTACCGCATATCATCCTCAGACCGACGGTCAGACGGAGAGGGTGAACCGTATTTTGGAAGATCTCTTGAGAGCATGTATATTGGATTTTGGTGGATCATGGGATGACCATTTACATCTAGTAGAGTTTGCATATAATAATAGCTACCAATCCAGTATCGGTATGGCTCCGTTTGAAGCTTTGTACGGAAGACCGTGCAACTCACCATCATGTTGGATAGAGACTGGCGAGAAGTTAATGCTTGGACCAGATGTGGTGAGGGAAACTTCAGATAAAATCAAGACCATTCAACAACGAATGAAGGCTGCCCAAGATAGACAGAAGAGTTATGCTGATAAGAGGAGAAGAGACTTAAAATTCTCCGTTGGCGACTTGGTGTTTGTCAAGATTTCTCCGTTGAAGAGCGTAATACGATTTGGCAGGAGAGGCAAGTTGGCACCAAGATTTGTTGGCCCATTCCCTGTTCTTGAACTAGTCGGGAATTTGGCATACAGAATTGATTTACCGGAGAAGATGGCAGGAGTACACAACGTATTTCATGTTTCCCAACTAAGGAAGTTCGTTCACGACTCAGATATGACTATTTCACCTGATCAGTTAGAGGACTTCGAAGTAGAACCCGAGGCGGTTGGGAACCGCAAGCCGGCCCGTATTATCGAGCACGACATGAAGCAACTTCGAAGGAAGGCGGTGAAGTTAGTCAAGGTTCAGTGGAGCGAGGACGAGAAAGATTGTACTTGGGAGACAGAGGAGAACATTAGGAAGTCACACCTAGAACTCTTTGCCTGGTAAGATTTTGACTTCGATTTAGTTTTCCGCATGCTAGGATGGACTTGTTTGCTTGTTTTGCATGATTGATTGTTGTATGTGGTTGTTAGGCATGCGGGATCCTTTGTATGTTTTGGGTTAAGGAATTTCGGGGGCGAAATTTCTTAAGGGGGGGAGAGTGTAACGACCCGCATTCTACGCATCATAGGATCGTAGAATATTTATTTCTGTCACATACGAAGTCGTATGGTCATGTAACTTTGGGAGACGACTATAGGGGTCATTTCCCATGTTCATGATTTTTCCCGATTTTTAAATGACCATTTTACCCCTGGTTGGCACTGTTTTGGCCATAACTTTTGACTGCAAAGGAATTTTGACCTGAAACCACCTCCATTGGCTCCGAATGATGGTTTCTCTTTCCGTAGAGTGGTCACATCAGCCAAACGGACTTACCGTTTGGGAGATATGGCTGAAACAAGTTTCAGATGGTGAAAAACAGCTTAATTGGGCTTAATCGGGTGATTAGCAGCTAGGCCCAAGGGGGATTTCGGGTTTAGGGGTATATAGGTGCTGATTAGGGTTAGAAAACGTTTCTTTAGACATTTTCCAGCCGCCACTTCATCCTTAGACACTCTAACAATGGCATCCTACATCTAAAACACCCCAAATCACTCTTTAATTGAAGATTAGGCTTAGCAACATCAAATTAAGAAGAAAACGCACCAAAGCAAGGTTAGAGCTGCTGTTGGACATCAGTATTCGCCCCAAATCAGAGGAGTTTCAGTTCTGAAAATTTTATTTGTGGCCAAGGTGAGTGATTTGCATAGTTTTTGCACTAATTACGGTAATTAAGGGTAATTAGTGAAGATTAGCGAATTTATACACTAATAAATTCTGGAAAAATGTTTAGAAATTCTTAAATAATGTTTTATGCCACTGGTTGAAATTTGGTTCGGTTTAATTAAGTTTTGTTAACCCTATGATCAGTTTTACTTAAACATGCTTAAGGGAAAATAAGGAGCTTTGGCCATTTTTGATCCATTTTGATTCATTTGAGTGATTGTTTGCTGTTGTGGTTGCTATTACATGTTGCTATGACTCTATGGTGTGTTTTGTGATTGCTTAGAATTGTTAGTTTGGTCAAAAACGCCGTCGAATGGCGAGAAACTGTAGCTGGAACGAAGTGCAGGAATTTATCCGGATCGGATCGCCCCCATGCCCACGAACCGACCCGCCTTCTCGAACCGCGCCACATGCCAGAGCTCGGAGCCACGAAGGTAAGACCACGACCCGATCCGATGGCGCGACCCGCTCCGCCGATGGCTGAAGACCCCGATCCGATGATCCGATCTGATCCGTCTCTCGTGAGAATGAGCTACTCCGACCCGAACCGATCCACTTAAGAAGCTCACGATCCGAACTGATGTTCCTCCACGACTGAAGGGAAGCGCCATGATCCAGATGGGTAGCTCGACCCGAACCAGTGGGTTGCCACGAACTGATAAGCCCGAACCGACCCGACAAGGCGCCACGAGCTGACGAGGTGCGATCCATATGGTACGGCACGATCCGACCCGAGCGTGAAGGATGATCCGAACCGATCCGAGGTTGATGGCTACGAGCTGGTGACTGCGAACCGAACCAGGAAGTTACGAACAGAATGAAGACCGATCCGGAGGGTGATGACAGAAACCCGAGATGCAAAGGAAGCCCAAATGAGAAGTTAGAGCTCAAGATTCAGATGGGAATCAACGAGTTCGCTTCATGGTTGGGTTTTGCTGCGGGACGTGTGCCAAGGGGTTATCGACGTCTATAGCTTTGGACCACTATGGTAGGAGGTACGAAGGCGGATTCAGGGCCATTATGGCATCGGTAGAACCAAGGGCTACGACCAATGAAGTGGGTCATTGAAATGTTTGGTCATGACTCCAAGTGTTTGGCTTGGTCACAGCGGGGTTTCTACAAGTCGGGATTCGTCGTTACCTCATTTTGTCTAGTGTTCCAAAGTGGTAGATATCGTATACTTTACGCACTGAGTGAAAGACGTAAGGATGGTTGCTATGCTTGATTGTTTGACATACACACCCCACCCCCGTATTCTTACACTATTCATTATGGCACCTTAGAGCATTGTACGGTATGTGGTACTAACTCTTTGGTAGCAGGTCCAGGTTCAGGTATGGTTTAGTATACCTGTTATTACTCTGTTTAGATGCTTATCGCTCATACCAGGCTTTATGTCTGACCCAGAGTTTTATGTCTCCTCTTATTACTCTGGGTGCTCACACGAGCAGACTAGAGACAGGTTAGCTGGTGATGCACGGGTAGATGATCCGAAGACGAGCAGGAGGCTTCCACGTAATATACATATATAGTATTCTCCTTGTGTTGTTGAAGATCACTGCTTGGGCATTGGTGGTGTATCTTTCATTTTAGCTTTCTTTTGCTTTGAGACAGTTTGAAAGTTGTAATAAGCTGTATTCTGAATTCTCCGCTGCTATGATGTTTAGTTTTGATTTTCAGCTTATGCACTGTCTCTCCTGTTTTATGTCAAGTATGTTATTATTATATTTTGTTCGAATGCGCTGTGAGACATTCTACAGGTTCCTTGATTAGTTCATTCCCTTCTTTCCTTTCTTCTGACGACCGTTCTGTGCTAGCTGGGCATGTGTACAGCGCACATTCGGGGAAAATGCAGGCTGGTGCGGGGCGGGCCGTCACACTACCTTTCCCCTTGCATCCATTTCGTGTAAAGATTATTGCATATATGTCAAACTTGTTTGGTGATATGAATTCTAAGCAAGTTGAAAATTATCTGACAATTCTATTTGTCCGAGTTATAATGGGGATCTTGAAAATATTTAGAGCGATATGAAGATGAAAAACCTTGAATTTCATATTTAACTTACTAATTTAAAATACTAAAAAATGAATCATGGTTAAAAGAAGAAGTACTAGTTCTTAAATGAGGTTCTTTTTAGTGGTAAAAAGTTTGATAAATACACTTACTTCATTAAAAGATTTTATGAAGCTAGAAATAAATATGGTTACAACCGTAGAAATAGTGCTTTTGGATTTCTAGTGTGGTCCATACACTCATTTTCAATGTAATAAGAACCAAATTTAAGAATGTGAAGAAATATTATTATTTTTAGAACAAAACGGGTACTTAATTACAATAAACAAGGTACATAATGTTTGAGTTGGCACAAATACAACACACTACCCAAACAAATACTGTACAAAACACAACACAGCCAACTCAAACCAACACACACATTACAAATCCAAGCCATGGAAGTAAAAGAAAAACATTACAAACACCATGACTAAACCCCACAAAAACCGCAACAACACAGCCCACAGTGGATAACCAAAGCAGATCCACCAAAACACACTAGCCCAAACCAGCCGACAGCTCCAAAACATATCTTCAAGAACATAATTCGACACCATTCCAGCAAACCAAGGCACGACACCAATTTACAACAAACAGAAGAATGATCGCACACCAGAACCACTCTCAAAACTTGGAAGACAAAGCCACATAATCCACTACCGAGCAAAACTACCCAGATCCACAAAAGAAACACAGACCGCAAATATTATGAAATGAACACAGATAAAAGAAGAAGCTTACATCTTAAATACACCACCATTCAAAACTCCACTAGAGCTTCCTCTAACTTCCTTTGGTTTCTTTGTATTTGATTTCTATTGTACTTGAGACATCAATTTCACCCACTCTGGGTTTGTTTCAACCAGAGGTTCACCACTTAAATATATACTTCCACTTTTAACTTTACTGGTTTTGATTTTGCTCCTCCTCCTTTTGCTACTACTTGTAGAACTATCAGACTCATCCATGTATGAGTCTTGAAACCTAATGTCATTCACTTCTTGATGATTTGAATTACGTAAATTACATACCTTTGTTTGGACATTAACCTGCTCATGATTTCTAGAAGTTTGTAGATCCAATTTATCACCTGTCTTAGCAGTTTCCTCCATGACATGCATCTCAAATTCACCTATCTCTTCAGACATTAGACATGCAGCATCTTTATCGACTAATTTACTATCACCAGATAATAGTCATTTTTTGTGTTTTCATCTTTCAGAATAATGGCGGATATTTATTAGAAATATAAAATGCTTTACACTAAACATTGCGATATATCGATAAGTACCATATGATATATCGATAAGTACCATATGATATGTCATCCTATATTATGTTCTTAGAATTTAACATCTGACAGCAATTTAAATGAATGCTTGATTATGCAATTAGTATGTCAAAGAAAAAGTTCCGTTAATTTGGAACTTCAATAATTGCAGGAGTATATTATTGTTCTACTAAGAAACGGAAGAGACAAAGATGAGATGGTGAGAGAATTAACTATATTTCTAGGGGATGATGATAGCTGATTGTTTGTGTCCTATAAGATTATCATTTTCTTCATACTGGTAATTTATTTACAACACACACAAAAACACCACATTAACACTAGCAATAATCTCACATTTTCATGGCTTAAAAAATTGACCGTTAGATTAGATAAATTGATAAACCTAATATATGATACCCTATTGTTGGATCTAAATTAACCCTAGAGGGGGGTGAATAGGTTTATTAAATTAATTCGAGATATTGAAAAATATCACAGAACAGGTTGCAGTAGATAAAATAAATGCAGAAAATAAATAACACAAACTTCACGCAGCTTCGGAAAACCATGCCTATTGCTGCATTCTCTAAGATTTTTACTAGAATTAAAAACAAACTCCAACATACAAAAATTATGAACTCGCGACTCCCTCGCTAACCGCCTATACAGTCTTGTACACTCGCAAACCCTGCTTTTGGTCTAATTCTATGCTCAAAACCCTCTACTTATTTTAACCTCAAATTCATATTTTCCCCTAGCTACAAAATCATAGCAAGTAAACCCTAGTTATTACAAACACTAGAAAACTGCTAGTTAAAACCTATAACTAGATGACCTAGTTTTAACAGAAAAAACTAGAAAACACAAACGACAATTTTACAAGAGTTAAAAAAAAAACAATATAAAATAAAATAAAACCCTAAGCCTTAAACAAAATAGAAAACAGGCCGGCCCTTTTCTTTTATGCTACTTGAAACCATTGCTCCCAAAAATGTCGGCCGACTTAAAAAAGGAATTAGGGTTTTTCTGCTTCTAAAATCACGATCGATTATTCATGGAATTGATTCACTGTGACATCGAATTTTTATGACTTTCTGATGCTTCTTGCTCACCGATTTAGGATTTTTGTAACACCCTGAATTTCGGTTAATATTAACATTCATAAATTAAAGAATAACTAATCCCAGATGTGGGAATTAGGGGAAACGGGCTATGCCATTGCATTCGTCTCGGAAAAATACGCGAAATAGAGTCCGAGTTTGCGAAAATCGGAGTCCGTATGACCCAGTTAAGGCCCAAAGAAGTTTTCAGAAAATTCAAATTTCGAAAAACAGATTTCAAATGCAGAAATGGAGCTAGGCGGGAAAATTCCCGCCACACCCCAAGTCGACTGGGGAGTCGACACGACTGGACCCAAGTCGACTGCCCTATCGACTTGGGAGTCGACACAGGTGGCCGGACAGTTTTGCCTGGTGCACCATTTGAGTGAATTGGTCAGGTTTTGGGCTGTGTTTGGTGGCTGGTGACGAAATCTGATGGCTCTAAACTAATCTAGGGTTAATGTAAGGGCCTAAATTACATCCTAAATCTATAAATACACCCTAAGACTACCCTAATCCATACTAAAAATAGAAACAACGTCATCATGCTGTCAAATTGCAACTAGAAGGAGCCACCACCAAATTAGAGAGGAAGATAGCTTCTCAAATCAACTTCTAATCAACTCTAGCAACTTAATCTTCTTCATAAGAGTGCTATTCAACAAGTTGTGAGTTTCTATGCCTTTAGCAAGCAATTGCTAAACTAATTATGATAGGATATAATGAGGTTATGGTTATGTATGTGGATCAATGCAAGTTATGTATCATATGCTATGTGTTCATGATGCTAGTTATGCAAGTTTTATGCTATATGTTCATGATGCTAGTTATGCAAGTTTTATGCTATATGTTCATGATGCTAGTTATGCAAATCACTATGATAAACATTGATCCATTATGCCACCATGTTATGCAAGTTTGGTGTTTGATTATATGCAAGTTCATATATGACATGTTATGCAAGTTTGGTGTTTGATTATATGCAAGTTCATATATGACATGTTATGCAAGTTTGGTGTTTGATTATATGCAAGTAACATGTGCAAGTTTACACCTTTGTATGATATGCATACATATGCAAGTTTATCCCTTTGTATGTCATGCATATATATGCATGTTTAACCCTTTTTATGATATGAGTAACATATGCAAGTTCATCCCTTTTTAGACCTATGACATGTATGCAAGTTTATCCCTTTATGATAGGTCTATGACAGGAACATCTATGCAAGTTACCCTCTTTATGACATATGTGATTCATGCAAGTTTGGGTTGGTTATTTATGCTAGTTGGGTTTGATGCTATGGTCATATATGCAAGTTGACACCTTTAAAACCCATGTTGATGCTAATGTTATGCTAAGTTGAACCCATTGTATTTGTGATGAATCTTCCCTTTTAAGTATGTCATGTTAGCGTATTACGCGGGGAATGATGGGGTTAATATTCATGTTAACAAAATTGTGGTGAAATTGGTATGAAGTTGCATACCATAAGTGGATGTACAAAATTGAGTCAATTATGTACATCATTAAATTGGAATTAATTAGGGAAAATTAATTCAAAATATGGGGGTGATTAATTAGGTGTAATTAATCGACTAAGACACGAGGTTGGACCCTTTTGTAGCATAAGACTGCCCGGACCCGACCGGCAAATCCAGCGGCTACAAATGATTGGCCCAATGTGAGAGGTCTTAGGCATAAATTAAATACGTGACAAGTGTAAAGACACGAGGTTAGACTCTGTTATGGCGTAAGGCTGCCCGGACCCGACCGGCAAATCCAGCTGCCATAAAAGACAGTCTAATGTGAGAGGTCTTTACAAAGGTTATGTTCTTAATCAATTAAGAAACACTTAACCAGATAAGCATGTAGTGGGGCATGAGGGGTTAAGTGGGTGCCTTGGGTGGCATGTGGAAATCAAGTAAGTGCCTTGGGTGGCATGTGGAAATCTAGTGGGTTGCCTCGGGTGGCAATAGAAAATACGATTAGAATACTTAACCAAGTGGAAACATGTAATTAAACATGATTAAAAGGTTAAGTGGGATGCACTAGAAAAGGGACAATCTTAGGTGGGTAGCTTGTGGGGGGGCCATTTCAACCAGTAACCCAAAACGTATCTTTGTGGGCTCGACCCATGTCGAGGACGGGACACGCGTACTGGGCTTGACTATAAGAGGCCAAAACGGGTTAGCGGTGGCAACGCAAGTCCAACGGGTTTCATATGCGTGTGTGGGCCCGGGCTGGTAGGTAAGACGTTGATGCATCGTGTAGGTATAAGCCGTGCACCGTTGGTTGTATCGGGTTGTCACTTTGGGGAGTGATACACCCCACTGTGGGGCCAGCACGGGTATCTACGCTAGGGAGCCGATCGCTTGGGGAGTAGTGGGTACACCTAGTGGAGATAGGGGCAGACGACACCTATGTGGTCAGCTAGGGGTACACGAAACTACTAGTTAAATTCTCTAAGTCCTTGGGTGGGATCAACCTTTAAGTAGGAATGACTGGTGTGGTGCAGTTTAGTAATTATCCTTGGGTGGGTAGATGCGTCTTTACCGTTATCTTGGTTCTTCCTATGTCTAGTTGGCTGCTTAGTGTAGTCATTTATCCCCAGTCGTTACCGTATCAAGTTTATATCATACCCTAATTACTTTAATGACTGTATTGTTAAAGTTATAGGACTCGCTCAGACTTATGTCTGACCCCGTTGTTTTTATCTTTTTCCCCAACCCTCAGGTTCTCGGAGTGGGCCTAGCACTAGTGGGCTTTGATCAGATTGCTTTATCTATCTTTTGGAGCTTGGACTGTTGATGTAAAGCTCAGCTTATCTTTTCTATTATGGCTATTAGTTATGTAGTGGAATTATGTACTTATGTTTTTATCAGGATGGATATTTAGTACTTGACTCTTGTTTTATGGTTTTGTTATTGTAACCAAACATGTTTACCTTCTGCTGCAATGAAATGATGTTTTAGTTAACAAGTATTATTTATATCTGTCTTGTTGTAATTTTTCTGTTCTATATTCACTTAAAATACTCCACCGAAGCTAAGGCATTCCCGTAGTGAGTGACCTTAGCGGGTGTGGGGTGTTATACGTGGTATCAGAGCTGAAGGTTACCAGAATATATGAAATTTTTAGAAAAACTATTTTTCTAAAAACATTTTTGGAAGAAGTATTTTCAAAAACATGTCTTTTAAGAGAAAAGTTTTTGAAAGAAAAGCATAATCCCCAATAGCCATATCTTTATCTTTCGAATTCTCCGTTTTGAATCTTTCCTTTTTCGTTTCAGCATGGCTGAAGATCTTAACTTTCCGGAGGGTGTAGCGATACCAGTATGGTATAGGAGGTTGATGGAGGCTAGGGCCGCCGCTGCGGGTCCAGCAAATGTTCCTCCACCACCAGTTGCACCCGATCTTCCTCCCCCTCCTCCTCGCGCGGATACTTTTGCTAAGACTTGCAAGGAATTTAAGGCTATGGGAGGGAAACCTTTTCAAGGATCAGAAACTTTTGTGGAAGCTAGGGATTGGCTTAAGGAAACGGAAGAGTTGATAGACATCTTTGAGATGGAAGAAGGAAAGAAAGTCAAGTTAGCTGCTTGGTTAATGAAGGGAGAGGCCTCGTTCTGGTGGGAGGTCACTAATGGAGAACGCCTAGTTGACTCTTGGGCGGATTTCAGACAAAGGTTTGTGGCAAAGTTTCTCTCAAGGGCGGAAGAAAATCTGTATATGGAAAGGTTCTTGACTCTAAAGCAAGGAAACCTATCAGTGAAGGAATATGTCAACAAGTTTAATCAGTTGGCAAGGTTTGGCATAGACATGGTGAATACACCGGAGAAGAAGGCTTTGAGGTTCGTTAAAGGCTTGAATGAACCGATGCATGGATTGGCTATGACTCACATCCCTATGGGGGCCACCTTTGAGAAGCTAGTAGACATGGCACTCATGCATGACGAAGAGAAGGGTCCCAATGCTAATAAGGCACCCGAGAAGAAAGGAGATCAGAAGAGACCTCAACAGCAACAGCAAAACAAGGGTGGGAAAGGCAACGGTGGCAAGGGAAAGAAGAAGTGCTTCAATTGCGGGACACCAGGCCACATAAGCAAAGATTGTCGGAAGAAGAAGAAGACTGGCTGCTTCCACTGTGGCGAAGCAAGGCATCTAGTGAAGGACTGCCCTAAGAAGGGGCATAGGACGGGATCTACCTCAGGAGGACAGGTGCAAGCTCTTATGGCACCAGGTCAGGCAAGGGGGCAAGTTCAGGCTCTCGCGGTTCCACCGATTCAGGAAAGAGGTAGAACTATTTCCATTGAAAGTCTGGTTTTTCTGTTTGATCATCCTGTCCGTACTTTGTTTGACTCTGGCGCATCGCATTCGTTTATCTCATCATCATTAGTTGAGTCACTGCACTTAGACACCAGTCTAGTAGATGATCCCTTGGTTGTTTCAAACCCAATTGGGGGCTCCACTTATTTGTCCATGATATGTTTGGGTTTGAAGATTTCCATACTTAGTGTTGAGTTTAGATGTGATGCTTTTGTTTCGGGCTTCACGGGCTATGGGTTAATTTTGGGCATGGACTGGTTATCCAGTAATGGTGCCGTTCTTGATTGCGAAAGGAGAGTTGTTAGGCTCATGACCCGCTTGGGGAACACTCTCAAGATCTCTTGTAATCCCATGAATTCTGTTATGCTAAGTTATCTTGAATCGCTTGACGCTTCGGTCGAGAGTTTGCGATCTGTTAGAGTGGTCCGGGAATACTCGGATGTGTTTGAGGAGGTGAAGGGCTTACCTCCGAAGTGGGATATAGACTTCCGAATATATCTGGTGGACAATGCTAAACCAGTATCTTTGCCAGTGCGCCACATGGCTCCTCGTGAGAGGAGGGAACTCCATAAGCAAGTAGGGGAGTTGCTTGAGAAGGGGTTCATAAGACGAAGTATATCGGAGTGGGGTGCTCCAGTAGTTTTTTCCATGAAGGCGGATGGGTCCCTCAGACTTTGTGTAGACTATAGAGAACTCAACAAGCTTACAAAGAAGAATAGACACCCATTGCCAAGGATTGATGATCTCTTAGATCAGTTGGTTGGCGCCTCAGTGTTTTCGCAGTTGGACTTAGCCACGGGGTTTCATCAGTTGAGAGTGGCTGAGGATAGCATAGACAAGACTGCCTTTAGGACTCCGGATGGTTTCTATGAGTGGCTGGTGATGCCCTTTGGTTTGACGAACGCCCCTGCATACTTTGTGGATCTGATGAGTAGGGTGTTCAGGGAGTACCTTAATAAGTTCGTGGTGGTCTTTGTGGATGACATCTTAGTCTTTTCTAAGAGTGAAGAAGAGCATGCCCTACATCTTAGGGAAGTGTTGGAGACTCTTCGAGCGCATAGCCTTAAGGCTAAATTCTCTAAATGTCACTTTTGGAGGAAGGAAGTGCGGTTCTTAGGGCACGTGGTCTCTAAGGAAGGGATAGCAGTGGATCCCGTGAAGGTAGTATCCATCCAAGATTGGAAGGTTCCGAAGAATGCTACCGAGGTAAGGAGTTTCTTGGGGTTGGCTGGCTACCATAGAAAGTTTATCAAGGACTTCGCGAAGATATCAGCCCCATTAACTCGCTTGACAAAGAAGAATCTAGTCTTCACATGGGACGTAGATTGTGATGATGCGTTCCAACGGTTAAAGAGAGCTTTAACCACAGCTCCAGTCTTAGTGTTGCCAGATGGGAGTAAGCCATTTGTTGTTTATACCGATGCTTGTGGGATGGGACTAGGCGCAGTCTTAATGCAAGAGGGAAGGTTAATAGCCTATGGGGGAAGGCAGTTGAGAGCACATGAGAAAAATTACCCTACACATGATCTAGAGTTGGCCGCTATTGTTTTTGCGCTTAAGACTTGGCGCCATAATCTTCTTGGCGAGAGGTTCGAATTGTTCACTGACCACAAATCATTGAAGTACTTGTTTTCTCAGAAGGATTTGAACTTAAGACAGCAAAGGTGGATGGAGTTCTTAGCATCCTATGATTTCGAGATAGCGTATACCCCTGGCAAGGGTAACGTGGTGGCGGACGCCTTAAGCAGAAAAAGGTTGTCCTTGAGTCCATTGTTCGTGGAACGACGAAGCTTGGAATTTATCTCGATGTTTGACTTCAGACCTTCCATTGACTTTCTACCCGGTTTGCTAGCATCCTTAGAGGTCAGACCTACTCTTTTGGGACGGATTGGTGAGGCACAGCGGGACGACCCACAGTTGGTTGAGTTAGTGGAGAAGCTCATAAGGGGGGAGTCGTCCAGCCATTTGAGTAGGTACACCCTAGATGGTAAGGGGTGGTTGCGTAGAGACGGTAGACTTTGTGTACCGCAAGACGAGGGTTTGAGGAATGCTATTCTTGTTGATGCGCATCGTTCGAAGATGACCATTCATCCCGGTGGGGACAAGATGTACCAAGACATGAAGCGAGTTTTCTTTTGGGCCGGTATGAAGAAAGATGTGGCCGAGTATGTCGCTAGATGCTTGGTGTGCCAACATGTGAAAGCGGAGCAAAAGAAACTCGGTGGGTTGCTTCACCCATTGGAAGTTCCGCAATGGAAGTGGGATAGCGTCTCGATGGATTTTATTGATGGGTTACCGAGATCAAGGAAGGGTAATACGGGAATTTGGGTTGTGGTAGACAGACTTACTAAGAGTTCCCATTTCATACCCGTGAAGAGTAAGAGGACTGCTCCATGGCTAGCTTCAGTTTACCTTCGATAGATAGTTCGGTTGCATGGTGTACCTTCTAGCATAGTGAGCGATCGAGATCCTATCTTCACTAGCGAGTTTTGGAAGAGTTTGCAAGAGGCGGTAGGGACTCAGTTGTGTTTGAGCACCGCATATCATCCTCAGACGGACGGCCAGACCGAGAGGGTGAATCGTGTTCTAGAAGACCTTTTGAGGCTATGTATCTTAGATTTTGGAGGTACATGGGAAGAGCATCTTCCATTGGTGGAGTTCGCGTATAATAACAGCTTTCAGTCTAGTATTGGTATGGCTCCTTTTGAAGCTCTTTATGGAAGGCCTTGTCGATCACCTACATGTTGGTGGGAATCTACGGATAAGATCTTGCTTGGGCCCGATATGGTTAGAGAGACTTCGAAAAAGATTGATTTGATTCGAAGAAGGATGAAAGCAGAGCAAGATAGGCAGAAATCTTACGCGGATAAGAGAAGGACGGATCTTGAGTTTGATGTTGGGGACATGGTCTTTGTCAAAGTATCTCCATTACGGAATGTTGTTCGCTTTGGGTCCGTTGGAAAGTTAGCACCAAGGTTTGTAGGACCGTTTCCTATTAAGGAAAGGATTGGACAGATGGCATATAGAGTGGATTTTCCCGAGAGACTTAGTGGTGTACATGACGTATTCCATGTGTCGCATTTGAGGAAGTGCCTACATGAGACCGCAGAGGTGGTAGAGCCGAGCTTGCTTAGAGAAGTGGTGGTAGAGCATGATGCGACGAGCTCCTACTCGCATCCTTGGGTCAGAGATTAGGAAATTGAGAAACAGAGAGGTTCAACTAGTCAAAGTGCAATGGGGAGATGATGAGAGCAACGCTACTTGGGAGACAGAAGCGAAGATGCGTTCACTGTACCCATTCCTTTTTGAGGGTATGCCTTTTAATTTCTCCTTTATCGTTTGTCTAGTTCTTATCTTATCTTTAGTATGTCCTCTCATTAGTACCTTTGACCTTTAGATAGGGTAAACCTATGGTTGAAACATGTGTTTGAGACATGTTATGATTGATGGATGCGTGTGGATGCAAGTGTTTGCTAGTGGTTGCTCGTGGATGCATATACACACACTTTAGACACTAGATCGGCTCAGTCACTTCATATTGCATAATTGCATATAATTGTGTGTAGGTAGCTATATTAATGGATGTATAATGGTTGCGTTATCATATGGATGATGCATTTTTATTGTGAATGATTGTGCACACGTGTAGAAATAGTATGTGTCGATAGGGTTCTTTCGCATACATATTGGATGCATGGCACTATCATGGTTTGCATTAAGGAGGTCAACTGAATCAGTAGACCGCCTGATTTTGCATTAGACAGGGAACATATACACACACTTTTTGCATATGTTCATACAGCATTAGAAACTTTAAGGACAATGAATGCCAGTGGTTGATGGTTTAGTAGATGGTTGTTTGGTTGGTAGGATACGTTCTTCTGGACTTAGAGATTTCGGGGACGAAATCCTTTAAGTAGGGGAGAATGAAACACCCTGAATTTCGGTTAATATTAACATTCATAAATTAAAGAATAACTAATCCCAGATGTGGGAATTAGGGGAAACGGGCTATGCCATTGCGTTCGTCTCGGAAAAATACGCGAAATAAGTCCGAGTTTTCGAAAATCGGAGTCCGTATGACCCAGTTAAGGCCCAAAGAAGTTTTCAGAAAATTCAAATTTCAAAAAACAGATTTCAAATGCAGAAATGGAGCTAGGCGGGAAAATTCCCGCCACACCCCAAGTCGACTGGGGAGTCGACTTGGGAGTCGACACGACTGGACCCAAGTCGACTGCCCTGTCGACTTGGGAGTCGACACAGGTGGCCGGGCAGTTTTGCCTGGTGCACCATTTGAGTGAATTGGTCAGGTTTTGGGCTGTGTTTGGTGGCTGGAGACGAAATCTGATGGCTCTAAACTAATCTAGGGTTAATCTAAGGGCCTAAATTACATCCTAAATCTATAAATACACCCTAAGACTACCCTAATCCATACTAAAAATAGAAACAACGTCATCATGCCGTCAAATTGCAACTAGAAGGAGCCACCACCAAATTAGAGAGGTAGATAGCTTCTCAAATCAACTTCTAATCAACTCTAGCAACTTAATCTTCTTCATAAGAGTGCTAATCAACAAGTTGTGAGTTTCTATGCCTTTAGCAAGCAATTGCTAAACTAATTATGATAGGATATAATGAGGTTATGGTTATGTATGTGGATCAATGCAAGTTATGTATCATATGCTATGTGTTCATGATGCTAGTTATGCAAGTTTTATGCTATATGTTGATGCTAGTTATGCAAGTTTTATGCTATATGTTCATGATGCTAGTTATGCAAATCACTATGATAAACATTGATCCATTATGACACCATGTTATGCAAGTTTGGTGTTTGATTATATGCAAGTTCATATATGACATGTTATGCAAGTTTGGTGTTTGATTATATGCAAGTTCATATATGACATGTTATGCAAGTTTGGTATTTGATTATATGCAAGTAACATGTGGAAGTTTACACCTTTGTATGATATGCATACATATGCAAGTTTACCCCTTTGTATGTCATGCATATATATGCATGTTTACCCCTTTTTATGATATGAGTAACATATGCAAGTTCATCCCTTTTTAGACCTATGACATGTATGCAAGTTTATCCCTTTATGATAGGTCTATGACATGAACATCTATGCAAGTTACCCTCTTTATGACATATGTGATTCATGCAAGTTTGGGTTGGTTATTTATGCTAGTTGGTTTTGATGCTATGGTCATATATGCAAGTTGACACCTTTAAAACCCATGTTGATGCTAATGTTATTCTAAGTTGAACCCATTGTATTTGTGATGAATCTTCCCTTTTAAGTATGTCATGTTAGCGTATTACGTGGGGAACGATGGGGTTAATATTCATGTTAACAAAATTGTGGTGAAATTGGTATGAAGTTGCATACCATAAGTGGATGGACATAATTGAGTCAATTATATACATCATTAAATTGGAATTAATTAGGGAAAATTAATTCAAAATATGGGGGTGATTAATTAGGTGTAATTAATCGACTAAGACACGAGGTTGGACCCTTTTGTAGCATAAGACTGCCGGGACCCGACCGGCAAATCCAGCGGCTACAAATGATTGGCCCAATGTGAGAGGTCTTAGGCATAAATTAAATACGTGACAAGTGTAAAGACACGAGGTTAGACTTTGTTATGGCGTAAGGCTGCCCGGACCCGACCGGCAAATCCAGCTGCCATAAAAGACAGTCTAATGTGAGAGGTCTTTACAAAGGTTACGTTCTTAATCAATTAAGAAACACTTAACCAGATAAGCATGTAGTGGGGCATGAGGGGTTAAGTGGGTGCCTTGGGTGGCATGTGGAAATCAAGTAAGTGCCTTGGGTGGCATGTGGAAATCTAGTGGGTTGCCTTGGGTGGCAATATAAAATACGATTAGAATACTTAACCAAGTGGAAACATGTAATTAAAGGGTTAAGTGGGATGCACTAGAAAAGGGACAAGCTTAGGTGGGTAGCTTGTGGAGGGCCCATTTCAACCAGTAACCCAAAACGTATCTTTGTGGGCTCGACCCATGTCGAGGACGGGACACGCGTACTGGGCTTGACTATAAGAGGCCAAAACGGGTTAGCGGTGGCAATGCAAGTCCAACGGTTTTCATATGCGTGTGTGGGCCCGGGCTGGTAGGTAAGACGTTGTTGCATCGTGTAGGTATAAGCCGTGCACCGTTGGGTGTATCGGGTTGTCACTTTGGGGAGTGATACACCTCACTGTGGGGCCAGCACGGGTATCTACGCTAGGGAGCCAATCGCTTGGGGAGTAGTGGGTACACCTAGTGGAGATAGGGGCAGACGGCACCTATGTGGTCAGCTAGGGGTACACGAAACTACTAGTTAAATTCTCTAAGTCCTTGGGTGGGATCAACCTTTAAGTAGGAATGACTGGTGTGGTGCAGTTTAGTAATTATCCTTGGGTGGGTAGATGCGTCTTTACCATTATCTTGGTTCTTCCTATGTCTAGTTGGCTGCTTAGTGTAGTCATTTATCCCCAGTCGTTACCGTACCAAGTTTATATCATACCCTAATTACTTTAATGATTGTATTGTTAAAGTTATAGGACTCACTCAGACTTATGTCTGACCCCGTTGTTTTTATCTTTTTTCCCAACCCTCAGGTTCTAGGAGTGGGCCTAGCACTAGTGGGCTTTGATCAGATTGCTTTATCTATCTTTTGGAGCTTGGACCGTTGATGTAAAGCTCAGCTTATATTTTCTATTATGGCTATTAGTTATGTAGTGGGATTATGTACTTATGTTTTTATCAGGATGGATATTTAGTACTTGACTCTTGTTTTATGGTTTTGTTATTGTAACCAAACATGTTTACCTTCTGCTGCAATGAAATGATGTTTTAGTTAACAAGTATTATTTATATCTGTCTTGTTGTAATTTTTCTGTTCTATATTCACTTAAAATACTCCACCAAAGCTAAGGCATTCCCTTAGTGAGTGACCTTAGCGGGTGTCGGGTGTTACAATTTTGCTGATGATAAAAAAATAGCGAGTTTGAATTGATTTCTCTGATATGCTTTCGAATTTGTTTGTCGCTTGTTTGTTTTTCAATAACCTAGCCTATGATGAATTGGTGTAATTTATAGGATTAACAAATCCATATAGTCACTCTAATCTCTAATATGGCTTGATTGATTGCTTGCGAGATTGTTGTCTTGATTGAATTTGAATGGCTTTGAAATATTTGCTAAGATATTCTGGAAATAAAGGATTTGATCTTGTGGGACCTTGAAATATCCCCTTGCATAATTGTTGAATGTTAATTGCCATGAATTATCTAGATGATTTTTTGCCAAAATGATTGTGATACTTGCCTGCATAAATCTGCATGCAGATTTGAATTCGAGCCATAACCACAAAAGTTGTCAAAAATATTTCTGTCCCATGAATTTGTTCAAAACTGAAACATATTTTTTAGATTTCTTTCCAAATAAAAACTTTCCATGAATTTTTTCTCTATGAATTTGAAAAGGAATTTATTTGCAAAATTCTTGGTTGCCAATTTTGACACACCCCAACAAGGGATAAAATGTTTTTATATCATTGAATCAGTGAATAAAGATGAAATGATATTTTTATTTGTGAATTGCTTCTTCTTGCCCCTTGTTTGATTTCTACTTTGCTCGAACTTTTCCATGAAGTGCAAATGAATTTTGAAACCTCTGTTGATGTTTTGGAACCATAAAATATGCCAAAAACGAATTATGTTTATCCAAAATAGTTTGCAAAAATTCTGGAACTCATCTAGCCATGTAAATATAAACATGTCCAATACAGTTGCAAAAGAAATTGTTTTTCTTACCAAATGAGTTTGCAAAAACCATACTCTGTCATTTCTGGAAAGATTATAAATCATGATTTCACACTTGCATTTCTTTTCACACTTGCACTGGTTTGTTTATTCGAGCTCGATCCTGTACATGATCACCATGCTTTGTTTTATTGTGATCTTTCTTGCATACCATTATTTTACTGTGCTAACTCAAGATCGACCATATTGTTTTGTGTGTACATTTTTGAACCTGGGTATCTGCAGCTCCCCTGTTGTGTCTGTTGCCATGTTTGACTTGCCCTTGTGCTTGACCCATGTCATTTATATTTTGCTCATGTATACAGCAAAAAAAATAAACAGCACTTACCATCTTGTTTAACTCTGGTTTCTTGTGAGGCTGGCCATGCTGCTAGCTTTGTGTGCCATGTTGAAACCTTTATTTGATATTGGTTTTGCTCTGTCCATTGTGTTGAACTGCAGACACTCAAGTGCACCATCTTGTTTTTGACTTGGTTTGATTTAGCTTGGTTTGCTGCACATATTTGTGCACACTTGTTTTGCCATTAACAGATCATGCTGCCATGATGCTTTGTAATTGTAACTTGTCTCATTTGTTGTTTTTTTAAGTAGCGTGCCTGACCTGAATTTTTTGAGCCATGCACTTATGTCTTGACCAAACATAAAACTGTCCCTTGATCTTGAGATGTCATATATACACGTGTATACATGCTTTTGGTTGTGCGTACTTGAATTTCACCACTGACTTGAGTTTGAATGCGTACGAGCCGCTGACTCCACCATGTGCTTGTGCATGTCGACCATATACTACATATGTATGTATACAAATATGTGCATATATATATGTGCTTGTATTTTTTGCTTGAGTGTTCGTGGATAATTGCGGCATGAAAATATTGTCAAGCTTCACGTGACACATCATATTCGATATATTTATCCTTTTATGACCATATTGCCCCTGCACAGAATATGTGTATATACATACACATGCATGTGTATACATGTATGTGTAGAATATGTGTGTGTGTGAGCGCGCGCACTACAGACGATGTCTACCTAGTGGTTTATACAGTGTACCACTGTGAATATCAAAAGCTATCTAGACAGAGATGGATGCCCATATAAATGAGATCAAGTCATGAAAAGTAATGAGAAACACACCCAAATTCTGAGGTAAATAAAATTTAAAATTAAAATTATGTTAGCTAGAATATAAAATTATTTTTTTCCAGATTAGTGTGTGTGTTTCTTTTTGTGACAGGTAAGCAGAAGACTGGACTGACTGTGATACTGGCAGAAGACAAAAGACAAGAGTGATAGAGTCAGTGTATGTGAGAGAGCATCTGAATGTAAATGTATATGAGTGACACAGTGTTGTAGTGAGGAACTGATGTGTATATGAAATTGAATATGAAATGTATTGTATTACAGTGAGATGTACAAATAGTGGAGTTATAAATTTGTACTGTTGAGATGTTGAATAAAATATTATATTAAAATAAAATACAGTTTGAATATTTAAATTCTTGTGCAGTAGTATTCTATTTAAATACAAATATTATATTCTGTCTCGGATGTGGTATAACAGTTCAATTACAAACACATTTATAATACTAAATATATGTTTGTTATCATCAAACAAAAATCATAGAATTGTTAGATACAACAATGTCCCCCTATTGATGATGACAAACACAAAATAAGATTTTTAATATAATATTATGATAAGTGTGTTTGACAGTGAATTATTGAACTTCCCCTAATTGAATGCTCCCCCTATAGCAAAACCCTCCATAGATATATGCATGAGTGAAAAAACAATAATTGAAACTATAATATTAAAATATTCAAAGAATATCCACTCATCAATAGAAATCTTAACTCATTCTTCCCTTTTTGTTATCATCAAAAGGATACAGAAATTAAAATAGTGATGGAAAAACATGACTACAAATATAATATGATCTTAAGAAAGAGAATAATCATCATATATATCAATTAATTAAACAAAAATCATAATATTCTAAGAATTAGTGGCAAATTCCACATTGTAGAATGGCGGATTTACGATGGAGTTTATATAAACGGCGAGAGTTTTAAAACAAATGATTTCCAATTATTTTCAAATAAGATTTTTAAAATTGAGCACAAAAATAGTGATGGATTTGGACTATGATTATAAATTCAATTTAAGTGACATAATCAAATAATTTCAAATCCTAATAGCTATCAATCTACAAATCACAATATTTCATAAAATATTAACACATTTCACAGATTAGATAGATGGATTGATAGGTTGGTTTTTCCACACCAAGGAGAATTTCATATAAAAATTTATTTATTGCAAATTATTTTCTTTTCTTTTTCTTTTTATTTAAGAGCACATTGACCATGCATAACCAGATCTTGGATTTTTAGATGAGGTCAGTTGCAGCTTAAAAATAAGTTATCTTATAAGCATGCATGACTAGAGCTTGGATTTTTAAATGAGGTTAGAGAAACACTTAAGAATATTTTATTTTTATCATTTTCTGCTCCAAAAAAAACTCCTTAGTACATAAAACCAATGTGGATGAAGGGAATACGGTAGGTACAGAAATGCTTTGTGAAATAAATTTCTAAATTAATCATATTATGAAATATGCTCAATTGTATCGGGATTTTTGAAAATTTTCAATTATCACTAATTCTGAAAAAAATAATATAATCATAATTCCATCACAAATATTTCCACTGTTTATTCAAGTTGATTTAAAAATATTAAGCTCTTCATATTAATATAAAATCATGATTGATGGCAGAATAATGGTAGATAAAGGAGATGTTCGTCAAGTAACCGCCAATTCAAAGATATTATAAAAATTGTTCAATCATCATAAAATTTAAATAAAATTTCCTCTTATTGTGAAATATACCGTAGTCACAACTCATCGCAGTTTCAAAATCTGATGATAATTTTGATGAATTCTAAATACAGTTCAATTTAATTATTGATTTCAATTTCTAATAAATAATTAATAAATGATTTTAAAATTGAAAAAACAATTACAAGAGGGAATTCAAAAAGATTTATACATGACAAGAGGAAAAAATATATACAAGATGGAGATCAATATAATAAAAAAGTTCAAAGCAGATGAGTGAGAAAATTATAATACACTTCTGATACCACTGTTGTCTCTATTAATGAGAATTTAATATGACACTGGTGGTTAACAAGGGTATCCTAGAGACCAATATCCAATCACAAAGTTCAAGCAAAAATTTAACAATTCAGTTCCAATTTTCAGAGCAGCACGACAATTCATAAGAAGTCTTACATGAGAGTTTTCAAAAACTTTACATCAAGTTCAAGAAGACAAATTACAATCCAATTCATACCATTTTCTCAGAGTAGCAATTATTTTTACCAAAAACAAGCAGTCGTCAAACCATTTTCAAAAACGAATCCTTTTATCAGAGCAACACAACAAACAATTTTAAAGCATACATGTCAAGAGAATTTTTCATAGATATTTCTGACAGTCATAGAAGTTGATTCATGACCCAAGATTAAAAATATAGTTTATTTTAAATCATTTAAAGGAAAATGAAACTCTCAAGATTCAATGAATCGATCACACCAGATTATAAATTTCAAATCATTGACATGTGTGTGGGATTCAAAAAATCAATAATTTCAAATAATTTCAAACAAACAAATATTCAAATCAGATGGCCATGAAATAAGAGTGAGATTCAGGACCAGAAATTCAAAGAATTTTTCAAAAATATTTCGGATAAGCACAAGGGAAATTTTCAGAATATTTACATCAAGCATGAGAGATTATTCATGATCCCAAATTAAAGTGGTTTATTTGAAATCACTTGAATAAATGTGAATTTTGAGATATAAAGAATCAATCACACAAGATTATTAATTTTAAATCTAAGAGGTGTGTGAGATTCAAAATATCAAAAATTTCAAATGATTTTAAACCATCAAATATCCAACCAAAAATAATCATGAATAAAAAGAATTTCTTGGCTCCGATACCATCAAGCCAAAAGTTTTTCAAATCAGAAATATCCAAGCCAATCCAAAAATCAATGAAATTATCAAAACTGAAAAATAGCAGTGTTCTTTAATGAGTATAAATTTTCAAGTCTTTCCAAAATGAATTAGATAAATTCAGAACAACAGAGTTGTGTGAAATTTCATTAATTTTTCAGATCTTCAAAAAATTTAGAATTCAAATTAACAGCGTTCAAGATATAACAAGAATGCTTTAGCACTGCTAGGAATTCAGACATAAAAAATAAACTTCAAAACAATTGCAGATATTTATAAGTTTAATTTCTAGATCTGAAAATGATTAAAAAACAAGAGTTTTATTGAAATGAAGCAAATTTCCAGAAAACCATGAATTCTGCAATTTGAAGTTAAGAAACTCAAGGAAAAATAATATGGCAATGTCAAATCAAATCAAATAAAAAATAATCAAGAGAAAATAGAAGAGGTAGAAGGAAAAAAAAACATAGAAAAATAAAGATGGTGAATATTAATAGAGATGAGTTTAGAGATCATACATGTAGTCAATGTGAACAAATGAATCTCTAACTCAACAGACTTGGCTAATAAACATATATCGAATAACTTCAATTCAAATATGGAAAAGACACTGATTCTTCTAGAAGGTCATTCCTCAGCCAGCCTCTCGATACCTAAATATTTAGAGGATTGAGTGGTCTAACAAAATTAGTAAAACCACTCAAAGTTTTGTTTACGTCCGGTACCCAAACCTGTTTGTATAACAACCTATTGGAATTTACATTTGTATCCTTAGGAAACCAAATCTATTTAGACATAGTCAAAATCGTTTTACTTCCATTTGGGATCCAAAAAGGTTTGTTACCAAACAAATTCTCACCTCGTTTATGAATTAAAAAATCCTTTTAAGCTATCAGAGTCCAAATTTTCAAATTAATTCTTTTCAAAGTAGTTTGAAGAATTTTTAAAACCATTTGAATTCTGATTTTCAAAAACATTTATTTTCCCAAAGCCAATACCACATTTATTTCCATTAAAAACTTGATTTTGCAACAACATATTCAACGATTTTTTCCGATTACAGAATTTATCCAAAGTTGATTATAATCGTTGAATTTTGGATTTAAGATCACTATTTTGTTGTACTAAATCTGAACAACGTTTATTAGTGATCTTTCTTTCAGAATCATGCTGTTTCGACACCAAATTTCCAGATTCAAGTAATTTGATTTTGGCTTGAGACTCAGAGATTTCAAATTCAAAATGTTTTTGCTTTTCAAACTCAAATTTTTCAAAATTCTTGAATTTCACAATTTCACTTTCTAACTCTTTCAAAATCAGATCAATTTTCAATAAGATTTCTTTTTCAGCAATTTTATTTTTGGAATTTTTGGTGTTCTTAAAATTTTCAAATTCCTTTTGCAAAAAATTATTCGAACTTAATAACATAATCTCGTTCTCTTTTAAGATAAGAATTTCATTCTCAAGCATTTGAATATTTTTATTGGGATGAACGAGATCGGTTTTCAATTTCAAACAATTTTACAATCAGAATTTTCAAATTTCCTGACGTTTTCAAGCTTTAGTTCCAAATCATGATTTTTGCTGGTCAACTCAAGATTTTTTTTTATTTCAGAGTTTTATTTTACCGTTGGAGCTTATCAACAGATTTAGTTAAATCGTCACACATATAAACTAAATCTTTGTATTTATATGTGAAATTTCCTGTCTCAACGTCTGTTGAGTCTCCCTCATTTGATCTACTTGAATTTTCCTCAGTTTCTCCTTTCGAGCATAGATCAGAATCTAAGTTGACCTTTCGGGGTTTTGAGCTTCTATTGTCAATTCTTCCATACTTTGTATTGAGAGTATTCCAGATTTCCTGCGCAGTTAAACAATGGGAGAAAAGGCTATATTGAACGTCATCAATATATGAATATAAAATATGAATAGTATGAGAATTAAACCTAATATCGTTCCTATTAATCATATCATACCCGTTTTTAACAATATTCCAACATTTAGTGTCAACGGTTTTTTAATAGGATTCCATTTCTGATGTCCAACTCAAAATTTTTGTACCATTAAAAAAGTTGGAATATGACCGGACTGACCCTCACTGGATTGACAACTAGGGAAAATCATGACTCTGGAGTTAATAAAATACCTGCCCTGATACCACTTGTTGGATTTAGATTAATACTAGAGTGGGGTGGATAGGAATTAATTGATTCGAGATATTTAAAAATATCACAGAACAGATTGTCGTAGATAAAATAAATACAGAAAATAAATAACACAGATTTTATCCAGCTTCGATAAACCCTGCCTACTACTGCATTCCTCAAAGTTTTTACTTGAATTAAAAACAAACTCCCGCATACAGAAACTTATAAACTCGCGACTCCCTCGCTAACCGCCTATGCAGTCTTGTACACTCGCAAACCCTGTTGTTGATCTAATTCCACGCTCAAAACCCTGTATTGATTTTAACCTCAAAATCAGATTTTCCCTTGCTACATACTCGTAGCAAGTAAACCCTAGTTATAACAAACAGTAGAAAACTGCTAGTTAAAACCTATAACCAGATGACCTAGTTTTTACAGAAAAACTAGGAAAACACAAATGACGATTTTACAAGAGTTTAAAAAAAGAATACAAAATAAAATAAACTAAAAACCCTAAGCCTTAAACAAAATAGAAAACAGGCTGACCCTTTTCTTTTATTCTACTTGAAACCATTGCTCCCAAAAGTGTTGGCCGACTTAAAAGAGGTATTAGGGTTTTTCTGCTCCTCAAATCACGATCGATTATTCATGGAATTGATTCTCTACGACTTCGAATCTTTGTGGCTTTCTGATGCTTCCTGTTCATCGATATGGGATTTTGCTGGTTGATGTGCATGTAAAAATGCACATTTATATTCGCATATTTATTCTTGTTTAGTAGAATAAATGAACATTTTTGGTTATTTTATATGATCAAACCATGTTTTAAATATTTTCAAAATCATCACTTATTTTAGGGAAAAATGGTCACTTGTGCATGTTTAATTTGCAAAATCTTTTACTTGGTCCTTGTATCTCGTGTAGGAATTTCGGAGCTAAAAGGATATATACACATGAAGAGATGAGGGAAAGCGTGCACTTACACAAGAGGCAAAAAAATAATTCATTTTATGGATAGTGGACGCCCATACCATTCAACTAGCGCACTTGCTCTTAAGCTTCATATTAAAGACTAATCGAATGAGACAAAAGACCCATTCTACATGACTTATTAGTGGCTAATGGCAATTAGGAGCTTCATGAATGGGCACTTTGGGATTCCCAAGGAAAGTGATTAGGGTTTTAGGTTTTTTTGATCATGTATATATACCCCTTTGTTTCATGTATTCGGGGGTCTCCTTTTTAGCATATGAAAGTGAAAGTGATCAAATAAATAAAAATGGCTTCCAAGCCTATTTCTTTTATGTCTCTCTTATGTCTCTTTTAATTTCTATGCTCTACTTTATGTTAGTAGTTTAGATTTTCTTTTTTGTAAGTAGTGTAATTTTATTTTATGCAATTAGTTAGTAGTTAATATCTTGTCTTCATTATTTACTCTCTGTTTTTGTTGTTCTTCAATGTTGAAATCTATTTGTGTTGAAATAATCATACAAATGTGGAGCTAAACCCCTACAATTTAGGGGTGATGAAGCTCTCTAATCACATAGATTCAACATAGTTTATTTTTCATGATCTCTATTTGTGCTTATTAAAGAATTGATGTTTAGTGTATTTTGTTAATCATGCTTGGTTTTGATGATCTATGCCTCTAATTAATAGAGGACAGATCATGCTTGATCAAATGACACAACAAAATTTGCCTCTTCATCTATATATGATTTTGGCAAAAGGAGGAAGCGTTAATCAACATTTGGTATTCTATATTTCTAACTAATAGTAAATAGAGTATTCTTAAACTTGATGTTGCTTTTAACTTGTTGTCTTTTTCATGAGAATTGAATAGTGAGTTTGTGTTATGGTTTGATGACTTATGTTATGCTAATTAATAGCATAAATATGTCATACTTATGATAAACACAATAACTAATCTCACTTATGACCAAACAAAAAGAGATCATAATTTCATCATGTTGATTTGTGTGATCTAGATAGTGAAAACACCTAAATAGCTTTTAACCAATAGTTTCATTCTCAACTTAGTCATTAGTTTTGTTAAATTTTAGTTAACACATTTAAAGTTTGGTTTAATTTGACTGAATTTAACTAAAATTATTTCTTTCTCTGTGGATCGACTCGTACTCGCTAACGTACTACAAGTGTACGCCATGCGCTTGCGGTTTATTACACTTAGCGGTGATTTTCTAATTGAGAGAATATTCGTCGTCGAATAAGTTTTTGGCGTTGTTGTTGGGGAAGGAATTTGATTTTGATTTTATTCTTCAGATTAATTTTTTTTTAAAAAATGTATGCATTTGTGTGTTTGTTCTATTTGATCTCGTTTCAATTGCATTTGTGTGTGTTTTATCGAGTTTGATTGCCCATTTTTGTTTGTTTATTGTTTCTTAAAAAAAATTCTTTTGATTTGTGCATTTCATCTCTCATTGCAATCATCTCTCTGTTTTATTCCTTATATTTGCATTTTGGTTTAATTTTGTTATTTGCATTTTTTTTCAAAAAAAGAAAAAATATATACATGCCTTTTGTTCAATTTCTTTCCTGTTTTCACTAAATTTCCTATATTTCTTTCCGTTTCTCTTTCTCTCATTTATTTCTTTCCTTCCCGTTTCTTACTTATTACTTACCATTTCTTTTCAAATTTATTTCTCAATCTTCTCTCCAATTGTTTTCCTTTATTTCTTTCCTTTTTTTTACGATCTCCTTCTAATTTCTTTCTTTTTTTCTTTTACAGTTCTTACAAATAAAAAAAACAATTCCTTTTTTATTTCTTTCTATTTTTTTCCAATCCTTTACATTCCTTCCTTCTAAATTCAATTTATTTCCAAAAAAAAAAATCTTTCCATTTTTCTCTTTCATCTCTTTGATTCCTTTCCAATTTTTCTTCCCATTTCTTTTCCTTTTGCAATTTCTATTTCTTTCTATTTTTCAATTTCTTTCCCATTACATCTTCTTTCCTCTTTTTAACTTTTCCATATATTAAAAAAAACTTTTCTTTCCTCCTTAGTTTTTCTATTCAAATACAAAATTCCACTGCCCTCATTCATCCTTCCTCGAACAAGAACCAACTTCACCACCCCTTACAGCAGTCATCACACAACTAACCATATACAACACTTTCAATTCTCGCCCCTTTAAACCCACTACCATAGTGTCATTCCATTCTCATCTACCATCTTCCCACTCCAACTAAAAATCACAACAGTCACTCACTAGAACCCTTCACCAGCACCACAAGCCAATCATTAATACATGCTCACCAACCCGAACAGTTCATACACCGCTTCTCAAAAACCTCACAAACCTCAGCTATTGGCCACGCCATCGTCAAACCATAAAGTCACAGCTTCACCATCTACGACAAACCTTTCTGCCCAAGTCCGTAACATCCACTGTTACAAGCAATTACATCCCTTGCCACATGCATACCATCATCAACTACCTCTTTGCCAAATACAACTCCACTATACAAGCAGCTTCCATTGTGACAATACCCAAACCCTAAAACTCACGCGCTTCAACCCTCAACCATCTCCCAACTGCCACACAAACGTCAGCCAACCCCAAAATCGGTCACCATCTCCTTCCATCGCCCTAAATCAACAACCCCGAATCAAATGAAACTCATAAAGGAGCACCATAATACATCCCCTTCAGATCCACGAGAATACCACAAGCTGCCACCATCGTTTTTCTTGCACTATTTTTTTTTCCTTTTTCTGATTTCATAGTGGCAGCATCATAAAAGAAAGGAAATTGAAATAAAATTTGAGGGTTGTTATCGGAGTTTATTAGGCTGACCGAGTGTGCTTTCTGATCAATCATCTCTGTTACACTATTTTTTTTCTCTAAGCTTAAATTCTTTTATATTTCAGGCCTTTGCGTTATTGGGTTGTTGTTGAGTGGACTTGATAGGTCTATTTCTGTGTCTGATCTGTATTTAATTTACGTAAGTTTTTGTGTTAAGTTTCTTTTAAGTTTTAGGATAGGTTTTGTGCTTAAAAAAAAAAGAAAAAAAGTTGCATAGTTTTAACTTTTATCTTATTTCACCCCTTTTAAGAAAAAAAAACCTTTTTCTTTGCTTCTTTTATGTAACTTCAAAAAAAAATTGTTCCCTTTTTGGTTTTTTGTTTTCTTGCTATACTCTTGTATATAAATCTTTTCAGGTGGCAAAAATTTAGGAGAATTGCTTGCTAGTAAGTGTTTTGCTCAACTTTGCTAAAAATCGCACTGCTTACTTGCTATATAAAAAAACGCCACTTAAAAAAAATGCTAATAAATTCAGATGCTCTGGTATTGTTCTCTTCTCCCGTGGTTTTTATTTAATTGCATTGTTGTTTGCTTGCATTTGCATTAAAAAGTCCAAAAACAAAATAAAAATTTATTTGTTGCTGCATTGATAATTCACGTTTAATTTCTATTTTGCATTCATCTTATTTTGTTTTTTTTATTTTTCTAAGGATACTCTTATAATTTGACAACTTGATTTCTTTCTAATGATTTATTTCTCGATGTCTAGACTACGACAGAGTAATAACCATTTATAAATATTACAGTGATTCGTGAATATTATATCGGTTGTTCCTCTGAAGGTGTTTAAACCTTCGGCTGCTTTGTTAGGGTGATTCCTGGTGCACCGATAACTCTTGTCCATTAACTAATTGAGAAATCTTTTGTTATTAATCAAATCGTTATTATATAATTTTAGAAAATCTGTAAATAATTATTTTGCATTCATATAGTTGCATTAAGTTTATGCATAGATTAAAAAAATACAAAAAAATATATATAAAAACCCAAAATGTAAAAAAAAACTTTCGTGAATATTTCTCTTAAAAAATTCAAAAAAAAAACTTTCTTGAAAATGTCCCGATTTCCTTATCCTCATGAATTTTACGATAGTTGTAAAAATCAATATAATCCATATAATTTTACTCTAAATGCATATGGATATTTTAATAACGACTATTGTACGAACAATTTGGATTTTACACCACCAAATTTTCAAAATTTTCAAAATAATCCTGATTTTGCACCACAAAATTTTCAAAATCCCGATCAACCCTCAAATCTTGAAACAAATGTCGAATCTTTACTTGAAATGTGCATATAACAAAATCAAAGAATAAGTGAATGGTGTAATTCATACTTGGGCAACAATTCAAGTCAAAGTTTTCAAAATAATTGAAATCTGAATTCACTTCCAAATTCTTTTTTTTTTAATGGAAAAGCCAACCCTCAAAAACCATCAGAGTGATGGGGAGGTAGGGTGGCGCTGCATATAACACAAAGTAAAGTTGGGAAAGTGCCTCCCAACGGTGGCTCACATCGTGAAAACTAGAAGCAGAACAAACCAAAAGCCTGAGGGCCGTATCGATAAAGTAAATAAGATACAACACAAGGTGACACATAAACGCACAAAGTGGCCAAGGAACCAACGACCAACAAGCATGAGGAGAATGCTTGTCCCTCAAGTAGAAGCAGGACGAATAAGTCCAACGGACGCAAGGCGAGAGATAGCCAACTGTAGATGGCCAGGAAAAACCAGGGAAGAAACAACTCGAGATCGCCTCCACCAAAAAGTCGGAGATAGACCAGACGAGAAGCTCCATCATGAAGCTCGAAGATTGAGCAAACCATCATCTAAGGATAATCAACGCCAGGTGATATAAACCAGCTCTAGCAACCTGAAACAAAATAAGAATACCAGCAGTAACCAGAACATAAAAGCAGAATAACCAGAGGTGCAATAAAGTAAACCATAAAGAGAAAATCATGGAGAGCAGGTTATGTTAAAGTCGGTGATGAAAGAGTTTAAGAATTTACTAGTGGGACCCGAATATGGTGATGCTATGAACACAAGCTTAATGTCCTCGTGGATAAGGCTGATAATCTTAGCCCGATCAAACTTCTTGTTATCGTATCTAAATTTGTTGCGCGCGCACCAGAGATGCCAACATATATAAACATGAATAATGCGAGCGAGAATGGCCCTGATGATTTTGATTATAACTTTTGTCAATTCAATTTCGAACTCCAAAATGAATTCCAAATTCAAAATGGAAATGTGAATCACTTTACAAATGATTTTGGCAACGAGAATAATTTCAATGATGGTGCGATTAACGATTCTGGTTCTCAACAATTTCAAATTGAAACTTCTCAAGTTAATAATTATAATTTTTATTTTGTTGAGAAAATGAATGAAATTCATGACAATCACACGAATTTGTTGTTTCAAGTCTACTTGAATTTTCGTGAAAAACAAAATAATCAAAACCGAACATGCGACGATTCGAATGATAATCCATCTTATACTACGATCGACGATCTTCAACTAACAACTTTTGAAGTTGACGAAAATCTTAATGAAGTTGCTTAAAGCTTTGCGCTTGATTTAAATTTAAATTCTCTTGAAAACGAAGACGTTAATCTTCAATTTGATCTTCCTCTCTCAAATTCTGAAAATTTTGAAAATTTAGCAACTTTAGATCGTCAACCTGACAAAAATGATGAAGTTGTTAACAATTGTTTAAGTGAGGACGACTTTGATGGGCGAAAACTTCTTAAACTGATTGATGATAATGTTGTTGGGTCTGAAACTGAAAATGAAAATTTTGAAAACTTTGAAAATTTTGAGGTTGAAAATAACGAAACTGTTGAATGTGATCTTGAACACAATGATGATTTTTCAAAAACAATTGAAACTCCTTGCAACTTAATTGTTTCAATTGAACCTCACTGTGGTCACTTGTTTTTCAATGATATATTTCTGTAGTATACGAACATTTTTTGGAATAACACTGTTTTTGAGAAAACACGGTTTCGAAATTTACTGAAACTTCATTTGTTTGGTTTTGACTTTAGGTTTACGAATGAACCTTTAGTCAACAACATTTCAAATATAAAAGCGAAAGTGAACAATATTTCTCAAAACAAGTGTGGGGGTGAGAACGATGCTCTATTCATACATCATCTAAACAAATCAAAATTTGTTTTTGAAACTTTTAAAGAACCCCAACTCGATGACCTCTTTTTAGTTTCTACAAAAATTCAGTTTGATTTTAGGATCAATTGTAACTCAAATTTTTTAAATTAGCAACTCAAAATTTTGAAAAAACAAATTTTGTTTTTACAAATCTGAAAGGCAATATAAATTCTTTATGAGATGGTTTTCTGAACTTAATTTGTGTATAATAATCCTTATGAGCCTGATCCATTGGTCCATTGTGAACAAGCCATCTATTCGATGACTGCATATTTTCTGCACACACATTTAGTAAGTCTTACTAACCCTCTTTTGTACATATGTAATTATTTCTCTTCCGTTCGCTTATGGTGTCATGCATTGACTGTGGGGAGACAGTCGAAATCAAGTGTGTGTGTGTGGGGGGAGGGGGGGGGGTCTCATTGTCATTTTGTTTTACATAGTTTAAGTTTGCATTTGTTCTCTTAAAAAAAAAAGAGTTTCACACTTCTATTTACTTTTAAATAGGACATGATGGAGCTAGCATACAATTTTGGTCGTTCAATTATTTTTTTTGGAGATTTACTTCTCTTAATGGATAACGAAAGGAAAGTTTGAATTATGAGCAAATTTGGTGTAACTGGTATATAGAGAAAATAGTAGGAGTATGAAATGTTTTCTGAATTGTAATCTGATTAAATGAATGGTTGATTTAGACTACTTGCGATAACATTTTAGATCTTTTAAGTGAATTTGTGCTAAGATATTCTCGCTTAACTCTCTCTTATGTAAAAAAAAAAGAAAAGAAAAAGTATATAATAATCCAAGGGTATCCAACATTGCTTGTAAATATAGCGTTGGTGTGCAAACCCGCCAAGCTCTGTCCCAACTCTCACGTCAGTCCGCGAGGCAGTGCACGGGTAGGATACCTTGGTCTCATTTTATGAGTTGGACACCTAAGGATTACCGACATCTTATTGAAAAGGTCAACGTCGGTCTACACAATCCGCCAAACTCTCATGAGTGGTATACCTTGGTCTTTTTGGTTAGGTGTTTGTAAAATGTAATAATGTGAATATTTTGTAATAAAGAGAGAATAAGCACTTGAATTCCAAGCACGATCTTCACTTATTCGACCTAACTTGTTAACCAAAAGGAGATTGAGATGCCATTTTACGATTGTTGATATCGATTATAGAATTCATTTCATACTTGCACTATGTTTCTACCAAAACAACTGGCAAGCTAGAGGAGTTTGTGACGATAACATGACTTTTGTTTGATGTTTTGATTAGTAACAGACTCAAATTTCATAGTGACGACCCAAATTTGTGTTAACTCATTCGTGTAATATTTAAAAGTAAATTATCCATTTGTAAATATTCCTTTAAAAGCTTGCATTCATCTTGTAAATATTTTCTAATCTTGCATTTTGTAAATATATCTTTTTTGCGTTCAATTTGGATTTTGTGGGTAGTATCCGCTAAAAACCCTCACGAGACAACACTCGTCCTCTGGGGACACCTAAAGGTTTAACGGCTTGTTGCACATGTTCAATGCAATCGTGATCCCTACAAAAACAGATTTAGCTTAGTTTTTACATTATTCGAGGACGAATAAAAAGATAAGTGTGAGAGTATTTGATGTGCACGTAAAAATGCACATTTATATTCACATATTTATTCTTATTTAGTTGAATATATGAACATTTTTGATTATTTTATATGATCAAACCATGTTTCAAATATTTTCAAAATCATCACTTATTTTGGGGAAAAATGGTCATTTGTGCATGTTTTAATTTGTGAAATATTTTACTTGTTCCTTGTATCTTGTGTAAGAATTTTGGAGCTAAAAGGATATATACACATGAAGAGATGAGGGAAATCATGCATTTACACAGGAGGCAAAGAATTAATTAATTTTATGGTTAGTGGAGGCCCACACCTTTCAACTAGCCCACTTGCTCTTAAGCTTCGTATTAAAGACTAATCGAATGAGACAAAAGGTCCATTCTACATGACTTATTAGTAGCTAATGGCAATTAGGATCTTCATGAATGGGCAATTTGGGATTTCCAAGGAAAGTGATTAGGGTTTTAGGTTTTTTTTGATCATGTATATATACCCTTTGTTTCATGTATTTGGGAATCTCCTTTTTAGCATATGAAAGTGATCAAATAAATAAAAATGGCTTCCAAGCCTACTTCTTTTATGTCTCTCTTATGTCTCTTTTAATTTCTATGCTCTACTTTATGTTAGTAGTTTAGATTTTCTTTTCTGCAAATAGTGTAATTTAATTTTATGCAATTAGTTAGTAGTTAATATCTTGTCTTCATTATTTACTCTCTGTTTTTGTTGTTCTTTAATGTTGAAATCTATTTGTGTTGAAATAACCACACAAATGAGGAGCTCAACCCCTACAATTTAGGGGTGATGAAGCTCTCTAATCACATAGATTCAACATAGTTTATTTTTCATGATCTCTATTTGTGCTTATTAAAGAATGGATGTTTAGTGTATTTTGTTAATCATGCTTGGTTTTGATGATCTATGCCTCTAATTAATAGCGGATAGATCATGCTTGATCAAATGACACAACAAAATTTTCCTCTTTATCTATATATGATTTTGGCAAAAAGAGGAAGTGTTAATCAAAATTTGATATTCTGTATTACTAATTAATAGTAAATAGATTATTCTTAAAATTGATGTGGCTTTCAACTTGTTGTCAATTTCATGAGAATTGAATAGTGAGTTAGTTTGTGTTATAGTTTGATGACTTATGTTATGCTAATTAATAGCGTAAGACTTATATTATGCTAATTAATAGCATAAATATGTCATACTTATGATAAACACAATAACTAATCTAACTTATGACCAAACAAAAAGAGATCATAACTTCATCATGTTGATTTGTGTGATCTAGAGAGTGAAAACACCTCTAAATAGCTTTTAACCAATAGTTTCATTTTCAACTTAGTCATTAGTTTTGTAAAATTTTAGTTAACACATTTTAAAGTTTGGTTTAATTTGACTGAATTTAACTAAAATTATTTCTTTCTCTGTGTATCGACTCGTACTCGCTAACGTACTACAAGTGTACGTCGTGCGTTTGCGGTTTATTACACTTCGCGATGATTTTCTAATTGATAGAATATTCGTCGTCGAACACTGGTGATCAAAAATTTGTGAGTTTGAATTGATTTCTCTGATATGCTTTCGAATTTATTTGTTGCTTGTTTGTTTTTCGATAACCTAGCCTATGATGAATTGGTGTAATCTATAGGATTAACAAATCTGTATAATCACTTTGATTTCTAATACGGCTTGAATTGATTGCTTGCGAGATTGTTGTCTTGATTGAATTCGAATGGCTTTGAAATATTTGCAGAGATATTCTGGAAATAAAGGATTTGATCTTGTAGGCCCTTTAAATATCCCCTTGCGTGATTGCTGAATGTAATTTGCCATGAATTCTCTGGATGATTTTTTGCCAAAATGATTGTGATTCTTGCCTGCGTAAATCTGCGTGAAGATTTGAATTCGATCCATAACCACAAAACTTGCCAAAAATATTTTTGTCCCATGAATTTATTCAAAACTGAAACATATATTTGAGATTTCTTGCCCAATTAAAACTTTCCATGAATTTTTTTCTCTAAGAATTTGAAAAGTATTTATTTGCAAAATTCTTGGTTGCCAATTTTGACACACCCCAACAAGGGATAAAATATTTTCATATCATTGAATCAGTGAATAAAGATGGAATGATAGTTTTATTTGGGAGTTGCTTCTTCTTGCCCCTTGCGTGATTTCTACTTCACTCGAACTGTTGACATGAAGAGTAAATGAATTTTGAAACCTCTATTTATTTTCTGGAACCATAAAATATGCCAAAAATGAATTGTGTTTACCCAAAATAGTTTGCAAAAATTCTAGAACTCATCTTGCGTTGTAAATGTGAACATGTCCAACACAGTTGCAAAATAAATTGTTTTTCTTGCCAAAAGAGTTTGCAAAAACCATACTCTATCATTTCTGTAAAGATTATAAATCGTGATTTCACACTTGCATTCCTTTTGACACTTGCACTGGTTTGTGTATTCGAGCTTGATCCTGTACATGATCACCATGCTTTGTTGTATTGTGATCTTTCTTGCATACCATTATTTCACAGTGTTAACTCAAGCTCGGCCATATTGTTTTGTGTGTACATTTTTGAACCTGTGTATTTGCAGATCCCCTATCGTGTTTGCTGCCATGTTTGACTTTCCCTTGTGCTTGACCCAAGTCATTTAGATTTTGCCCATGTATATAGCAAAAAGAAAAATCGCACTTACCATTTTGTTTAACTCTGGTTTCTTGTGAGGCTGGCCATGCTGCTAGCTTTGTGTGCCATGTTGAAACCTTTATTTGATACTAGTTCTGCTCTGTCCATTATGTTGAACTATAGACACTCAAGTGCACCATCCTGTTTTTGACTTGGTTTGATTTAGCTTGGTTTGCTGCACATATTTGTGCACACTTGTTTTTCCATTAACAGATCATGCCTCCATGATGCTTTGTAATCGTAACTTGTCTCATTTGTTGCTTTTTTTAAGTAGCATGCCTGATCTGAATTGTTTGAGCCATGCACTCAGGGCCGGTCCTGGCCTAGTGCGAGCTGTGCGACCGCACAGGGCCCATTAGGTCGGGGGGGCCCAAAAAAAACTGTATTACCTTTACCTAAGCTGCTTTTTCTTATCAGGATACGTGTACTTGATAGTAATTTATCTATGCAAAAGTAGATATGATTATATGCTTTGTTGACATCAATCAATATATTAAAATGGAGATGTGGCTTGTGCGGATCTCTAGTTGGCAGATTGAAAATGTAGGTAAAATTTTTATGAATTTTTTGAAACATGCAATTTTCTCAATGGAGATGCACAGTAGAAAAAGAAAATTTTCACTTAAGTTCAATTTCATAAAAAAAAATTTAAAGGCCCAAAATTTTGAGCCCGCACTAGGCCCATAAATACTCAGGACCGGCCCTGCATGCACTAATGTCATGACCAACATAAAACGATCCCTTGATCTTGAGAAGTTGTATATACACGTGTATACATGCTTTTGGCTATGTGTACTTGAATTTCACCACTGACTTGAATTTGAATGCGTACGAGCATGCTGACTCCACCATGTGCTTGTGCATGTTGACCAAATACTACATACGTATATATACACATATGTGTGTGTGTGTGTGTATGTGTGTGCTTGTAATTTTTGCTTGAGTGTTCATGGACAATTGCAGCATGAAAATGTTGTCAAGCTTCACCTGACACATCATATTCGATATATTTGTCCATTTATGACCATATTGCCCCTGCACAAAATATGTGTATATACATACACATGTATGTGTATACATGTATGTGTAGAATACACATATATATATTATATGTGAGTGTGTCTGTGTGTTTGTGAGCACTACAGACGATGTCTACCTTGTGGTATATACAGCGTATCACTGTGAATATCACAAGCTGTCTAAACACAGATGGATGTCCATATAAATCAGATCAAGTCATGAAAAATAATGAGAAACATACCAAAATTATGAGGCAAATATATTTTAAAAATAAAATTATATTAGCTAGAATATAAAATTATTTCTGTTCCATATTAGTGTGTGTGTGTGTTTCTTTTTGTGATAAGTAAGCAGAAGACTGGACTGACTGTGATACCGGCAGAAGACAGAAGACAAGAGTGATAGTGTTAGTGTATGTGAGAGAGTATCTAAATGTAAATTTATATGAGTGACACAGTGTTGTAGCGAGGAACTGATTTGTATATGAAATTGAATATGAAATGTATTGTATTATAGTGAGATGTACAAATAGTGGAGTTCCCCCTTTCCCTTTACTCCCCACAACATCAACCCCCTTGGACTTATGGCGTTTGTTAGTTGTTCATATTTTAGGTCCTAAGTTCAGATTGCTTGGAGCTTGGTGGATCCTCCTGTCTTCGGATTCTGGAGCAGGTTCTGCTAGAGTCTTGGAAGACCGATCGACTTATGGGTTCTGGGGCCCAACTTTTGCGGGAGATATGGAAGCAAACAGATCTAGAATTGTCTGAGTTACTTCGAAGACTCTGGGGTTTTCTCAACGATGGTTTATTAGCTTTCTTGGAGACATGTCCACTGATCTTGAGCTCTTCTTATATTAGAGAATTGGACTCATCGTCGTTCCTTCGTATGCTGAAGATCCTTCTGCTTCGTCAGAGGTTTGGATTGGGGATGTCTTTCCTTTGTTTATTGCTTTTTACCTTTTGTTGTATATCGATTTTGTCTCTAGTTTGTGTGTGCACGGTTTCTGTTATTTAGAAATCGTTTTTGTGAGCCGTTGAAGAATGAGTTGATTCTCCCTTTTGGTATGTTATTATTATTATTAAAAAAATACAAATAGTGGAGTTATAAATTTTTATTGTTGAGATGTTGAAATAAAATATTATATTAAAATAAAATACTGTTTGAATATTTAAATTCTTGTGCAGTAGTATTCTATTTAAATACATATATTATATTTTATCTCGGATGTAGTATAACAGTACAATTACAAATACAATTATAATAATAAATATATGTTTGCTATCATCAAACAAAAATCATAGAATTGTTAGATACAACACCTATATCTCGTCTTTTATAACAAGCCCCTCTCTTATATTATTGTTTATATAGGTTGTTGATTTATTCAGTGAAACAGTCAAGATATAGGAGCACTTGAATTATTTATGTCATTCAAATATCGTACATATTACCTGAAGTCAAGTTGATTACCCTCGTTTTTTGGTTTATGTGATAAAGAAATAAAATAATATTCTTGTAGGTTATGGGATCATTTATCGTCAATTCTAAATCTCTATGTGCAAGCTGAACAATCCATGTGTAAGCCTAGAAGAGACCGCTCAACACAAGAGCTAGCACGTAGAAATATCAACAGTGAGTATGCTAATGAAAAATATGAGTTGTTTAAAGCTTTTACAATTAAGAAACGTGAAAAGCGAAAAGGGTAGGTTCAAGAAGGTCGGAATTTAGTTCCTCCTCAAGACGCTATGACAGAAAAAATTCAATCAAAGAAAAGGGACAATATCAAATTTATGTGAAAACAGCCATTTTCCCATAAACCTTGCAATGTCATGAAGCGAAGCCTAAAAGATGATCGACATATAAAGGTACATGATGAACACTTGCTTAATACACTTATATTGATACTTTGGGACTTTAGATGGAAATTTTACTATCGTAATTGTCACATTAAAAAATTAGTGCATATTTTACGTTCTTTAGTATACCCATGACTTTTGAGTTTACCGATTTCTAGAAGATCTAAACAACTGATTGATTTTTTTTATCACAATGAGGTTTATTTACTCTTCTCTTAATCAATGTTTTTTTCCTTCCTATAAAGATATATTTTTCAAAACAAATCATTAATAAAATTTTGCAACGTAAAAGTTTATTGTTGACATCAAAAGTTGGTCACTAATGACGATCAACCCTCAATCGTGCGAAGAGCACATGAATACTGATTATAAAATGCAGAAAAAGTAAAGAAAACAGGGAAAACGCACAGACTTTTTATAGTGATTCGGCAAAGACTGTGCCTACGTCCACTTTATATATTATTTCTGCTTTGTATTACAAGTACAATGATTTTTCTGTTTGAAGAAAAGAAAGAAGATGGCTATTTTTCTCTTCCAGAAAAGGTCTCTCCAGAAAGAAATCCCTTTCCTTTTTAAGCTTGGGGTATTTATAGGTGGAGATGACGACTTGGGCTGTTGTGACATGGCCCGACCTTTCTGGAAAGACTTGGACGCGTGGAGTCCATTCCTTGGATAGAATAGCGGTTGGAAGACTGATTCCACTATTCATAAATAGTATCCTCGGAAGTTGCGGCTTATGTGGCATCCATGGTGAGGGTATCAAAAGTAGAGCTCTGCCCGGATGTGGTTGACAACCTTTTCTTCCTTGAAAGTCAGGCTATGTATTTGGATAGCTCAGTTGGATATTTCCATTTAGATTTGAAATATTCGGTCGATATGGCCTATATGAGAGCGGTCTCTCGGTCGACTGGGAGAGCGAGTCTTCAGGAGTGAGTTATTGGCTTGTTTGAGAAGTGGCTTGGCCCAATACGTGATTAGCTCGGACCGAGCTTCTGCTTGGCTTCGTAGAGTGCGATCTGTCTAATTTGGTTGGTTGCGCGTTTGGGCTTCGATCTGACCCGTTGCGGCTTTTGCCAAAAAGTGGGCTAACACTTTGCCCCTCAAAATGCATCTTCTATGACATAGAAAGGTATGTTCCGAAATATGAATCGAAGCACAATCGTTCGAGTAGCTATGGTCGTGCTGGACCATATTAAGGCCAGAAACCCAACGATTCTGATGATTGTATTAAGGCCAGAAAACCGACAACCGAAGTAGGTCGTATTAAGGCCGGAAAACCGAAAACCATCGGGAACCGTATTAAGGCCGAGATGATCACCATCTTTATGAGAGTTAGTTCCTGCAAAGACAAAAATAAACCGTTCTCGGCTTGGAGAAGGCTGATGGGTCGAGCATTTTATTTCACTTGGCTTTGAGGGGTGGCTTGTATCAACCATACTCGGCTTAATGCGAGTATTAACCATACTCGACTTAGAGAGGGCGAGCATTATCCATACTTGTCTTAGAAAGGGCGAGCATTATCCATACTTGGCTTAGAAAGGGTGAGCATCATCCATACTCGGCTTAGAAAGGGAGAGCATTATCCATACTCGGCTTAGGGCAAGTGTTTTTCATGCTCGACTCATGTTAGATTAATGTGTCCAGCGAGCAGTAAACGCTCATCTCTAAGACCTCTAGGCTCTCCATCTCAATGCTAGCATCTTCTTATCGGAGGAATCGCTCGGTCTCGAAACAGAAATCATCTATATCCTTAGGGGGATCTCTGGTTAAAGAGATCGAGAATTCTGACCGGTTCTGAACTCCTGCAATGGCGGCCATAAGTATCATTGATGGCTTAGGCCGATCGACTGACGCTACTGCCGCGTTGAACCTTTCGAGGAAGGATCTGAGCGTCTCTCCTGATCGTTGCTTGATGGTGGATAAGAACATAACACTCTTTGGTCGGGAGATATGTACCTTGAATTACTCGATGAAGCGGATGACCAGCGTGTTCCAATCGATGATTGACTCCATTATTATCTGTCGAAACCACATTACGGCTGTCTGTGAGAAAGAGCGGGAATCACTTAACCATGACGTTGGTCAATGCGCCAAGTACTTCCATATGTCGCATGTATCGCATGAGGTGGATGGTTGCATTACTGCGACATTGTATGGTTCAATGGCTGGGAACTTGAAGTCCAAAGGGTTTCGGGAGTTTCTGATTTCCCCGGTGAAGGGGCTGCAATTGACTTTATCTATGTCCTGCTGCAAGGAAGTGCCCCGATTAAAGCGCCAGATTATGCTTGCAAGTTGGCTTCCATCTCCAAGGAGTCATTGCCATGAATTTAGTTCAGCATCGGAGAGAGCTTCAGTGCGAGGATCTGGCAAGAGCATGCTCGGAAAGGCGACCGTTGGCTGGGCTCTTCCTCTGAGATTTGAGTGAAGGTGTGAGGGAAGGTGAGTTCTGGTAGGTGGTTCTGGGAAGAATGGCCCCTCTGGAACCTGACGAGTATTGGGTCGAACCGTACCCATGACAAAGGGTCTAGGCCGATCCGGTATAGCATGTGATGTTCGGAGCTCGGGGTTGTCCCTGGTTGGAGCGAGGTTAGGAGTGTCTACGATAGCGTTTTATTCCGCCATAGTGAGGACCGGTAAGGTAGGGTGCTCCCCTTGGTTCGAAGGGAAGGCTACACTAGCTCTTTGTTGGGAAGGAAAGGTGGTTAGGTGGATCTGCGGTAAGATTCCGGGCTGTGATTGGAATGGCATTGATTTTGATGGTCCTGGTGGTCACTCAACTGGTTCGAGACGTCGAGCTATTTCCAAGAGTGGAAGCAAAGTGGCCGGACGACCTAGATCTCAATCGCCAGCCCCCTGCAAATCTGCAGCTACGGTCACGCCGGTCCTGGAAGCGATACTCCTGGTTGTGATTGATTGGTTAGTGGGACCAAATCAGGATGAAATAAAGGTGTAGTCTGATCAGTGTCCTGTTCTATGCAGACCGAAGATCAGTTATTGCCCCAGTCCCGACCGGTGGAGGAATTGATGTTGAAGCGTTCAGTCCTGTCTCCGGTCGATCAAGAAGGTGATCCATCAACTGCTGCTGTCGTTTAAGAAGTTTACCCTGAGATGTTATATGGTCTCTGAACTCGACCATGATTTTATCCATGTCGTCTCGGGTAAGAAATCGAGACATATTCCTCAGAGGAAGCCTCGTGGCTCGCTTCTGTAGCATTAGTATCAGCTGCATCGGTGTTCGCGGGACGAGACGATGTTGGATCTTTCTTTCGCTTGATCGCCATGAACTGAGATGAGCGGATGCTCTGAAGGAAGGTTGGTGCACTCTCCCTTCCTGGCACGCCAAAGTATTGACGTCAGAAGTTGGTCACTAGTGACGATCAACCCCCAATCGTGTTTACGTCCACTTTATATATTATTTCTGCTTTGGATTACAAGTACAATGCTTTTTCTGTTTGAAGAAAAGAAAGAAGACGGCTATTTTTCTCTTCTAGAAAAGGTCTCTCCAGAAAGAAGTCCCTTTCCTTTTTAAGCTTTGAGGTATTTATAGGTGAAGATGGCGACTTGGGAAGTTGTGACATGGCCCAGCCTTTCTGGGAAGACTTGGATGCGTGGAGTCCATTCCTTGGATAGAATAGCGGTTGGAAGACTGATTCCACTATTCATAAATAGTATCCATTTGAGTATGTTTGCAGCATGCACAAGCATCACATAATTTTAATGGTATATTTTTTCTAACTATATACATGTATATATCTCTTGAAACTTATAGATTAAACCATGGCTCGAGAAATCGTTTTTGGTCTCGGTTTCGCCCACTTAAGATTTTTTTAGTTTCGGATGATTCTGGAAGTTTCGTGTATGGTTTCAGTTTCCTTCCCAATTTTGATATCTAGTGGATTTTTTTGTTGAACTCGACGCGCTGATATGACATCAGCACACTACTGTTGCGCATCGAGTTTAGCTTAGTGCACAACAATGTGTTATGTTGGACTCATTTGTAGTAGTAGCAGTGCAGTGAACTAACCTGACTCAGTGCGTAGCAGCCGTGCACAGAGCTGAACTCAACCGCGACTGCTGTAGCATTGAACTTAGTGCATTATGCATATTGAGTTAAACTTGGTGCATTCGATGTACTAAGTTCAATGCACACAGAAGTGCACTGCAGAGTTCGGCTCAGTGAATTTGGTGCGTAGAGTTTTATAAAATTGCTTTTGCTTTAAAACAAAACCCTATCCAGTAGCCTTAAAGAAACTATACTTGCCCAATATAAGTTGGTGGTTTATTAGTAAAATGCATATATCAAAATAAATTGACAATCTCATGTTTTATTTTTTATAATGAAAGTTATTCCAATTATGTTTGAATTTTCATTTAACTTATTTAGTGTAGGCTCTTATGGAGGATGAAAACAAAACTTGGAACGCAGCGACAACAAGGAAGGAAACATGTATAACCTTGATATTTCTCATATAACTTTGCAATATTCAAATTCTATATATCACCAAAAAATTACCTTGTTTTGTAATCGGGATATGATATTGTAGTATTCTTAAATTAGAAAGGCTGCAACTCATTGTATAGTATTATCTAGATATGATATTTGAAATTTGAAAGCAATTTTTATTTTGTATTGAATTGATATAACGAATCACACATGTGATTTGAAAATCATTAATTATAATAAATTTTATTCATTTCTTTTGTAGTTTTAATTGTTAGTTGGACATGAAATTGGGTAAAAAAATGTATTTTCAATAGGTAACAAATACAAGTGTTACCAATATTTTGGGTAGCAACGCTTATTAGCATCGCAAAACTAAATGATAGTCAAAGTAATTTATGTGTGGCACCATTTATAAGCGTTACTAGTATAATGATAATTCTTACAATTTAGTAACATCGGTAAATGTTACTAAATAACCGCTTTCCAATATCTATAAGTGTTACTAGGTATTTTGTTGCCAACACTTATAAGCGTTATTAGTAAGTAATTTAGTAACACTTATAAGTGTGATAAATATGACTGCTTCATTGCTAACATGCCATTTGTAACACTGAAAAAGTGTTACTGAAATTATTTGTAGCATTATATGTATTAGGATTTGCCTGTTTCGGTGTAGTGAAAGGATGAATTTGTAACCCCATTTTAACTAAGATGCTTCCACTTCTTGACTCTGCGGAAGGGGTCTATTTTCGAAGGCTTATTTTAAAAAGATATAAGGGGTTATCCCTAAATATTTTATAGTTGCATCAAAAGGGGTGTGTCTTATACTTCAAATAACCTTTAAGGCTAACACCTCAATGCCTATTGAAGGGATCGACAGTGCAGGTTTTCATTTGAACTTTACTAAGTATGGGAGGTTGTCACCTCACTTCCTTTCGATGGATCGAAAGGGGTTATTTTCATGCAAAGAATTTAAAGAGTAAGAGGCTATCGCCTCTAAACCCTTCGACATAACCAAAAGGGTGATTTCAAATGTAAGGCCTTAACCTATTAAAACGACTTAATTGTTAAATGTTCGAAGGATTAATCTTGGTTTCCCATGGAAATGAACAAGAATGTACTTCGACACATAGAGAGGGAGTCAATAGGAGAGTGAGAAGATAGGGGTGTCGCTTCTGTTTGTCTATAAATGATGCTTCGGTAAGGAACCATAAAATCACTATGAACACTAGATTGAGCCTGTTGAAAGCTAGGTTATTAATTTTAATTCGGTAGGGAACTATATTGTGCTTTCACATTTTCTTGAACATGTTTGGTACACTAGTGGAATGAATGGAAGGGGAACTGGGGTTACCAATTACATGTGAAACTTAAATACACTCACTAGGCACCCCAATAAGGTAAAATACAGGGATATTAAGGCAACCAAATATGTTTGAAACACATTGGGATGGTTAATCCCATAACTTTGACTTTTTCTTGGTTATACTAAGATAAAATTATACGATATGCGATGGACAGTCCATAGTATGAAACAGAGGTACATAGCCATCCAAAGGAAAAATCTATATGCTGAGTAATGGATAATCAACTTGGGAGGTTCATAGTCGTCCAATAGTAAAACCATGCAATGAGTGATGGATAGTCACATCGAAAGGTGTGAGATGATTAATCTACATCCATATGTAACTGTTTACCCACTAAAAGGAAAGTCAATACAGTTGGTAAGGGAAGGGATCCACGATAAGAAAATTATGGGATATCATTGAATAATGTTCAACCCAAGTAAGAAATTTGAATGCAAGTGGAAAACTTATAGATAAAAAATTATTAAGGACCGTTAAGATAGACAGTCGGGGTAACAGGTATAGGGAATCACTACATGTCGCCTGTTGTACATTATTATTATCGTCATTGTTATGATTATTGTTTTTCAAACCACTGATAGTGCAGGAGCACAGTTCGGTTATTATGCGAGATATCTGTAGGATGGAATCTCGTTTTGCTAAGAGGCATGGTCTCACCAGATATCAATTGGTGTCGGGTAGATAGATTATTATTTACACCAATCCATTGACAAATTCATAGTCTTTGTTTTCCCCTTAAACTCTCGGGTACTTGTTTGAGTAAATCGAGAGAAAGGTTTTTCCAGTTTCTCTTCTACGAATAAGTTTCCAAGGACATGCAGGAGACACTAGCTATTTTAGGATTTCTTCTCTAGTATTTTTTACAACATTTTTGGATATATGTAAGGCATAAATGTTTAATGCCTTTGTTAGACTCTGATCAACCAAGAGGGCATCTTCATATATTGCTCCTAGATATTTTATTTTGTAATGGTTATATATGATCTAAAAGGGTTTTTGCGAAAGCGAATGTAATGGATGGTTATTATCAATGAATGAGTTTTTAAATTTTTTCATATTATCGTGTTATCTTATTTTGTGATATAATAACAATCTATGTCCTGTCGTTGGAATTAATATTATAAATGACTAAAACAATTGTAGAGCTTAGCCTTGGGCCTTAGTAAAATAGGGCATTGCATTTTGTGAGAACAAAGACATGGGATCAGTACGACTCCCAACCCGAAATTAGACTGGTATGCACCTACAATCCCTTGACTTTGGATCGGTTCGACATGGTCAAAAAGGATGTGAATCAGCATAAAGATGGATTACTTTAGATTGATGCAAAGAAAAAACAAAGGAAATTGATTGTATCGAGGCCGGATCAATTCACCCAAACTTGGGTGAACCCAGGTCAACATCGATACGAGTTTTCCCCGGGTCGGTGTTGATTCAAAACCTAAGTATGGGCGATCCAACCTATACTCCACTGACTCAGTCACGTCGGCTCCTATGACTTTTCCATAGATTTTAAGGCCGATCCAAGCTCACTTGTAGCTATAAATAGATGACATGATATGCTTAAAATATGGATCTTTTTGGCTCTTTTTGTGGAAGCTCTGTCAAATTCAATATCAACTCCATCTATCTACTTTCATAAAACAATAACTGTAATTATAATCTTTTAGTATAAAAAAGATATTACACCAATTGGAAATAAGTTAGAGATTGTAGAACCATAATAAAACTACATATTCTTTATTGCTTTCTGTGATTGAATCTATTATTGTGGATTGCTAGGGTGCTACTGACCAGATTTGGTGCTAATAGGATGAGCCGTCAATAACTTATAGGGATGAATCATATAATTATCAGACCCATATGAATGACTCACCTAAATTTTTATATAACACCTATGAAGTTTCATGCTATTTGGATGAGCATCGAGTGAGTTACGGATGACTCATACATTAGAAGTAGATTAGATGACTCATTAAAACAGATGGTCAAACGAACACGGAACGACTCAATATTGGATGAGGTAGCTCCTTCAATTTATTCTCTATGAAAATGGATAATATATTTTGATATAATTAATTTATGAATTTATAACTAAAATATAACCCTTTCAAATAATAATTAATAATGGTAAAATGGTTTCTAAAATTAGTTTACAAAAATAGGCAATTTGAAGAAAAACAGAAAATGTGTCTAGAAATATAAATATTTCAAAAAAATTGATGTTTGCCTTCGGAAAGTCATCGGAAATGTTGTTGATACATAAATGTACTTATATATATACTTATACATATATAGAAATATCATTTGTGAATGATTAGTATCAATTGAGTGAAAATAAGTATAGAAACAACGATAAAACAATTTTTATTTTTACAATTAAAAGGAAAATAAGTGGAGAATAAAAAGGCTCTAATAGGACCAATATTACATTAATGTTAGTACATTAGGCAGAAAGTATGTTGAAGATAATGTGTTAGTGGTCCATGGTGTGTGTAAGAGAGAATACAATGATATGTCATTTACTTAAGAAGGGTATGTACTAATAGGGCATTTTGGTAATCCCATTTCACACTTTGTTATTAAAATAACTTTAACTTTCTCATTCCTTACCATTTCCTTCTATATCTTCTTTTGAAAGTTTTGCCTTCTCCAAAAATATTTTACCAGTTTCATGGTATCTATTTTGAAATTCAAAACTCAAAAATCAAATTTCTACTTCTTTAATTTTCAAAAATTCATTTAAAAATACTTCTGCTTCTTTCTACTTCAGCTTCGCTTCTCACTATTTCCAAGCTCCACCTCCACTAAAAAATATCAGAAGAATCCTTAAATACCCCCATAATGAATCATATTTTGCACTTGAGCCCTCTAAAAGGCCATTTTTAAGGAAAGAGTAAGGTTGATTTAAAGTTCTTAGAAGTTTACTTGAATTACTAAGCTTTAGTGAGTACATTTCTTAACTTTTTGGAAAAAATATTTAGCTTTGTTTTTGGCTATTTTATTACTAAGTTTCTTAAATGATTTTGTAGGATTATCATGTTATTAGTTATGAATGTAAGTATTTATGTGGTTGAGATTGAAATATTGACTTAAAATGAGGTCACATGTTGAATTTTGGTTAGAAAATTATGCCCTTTCTTATGTTTGTGGTTATGAATTATGAATGGATGATTATGGTTTGTGTGTTTGAGGCATGCTTTTAAAGTTAGCATTTTACATGCTAAATAATTTATGATCTTTTGGTTGAATTAAATTGTGATACATCGGTTTTAAAGTTAATAAAAGTTTCACAGTTTTTAAAGTTGTTTAATTTTTTTTCCAAATTATTTTCTAATGTTTTATAAAGTTATTTAAGTTATTAAGAATGTTTTGGAAAGTTAGCATAGAAAATAAGCTCTAAGTAACGACCTCAGTGACGATAGTCGCAATGAATATAATTTAATGTAAAATTGCGATTTTTGAAAGAAATCAAGTTTTATACTAAATTTTTTATAAATGCTTTATAAACTCAATAATAATGTTTAAAGAAGGTTAATCGAGGTTTTATGATTAATTATTAAATAATTTAGTTTGGTTTTATTTAATCATGAATTACCATATAAATTTTATTTAATTAAATTTAATCACTTAATTAGTTAAGGTTTATTGTTAATAAGTTGTTGATGAGGTTCTGTTATTTACTTAATTAAGATTAAACCAAGAACAAATATGATTTGATTATACGTAAATAATCATAAATTTTCAGTTATTTTAAATGATAATTAATTTGAGATTTGACTATTATTAATTATAGATTTATTATACACTTATTGGTTATATTTCCAAGCCAACTTCCTTCCTTAAAATAAATGATTTAAATTAAGGGATTTTTGTTCCATGTCATCAACCCGCCAAATAAATAAGAGTGGTATCCTAATAAGATGACACGTCTCATTGAAAATAAGTCATATTAGTGAAGGCGGTTCCATATGTAAACATTTACACTATTGGTGGAATTGTCTATTATTAAATAATTTGACCCTTTATAGTTATAGAATGTTGGTTCGAAGAAACAGGGATCAGTGTTATTCAAAAATCACTTCGGACAAACATAAGCATTTGAATTGAAATTATATTAAATTCCTAATTTATAGGATATTTTGATGAGCATGGACCTTTTGTCCTTGATCTTGAGGGTGTTCAAAAACTGGGTGCAGAGGAAGTACTACCTTCAGTCCATTCAAAATCCAGAACAACTTATATGGATGAATGATATTAGCACATTTTCGTTGGAGTGAAACCTTGAAATTTTAAGTGAGAAATTCCTTTAAAGAGGTAAGTCGTAACCACAAGCCTCACCAACCTAGTAATGGATAAAACAAGGGAGTGCAACCGAGCTAATGGGTCGCACCCTAGTAGGATAATTTATTACCTAATCTAGATTTTGTATTCACTTTATGTATGCCCAAGCCTGGTTCGGTTGTTGATCCAAACCAAGGTGATAAAATATTGGTACTATCCGTTGAGAGGGTGGGCAGGCATATAATTAGCAGGGTTCGATGGGTTCAACCTTTATATACTTTATCTTACAATGCACTGTTATAGGTAGCACCTTAGTAGCTTTGTTATTATCGAAAATCCAACTCCCAATAAGTGCCTTACGAACTTAATTATAGCTAACCACGTTGAAATGAGATATTATTGATTTTAGATATCCTGGTTAATAGCTCATTTGTTTTAAGTTCACTTACACTAACTAGGCTTATATCTAACCTAAAGTTCTGTTTTCTTTAAAAACTCTTGGGTATAAGAATCCAAGTGAACCAGGCTTCTCATAGATGCATTTTGAAGGAGCTTGGAGTAGGTGACTTCATCGTTAGCTAGTTAATTTTTTTATTTCCATTACATATAGATGTAGTACGTATTAATAAATATATATAGAGGCAGTTATAAATGTATGAATTTGGTATTATACTGTCATGACTCTGATGTAGCATTATTATGGTAATGTCCACGTATAATCTTATGTTGATAAATTTAGATTATTCCATTGCATTGTAAAATGTTGTGTTGTTTTGTTCTTCTTGTCTTTTTTACCTAATAATTCGTTTGTAAAAGTAAGAAAAATTGATCGTTACAACATAAGTGAGAAAGTTCGAAAATAAGTTAAGTATGTGAGTCATACTAGAGTCATATGGGTGAGTCATGTCCAAGTCATAAAGGAAGAGTTATACCCAAATAATAGGATTAACCATGCCAGGGCCTAAGACTCATGATGTTGAACTCCCTTGATATATGGATTCTTCTTTGCCTTAGTTCCAGACTCAAACTCCTAATGGTTGTTCTATAAATATTAATTCATATACAAGGGAGAGTTCTTGTCGAAGATGTCAGTACACCGTCGAATTAAGATTTTTCACTTCTTATTTGCTTTAACATATATTCCAACACGTGTTCCCTAGATCAGAGGCTAACTACTTGGGATTCAAAGAGATCTAGCTAGTGATATCATAGTAAAAGATAGACTGAAGTGGATGTAGGTCAGAGATAATTGAGCTATTATAAAATTCTTGTGTCAATTTTTTTATTTTTCCTTTATTTGCGGCCTCTTCTAAATCTGTGTTCGATATTATATGGATTACCTCTTTGGTTGGGAATTTCACATTGATTCGGGGTTAATTCTTTTTTAGGAGTTAACATTTGTCCTTTTATGAAGACGGAACAAGAACGAAACCACTTGGAATTTGAAGATCTAAAAAAGTAGCAAGATCTAACACCAGATCTAGGACTGACGAAAATCAACTTGTATATAGGGATAGTTAAGAAGTCTCCTCTAACTCGCATATATCTAGCCACATCACCTAGGAATCAGTTGAAAGGACGATGAAAAAGTTGCAAGATGTAATTTCGACTCAGCAAAGAGAGACGACGGACGACATTTTCTAAAGATTTGGGCAATAAAAGATGGCTAGTTCTATCGAGAGTCTGACCTAGAACTCAGGAAACCATATAAGATCTTCTGGAGTTAGGATAGAGCAATTCATATTAGTCCTACCACAAGTGCAACAACCCATACTTGAGGGAAATGTTGGAGTTAAGGCTGGAATTACTGTAGAAGAAATAAGAATAGGTAGAACTATACCAGAGAATGTAGATTTAAATACTAAAATGCCGTGAACTAAAGTGTACATGCTGTAGTTTCCTAGGAGGAACAATGTTTAAATGGAAATAAAGTTGCTGACCAAAACTTGGATCGATAGGGAAACGAAGAATATGTACTAGGAATGCTCTACAAGACTAGGGATAAGATGCTATTATCGGTCAAATGCTTTTACCAAACAAAATGAATCAGATAGCTGAGATGATTTGGAGGACATAAAGGTGGACCACTAAATTAGAGCTTGGAAGATGTCAACAAGAATCCCTTTTCAGCTATATTTAGAATGTTGTAAATCCTATGATTTCAAACGTCCGACATTGGGCATTTATGATGGGAAATCTGATCCAACTATTCATATGATGCAATATATCTGATATATGGAGTGCCTAAAGCATCCGAAGAGGTAATGCAATGTTATTTCTCACTTTACTTGACGAATGTAGTGGCTATGTGTGTTGGTGGTTCAATAATGGATCTATCCGTTTGTGGAATGAGCTAGCCTATAAGTTCTTAAGTAGTTCATAGTGCATGTCTCAAGACCGAAAATGTGATGCCATTGTCTAATGTAAAGCAATGGTCTGAAGAGAGCCTACTGAGTTACCTAACTAGAATCTGTGTAGTAGCTCCTATAGTAGACAGACCAAATCGGTCAACTATCTTGATGATAGCGATGGTTTTTGGAGTTACAAATAAAATAGATTTCAGTGTGACTTTGAAGGGAGATCCACCATTGGATTTGGCTGAGTTCTATCTTAAGACTAAGTGGTACCTATAAGAGGAGGATGTGGAAGCTGAGGAAACTGGTTTACTTGATGAGACCAATGTTGTTGAAAGTAGAGGACTGCCCGGAGTTTATTCTATAAAGGAAAGAGAAAGTCGATGACGACAAAGAAACTGAAGAGCTAAGGAGGCAGAGGAAAAGGCCAAAGTTTTCCTCTTACACCGAGCTAGCAAAGACCCCGAAGAGGATCTATCAAGAGACTAAAGCTCATCCTCTATTTAGCATCATTCAAAAGGGATCCCACCAATTGAGAGAGGGAATCTAAAAGAAGCTATTGGTTTCATGAGATCAACGAAAACAACTTCGAGATTGTAGGCGTCTACATAACCTAATTGAGGATCTGACTTAGAATGATCAACTACAACAATACGTCAGAAACAAAACTGCGATGGTGCAAGTGAAACAGCCGCTATCCACAACAAGAAATCAGAGTTTTGACTTGAAATCTCACATCCAATGAACAAGATAGACAAGAGCCAGCTACGTTCCCTAGACTATGCTTCATGCTCTCTGGTTTCCTTGCTTTTAATATTTAGGGAAATTAACTTGGCCCACTTACCAATGTACGAGAACCAGAGAGATCCCTAAACATGATCTGAGTCAGATGTCCATAATGGTTGTCTAGAATTTCTATTTGTTATCCCATTTTCTTTGTTTGAATTTTTGAATTATGAAACTTTCACTAGGGAAGGATGAATAGTAAGATCGCTTAATACTACCTCCCAAGGAGGAGGGGTCGAAGTGCGAGGTGTGATTTCCCTCGTCGAGTGAGTGGATAGACTTGTGTTGTTGGTTAGTTTCGGGCAAGGAGCATGGAAGATTATCAGAGTGAAATGGGTGGGCCTCTTTAGTAGCATAATAATTCCTTTCAAAGAGAAGGAACCGAAGTGCAAGAAGTGAGTTCTTCACCAGAGAGTGACGTGGTAGGTATACTATCATTGAACGCCTTTCTTCAAAGATTGGATTGAGTTTAGTTAGGGTCCAAATACTAACAATAATCGACTCAAAGAGGTTATGCGAAGAAAAATAATCCGAAGAGATCTTAGTTGTTTGCACCAAAAATAGTTCAAACACCAAGGGTGCAAGAATTGTACTTCAACAATATGGTTAGAAAACGAATGGAGCCGCACTCGACAACAATTGAAAGTAAAAATGCGAAGGAAAAAAATGGAGATGAGGTTTCGGAGTGGTTCAACCTTGTGTTAGGACTACATCCACTGTGAATGGAGTTTGTATTATCATGACAATAGTTACAAAGCGCATAAACTCTCCTTTTTCATACACCTTCTTACTCTCTCAATATATTATCACTTTTTACATACAAATCTCACTTAGGTTCACGAGTTCAATGAAAGAATGGCGGAATCTATGGAGGAGAAGGATGGATGAGCATCGGAGGAGGAGGAAGTCTTCGATCTTTTGTACTTATAGGATATTAATTGACGCCATGGCCAAGTGGATGAAAGATCTTTGAACGGAAATGATGATCATGGTTGAAATGTTTTAGGAATGGCTGAGGATGGAATTTAGCAGCATGGCCAGAAGTCTTCCTTTTTTCCAGTGGCAGCCATGACCTAATATTGAGAGAGTAAGAAGATGTAGGAAGAAGGAGAGTTTATGCGCTTTGTAACTGTTATCATGATAATACAAACTCCATTCACAGTGGATGTAGGCCGAGCACAAGGATGAACCACTCTAAAACCTCGTCTCCATTTTGTTTCCTTCGCATTTTTACTTTCAATTGTTGTTAAGTGCGGCTCCATTCATTTTATAACCATATTGGTGAAGTACAATTTTCGTACCCTTGGTGTTTGAACCATTTTTGGTGCAAAAATTCTGGCGCCCACCATGGGGCTGTATTTGCATCTTTCCCTGTTGAAATCCAACTAGATCCTCTCAGAAAACTTTGCTTGAAATCATGGGTATACCGAAGGAAGTCATTTGGTAAGTCGATGACCCCACCGATAATAATAATATTGTCACATCGCCTACCACTCATTTCAAGATAGGAGAATCATCAAGATTCGAGGTAGCTATAACAGAAAGAGAATTTGAATAAGCGATAGCGGGACTGACAAGTCAAATAACCATTGCAAATAGTGCAATGATGAAGAAACTTCAAGCCGCTACTGCAAAAGCCACGCTAAGTGCCACTTGTTTTTTACCCACTCAAATAAGTCAAGCCTACGATACAGAATCCTCTGCTTCAAGCGCGAAACAGGGAAATTCTATTCAAGAAGTTACATATCATGCTAATCTGGACCGCGGAAAAGCTAAAGCACCTATACGCAATTATTCCGATGACACAACCTCTCAACAGTTGGATGATCCTACGAAAGGGGCATTCCTCTCGAAAGAAACCCCATATCCCTTGTCTTCAGATTGTAATTACATGCCTAGACGAGCATCTGGCGAGGAAGAAGGCGCTTGTTTCATGGATCAGAGCAAAGAGCAGGAAGATATTTTAGGAAAGGCATTTAAAATCATTAATTGAGGAGCTAGTCAGAAAGAATCATTTACAACAATATGTATAAGTCCATGAACACTGCTCCAACTCTCCACATGCAAGGGGCAACAAGTAATGAGTAGACCGCTCAAACCGATCCAAGGCCAGCACTTACTTGAGGATCAGTAGTTAGCGTCCTAATTGCGGCGGCTCTGAATAAGCGACCTCTTTGACTTTACTTTGCTTTACTACTTAAGAATCAGTAGTCATTTTACTCTGCTATTTTACTTGCGATATTCTTGAAAGCAGTAGAAGATGATTCACTTATGTTGTATTAAACAAAAGTCGTATAAATCAAAAAGTTATGTGCTTACCCAAATGACATAATTGTAATACCATACTAAAAGCCAATTTCTTAATTGTAGGCATAGTAGAAGCAATCGCTCATCTCCAATTAAACCATAACGGAAGGCTTCCCAGAGCATATTCCAAGCAAAGCAACTTGAAGACTGGAAACATCATGCTAAATAAGCATATCGTTTCAAGAGGATAAGCTATTGTGGGACAAATAGTGAAAAGCATAATAAACAAATAGCAAGTCAAGAGGCTGCACTTTTCACTATGAAACACGCCAAACTCTTAGCAAGCATACATTGAAGGGGTTGGCGTCAAGCTTTGAGAAAAATATAAAGATAGTATCAAATTTGTCCCATAGATGAAAATTGCTGGTCCCAAAAGAGGCGCCTTGTTAGGTGCAGGACACGAATTCTTTAAATCGAACAAAGACTCGATAAGAGGAACTAGTGTCCACCTCCCCGGGTGATGCATAAAATTGGAAGGATCAGTAATACCTAAGCTGGAAGCCCCAGTCCCAGTGTTGGAAGGACCAGCGCAAATAGAAATCCTAGCCGAAAGGGGGTAACAGAAATCCTAGCCAAAAGGGGGTATCCAACAAGGTCTTTTCGGTTCTAGAGAAATCAGAACAAACAAGACCGAACTTGGATCGAAAATTGAAACCCAAGACCTCCCATGGGGGAGCACATAAAAAAAACAACGTTATGACCTTGCGTATTTAAAATTCTAATCCCCGAAGAGCTTGTAATGCCAGGTTAGCAGGAAATACGATTGAATACGAACCTAATAATCATGAACTGATTGACAAAAATAAAATCGTGGCTATAACTAAGAAAATTCATGAAAAATTCATCGTTTCACAAGTTCGCTACAACTTTACAACAAAGAGCGAACGTCCGATAGAATCATTCGACTAACAAAATCGAATCCCCATGAGATATTGTCTTTCGTAAAAGCGAATGACGAAACCATTATAATACCAAACGCTACAATGTAACTATACGAGTGTAAAAATATTGGGCGAGGAATGACACTCGCATATACAACCTGTCTAAGTGCACGACAATAAGAAAGTAGATTGAAATCAAAACATAAGGGTCACAAATGCTACTTCTTAATAGAAAAAGGACGAGGTGAACCAACTTCTTAACATCTATCTTTTGTTCTTTTGTCTGCGCAAGAACTATCAGGAGAGGACAAGTTAATAATTCTTAGGCTATTTGCAATGGACTTCCTCTTACATGTCAGAGCAGACACAGCATTAGTATTCCAAGCTTCAACCTCGTCTTCTAGGTCAAACATGTTAAGTAGTTTTGGGTCGCCTAGTATAGGTGTAGTGCGCGGACTAATATTGGTTGATACTAAAACGGAATCAACAGTGGCAGTTTGAACAGCGGTACCGCCAGTAGACAAAAGAGGTGGCGAGGCATACCTGGTGCAAACGAATAACAAGCACAAAATTCAGCAAACCCAGGTGAAGAGGTAAGATAATCCAAATCCAGCGTGGACTGATAGATATCAATTTTACCTGGAGTTACTGGATATAGAAAGTCGACCCCGTAATCATTTAAAGAAGTGTCATCATGGCTCGCACGTTGTTTAAGAACATCCTCCTGAATGGTGTGTTCCCTAATGGGTTGAACTCCAGCAGCATCTTGGACAGGGTAATTTGCAGAGGGAGTTTGAGAGCTTGAAGCTTTGATATCAATAAGACTGGATGGGTTACGAGTGGAAGTAACATCCGGGGTTTTCCCCCTAGAAGATCGAGCTCGATCATCTGCTAGTATCTTCCTGCCTCAAACCAAAGCCTTACGATCTTCTTCTTCCAGGAGGTTCTCCTACAGATATTCATCATCGGCACCATCAGAGTATGAGAGCACTTGTTCCCAAACAAGAGCCAAAGTCCGTGGAAATTCCTTTTTCAGATAACTTAAGCTTCCATGAGTCATGACACTGTAAACAAAGAATTGGAATAGATTATTGTCAGCCCTAATCCTAGCTTCATCAAGTTCTTTACGTAGCTTGATCTTGTTTTCTTTCAGAATCCTAAGAGTCTCATTTTGAGAGTTAATCCTGCCCTCAAGAACTACTTTTTATTGTTGATGAAAAGCCGAAGCCCGCCTCTCCAAAGCGAATTGACATTCAACAAGTTCTTGGGCAGATTGAGCCCCTTGGTGTTCCCCCCTTACAACCTCGAGCTTCCTTTTGAGTTCCTCATTTGTAGCCTCCAAGTTGTTCACTCTAACATTCCCACTCTTTAAAGAGGCGATTTCAGATTCCTGAAACTTGATCAAGTGAACTAACCCAGCTTTGTCATTCTTTAAGACGTTAATTGGTCAAGATGTCGGGCATTAATCTCTGGAACTCATAACCAAACTTGGCCCAATGTTCTAATCGCCTATAAACATTGCTCATGGCTAGATTCAACCGTGTTTCAAGTTGACTCCTAGCGGTGTTAAACTGGGTAATCATGCAAATTTTTATAGTATTTAAACCCTCAATAGCATCTCGTTTATCGTTTGGATGCAGATCTAAGTCAAAATACATTCGTCTTAAATCCCAACCTCCGAAACGATCCTTAAGCATCAAGTTACCAGGTGAAACCTTATAAGAAAGTCGATCGAAATTCATTTGGATTTGAGCAGAAGTTGGAACGACGGATCGCTCAGGGAAAGTAGGAACATCAAGGTCCGGAAATCTGATGATAAGGAACATTTTTGAATCTCACTTTTGCCACGGTCGTTCCTGCTCCTTTTCTTCTTCTCTCCTTCTGTAAGGTGCCCACTTTTATTTCCCTTATCCAATCCCCCTACATAATCGAATCCATCCCTCCTTAAAGAATCAGTCAGCGGAAGTGCGAGAATATGTTGAGGTTAAGAACATGAGGACGATGGGGAGCGCTTCAAATGACGAGAAAGGAGAGATTGTAAAAGACAATGTGGATCAGTAGAGCCGCTTGTTGGAAGAAACTATCTAATAATGAGTGTGGCATGACCATACCTGGCCAAGGGAACGAAGCAAAACTTTAGCGAGCATACAAAGAAACTATAAGATTTGCAGAAAAGCATAAAGGTCCTAATGGTTATTTCAGTGCACATCCGATAACGAACCAATGTCAAGGGGAGCTCTTGAATCGAATGCCTTCCCAGGCCATTGGGCAGGTTCTTGGGTTTTCTCTATGACAGACATTGCTGGATCAGAAGTCATAGTATCACCCTGATTAAGAAAATTGATGGCATCTAAATCTCCCAAGCCTCCGAAAGTTTCTGTAGAATTCTCTTCCTGAGTAAAAAGGGGAACGAAATTTTCAATAATCTTTTCAGAAATTATACCATCCTTTGTACCATCTTTGTTTTCATCCACTCCTTTATCACTCCCTTCAATAGCTGAAGGCAAGGAAGATCCTGGAGAAGATTGGCTACTATCACCCAGGACTAAGCGCTTCTTTTTGGTAAAGGATTTGGCCATGGCACTTTGCGTATAAGCCAAGGTTTTCTTAATAGATCTTGAAGGGTGGAGTAGCTGATATTTACGAAGGTTTCCCTCTGAAAGCAACACTTTTCTACTTCTCTCAGTCTTGTCAATAGCAACCAAAGAATCAAGAAGAGTCTGGTCAAGGACAAGGCCTTCATTGGAAGGAATTGTTGCAAGATGGAAAGAGAACCAATTTTTTTTTAAAAAAGAGAAATTCAGAGCAGAGGGCAGTTACCTCCTTCCATCCACTGCCCATAAGAGCTCATAGGACATCGGACATAAAAATATTGACCTGGAAACCCTTTGACACCATCCGTTAGACCAGTAATAATTCTACAATATCTGCCCTCCATAGAAATGAAAGAGGGACCGTCTGCCTCCCTTATTTTGAAAGCGTATAAGGAACAGATATCCTGAAACGTAGGTTCTCGTTGCTTAGCTCTCATAAAAAGTATGTATAGCCCTAGTAAAATGTGATATCCGTTGGGATGCAACTGATATGGGGAAATAGCCAAACACCGCAAAACGGACTCTAAATAGGAGTTAAAAGGAGGAACCGCTCCGCTGGACAACATACGATGATTGATTGCTACATACCAAGGGGGAGGACGATCAGCTAAATCTTCTTTCCTTGGAAATCTGGTTTCATCCTTCGCAAATCCAAAACGAGCACACATTTGTTGGTATAAGTCAAACGGGAGCGTCAATTTGCGACTGGCAGAAGGCACCCATTCAAGGAGTCGGGGTTGAGGATAAATTTGACTAACACAGCCAACAGTTGGGGCGGCCCCAGCCACCTAAACAGAACCTCCGGTCTCTTCAGACATAGTACCCTCCTTGAGGCTTTGACTATTGGTTTTTAGCTTGCATTTCTACATGGATAGATATGTTTGAGAAATAAGCTACAGCTAGGTTGCTAATAATAAAGGAAAAGCAAATTTTGAGCAAATGTGCCCTTCAAACTAAGAACCATCAAACATACCTAGTCCTTGAAACTTACTGGTAATACAAACAAGATCAAAAGTGTATGGTAGGGCTTGCGATTACGGTTTAAGCATTACAAGGAAAGTACAACCAACAAAATCAACCCAGAATCAACTAGTTGCTCGTGACCCCTGCATATATAAAGGTTCTAGCCCAGTCGGTTATTAACAACTGTTGGTCGCACATAGAAAATGAATGCTGCCAGCAACAAACAGAACATAAAGCAATGACAACAATGTCAAAGTTCTATGACACTCATCAAACATCTAGCGAAGGCATGGAAAATTAAAAACGTCATTTCAGAGACATTCTAACAAGCAACCTGTAAACATTTTGTTGCAATCAAAGAACAAGAGGGGCTGCTGTGCAAATCAGGTCTATCAAATGATTATGTTCAAAATCCTGGACATACTAAGTCAAATCAGTGAAAACTTCAATATATGGTCAAATAATTTAGTTTTTACCAACCAGGAACTTTTGTGAGGCAAGTTGGATTAACTCAAGAAGCAAAGTTAAAGAAGAATTTACTTACATACCAGCAAGCGGGTTCGATTTGGAAGAGGAAGTGCTCTAACCGATTTCGAAATTGAGGAAATTTAGTCTAGAAAGATCAGATGAGATAGCAAGATAAGGAAGATAATACGATCGGAATCCGGGAGTAATCGAAGGCAGTAGGGAATCTCCTATAGCAGAGCCACATTAAAGCAAGATTTTTAGAAAGACAAAATATATAAAGAGCGGGAAAATGAAGAGACAATATTTAATGAAGACTAAAAGGCCCTTTAAAATTAAAGTGACGCGACAGCTTTGTCAGGCCTGGATAAAACGCTTAACTATCCCGAATAATATCCCATCAAATCCAGTCAGCAAACAACTATGTCTGTGCACGAACAACTATAAATATATTCAATAAACACGAAACGTTAGTAAGTATGCCCATCTTACAGGAAATTGGAATTAATCCATCAATTGACATTACATTTTATTATTTCGAGGCATGTAATCTTCGCAAGCTAAGAATTAAAAACTTTGAGGGGAAAATGTTTATCCCTTAAGAGTCATATATGCATTGAAGAATTAAGTCCATATTAGAACCATAAAACGAGCATTCAGAAGGTTCGTGCACGCATGCCTCAACCAAGGTCGTTCGTTCACAACAAGGTCAAACATGGACCACGACTCGAGCACGAGAGCAGGGGTTGATCACAAAGCGCAGCACGACTATATAGAGAGGTCGTGCACTAGGAGCAGTAATGCCTAAGGATGGTGAGGCTCGCACATTCTGCAAAGATCGCCCATATCAAGAAAGTCACTTATTCTTGCATCAAAGAAATCGGTAGCACAAGACAAAGAAGGGAATTGGTTTCAATCACATGATCTATTCTGCAGTCATTCAACCAGGAACCACCCATGGACCCCATATCTGCTCACAGAATTACAAGCTTGAACTCTCGCTCATTCCCTGATCTGTCACTAATATTACAATCAGAGCGAACACACACATATCAGCTCTACAGGTTTTGATCAATCGCTCATCTTCCATCAGATATAAGCGCTCCACATATGATGTATGCGAGCCATATTAGGAAAGGCCTAAACATGATGATACGTCACTCGTTCCTATGCAACCACTAGCTCCTACGAAGTGCTCGCATAAGACAGCTGGAAACAACTGTCACCAGTTGTTTACAGCTAAGCTGTGGCATGTTCGTGATTAATAAGACAGGCGAACTGTAGCCTACAAAGACGAACTCCAATTCATTTCTTCGGGAAAGGCTCACCTATAAATAGGCCATGGCTACCACTAGAAAAAGGGAAGACTTCTGGCCACCACGAAGTGCTGCTAAATTTCGTCCTCAGCCATTCCTAAAACATTTCAACCATGATCATCATCTCCGTTCGAAGATCTTTCATCCACTTGGCCATGGCGTACATTAAAATCCTATAAGTGCAAAAGATCGAAGACATCCTCCTCCTCCGACACTCATCCATCCTTCTCCTCCATAGATTCTGCCATTCTTCATTAAACCTTGTGAATCTAAGCGAGATTTGTATGTAAAAAGTGATAATATATTGAGAGAGTAAGAAGATGTTTGAAGAAGGTGAGTTTATGCGCTTTGTAACTATTGCATGATAATACAAACTCCATTCACAGTGGATGTAGGCCTAACACAAGGCTGAACCACCCTAAAACCTCGTCTCCATTTTGTTTCCTTCGCATTTTTACTTTCAATTGTTGTTGAGTGCAGCTCCATTCGTTTTCTAACCATATTGGTGAAGTACAATTCTCGTACCCTTGGTGTTTGAACCATTTTTGGTGCAAACATTAGTCAATCCATAGGGACCATGAATTGGTCCACTTGAACTATGTATTAGCCTAACAATGCAAATATATCACATGCTTCGATGAACACTAAACGTTCCAAATAGACAAACCAGATTAGATACAAGATAACCCGATGAGTCCATGCCCATGAATGGATGCAGTGCAATTGGATGGATTGGAATGCACCTTAAAGTTGGATGACTTGGACTTTAGAATTGGACTAACTAAAAACCTCACCTTAAGCATGATTTATTTTTGGTCGGTTTGGCACGTAGCCTTGAGCATGATCAGATCTTGGTTAGCTCAGCAAGAAAGCTTTTCCTTGAATGACACTAGGGATTAAATCGTGAATGACTTATATTAAGAATAATTGATTCTTGGCTTACCTTAAGTAAGATTGAATTTCAGCCAATTTAGCTTGAGTGGAATAATTCTTGGTTAGCTTAGCTGATTAGTTTTGCCTCGAGCGGGATTGATTCATGGTTAGTTTACCTTAAGCATAATTGGTCCTTTGTTAGTTTGCCGTAAGAAGAATCGAGTCTTGGTCGGTTCATCTCGAATAGCTTGGCCTTCAGTGGATTTGGTCAGCTTAGTCCAACGACCTTGCCTTGAGTAAGTTCGGTCGGATTAGCCCAACAATTTGCCTTGAGCAGCTTTAGTTGGCTTAGTTTAATAGCCTCATCTTGAATGGATTTATTCGGTCCAATCAGATGGTTTTGCCTTGAGCGGACTCGGTTGGTTTGGCCAGATAGTTATGCCCTGAGCTGACTTAATCGACTTATTTAGAAAATTCTGAAGATTGAACGTTAAATGGATTGGATAAGGATTTAGACTTGAAAGAAAGATTGCCTCTCCTTGATTAGCTAGAGTGCTTTGCTTGGATTATGCTTCGATTGATCAAAGGACTTAGTTTGGATTTGTCAGAGAGAGCATCTGGTGGAATTTGGTTAAGTACTTGGATGGGAAAGCAACTGAAGTGCTTAATTATCGGACTTTGATTATTTGGATTTGTTCGCATTTAAAGTGTCTTTCATCCAAAAATGTACTTTAGGGGAAAATGTTAACTCGCTTTTGAACCAAAGCAGCATTAGCTGGACTTGCGACGCATATGGGAGGTTCTCATACTCCTCCACATCACACATGTCAAATTTTAAGTGATTTGGACCATGTCGAGAGAGTTATGGATGATTCATCTGTTGTAAATGGACTGGAAGAGTCATAAAGATAGATGTCCATACTAACTCGGAATGCCTTAAGATTGTATGTGACAATTCGATTAAACGATCACTACCAGAAAAACCAGAAATAGTTGAAGATTTTAGCAGCGGAAAATTCTATCGTAAATTAGCGACGGATTTTCGTGGAATCTATAAGGGATATTATTTAGGATTTTTTATTTCAACTTGTTTTAAAATATTACTGTCGAGTTCTTATTTCCGTCGCTAAACCGTAGCAAATTGCAATGCTTTAACGTCATCATTTTTTCATCACTGCATTCCGTTGCAATTTGAGACAGTTTACCATCATGTATTTTTTGAAGCTATTTTACAGTAGATTTTCAAGGGATCTGCAAGGGACTCATATGCTTATTTGACATAAAATGTTTTATTGTTATGTTTTTACTAAGTAATTGATAATTAAAAATAAATTTTAAATACTTAATGTTAATAATATTAATATACTAATAACAAAAAACAAAGAACTACTAATAATAGTAAATAAATTTCAATTGTTAGTATTCATTAATTAATAATTACTAAATAATTAAAATGTAATAATAATTAATAATATAGATAAGTAAACTTTAATAATTAACGACTAATAAGTAATTTCTAATAATTAAGAAATAAAATTTAATAATTACAATTGATATGTTTTATACGTATTAATTCAAAAATTAAAAATTTCGTATTTTCTAAAATAAATACAAAGTTTAAATATAAACATTTGAAGTTTTCATAATTTAGAAATAAATAAAAAAATTGTAAAAATTTCATACTTTAAAAATTAGAAATGTTATATATTAAAGAATTTCGTAATTCAAAGAATATAAACATTACCATACAAATTATTATTTCTATGCCCATTTATTGGCTTTCACATGTAACCATCGTCTCTCACGAATATTATGTGTTGAATATGCGGTCGGTTTGCTTATTGTCACTTGGCCAAAATCAACTTTTGTGAAGCCCACATTCTCCTCCGTGCTATTTTCTCTACTATTTATTTTTCTAGCAGGTTTCTCTCCCATTCAATTCTCAATTCAAATTTCATATCGGATTCCTCATTCTTCGCCTACAATACCTGTTGTCTCTCTTTTTCAGAATCTAATTCCAATTCACTAGAGTAAACTCGAACCCACATTCTCCTTCAACCACGACAGCACGTGTTAGTTCCACACCAAACTCAAAACCCTAGGCTAGATCCGCCATCGAACCTCATCAAACTCCTTGGATTCTGCTCCTCTAGCGTAAATCGCGTCATTATCTACGAGTTCATCCGAAATGGTAACGGTGATTCCTACTTTTGTTGCTGACACACTTCTTGCTTGAATGGATATGGTAACTCAATTTTTTATAATTCGGATGTGAAGTTTGTAATTTTATGTTTAAAATTACATTGAAGTTATTAATGTAGAATCATTAGATCCCTTTTTAGATAAAAATATGTGTGGTTGAGTGTATGCTATTGTTTGGTTGAGATAAAATTTGTTGGACTCATTTTAGCTACTTTCCAAAGCTGGTAACTTACATGATTGATTGAGGTTACACCTATTTCATTCGTATATTTGGCTTAAATTTCTTTTGCTTGACCTGGAACATAGTGATTCATAAGTAGAACCTTAGCTATAGGAATATTTATACACTGAGAATTCCATGAATTAAAACATGGATATATACTTTTGTACTCTAAATATAGATTTGTTTAGATACTAAATTGCAAATACATAATATGATTTTAAAATAAAATAATAACTGCTTTTTTGAAATAAATAAAACAGTAACTTTTGTGATTCTTATATCTTTGGGACCGCAGTATAAAGATTTTGTGACTTTGAGATTTAAGCACATATGATCATATTCCCTTAGTTATCGATGTTCTACTTGGAAGTGGCCATTAAACTAAGTGCACTTTTTAAGAGGATATGCATAAGAAATAATTGTATGTGTTCGCAGTACAGAATGCTTAAGAAATAATAATAATAATATAATTGATGAGTTTTACTATGCTTACATATAGGATTACGAGTATGCAAGTTTTAATGCAGTTTTATATGACATTGCAAATCACTTCTGTGAAATGTTAGCAAATTATCATACAGAAACACCTCATGTTTTGGACTACAGTAAATACCTAGATATGTCATACCTCTTTGTCAAAAATAAATATTATTTTTATAAAATTGATACTTATGCATTAGTAAAGGAAAGAAAGAATAATGGGAAAGCAACGGTCACATGCCTACTATGACAATGCAACGGTCGCATGCCCAATATAACAATGCAAAGGTCACATTCTCATTATAACAATGCAACGGTCACATGCCCATTATAACATTGCAATGGTCACATGACCATTATTCAAGCATATTTATATTGATTTCTTGTATTATAAATAGAGGACTCCTCTATACAATTTGAATCATTTTGTATTACAATTCTCCAATAATAAACTACTATTTCACCTCAGTTCTTCTTTTCTACCATGGTATCAGAGCTTCATTAGGGCTTAACAACCATTGATCCATATTCATTGTTTGGTCATCATGGCCAATGATACTGCTTCATAAGCTTTTGACATTGCTACTTGAACGATTGAAAGCCTCATTGTTGTTGACAAACTCACCAAAACTGTAGTTAGTCCTCAATCGCAACTAATTACAGTGCAAATGGACGAAAACATTACTTGCTTTGGAAACATTAGATTGGAACCGCAATCCAAGGTTATGGTCTTGAATGCTTCATCATGGGGACTTTATCAGTTCCACCAAAATTCATTACTGATCAAGAGAATAAAATAGTCAGTAATGAAGAATACATGAAATACCACAGGCAAGATCATTTAATCAATTCATGGCTACTATCCTCTATCAATCAAATCTTATTACCACAAGTGATTGGTTGTAAAAGTGCAAACGATATATGGACAACAATAGAAAAATCCTTCAACAACCAGTCAGCTGCTAAAGTCATGTTTTATAAAAGACAATGGCAAAAAATAAAGAAGGATAACATTACAATGAGAGAATACTTGAGAAAAATTAAATCTATTTATGACATGTTAGAAGCTATTGGCCATAAAGTGCAAGATTTTGAACAAATCTTGATTATTCTCAATGGCTTAAGCGAAGAATATGGGGCTGTAGAAGCCATAATTTCCTCACAAAAGGAATTCTCGTCTCTTGATGATGTTCACTCTATCTTATTAGCACATAAAGCTAACCTTGAAGGCAAAAAAGCACAAGAAAGAAACTTCTCTATTAACTACATAATTATAAAAGCAATGACAATAACATAAATCAGATAAGTAATAATAATGGAAATGAGCAAACCTTTCACAGTGGAAACCCCACCACCAGAGGTAGAGGTGGTAGAGGAAGAGGACACTAGAGTAACGACAACAACAATCGACCAAAGTGTCAAATATGCGAGAAGATTGACCATACTGCTATCAAGTGCTATTTCAGATACAATTCAAACTACTCACCAGGCCAAGCCAACAATAACAGTCAAAGAAACACCAATTTCGCTGCCAATTTAGCACAAGGACAGGGAGATGCAACTAATCATGCTGATCATATTCAATATGAATCATGGTACCCAGACTCAGGAGCTAGCCATCATATCACTAACAATCTGAACAACCTGAATCTTGGGAATAAAGAATACAAAGGTAATCAGACTGTAAGCATGGGTAATGGTAAGTATGTTAAAATCTCTCATACTGGCACTAGTAGTATCATTAGTAATAGACAGTTATTTTTGCATAATTTACTAAGAGTACCCACTATTAAGAAAACCTAATTAGTGTGTGTCAATTTGCTAAAGATAATAATGTATACTTTAAATTTTTTTTTCCCTAAATATTGTGTAGTTAGAGACATAAGAACTAGGAAAATTCTTCTATAGGGTAACACTGTGAAGGGACTCTACGAATTCAACCTCAGCAACCACAATACTACTATCAATGATCACCCACGTTGTAATCAGACTAATATAACGAATGAAGTTCAAACTAGATGTACTTTTGACTTATGGCATTATAAGTTAGGACATCCTAGTGCTAGCGTTGTAATAAAAATTCTTAATGATAATAAAATAAAAGTTATTCCTATAAAATTACCTTATGTATGTACTTATTTCCAAATGGGAAAAGTCATAAATTACCAATCTCTAGTTCATTAACTGTATATTCCAAACCTGGCCAATTAATTACCACTGATATTTGGGGTCCATTTCCTATATTTTCTGATTATGGATATAAATACTACATATCATTTATTGATGCTTACACTAGATATATTTGGATATACTTCTTAAAAGCTAAATCTGATACTAAAAGTGTTGTCATCAGTTTTATCAATATGTTTGAAAACCAAATAAACTGTCAAATTAAAGTCATGCAATCTGATGGAGGATTAGTATACAAACCCCTGACAGATTATTTTAAAAGTAAGGGTGTTATACATAAAGTAACAAGTCTCTATACTTCTGAACAGAATGGTACAGTTGAGAGGAAACATAGAAACATAGTTAAATCAGGTTTAACTTTGTTAGCTCAAGCATCTTTGCCACTTAAATTTTGGATTGATGGTTTCAGTACTGCTGTGCATTTAATAAATAGAATGCCCACTAAAGTACTGAAAGACATAACACCTCTAGAAAAGCTATTTAATGTAAAGTCTGATTACAATAGTCTAAAAACATTTGGTTGCCTGTGTTTCCCTTACTTAAGACCTTATAATAATCATAAACTTGACTATAGATCTAAATCCTGCACTTTCATAGGTTATTGCAATAATAAAAAAGGGTTTAGATGTATAGCAAGTTTGGTAGAATATTTACAATCAGACATGTTATTTTTGAAGAAAATATTTTCCCTTATAGCGGATCAGATATATAAACCACAACCAAAATATATAATCCAAAGGTTATTATACCTGATCTGCACAATATTTCTGACACATGGGATCAAGAGAATAGTGACAAGGCTGGTAGTAACTCTGAAGGCCACCAAAGTGATAATGAAACTAATGATGATTTGCCAAAGCATACTAGCCACGCCAATCAATCACCTACAGGATCAAATTTCAGATAATCAGAAGAAACAAGAGAAGAAATCAATTATGATAACAATCAAAACTCCAGTAGCAAACAAGATGACTCACTAATTCAACTATCATAGCATTAAACTGGACATCCAATGGAAATCAGATCAAAAAGAGGCATTTTCAAGCCAAAGACTTATACTACAGTAACTAATGAAGAAGAGCCAAATAATTATCAACAAGCAGTCAAACACAAAGAATGGAAAAAGGCAATGGATGAAAAATATCAAGCACTAATGAACAATTGTACAAGGGAACTAGTGAGTCCACCAAACAACAAGAATATAATTGGATGTAAGTGGGTACAGAGACTGAAAAAGAATCCAGATGGATCCATTAATACATATAAAGCTAAACTTGTTGCAAAAGGATTCACGCAAGAATTTGGTTTTGATTATAATGAAACTTTCTCACCAGTGGTAAAACCCTCAACTATTAGACTTATGTTGACTATAGCATTAAGAAATAATTGAAAAATCAAGCAGCTAGATGTCAACAATGCATTCTTAAATAGGAATCTACATGAAGAGATATTCATGCAACAACCACAAGGCTATACATAAAACCCAACATTGGTATGCAAACTGAATACAAAAATCTATGGTCTGAAGCAAGCACCGAGAGTATGGTTTGAAAGATTTAAAGCAATTTTGACAACACTAGGCTATTCACCTAGTAGATTTGACACATCCCTATTCACAAAAATCAGTGAAACATCCACCACTTATATATTAATATATGTGGATGATTTAATTATCACAAACAACAGTGAAACTGAAATCAGAAAATTGGCAGATTATTTGAACAATTAGTTCTCAATAAAAGATTTGGGTGCATTATCTTATTTCCTTGGAATAGAAGTTACAACAAAATCATATAAAGAAATTCATATTTGCCAAAGAAAGTATATTACAGGGCTTCTAAACAAGATAAACATGATTGAAGCAAATGACCAACCAACTCCTATGATATCAAACCAACACTTGTCAAAGAACAGGGGGAAGCTATCTTAAATATCAAACAATACAGGAGTGTTGTAGGAGCATTACAATATGCTACTATAGCATGACCTGGTATTTCTTTCAGTGTTAACAAAGTATCTCAATTTTTGCAGGAACCCAGAAGTGAGCATTGGACAACATTGAAAAGAATACTCAGATACTTGAAAGCAACAATCAACTTTGGCTTATCACTAAAAGGCAGCAAAGACTTAAACATTACAGCTTATTGAAATGCAGACTGCGCTACAAACATAGATGATAAAAAATCAATTTTTCGTTATTGCATTTAAGGAGAAAGTCTTATTTCTTGGTGCTCTAAAATGCATACAACCATCTCGAGATCAAGCACAGAAGTGGAATATAGTAGTGTTGCTAGTACTACAGCTAAAAATTTATGGCTACAATCATTGTTAAAGGAGATAAAACTATCATCTAGCAGAAATCCTATAATTAGTGTGACAATTTGAGCACATTCTACATGACAGCAAATTCTATTCAGCATAAGCGAACCAAACACATAGAAATCGATATCTATTTTGTTCGAGAGCAAGTTCAAAAGAAAATTTTACAAGTGAATCATATTCCAGCTTACTATTAGAGGGTCGACATGCTTACAAAATCACTCTCAGCCAAAAATTTACATAGATTCAGAGATGCACTTGGAATCGAAGAGTTATAAACAAATACTAAGTAAAAGATGAAACTTTCATACCTGGATCTTACCTATGTCTTCACCAGTATGACAAAGGATTGAAATGCTTACTCTTTACCAACGTCAATCCACAAAATGGAAAATTAGGGTTGCAGACCCTAACCCTAGTTTGAGGGGCAGTAATAAAGGAAAGAAAGAATAATGAGAAAGCAACGGTCACATTCCCATTATGACATTGCAATGATCGCATGCCCATTATGAAGATGCAATGGTTACATTCCCATTATAACAAAGCAATGATCACATAACCATTGTGACAATGCAACATGACCATTATGACAATGCAATGGTCACATTTCCATTATAATAATGCAACGGTCACATTCCCATTATAATAATGCAACGGTCGCATGCCCATTATAACAATGTAATGGTCACATGCCCATTATTCAAGCCTATTTACATTGATTTATTGTACTATAAATAGAGGACTCCAATATACAATTTGAATCATCTTGTATTACAATTCTTCAATAATAAACTATTGTTTCATCTCAGTTCTGTTTTTCTATCATTATTTTTATACAGGGGGTGAAGAATGCAGATGATTTGTATATGCATAACTACGTAGAAATTAAATTTGTTCCCAAAAAATTGTTCCTTTCTACGATCGACCTAAAGTTCTTCTCATTGTAGAGTTATATCACAACAGAAGCGCATCACAAAAGGTACAAGTTTCAATTGTTACCATTAATTTTGTTGCTTGTTAGTTCGATTGGTTAAGAAAAATATAAATACAACGAAATAATAGAAGTTTGGTTGCTTTTTCTTTACACATGAATTTTATCTCTATCTCTTATCTTGCCCACATTTCCCCCAAATTCATCATAAGATACATAAAGTAGTTGTTTTGTGGATGATTTATACTGAGAATTTATTGCAAATTAACTTAAACCTGTAAAAAGCATTGTCATGGAATTGCACATAGTTCCACCATGTTATTTTTTGTTAAGCTCTTTATAGTTTCTTTAACTGCTAAGTGAATAAAGCTGAGATAAAAGCTGAGTATGGATGCAGTAAAAGAGTCATAAACCACATTAATCGAACAAAACAATATGGTATTCCATGTAGTTGCCCTGCCTGCTGATGCTTAATATTCCAGGTATGTTGTTTATAATAATTATATAGAAAAAATCCTACATCTTATGTCTATCTAATTGTAATAACATATAAAGATGCCTATTGTTGAATCTTCTAATAGTATAAAATAAAATTTGTTCATTTAATATTAATGGGCGACCGTTGACAATATTTTTTGCTAACTTACTTCAGGAACACCACAATTTTGATTTTCTTTACATGTAACAAGTTTTGTTCATTATCTAAAATCCATAACTTTGTTGGAAACCTAGCCTATTCAATGAGGGCTTCTTTCTACTTGAAGGATACTTCAGTTGGGAACTAACCTTTTTTGTAAATAAGCAAATGTTTGGACCTTAAAGAATCCGCGACACAGTTTGAGTTTATTATAACACCAAGGATTGAGTGTGTTTCCCTGTTGTACTTAAATAAGTTATTTTACTTACATATTTATTGGCTCTTGAAATATAACGAAGGCTAGAGTAGAAAATTTTGACTTTGATCACTAGATATTCAATGCTTATAATGCAATAATTCAAGATACTAATTTAGAATTGTTATTGTTGCCATGACTTTGAAGCTTGACTTATTGTTAATAAGGACTAAATTAATGATTATGCCATAGAGTTGGAAATTTGCCTACTCATATTGAAAACCGTGACTTATCAAATTATCATGTTCATTCATCTTAGCACCATAGCCCACGGTTATTGAATATTAAAAACTGTGACTTATCAGCTGGTACCTTGTAACTTGATTTGAATATAATTATTTTCATAGATAACTAGGGAAATAGAGGTTGATAATATGTTAGTATATGAGTCGAGTGCATCAATGTTAGGTGCATGGTTGCTCAAATTAGACGTGGTGAAATCTATGTAGTGGGTTAGTCAATATAGCATGAGTAGTTTATGCTGACGTAAAACATAATGCTTTGAATAATTTATTTGTGCATGGTCGACCTCATCTTTCATTATTGTGGGAAATGAGGAGGTAACTTGCATTAAAAAATATTGAGAAAAATAAGCAATAACCAAAGAGCAACAAGAAGAGTTGAAAAAGCATGCAAGTTGAGGCTGCAATGTTGTTTTCATTTCCTTGCATTCCTAAGTGAACTATTCTGTAGTGTTTTTAACTTTCCAGACACCATTTCTGAGCCTTGAAAATAGATGTTGATGTCAAGAAAAATAAGTCTGCTCCCATTTGTAATATGAACCTAAAGATTCTTCCCTATCATTTTGTATGTGCAACTTTAGTGCCTATTCAATTACAATCTAGCTATACTTGAGAGCCGCTATTATTTTATTTGTCATATAATATGAAAATTTCATTTAATTACCGGCTATATCATATTTTACTGCTTTATTTAGGGTGTGAAATTACATTAGATCAATACAAAACGTATTTTAGTTAGCATACATTTCTAAATTAACAAATATATTTTAATGCATTGAAATAGTGTCAGTTTTGGGTGCAATATACAAAATGATATTGCTTTGACTGTTTTGAAATGCTTATCCCAAATCTATGTAGCTTTATGACACAAATTTGATATAGATTTATAAAGATATTATGGACCAAAAGTGTTACCAGACTTGCAAACTTATTTGAGGATGGAAGGTGCCATGAGTGGAACAAAAACAACATAATTTTGTTGGGGAGTTCTCATTTCTATTGGATGCTTCTAGCCTATATTTCAAAAAAAAAAATGGGTTGTTGTTTGCTTGGTGTTGGATGCCTTTATTGCCACCGAGTATCCTTTGATGTTGATATCTTTGTTTCCTTGTTTCACTTAGTTTAGGTTGCAGTTGTGTTAATTCTTGTGTCAAATACGGGCTAATAGATAAACATATTACAATTGTGTACAGCTAGCTACTAATTGAACAATCATTTTAGATGAGTAAAATGGTAACATATGTTTCTCAGAAGAACAAAACTGTTAAAAGGAGATGAGCTGTTGAGAAATAAGAGAAGTGGAAATGGAAGAGATAAATATTTAAACTGAAAGCCAATATTATTTTATTCATCATACTAGAAAGCATTTATAAACTAATACAACGTGCAGTAAACATAAAATTAGGAACAATAGTAGAGGAACCTAAAGACTTGGTAAAACACCACTTAATACTCCTACAAGATAGGAGACTTATTCCTAACAATAAACCATGCGTTAATTTAACACCCTCTCTTAAACTGAATGTGCTAATATTCAGTTTACAACTGCGATTCTCAATCATCTTAGGTAAACGACCCCCGTCACAAGTTTCATCTCTTCATGGTTGGACATGCTCAACTATTTCATGTTGATTGGTTCTTTACCCATTAACCACTTCTTGATTTCCTCATCGACCTCTCCATTCGGGTCGCTTTGATACTATTGTATCTGTCATCTTCCAACAAGCAAGAGCTGCAACTCTTCTTTCTTTGCTTGTTGAATGACACAAAACCAAGTTTGCTTCACACGCAGTCTTGCCCACTTCACTTGTAGGCATGTCTATCTTCATATGGACATCTCATCAAACAGTTCATTAGCACCCTAAAAATATCCAACCATAAGCAATGTTCTGCATATTGTCTTCTTCATCTTCTCTTTCTACTACTTCTAGCGCCATATGCATCCACACTTCATTTCAATGCAACATTCTCACTAATCATCATCAGACTCCAATATAACGATCCCAAGACCATTAATCATTGGAGCCCTTTTCCACTACACCTTAAAATACCATTCACAACTACAGCGAATTACCAAGATCAACCAAAACATTCACCATTCAACATTCCTACCCCTGCACAGCTGCTATAGTCAAGCTTTGCTCAGTAATCATACACCTGAACCCAAATTAAATCTTACATATAACCTGAACCAAACTCCTCTTGCAACGCGACTCAAAGCTGACAACTACAACCACTTCTGCAAACCTAGACATCTTCTCCATCATGCCTACCCCTAAACTAGTGTGCACATACACAACCAAGATTCTCACTAATGTACTGTTTTACTAATCTCAAAACATCTGTCATTGCATGGAAATTTAGATGGCACCAATACATCAATGCTTCTTTCACTTTCAACATCCACTGCAGCATCAACGTTACAAGGAATTTGAAATTGTTTGGATAGTTATTTTATACCTGCATCAAGAGCTTCTCTCATGGATACCTGCTGCATTCAAATGCATCTGCAACACTTACCCTAGAGTCTATCATGTGCGGATTTCTCAGGCCAAAAGTCAACTCGAGTTCTTTCACTTCCATTGCAAACAAACATCCTTTGCATTACATGCATATTCTTCCTTGATGCTGGTTTGCTTGCTCTTGCTTTCAAATATCCATCTCCTATCCTTGTTTCATGTAAGACTCATTGAATTCCTGTCTCTTCCAAAGCTTCTTTATGTGCCACATCAATGTCAGTCTCATCAATGGTGACTCTCAACTTTCAAGTACAACTGCTATTTGCTTCTCTCCATCTCAACACAAACAACAACTGCCTATCGATCAAACACCAACCACAAAACATCCGGTTACCATCCCCTGCCTTCTCAATAACTCATACAACCATCAACAATTCTCCACCGACTGTCCAGTCCCAACCAAACTCCAATAGCCTCCTCATGCTCATGTACTCTTCATTGTCGACAGTACAAATCACTCACAGAACTTATACTCCAGTCTCACTGCTACATGTCAATGCAGTTCCTAAACTGCTTCAACTGCGAATCAAACATGCCACTTCTGCACATACACCTCAGCCTGAAATCACCTGCCTTATGCAACAAACCAGCCTCCTTTTGACAAGATACTGGCCGACAGCACAAAAAACACTACCAGGATTGATATAATCACACACCACTCCTCGTCCTTGCAAACTACTCGACGGCAACTGCGACTGAATCTAGCAAGCGGCAAATCCCCGCTGGCTTCGGAAGAAACATCAAACTTTAATTCACGATATAACACAATATGAACGACTCTAACCCAGCAGACGATAGCCTTAAATGGTGGCTACCACCGCCGGATAAAATGGAACACCAAGATCGACTCTAGTGTTATGTTTGTGGCTCTAATACCAATTGTTGAGAAATAAGACAAGTGGAAATGGAAGAGATAAATATTTAAATTGAAAGCCGATATTATTTTATTCATCATACTAGAAAACATTTATAAACAAATACAACGTGCAGTAAACATAAACCTAGGAACAACAGTAGAGGCACCTAAAGACTTGGTAAAACACCACTTAATACTCCTACAAGATAGGAGACTTATTCCTAACAATAAATCATGCATTAACTTTAATACGAGCTGTTATTTTTTCCTCAATAAAATCTAATCATAAAGTTTTATTTGAGAATAATAATTTTTCTTTGCAATATTTGAAACTGCATTTTTTACTTTCTTTTCAATTTTCATAATTTTTATTTTTACGTTTTGATTTTTTTTGTATGTTTGAATATGAAAATAAAATGTTCTGTTTAATTATTTTGTAACTTTTGCAAGATATTGCAACACATCTTGCCTTCTAGTGAGAGAGTTCAACCCTCTCGAATTATAGACTAAAAAAAGACATCAATCCGCGTTGTTATTCTTAGTAATAGAGCTGCTTGGAGTAGCAATATCTCACTTTTTTTTTACCTTGTTCTTAACTGGTTTGCATATTTGTTCTAGATTGCCAACAACACCGCATCACTCAGATCTTTGATATAAAGTGTCTTTGTTGTTGGTTCTTATTGGGTTTAATGCATTAAGAGATTAATGCTTCTATTGGTTCTTATTGGGTCAATGATGCTCCCTTTCACAGCTTTGTGGGCCAAGCATTCACACTAGCTTCTTTGATATTGCACGTCATAACCCATTCCAATCTCATGGTCGCATGCACAGAAATCTCAAGCACACTCCTGCTTCCTTAAATTGTACATTTGTTTCGTATGTTAACGTATTCTATCCCTTTATCATGGTAAGACTATTTTTAATGGCTACATTGTAATTATAGGAGCTGGACCGAGCAGATGCAGGATTGACAGACTATTTTGATATGATTGTTGAAATAAGCATTGGTTGTTTGGTTACTGCAACGCTCACTGCTCCTAATCCTCACAATTAACTTTTATTTGCTACTAAGGAGGTTAATCGGTTGTATCTTGAAAATTGCCCTAAAATTTTTCCCTGATAAAAGCGAGTACTATTTGATTATCATGCACTATCAACAACTTTTTTGCATGATGCACTAATTTGTATATAATAGGCAATAACCCTTTACCAATCTAAATTCATAGGCAATAACCTTTTACCAATCTAAATTCATAGGGTAGGAACTTTGTTGGGAGCAACGAAGGACCCTAAATGCAATGGCAAGCATTTGCACTCTAAGGTAAGAAACTGATTGGTCATACTAGAATTCATCAAACCCTCACAGATGTTACAATACCAATTTTTACCATCTTCGCTCACCCTGGAGTGCACTTTTTTTATTTTATGTACAAGCCCTTCTAAAAGTAGTTCTGAGTACTAGTAAATTCTTTTTAGTAATCTTGACTTTTGAATGAATTGTAAAAGGTAAATTTATTTGCACAGATATGCAGGGGAAATTGTTCTTAAACGAACAGTTGTAAATTTTGAAATAAGTTTTATATAAGTCGTTGTTGCCTAGTATTTATCAACTTATGAAACTACAGGCAAAATCACCAGTGCTGAAAGATGCGTTGTTATCAGATTTCAGATTTCTGCATTAGTATTTCAACAACATCAACATATCTTCCAGGGCACCAATTCTCGACCTATGATTCTGATGGTAATACTAGTAGAACTACAATCTTGTAGATGGAGGTGTCACAACCAACAACCTGGTATTTAATAATATCCCATAAGTCCTTTCATTTTTTGATTAAAATAAAACATCTTGTTACTGACAATTGAAATATATTGCCCAGACCTTGTTATCAATGAACTAGGTCACAAGGAAAATTTTCATGGAGAACCAAAGTTGTACTATGAATCCAGGTGACTGTGAGAACTTCCCTGTGTTATCTCTTAGAACAGGAACTGCAAAATTAGAGAACAAGGTTACTGCCAAAGTATATGCAGAATGTGGATTTTTAGGGTAGTTATATAATAGAGGAACTACACCTATAATTGACACTTTCAACAATGCAAGTGCCGATATGGTAGATATTCGTACTTCCATTCTCTTTCAACCGATGCATTCTGAAAAGATCTACCTCTATACACAGGTACCGAAATTATTTATAACTACATCCTTTAACTTATTTTTGAATTCAAACATTTTTATTTATAGAAACATAAATTTTAGCTAACTAGAATAGAATCAAATAACGTTATTTTGAACCTTGATTTCATGTAGAATATTCATGATGTCGGCTTTTTGAGTAGCATTATACCACATGAAAGCCTTTCTTATTTAAACATTTTTAAATGGTTATTGCTGATGTTAAGCTAAGAAATCCGCAAATATGCCTGTAACGAATGCATATCAACAACATTTTCATTTGGCTAACATCAGTTGATAGGTTTCATCACGATTAGTTCATGATTATTTTCCCGAGTATTCTCTTAAGTTGACAGTAGCACCATTTGATTAAATAAAGTTGTAACAAAATATGGGTTGCTCTTCTTTTGAGAATGATGTACATATATTAATATTACCTTCTCAATTTTTTTAATTTTTACTTTCATTTTCATAATGTTTAATTATTATTACTTTCAGGGAAAGAAAAAAGCATATTTCATAAGTAAAATATTTTACACTTCTTCATATTATGCTACCTGATTTAGATGAATACATGAGAGTTTACATCCAATTTTGTTTTCTAGCCCGACCATTGATGCATTGTATTCATTTTCTTGACTATGCATATTGTTACTCTTGCTCAAGCTAAGCACCGCATTGGTATGTCATAACAACCTTTGATTCTATATCAACTGAATCTAGCATTGGCCAAATGTACTTTATTATCAGGTTACTTTTCAAGCATATAAACATTGCTTTTAAATTCTATTTGTTGGATTATGTAGATGTAAAAAAAATGTTATAGCTATTTATAGTTTTTCATATATCTGAATCAACAATCAATAACCATTGGATTGTTCGGTAAAATCAAATTATAAATATCATTCTTTTAATTTGTTGTTACTGAAATTAAAAAATGGGACTTTAATCATGTAGACAAGTAATGTAACAAGAGTGCAGGAGAACGAGTAGGTTGCAACCAAAGCTTTGCTTCATTGTAAGTTGACAGGTTCTAGGATCAATTTGCTAATTCAGCGATCAAGTGGTATACTAAATTAATTAATATATTATGGATTACTGGAAAAAATCATGCCCATACCTGAAAAGCACCGTATAATATATGCTAATTAATTAATATATTTTGAATTGACAAGCAAATTACCTTGTCTTGCCAGCTGAAAATTCATAACAGTATCACTACAAAGGCTATGGCCTGAAATTGTGGTTATGTTTACTGAAATTATGGTTATGTTCACTAAATTTGCAGTATTAATGCCTTAATTTCACTTTTACAATGCAGCTTCCATCGTCTTCTCAACAATCAAAACGTCATTTTGTTGGCAATGAAGATGACCCCCACGAGCTACAAAAAACTGTTGAGGAGATATGCATCGAGCTTGAGAAAGAGAGAGCAGAACAATCAAGATTCTCAGAACAACAGAAAGCAGATAAAGAGAGCTTTGAAGCACAACTGGCAAAGGTGATGGCAATACTTGAGGGTTAAGATAGAGTTTCACGTTCTCCTTCGCCTCCAAGTTCTTGTTCGCTTACGCCTTCGCCATCGTCGCCTATGTAGCTTGATTGGTATGTCAAGTCTTATTTTTAGTGATGTGCTTGTTGTATAATTATGGATGATATATTTGTTATTTTGGTAGTTATGTGGTTTTAGTACTGTTGTGAATGGGTATTTGTCTGTATTTGGTTTAACGTTCACACCAGCTGAATAATTTTGTTGTTCATAATTCAGCTTGGTGCACAAAATGAAGGATTATGAATGTTTTTTTATGTGATATATTAATATTATCCTTGTTGTGTTGTTTTTTTGGCAAGGCCGACGGGGTTGAGTGGACCCCTACCACTTTATTAATGCACCGGGGAAAAGAAGGTTACAACACTAAACAAGAGAACACAGAAACTCGGTGCATCAACATAAAGAAAACAACACAAAGAAACACATATTTACGAATTAGATAAGAAGCAAAAGAAGGATGCCCGGATCGAAAGTGAAGCCAAGTTGCTTCAGACCATCACGTAGGTCCATTTTGACCATCTTCTTAAGCTGATCATCACTTTTTGTCTCGGTCGGGTTGAATATTCTAGTGTTCCTTTCTCTCCAAATATTTGAAATGAATTTCTTGAGCACAAAACATAATAACCTCCCCTTGACTGTCTTTCTTCTTGTCTGATTCTCCAATTTTCTCTATTCGGCCTGATTGCTATGATTATACCCCGTTCTACCAATGATGCTCATTATTTCAACCCAAATAGGATATGTCTTACTACAGTCAAAAAATAAATGCTCAACACTTTCGTACTGCTGTTCACACATCACACAAACCAGGCTAATACTCATACCCCTTTCAATAAGCTTGTCTCTAGTTAACAAAGCCTTCTTTACTACTTTCCAGATCATCATGTTTTCTCTTTGGCAATTGTCATTGAACCAAATTTTCTTGCTCCAACTACACCTCGACATAGAAACATGGTCAGTGAGTAAAGTGTACATGATCTTTATCTGAAAAGATTTTTCGTTTTCACCCCAAATTTTTATAACTTCATCTGCATTGTACACTTTAATACCACTAGCTTCTCGCCACAAAGAGTTAAGACTGGCAACCGAAGTACTTAGAATATAGATATGATCTTGCTCGATATACTGGCTCACCTTTGCGATTCTGCTCATCCCTGTAACATCAATTTCGATGTCACTAATTTCTCTTCCAATAATGAAACCAAACTTTAGCCAAGGATCGTTCCATAGACTAGTGATTGAATTTGCACTGACTTTGTATTTAAAGAAAGGAAGAATTTGACTACTTAGCTTTAACATACACCGCCAAGTCCAACTAAGGTTCTGTGATTTGGACATCGACCAGAAGTTATTGGCTTTTATGACGTGCTTCCATGACCAAACAACCCAGACGTTCTCCTCTTTATTCAACAAACAATCTATATGGTAGATGAAAGCAGCTATGTTCCATTTTTTTCAAGTTCACAATGCCAAGTCCTCCCATACTTATTGGTTTTTCGACAGCCTTAAAAGCAATTGGGGCGAGATATTTACCGTTCGATTTGCCTTTCCAAAGATGCCTCATGAGAGCCGTCCTTATCATAGAAATTAGCTTAGTGGGCAGAATATAGGTACGCGACCAATCAACTTGCATTGAAAAAACCACGGACTTGATCAATGTTAGTCTTCCCGCCTGGCTTAGTGTTCTGCTTGTCCAGTAATTAATTCTCGCGGTAATCCTGCTATAGAGTGGCATACACTGGTTCGTCGTAATCTTAGCAATGGAAAGGGGTAACCCCATATAGGAAATAGTACCATTACTACTTGGTAGACCAGTGCTGTTGCACAAATTATTTACCAAAGAAGCGGCAAGCCCAGCAATTTTCACCTCTGATTTCACGACATTTACTTTTAGACCTGTCATCAAATGAAAGTTCTTGAGTGTGTCAAAAATTGTATCAATTGTGGTTGCGTCCGTTTTACAGAAAATGACAAGATCATCGGCGAACATAAGAGACGATATTCTTGGATCTTTGCACTTCGGATGCAAGCTGAATTGACCATTATTGATCTTGTTATTAATTATCTGGGTTAGCAACTCCATAATGAGGATGAAAAGGTAAGCAGATAGGGGATCGCCTTGTCTTATTCCTTGCTTGCTTGCAAAAAAAACTACAGCAGCGCCATTTAATATCAATGAAAACTTAGGAGTAGAAATGCACGCGAAGATCCAAGTAATGAAGTGAGGCGGGAAATTCATATACCCCATCATTCTAACAATAGTATTCCACTGAAGCGTATCAAAAGCCTTCACAATGTCAAATTTAAACATCGCTCTAGGCGAGACTGATGATTTAGCATAGTCGTTTAACAGTTCGTGAGACAGCAGAACATTGTCAAGAATTTTCCTTCCTGGAAGAAAAGCGGCTTGATTAGCAGAAATTATCGAAGGTAGAACCTTTTTAAGTCTGGTTGCAATCACCTTGGATAGACATTTATATATTGTATTGCAGCACGATATAGGGCGGTAGTCGGTCACTTTAGAAGCACATTTGATTTTCATAATAAGGGCAATATTCGTGTTGTTGAAATATAAATTCATGTTGGCTCGTTTGAAGAAGTGTTTGGCAGTAGCACAAACTTCCTTACTAACTAGATTCCAGCATCTTTGTTAGAAATAGGCATTGAACACATCAGGTCCGCATAATGAGTTGCTTTTAAGAGAGAATATGGCCGTCTTGATTTCATCGTCCAGGACGTCTTTACACAAGGTCTGGTTTTCCTGACTAGATATTTTTGGTAATAAGTATGGATCAATCATATCAATATTAGGAATAAAACCTTCTTTATTGCCTAAGAGATCGGCGAAATGATTTATGAAAATGTCTTCCACTTCAGTTGGTGTACTAACAGTGTTGCCATTTATATCAATTATGGACGTCAAATTTTCTCGACTTTGCTTATCCTTTAGAGTAGCGTGAAAAAGGCACTATTTCTATCTCCTTCAAGTTTCCATTTTAGTCTAGATTTCTGCTTCGTCATAACCATCTTCAGCGTTGAGAGCGTCTTGATATTGTTTGGCAATATATGTTTCTATATGTGAGTGGATCGGGTTCTTCGGATCCTGCATCATTGTAGATTGAATTTCTTCAAGTTTGCACCTCCAATAAGTTGTTTGTTTCCGCCTATTACCATATTTTCCTTTTGCCCATTCTCTCGGTCTGATTTTTGTCACTTTAAGCTTGTTATGCAAAACGAACAAAGGATTACCAAAAGATGGTCTTTCCCAAACTTCTTTAATAGTATCAAAGGATTCAGGATCATCGACCCAAGAATTAAAAATTTTAAAACAAGAAGTGTTTTTCAGGGCAAGCCCACTTAGGTTAAGGATTAAAGGGGAGTGGTCAGATAAAAGAGGGGGAGGCTTATTACATGAAATTATATTTGTGTTGTTGCTTATGATATAGTGTTATTTAAATGTGGAGGACAAATTTATATTGTTTTTTGGCTAGCTTTTTACATCACTGTTTATAATTGAATAATATTAGTTCGTAAAGCTGAAAGGAGAGGATGGTAAAAACATTTATTGCCATATTAGAAAGGGAATAGCGATAGATTAGTAGAAAACAAGGAAAGCTAAATAAAAACATTGACAACGTTCTGTCATTGATTCCTAGCTAATTTGAAAGCGTATACCATCGATTTACCAACAAAATAGCGAGGTTAAGTATACCTCAATTGAATTTTCATCGCTAATCTTTTGCTGAATTGTAAGGGTTTTCTGATAGAATGCCTGAAACGATTTTCTTGGCCAAAACTTTTTGTCGTTAATCCCTTGGCAATTAGTAAGGGTTTACCAATGCATTTTACAAATAATAATTTATTTTAAATTACTTATCCATAGGTAAATAGTCGGTAAATAAATTGAATCAAGTTAATAAATAAAATTATATTTTTTTATATAAATAGTATAATGACGGAAAACTGTCAGAAAATTTACGCTAAATTCCATTGCCAAAATTTGAAACAAATACCATCATGATTTTTACCGATAATAGTGTTTTACGGGAAATCCTTCGCTAAAACCAATACAGTGATGGATTGGAAACGGATTTTGCCGCTGCAAAATCAGTTTTTTCTTGTAGTGGATAAATGTAACATTCCAGAAATTTTGATGACAATATATTTAGTTATTTAGTTAGATATCCTAAAATGTAATTTTTGCAAACGATGGAATTTGACTATGAAACTTGCACCGTTGTTTTGATGAAATTTTGGTCAACTTTCATATTCGGAATTTCGCGAACGGAGTCCGTATGAAAAAGTTATGGATGAAATACGATAACGAACAAAAAATAAATATATAAAAATGTTTAATTATTTAATACCATTTATAACTCGCCTTCACTGGGCATTTTCAACCCAGGGAGGTCGACCCTAGGGTCAACCGGGGAGATCGACCTAGGGGTCATCCCCTCTGGTCGAAAACTGCCAGTGATTATTAGGTTTTCGAGGGTATTTTATATTATAAATTTATATAAATGGATGTATTTTTATATATTTAAATATAATGGTCTAGGGCCATTTCCACATCTATAAATAAAGGGCTAAACCCCGACTCTCTTATTCATATTTTCTGGAGGTAGCAGCGAAGATCTTCCATTTCCAATCCTCCAACTTCTTCTAAAACATAATTTATAAACATATACAAATTAGATTATCAAAAGTTAGAAAGATTAGATTGATATTTATGAAAAATAGGTGGTTCTTCACTTAGGTAATACTTTTATCCTAATCTGCTTCTTCTTTTCCTTTTTCTTTCAGATCTACAAATCCAAATATGTGTTTGTAAATCCCTTTGGAAATAAAATGTATATATGTAGGATTCGGGAATTGTAAGTCCAAAATTTGTGTCAAATCTAGGTTTGGATAGCTTTCAGGTGAGTGGGAAATTATAAACATTGTCTGTAATAACTTATATAGTTCATTTGTGTTAAATTTGAATAATATGCCTAGAAGTTTATCAGATTTGTTTGTTTTTATCAAATCTGAAATAATATGTTTAAATTTGGATTTGTAGGCCTTCTAGCTTAATAAGAATTGATAGCCTACAATTGTTATTAGATTAGTTATAGTTATTGTAAACACCTCAGATCTGGAAATCGGTCATTAAACCATTATTAGATTTGTAGTTTTATTCCAGGTTCATAGGATTGGTTATTGATTTGTAGTTTATGCATTTTTGGTTAAATAATAATAGTAATCCTATTGTGTTTGATATTGTTTGTGGTTTTACTTGGTTATTGTAATTTTGTCATTTCTGTTCTTTTTGCATTAAAAGGCATTATTTGAAATCTACAAAGAACATAAACAAATCAAATAAGAAGAGATGTGCAAATTCACATTTTTTTATGTAGTTTGCAACATCTATTCATAATAAAATATTTATTATCGTATTTCTGTAGGATTTGAAATGTGTCATTCTTCCTCTTTTAAATGTTTGGGGAAAAATTTACAATAATTATATTAAATAGCCTTTTACAAGATTTTTGAATCTTAAAACAAGATTAAACAAAAAAGGGTCGTTTTGGTCGCTAATTTAGACCAGAACATAATTAATGAGTAATAAAATACAAACCGGTAACTACGTTAAATTAATATAAATATATATTAATCTTATATATCCAAATCTATGTAAATAGCGCTATTATATTAACTAAATGTTTGTTGTTGTTTTGTGTTTAAATTTGAAAGTGTTTCCATTTCATAGGAATAAACATATCGTAATAACCCCCATGATGAATGGAAATTAAATGTGTGAGTTACTATTGAAGCAATAAACATGGAGTGTATTGCTATAATTCAAAGGTTATGAATAGAATAATAACTATTGCAACCATGAACGTTTTGGGGGAATTAATTGAATAGGAAAATAACTTCCTGAATGGTTGTAATTTGAATTGTGATTGGGAATAGGGATTTTAACTCCAACAAGCGAAATAAATCAATAATAAATTTATATATATATATATACTCAAATAAGAATTAAATTTATAGTAATGTTTAGGAGTTACTATAGATAGATTAAAATTTAAATGGGACCGATATAAATGGCATTTAATAGAATAATTAATGCCTTAGGAAATTATGTCTATTAGTGTCATAAATGGCAGACTATCTGAACAATAGTAGTAAATAGAATAAAAAGGGATTAACGAGAATTGATTGGCATAGTAAAATGCTAAGTCCAATAAGGGAATAAATATTAAATACCCTAGGATAGGAAGTTACAGGTTTTCCTTATCTTATTCTGGTTAAATCTAGAATTAATAAACTAGAAATAAGTGTTGTACTTAGTAGGTTAATGATGCGAGGTTAGTTGCTTTATTCGACAGAAATCTGCACTTTCCAGCAAGCGGATATAAGTACAATTGATGTGGGATATCATTAATCATAGGAACTTGTGATGATATTTAATTGCATAGCGATAATTATTTCCTAAAATAGGTTCTTCGAAAGGGGAAACCATCAAGGGAATAATTTGTAAACGTGGCTTACTTCGGGATTAGAGGTATTAAGTAGTTAGATCCACCCATAAAAGCGTATTAATTGATCGTGTAGCTCGCCTCCCCATAAATAAGAAGTATTAAATGGTTATTGGGTACGAGTTTGGTAATCCCTGCGTAGGTTTGCTTCCTCTAGGTAGTAAGTGATTGGGGTTAGAGTTATCCCTGGGATTAGGTATTAAATGAAAGTTAAGGAGGTACATGAGTCTGGCTATCCTGTGGGAAGTATTAAGTTTCTAAGGGATTATCTAATAAGGTTAGTTCGATAATAACATAAGGGTCCGCCCGGAAGGTCTTAACTGGTGTCGCGCTCCTACCTAAACCTGGTATTAAGTGGCTAGTTACTATCTCTCACCTTATACAGGATTTTGGGTATATACGTGAATGACAGAGCCTTAATTAATAGAACTTAGTATCTAGTGTCCACTAATTCATGTTATTGTACAATAAACCACCGAGTAAGGTATTATGTGATCAATAGGTACGCCTTGGGTCTTAAATGGTCGATAGGAACCACTCTTATCTTATATTGATAGCGATGTCTTAAGTGGCTAAATAGAAATAATTAAACTCCTTAAGGGATAATGAGTATTTGGAAGCCCGCCACTTAGTCTTTGGTAATTAGTTGAATGGTGGTTTAAAGGCTTTATACTTATGCGTAAATGTTCTATCTCAATATTTGATGTCGTTCAGTTTAGGAATCCTACCCTAGGAATGGTAGTTAGTCGTCTTGAGTGAATCTTTACAAGGTTGGGTTAGAATTACTAGCCTTCTTAGACATATGTTTTGGTCCTAACAAAGCGGGATACATTTGTGTATTATAGACAGTGTTATACATTTTTTACTCACCATGACTTGTTGTTCTGACTAGAGGTGGGCGTTTGGTTGGTTTGGTATATCGGATGATGAAAATTGTAAAACCAAACAAAAACCGACAAAAATGAAAACCAAACCAAACCAACCAAATTAAGTTTGGTTGGTTATCTGATTTAACCGAACTAAAAATATTTTGGACCTTACGTTTGTGACATTAACTATAGTTTGAAATAAATCATACATATATGATTCGATTATTATTATGATTCTTATGCTTTCTAAAAGTAATTTTGACACATACATGATGATTAAAATTTAGTTGGATAACTAATCTAACCTAATATTTATTCTAATATTGATAATTTTAAAAATATAATAAAAGTTCGATTAATTTAGTTAAACTGATAACCAAACTAAATATTTTTCCAAACCGATTACAAACCGATCTAATTTTAAAACCAAACTAACCAAAATAAATTGGTTTGGTTGGTTTATTTGGTTTAACCAAAAATGCTCACTCCTAGTTCTGACCCCCCTCCTCATAACAACTTTCTGATTTATCTTGGGAAAGGAAGGGCTTAACAGGTGTTCGGATCTCGTTCTCTCATGCTCAATATCGACATGGTGATATGCTTTAAGGAAGTCGCCTTAGTCAATATTAGTTATCCTATTTTGTTTTCGGCTCTGATTATGCTCATGCTCATTATTTGCAGGTACCAGATTTATACTCTCCGTGCTTGGATAGGTTTGAGTTTCGATTTTTGTCAAAATTCGGGTTCAGAAAAGTGTAGGGTGTTGCATTTGGTATCAGAACTTAGGTTTAGATGATTAGTGGAATCGGTAAATTAGGATTCGTGAGAGTATGTACTCGAATTTCTTTTCTATTTTCTTTTGTCTTTCTTTCTCGACTTTAAATTATTTTGATGATGAGATAGTTGTGCACCTATTATTTGAGATAGGTTTTAAATGACTAGGGTTAGAGGTATTTTGAGTTCGAGTATTCAGCCAACCCCGATTTACCCTACGGTGCATTTGGCGATTTTATTTTGAAGAGCATGAGGAAAATTTATGCTGAATCCCGTGAATTTGAGCTTAATGACTGGATGAAAACTAGCTACAACCTAGATAGTCGTGTTTTCTTGTTTTTGATTTCATTAGGAGTTCCATTCGGTGACCTTTCTTGGTCTAAAACGGAAAGTTCATGTTAATGTGTCGAAATAGTCTACATATTCTTTTGATAGAATTATTCGTTTGAGTCCTTACTCTTATATTTTGAGAGATTTCAGTTTTTGAAACTTTTTTTGAAATAAGAAAGGGGTTTCAAGAATTTTAAACTATGGGTGTCGAGAAATTGTTTTATAAATAAAGATTTGAGTAAATAAAATAAATCTTAGAAATCTAAATCTAACCGTGTTTTTCATCGTTGGGTTTTGTGTAATTTTAATAAATAATCCATTTTAGTCAAAAGAAAGAATCTGAAAATGACAGGGAATAAGTCTCAAAATTCAAAAACAATAATTACTCATTCCTCGTGATTTTTAATATTCCTCTTTTCGAATATTTTGGATGATTTATAGAAATTATAACAAGTAACCTTTTTAGATATTGTTTTCCTAATCTTAACAGTTCAGAACATGGAGAGTTTGTTCTAATTTGCAGTATAAACTGGAATGTAAATTTTAAATATAGATATACATTATGAGACACTTAGTTAAAAATGAAATTTTAATTTCGAAAAGATTTCAGAATTTTTTTCTAGAAAAGACTAAGGAAATTTCTTCTCAACTTGGGGTATTTTATTTCATAAATCGTTCGTGTTGTTTGTTAGCTAGGTAAGCAGAAATCTGTTTATTTTTATTTTGGGTTTCTAGCTGAGTTTTCTTTTTAAGAATTCGTTCATTTGATGGTCGCAGTTGTTTGGAGGCATTAGGGAAAATTATTTCTTGGCTTGACGGATGGTAGACATCAGCACGAAACTTTAGGTGGACTCGGGAAGGCGATACACTTTTATTATAATTTATTATGAAATTTCTAGTAATCGAACCGGGCGTTTGGGCCAAGGTTCAGGTCGCGCCCCGAATGGGGAAAACGGTCGATCGCCTTCCTCTGACTGGTCGACCGCTCTGCTCAATCGGGTGCGACCTGAACTTAGAGAGCGATATATATATATCACTCCCAACAAGCGAACCATTATTTTCTCCGTCATGCTCCTCTTTCCAGCAGTAGAACCCACGTCCCTTACCTCTTCCAAGGCAAAAAAATGAGTTTTTGAGCTCTGTTCCTCCTCCTATCACCACCAAAATCCTTTCGTCTCAGATCTTGCCCCTCCTCTACTTCAGATCTATTGTTTTCTTCGCCAATTTTATTGATTTCTCTATGGCATCTCCTCGAGCTTCTAACATCCTCACGCAGCATCCCTGTCTCATGCCTCAAAATGTCGCATAGTTAGACCGCAACCCGAGGAAAATAGAGATTTATTTGAAGATGACAAATTTCAAGTTTCACCTAGAACACTCGGTGAAATTCGTTGATTTCACCCCTTTTCATCTGAAGGAGCAATTCATTGTCGCAGACCTGACACCGATCCTGTGCTACGACAACTTCAGGCACGAGTGCTATCCTCGTTGTATCCATCTGTTTGACACCCAAATGATCATCAACCTTGATGAAGGTTCTAGTTTGATTCAGTCTGAGGTGAAAAGGATCCCTATTGAGTTCACCGGCCAAAATTAGGCTGAGACTCTGGGTATTTCTGCAGTTGGAGCTGATTTGGACGATATTGAGATGATGCTCCCTCGGATCCTCTCTCGCATCTTCGTTGGAGTTTCTGGTGCTTAGGACACCGGTAGTTTGCGAACCATCGCCCATCTAATTGTACACATCATTCAACATACTATTATTCTTAAGACGGGAAGTCTCAAGTAGATCTACCCTTCAGTGCGTCGAGCTACTTATGCTTAGGGGTGAGCATTTGGTTGGTTCATTTTATCCGATGATGAAATTTGTCAAACTAAACTAAACCGATAAAAATGAAAATCAAACCAACCAAATTAAGTTTGGTTGGCTCGGTTGGTTATCCGATTTAACCGAACTAAAAATATTTTAGAGCTTATATTTGTAATACTAACAATAATTTGAAATAAATCATAAATATATGATTAGAGTGTTATTATTTACGATTTATAAAAGTAATTTTGAAACATACATGATGATTAAAATTTACTTGGATAACTTGTCTAACCTAAAACATTTGTTATAATATGGATAATTTAAGAATATAATAAAAGTTCGGTTAATTTGGTTAAACCGATAACCAAACTAAATATTTTTTCAAACCAATTACAAATCGATCTAATTTCAAAACCAAACCAAACCGACCAAAATAAATTGGTTCAGTCGGTTAATTTGGCTTAACCAAATAATGCTCACCCCTACTTATGCTATTATTGAAGGCGTAGTCGTCAATTGTGCGCGCGCATTGATGATCCACCTCTCCGAGCCTTTAGCGGGTACCCCGAGTACCCACTCCCCGTATAGTCATCTTCTTACTCGTGTCTTCCAACACTTTCAAGTTAATCTTCATGGGGAACCGATGGTCAAGAAGACCCCAGTAGCCATTGATCGTGCCTCCCTCAAGGGGAGAGGCGTCCAGTAGCCCGTCGCTTCTGCCCCAAATCCCGCTCCAATTCTTGTACATCCCTCTCCTATCGAGCAACAACAGCAGCAACCGCCATTCGTAGTAGGACAGGAGGGCCTTGAGTTTGTCGCCTTCCATTAGATCTAGGCAAAGCTTTGCAATATTCGCAGGGAGCAGCGTTGAAAGACGCACGATATTGGATGTATTTCTTCCTTGCTACGTTCCTGGTATGGACGTGGCAACGGAACGAGTTCCAACCGTGGTGCTCGACCTTCTCGTAGCTAGTAGATGATGTCTTTTGTTTCTAGTATCATGTGTATCTTTTCCCTTTTCAGCATTTTATTTTTGTTGTTGTAGTAGTTGTGTTTATAACTGTTAGTATTGTTGTTCATGTAAATTGCATAACTATGTAATAGGATTTCATATGTTTTTGTCTTTCACGCTTCGTTGTATTTGTATTAGAAATAATATCTTATTTTCTTATATAACTAATAGTTGTTTTAGAGCTGAAAAGTATAAAATTCTATAGTGGATAAATTTTAGCAAAGGACAGGTTTTTGTGTTATTTCGCCAAGGGTATATTTACTATTTGTCACCTGTTCCTTTTTGAGTTAAAATTTGTTTTTGAGTTTTGTGTTTGGTTTTCACATTTTTCTGCATGACCAACCTTTCACGACAGCATGTGACTTGAATCGCCTATGTGTCCGCAAAATATATATTTTTGAAGCTTTTTGCAAATGCTATTTGAAAAAAAATCCATCTTAAAATTCATATTTTTGACTGATTTGATTTCTTTTAATCTGATTTATGTAAAAACATGAATTTGGTTACGATAGTTTACGTATATTTAAACTTCTGTTTTGTATAAAAATAAATGGCTTAAATGTAGTAAAGCGTGCGTTACAAAAATCTTATTTTTATGCGAATCTGAGAAGGAAAGTAAAACAATACCAAAAACAAATTTCAAAATTTACATAAGAATTTTTAAAGCGGAAATTTACTTTTATGGAAAATTTCGATTTTTCTAGTCATATGTAAAGCATGAGAAAGATTTTGGACGATTTGTTTATGCGTTTTCGCGGGGAATTAGGGACAACAATGCGAAAAGACATTAACGATAACAGGAGGGAGACTGTTTTAGCCATGAAAAAATTGTTTCCATACCTCGTCGATGCACGAGTTATTAATTAACTCGTTTTACATATTGGAGTTTGTCTTAAGCCTATTTTGCAGCCTACAAATGGAAATTTTTGGAGTATTTCGGGGATATTGAGGAAAATTTCCGCTGTAGAATGGGAATTGGAACATTTATAAGCGGGAAGGACGTTGAATTTCTCCGTTGTGATCTCCTTTTTTTGGCTTAGGAGAAATTAATAAGAAACGGATGATGCGTTGATGTGTTGGATGGCAGGGCTTGGATGCAAAATTAGTTGCTTCACCCTTTTATTCATAGTAATGTGAGGGTTATTGATGAAAAATGTTTTCAACAATTTGCATTCATATAGAATTGCTTGTATATTTTAGGATGTTTGCATTATGTTTTAAAAAGTGTTTTCAAAAATGGAATGCATACATGTATGAGGATTCGATTTAGAATCATTATGTATGCATATTTTGTGGTTATAACTCATTATGCCATGGAACATGCGCACATTGGTTGCAAAAATTTGGATGTACACTAATTGGTTGTGTGGCATAGAATAATTAGGCGCCAACACCATGACTTTGTCGTTAGTAAAATTTTGAGATGAAATTTTGAGATGAAATTTCTTTTTAGGAGAGGAGAATGTAACAACCCAGAATTTTTGGCTATAATTAATTTAGTTATTTAATTAGATTTTCAAAAATGTAATTTTCACAAATGATGGAATTTTGACCGTGAAACTTACACCATTGCATTCATGATGAAATTCTGGTCAACTTTCATGTTTGGAACTTTGCAAACGGAGTCCATATAAAAAAATTACGAATGAAATATGATAAAAGACAAAAAATAAATATAGAAGAATTTCTAATTATTTAATATCATTTATAACCCGCCTTCACTAGGCATTTTCGGCTTAGGGCGATCGACTTTAAGGTCGACTGGGGAGACCTAGGGGTCGACCCCTCTGGTCAAAAAATACCAGCGATGACTAGGTTTTTGATGGTATTTTATATTATAAATTTTATATAAACGAACGAATCTTTATATATAAATCTAACGGTCTATGGTCATTTCCATGCCTATAAATAAAGGGCTAAACCCCCACTCTCTTATTCATATTTTCTAGAGGTAACAACGAAGCTATGCTGCTTCCAATCCTTCAACTTCTTCTAAAACATAAATTATAAACATATACAAATAAGATTAACAAGAATTAGAGAAATTAAATTCAGATTTATAAAAAAGAGGTGGTTTTTTGCTTAGGTGATACTTTTATCCAAATCTTCTTCTTCTTTTCCTTTTTCTGCTTTCATATCTACTAATCTAAATCTGTGTTTGTAAATCTCCTTTGGAAATAAATTGTAGATCTGCAGAATTTGAGAATTGTTAGCCTAAAAGTTATGTCAAATTAAGATTTGAATAGCTTTGTCCCTTCAGGGACATCCGGTAAAATTGGAACGATATAGAGAAGATTAGCATGGCCCTTGTGAAAGGATGACACGCACAAATCGAGAAGATTTGGATAGCTTTCAAGTGAGTGAGAAATTATGTACATTGTTTGTAATAACTTATATAGTTCGTTTGAGTTAAATAACATGCCTAAAAGTTTGTCTGATTTGTTTTTATCAAAACTGAAATAATATTTTTAAAGTTTAGATAAGGATTTGTAGGACTTTTTTCTTAATAAGATTTGGTAGCCTATGATTGTTCTTAGATTTTTTGTGGTTATTGTGAACACCTCGGATCTGGAGATCAGTCCCAAAACCATTATTAGATTTGTATTTTTACTCCGAATTCATAGGATTGGGTGTTGATTTGTAATTTATGCAATTTTGGTTAAAATAATAATAATCCTATTGTGCTTAATATTGTTTGTGGTTTTACTTGATCATTGTAATTTTGTCCTCTCTATTCTTTTTGCATTAAAATGCATTATTTCAAAAGGTACAGAGGAAAGAAAAGGGGTTGTCGCGAATATAACTATATTTTCAAGTTAGAAAGGAATTATAAAGTTGAGTTTTATTCTCTAAGAATAAACATTGAGTTTTGTTTTCAAGTAATGGATAAAAGATATCTCGTAACACTGTTTTATGAGAAATAAGTTGAATGGAGTTTCCAATATAGATAATAACTTGGCTAATGTTTTGAAAGTGGAATGGAAACTGGATATGATATGGAATTTTTCTAAATAATAAAAATGAACTCGTTGAAAAGGATAATCTTATGTTAAATAAGAAACGAAGAACTATATTTATAATATCGAAATATTTAAGGGTTCTGAATTTACATTTGTTTAATTAAAAGGCCAAGTGGTGCTGAATACTGAACCAGCGAACCCATTGGATTTTCATGATTGAAACATTGATTATTTTGATAGTTAAATCACCGATTATCAAATCTGTCCAATACAGTTGTTGGTACGGGAAGATCGGGATCGAATTTATATTCGAAAACCATTCTGACCAACAAATACGTGAAGATATCAGAAGATGGTCGAGATGGAGCATTGAAGACCGTGGATCTTCATTAAACGGAAGAACTACTAATAATCTCTGGTTAGCTCCCAGAGATAAACTGTGGTTCTGTCGTGGCTGGAATCTACGGCAAGTCCTTCTCGCTACTGATCTGTAGGGTGATTCCTTGGATGCAGTAGAAGAGTACCTTCGGTACATCCTGTTTCTGGATGACTTGTATGGACGAATGTCTGACAGAGTATTTCCAAAAGAATTACGTATGTTGATTTCTTCAAACATACCATAGTTGGTGGCGGAGGACGACGGTTATCTTAGCTTAACCACTAGAGTATTTTTGTGGACGTCAATTAGTGATATCTGGCGGATCTGACGATGTGGCATTCAAAATGGATGGTGGCCAGGTGTTGTAAAGGAAATTCTGACCTCAAGCCTCACAACCAGGAAATGACAAAAATCGGGTAGGCAGCATGGCTATGTGGGTCGCTCCCATTAGGGTGTATAATCATCTATCTAGAGAAAATCCTTTTGATTCTTTAATCTATTTCGATGCTGTCCCTTTTCGGGAAACAGTGGTTTGATCCCAACCATTGGTGATATACATTTGATATACTCAAGCGAAATGAGTGGTCGGTCATATGAGGGTCGGGTTGCAAGACGTTCTTGTTGAACCCAGTGTATTCGCCTCTATAGATACACTATCGGCAGGTGGTTTTCATACTTTGTCATAGTCAAGATCCAATCTCCAATAAGCACCCACAGTTTTGATTGTATACTATATATGTGGAGCGTGAGATGCAAGCGTTCCACTAGATTGTTATTTATTTGTATTTAGACACTATTATAATATTAGAAAAGATATTGATTTCAAAAGTGTTTTGGGTTATCGTATGGTAAAAACCGTTCGTAATTATGTATGGATTTGGTCTTACTATTATCCTTTTCTTCCAAAATTTTTTTTACTTTAAAATCAAATTGTGTGATACCCTAAATACTGTGCGAGTTTTGCTCACTCTGGTTCACCAGACTGACCCGGTGTTTTGTAAATTCTCGGGTTAGCCCGGGGTGTACAGGTTCAGGTTATAGAATGCTATGAAGAGACGAGCTGGAAGAGTCCAGACGTATGATATTATATAGCTACTATTCTGCTGTGTGTGTTGTATCTGGGACAGATTTTTTATAACTGTCCAGTGGTGTGCTGTACTCTAATATTGTAAGTATTTTTAAAAGCTCTCAACAAAATTTTATTTATGTATTATATTTTGTTCCGCTGCGATGTGAGACTCTAATCCTGTGTTGTGTTGGTTCTTCTCATTCTTCTATTCTAATATTTCTTTCTTATCTCACCCTCTAATTTCTTTCTAATAACGTTCCAGTGTTTTCGGTGTTTGGAAGGTCGGTGAGTTATGGTAAAGGTATTTATGTCGATTTTCAGGGCCGAAAATCCCTGGGTCGTTACAACTGTAAATAAAACTACAACAAAGAAGGGGATAGAAGAAGTAGAATTACTTATAAACGTTAAATAACTGAAAAGTAATAGGCGTAGACAGTAAATAAATTACAGCAACTTTATAGAAAAACTAAACATATAAATATTATAAATAACTGTAAACATTAAACTTAATAACTTAAAACTATTTAACTGTCTAACATTCCCTACACAATTTGACTAATCTAAAAATTACATAAAAACTTACAAATCTGATGAAAAGAGCTTCGCGTATGGCCTTTCTTTATTCTAGCAGAACCTTCGCTGCCATAATTATTTATAAAAATAAATATTTAAAAGTGTAGAACTTCGTTATCTCCGTAAAAAGCTTAATTATTTGACCCTTCCTTATTTTGAAGATAGGCTTGGGGAAGAAGAAGAGAGAAAAGAGAATAGATGTGAAGAAATCAGAGAGGCTCTACTAGTCTATTTATAGGGTTTACTAGATGCCCTCGACCGTCCAATTTTAGGATTAGATCTGAACCCGCCATTTCATTAGGTCTATCAGAAAGCACCACGTTAGCCTTTGGTTCAAAATAAACCAGTAAAACAAAGCCTCATCAGCCAAAATAACGTTCGATTGAAATAAAATGATTGTTGCAAACGTGCGCAACAAGACAAGCACATACTGCGCTTTTGGTCGGCCTGACCACGTCTTGGTCGACGCAGGGTCGACCCAAGCAGGTCCTAGGTCGACACAAGGTCGACCCAGATGTGTATAGGTTGTCCCACTGGCCCAGTATATTATATATTAATATATATTTCTGATTAACTTCTGTAATTCTTAACTAACTCTTTTTAACTTCGATTTCAGTAAACCAAGTGTCCATTTCATCAAGAAATTACAATGGACCCAATGGTGCAGTCCCATTGTCTAATTCCAAAGTTTATTCTGATTAATATTTAATTTATTACACTTTTCAATTTTAATATTATTTATTAAAATTTAGGGTGTTACATTCTTCCTTCCTTAAAGGATTTCGTCCCTGAAATGTCTAAGGCTAGAAGAATGGTATACATGTTCTTAACCATTATCTATACCCATCTACTTAACCATCAACCACTGGTATCCATTGTCCTTATATTTATAATGCTTTTCATGAACATATGCAAAATGTGGTGTATATGTTCCTAAACAAGTATAAAAATCAGGCACTCCACTGTTTCAGTTAACCTCCTTAATGCAATTTCATGTTCGTGCCATGCATCCAATATGTATGCAAAATAATCCTAATAACACATGTAATTCTATATGCGTGCAACAACCATTCACCAAAATGCAACATCCAAGTGGTGATTCAACCGTTTTTAAAATAAATAAAAGGGCACACACATCCATATGCAATTATGTAAGTGCCCTAGTTTGCCGATCTTTAACTAGTGCGTAATGTATGTATAAGCATCCACTGCATCCACTAGCAAACACTTGCATCCATGTTAATCCATTCAACCATAACAAGTCATATTAACATGTTTTAAACCATTCCCTAACATCCATAGGCTTCTACCTAAGATATATGATTCAAACAATAGGAAAAATAGATTCAAATTCAAAGCATAGGAAATGATTAAGAATGTAATATCAAGGAGAAATAGAAAAAAAAAGCGGAACCTATCCTTTGGTTCCCAAGTCGCATCATCGCTGTCCTCTTCCTACTGAAGCTTAACGAGCTTGATCTCTTTATTCTGTAACTTCTTTACCTCAGATCCGAGTATCCATGTAGGAATTCTTTTGACTGATGCCTCCCTTTCTACCTCGATGTCCTCTAGAGTACTTTGCTCTACTGTAAAATCCTCAAATTTTAGTGTTTTTTTATTTAATTTACTCGTTAAAACTAAATTATTTTGGTTTTATAATAAATGAATTCGTTTTGGAATGAATGAATGATACAAATCAATAATAGCTCTTATTTAATTTAGTTTCTTTTGTTAAGTTTATTGATTTGGATTTGAAATTTTTTTCTTAAACTTTTAATATTTAAACTCTTATCGTTATATTTTTTGTTTTCAATATTAATAAAAATTTAATGTTAATTTAATCTCAAATTATTCCCTTGTTTATCTTCTATTTATATTAATCGACTGTTGTTGCAAACATCATTCGGAATTTATTAAAATCCCTTTTTCATCTGTTCAAAATTAGAACGTTTGTTCCGTTCACATTGAAATCGTCGATTCCATTTTGATTTTTCTGTTCGTTCATCTTTTAATTTAAACTGTTCATTTTAATTTTTAATGTCCGTTAATTTTTATATTTAGAAACCATTCGTTTGTTTTATTTCAAAGCCTTTGTTTTACCGTTCATTCCGATTGCCAACGCCTTTTCAGTTTTTAAATTCTATTTCTGTTCGTTCGTTTTAATTACAAATGTCCCTTCACTTTCCATATTTTAGAACGTTCGTCTTAAAATCTGATCTTATCTTATGACTTTTGAATTTAAACCATCGGTTCAAATACCGTTTCTTTCTAATGGTACCTCAATAATCGTTCCTCACGTTTAAATATTGCCACTTCTTCTATGTTAAAAGACTTGGTAAAATAAAGAAACAAAGAAAAACCGCTCCCTGTACTTTCTTCCTCACGATGACCGCACCTCCAATTTTCCCCTTCTTCCCATCTGAACTCATTTTCTCTCCATCCTTTTTCATTTCATTCTTTGAAAGCTGCTCCATTTCCTTTTCCGTTTCACCACGCTAACCCTCACCTCGCGCCTCAGACCATCTTTTCCACCTCGCATCCCTTCTTCTTTGTGCCTCCGCTCAAAACCCCTCTGACTCGACATGCTTCGAACCCCTTACAGAGACCGACGCCCTGAACCGCGTTAACCCCAACCGCATGGACCCGCTTTCCTTCTCCTGAAGCCGCACTGAACCTCCCCGCGCCCAGTCCTGTCCTCCCGAGATCTGCCATCACCTAAGCGCCACTATGCCCAGTTGAACCCACAACTTCTTGCTTCACTGACCCCTCCCATGGACCGCCTTGCTCAGACGGAGCCACGCCCTCCTGTTGTCGCCTTCCCGATCACCGACCTCCATCCAACAGCCTCCGAACCCGAACTCCGCTCCAACCATGTCCAGCTCTCTACTTACGCATGACCCGAACCGCCTTGCTTAGTCCCCAGCTGTCATGTCTTCCTGTAAGCCTCCCAAGCCCATCTTGAACCACTTACTACCATCTGAACCCTGTCGCGGGAAACTCACTTTACTCCCCTCCGCATCAACCCATCCGAGTGCTCTCCCCACCTACATCTGAACACTGCTGACTGACCTATCATCCATGCCTCACCATGATGCCGAGCCTATGTATCTTTCCCAGTGTGTGTGTGTTTTAGTTTCGATGATTTGTTTTGTTCCTGTGTTGCGTGGTGTGAGTGTTTGTGTGAGTTGTTCCATTATTTTGTGTGATGTTTTTTTTGTACGTATATATGTTTGAAATTTTATGTTTTGAAAACAAAATATATGTTATATTATGTGTGTGTTTTGATTATATATATATATATTGTTTAAAAAAACTCCATAAATGAATATATATTGGTTTTGGGAAAAAGCATGTATATATTTATATATTGGTTTCTCGTGTGTGTAATTTTGGTGTGTTTTTATATATATATGAATATATTTATATAATAGTTTTGGGGTGTGTGTTTGTTAATTTCAAAATAAATTATTATTATTATTCTTTGTGTGTACGTATATACAAATATTTATATAAAAGTATTTGTCGCGGTTATTTTGTTAGTGTTGAGTCCCGAAACCATTCCAAACCCAATAGCCGTACTGTCCCCAAAAAAAAACCAATACCGTGCATATCCATTATGAAATCCCCTAGCTCCTCTAATAAAAATAAAATAAATATTGAAGTGATCATCGAGTTCTAATCCATTCAGATTCGTGCCTGGAAATCATCGCTTCATCTGGTGTCAATTTGTCCATCGTTTCCATTCTATGCCACGCAAAGTGAGTTTATCTCACACCCGACTCACATTTATTTCATGGATGTTAGATCAATAATGAAATGTATAAGATTGTTGATAGAAATTGTTTTATTTGATATATATGCACATTTCATATGTGACACGATATATTCATATGACACGTAGTTGCACTGATGATATATATGTTGTGATTGCTGCTATGTGATTGTTGATAACCCTAGTTTAGAAAAATCACTAAGGGTTGAAATGATATATATCCGAACAGACATCAGAATAGGAAAAATCGTTATGGGTTGAAATGATAGACCTAAACGATTTTTATTGAATTTGGGATCGTCGGTTGAAATGATAGACCTGAACGATTTTTATTGAATTTGGGATCACGGGTTGAAATGATAGACCCGTAGAAATTATAAATTGCGGGTTGAAATGATAAATATCCGTATTACTTTACCATAGGGTAGAAAACTATATACGGACACCGTCGGTCATGTTTTCGAAGTAAAATGAGTTTTATTTTAAAATATTTACTTAAGACTATATATTTTTATATTTATATTTTATTTAAATTTAAATTATTTTGTATATTTTAAATTATGTGTTTTAAAATGATTTTATTTGTAAATAGGGATTTAAATGTTTATTTAAGATTTTACTTATAAATTTATTTATTTTAAACCATATAATTGATTCATATAAGTATTTCAACATTTTATATTATTATAAATATTCCGTTAAATCTATTTTTATATTATTTTAAACTTATATATGTTTATAATCTATTTTTAATTTATTTTAGAATTTTATAAACTTATATATATATACATATCTATTTTCAAAGATAATTTTCTTATATATGTATTTTATAAACTTTAATAAAGTCAAGATGGATAGGTGAGATTTTGTGATTTAAATTCGAAGTTTAAAGATGTAAATTTATATAACGATATTTGAAAAATGAATGAACTCATATTAAGTTATGAATTGGAATCGGTTCGAATTTTAGTAGAGATGAACTGGAATTGGGTAAAAGTAAGAAACTGAATTTAATTGTTTTAAATTATGAATTTTGATAAGAAATGAATGTGAATTGGGTAAATTGATTTATTTTAATTTATAATCAATATGAATTGAATTCAAATTTTAATTGATTAAACATGAATTGGAATATATAGATGTTATATGCGGAATTGATTTTTATATCGTTTAGTTTGAATTAAGAATTTGTTAAATCAATGTATAAGAATGGTTTTAAATCGTAATTTAGTTGAATGGAAATATAAGATTTTGATTTGAAATGTAGAAGTTACAGTTTTGAACTATATGACTTGAATTATAAGTTATAAGAAGATTCGGTTTATATTGAAGTTTAAGATTTCGTTTTGAATTATGTAAAAGGAAATTTGAACCTAAGTGTTGAATTTCATTAATCGACTAAAATTAATGCTTTAAGGGGGTAAAACTCAATTATATGAATTGTTTATATTTATGAATAACGATTTCGAATTATATGACTTGAATTACATAACTCGATATGTTTTGTTTAAATTGAAGTGTAAGTTTTGAATTGAATCTTATATTTCGAATTTCGAACCAAAGTGTTGGATTCAAATGAATCGACTTGAAACGATTTCTAATAAAGGAAAATTTTGAATCATTTTAATGGTTTCAAACTTGAATTTTTGCGAATATATGCTGAACCAAAACTATAATCGAAGTTAAAGGTTTTGATATCGATTTAAACGGAAATTGAGATATTTAAGGTTTAACTTAAATATAAGTCGATTTGGGATTTGAAAGGTGTTATGCGATTTTTGTTGGAAACTTATATAAAATCGAAGTTAAATAGTATAGTATTTGCTTATACTATATTTTGAAATCTTTTCGATATGCTTTTAAATCGATTTGATTTAAACGATTCTCGTGAGATGTTTCAAAAGTGAATATAATCGAAGTTAGATATTTAAATTTGATTTCAAATTCGAATATGAGAATTTGTATAAACTATTTTATAAAGTGATTTATAAAATAATGACCACGGTGTGAAAAATTTTAACGATTCGTTGTTAAAGAGACCGGGATTGGCTATTGTCATACTCTCTGCCAATACCGAAAACCACTTTAACAACTGTGTACGCGGTGAAGTTCCAGAATAAAGGGGATGATTTGGCGAACGACTCCATTTTATTTTATTTCATATTAATCACGAGTCCCTGACTACCATGAGTCAGCTTGATGTGGCTAAACAGGAGCTACACACGGGCCAAGTGAGGTCATACCTCCTATCGAGCACACTTCTTCGATATTATTCTATTACTGTTGAGATTCGATTTGGGTCCTTTTGATTATGGGAGTGTGTATCGAGGTGGGCGGTAGTAGCTGCTATGCGTTACCACCAGTCCGGCTCTGCAAACGGTGAATCCACCCTGCCATTCCTTGCGTGCCTTGTCACGTGCCTTATACGATCCCACTACGACTTTGTTTTGTACCATTATATATGGAGTGCCCTCTGAACAACCTCCAGTTTACGGAGGAATTACGGTACTGTATATACTATGGGAATATATAAACGGTGTAAGGATAATCATGGTAATCCCGCTTACACTATTTTGATATTTTTACTTTATTGATAGACACTATTGTATATAGCGTATTATACTATATAGTATTAGTTTGACGGATCCTTAGAGGATGGTGATCCCAAACATCCTTTAAGTTACTGATTGCATTTCATCGAACATTTCATTTGAGTTGATTTACTTCTATGAGAATGTTAGTCCTGATCCGAGTTGTTTTGTTTTGCATTATTGCTCGGTTCAGATCGAGTATTACAGCTTTCGTGATTCACTCTTGAAGCTTGGAGCTTATTTCGGGTTTTTCGCACCTATATCTGTTGATCAGTTGATCCAGTTTCAGCTATAATTGTCATTCTTGTTTCAAGTTGTTATCATTTATTTATGTATCTGAAATTCATTTTAAAAGTCTTCCGCTATATTATTTATGTAAACTCTGATGTAAATTTTATTTAGTAGCTTTATGAACTACTATCGTATTTTGTAATTTCCGCTGCAAGGTATTATATTGCTCTATATCTGTGTCTGTGATCTGTGATTCTGTGACTTATTCTATTTATCCTAGAAGTTAATAACAATCTGTTATTTTGGACATTTCGAGTGTACATGTTTGTCGATTCGGCACGGTCCCAATGGCAGGTCGTTACAAGTGGTATCAGAGCTTTGGTTTATCAAAGTTTTAGCCTATGGGGTAAAAACTCATTAGAGATAGGGTAGTGATACCCTAGAATGAGTGGAATTAGTCGCGGAATTCTTTTTGAGAGAGAGCGTATTTTAAAAATATATATGATTTTTAAAATGGATTTAGAATGTTCTTAAAACAAGTATTTTCAGATATAAAATTTTGTTTTATATTTAAATCTTTTTCTGAAATTTCCCTTCCAATTGAATCCATCTTCCTTTGTAAATCACCTTTGATTAGGTTCTTTCATTCGTTTAGCTTTTTACAAAAATTCTATAACTTATCCTTGTCCACAACAAGGTAAAGAGTTGAAGAGGAGTATAAGTCTTCCAGCGAGTCCGTTCCTATCTAAATATTTGTTTGATTAGGTGTTATAATTCCCTTGGTATAATATTGAAATTCTGACCTATATTTTTCGGGAGATGATATATGAAATAACATTTTCCTTTGGTAATACTAGTATTTTGAAAGAATTTGATATTTACATTTTTTATAAACCATATATTTTAATAAGATTTAAATTTTGTAAGAAAATGATGTTATCTTGGTATAATGATATAGTTATAAATATATGTATGTATTGGAATTATAAATTTAAATTGGTTTATAATGATTTTAAATTTATGATGTATATATATGTTGAATATAGTTAACATGGATTTGAAATTATTTTGGTATAATGTAGAATAATATGGTTGTTTATTTGATTTAATAATAATATCATTTATTTATTTATTAAGAATTGAATTTGAATTCAAATAAATAAATTTGTGGGGAAGATATATAATTTTCCCTACTTAAATTTAAATGATTTGAAATATATTATTTATAATATATGGTTTGAAAATTTGGTATATATTATGTTTAAATATAGAAAAATGTTTTGAGTATTTACCTGACGTTAAAATTGTCCTATCGAATACCTAGTGATTTGGGTATACGTCTGATCAACGTATATGTTAAATTCTATAGGTACTAGATAGATATAAAGTCACACTCTAGTTGCTTGAAAATGATTCTGGCGGTGACCGTGGCATCATCGATATCTATTTTTAGGTTTCGAAAGTGGGATAAATATATATAGCCAATCGAGACGTCGAGTGAATACTTGAAACTGTTTTGAAATGTTTGAAAATATTTTAACTTTTGATTATATATATTTCAAATTATATATATGTATGAGAATAGATATAAACCATGGGTTTAATATAGTTAGTTATTTAATTACTATTTCCCTGCCTCGTTCCTTTATGGGGACGAAAAGGTTTGAGTTGGAGAGATTGTAACATCCTCAAATTTTAATGTTTTTTTTACTTAATTTACTCGTTTAAAACTAAATTATTTTGGTTTTATAACAAATGAATTCGTTTTGGTATGAATGAATGATACAAATCAATAATTGCTCTTATTTAATTTAGTTTCTGTTAGACCAAAAAGTGGTTCTAACACCCAAATTGATTAAAAGCAAAATGAAATGAGATAAAAATAAAAATGAACACACAGGATTTATAGTGGTTCGGCGAAGAAATGCCTACGTCCACTTGTTTTTCACTATTTTCAATGATTCAGTTGCAAATACAATGAAATACTCACTTGATCTCTCTCACAACTCACTCACAATCACTCAATTGTTTGAAAACAAATAATGAAAGAAGATTTTGATTTTCCGGGATTGCTGGAATTCGGGTTATGAAGGTGGTTGAACTCTCCAAGTGCCAGAAAAAGATCCTTTTCTTTGTCTCCAGACGGGGTATTTATAGGTGTGAATTTGCTCAAAACTCGATCCGGGTCGGGGCCACGTGTCGTCCATCCCATTAGCCTCGGGTTCGGATGAATTATTGTGTCGACAACGCATCAGAGTAATGAACGTTATGGGTAAGAACTGGTCACAGCCGATCCGGATATCCAGGCGCTTTTGCAGGAGAATGATATGGAAAATGGGCTCGGGTCGGAGACACACATATAAGGGGTTCGGATCGGGATACCCGATCCGACCCGGATTGGCTTGGTGGCAGCGCTCTCTCTTCTTTAATCTGCTTCGCTCCGATCTATTTCCGTGGCAAACAGGTGGCTTTCCGATCCAATTGAGATTATGTTGCCCTCCGATCCGAATAGATATGCCTTACCAATTTCCTCAGCAACAGTTCACCGATCCGAACAGAAGATCTTATCCGACCCGAACCGATACGTTGCTCTGACCCGACCCGAACGATTGCAGCTGTCCGATCTAGGCTGTAGTGTCTTCTCCGATCCGAACCGAAGTCTTCTAATTAAAAATGCTCTTCAATGCCTGATATCTACACTTTGTGTTGCCTAGTTCACAAAGTAGGCAAACACTTTGCCCCCTCAAAGGATGCTTCGGTTGAAAATGGAGCATGCTTTGATTGTTGTTGCACAACGCCTTCATCCTTCCTTTTGAATACGCATGCCAAGCTGTCGTACTGCATCCTGTTCGGTTCGGATTCCGACCCGAACGGATTTCTGGTTTGGGTTCCGACCCGAACGGATCTCCTTCTTCCTATACTCTGCAATGGATTAGTGGGCCAAGCTGCGTCATTGGGCTTTTCGAACCGGTCCGATCGGGAATACGAATAGTCAGCTTGTTTTTTATATAAATTTACTTCACTTTTCTTCTTTTCTTTCATTCACTGTTCTTGCTCAACCGAACCGATTCCACATCGAAACCTTAGTCTTTCCAAGAAACTTCAAAATTCTCGCTTCAATCTTTGAATCAAATACATAGGTAGTCTTGTAATCTTGAATCTCGTTGCCATAATTGTTTTTAATTTACATCCGCAGTTAAGTTGAACGATTCTAGCAAGGTAATTGACTAATTCCATCGCCACGGCTTCCTTCATCCTCCGCCTTCGTCGTTAATGGCATCGACGCCATTTCGAGGCGTTGGAGGAGGGTATTGAGACTCGTTGTTGAATACTTGAGTGCTTAATCACTTGATTTTAATTAAGGCTTGGGATATCGAGTTGGGTTCGCTACTTAAGAGGAGGAAGAGGAAGGAAATTGAAGGAGATCGGTTCGGGTGGGAGAATAGTAGGAGAAAAGGGGAAAGAGAGAAATTCACAGAGCCGGACCGGGTCGAAGCAATTGGGCAAAGAAATGAGACTTAACTTGTTTGACCGGGTCGGGTCGGATCTATGAATAAAATGGAGGTCAAGACTTATGCGCTCGGATCGACCTGGTTGTGAAACAAAAGAGAGAATAGGGGCCTGGTTATCCAGGTTAATCCGACCCGCTCCGAGAGTCAATCTCCGAACCGATCCGGATATATCTCTCTGAGCGTGAGCCTTTGCTTTAAGCTGACATGTGACCTTGCCTATCCGATCTGAACCTGGTGCATGCATCCGAACCGAAAACTACTCAATCCAAAACACAAACTTTCGTCCAACTATTTAAAAGATATTACTTCCAACTTCATGAACAGTTAGGATAGTGCCTTGCGGACATAAACGAACATTAAGAACTACTCTGACTATCACTTTCTCTTCAAAGTTTCGTCTTACATTGTTGCACCTTTACTTTGCATTTCTCACATTCGCTGCACACATTTTAGTTCACACACATGCACAGGGGGGTACGGGCTAATTTACTCTAATTCGTGCTATTGCTTCTTCAATAGTTCTATGACAATGAGACCCAGACGCTCTTCCAGACTAGCTGAGAGGAAAGAAACCCCGGAAACCTCTAACAAAATCACTCTCGAGGATATATCTTCTTCTTCGGATCCAGAATGGGACAGTGAGGGTCTAGACTACGGGGTTGGAAATCGAGAAAGCAACGAGGCGTCTTCAGAGAACGAAGTTTCTCTGGGTTTTGAGGAGGAAGGAGGGATTGGTGACGATCGAGCCCCTGATGAATTTGAATCGGCAATTATATTGGAATCACCTCCAGACTCCGTTGAATCAACAATCGACAATGATCGACTTATCTGAATTTGCTTAAAGTACGGGATAATGAAAAGGGACACTCTAGTGCCTTCACGCTCTGACCGTCCCCACAACCCTCCAGAAGGATATATGGCGGTCACTCGATTGATGTGCATGGTCGGCGCCATTCCTCCATTCTCTCCCTTCATCGTTGACTTTTTAAGACAAATGCGGATTGCCCCCATGCAGTTGCATCCCAATTCATATGCTTATTTGCACACCTTGTACATAGCATATCGTGAAATCTTAGGCATAGAGCTCGCGTTCGATGACGTTCACTTCTTCTATAATTTCAAGCATCGGACTCGAGAGACTCCATCTTTCTGCTACTTCGAGTCAGTTCCAAAAAGGAAGATAATCTCTGCACCATTCAGCAGTAAAGCTGGAGATTCCAGACTAGAATGGTTCTACGTGAAGCGACAGCCTGGATACGCCAGGAGGTGGACAAAATCAAGTAAAGCACTGATTTTCTAAATCCGGGCTCTATACACTTGAATCATCACCTTGACTTGTTTTCCTTTTTGTTTGCAGTCGACAATCCCAAACAGATATCAGATCAGGTGTTCTTTGACCAGATGCACCGACTTCTTAATTGCGATCAGAAATTCTTGACTATCGACGAAGCCCTTAAAGACGAATACCTTCACTTTCATGGGCTGTTATCCGTTTTTCGTAGCATTGGTCATGGGACGGTTCCATACGCATACATTCCTCCAGTGGAGGTAGTCCCAGAGACAGGAGAAGGCTCAGGAGTTCCTACAGCGCCTCTTCAAACTTCACCTTCTCCATCTTCTACACAAGATGACGAATTGGCTAATCTGGCCGAAAAGCATCGTGCAGGATATATTGCCCTCGAGGAGACTACTTTTCTGGAAAAGTCAAAATCCTCCCAAGAGTCGCCACTTCATGCTTCCGAGGGGGATGTCCCTAGTACTGATGAGCAGATATTTCACGGTTTGGGGGATCTCCCCTTACCTGAGACTATATGCACTTCAGAGGATTTCAGGAAGGATCCTTTAGTCTTCACCTCTTCTGAAGAGACCACTCCCGCTAAGGTCAAAGAGCCTGCCCGTACTAGTCTAGCTTCAGACTCGGGTTGGTTGGGGGGAAACACACCACTTAGGATACACTTTATATAACGGCTTTAGCATTCATTGCACCTCTTTCTTCGTGAATCCATTAATTCTAAATTTCGTTTGTTTTATCGTGTAGGTACGATGTCTCGATCCTACTACGATATCAGGAAGCTTCGTCGCAGCATGTCCAATCCTCCTCAGGACGTCGAGTATGATCGTCGTGATGATCGTGGCAGAGATGAGAGAAGGCCTTATGCTCCCTATCGTTCTCGACCCTCACGTTCCCGCTCACCAGTTCGACCGGAACAAGAGAAATATAAGGGTTATCAAAGCCGCAAGGAAGAGGACAGACCACCATCTAAAGACTCCACTTCTTCCCATGAAAAGCGCAGTAGAGAGAGAAGTCCTCCGAAAGAAATCGGGTCTCGTAGTAAGCACAAGGTTCCTGCTACTAAACGACCTAGGACAGACAAAGAATCTACCGAATCCTCCACACACAGGGACACCGAATTGACAATCCCCGCTCCTCCTCCATTAGATGCGGAAACTGCAGTAAAGCGGGCATATTTGAAGGAACAATTTCCCGAACACTATTTCGAGACTCTGACTTTTTTACCTGCCCTTGAACCTATTTCTTCTAAGTGGGAAGATGAGGCCAAAGCAAAGATTGATGCGGTGGAAAAGCAGTATTCTGAGATGTTTAAATATTCACGCAACCTCTCCAGAATCATCCGCACTCTAATCACAAATACCGACTCAATGCAAAAGACCGCGGAGGAGGATGCCAAGGCCTTAAAAGCTCTAGGAAAAGATTTGGAAGACACTCAAGCTCAACTAGCTGTCGCTCAAAGGGATGCTTCTAACTTCAAACAACAATTCGAGGACATGCAAAAGCGCTATCTTGACTTGCTTGAATCTCACACTCAGGAGCGCTGTGAATTAAAAAAGCAAGCTGACGAGGCCAAGTCAGAAGTTGCTAAGATACGCCTTGCTTATGCTGAGCTCGAACGGAAAAACGCCGAGTTAGCAAAGAGGAGCACTGAACTAGAAAAGAAGAACGCTGACTTGACTTCAAAGCTGTTGGAGGCAGAGAACAGAGCTGCCCTGGCCGAGGGCAATGTGGAGTGTGCCATCAAATCTGCGGAGGAAGCCCGCAAGCAATTATCAGAGGCAGAGGCTGATATTCAGGGTTTCGGCGAACTAATGATTGAATTCTTCGCACATATTATTCGTCGCCGAAACATTTCCTGGATCGAGGACTGTCCATCCACTCTAGTTCAAGTGTGGAATCAGATCATTGAGTGGGAAAAAGAGGAACTTAAGGTCGATTCCATTGTCGAAGATAAGCTAATGGAGAAATACTTGAGGGATGATGAACCGGAGCGTCTAGCTGAAGGGCGCCGACTTATTGCTGAGGCCATGGAAGAAGAGAGACGGAAGTCTAAACAAAAAACTGTTCTCGAAGCTGGTTCCTCTTCTTCTGCCCCTGCAACTTCTGAAGTAGAGGGGTATGATCCTGAAAATCTGGGAATTCCCCGAACAACTCTGCTATCTCCTATTCCTGAAACAGCACCAGAGGTAGTAGTTACCCCTGTCGAGAGGTCTTCGGAAGGTATCCCTACCTTTTCTCCTCAATTTGCCAAGGCTATTTCTACCTTTCGCCACGTGATTGAACAATTGATGAAAGACCCATTATTTTCACCTGAGTTGATAATTGTTGCTTCTCATTCTGTAGGTGTTGAATCATCCGAAAAGACAGATGTGACTCAGGGAGCCACCGCTGGGGCAAAGCCCGCAGAAAAGGCCAAAAAAGGGGATGACAAGGCTGCTTCTATAGACTTGGGAGAGGGAAGTGAGCCGACTAAGACCGCCTCTTCCCATGATGAAGAATTGATAGCAGCTTTAAGGGATGATGGCGGTGACGGGGGTCAGGAAGAGGAACCAGAAGTTGCAATAATCGGGGAGTCAAAAAGTGCTGATGACGTTACCTTGGCTGCAATGAAAGCCGATCAAGACAAACGCTTGCAATTAAAAGCTGAAGAGTTAGACCCCGAAGTCCTCAAGCCCCTCGCAGTTGTGGATGCGGGATCAAGGTTAGTTGTTAAGCTCTCAACTAGATCTATTACAGAAGAACTCGCTAAAAAATCTTCTCTTGATTCCAGCGCCCCGCCCTCCGGGAAGAAGTCTACTGGCTCCAGCAACGCATCTTCAGGAAAAAAGAAGTCAAAGCGAATCTTGACGGAGGCTGAGAAAGAAGCAAAGGACACGGAGAGAGCCGCCAAGAAATCCAAGGCTCATTCAAAATCTAAATAGTGGATTGCCTTGTATCGTTTTAGCATTTAGTGAACCAATAATCGCTGCTACAAAAGTAGCTCCTGCACTTTCTTTTTTAGCTATTTTCCTGTACAAATTCATTCATTTGTAAATAAAAATAACTCATTTTTTGCAATGTTTGTTTGTTAGTAGTTCTGCACTTATGTAAAAATGCATGTCTATAGTTATGAAACGAAGTTGTGGAAGGGGGAAATATGCGTATACACACGTGTCCCCAGTCAATTCCCACAAATTATTTAATGCTTAATCAAGCAATCTGAATGCTCCCGATTCTCAGACGGGATAGCACTTCCTGTGTCGTCAGTACCTGTCGTTTTTTCTGGCATTTCTTTTATACTCTCTCTCTTTCTCTTGAGAGTTAGAGTTCGAGCTCAGTCATCTATTTATTCCCCGGTCTTTCAACGGGGAAAGATTTCTTTCTCAGCGCTCAGTCGGAGACGCCTTTATACTCTCTTTCTCTCTGGAAAGTTAGAGTTAGGAGGAGAATTTCTTTTTCAGCGCTCAGTCGGAGACGCTTTTATACTCTCTCTCTCTCTCTCTGGAGAGTTAGAGTTAAGAGAAGAATTTCCTTTTCAGCGCTCAATCGGAGACGCTTTTATACTCTCTCTCTTTCTGGAGAGTTAGAGTTAAGAATGTCGTTTTCTCATTCTTTTATGTCTTATCGTACAAATAGTCGTTGTGCTTCTTTTTATGTCTAAACTGTTTTCAACCTTTTTAGGCTGTGAGTTATCCTGTATCTTATAATCACAACAGAACAACTGATGAATGTATATATGTAATGCATAAAAGTAAATAACACACAGTATTTTTATAGTGGTTCGGCCAAGTCGTAGCCTACATCCACTTTATAGTTCTTCATTCATATCGTCAGATTTTCCCAAGGCAAGTCGTGCCTTATTACAGAGTTCATAAGAAAAATAACACAAAGTACAGCATTTCTAATCCAAATATCACATTAAGTGTTGGGCATTCCATGCTCTGGGGACTTCTTCGCCATCTACGGTCGTTAACTTGAAGGTTCCTTTTTCAAGTTTCCATTGAATGACAAAGGGTCCTTCCCATTTTGGACCAAGGTGAGGAAGGGATGGAAAGACTCTCTTTAGCACCAAATCTCCTGGTTCAAAAGTCCTGAGGCGAACTTTTTTGTCGTAATAGCGTGCCATCTGACGCCGATGTCTTGCCGCACGCAAATATGCTTCATCCCTTTTCTCTTCGACTTCATCAAGAGACTCAAGTAAGAGTGCCCGATTCGTCATCGGGTCATAATATGTCACCCTGTGGGAAGGAACTTCTAGTTCAACTGGAATTACAGCTTCTGAGCCAAAGGAGAGAGAGAAAGGGGTATGACCGGTGGCCGTTTTAAATGTTGTTCGATATGCCCACAAAGCTAGGGGCAATTCATCAACCCACTTTGCCTTTGCACGCTCTAATTGTTTCTTGAGGATGGATTTTATTACTTTGTTTATTGCCTCTACTTGCCCATTCGATTGCGGATAGGCAACTGCAGTATATCGTTTGTCTATCTTATATTTCTGGCAGAAATTTCTGAATTCAGTACTACCAAATTGGGTTCCGTTGTCAGTTATAATCGTCCTTGGGATCCCGAACCGGCATATAATATTTCTAACCACAAAACTTATCACCTTTCTTGCTGTGATCTTGGTCAAGGGCTCAGCTTCCACCCACTTCGTAAAATAGTCCACGGCCACTATTGCATACTTAGCTCCTCCTTTAGCAATTGGTAGGACTCCAATGATATCAATTCCCCACGTGGCAAATGGCCAAGGACTCACCATTGATTTAAGTTGGGTCGACGGTGCCCTGGGGATTTTGCGAATCTCTGGCACTTATCGCAGCGTCGTGAATAATCAGCTGCATCTTTATTAATCGTAGGCCAGAAGTATCCGTATCGCAATATCTTCTTTGCTAAAGTTTGACCTCCTGTATGATCTCCACACTCACCTTCGTGTACTTCTCTTAGTACACGCTTGATGTCGTCGTGTGCTATACATCGTAACAGGGGCATAGAAAATCCTTGCCTATAAAGAGTATCATCTTGTATGACATATCTGGTAGCTTTGCGAACTATAGCTCTTTTCTCACTCTTCTTTGAAGGGAGTGTCCCATTCTTAAGGAAATTCTTAATTGGAGTCATCCACGTCTCCTTCTCTGGTTCCGCTTCAAAGGCAAATTCAATTTCCATTGACTCAAAGCTTGGCGATTCCAACGTTTCAATTGGAATTATTTCAGTCTCTTCTGGATTGTCGGAACTAGCCAGCTTCGCCAGCCTATCCGCTTTCTGGTTTTCAACTCTGGGAATGTGTGGTATGTTGTACCGCTCTAAGCTATTCAATAGCTCTCTCACCTTCCTGAGGTAGGCGATAAGTCGAGGTCCTCGAGCCACAAATTCCTCTCGCACTTGGCAAACAACAATTTTAGAATCACAGAATATGTCTAACATTTTTACTCCGAGGTCTTTAGCAAGCTTCAGCCCGGCAATCAGGGCTTCATATTCAGAGTCATTGTTAGTCGCCGAAAATTCTAATCGCAGGGCATAATATAACGACCGTCCTTCGGGAGTGACTAAGACGATTCCAGCTCCGGACCTTCGGTCGTTCTTGGCTCCATCTGTATATAGTTTCCACGGATCTATCTTTAACTCATCCTCTGACTTAACCACTCTGTCGTCGATTACTTCCTCCTCTGGAATGGTGAACTCCGCAATAAAGTCTGCTAGAGCTGGCCCCCTGATCGACTTTCGTGGTTGAAAATTCAAATCAAACTGACTTAGTTCTATGTTCCATTTGATCAACCTTCCCGATGCTTCGGGTCTCTGCAACACCTGCCTTAAGGGCTGGTCGGTGTATATGGTTATTGGATGAGCTTGGAAATAGTGACGAAGTTTTCGGGATGCGATCAGGAGGCTGTAAGCGAGCTTCTCAATTTTTGGGTAGTTGCGCTCTGCCGCTGCTAATTTCTTGCTTACATAATACACCGGCCTTTGTACTTTGTCTTCTTCTCGAACCAGGGCTGTGCTGACGGCGTGAGCCGAGACTGCCAAGTAAACAAACAATTCTTCGTGATCTACGGGCTTTGATAAAATCGGCGGTTTCTCTAGTAGTTCCAATAAATTTCGAAAGGCCTCAACACAGTCCGGAGTCCACTCGAAGTTCTTCTTTCCTCTTTTAATCAAATCAAAAAACGGAACACATTTGTCTGTGGCTTTGGAGATGAATCTACTCAGCGCCGCTACTTTCCCTGCAAGACTTTGGACGTCTTTAATCCTCCTCGGCTCTTCGATATTTCTAATCGCTGCTATATGGCTAGGGTTGATTTCAATTCCTCGGGAGCTTACAATGAAGCCGAGGAACTTTCCCGATGCCACTCCAAATGAGCATTTCAGATGATTCAATTTCATCCGATACTTTCGCAGGATACCAAACATTTCCGCCAAGTCTTGCGTATGGCTGGAGGACTGTTTCGATTTGACAAGCATATCATCTACATAAACTTCCATAGTCTTTCCTATTTGATTATAAAACATTCTGTTCACCAAGCGCTGGTAAGTAGCTCCAGCGTTTTTCAATCCGAATGGCATTACAACATAACAATATAATCCCAAATTCGTAATGAAGCTCGTATGCTCTTGGTCTGGCACGTGCATAGGAATTTGGTTGTATCCAGAATATGCGTCCATGAAGGAGAGAAGTTCATGACCTGCTGTCGAATCTACAAGCTGGTCAATCCTGAGAAGTGGGAAACTATCTTTTGGGCAAGCTTTGTTCAAATCTGAAAAGTCAATGCAAGTCCTCCACTTTCCGTTTGGCTTCTTTACCAAGACGGGATTCGATATCCAGTCGGGATATGTCGAATCTCGAATAAATCCATTCAGCTTCAACTTCTCTACTTCCTCTTTGAGAGCAGCTGACCTCTCTGGGCCCAGCGTGCGTCTCTTTTGCTTCACAGGCGGATGTTTCGGGTTTACATTCAATTTATGACTTATAATGGATGGTGATATCCCACACATGTCAGCATGGGTCCAGGCAAACACGTCTAAGTTTGCCTTCAAGAAGTCCGTTAGTTCTTTAGCTCGACGTGGATCCAATTGAGAACCAATTTTCAAAACTTTTGTCGGATCAGCTTCATCAATGGGAATTTCCACTGTCGCTTCATTAGGAGTTGCATTCCTAGCCTCTGGTTCCTCGTCTTTTCTGGGATCCAGGTCTTCAGGCGTTCCTTTGGGCAACTCCTTTGGAGTCAATCTCTCTAATTGCTATGCCGAGCCTCCCTTTGAGGGAGACGAGGCATCTTTACTCTCAACGTTGAGTCCTTTCATCAACATCTTTAATTCGGCCACATAGCAGGCCCATCCAGAAACTTGATCCCCTCTTATTACTCCAGTTCCGGCTTCGGTTGGGAACTTAAGTAACAAACACCAAGGGGCGATACAAACTCTGAATTCAGCAAGGGCAGGCCTCCCCAAAAATGCATTATAAGGCGAATCCACGTCCAATACTACGAACTGAAGCATCCGCACTCTTCTACGTTCTCCTTGCCCCAGAGTCACGGGCAACTCTATGTATCCCATAGGAGCTGTCGACGCCCCATTGAAGCCTCTGATCCATCCTTCACATGGCTTCAAATCTTCAGATTCAAGCTTCATCTGATCGAATGACTTTTTAAATAAAATATTGACAGAACTTCCGTTGTCTACTAATACCTTATGGACCAAGGCCGGCCCAATGGTGGTAGTAATAACCAACGGATCATCGGTAGGTGATTGGATCCCAGTATTGTCTCGGCTGCGGAATACCACGTCGTCAAACATGGTCTTCTGTTGTTTTATGGGGGTGATATCTTCCAAATCATCACCCTCATTCACATCTAGGTGCTTGGCAGCATTTACATATTGATCCATTGATCTGAAACTTCGGATTGCCGGGTGAGGTCCGCCTACTATGGAGTTGATAACAATTCCTTTACCTTTCTGCTGCGCTATAGGCTTGGGAGCAGGTAGAATCTGTTTTGGAGCCTGCTCTCCTTGCCCCCTGTCCCTCGGGGCAACCTTGTATTCATCCAACTTCCCTTCACGCAGCAGCTTCTCAATCACATCCCTCAAATGCCGACATTCATTGGTTGAATGCCCATGAGTTCCATGAAACAAGCAAAATTTCCCTGTCGCCATTTCTTTCTCGGTCGAATCACGAGGTGGTGGTCTTTTGTACTGTAACACATTGTACGTATCCAGGTAAATATTTTCCAGGGTGTCGTTCAATGGTGTATAATTCTCGTAGTTCTGGAATCGGGGTCTTTTGTTAGGATCGCTTCCCCTATTTCTGTTTCTTCTGCTACCGTTCGGATTACGGTTATTGTTGTTGTTACCCCCGCTTCCAGCATTGTTGTTAACACCCTTGTTTCCCACATTTACTTCAACCTTGCCAGAATTTTCCCTAGACTGTTTCACGGCGATATTACTCTGCACATTTTCTTTTGAAGCCGTCTCAGACTTTCTCTTTCGGTTTGCCCTGGCCTCCTCTCGCCTTAGATAAATATCGACTTTTTCATAGAATATCTCTCTTGTGGAGGGTGTTTTCCCAGAAAGATAATCTCCGAACTCGGATTCAGGATCGACTCCTTCCTTCAATGCCATCAGAATAGTGGGCTCATGCGGGTCACTGACCTCAGTCACAGCTTGGTTAAAACGGTCAAGATATGCCCTCAAAGACTCTCCTGGTGCCTGCTTGATTCTCGATAATTCAATAACACTTTTGGACTTTCGGGCATGGAGTCGGAACTGGTTCATAAAACGCTCGCTTAGTTCCTTGTAATTCGAAATCGAACGAGGAGGAAGTCGGGTAAACCAGAACAGCGCCACATCTTCTAAGTAGATTGGGAATGCTTTGCACTTCACTTCATCAGGGGCAGCAGCAGCATTCATGAGCCACGAGTATCGCATCAAATGCTGTCCCGGATCAGTCCTTCCGTTGTACTTGTCCATCTGTGGCAAGTTAAAGAGCCGGGGAAATTGGAAGTCAAGGATATCGTCGGTGAATGGAGTATGGCTTCGCTCAATGCCATAATCCTCATTTGTATAGTTCCGGCTCTCGGACATGATCTGGCGAACCATTGCCTGTACATCAGCATTAGTTAGGGGCCGCTCAGGTTCCCTGGCCCTAGTATCCGAGTTCCTTCTGGGCTCTTGTTCAGGAGATGCCCTTCTTCTTCGAGCTTCTTCTGCTCGATTCCGTTCCCTGCGCTCCCGGTCGATCTCGGGAGGAGGGGACTGGAGTCTTTGCCCCCGAGTGGGGTCATTGTTTCCTAGCGCTCGTGCAATATCCTCACGAGATCCCAAAGATCCAAATGTCAGCTGTTCCACATTCTGAGGTCGTTCGAGTGGCCTTCGTTCATGGGGCCGCTCTTCCTCGGAAGATGAAGATTGATCCAATGGTGTGTGACGAACCGGTGATGGAGTTCTCTGTCGACGGAGTTCACTAATCTCCCGACTCATGAGCCTCATATTTTCCTGCATCATGAGATTAGTGCGCTCATGGACTTTCATAGCCTCCCTTGTGCTCTCAAGCATGTCAAGTAAGCGCGAGAAATCTCCTTGTGTGATGGGCGTAGATGGATTAACCTGATCACTAACCCTGGTGGCTGGAATCGGAGCATTCGTAGGGACTCGAGTGGAGGTTCCAGCTTCACCAAGCGTCGGATCGGATCAGAGGTCGGAGGTCGGGTCGGTTCGGAGCTGGGGAGCCTGGTCGGATCGGTATGTGGCAAGCTGCTCGGGGCGGTTCAGATTGGGGGAATGCACTGCTTCAGAATCTCCTACCCGGATCGGATCGGAGCTCTCCCCTTGCTGGCGGCTCGGATTTCCTGCATTGGTTCTTCCTGCTGCTGAACTCTGCCCCCGAGACCTTGTTACAACCGCATTTTGCTGATCTTCGCCAGCTCCATTTCCTCGACCAGATTGAACTTCTTTGCCTTTTCCTTTGGCCATGATTCTTTGACAATCACTTCAACAAATATAAAAGAGCGGAGAAACTTAAGGATTAACTTCTTTGAACTCAACGGTCCAAAAAGTAGAAAGAAATCCCGGAAAATAAAGAATTCAGATGAGGTTTCTCAGTGAAAGCACCAAAATGTTAGACCAAAAAGTGGTTCTAACACCCAAATTGATTAAAAGCAAAATGAAATGAGATAAAAATAAAAATGAACACACAGGATTTATAGTGGTTCGGCGAAGAAATACCTACGTCCACTTGTTTTTCACTATTTTCAATGATTCAGTTGCAAATACAATGAAATACTCACTTGATCTCTCTCACAACTCACTCACAATCACTCAATTGTTTGAAAACAAATAATGAAAAAAGATTTTGATTTTCCGGGATTGCTGGAATTCGGGTTATGAAGGTGGTTGAACTCTCCAAGTGCCAGAAAAAGATCCTTTTCTTTGTCTCCAGATGGGGTATTTATAAGTGTGAATTTGCTCAAAACTCGATCCGGGTCGGGGCCACGTGTCGTCCATCCCATTAGCCTCGGGTTCGGATGAATTATTGTGTTGACAACGCATCAGAGTAATGAACGTTATGGGTAGGAACTGGTCACAGCCGATCCGGATATCCAGGCGCTTTTGCAGGAGAATGATATGGAAAATGGGCTCGGGTCGGAGACACACATATAAGGGGTTCGGATCGGGATACCCGATCCGACCCGGATTGGCTTGGTGGCAGCGCTCTCTCTTCTTTAATCTGCTTCGCTCCGATCTATTTCCGTGGCAAACAGGTGGCTTTCCGATCCAATAGAGATTATGTTGCCCTCCGATCCGAATAGATATGCCTTACCAATTTCCTCAGCAACAGTTCACGGATCCGAACAGAAGATCTTATCCGACCCGAACCGATACGTTGCTCTGACCCGACCCGAACGATTGCAGCTGTCCGATCTAGGCTGTAGTGTCTTCTCCGATCCGAACCGAAATCTTCTAATTAAAAATGCTCTTCAATGTCTGATATCTAGACTTTATGTTGCCTAGTTCACAAAGTAGGCAAACAGTTTCTTTTGTTAAGTTTATTGATTTGGATTTGAAATTTCTTTCTTAAATTTTTAATATTTAAACTCTTATTGTTATATCTTTTGTTTTCAATATTAATAAAAATTTAACGCTAATTTAATTTCAAATTATTACCTTGTTTATCTTCTATTTATATTAATCGACTGTTGTTGCAAACATCATTCGGAATTTATTGAAATCCCTTTTTCGTCTGTTCAAAATTAGAACGTTTGTTCCTTTCACATTGAAACCGTCGATTCCATTTTAATTTTTCTGCTCGTTCATCTTTTAATTTAAACTTTTCATTTTAATTTTTAATGTCTGTTCATTTTTATATTTAGAAACCATTCGTTTGTTTTATTTCAAATCCTTTTGTTTTACCGTTCATTTCGATTTCCAATGCCTTTTCCCTTTTTAAATTCTATTTCTGTTCGTTCATTTTAATTACAAATGTCCATTCACTTTCTATACTTTAGAACATTCTTCTTAAAATCCGATCTTATCTTATGACTTTTGAATTTAAACCATCGGTTCAAATATCGTTTCTTTCTGATGGTTACCTCAATAATCGTTCCTCACGTTTAAATATTGCCACTTCTTCTGTGTTAAAAGACTTGGTAAAATAAAGAAACAAAGAAAAACCGCTCCCTGTACTTTCTTCTTCACGATGACCACACCTCCAATTTTCCCCTTCTTCCCATTTGAACTCATTTTCTCTCCATCCTTTTTCATTTCATTCTTTGAAAGCTGCTCCATTTCCTTTTCCGTTTCACCACGCTAACCCTCACCTCGCGCCTTAGACCAGCTCTTCCACCTCGCCTCCCTTCTTCTGTGCGCCTCCACTCAAAACCCCTCCGCCCCGACATGCTCCGAACCCCTTACAGAGCCCGACGCCCTGAACGGTGTTAGCCCCAACCGCATGGGCCCGCTTTCCTTCTCCTGAAGTCACACTAAACCTCCCCACCCCAGTCCTGTGCTCCCGAGATCCGCCTTCACCTGAGCGCCACTGTGCCTAGGTGAACCCATAGCTTATTGCTTCACTGACCCCTCCCCTAGACCGCCTTGCTCGGACGGAGCCACATCCTCCTGTTGTCGCCTTCCTGATCTTCGACCTCCATCCAACAGCCTCCGAACCCGAACTCCGCTCCGACCATGTCCAGCTCCCCACTCACGCATGACCCGAACTGCCTTGCTTAGTCCCTAGTTGTCATGTCTTCCTGTAAGCCTCCCATGCCTATCTCGAAACCACTGATTGCCATCTGAACCCTGTCGCTGGAAATTCACTTTGCTCCCCTCCGCGTCAACCCGTCTGAGTGTTCTCCCCACCTACAACTGAACCCTGCTGACTGACCTATCATCCATGCCTCACCATGATGCCGAGCCTATGTATCCTTCCCCGTGTGTGTGTGTTTTAGTTTCGATGATTTGTTTTGTTCTTGTGTTGCGTGGTGTGAGTGTTTGTGTGAGTTATTCCATTATTCTGTGTGATGTTTTTTTTATACGTATATATGTTTGAAATTTTATGTTTTGAAAACAAAATATATGTTATATTATGTTTGTGTTTTGATTTTATATATATATTGTTTAAAAAAACTCCATAAATGAATATATATTGGTTTTGGGAAAATGCATGTATTTATATATATAATGCTTGCCCGTGTGTGTAATTTTGGTGTGTTTATATATATATGAATATATTTATATAATAGTTTTGAGGTGTGTGTTTGTTAATTTCAAAATAAATTGTTATTATTATTCTGTGTGTGTACGTATATACAAATATTTATATAAAAGAATTTTTCGCGGTTATGTTGTTAATGTTGAATCCCGAAACCATTCAAAACCCAATAGCCGTACTGTCCCAAAAAAAAAAATTACCTTACATATCCATTATGAAATCCCCTAAATCCTCTCATAAAAATAAAATAAATATTGAAGTTATCATCGAGTTCTAATCCATTCAGAGTCGTGCCTGGAAATCATCGCTTCATCTGGTGTCAATTTGTCCATCGTTTCCATTCTGTGCCACGCAAAGTGAGTTTATCTCACACCCAACTCACATTTATTTCATGGATGTTAGATCAATAATGAAATGTTATATGAAATGTATAGGATTGTTGATAGAAATTGTTTTATTTGATATATATACACATTTCATATGTGACACGATATATTCATATGACACGTAGTTACACTGATGATATATATGTTGTGATTGCTGCTATGTGATTGTTGATAACCCTAGTTTAGAAAAATCACCAAGGGTTGAAATGATATATACCCGAACAGACATCAGAATAGGGAAAATCGTTATGGGTTGAAATGGTAGACCAGAACAATTTTTATTGAATTTGGGATCGCGCGTTGAGTTGATAGACCCGTAGAAATTTTATAAATTGCGGATTGAAATGATAAATATCCGTGCTACTTTACCATAGGGTAGAAAACTATATATGGACACCGTCAGTCATGTATTCGAAGTAAAATGTGTTTTATTTTAAAATATTTACTTAAGACTTTATATTTTTATATTTATATTTTATTTAAATTTAAATTATTTTGTATATTTTAAATTATGTGTTTTAAAATGATTTTTTATTTGTAAATAGGGATTTAAATGTTTATTTAAGATTTTATTTATAAATTTATTTATTTTAAACCATTTAATTTATTCCTATAAGTATTTTAACCTTTTATATTATTATAAATATTTTGTTAAATCTATTTTTATATTATTTTAAACTTATATATGTTTATAATCTATTTCTAATTTATTTTGGAATTTTATAAACTTATATATATATATATATATACACATATCTATTTTCAAAGTTAATTTTCTTTTATATATATATATATATTATAAACTTTAATAAAGTCAAGATGGATAGGTGAGATTTCGCGATTTAAATTCGAAGTTTAAAGATGTAAATTTATATAACGATATTTGAATAATAAATGAACTCATATTAAGTTATGAATTGGAATTGATACGAATTTTAGTAGAGATGAACTAGAATTGGGTAAAAGTAAGAAATTGAATTTGATTGTTTTAAATTACGACTTTTGATAAGAAATGAAAGTGAATTGGGTAAATTGATTTATTTTAATTTATAATCGATATGAATTGAATTCAAATTTTAATTGATTAAACATGAATTGGAATATATAGATGTTATTTACGGAAATCATTTGGTTTTAATTAAGAATTTGTTAAATCAATGTATAAGAATGGTTTTAAATCGTAATTTGGTTGAATGGAAATATAAGATTTTGATTTGAAATGTAGAAGTAACCGTTTTGAACTATATGACTTGAATTATAAGTTATAAGAAGATTCGGTTTATATTGAAGTTTAAGATTTCATTTTGAATTATGTAAAAGGAAATTTGAACCTAAGTGTTGAATTTCGTTAATCACTAAAATGAATGCTTTAAGGGGGTAAAACTAAATTATATGAATTGTTTATACTTATGAATAACGATTTCGAATTATATGACTTGAATTACATAACTTGATATTTTTTTTAAATTGAAGTGTAAGTTTTGAATTGAATCTTATATTTCGAATTTCGAACCAAAGTGTTGGATAAAAATGAATCAACTTGAAACGATTTCTAATAAAGGAAAAGTTTGAATCTTTTGAATGGTTTCGAACTTGAATTTTTGCGAATATAAGCCGAACCAAAATTATAATCGAAGTTAAAGGATTTGATATCGATTTAAACGGAAATTGAGATATTTAAGGTATAACTTAAATATAAGTCGATTTGGGATTTGAAAGTTGTTATGCGATTTTTGTCGGAAACTTATATAAAATCGAAGTTAAATAGTATAGTATTTGCTTATACTATATTTTGAAATCTTTTCGATATGCTTTTAAATCGATTTGATTTGAACGATTCTCGTGAGATGTTTCAAAAGTGAATATAATCGAAGTTAGATATTTAAATTTGATTTCAAATTCGAATATGAGAATTTTTATAAACTATTTTATAAATTGATTTATAAAATAATGACCACGGTGTGAAGAATGTTAACGATTCGTTGTTAAAGAAACCAGGATCGGCTATTTTCATACTCTCTGCCAATACTGAAAACCATTTTAACAACTGTGTATGCGGTGGAGTTCCAGAATGAAGGCGATGATTTGGCGAACGACTCCATTTTATTTTATTTCATATTAATCAGGAGACCCTGACTACCTTGAGTCAGCTTGATGTGGCTTAAACAGGAGCTACGCACGGGCCAAGTGAGGTCATACCTCCTATCGAGCACACTTCTTCGATATTATTCTATTACTATTGAGATTCGATTTGGGCCCTTTTGATTATGGGAGTGTGTATCAAGGTGGGCGGTAGTAGCTGCTATGCGTTACCACCAGTCCGGCTCTGAAAACGGTGAATCCACCCTGGCATTCCTTGCGTGCCTTGTCACATGCTTATACGATCCCACTACGACTTTGTTTTGTACCGTTTTATATGGAATGCCCTCAGATCAACCTCCAGTTTACGAAGGAATTACGATACTGTATATACTATGGGAATATATAAACGGTGTAAGGGTAATCATGGTAATCCCGCTTACGCTATTTTGATATTTTTTCTTTACTGATAGACACTATTGTATATAGCGTATTATACTATATAGTATTAGTTTGACAGATCCTTAGAGGATGGTGATCCCAAACATCCTTTAAGTTACTGATTGCATTTCATTGAACATTTCATTTGAGTTGATTTACTTCTATGAGAATGTTAGTCCTGATCCGAGTTGTTTTGTTTTGCATTATTGCTTGGGTCAGATCTAGTATTGCAGCTTTCGTGGTTCACTCTTGAAGTTTGGAGCTTATTTTGGGTTTTTCTCGCCTACATCTATTGATCAGTTGATCCAGTTTCAGCTATAATTGTCATTCTTGCTTCAAATTGTTATCATTTATTTATGTATCTGAAATTCATTGTTTAAGTCTTCCGCTGTATTATTTATGTAAACTATGATGTAAATTTTATTTAGTAGCATCATGTACTACTGTTGTATTTTGTAATTTCCGCTGCGAGGTATTATATTGCTCTGTATCTATGTCTGTGATCTGTGATTCTGTGACTTATTCTATTTATCCCAGAAGTTAATAACAATCTGTTGTTTTGGACGTTTCGAGTTGACATGTTTGTCGATTCGGCACGGTCAAAATGGCGGGTCATTACATCTACCACTACCGCCGAATTCTGTAAGCACTTTCGAAAATGCAAAACATGGAATACATCATGAACTCCATCCAGTCTCTCTGGTAGTATAACCATATAGGTCATCTGACCTATCCTCTCCACTATACACTACAACAAAATAGGGCTTTCATTGCGTTTGAAAAACTGCAACAACCCGTGTTTTTATAACGTGTAATAACCATAAATCAAGACATAATTAATTTTTAAAATAAGAATCAAGGGAATCGGGTTAGGCCATTGCGTTTGTCTTGAAATTCTGCTTGGAAACGAGTCCGAGTTTTCGAAAATCGGAGTCCGTATGACCAAGTTATGACCTTTCAAAGTTTACAGAAGTTTTCAAGTTCAAAACAGCTCAATTCGAATTCAAAATTCGAATTTCAAACCTCAGAATGGACTAGGCGGGAAATTTCCCGCCCAGGACCAGGTCGACCTGGGGGTCGACTATGTAGTCGACCTACCCAGGACCAGGTCGACCATAGTGTCGACCTGGGGGTCGACCTGGTGCCCGAGCCCATTTCTGAAGCTGGATTCACTTTGATGTATTTGGCCTCGTTTCTGTCCACATTCGTTGACCTGACCCTATAAATACAGCCCCTAACACCAGTCTCTCTACACAAAATTCTTTCTGACTTTATGCTTCTCTAATTCTGGTTGAAAAGTTTGAGAGAGGGACTTCTTCTTCTACGTTGAGACTGCGTTAAGGGAATTGCTGATTTGGGGATTTCTATTAGGACTTGACTAAGCATATAAAGATTCAACAATCGACTCTCTTTTTCTAATTCTCGAACCACGATCTGTAAGCCCCAGTTATTTTTAGATTTAAACTGTAAATGTGATATGAATATGATGTAAATTGAAATTGGACCTATGTATGATGACTGTTTTACATCCATTCTTGTTCATCTTGGATGTTGACTTCTGGATATATTGTGACATTGATTTGGGGCCTATTCATGTTGTAAATCAAAAAGAAACCCCCTCATATTATCATGTTGAATCTGCTATTAGTCACTAGTTTATGACTATCACCTTATGTCAATCGTTACCATGACTATACTGTCACCTTATGTCAATCATCACTATGACTATACTATCACCTTATGACAACTGTTTTCTTGACTAGTACCTTATCTTGCTAGATTTGGAATCTTTATGTTTGAGGCCAATATTCCATATGCCAGTAATGTTTTAATCTTTTATTTCAAGTCATACCATGCTATGCTAGTAATCACTTTTGCCACCTTATACCCGTTCCTTTTTATGTTATTTTGTATCGATTCGAGCTTACGTGCGATGGGAATACGATTTGGGTAGACTAGGTAAAATATAAATTAGCTTTAAACTTGAACATGATCGTTGTTATGACTTGAACATGAATATGGACATGAACTTGACACGATTTGACATGAAACATGACCTGAAAACTGGACATGAACCTAGACATGAAAACTTGAACGTGGGTATGACAATTAGATAACTTGAAAATGACCAACTCGAGGTTGGGTTGAGTTTGCAGTGTAAATCTGCCCGGAACCACCCGGCAAATCCAGTGGCTGCAAACAATAGGATCCAATGTGGGTAGTTGGTCATATCGCATGTAAAACCCGAGGTTAGACTATGTTGTGGTGTAAATCTGCCCGGAACCGTCCGGCAAATCCAGTAACCACAATAGTCAGTCTAATGTGAGAGGTTGGCGTGCACTAATGAATTAATGCCACATGATAGGGTTAAGTCATGAACCACTTGAATATACTTAACCAACTTGACACGATGAATTGATAGGGTTAAGTCATGAACTGCTTGAACACACTTAACCAACTTGATACATGATTTGGATAGGGTTAAGTCACGAATTTGAATGACAACACTTAACCCATTAGAAACCCTAGTTACGCGGTCCTTTTCAGCAGTAACCCACTTAGATGTATCACGATACCATGGGACTAGGCAGGGTGGGGCACGATTACTGGGCTGATTGTAAGCGACCAGAACGACGGCTGAGTAGGTGCGCCATTGTCGGTTCAGGCGGGCTATGGTCGTGCATGTAGTCCGGAGTTGAAAAAGCAGGCATTGGGCACCCGTAGATTTACATTGTGCATGCTTGATTCGTGTTGGTGGTTAGCACCATAGGACTTGATACACCCTATGGTGGACCTAGCAAAGGTAACTACATTTCAAGATAGGGTCGTATGACACAGACACATGACGAGCTAGGACTTGTAGGGAGCCAATCAATTAATAGATCGTACTGTAGGACCCCGTAATGGGTCACTTCATGATACTGGGCCAAGGGATCATTTCATGGCTAATATTTGACATGGGTTAGAATACTAGTACAGTTGGTGCAGCGAACCTTGAATATGCGATGCTAGACTTGACTTATCTTGTTATCTTAATTGTCCTACCAGTTCTGTTATCATCCTTATGTTTAATTCCAGTTTTCACATATCATGTTACCTTTACTAGTTTTCATACTGAAAGTCACTAGGGCTTACCAGTCTTTATGACTGACCCTTTTTCTTTCGCCTCTTTTTCTTTCATTTTCCCCCCTAGGTTCTCAGGGAGGAAACACTAGCTCTTAGCTTGGATTTAGCTTGCTTTCTGACAGCTCATGTACGGTTTGGTCTTGGGCTATGTTATGGCTGCTTCTGCTATTTATGGGGAATAATTTACTTTTGTTTTAAGTTTATGCTTCTTTATTTGGAACTTGATGTAATGGAATAATTTGTATCTTGGATATATGAGTTTTTAACTATTTTCTTGGAAATAATAAGAAGTTGGTTTTTAATTTCTACCGCTGCTTTATTTATGTTCTGCCTTGTGATATCTCTGTGCATGTTTACCTAGATAATGCTCCACGAAAACTAGTGCATTCCCTTTGTGAGTGACCCTAGCGGAGGTGGGGTGTTACATTTGGTATCAGAGCAGAAGGTTACCAGGCTGGGCAAAAGTTTTAAAAACCTTCCGAAACTATTTTCAATACCATTTATAAAGAAGCATTTTTCAAGAAAAGTTTTATGTTTAAAAAAAGGCTATTCCCCAAAAGCCATTAGCACTTCCCTTTGTTTCCTCGTTTGAATCTTTTCTTTTCGTTTTTCAGCATGGCCGATCTTAACCTGAATACCCGTGCCTGGATGGTTCTGAAGGTACTTAGAAGCCAGGGCCAACGACGTGGGCACGACAGATATCCCTCCTCCTCCTCCCCCAGTGGCCGCGGTTCCTCCTCCTCCTGGTACCGCCTTTGCCAAAATATGCAAAGACTTTAAAGCAATGGGCGGCAAGAACTTCGTTGGAACTGAAACCTTTGTTGAGGCACGAAACTGGCTAAAGGAGACAGAAGACTTGTTCATTATCTTTGATATGGAGGACCATAGGAAAGTTCAGCTGGCAGCATGGTTGTTGAAAGAAGAAGCTGCATTTTGGTGGGAAGTCACCAACGCTACCAGGCCAGTTGAGACTTGGGCAGACTTTAGAGAGAGGTTTGGGCTTAAATTCTTATCGTCAGCAGAAGAGAACCTTCAGATGGAGAGGTTCCTAGACTCAAGCAAGGGGATATGTCTGTGAGGGAGTACGTGAATAAGTTTAATCAGCTTGCTCGGTTTGGATTTGGTCAACACAGCCTAGAAGAAGGCTGTAAGCTTTGCTCGAGGATTGAACGAGCCACTACACAGCTTGGCCCTAACTCATATACCCATGGGGGCGACCTTTGAAAGCTTGGTGGATATGGCTCTACTTCATGAGAAAGACAAGAATAGCAAGAAGGAGGTTAAGCCTAATGAGACTCAGAATAAGAAAGCTGACTTCAAGAAGGGGGACAACAAGAATAATAAGAATAACAAGAGCAACAACAAACCACGTAAGAGGAGGAAGTGCAACTTCTGTGGTATTACTGGACATCTAGCTAAAGACTTTAGAAAGAAGAAGAGGAAGTTGGGTGAATGCTTTCATTGTGGAGATACTGGACACATCAGCAAGGATTGCCCTAAGAAGCAAGGGCAGGGGCAAGGGCAGACCCAGCGAGCAGGACCTTCTGGAGGGCAGTTGCATGCTCTCAACACTACTCCAGCTCTTGACCGAGGTAGTAATATTTTCGTAGAAAGCCTTGTTTACATTTCTGACTTTCCTGATCGAACCTTATTTGACTCTGGCGCATCGCATACTTTTATTTCTTTTGATATTGTTGAAAATCTGCACCTAAGTACTAGTCTGGTTGAGGATCCCGTTATAGTTTCAAATCCAATTGGGGGCTCCGCCCATTTATCTATGATGTGTGTGGATTTGAGGATCTCTATCTTAAGCGTAGAATTCACATGTAATGCTTATGTTCTCGGATTCATGGGATACGGTTTGATCCTAGGTATGGATTGGCTGTCCAATTATGGAGCCATTCTTGATTGTGAACGAAGGGTAGTGAGGCTCATGACTCGCCTTGGTAATACCCTTGAAATTTCTGGTAGCCCTAAGGGTCCGGTCATGTTGTGTTATCTTGAATCTCTTGACTCGTCCGACGATAATTTGCAATCTGTAAAAGTGGTCCGAGAATATCCATATGTCTTTGATGAAGTGAGGGGGTTACCTCCTAAACATGAGATAGACTTCCGAATTTATCTTGTTGATAATGCCAAGCCAGTTTCATTGCCCGATAGGCACATGGCCCCACGAGAAAGAAGAGAGCTCAGTAAACAAGTTAATGAGTTGCTTGAGAAAAATTTCATAAGGCGAAGCATTTCTGAATGGGGTGCTCCGATGGTATTCGCTACTAATGCGGATGGATCGCTTAGTCTATGCGTAGATTATCGTGAGTTAAACAAGCTGACAAAGAAGAACAGACACCCACCACCAAGAATCGACGATTTGTTTGACCAGCTTGTGGGAGCATCTGTTTTCTCTCAACTCGATCTAGCCACAGGATTCCATCAGCTTAGAGTGGCTGAGGATAGCATTGACAAAAATGCGTTTAGGACTCCAGATGGGTTCTTCGAATGGCTCGTCATGCCGTTTGGATTATCAAATGCACCCGCATACTTTGTGGATTTGATGAGTAGGGTGTTTCGGGAGTTCCGTAACAAGTTTGTGGTAGTTTTTGTGGATGATATTTTGATCTTCTCAAAAGATAAAGAAGAGCATGCTAGACATCTCAAGGAAGTCATGGAAACACTTAGGGCACACCAGTTAAAGGCTAAGTTCTCCAAATGCCATTTTTGGAGGAAGGAAGTTCGGTTCCTTGGACATGTAGTTTCTAAGCAAGGCATAGCCGTGGGCCCCGCAAAGGTAGTTGCGGTACTGGACTGGAAAATTCCTAAGAATGCAACGGAGGTGAGGAGATTTCTCAGTTTGGCGGGCTACTACAGGAAGTTCATTAAGGACTTCGCTAAGATTTCAGCCCCTCTTACAAAGTTTACAAAGAAGAACCTAACTTTTACATGGGACATAGAATGTGACGCTGCTTTTCAGAGACTTAAGAGAGCCCTCACCACAGCTCCAGTTTTGGCATTACCCGATGGAGGTAAGATGTTTACGGTGTACACAGACGTGTGCGGCATAGGGTTAGGCGTTGTCCTAATGCAAGAAGGAAGAGTAATATGCTACGGGGGCAGACAACTTAAAGTTCATGAGAAAAACTATCCCACGCATGACTTGGAGTTGGCCGCGATTGTTTTTGCACTTAAAGCTTGGCGCCATTATCTTCTAGGGGAGAGGTTCGAGCTGTATACCGACCACAAATCACTCAAGTACCTCTTCTCACAGAAAGATTTGAATCTGAGACAACAGCGGTGGATGGAATTCTTGGCATCATATGACTTCGATATAGCTTATACCCCTGGCAAGGGTAACGTGGTGGTGGACGCGCTAAGTAGAAAAAGGTTGACTTTAAGCCCCTTGTTTGTTGAAAGGAAAAGCCTTGAGTTTGTAGCAACCTTTGATTTTTCACTTGCTATTGAGTCATTGACTGCTACGTTAGTATCTCTTGAGTTAAGACTTACACTTCTAGATCAAGTAGGGACTTTACAGAAGGAAGACCCACAGATAGTCGAAATCATGAACAAGCTGATTAGTGATGAGACGTCAAGTCCCCTCTGTAGGTATACCATAGATGACAAGGGATGGCTAAGGCGCGATGGAAGGCTATGTGTCCCACAAATGGGAGACCTAGTAAGGAAAGTTCTCGAAGAAGCACACCACTCGAAGATGACTATACATCCCCGAGGGGATAAGATGTACACGGATATGAAACACATGTTCTTTTGGGCTGGAATGAAAAAGGACGTGGCAGAGTTCGTTTCGAAGTGCATGGTGTGCCAACAAGTAAAAGCCGAGTCGAAGAAGCCCGGTGGGCTATTACATCCTTTGGAGGTTCCGCAATGGAAATGGGAGAGTATCTCGATGGATTTCGTGGATGGACTTCCTAGGTCAAGGAAGGGAAATACTAGCATATGGGTCATAGTTGATAGACTCACGAAAAGTACTCACTTCATTCCGGTGAAGAGCAAGAGGACCGCATCAGGGCTAGCGTCTATCTACCTTCGAGAGATAGTACTATTGCACGGAGTTCCTTCTAGTATAGTTAGTGATCATGACCCGATTTTTACTGGCCAGTTTTGGAATAGTCTGCAAGAAGCAGTGGGTACACGACTGAACTTGAGCACGACCTATCACCCACAGACGGATGGATAAACCGAAAGGGTAATTAGGGTACTAGAAGATCTCATGAGGCTATGCATTCTTGACTTTGGTGGCACTTGGAAAGACCATCTTCCTCTCATGGAGTTTGCATATAACAATAGTTACCAAGCTAGCATCGGAATGGCACCGTTCGAAGCCCTGTATGGAAGACCGTGCAAATCGCCAACTTGTTGGTGGAAGACGACAGACAGACTTATACTTGGGCCTGACATGATAAGGCACACTTCTGAGAAGATTGAGTTGATGCGAAGATGGATGAAAACGGCCCAAGATAGACAGAAATCTTATGTGGACTAGAGAAGGACAGACCTAGAGTTCGAAGTCGGAGATATGGTCTTTATAAAAGTTTCTCCGTTACGCAATGTAGTTCGTTTTAGGGCAGTTGGAAAGTTAACACCAAGGTTCGTAGGACCGTTCCCTCTCACTGAGAGGATTGGACGGATGGCCTATAAGGTAGAATTACCCGAGAAGTTATCTGGAGTACACAATGTCTTTCACGTCTCGCATCTCCGGAAGTGCTTGCATGAGTCAGCCGAAGTGGTTGAGCCAAGCATCCTTGAAGATGTAGAAGTGGAAAAAGAAGCAACATTGAGGCAAGTTCCGATTCATATCTTAGGAACGGAGATTAAGAAGCTAAGGAATTGAGAAGTCAAGCTAGTTAAAGTGCAGTGGAGTGAAGCCCAAGAAGATGCAACTTGGGAAACCGAAGAGAAGATACGCACACTTTACCCATTTCTTTTTGAGGGTACATTCTCGATCTCTTTTTCCTTGAAAACCTTTTCGTATCATTCTTCTAAAATCTACGTTTGTCTTGTTATCTTCTCGATCTTATCTTGAGAACCTTAGGTAGAACCATATGGATGTAAACATGTGATTGAAACATGTTATGGTTGGTGTTTGCAAATGGTTGCAAGTGGTTGCTAGTGGATGCATGACACACATTAGGCACTAGATCGGCTCAGTCACATTTTCATGTTGCATATGCATGAGTTCTTATACTTGTACATGGATGGAACTTGTTATGCTATCACTTGGATGTTGCATATGGATGGATGTATGTGCACTCATGTAGAGATTATGAACTATGCTAGGAATTTGCATACATGTTGGATTCATGACACTAACATATTTTGCATTAAGGAGGTCTACTGAATCAGTAACCGCCTGATCTTTTGCATTAGATAAGTACATATACACACACTTACTGCATATGTTCATACAACACCAGAAATCTCTTAAGGACAATGGTTGCCTATGGATGATGCTTTGAGTAGATGGATGATTGGATGGTAGGACACATCCTCCCTAACTTAGAGATTTCGGGGACGAAATCCTTTAAGGGGGGAGAATGTAACAACCCGTGTTTTTATAACGTGTAATAACCATAAATCAAGGCAGAATTAATTTTTAAAATAAGAATCAAGGGATACGGGTTACGCCATTGTGTTCGTCTCGAAATTCTTCTTGGAAACGAGTCCGAGTTTTCGAAAATCGGAGTCTGTATGACCAAGTTATGGTCTTTCGAAGTTTACAAAAGTTTTCAAGTTCAAAACAGCTCAATTCAAATTCAAAATTCGAATTTCAAACCTCAGAATGGACTAGGCGGGAAATTTCCCGCCCAGGACCAGGTCGGCCTGGGGTTCGACTATGTAGTCGACCTACCCAGGACCAGGTTGACCATAGTGTCGACCTGGGGGTCGACTTGGTGCCCGAGCCCATTTCTGAAGCTGGATTCACTTTGATGTATTTGGCCTCGTTTCTGTCCACATTCGTTGACCTGACCCTATAAATACAGCCCCTAACACCAGTATTTCTACACAAAATTCTTTCTGACTTTATGCTGCTCTAATTCTGGTTGAAAAGTTTGAGAGAGGGACTTCTTCTTCTACGTTGCGACTGCGTTAAGGGAATTGCTGATTTGGGGATTTCTATTAGGACTTGACTAAGCATATAAAGATTCAACAATCGACTCTCTTTTTCTAATTCTCGAACCACGATCTGTAAGCCCCAGTTATTTTTAGATTTAAACTGTAAATGTGATATGAATATGATGTAAATTGAAATTGGACCTATGTATGATGACTGTTTTACATCCATTCTTGTTCATCTTGGATCTTGACTTCTGGATATATTGTGACATTGATTTGGGGCCTATTCATGTTGTAAATCAAAAAGAAAACCCCTCATATTATCATGTTGAATCTGCTATTAGTCACTAGTTTATGACTATCACCTTATGTCAATCGTTACCATGACTATACTATCACCTTATATCAATCATCACTATGACTATACTATCACCTTATGACAACTGTTATCTTGACTAGTACCTTATCTTGCTAGATTTGGAATCTTTATGTTTGAGGCCAATATTCCATATGCCAGTAATGTTTTAATCTTTTATTTCAAGTCATACCATGCTATGCTAGTAATCACTTTTTCCACCTTATACCCGTTCCTTTTTATGTTATTCCATAATTAGATTTATTTGTATCAATTCAAGCTTACGTGCGATGGGAATACGATTTGGGTAGACTAGGTAAAACATAAATTAGCTTTAAACTTGAACATGATCGTTGTTATGACTTGAACATGAATATGGACATGAACTTGACACGATTTGACATGAAACATGACCTGAAAACTAGACATGAACCTAGACATGAAAACTTGAACGTGGGCATGACAATTAGATAACTTGAAAATGACCAACTCGAGGTTGGGTTGAGTTTGCAGTGTAAATCTGCCCGGAACCGCCCGGCAAATCCAGTGGCTGTAAACAATAGGATCCAATGTGGGTAGTTGGTCATATCGCATGTAAAACCCGAGGTTAGACTATGTTGTGGTGTAAATCTGGCCGGAACCACCCGGCAAATCCAGTAACCACAATAGTCAGTCTAATGTGAGAGGTTGGCGTGCACTAATGAATTAATGCCACATGATAGGGTTAAGTCATGAACCACTTGAATATACTTAACCAACTTGACACGATGAATTGATAAGGTTAAGTCATGAACTGCTTGAACACACTTAACCAACTTGATATATGATTTGGATAGGGTTAAGTCACGAATTTGAATGACAACACTTAACCCATTAGAAACCCTAGTTACGCGGTCCTTTTCAGCAGTAACCCACTTAGATGTATCACGATACCCTGGGACTAGGCAGGGTGGGGCACGATTACTGGGCTGATTGTAAGCGACCAGAACGATGACTGAGTAGGTGCGCCATTGTAGGTTCAGGCGGGCTATGGTCGTGCACGTAGTCCGGAGTTGAAAAAGTAGGCATTGGGCACCCGTAGATTTACACCGTGCGTGCTTGATTCGTGTCGGTGGTTGGCACCATAGGACTTGATACACCCTATGGTAGACCTAGCACAGGTAACTACATTTCAGGATAGGGCCGCATGACACAGACACATGACGAGCTAGGACTTGTAGGGAGCCGATCGATTAATAGATCGTACCGTAGGACCCCGTAATGGGTCACTTCATGATACTGGGCCAAGGGATCATTTCATGGCTAATATTTGACATGGGTTAGAATACTAGTACAGTTGGTGCAGCGAACCTTGAATATGCGATGCTAGACTTGACTTATCTTGTTATCTTAATTATCCTACCAGTTCTGTTATCATCCTTATGTTTAATTCCAGTTTTCACATATCATGTTACCTTTACTAGTTTTCATACTAAAAGTCACTAGGGCTTACCAGTCTTTATGACTGACCCTTTTTCTTTCGCCTCTTTTTCTTTCGTTCCCCCCCCCTCGGTTCTCAGGGAGGAAACACTAGCTCTTAGCTTGGATTTAGCTTGCTTTCTGACAGCTCATGTACGGTTTGGTCTTGGGCTATGCTATGGCTGCTTCTGCTATTTATGGGGAATAATTTACTTTTGTTTTAAGTTTATGCTTCTTTATTTGGAACTTGATGTAATGGAATAATTTGTATCCTGGATATATGAGTTTTTAACTCTTTTCTTGGAAATAATAAGAAGTTGGTTTTTAATTTCCACCGCTGCTTTATTTATGTTATGCCTTGTGATATCGCTGTGCATGTTTACCTAGATAATACTCCACCAAAACTAGTGCATTCCCTTTGTGAGTGACCCTAGCGGAGGTGGGGTGTTACAAAAATGCTATTATATCCTAACATGGCGTTTAAGAGATCACTATATAATGACATTCTATGTTAGGCCTTCTACTTTAAATAGCGTACATAAAAACGCCATGAAAAATGAATTTTGCATAGCGTTTTTGTTTTCTATCAAAGAAAAACGCTATACAATGTACTATCTGATACATGCTTTCTATAGCGTTTGTATGTATGATTCTATAGCGTTTTATTTGTGCATTTTGTAGCGTCTATTGAGATATTCGTTTCTACAGGGTTTTTATTAAATAGTGTTTTTAAAACGCTATTGCCTAAATTATTAATTTATAAATTTTATTTATCATTATTTCAGATTTGTTTATGTATAAACACACATTTAAACATTAACATATCTTATATGCATATAAATATAACAAATTTGTACAAACAACAAACATATAAATTACTACATAATATTCATGTATATCGTTCAATAAACTTTTTTTATATCAATACTTGGTATTTCATGCACATCATTCAAATAAATTCTCACATATTCAAACTTAGTATTTCGTACAAATTATTTTATCAATTGTTCTGAATCCCACATGTAATATACTGTACATAATGTCACTTTTTTGCATAAACAAATTACTTACAAAATAAACAAATGGCAAATTTAATCTTGTTTTGCTTCTCATAGTTTCTTAACTACAACAATAGTGGCCCTGCTAATATCAAATAAACCGTCAAGGTTTTAGTAATTATTATGTCATACATTGACAACGTAAAAAAACAAAAGGAAAAAAGAAAAAGTGCAGCTATGACAAAAAATATAATGCACTTAGTGATCCAAACAAGCCCGAGTGATTCCAAAAGTGCAGCTATGACATTGTCACTAATTTTTTCTTCCCATACGACCAATGAATTTGGATTTTCCATGGAGTTTCCCAGCTAAAATCCAAGTGCAACAAATTCTGAAAGTAAGCTGTTAAATAAAACGATTATTCATTTTTGCAAAAACAGAGGACATTAATTACAATGGAAAACTCTACAAAATTTGAAGTAATTTTCTCATACAGTGTCAGGATTGTCCGAACAATAACTGCCAACATATAAAAAGTTATATTAAAAATTGGAACAATCCAAAATATGTCGGTAAGTACAAAATGTCAACATTTAGGACATAAATCAAGCAATAATGTTTGGTTTTCTAGCAGATAGAGCTCACCCAAACAACCTGTTGTAATATATATATATATATATATATATATATATATATATATATATATATATATATTTCAATCTTTACAATGTAGTAATGTTCCTACTTCATTTATTTTTAGTTTTGTAATGATAATACGTAATCCCATTTTCAAATTGTAACATATGCAGATTAGGCATTTTAGAACTGCACGAAATTGATGCCCATTTAACTTGTACATTTAGACACATACTAATAATCAAATTAGATCATAATTGTTATCAATAGATAATTTTTGTAGATCTACAATGATAATGATGCTACCACAACGAAAATACATGTACACCAATAATACCGGATAATAACCACACTATAAAGAATATCCAAACCGCACCATAAATGACTTGCAATGTTTTACACCCTTATAATTAAATTCTGTCATGTATGATTAACTTATCACACCGCATTCATGAGTTTTTTCTTTTGAAAGATTGATCCTTTACAGAATTTAAACTACCACAAATCTAGCAGGAAAAAGGAAAACCTTCTTTTATATAATCCACTCCTTGGTCTTCTAAAAAATTACTGTATGTTACTCTAGTTTTATTCCCTACACCGTTGATATTTTACTTATCATAAAGGGAAGAGCAAAAACAGTGAATCAAAAAATACTATGTTGTACGTAAGGCAACGACATTTGAATTGATATTGAGTTTGCTATGTTATTAGGAGGAAAATCACCGCATATTATCAGAATAACTTCAGGCTAATTGATAAAGACAATCACATTAGATGCAAATGATTAGAATATAGTACTAGAACCTGACGCAGAACATAACTTGCACCTTGCACGCTCCTGTATCTTCAAATATTGCATCACTGCAAAAAGGAGGCCTAAATTCTTAAGTCATCCAATATTTCATTACAGTAATTATCCATTTAAAATCACAAGTAGGGTTCTGTCTACATCAAAACTGACAAGGAACCGCATTCATGAGTTCAATAACAATAATCTTCATATGCACTAATTATAATCATCTTTCAAAGATACAGGCGAATCTCAATGGGAACAATAATTATGGTTTAAATCTAAAAAATAGCTTATTCTATCATGTATGCTTTTCTTTTCTACATACCAGATAATTCATCAGTTTTAATATTTTAAAATTAACTCTACTATAAAACCAACAACCATATTACACCTATGGTAAAACCCTAACTTAATTCAAAAAATTGTACTGATACCGGCGCGACCGAACTGCATAAAATCAAAATTGATTAGTTTTCATTGAAACAATTTCAAGCTTTGTGACGGCCCTATTTCCCGTACAGACAGTGACAAGGGTGATCTTTGGAATATAACACATAAACAGATAACAACAGAACAGAATTAAATAAATACACTAGATAATGAACAAATAATACACTGGATAAACATAAACATCAGAGTTACACAGTATACAGGATCATACTTAGTACAAATACAGTTCAGCTATACATAAATGTCTACAGCGGAAAACAAACATAATGTACAATAGGAGCTGAACAGCATAAAAAGAGATAAATGATAGAACCCATCTTCAGCTCCAGCAATCCAGAAAAGCCTGCTAAACCTGATCACAAGGCTTCCCGTGTAGAAAAAGGGGCACCCGAGTTTGAAAGTGAAACAAACTACGAGTCAGTCATGGGACTGGTATGAGAAATCGACTCAACACATTTGAAATATGGCTAATCACTGGACCACGCCACTTTCGTGGAAGGGTTTACTCCATTGGATCGCCAGTGCTTTAAAACAAATAATTCTTTTAAACATCGCAATGCTTTTTATAAAATTGAAGCCATTATAAGACTCAGTTCCCATCACACAATGCAACGCAAACCGGAGGATAGAGTTTTACCTTATAATGGCCAAAATATGCTTGATACGAATAAAACAAAAGCATTTGATATTATTACTAGTGTTTATAGGTTTCAAAAACAATTTCAATCATAACTATCAATCATAGACGGCATGGGTACCATATATCATGTCGCCATATATATATATATATACAATCAAAACCGCACAGTCACGTATTTGGAAAATGGATTTCCGTCACGAACCAAGGCAAAAGATAGTCCTTATCGAATTCGAGACTCTCTAGCCCGAGCCTCAGGCACAGCCGCAACCGTATCATGGATCGTTAGGGCTGGTCCACACATAGTGGATTATAATGCCTGAACAATGCGTTTCTCCGCCCTTTGGGGCGTAAATGAGCCAACAAATGACTCCATTGGTCCCGGATCGACCGATATAACCGAGGCGCCTCGAAACAGTAACAACCACATGAGTTAAACTCGTCAGGGCATGTAAAACCACTGACACCACATCTAGCTAGAAAGAAAACGCACGTCCCCCCTGAGGTCCTCTCTCATTTCTGGTTCATACTGGGGTGTGAGGCTCGCGATTTCATGTTATACACAAAGCTACGCCACACAGGCGGTGCTTTGATCATCACCACAAAACTTTGCTTTTCAACAGAAGCCCTCATCACTGCATCTTAGCATGCCACACAGGCAATTCACACCGTGCAACTGATGGCTATCAATCACACAGAATAAATTCCAACGTCAGACACACAGTCCATTTACAAGTCCGTTCTGGATCTGAACGAAACCGGAGGCACTATATACCTCGCAAACCCATCGACCTCCATGTACGTCTGGACGATCACCACTCATTATCCATATTTCGGGATGCCTCCCAATCAGGACATCAGTTACCATCCAAACGAGGTGAAGATCTCCGGTCTTCGACCACCATCTTCATCTTCGATTTCTTATCGTCGATTTAGTTATTCAGAATGGGATAAAACCGGTCTTTTTGAGCAACTCGCGTATATGATAAACAAGTGCAACACAAATATACATACGCATCATTTTAATTCATTAGTCACTAACCGTAAATCAGTAAGAGAACGATTTCCCAAATATTAACCCCGAAGGCCGAAACCAACATCAGATCAACACCCAGGAAACCATTCGACTTAGCCAACCTTCAGTTAGTTTCTAAATTTCGCATTCATATCGTTTATAATATTTTATAACGATTTATCGCTATTTTTATTTATTTTAAAATAGCCAATTTATTCAGAACGACGCTTCGGGCCATAACGCGGCCGTGGCGCTGTTTTTCTTCAGATTTGATTTACACATATCTGAAAATCTAACCGTTGGATCTTCACAAAATTTACATCATTAGAAAGATCTTTTCAAAACGAATCCAAGGTACCAGTTTCGGGAAAATCCGACGGTCGGATCTCTCGGTATAATCGTTTGAAGTTTCGATTTCAAAATACGAACTGCAGCGTCGTTATTCGATTGAATATAATTATATTTATATTTATATATATATATATATATATAATCGATTCTGGCGCTGTTTTTCTCCAGATTTGAATTAAACATTCCAGACAATCCAACCGTTGGATCTTCACAAAATTGGTGTCGTTGGGAAGATATTTCCAAAGCAAACCCAACGGTTTCGGTTTTGGGAAAATCCGATGGTCGGATCTCCCGCACTAATCGTTTGAAATCACGGTTTCAAAATACGAACTGCAGCTTCGTTATTCGATATATTTCAATTCTATTTATACATATTGTAACACCCCACCTCCGCTAGGGTCACTCTTTCGGGGGCACTAGCTTCTGGGGGGCGTTAGAACTGGGTAAGCATGCATAATGATATATCAAGGCAGAACAAGAACATAAATATATATGTAAAACAGAGTAAGTGAGAATAAAACAGCGGAATATCTCAAACCATCTCAAAACAAGTCTAGTACATCATAAAGTCAACTGCCAAAATAAACATGTCTAGTACATCATAAACCGAAATACTGAAATACATAGTGTTATCCCCAAAAATAAAGATGATAAACCATAGCGAGCTCAATGTCCAGGCATACATGAGCTATCCAGCAACAAGCAAGCGATCCAAGCTAAGCACCACTGTTCCCTCCCTGAGAACCTTGGGGGGGGGGGGGAACGGAAGAAAAGAAGCGAAAGAAAACAGGTCAGTCAAAAAGACTGGTAAGCCCTACTACGATCAGTCTATAAACTAATAAAGTTAACATCATGATGGAAACTGAGATGAACATACTGGCAATAGATAAGGTGTCATCACATAGAGAAGATTAAGCTTTGCACCACAGTGTACTAGCAAACTAACATAACAGGTATTGATCCCTCAGCCCAAACTTTGGCCCAATAGCATAAGGTGACCTTAAGGCAAGGTCCAGCCCAACGGTCTAGTCGATCGGCTCCCTATAAACCTAACACGTCAAGTGTTGGTGTCCATACGGCCCACATATGGTTGTAGTCAGACTGTGTTGGGTCCACCTTCGGGTGTATCAAGCCCTCGGGTGTCAACCCCAGACACCTAAGCAATAATGCACAGTCTAAACCTACTGGTACCCATGCCTCGAGTTTGTCCAACACCGAACTACGTGCACGTCCGTAGCCCGCCTGGACCCGCACCGCTGTACCACTCAGCCGTCGCTTTGGTCGCTTACATCAGTCCAGTAATCGTGCCCCGCCCTAGCCTAGCCTCTAGGGTTGTGACTCATCGGTTAGTACTATATGTCAGAGTTTGAATGGATTTCTTGTAATCCAAAAAGGAGTTTATCTTGCTTATCTTCTAAGACCTCTTTTTAGCATATCTCTCTGTCCATGTTTATCTAGTTTATCTAGTTTATCGTGTTTATCTTATCATGAGAACCTTAGGTAGAAACCCTTTGGATGAAACATGTATTTGAAACATGTTATGCTTGATGTTTGCAAGTGGTTGCAAGTGTTTGCAAGTGGTTACTCGTGGATGCATTATACACATTAGGCACTAGATCGGCTCACACACTCTTCATGTTGCATATGCATGAGTGCTTACACTTATTCATGGTTGAAACTTGTTGTGCTACCACATGGATGTTGCATATGGATGAATGTTATGTGCACTCATATAGATACTATGAATTATGTTAGGAATTTGCATACATATGGATTCATTTCACTGACATACATATGCATTAAGGAGGTTTACTGTATCAGTAACCGCCTGATCTTTGCATTAGATAAGTACATATACACACACTTTTGCATATGTTCATACCACATTTAGAATCTTGTAAGGACAATGATTGCTCGTGGATGATGTTTTGAGTAGATGGATGTTGGATGGTAGGATATGTTCTTCCTAACTTGAAGATTTCGGGGACGAAATCCTTTAAGGAGGGGAGAATGTAACAACCCGTATTTTCAATAACCTGTTATAACATAAATCGAGGCAGAATTTAATTCTAAAATCTGAATCAAGGGAAACGGGCTATGCCATTGCGTTCGTCTCGGAAAAATACGCGAAATAGAGTCCGAGTTTTCGAAAATCGGAGTCCGTATGACCCAGTTAAGGCCCATTGAAGTTTTCAGAAATTTCCATAGTAAAAACAGATTTAAATTTTAAATTAAAAACAAGGATTAGGGCTAGCTGGCGTCAGGCGGGAAAACTCCCGCCAAGACCCCCATGTCGACAGGCATGTCGACAGGGCTCTTAGGGTGTCGACTGCCCTGTCGACAACCCTGTCGACACGGGGTGGCCGGGCAGTTTTGCCTGGCGCACCATTTTGATTTGGGCTTGGTTCTAGAGAATTCCTAAATTTGACGGACCTAAACTAACCTAGGGTTAATCCTAGGGCTAAAAACACTCTAATCTTCTATAAATAAGCCCCTAATCCTACCCTAAAACCTCATTATTCATTCTAGCAACCAAACTATGTCAAATTGAATTCTCAAATGGCCTCCACCTAAAAACCCTAGCCTCCACCCTCTTCAAAAATCATTTCTATGAAGATTTTGATGTTCATACAAGCATTTCTAAGTTGTATGAATGATCATTAGCTTGCATACATCATCAAGTTGCAAGCTTTATTTGCTAAGCTAGAGTTTTTGGGATTTTTGTTAATTGGAGCTTTGTTTTGGGTTTTTATATGCTTGCATAAAAGGGCTTCTCAATCTTTATTAGTAGATTTGTGTCTTCATAATATTTGTAAGCCCTCTTACCTTCATTTTAGAAACTCTAAAGTTAATATGTGATGAAAGTTGGGATTTATGCATGTTTAATAAGTTATGCATGCTTACGCGAGTTCACTATGCTATGTTATGCATGTTTAATAAGTTATGCATGCTTATGCGAGTTCACTATGCTATGCTATGCATGTTTAATAAGTTATGCATGCTTATGCGAGTTCACTATGCTATGAGTTCACTATGCTATGCTATGCATGTTTAATAAGTTATGCATGTTTATGCAAGTTCACTATGCCATGATTTGCAAGTTTAACAAGTTATGCATGTTTATGCAAGTTTACTATGCCATGATTTGCAAGTCTAACAAGTTATGCATGTTTATGCAAGTTCACTATGCCATGATTTGCAAGTTTAACAAGTTATGCATGTTTATGCAAGTTCACTATGCTAAGTTATGCAAGTCCAACATGTTATGCATGTTTATTATGATATGTAAGATTTATCATGTATGTTGGGCCAAGTTCCCTCCTTCTATCCTTTATGCGTTTTGACGAATATGTAAGCGATAGAATGACGTTGGGGGGTTTTTTGGGTAAAACTTAAAATACATGAAAATATAAGATTGGGAATTTACCTATTAAGTTAGGTCTACCCCTTAGAAATTTACCTATTAAGTTAGGTCTACCCAAGTATTTGTTAAACTTGTAATTATGTTTGAAAATAAAGTGGACATGACACTTAGAAAACATAAGTGTGGCCAACTCGAGGTTGGGTTGAGTTTGTAGCGTAAACCTACCCGGAACCGACCGGCTTAACTAGTTGCTACAAACAATAGGACCCAATGTGAGAAGTTGGTCATGTGTACCTTGGACCCGAGGTTAGACCAAGTTGTGGTGTAAAGCTACCCGGACCCGCCCGGCCTAACTAGTAACCACAACAAAGTCTAATGTGAGAGGTTAAGGCACAATTAAATTAAATAATGCCTCATGATTAGGGTTAAGTCATGGCCCACTAATACTTAACCAATTTTGGGGATACGAGGGATTAAATGGGGTTAAGTGGTGAACTGTTGGTTACACTTAACTAATTTAATCCATGATTAGTGAGGGGTTAAACCACACTTAACCCTCTTAGAAAACCCTAGCAACGTGGTCTGTTCCAGCAGTAATCCCAGTTGGGTATCATTCACAACCCTAGAGGCAAGGCTAGGGCGGGGCACGATTACTGGACTGATGTAAGCGACCAAAGCGACGGCTGAGTGGTACAGTGGTGCGGGTCCAGGCGGGCTACGGACGTGCACGTAGTCCGGTGTTGGACAAACTCGAGGCACGGGTACCAGTAGGTTTAGACTGTGCATTATTGCTTAGGTGTCTGGGGTTGACACCCGAGGGCTTGATACACCCGAAGGTGGACCCAGCACAGTCTGACTACAACCATATGTGGGCCGTATGGACACCAACACTTGACGTGTTAGGTTTATAGGGAGCCGATCGACTAGACCGTTGGGCTGGACCTTGCCTTAAGGTCACCTTATGCTATTGGGCCAAAGTTTGGGCTGAGGGATCAATACCTGTTATGTTAGTTTGCTAGTACACTGTGGTGCAAAGCTTAATCTTCTCTATGTGATGACACCTTATCTATTGCCAGTATGTTCATCTCAGTTTCCATCATGATGTTAACTTTATTAGTTTATAGACTGATCGTAGTAGGGCTTACCAGTCTTTTTGACTGACCTGTTTTCTTTCGCTTCTTTTCTTCCGTTCCCCCCCCCCCCCCCCAAGGTTCTCAGGGAGGGAACAGTGGTGCTTAGCTTGGATCGCTTGCTTGTTGCTGGATAGCTCATGTATGCCTGGACATTGAGCTCGCTATGGTTTATCATCTTTATTTTTGGGGATAGCACTATGTATTTCAGTATTTCGTTTTATGATGTACTAGACATGTTTATTTTGGCAGTTGACTTTATGATGTACTAGACTTGTTTTGAGATGGTTTGAGATATTCCGCTGTTTTATTCTCACTTACTCTGTTTTACATATATATTTATGTTCTTGTTCTGCCTTGATATATCATTATGCATGCTTACCCAGTTCTAACGCCCCCCAGAAGCTAGTGTCCCCCGAAAGAGTGACCCTAGCGGAGGTGGGGTGTTACATATATATATCGATTCTTCGATTTCAAAACTATATGATTTTCATACATTTGATAAAAATGGTATTTTTATCTAATTGTTTTCTATTTCAACACTTCACTATTTTTAACAATTCATGTATATATTAAAAATGTGATTTTTAATGTAAAACAATTTATTTCAAAACTCGGTTATTTTATATAGTTTATATAGGTGATAAAAATAGGATTTTTATTATAAAACAATTTGTTTCAAAACAAGATTATTTTATATAGTTCATATTGATGATAAAAATAGGATTTTTATTATAAAACGATTTCTTTCAAAATATGAATACCATTCAACACATGAATTTCAATTCAACGAATGAATTTCGATTCAACACATGAAGGTTTTCTGTAGTTTATATATATAGATAAAAAGGTGATTTTTATATTTAAAACACGAATACCATTCAACACATGAATTTATATCCAACGAATGAATATCGATTCAACACATGAAGGTTTTCTATAGTTTATATATATAGAGTAAAAATGTGATTTTTTATTGTTAAAACAATTTATTGAAAACACGAATACCATTCAACACATGAATTTCTATTCAACGAATGAATTTCAATTCAACACATGAAGGTTTTTTATAGTTTATATATATAGATAAAAAGGTGATTTTTATATTTAAAACACGAATACCATTCAACACATGAATTTCTATCCAACGAATGAATATCGATTCAACACATGAAGGTTTTCTATAGTTTATACATATAGATAAAAAGGTGATTTTTATATTTAAAACACGAATACCATTCAACACATGAATTTCTATCCAACGAATGAATATCGATTCAACACATGAAGGTTTTCTATTCAACGAATAAATATAGTTTCAACAAATGAAAATAATTCTAACACATGAATATTATTCAAAATTTCAGCAGCTTAACGGCAGGGTAGTTAAAACAGGGACCGTCCCTAGTACGGCTCCTCGCTCTACCTTAAAGCCTCGCAGCTTTTGACAATGGGGAATCATGCATCTAGTTCGCACGCAAGCGGCATGTATATTTTTTTTTCATTTCCACAAACTAATCCTATGTGGTTTCAACCAAATATTTCTCAACCACAAACGGGTATTTTTAAACCACAATCAATCAATTTCAACCACAAACAATTTCAATCAACCATTCGCTATCAATCAATATTCACACCAATCACAACCAATAAATATCGTCCATGGTTTGTGGACGAGAGGCGTATATATATATATATATATATATATATATATATATATATATATATATAGCATTTCACTTCTATTTCAACACATATATAATTTTTACAACGCATATATAACTTATACATCAAACGTACAACTTATACAACGCTTATACAAGAGGTGTACAACACTTATATAACTCATACATCGACTATATAATTTATACATCGTCGTTTTCCATATCATTTATAAATTAGAAATCTCACATTGGGTTCCACTCCACCAAAAATAGCAGAAGGCTCAGAAAAATATGCGGTCTCTTCTAGTACGTAGAGGACATCGACACGGTCCCGGTGTCTCTTGTTTCACTGAATTTCAATCTCCAACGAAAAAGATATGATTTTTCAAAGTTGGTCGAATTTCACGACATTTTAAAGGAGTTGAAAACAGTTTAAGAGATTAACAGCCATACCTTTCATTTTTTGTTCAAATCAGCTTTTAGATTTTCACTCAAATCGTAGCACGATGTCCCGATCAGACGGCACCACCTCGGAGCGCTTGGAGAGGCGCGCTGGCGCCTGAAGCGGGGCCCACTTCGGTGGCTCCAGTCACCCACGACGACGGCGGAAAGTCTCCAACTTTGGAGAGGTGATTCGCCCACCACACTCAACGATAAGGGGCGAGGTTGGTATGGATTTGAAGGTGGGGAGGAGTACTACAAAAAGTTGCAAAGTACCATGGGTTTTTATTGAGTGGATTGTGAGAAAAAGAAGAGAGAAGAGGGAGGTAGCTATCGTCGTTCACGTCGGGGAGAGAGAAAAGCGCCTGCCTCTCTTTTATTTTATTTTATTTTTATAAAAATTCTGATTGGCCGAGACTTATATTAATTTCAAAAATCGGGTTTTTGCACACGAACTCGAAATCAAACCCAACGACTGTCGCCCCTAGCTAATTAACCCCATCCCGGACACAATGGGATATGTTTCGTAGGCCAATTCGACTGTTTCAGTCGGTTTTCCTTCAAATTAAAATATAAAACATTCAATATTTGATTCGAACGTACATTTCAATTTGCCAGGGCCACAAACTGATTCTAAAAATTCCCGAAAAATAAATCTAGCTATGTTTTGACGATACGGTCCCAACAAAACTAGTTTCGTTGAATTCTGAGACTATTTGAAAAATGGCCCATTTCTGGTCGATCCAATTTAACTGTAATTGACCAAAACACGTTTTCCTTTGCCACGCTCACATACTAGCTACAAAAATTATGAAATTTGAAACCTAGCAATAACTTCACATCCCGGATCAACAAAAGTGGTTTCGTCGAATTCCGAGGTCATTTGCAAAATGGCCATTTTCACGGGCTATATAAATTCCATAGCGACCTTTCTGAAAATTCATTTGGCCATAACTTTTGCTTTCCGCTATGAAACTTCGATTTTTTAGATTCGTAGAAAGGTATTCAATAACAGATTTAAATATTTTTGGTTTCACTCAAATCCGTTTTGTTTTGCACCCGGTACAGTCAGTCACAGTTTGAAATTAAAATTTGAAACTACCGCGCCATTTCAGGCCTTGTTTATAATTCAAAGTAACTATATTTATTTTCAAACGTCGATTCAAACTCACTTTTCATTGCTATTATTTATAATGTTTATTTTAAGTATTTAAAATCCATTATTTTAGCCAATTTAAAAAATTTAAATTGGTTCAGATTTTCTGGGTCGTTACAATCTCCCCCACTTAAAACTTTTCGTCCCCGAAAAGGAACAAAATCGAAAGTGGTTTGATTAATCAGCTCTACGTTCAATCTGGCTTCCATTCTCCAACTTTTCAGTTTCTGAGAATTTTCAAATTCTTCAAAAATTTGGCTAACATCCGGAATTTTCGAAAAATTTCGCCATAACCTCCTTCGTACGGGGAGAGGTTTGGAAATTTATTGGGTCGTATTAGGTACCCAATAAATCCTATAAAGCATACACATATTTATAGTGATATATTCTGGTGTTTACATGGGAGCGTGTATAGATAATAACTCCAGAGAATAAATTCTCGTCACCCTGTCAAAGCCTGAGGGAGTGTGTATTTTAATTGCTCCAGAGAATAAATTCTCGTCGCCTCGTCCCGTGTGGGAAATAAATAATCCATGTGCCGTATCTAATGACTAGAGAGACGTGATTATTGTCAACTCCAGATCCGTGTGGGGTTTTTATTAATCTGGCAATTTATCGTTACAATTTATATGGTCCATATCAGTCATCAGTTCAACCTGTAAAATATAGTCATCGCCATACAAGCCTCTCGCTCGTATGGTAAATCTTCCACCTCGTCACACAAGCTCCAAATGCTTATGTGGTATATGATGAAGTATGCCTATCTTCCAGAAGTATGCCATGTAATGTAGTTCAAAGTTAATTGTTACTATCCTATGGCGACGTTTATTATTACACACAGAATAACCAGCACTCCGCATCCAATGGCATTCACAGGAGTTGATATAATAATATTTTGCATCCAACTCATTAAGGTTTACCTATTTGTTGGGCACACAAATAATTTCTTTACTCAACAGCTATCCAATTACCTGTTCCAACATATATAATGCACAAGTATATATTTCTATCCATTTTCTAATCAGTTCAATGTGTGATTTAATCGAATAAATTCTACCATTCATTCTATTATTGATTAAATTAACTATCATTTCAATAATTTTAATTAATCAAATCTACTATCACACAATACAAACAGCAATCAGTTTGTTTTTAACTTTTCAAAATCATACAAATTAATTCATACACTCTTTTTAAATTAAGCAGACTATAGAATTAAAAGTGCACATCCATGGAAAGAAAATAACAACAAAGTAGAGAATTAATTGGTAATGCAAAGTATGGTAAATGTACCTTGCACCAGAGTCAATCAGAGATATCCACTCGGTACCTAGGATAGGCTTTCTGAATGCTCTCCTCAGTTTCCCAAGTACAATCTCGCGGATCTCCACTCCATTGCACTTTGACTAAGTGAACTTTCTTGTTCCTCAGTTCCTTGGTTTCTTTGCCGATAATCTTTAGTGGCTCTCTTCTCACAGCTAATTCTGGAGTAATTTCAATATCCTGTTGAGCTGCTTCTTCCACGATCAAGTCTGGATCATGAACGTGCTTTCGAAGTTGAGATATGTGAAATACATCATGTACTCCCGGCAACTAATCAGGCAATTTAACCCTATAAGCGAGAGTTCCAATCCGTTCAAGAATAGGAAACGGGCCAATGAATTTGGGCGCCAACTTCCAAGTTTTACCGAACCGGATAACTCCTCTCATCGGCTATACTTTCAAATATACATAGTCGCCAACAGCAAATGATATATCTCTTCTTCTCCTATCGGCATAACTCTTTTGTCGGCTTTGAGCGGCAAGTAATCGTTTCTTAATAAAATCGACTTTGTCGGCAGCTTCTCGGATCATATCAGGTCCCAATACAAGTCTATCACCGGGTTTGACCGAACAAGCAGGAGATCGGCACGGTCTACCATACAACGCTCTGAATGGTGACATTGTCAAGCTCGCCTGGTAGCTGTTGTTATATGAGAAGCCAAATGCAGATGGTCTTCCCATGATCCTCCGAAATCTAGAACACAAGCCCGCAATAGATCTTCTAGTATACGATTCACCCTCTCAGTTTGACCATCTGTCTGAGGATGATAGGCGGTGCTTAGGTTCAGCTTTGTTCCCAGCTCTACTTGAAATGCCTCCCAGAATTTGCTAGTAAATATTGTATCTCTATCACTAACTATACTGATCGGCACTCCGTGTAGTCTAACTATTTCCTTGAAGTATATCTGCGCCAGACTCTGAGCAGTTCTGTTTGATCTGACAGGTATGAAATGGGCGGTCTTCGTGAAGCGATCTACGATCACCCAAATACTGTCATTTCCTTTTCTGGTTCTGGGCAAACCATCAATGAAGTCCATGGAAATATGTTCCCACTTCCAGCCTGGAAAGTCCAGCGGTTGCAACAATCCAGCCAGTTTCTGTTGGTCGCTTTTGACTAGCTGGCAAGTAGGGCATCCGCTAACATACAAAGAAACGTCTCTCTTCATCGACTTCCACCAGAAAGTGCGTTTAATGTCATTATACATTTTGCTTACTCCAGGATGGTTACTAAGTTTCGACTTGTGGCATTCATCCAGCACTTCGTTTCGGAGCTCAGAAATGTTAGGGACACAGATTCGACCTTTGAGCCTTAGAATCCCATCATTATCAACTTGAAAACTCGAGGGCTTGCCTTTCTGAATTATCTCTCTGATCTTTTGAATGAAGTGATCATCCTTCTGAAGAGCAGATATTTTATCTATCAATGAAGTCGTGATTATAAAACTGGCGATCATTTCATTCTTTTGGCTTAACGCATCGGCCACCACATTGGCTTTCCCTGGAGTGTATAAAATCTCAAAGTCATATGCTGCAAGGAATTCTAGCCAACGTTGCTACCTCAGATTCAAGTCTTTCTGAGTGAACAGATACTTTAGCGACTGGTGATCTGTAAACAGTTCAAATCTCTCACCCAGAAGATAATGTCTCCAGATTTTCAAAGCGAATACTATAGCCAATAACTCAAGATCATGAGTTACATAGTTCTTTTCATGTGGCTTCAGCTGACGGCTAGCATAAGCGATCACTTGACCTCTTTGCATTAGTACTACACCCAGGCCTTCTCTAGAGGCATATGTCCAGACTTTTAAATCCTGATTGCCGTCGATAATGGTTAACACTGGAGCAGTCGTTAATCTTAACTTTAGCTCTTCAAAAGTCTCCTCACATTCTGGAGTCCATTTGAATTTTGAGTGCCTCTTTGTGAGCTTCGTTAAGTGACCAGATATCTTTGAAAAGTTTTTAACGAACTTCCGGTAATAACTAGCCAATCCAAGAAAACTGCGGACTTCTATAGGAGTACTAGGCTGTTTCCAATTTGAATAACCATGATTTTACTTGGATCCACAGCAATTTCTTCTTTTGATACGACGTGGCCCAGAAATTTCACTTCATCTTGCCAGAATATGCATTTGGACAGTTTGGCTTTCAATACATTTCGTCTCAGAATTTCTAGATCTGTTCCAGATGCTTTTCATGTTTGGCCTTTGATTTAGAGAAGATTAGAATATCGTCAATAAAAACCAGAACAAATTTATTCAGGACTCCTCTGAACACTCTATTCATCAAATCGACGAAGTAAGTTGGAGCGTTACATAAGCCGAACGACATTACTAACCACTCATAGAATAAGTCTGGACCTCTGAATGTTGTCATAGGAACACACTCTTCGGCAATTCGAAGTTGATGGAAGCCTGTAGCTAGGTCCATCCTTGAGAATACTTGTGCTCCATTCAGACGATCCAATAAATCATCGATTCGCGGCAATGGATATTTATTCTTAATTGTCTGCTTGTTCAAATCACGATAGTCCACACATAGCTGTTGAGTACCGTCAGATTTTGGGACAAACACCACTGCTGCTCCCCAATCAGAGAAACTAGGCCTGATCAGACCCTTCCATACGAGCTGCCGTGTTTGATTGTCAAGTTCTTCTTTCTCCTTCAAGGACATTCTTCGAATAGCGTGAACTACCGGCCTTGCATTCGGAATTAAAGAAATTTTGAAATCAATTTCTCTTTGCGGAGGTAAGCGAACAACTTCTTCATACACATCCGCATAGTTCTTGAGGGAATATTCTCTGTGACATCAGGGATATTTTCTATTTGAGCAGGAGAAACATCCAAAGCTGCCCAGAAGTCCTTTCTATTAGAATTCTGACGTTCACAGGGAATGGTTTTATAATCACCTGATTTTATCTTTGCCTTAACGGCTCTGTCGGCAAATTTAACCTCAGCTTCATACTTGGTCAACCAGTCTTACCCCAAGATAAGATCAAACTCTGTAAAATTCATGACGACTGTGATGGTAGGGAACCGATAACGAGAAAAAGAAACCGGCGCTCCACAAACCAAACTGAGATCGATGGAACCCCCGACCGGATTTTGGACAGTCATTGGTTCTTTGAGCTTCTTCAAATTCAAATCTAGTTTCTTAACTGCATTCTTGGTAATGAAGCTTCGTGACGCCCTGTGTCAAATAGTACTTTAACTAGAATATCTTTGACAGTTAGCGTGCCTTCTAAAACATCTGGCCTTTCTTGAATAGCTGAGGGCTCAGAAGTTTCTGCTACTTCATTTACCTGAGCCTGCTTTACCGTTTTTAACAGCTGGCAATCTTGCTTTACATGGCCAAACCGATGGCATTGATTGCATCTTCTATTTTCTCGAAACTTCTCCTATTTCTTTAAAGCTCTGTAACTTATCGAGAAATGTCCTTGTTTAATTCAGTTAGAGCATACAGCAGTCGTTACTGGTTCCTTCTCAGATTTAGCCCTTTTCCTCTTGGCACTGGGCTTCTTACCGACCTCAGGACTATCAGTCACAGACTCCACTTTGTTACTAGAACTGACCTCATCTTCGTCATGCAACTTACCTTTCTTATGGAGATCTTCATACTGATAAGCCATATAAATCATTTCTGAAAAAGGGAGCTTCACATTCCTCATCACACTATTCTGATATCTCCTTTGCAGGCCATGAATAAATCTCAGATTCTTCCTCTTTGGATCTTGAATCAGATGAGGAGCAAAGTGAGAAAGTTCGTTGAATTTCTTATAATATTCTGGAATGGTCATATCTCCTTGTATCAGATAAGAGAATTCATCACATAATCGCTCTGTCATCTCAGGAGGAGTAAATCTTTCTAGGAAAATCTCCTTGAATCTATCCCAGGTGATATCACCTTCTGGATTATCTTTGATGATTGTTTCCCACCAGATTAAAGCTTCTTCCTTGAGCGCCCAAGATGCTACTAACCTTTTCTGGTCATCTCTCAGCTGGAAACGCTCAAATATTCTTTCTTCAGAGCTCACCCAAGCTTGAGTTTGAATAATAGATTCATTGCCCGAGAATTGTGCTCCACCCAGATTTCGATATCTCTTAAATAGAGACTCTAGATCTGGTTCTACATTTCTTCTGTTTCTGACACTCATTTTCTAGTACTTCTGCAAATAGCAGATCAGGTGTCAGGTCACAGAAAAGATATTTCAAAACATAGAAACAAATACTTCAATTGTAAATGTGTCTAGTGGGGTGTATTTCATTCTGCTTTGCTCATACTAGGATATTACTGATCCTATCTGTAATGAGTTACCCGTCCTAGAACACTACTGGTTCTATTCCTGACGAGTTCGTTAATATGTTATATTCCAGCACTAAGCCCAACCAAAGCTCTGATACCACGTTGTGACGACCCCATTTCTCGTACAGACGGTGACAAGGGTAATCTTTGGAATATAACACATAAACAGATAACAGCAGAACAGAATTAAATAAATACACCAGATAATGAACAAATAATACACTGGATAAACATAAACATCAGAGTTACACAATATACAGGATCATACTTAGTACAAATACAGTTCAGCTATACATAAATGTCCACAGCGGAAAACAAACATAATGTACAATAGGAGCTGAACAACATAAAAAGAGATAAATGATAGAATCCATCTTCAGCTCCAGCTATCCAGAAAAGCCTGTTAAACCTGAACACAATGCTGCCCGTGTAGAAAAAGGGGCACCCGAGTTTGAAAGTGAAACAAACTACGAGTCAGTCATGGGACTGGTATGAGAAATCGACTCAACACATTTGAAATATGGCTAATCACTGGACCACGCCACTTTCGTGGAAGGGTTTACTCCATTGGATCGCCAGTGCTTTAAAACAAATAATTCTTTTAAACATCGCAATGCTTTTTATAAAAATGAAGCCATTATAAGACTCAGTTCCCATCACACAATGCAACGCAAACCGGAGGATAGAGTTTTACCTTATAATGGCCAAAATATGCTTGATACGAATAAAACAAAAGCATTTGATATTATTACTAGTGTTTATAGGTTTCAAAAACAATTTCAATCATAACTATCAATCATAGATGGCATGGGTACCATATATCATGTCGCCATATATATATACAATCAAAACCGCACAGTCACGTATTTGGAAAATGGATTTCCGTCATGAACCAAGGCAAAAGAAAGTCCTTACCGAATCCGAGACTCTCTAGCCCGAGCCTCAGGCACAGCCGCAATCGTACCTTGGATCGTCAGGGCCGGTCCACACGGAGTGGATTATAATGCCTGAACAATGCGTCTCTCCGCCCTTTGGGGCGTATATGAGCCAACAAATGACTCCATCGGTCCCGGATCGACCGATATAACCGAGGCGCCTCGCAACAGTAACAACCACATAAGTCAAACTCGTCAGGGCGTGTAAAACCACTGACGCCACTTCTAGCTAGAAAGAAAACGCACGCCCCCCTGAGGTCCTCTCCCGTTTCTGGTTCATACCGGGGTGTGAGGCTCGCGATTTCACGTTATACACAAAGCTACGCCACACATGCGGTGCTTTGATCATCACCACAAGACTTTGCTTTTCAACAGAAGCCCTGATAACTGCATCTTAGCATGCCATACAGGCAATTCACACCGTGCAACTGATGCCTATCAATCACACAAAATAAATTCCAATGTCGAACACACTGTCCATTTACAAGTCCGCTCTGGGTCTGAACGAAACCGGAGGCACTATATACCTCGCAAACCCATCGACCTCCATGTACGTCTGGACGATCACCACTCATTATCCATATTTCGGGATGCCTCCCAATCAGGACATCAGTTACCATCCAAACAAGGTGAACATCTCCGGTCTTCGACCATCGTCTTCATCTTCGATTTCTTATCGTCGATTCAGTTATTCAGAATGGGATAAACCTGGTCTTTCTGAGCAACTCGCGTATATGATAAACAAGTGCAACACAAATACACATACGCATCATTTCAATTCATTAGTCACTAACTGTAAATCAGTAAGAGAACGATTTCCCAAATATTAACCCCGAAGGCCGAAACCAACATCAGATCAACACCCAGGAAACCATTTGACTTAGCCAACCTTCAGTTAGTTTCTAAATTTCACATTCATATCGTTTATAATATTTTATAACGATTTATCGCTATTTTTATTTATTTTAAAATAGCTAATTTATTCAGAACGACGCTTCGGGCCATAACGCGGCCGTGGCGCTGTTTTTCTTCAGATTTGATAATTGAAAGATCTTTTCAAAACGAATCCAACGGTTCCAGTTTCGGGAAAATTCGACGGTCGGATCTCCCGGTATAATCGTTTGAAATTTCGATTTCAAAATACGAACTGCAGCGTCGTTATTCGATTGAATATAATTATATATATATATATAAATATAATCGATTCTGGCGCTGTTTTTCTCCAGATTTTAATTAAACATTCCAGACAATCCAACCGTTGGATCTTCACAAAATTGGTGTCGTTGGAAAGATATTTCCAAAGCGAACCCAACGGTTTCGGTTTCGGGAAAATCTGATGATCGGATCTCCCGCACTAATCATTTGAAATCACGGTTTCAAAATACGAACTGCAGCTTCGTTATTTGATATATTTCAATTCTATTTATATATATATCGATTCTTCGATTTCAAAACTATATGATTTTCATATATTTGATAAAAATGATATTTTTATCTAACTGTTTTCTATTTCAACACTTCACTATTTTTAACAATTCATGTATATAATAAAAATATGATTTTTAATGTAAAACAATTTATTTCAAAATTCGACTATTTTATATAGTTAATATAGGTGATAAAAATAGGATTTTTATTATAAAACAATTTATTTCAAAACAAGATTATTTTATATAGTTCATATTGATGATAAAAATAGGATTTTTATTATAAAACAATTTCTTTCAAAATATGAATACCATTCAACACTGAATTTCTATTCAACGAATGAATTTCGATTCAACACATGAAAGTTTTCTATAGTTTATATATGAGACGACCCAAACTTCCCCGGTAAGGAAAGCCCGGATAGAATTGAGTACAAGACGATCAAAACGCAGACGGAAGAACATTTCATTGTTATTACAACAATTCCATCAGATATACAGAGTATAAATGAATAAAATACATTCGATGACCATCAGAGATTACAATAAATTACATAGCAGAGGAAAAATATACAAAACACAACTGAAAGTGATACACGGATGCAGAGCTTTCCGAGCATCGTTCCAGATGTAAATCAGGACCCTGTGAATGTAAATCTGCAAAACCAAAACTACTAGCTGCCCGTGTGGAAAATAGGGGCACCCAGAGTTTAGGTTAAAACAATAAACTCCAGGTCAGTCATGTGACTGGTGTGAGAACTAAAACAGATATTAATCTTCATTTCAAAGTTCGGTAAATCAAGGGACCACGCCGTATAACACGGAACGGGTTTCCTCCCAAGAATACCAGTGCATAAAACAAACAGCGCAATGCTAAATAAAGAAAGATGAAGCTATTATAAGACCCAGATCCCATCACACAATGCAACGCAAGCCGGAGGATAGGGTTTTTACCTTATAATAGCCAAAGCATGCTTGATACGTTAAAAACACATTATTTGATACTATTATAAGTGTATAGTGTCAAAACAATTTCAATCATAAATATCAATCATAGACGGCATAAGTGCCCCATCCCACTATGTCGCCATACTAGGCTCTATAAATAAAACTGCAATATCACGTATTGGAAATTGGATTTCCGTCATGAGTCGGGGCAAGGGGCAAGCTCCTCTCCGATTCGAGACACTCTAGCAAATGTCTCAGGACCCCACTATGATCCTTGGATCTTCAGGGCCGGTCCTCACCTAACTTTGGAGGATTAGTTATTCCTGAGCACACGTTTCCCGGTCCTAACAGACCTATATCCGAGGCGCCTCGCATTCCAATAACCACACAGGTGAAAAGTATATGAATGTCAGGGCTGGTAGGTCACTGACACCACCCTAGCTAGAAAGAAACGTTGTGCTCTCCCTGCAGTCACTATCCCATTTTTGACTCATACCGAGGTGTGAGGCTAGCGAATTCACGCTATACACAAAGCTAGGCCACACAGGCCGTGCTTTGATCATCAACCACAAGACTTTTCTTTTCAACAAATGCCTTGATCAATTGCAACTTACGCGTGCCACACTGACGATTCACTCCATGCGACTGATGTCCATCGATATACAACCTCTGAGCTCGTACGTCTCAGAGAAGGGCGTTAAGCAAAAGAATAAATTCTCTGCCGCCAAACAGATGTATATTTAATAGAGATCAATCAACACAGAATAAAATCCAATGTCAGACACACAATCCATTTACAAGTTCGTTCTGGGTCTGAACGAAACTGGAGGTACTTTCCTCGCATATCCATCGATCTCCAAGTACGTCTGGACGATCACCAACTGTTTCTCTCCTCTTGGGTGTACGGTCCAATCGAGATCATCAGCAATCACCCAAACGATGTGAAGACTTCCGGTCTTCAACCACCGTCTTCATCTTCGACATATCGTCGAATCGGTTATTCAGAATGGGTATAAACCCGGCCTTTCTGAATAACCCACGTATACGATAAACAAATGTTACACAAACACAACAAACGCCTCATTCCAATTCAGAATATTCTTTTATTCACGAAATCACATTCTTAGGGAAAGGTTCCTATTAATTTTATCAAAGATAAATTCTTCTAAATTTATTCTTTAATCTTCCTTTGGATATCATTTCAAACAAAATTATGGTTTTCCAAACTAGTCGGGATTAGCGAACCAGACCGAAGTAATTATTTATTTTATTTCCCAATCCCAACCTATTCATCCCATGGAGCAAAACTGGTAATACTCCATATCTAACACCACGGTGTTATCGGTAAAAAATTACCATTTCACGTTCAAATCTAATTAAAGATTTAACTACCGCTTTGGAGCAAAACTGGCGGTACTCCATTCTCGATCTCCTTTTAGATTTAATAATTTAAATAATCAATTCACTTTCAATCTAATTAAAGATTCATTAAAACTCCACTTAGTTTTAATCTTCTCAAAAATCAATATCATGTCTTTAACTGGGTTAAAGAACCAATGTCACCTAAAACACGATCCACGATAAACCCAAATCACATTTGATATTAAATACAAGGCTCTGAGTAGAAAATATACCGGCTTATATTCAATATCAAATTCTGAAACCAACAAATATCGTATTAGAAATAACGATATAAAATATATCTTTCAAATTCCCATAACAATATTTGTATAATCACAGAATCGAACATCGAAATACTCCGAAGATAATTTCGATTCAAATCCAGTCCACTTTATATATATTGGAAATTCTGGTTATTTTCAAAACCAAATCAAATTCAATTTATTTATTTCAAAAATAAATTGATTTTAATTCTAGTTCAAAACTAGTTCATTTCGATAAAAAACTATTTTTACCCTTTTAAATGTGGAATTTTTCATCCCAGTTCTTTCCAATTCACATGTTATGATTTTACACAAATTATTAATATTTTTAATAATTTTATCAAGGCACGTACAGTCGATTTTCATCAATGGCCATCGAACTGCACTTACAGCGACCTTTTCCAAATTTGATTTGGACATAATTCCAAATCCAACCGTTAGATTTCAAATTTCTAATATTCATTGGAAAGCTATTTTCGATACGAACCCAACGGTTCCGGTTTTAGGAGAATCCGACGGTCGGATCTCCCGTAATGTCCGTTCGAAGTCAATGGTTGAAATTCACAAACTGCCGTGGCGCGGCGCATTCTATTCAGGCCATTATATAATATATATATATATATATATATTATATGTTTCGTTGATTTCCTTTTAAAACGTATTTTATAAATCGTTTTAAATTCATTTTCAAAACCATTTCAACTCTATATTCAATTTCAAATCAAAATTGAATATTTCATATCATTACTATATAAATGATAATATTTTCAAAACGTTATATTTTGAAATCACTACCTTTTCTATATTCATTATAAAAACGAATATAATCGATATAAATATCGTTCACGTCAAAATAGCGCAACTCTAATCAACACGGCTTTATATATTTCAATAAATTCATTATTCTATTCAACAAATGAATATTTATTCTATTCAACACATGAATCTATATTTCTTTCAACCCACGACCAATCTCAACACACGTGTACTGTCAACACACGACTATTTTTGTTATGTAATATATTTTATAAAATTATGGTGTCTATCGTTTGATTTTTAATCAGATTCCAACCGTAAAGTGGTGTCTAATCTTAAATATGATAAAGATGTAAATTTTATTATTAAAATATTTTACTCAACCCATGAATAGTGTCAACACATGAATATCGTCAACACATGACTATTTTTCTATTCAACACATGAATCTTTATTTTATTCTATCTTTATTTTCCCAATTGGAATGAGGCCCAATCAATTACCATATGATGTTAATTATATGGATTCCATACAACACATGTATATAATAGCAACGATAAACAATCAATCATCATCCAAAGTGCACCACACAACTGCATAAGCATCAAATATAAATAATTAACGCTTACACAACCTGTCGACCAATCGATCAACATACAATTAAATAATTGGGATTAGTGTACACCCAATATCATCCCAACACCCGTGTGGGGTTTCAAATCAACAAACACTGAATATTACTTATGCAGTTGGGCGATGTGTAAAATTTATCGTCCCAATCAATATCCTTCAAATAGTTGTACATAAACAAACCGTCTGGTTTGTAAATGAATATTTATTTATTCACATTCATTATATTCATATTCACGTTAAAAATTATATTTTTAACGATAATTAATTTATTTCAACACATGAATATACTTCATTATCTATTTCACATCAACATCACAAACAAATTTCACAACACATAAAACAAGCATACAAGCCGTCCATGGTCTGTTGACGACGGGTGTCGGGTGCTGCTAAGCACCGTCTGCATCCTAATATATATATATATATATATATATATATATATATAACTAGAAAAAGAAATTTAGAGTGAGAAGTTCTCACAGAGGATTCCACTCCGCCATGCTTTGCTTTTGAACTGCTGAATCGCCAGGATCTATTTGACATTCCAATGCAGTCCTTTCACGCTGTTCAAATAAAATTATATTTTTACTGCTTTATTCTAATAAATAAAAATCCTATTTTTATTTCTACTTTATATATTTTTACAACGCTTCTTCTATATAAAAATTATATTTTTATATTTCTACTTCTTATATAAAGATCGAATTTTAATTTCATCGCTATAAAAATCACATTTTTATTTCAACATAGATATAATAAAAATCAGATTTTTATTTCGTTACATATATATAGATCAAATTTTTACTATCTATATAATATAAAAATCCTATTTTATTATCGCCACTATATAAAAATCATATCTTTATATTTTCTATAAATTAAAAATCAAATTTTTATTCCACCTAAAATATAAAAATCATATTTTTATCTTCTACATCATATAAAAATTATATTTTTAACTCCTACATTGTATAAAAATTATATCTTTAACCTTTCTATATTATAAAAATTACATTTTTGTGGTATTAAAAATCCAATCTTTCCTAGACAAAAATCGTATGTTTTCTGAATTAAAAAAAACCGTATCTTTTCTATTTATAAAAATTATTTCTTTGTTTATAAAGATCCTAACTTTATACATGAAAATCATGTTTTCACTCTCCTATATATATAAACCATCCCTTTAACATCATAAAAATCATTTCTTTTACATCCTAAAAATCATTACTTTAACATCGTTCTCTACACAATCAAGATCATATTTTCTTTCGCTAACATCAAAATAAAAATAGTATTTTTATTTCAAACCTTTATGAACAAAAAATCATATTTTTAAAACAAAAAAATATATACTTTATTTTCAGATTTTATAAATGCTAATTCATATATTAAAAAAACTGATTTTATAAATAAAAATAAAATTAAAAACTTACAGCGTTCGCTCGAGGGGAGGGGGTTATCAGCGTCGGTTTTGGATCCAGGGGGGCGCCTGCTGTCTTGCGTCGGACTGGAGGAGGAGGGGGCGGATCTGGTGGGGCGTCGGTGGGACTCAGGGGGGGTCGGCTGTTTTATTCAGAAGAAGAAGGAGGAGGAGAGAGAAACGCGAGAGGGAGGGAGGGCTGACACCGCACGTCGGTGGTGGTGGGCGGCGCCACCTGCGTCGGGGGGGGGGGGGGGTCGCGCGGCTGCGCTGCGCAGTTTCCTTCCCCTTTTTCTTTTTTTTATTTTCATCCGATTTGGGAAAAACGAACGGGGAAGGGGGCCTGAGGAGTTAAAAAGGAAGAGAGAGAGGATTTATATTTATTTTTAATTATTTTAATTTCAAAAAGTTGACTTTTTATTTCGACCTCGAAACGAGGCCCATCGCCTGTCGTCCATAGCTAATTACCTCCATTCCAAACACAATGAGATATATATCGTAAGCCGATTTGACTGTTTCGATCAGATTTCGTCAAAATCAAAATATAACTCTATATATTGGATTTGAACGCGTATTTCAATTTACTGGGATCACACACTAACTCTAAAAATTCCCGAAAAATATTTTCGAGCTTCGTATTGACGATACGGTCCTAACAGAACAAGTTTCATCGAATTCTGAGACCGTTAGTAAAATCTCCATTTTCCAGTCGATTAAAATCAACTGAAAATAGTCAAATGCTTTTTCCTTCACCACGTTCACATATTGATTCTAAAAATTATAAAATTTGAAACCTAGCAATAATTTGATATCACAGATCCAACAAAAGTGGTTTCGTCGAAATCCGAGGTCGTTTGCAAAATTTCCATTTTTAAGGGCCGAAATTCCATAGCGACTATTCTGAAAATTCATTTGGACATATCTTTTGATTCCCGCTATGAAATTACAATTTTTCGGATTCGTCGGAAAGATATTCTCTATTAGATCCTATTATTTTTGGTTTCACTAAAATCCGGTTTATTTTGCACCCGATACATTCAGTTGAAGTTTGAAATCGAATTATCGAACTACCGCGCCATTTTCAATTCCTTTTATGATTATAAATAATTATTATATTCTAATGACGACGTATATAAATATATACGTTCTATTCTATATTCAAAATAAATTTCTCATCGATATTATTTAAAATAATTCATTTTAAATGTTCAAACTTCGCAAAAATTGCCAAAATAAAAATTTTAAATTGGCTCGCATTTCCGGGTTATTACAATCTCCCCCACTTAAAACTTTTCGTCCCCGAAAAGGAACGAAGCCGAAAGTTGTTTCACAAATTAACTCAGCTTCCATTATTTTCATTACGGCTTAAGTTCTTCAACTTTTCAGTTTCTAAGAACTTTTCAAATTTTTCAAAAATTTGGCTAACACCCTAAATTTTCGAAAAAATTCGCCATAAACTCCCCTGCACCGGGAGCACCGGGAAAATCCCGAAATTGCCATACAATCCCTTTGATCTCAAAAAGAAAAATAAAAAGCCAAGCGGCTAGCCAAGCGGCTAGCCAATCGGCTCATAAAATCATCATCACCCAAACAAAGCAGTAAATTATAGTAAACATGTACCTATATGTCGGGCAAACAATTTTATTTCTCTGCTCTAGCCTCCTTGCTATGACCTGTTCAATGTAAGCACATGTATATGCAAGCAAATGCGACCAATTTCCAATACAATTCAATATTTGATACAATTAGGCTAAATGGTTCAAAATTATCAAACAAATAAACAACACAACCATCAATCAGTTAGTGGATTAACGTTTCAAATTCATAATTTTGATACATATACAAAAAATCACATTTTGATGCCAACTCACAACAATAAACCTATCTAGTTTTGGTTCTCACACCAGTCTAATGGAAATATATAGATATCACACCTTCGTCACTCGAACACAAATATTGATGATGCTATGGTCAATATCAACATCATCTCCGGGCGACTAGAGTGTGATTCTATATATATCCAGTATATTAAAACTTCGAATATACGTTCATGACGCGTATACACGAAATCTTTATATATTGGATTGTCCAAATTCAAAATAAATAAATATTCAAATACGTATAAAACGATTTAAATTTTCAAAACAAAATTGTTTTCATTTGAAAAATATACTCTTCACACTCGTTCTAGGATACTACTGATCCTATCTCTAACGAGTCATTCTAATTGGATATTACTAATCCAATATCTGATGAATTCTTTCGTATGGTTCTAATGTGTCTTGTTCTCGAGCTCTGTAAACCAAATCTCTGATGCCAAACTAAGACGACCCGAACTTCCCTGATAAGGAAAGCCCGGATAGAATTGAGTACAAGACGAATCAGAACGCAGACGGAAGAAAATTTCATTGTTATTACAACAATTCCATCAGATACAAGAATATACAGAGTATAAATGAATAAAATACATTCGATGAACATCAGAGATTACAATAAATTACATAGCAGCGGTAAAATATACAAAATACAACTGAAAGTGATACACGGATGCAGAGCTTTCCGAGCATCGTTCCAGCTGTAAATCAGGACCCTGTGAATATAAATCTGCAAAACCAAAACTACTAGCTGCCCGTGTGGAAAATAGGGGCACCCATAGTTTAGGTTAAAACAATAAACTCCAGGTCAGTCATGTGACTGGTGTGAGAACTAAAACAGTTATTAATCTTTATTTCAAAGTTCGGTAAATCAAGGGACCACGCCGTATAACACGGAACGGGTTTCCTCCCAAGAATACCAGTGCATAAAACAAACAGCGCAATGCTAAATAAAGAAAGATGAAGCTATTATAAGACCCAGGTCCCATCACACAATGAAACGCAAGCCGGAGGATAGGGTTTTTTCCTTATAATAGCCAAAGCATGCTTGATACGTTAAAAACACATTATTTGATACTATTATAAGTGTATAGTGTCAAAACAATTTCAATCATAAATATCAATCATAGACGGCATAAGTGCCTCATCCCACAATGTCGCCATACTAGGCTCTACAAATAAAACTGCAATATCACGTATTGGAAATTGGATTTCCGTCATTAGTCGAGGCAAGGGGCAAGCTCCTCTTTGATTCGAGACACTCTAGCAAATGTCTCAGGACCTCACTATGATCCTTGGATCTTCAGGGCTGGTCCTCACCTAACTTTGGAGGATTAGTTATTCCTGAGCACACGTTTCCTGGTCCTAACAGACCTATATCCGAGGCGCCTCGCATTCCAACAACCACACAGGTGAAAAGTATATAAATGTCAGGGTTGGTAGGTCACTGACACCACACTAGCTAGAAAGAAACGTCGTGCTCTCCCTGCAGTCACTATCCTGTTTTTGACTCATACCGAGGTGTGAGGCTTGCGAATTCACGCTATACACAAAGCTACGCCACACAAGCCGTGCTTTGATCATCAACCACAAGACTTTGCTTTTCAACAGAAGCCTTGATCAATTTCCACTTACGCGTGCCACACTGGCAATTCACTCCATGCGTCTGATGTCCATCGATATACAACCTCTGAGCTCTTACGTCTCAGAGAAGGGCGTTAAGCAAGAGAATAAATTCTTTGTCGCCAAACAGATGTATATTTAGTAGAGATCAATCAACACAGAATAAAATCCAATGTCAGACACACAATCCATTTACAAGTTCGTTCTGGGTCTGAACGAAACCGGAGGCACTTTCCTCGCATATCCATCGATCTCCAAGTACGTCTGGACGATCACCAACTGTTTCTCTCCTCTTTGGTGTATGGCCCAATCGAGATCATCAGCAATCACCCAAACGATGTGAAGACTTCCGGTCTTCAACCACCATCTTCATCTTCGACATATCGTCGAATCGGTTATTCAGAATGGGTATAAACCTGGCCTTTCTGAATAACCCACGTATACGATAAACAAATGTTACACAAACACAACAAACGCCTCATTCCAATTCAGAATATTCTTTTATTCATGAAATCACATTCTTAGGGAAAGGTTCCTGTTAGACCAAAAATTGGGCCTAACACCCAAATGCAGATCACAGATCACAGAATGCAGAAAAGAGTAAATAAAGAGGATACGCACAAGGTTTTTATAGTGGTTCGGCTGTAGATGTAGCCTACGTCCACTTTATAATCTTATTGTTATATTGACAGATTACAAGAATCAGTTACATGTAGACACACAATCCGTGTGTTAATTGTATTGAAAAGAGAAGAATTTGAGTATATGGAGGTGCAAAGTCCTTGCACTTCAGTAATGGTGGAAGCTATGAAGAGTTAGAGCCCAAAAGGATCCTTGAAAATGCCTTCAAATGGTGTATTTATAGCTGCTTCCTGAAGGCGGTTCATGGGACACATGGCACGCATCCCAAAAATCTCGAAATGTGGTGGAAAACGTCCAGACATCATCTCCAAATCGTCATGTGACATGTGTAATCAGATCCATGCAAGTTGGAGTGAAAATAGCCTTGAGAATAGGTCAGAACAAGCTGCGCAGGAGCAGGTGCGCGGATCAGATCGTGGTGGGGTATGTGGCACACGATCCAGGATAATAGGAGCAAGATGTGGCATGAGAATAGGTCAAAACAGGGAGCGTATCTACAGGTCGGAAGTTCGGATTGCGATCATGGGGTCGGATCGTGGTCATGGGTCGGATCGTGATATGGCTATCACGAGCCGAGTCTGGTCGTGAGCGGCATAGTGAAGCTGGAGTGAAGTGCTGGAGATCGGGTCAGATCATGAGATGTACCACGGACGGTTCGTGGTCTGAGGAGGGATATCCGATGAGGGGCGATCCGATGAGGGACGATCCGAGGGTGCGTGATCCATACTTCGATCGTGTGCTGCTTCGTCGCTTTATCCAGGAAATTGCCAGATTACACCAGTTTACGGAAACGGGCATAACTTTCAAACCGTAAGTCCGATTGAGCCAAACCGAAGCTCAAACTGAATCTAACTCAGAGATCTACAAAAGTTATAAAGCTCAACTTTGTAATCGCTGTTTTCGGGCCCAAAAGAGGTCGTCTGATAGGAGTTTCGGGCCTGTTTATGTTGAGGATGTGATTTTGACCAAATCTCTCAATGTCTTCTGACGTTGTTTCCATCGCTCGAGCATGTTATCATTCAGGAATTCCATGTGTGATGGCTTTGGCCAAAAAATGTGTCAACACGTTTGCCCCCCAGAACATATCTTGCTGGTTGAAGGAAGATGTGTTCTGGATAATCTGAGAAATCCAAATTCAGAATGTGACGATCACGCCGGATCGTATTAAGGCCAGAAAAATCCAAGAAGACCAGGAGTTTGTACCTGCAAGAAGATAAAACAAACAATGCAAGAATATTTCCAAGATGGCCTTACCGGAGTAAACCATCCGAGGAGATGTTAGAGGGGTTCCAAGACGGCCTTACGGGAGTAAGACGACCAAGGAAATTCCATGAAATTTCTAAGATGACCTTACCGGAGTAAGACGACCAAGGAAAAGAAACGAAGGTTCCAAGACGGCCTTACCGGAGTAAGACGACCAAGGAAAAGCACATGAAGGTTCCAAGACGACCCTACCAGAGTAAGACGACCAAGGAAAAGCACATGAAGGTTCCAAGAGGGCCTTGCCGGAGTAAGACGACCAAGGAAAAGCACATGAAGGTTCCAAGACGGCCTTACCGGAGTAAGACGACCAAGGAAAGGCACATGAAGATTTGTTTGTACTGGACGGATCCAGTTAGGAGCCGGACCATAATGCTTATTGCTAATTCATGAAAATGCAGCAGTCTTTTGCCGGATACGGCTGGAGACCACGAGTAGGTTCCGTGCGTGTGGCCTGATGTGACAGCTCCTATTACATGCAGGGAAAACAAAGGAGGGCGAGAAGTCGCCTAAAAACCTAAAAACATGAACTGTGAACCGGAGTTCAGCAAACTGAAGAGATCCGCCGAGTGGGATCAGCGAATGATAATCCCGCGATTGCTCGATCCAGGATCGTTCCCTCTCTGGGGAATAGGTGGTGGCAGCATAGGTGTAGGCGTTGTTGGTCGAGTGACATATTCGGGTAGCTCTCCTCATCTGATCCGATCCTCAATAAGATCTCGCAAATGTCTGCAGTCATCAGTGTTGTGACCGTCTATGTCATGAAATATGCAATGTCTGCTAGAATTGCGTTGTGCTAGCGTCGGCTCCCTCTTGGGAGGTCTTGGATAGGAGGCAGCACCTCCTGTATCCATGTATATGTTGCTCAGAGTGTCATTCGGTTCAGTGTATTTGTCGTATCTGGACCCTCTCCGGGGTGGAGCATTACGATCATTTGTAGCAGGGGTCTTTCCTTTACCCTTGTCATTGCCTTTTCCAGGATTGGGCGGTTCTCCATCTCCGAGCATGTTGATTTCGAGGGTTTTCTTCTCGGAAGTTGCATCTTCTTCCCGCAGAAATCTATCTGCTTCAAGGTAGAATTCGCCGAGATTTCGCGGTGGATCTCGGTACAAAGATTTTTTGAATTCCGAGATATCTAGAACGCCGGATACTGCTGCCATCAGGACCAACGATTGCTCAGGGCCATTCACTGATGTTGCTGCGACGTTGAATCTTTCCAGGAAAGAACGCAGAGTTTCTCTAGGCCTCTGCTTGATTGTAGTGAGTGACATGACGTTCTTAGGTCGAGCGATGTGGACCCGAAACTGTACAAGGAAGCGTGCGACCAACATGTTCCAACTGTTGATCGATTCTGTTTCCAACTGCCGAATCCACATGGCTGCTATATCAGTCAGAAAGAGGGGAAAACATTTTTCCATTACGTTTTCCGATGCCGATTGAACTTCCATATGCCGTTTGTAACGCATCAGATGCACATTAGGATCTGTCCTGCCGTTGTAGGGCTCCAGTTGTGGAAGTTTGAAATCTAGGGGATTGCGTGAATTCCTGATTTCCTGAGTGAACGGGTTGTGATTGACGTCGTCCACGTCATTCTGATAGGTGCGGCCTCTCGAGAGGCGTTGAATGAGATCAGCGAGTCGATTGCCCTCAAAAAACTGTTGTAAACTACCAAAATCAGAGCTGGTGCCCCCAGCATTGAATGCAGGAGAAGATGGAAGTTGGTGAGCTATCGCCTGGGGATCACGGCTCGCGGATCGTGGATCGAGGGGAGCGACCCGACCCGGTTCGAGGGGGACGGTTCGTGAGGTAGGTTCGTGAAGTCCAGCTCGTGAGGCCGGATCGTGGAGTAGGGGGGCGATCCGACTGGGTCCAGGAGGTAGGTCACGAACTGGTTGTTGTTGAGCAGGCGGGAGCGAGTTGTTGGGATCGGTTCGTGAGCCTAGTAGTGTTACACGATCCGGGTCGCGGTGCAGAGGTGTATCACGAGACGAGTTCTACTGTTGAATGGGGGGGTTGCCCCCGAGTCCGGGTGATACTCGAGCCGCGTCAATGGCTTCGTTTCCAGTGATTTGGGCGTTGCTCGGCCTTCCATCCATCCGAGCGAAGAATTGGTTGATCATTTCCTGTTGTTTCTGGAGGAGATCGTCCTGCCTTGCCATCTGGGTCCTCAATTCAGCGAGAACTCCATCCATCTCATCTCTAGTCAGGTATGCTGATGGGTTTTCATGGGTGGAAGCATCCAGGCTTGCCTCATTCCTTACGCCTTCAGCGTCAGCATCATCGGCATGAGAAGAAGTTACAGTCTTCTTCCTTTTGTTCGCCATTGAGTTTCCTTTCAAGCTAGAAGTTGAAGTTTTTGTGTGCCCCCTTCCTGGCGCGCCAAAATGTTAGACCAAAAATTGGGCCTAACACCCAAATGCAGATCATAGATCACAGAATGCAGAAAAGAGTAAATAAAGAGGAGACACACAAGGTTTTTATAGTGGTTCGGCTGTAGATGTAGCCTACGTCCACTTTATAATCTTATTGTTATACTGACAGATTACAAGAATCAGTTACATGTAGACACACAATCCGTGTGTTAATTGTAATGAAAAGAGAAGAATTTGAGTATATGGAGGTGCAAAGTCCTTGCACTTCAGTAATGGTGGAAGCTATGAAGAGTTAGAGCCCAAAAGGATCCTTGAAAATGCCTTCAAATGGTGTATTTATAGCTACTTCCTGAAGGCGGTTCATGGGACACATGGCACGCATTCCAAAAATCTCGAAATGTGGTGGAAAACGTCCAGACAACATCTCCAAATCGTCATGTGACATGTGTAATCAGATCCATGCAAGTTGGAGTGAAAATAGCCTTGAGAATAGGTCAGAACAAGCTACGCAGGAGCAGGTGCGGGGATCGGATCGTGGTGGGGTACGTGGCACACGATCCAGGATAATAGGAGCAAGACGTGGCATGAGAATAGGTCAAAACAGGGAGTGTATCTGCAGGTCGGAAGTTCGGATTGCGATCATGGGGTCGGATCGTGGTCATGGGTCGGATCGTGATATGGCTATCACGAGCCGAGTCTGGTCGTGAGCGGCATAGTGAAGCTGGAGTGAAGTGCTGGCGATCGGGTCGGATCGTGAGATGTACCACGGACGGTTCGTGGTCTGAGGAGGGCGATCCGATGAGGGGAGATCCGAGGGTGCTTGATCCATAGTTCGATCGTGTGCTGCTTCGTCGCTTTATCCAGGAAATTGCCAGATTACACCAGTTTACGGAAACGGGCATAACTTTCAAACTGTAAGTCCGATTGAGCCAAACCGAAGCTCAAACTGAAGCTAACTCAGAGATCTACAAATATTATTGAGCTCAGCTCCGTAATCGCTGTTTTCAGGCCCAAAAGAGGTCGTCTGATAGGAGTTTCGGGCCTGTTTATGTTGAGGATGTGATTTTGACCAAATCTCTCAATGTCTTCTGACGTTGTTTCCATCGCTCAAGCATGTTATCATTCAGGAATTCCATGTGTGACGGCTTTTGCCAAAAAATGTGTCAACACGTTTGCCCCCCAGAACATATCTTGCTGGTTGAAGGAAGATGTGTTTTGGATAATCTGAGAAATCCAAATTCAGAATGCGACGATCACGCCGGATCGTATTAAGGCTAGAAAAATCCAAGAAGACCAGGAGTTTGTACCTGTAAGAAGATAAAACAAACAATGCAAGAATATTTCCTAGATGGCCTTACCGGAGTAAACCATCCGAGGAGATGTTAGAGGGGTTCCAAGACGGCCTTACGGGAGTAAGACGACCAAGGAAATGCCATGAAAGTTCTAAGACGGCCTTACCGGAGTAAGAGGACCAAGGAAAAGAAACGAAGGTTCCAAGACGGCCTTACCGGAGTAAGACGACCAAGGAAAAGCACATGAAGGTTCCAAGACGGCCCTACCGGAGTAAGACGACCAAGGAAAAGCACATGAAGGTTCCAAGACGGCCCTACCGGAGTAAGACGACCAAGGAAAAGCACATGAAGGTTCCAAGACGGCCTTACCGGAGTAAGACGACCAAGGAAAGGCACATGAAGATTTGTTTATACTGGACGGATCCAGTTAGGAGCCGGAGCTCAATGCTTATTGCTAATTCATGAAAATGCAGCAGTCTTTCGCCGGACACGGCTGGAGAACACGAGTAGGTTCCGTGCGTGTGGCCTGATGTGACAGCTCTTATTACATGCAGGGAAAACAAAGGAGGGCGAGAAGTCGCCTAAAAACCTAAAAACATGAAATGTGAACCGGAGTTCAGCAAACCGAAGAGATCCTCCGAGTGGGATCAGCGAATGATAATCCCGCGATTGCTCGATCCAGGATCGTTCCCTCTCTGGGGAATAGGTGGTGGCAGCACAGGTGTAGGCGTTGTTGATCGAGTGACATATTCGGGTAGCTCTCCTCGTCTGATCCGATCCTCAATAAGATCTCGCAAATGTATGCAGTCATCAGTGTTGTGACCGTCTATGTCATGAAATATGCAATGTCTGCCAGAATTGCGTTGTGCTAGCGTCGGCTCCCTCTTGGGAGGTCTTGGATAGGAGGCAGCACCTCCTGTATCCATGTATATGTTGCTCAGAGTGTCATTCAGTTCAGTGTATTTGTCGTATCTGGACCCTCTCCGGGGTGGAGCATTACGATCATTTGTAGCAGGGGTCTTTCCTTTACCCTTGTCATTGCCTTTTCCAGGATTGGGCGGTTCTCCATCTCCGAGCATGTTGACTTCGAGGGTTTTCTTCTCGGAAGTTGCATCTTCTTCCCGTAGAAATCTATCTGCTTCAAGGTAGAATTCGCCGAGATTTCGCGGTGGATCTCGGTACAAAGATTTTTTGAATTCCGAGTTATCTAGAACGCCGGATACTGCTGCCATCGGGACCATCGATTGCTCAGGGCGATCCACTGATGCTGCTGCGACGTTGAATCTTTCCAGGAAAGAACGCAGAGTTTCTCTAGGCCTCTGCTTGATTGTAGTGAGTGACATGACGTTCTTAGGTCGAGCGATGTGGACCCGAAACTGTTCAAGGAAGCGTGCGACCAACATGTTCCAACTGTTGATCGATTCTGTTTCCAGCTGCCGAATCCACATGGCTGCTATATCAGTCAGAAAGAGGGGAAAACATTTTGCCATGACGTTTTCCGATGGCGATTGAACTTCCATATGCCGTTTGTAACGCATCAGATGCACGGTAGGATCTGTCCTGCCGTTGTAGGGCTCCAGTTGTGGAAGTTTGAAATCTGGGGGATTGCGTGAATTCCTGATTTCCTGAGTGAACGGATTGTGATTGACGTCATCCACGTCATTCTGATAGGTGCGGCCTCTCGAGAGGTGTTGAATGAGATCAGCAAGTCGATTGCCCTCAAAAAGCTGTTGTAAACTACCAAAATCAGAGCTGGTGCCCCCAGCGTTGAATGCAGGATAAGATGGAAGTTGGTGAGCTATCGCCTGGGGATCGCGGCTCGCGGATCGTGGATCGAGGGGAGCGACCCGACCCGGTTCGAGGGGGATGGTTCGTGAGGTAGGTTCGTGAAGTCCAGCTCGTGAGGCCGGATCGTGGAGTAGGGGGGCGATCCGAATGGGTCCAGGAGGTAGGTCACGAACTGGTTGTTGTTGAGCAGGCGGGAGCGAGTTTTTGGGATCGGTTCGTGAGCCTAGTAGTGTTCCACGATCCGGGTCGCGGTGCAGAGGTGTATCACGAGACGAGTTCTGCTGCTGAATGGGGGGGTTGCCCCCGAGTCCGGGTGATAATCGAGCCGCGTCAATGGCTTCGTTTCCAGTGATTTGGGCGTTGCTCGGCCTTCCATCCATTCGAGCGAAGAATTGGTTGATCATTTCCTGTTGTTTCTGGAGGAGATCGTCCTGCCTTGCCATCTGGGTCCTCAATTCAGCGAGAACTCCATCCATCTCGTCTCTAGTCAGGTATGCTGATGGGTTTTCATGGGAGGAAGCCTCCAGGCTTGCCTCATTCCTTATGCCTTCAGCGTCAGCATCATCGGCATGAGAAGAAGTTCCAGTCTTCTTCCTTTTGTTCGCCATTGAGTTTCCTTTCAAGCTAGAAGTTGAAGTTTTTGTGTGCCCCCTTCCTGGCACGCCAAAATGTTAGACCAAAAATTGGGCCTAACACCCAAATGCAGATCACAGATCATAGAATGCAGAAAAGATTAAATAAAGAGGAGACATACAAGGTTTTTATAGTGGTTCGCCTGTAGATGTAGCCTACGTCCACTTTGTAATCTTATTGTTATACTGACAGATTACAAGAATCGGTTACATGTAGACACACAATCCGTGTGTTAATTGTATTGAAAAGAGAAGAATATGAGTATATGGAGGTGCAAAGTCCTTGCGCTTCAGTAATGGTGGAAGCTATGAAGAGTTAGAGCCCAAAAGGATACTTGAAAATGCCTTCAAATGGTGTATTTATAGCTGCTTCCTGAAGGCTGTTCATGGGACACATGCCACGCATCCCAAAAATCTCGAAATGTGGTGGAAAACGTCCAGACATCATCTCCAAATCATCATGTGACATGTGTAATCAGATCCATGCAAGTTGGAGTGAAAATAGCCTTGAGAATAGGTCAGAACAAGCTGCGCAGGAGCAGGTGCGGGGATCGGATCGTGGTGGGGTACGTGGCACACGATCCAGGATAATAGGAGCAAGATGTGGCATGAGAATAGGTCAAAACAGGGAGCGTATCTGCAGGTCGGAAGTTCGAATTGCGATCATTGGGTCGGATCGTGGTCATGGGTCGGATCGTGATATGGCTATCACGAGCCGAGTCTGGTCGTGAGCGGCATAGTGAAGCTGGAGTGAAGTGCTGGCGATCGAGTTGGATCGTGAGATGTACCACGGACGGTTCGTGGTCTGAGGAGGGCGATCCGATGAGGGGCGATCCGATGAGGGACGATCTGAGTGTGCGTGATCCATACTTCGATCGTGTGCTGCTTCGTCGCTTTATCCAGGAAATTGCCAGATTACACCAGTTTACGGAAACGGACATAACTTTCAAACCGTAAGTCCGATTGAGCCAAACCGAAGCTCAAACTGAAGCTAACTCAGAGATCTACAAAGGTGCTAGAGCTCAGCTCCGTAATCGCTGTTTTCGGGCCCAAAAGAGGTCGTCTGATAGGAGTTTCGGGCCTGTTTATGTTGAGGATGTGATTTTGACCAAATCTCTCATTGTCTTCTGACGTTGTTTCCATCGCTCGAGCATGTTATCATTCAGGAATTCCATGTGTGATGGCTTTTGCCAAAAAATGTGTCAACACGTTTGCCCCCCAGAATATATCTTGCTGGTTGAAGGAAGATGTGTTCTGGATAATCTGAGAAATCCAAATTCAGAATGCGACGATCACGCCGGATCGTATTAAGGCCAGAAAAATCCAAGAAGACCAGGAGTTTGTACCTGCAAGAAGATAAAACAAACAATGCAAGAATATTTCCTAGATGGCCTTACCGGAGTAAACCATCCGAGGAGATGTTAGAGGGGTTCCAAGACGGCCTTACGGGAGTAAGACGACCAAGGAAATGCCATGAAATTTCTAAGACGGCCTTACCGGAGTAAGACGACCAAGGAAAAGAAACGAAGGTTCCAAGACGGCCTTACCGGAGTAAGACGACCAAGGAAAAGCACATGAAGGTTCCAAGACGGCCCTACCGGAGTAAGACGACCAAGGAAAAGCACATGAAGGTTCCAAGACGGCCTTACCGGAGTAAGACGACCAAGGAAAAGCACATGAAGGTTCCAAGATGGCCTTACCGGAGTAAGACGACCGAGGAAAAGCACATGAAGGTTCCTAGACGGCCTTACCGGAGTAAGACGACCAAGGAAAGGCACAAGAAGATTTGTTTATACTGGACGGATCCAGTTAGGAGCCGGAGCTCAATGCTTATTGCTAATTCATGAAAATGCAGCAGTCTTTTACCGGACACGGCTGGAGACCACGAGTAGGTTCCGTGCGTGTGGCCTGATGTGACAGCTCTTATTACATGCAGGGAAAACAAAAGAGGGCGAGAAGTCGCCTAAAAACCTAAAAACATGAACTGTGAACCGGAGTTCAGCAAACTGAAGAGATCCGCCGAGTGGTATCAGCGAATGATAATCCCGTGATTGCTCGATCCAGGATCGTTCACTCTCTGGGGAATAGGTGGTGGCAGCACAGGTGTAGGCGTTGTTGGTCGAGTGACATATTCGGGTAGCTCTCCTTGTCTGATCCGATCCTCAATAAGATCTCGCAAATGTCTGCAGTCATCAGTGTTGTGACCGTCTATGTCATGAAATATGCAATGTCTGCCAGAATTGCGTTGTGCTAGCGTTGGCTCCCTCTTGGGAGGTCTTGGATAGGAGGCAGCACCTCCTGTATCCATGTATCTGTTGCTCAGAGTGTCATTCAGTTCAGTGTATTTGTCGTATCTGGACCCTCTCCGGGGTGGAGCATTACGATCATTTGTAGCAGGGGTCTTTCCTTTACCCTTGTCATTGCCTTTTTCAGGATTGGGCGGTTCTCGATCTCCGAGCATGTTGACTTCGAGGGTTTTCTTCTCGGAAGTTGCATCTTCTTCCCGCAGAAATCTATCTGCTCCAAGGTAGAATACGCCGAGATTTCGCGGTGGATCTCGGTAAAAAGATTTTTTGAATTCCGAGTTATCTAGAACGCCGGATAATGCGGCCATCAGGACCATCGATTGCTCAGGGCGATCCACTGATGCTGCTGCGACGTTGAATCTTTCCAGGAAAGAACGCAGAGTTTCTCTAGGCCTCTGCTTGATTGTAGTGAGTGACATGACGTTCATAGGTCGAGCGATGTGGACCCGAAACTGTTCAAGGAAGCGTGCGACCAACATGTTCCAACTGTTGATCGATTCTGTTTCCAGCTGCCGAATCCACATGGTTGCTATATCAGTCAGAAAGAGGGGAAAACATTTTGCCATGACGTTTTCCGATGCCGATTGAACTTCCATATGCCGTTTGTAACGCATCAGATGCACGGTAGGATCTGTCCTGCCGTTGTAGGGCTCCAATTGTGGAAGTTTGAAATCTGGGGGATTGCATGAATTCCTGATTTCCTGAGTGAAAGGATTGTGATTGACGTCGTCCACGTCATTCTGATAGGTGCGGCCTCTCGAGAGGCGTTGAATGAGATCAGCGAGTCGATTGCCCTCAAAAAGCTGTTGTAAACTACCAAAATCAGTGTTGGTGCCCCCAGCGTTGAATGCAGGAGAAAATGGAAGTTGGTGAGCTATCGCCTGGGGATCGCGGCTCGCGGATCGTGGATCGAGGGGAGCGACCCGACCCGGTTCGAGGGGGATGGTTCGTGAGGTAGGTTCGTGAAGTCCAGCTCGTGAGGCCGGATCGTGGAGTAGGGGGGCGATCCGACTGGGTCCAGGAGGTAGGTCACGAACTGGTTGTTGTTGAGCAGGCGGGAGCGAGTTGTTGGGATCGGTTCGTGAGCCTAGTAGTGTTCCACGATCCGGGTCGCGGTGCAGAGGTGTATCACGAGACGAGTTCTGCTGTTGAATGCGGGGGTTGCCCCCGAGTCCGGGTGATACTCGAGCCGCGTCAATGGCTTCGTTTCCAGTGATTTGGGCATTGCTCGGCCTTCCATCCATCCAAGCGAAGAATTGGTTGATCATTTCCTGTTGTTTCTGGAGGAGATCATCCTGCCTTGTCATCTGGGTCCTCAATCCAGCGAGAACTCCATCCATCTCGTCTCTAGTCAGGTATGCTGATGGGTTTTCATGGGAGGAAGCCTCCAGGCTTGCCTCATTCCTTATGCCTTCAGCGTCATCATCATCGGCATGAGAAGAAGTTCCAGTCTTCTTCCTTTTGTTCGCTATTGAGTTTCCTTTCAAGCTAGAAGTTGAAGTTTTTGTGTGCCCCCTTCCTGGCGCGCCAAAATGTTAGACCAAAAATTGGGCCTAACACCCAAATGCAGATCATAGATCACAGAATGCAGAAAAGAGTAAATAAAGAGGAGACACACAAGGTTTTTATAGTGGTTCGGCTGTAGATGTAGCCTACGTCCACTTTATAATCTTATTGTTATACTGGCAGATTATAAGAATCAGTTACATGTAGACACACAATCCGTGTGTTAATTGTATTGAAAAGAGAAGAATTTGAGTATATGGAGGTGCAAAGTCCTTGCACTTCAGTAATGGTGGAAGCTATGAAGAGTTAGAGCCCAAAAGGATCCTTGAAAATGCCTTCAAATGGTGTATTTATAGCTGCTTCCTGAAGGCGGTTCATGGGACACATGGCACGCATCCCAAAAATCTCGAAATGTGGTGGAAAAAGTCCAGACATCATCTCCAAATCGTCATGTGACATGTGTAATCAGATGCATGCAAGTTGGAGTGAAAATAGCCTTGAGAATAGGTCAGAACAAGCTGAGCAGGAGCAGGTGCGGGGATCGGATCGTGGTGGGGTACGTGGCACACGATCCAGGATAATAGGAGCAAGATGTGGCATGAGAATAGGTCAAAACAGGGAGCGTATCTGCAGGTCGGAAGTTCGGATTGCGATCATGGGGTCGGATCGTGGTCATGAGTCGGATCGTGATATGGCTATCACGAGCCGAGTCTGGTCGTGAGCGGCATAGTGAAGCTGGAGTGAAGTGCTGGCGATCGGGTCAGATCGTGAGATGTACCATGGACGGTTCGTGGTCTGAGGAGGGCGATCCGATGAGGGATGATCCGAGGGTGCGTGATCCATACTTCGATCGTGTGCTTCTTCGTCGCTTTATCCAGGAAATTGCCAGATTACACCAGTTTACCTAAACGGGCATAACTTTCAAACCGTAAGTCCGATTGAGCCAAACCGAAGCTCAAACTGAAGCTAACTCAGAGATCTACAAAAGTTATAGAGCTGAGCTCCGTAATCGCTGTTTTCGGGCACAAAAGAGGCCGTCTGATAGGAGTTTCGGGCCTGTTTATGTTGAGGATGTGATTTTGACCAAATCTCTCAATGTCTTCTGACGTTGTTTCCATCGCTCGAGCATGTTATCATTCAGGAATTCCATGTGTGACGGCTTTTGCCAAAAATTGTGTCAACACGTTTGCCCCTAGAACATATCTTGCTGGTTGAAGGAAGATGTGTTCTGGATAATCTGAGAAATCCAAATTCAGAATGCGACGATCACGCCGGATCGTATTAAGGCCAGAAAAATCCAAGAAGACCAGGAGTTTGTACGTGCAAGAAGATAAAACAAACAATGCGAGAATATTTCCTAGATGGCCTTACCGGAGTAAACCATCCGAGGAGATGTTAGAGGGGTTCCAAGACGGCCTTACGGGAGTAAGATGACCAAGGAAATGCCATGAAATTTCTAAGACGGCCTTACCGGAGTAAGACAACCAAGGAAAAGAAATGAAGGTTCCAAGACGGCCTTACCGGAGTAAGACGACCAAGGAAAAGCACATGGAGGTTCCAAGACGGCCCTACCGGAGTAAGACGACCAAGGAAAAGCACATGAAGGTTCCAAGACGGCCTTACCGGAGTAAGACGACCAAGGAAAAGCACATGAAGGTTCCAAGATGGCCTTACCGGAGTAAGACGACCAAGGAAAAGCACATGAAGGTTCCTAGACGGCCTTACCGGAGTAAGACGACCAAGGAAAGGCACATGAAGATTTGTTTATACTGGACGGATCCAGTTAGGAGCCGGAGCTCAATGCTTATTGCTAATTCATGAAAATGCAGCAGTCTTTTGCCGGACACGGCTGGAGACCACGAGTTGGTTCCGTGCGTGTGGTCTGATGTGACAGCTCTTATTACATGCAGGGAAAACAAAGGAGGGCGAGAAGTCGCCTAAAAAACTAAAAACCTGAACTGTGAACCGGAGTTCAGCAAACTGAAGAGATCCGCTGAGTGGGATCAGCGAATGATAATCCCGCGATTGCTCGATCCAGGATCGTTCCCTCTCTGGGGAATAGGTGGTGGCAGCACAGGTGTAGGCGTTGTTGGTCGAGTGACATATTCGGGTAGCTCTCCTCGTCTGATCCGATCCTCAATAAGATCTCGCAAATGTCTGCAGTCATCAGTGTTGTGACCGTCTATGTCATGAAATATGCAATGTCTGCCAGAATTGCGTTGTGCTAGCGTCGGCTCCCTCTTGGGAGGTCTTGGATAGGAGGCAGCACCTCCTGTATCCATGTATATGTTGCTTAGAGTGTCATTCAGTTCAGTGTATTTGTCGTATCTGGACCCTCTCCGGGGTGGAGCATTACGATCATTTGTAGCAGGGGTCTTTTCTTTACCCTTGCCATTGCCTTTTCCAGGATTGGGCGGTTCTCCATCTCCGAGCATGTTGACTTCGAGGGTTTTCTTCTCGGAAGTTGCATCTTCTTCCCGCAGAAATCTATCTGCTTCAAGGTAGAATTCGCCGAGATTTCGCGGTGGATCTCGGTACAAAGATTTTTTGAATTCCGAGTTATCTAGAACGCCGGATGTTGCTGCCATCAGGACCATCGATTTCTCAGGGCGATCCACTGATGCTGCTGCGACGTTGAATCTTTCCAGGAAAGAACGCAGAGTTTCTCTAGGTCTCTGCTTGATTGTAGTGAGTGACATGACGTTCTTAGGTCGAGCGATGTGGACCCGAAACTGTTCAAGGAAGCGTGCGACCAACATGTTCCAACTGTTGATCGATTCTGTTTCCAGCTGCCGAATCCACATGGCTGCTATATCAGTCAGAAAGAGGGGAAAACATTTTGCCATGACGTTTTCCGATGCCGATTGAACTTCCATATGTCGTTTGTAACGCATCAGATGCACGGTAGGATCTGTCCTGCCGTTGTAGGGCTCCAGTTGTGGAAGTTTGAAATCTGGGGGATTGCGTGAATTCCTGATTTCCTGAGTGAACGGATTGTGATTGACGTCGTCCACGTCATTCTGATAGGTGCGGCCTCTCGAGAGGCGTTGAATGAGATCAGCGAGTCAATTGCCCTCAAAAAGCTGTTGTAAACTACCAAAATCAGAGCTGGTGCCCCCAGCGTTGAATGCAGGAGAAGATGGAAGTTGGTGAGCTATCGCCTGGGGATCGCGGCTCACGGATCGTGGATCGAGGGGAGCGACCCGACCCGGTTCGAGGGGGATGGTTCGTGAGGTAGGTTCGTGAAGTCCAGCTCGTGAGGCCGGATCGTGGAGTAGGGGGGCGATCCGACTGGGTCCAGGAGGTAGGTCACGAACTGGTTGTTGTTGAGCAGGCGGGAGCGAGTTGTTGGGATCGGTTCGTGAGCCTAGTAGTGTTCCACGATCCGGGTCGCGGTGCAGAGGTGTATCACGAGACGAGTTCTGATGTTTAATGGGGGGGTTGCCCCCGAGTCCGGGTGATACTCGAGCTGCGTCAATGGCTTCGTTTCCAGTGATTTGGGCGTTGCTCGGCCTTCCATCCATCCGAGCGAAGAATTGGTTGATCATTTCGTGTTGTTTCTGGAGGAGATCGTCCCTTTGTTCGCCATTGAGTTTCCTTTTAAGCTAGAAGTTGAAGTTTTTGTGTGCCCCCTTCCTGGCGTGCCAAAATGTTAGACCAAAAATTGGGCCTAACACCCAAATGCAGATTACAGATCACAGGATGCAGAAAAGAGTCAATAAAGAGGAGACACACAAGGTTTTTATAGTGGTTCGGCTGTAGATGTAGTCTACGTCCACTTTATAATCTTATTGTTATTCTGACAGATTACAAGAATCAGTTACATGTAGACACACAATCCGTGTGTTAATTGTATTGAAAAGAGAAGAATTTAAGTATATGGAGGTGCAAAGTCCTTGCACTTCAGTAATGGTGGAAGCTATGAAGAGTTAGAGCCCAAAAGGATCCTTGAAAATGCCTTCAAATGGTGTATTTATAGCTGCTTCCTGAAGGCGGTTCATGGGACACATGGCACGCATCCCAAAAATCTCGAAATGTGGTGGAAAACGTCCAGACATCATCTCCAAATCGTCATGTGAAATGTGTAATCAGATCCATGCAAGTTGGAGTGAAAATAGCCTTGAGAATAGGTCAGAACAAGCTGCGCAGGAGCAGGTGCGGGGATCGGATCGTGGTGGGGTACGTGGCACACGATCCAGGATAATAGGAGCAAGATGTGACATGAGAATAGGTCAAAACAGGGAGCGTATCTGCAGGTCGGAAGTTCGGATTGCGATCGTGGGGTCGGATCGTGGTCATGGGTCGGATCGTGATATGGCTATCACGAGCCGAGTCTAGTCGTGAGCGGCATAGTGAAGCTGGAGTGAAGTGCTGGCGATCGGGTCGGATCGTGAGATGTACCACGGACGGTTCGTGGTCTGAGGAGGGCGATCCGATGAGGGACGATCCGAGGGTGCGTGATCCATACTTCGATCGTGTGCTGCCTCGTCGCTTTATCCAGGAAATTGCCAGATTACACCAGTTTACGGAAACAGGCATAACTTTCAAACCGTAAGTCCGATTGAGCCAAACCGAAACTCAAACTGAAGCTAACTCAGAGATCTACAAAAGTTATTGAGCTTAGCTCCGTAATCGCTGTTTTCGGGCCCAAAAGAGATCGTCTGATAGGAGTTTCGGGCCTATTTATGTTGAGGATGTGATTTTGACCAAATCTCTCAATGTCTTCTGACGTTGTTTCCATCGCTCGAGCATGTTATCATTCAGGAATTCCCTGTGTGACGGCTTTTGCCAAAAAATGTGTCAACACATTTGCCCCCAGAACATATCTTGCTGGTTGAAGGAAGATGTGTTCTGGATAATCTGAGAAATCCAAATTCAGAATGCGACGATCACGCCGGATCGTATTAAGGCCAGAAAAATCCAAGAAGACCAAGAGTTTGTACCTGCAAGAAGATAAAACAAAACATGCAAGAATATTTCCTAGATGGCCTTACCGGAGTAAACCATCCAAGGAGATGTTAGAGGGGTTCCAAGACGGCCTTACGGGAGTAAGACGACCAAGGAAATGCCATGAAATTTCTAAGACGGCCTTACCGGAGTAAGACGACCAAGGAAAAGAAACGAAGGTTCCAAGACGGCCTTACCGGAGTAATACGACCAAGGAAAAGCACATGAAGGTTCCAATACGGCCCTACCGGAGTAAGACGACCAAGGAAAAGCACATGAAGGTTCCAAGACGGCCTTACCGGAGTAAGACGACCAAGGAAAAGCACATGAAGGTTCCAAGATGGCCTTACCGGAGTAAGACGACCAAGGAAAAGCACATGAAGGTTCCTAGACGGCCTTACCGGAGTAAGACGACCAAGGAAAGGCACATGAAGATTTGTTTATACTGGACGGATCCAGTTAGGAGCCGGAGCTCAATGCTTATTGCTAATTCATGAAAATGCAGCAGTCTTTTGCCGGACACGGCTGGAGACCACGAGTAGGTTCCGTGCGTGTGGCCTGATGTGACAGCTCTTATTACATGCAGGGAAAACAAAGGAGGGCGAGAAGTCGCCTAAAAACCTAAAAACATGAACTGTGAACCGGAGTTCAGCAAACTGAAGAGATCCGCCGAGTGGGATCAGCGAATGATAATCCCGCGATTGCTCGATCCAGGATCGTTCCCTCTCTGGGGAATAGGTGGTGGCAGCACAGGTGTAGGCGTTGTTGGTCGAGTGACATATTCGGGTAGCTCTCCTCGTCTGATCCGATCCTCAATAAGATCTCGCAAATGTCTGCAGTCATCAATGTTGTGACCGTCTATGTCATGAAATATGCAATGTCTGCCAGAATTGCGTTGTGCTAGCGTCGGCTCCCTCTTGGGAGGTCTTGGATAGGAGGCAGCACCTCCTGTATCCATGTATATGTTGCTCAGAGTATCATTCAGTTCAGTGTATTTGTCGTATCTGGACCCTCTCCGGGGTGGAGCATTACGATCATTTGTAGCAGGGGTCTTTCCTTTACCCTTGTCATTGCCTTTTCCAGGATTGGGCGGTTCTCCATCTCCGAGCATGTTGACTTCGAGGGTTTTCTTCTCGGAAGTTGCATCTTCTTCCCGCAGAAATCTATCTGCTTCAAGGTAGAATTCGCCGAGATTTCGCGGTGGATCTCGGTACAAAGATTTTTTGAATTCCGAGTTATCTAGAACGCCGGATACTGCTGCCATCAGGACCATCGATTGCTCAGGGCGATCCACTGATGCTGCTGCGACGTTGAATCTTTCCAGGAAAGAACGCAGAGTTTCTCTAGGCCTCTGCTTGATTGTAGTGAGTGACATGACGTTCTTAGGTCGAGCGATGTGGACCCGAAACTGTTCAAGGAAGCATGCGACCAACATGTTCCAACTGTTGATCGATTCTGTTTCCATCTGCCGAATCCACATGGCTGCTATATCAGTCAGAAAGAGGGGAAAACATTTTGCCATGACGTTTTCCGATGCCGATTGAACTTCCATATGTCGTTTGTAACGCATCAGATGCACAGTAGGATCTGTCCTGCCGTTGTAGGGCTCCAGTTGTGGAAGTTTGAAATCTGGGGGATTGCGTGAATTCCTAATTTCTTGAGTGAACGGATTGTGATTGACGTCGTCCACATCATTCTGATAGGTGCGGCCTCTCGAGAGGCGTTGAATGAGATCAGCGAGTCGATTGCCCTCAAAAAGCTGTTGTAAACTACCAAAATCAGAGCTGGTGCCCCCAGCGTTGAATGCAGGAGAAGATGGAAGTTGGTGAGCTATCGCCTGGGGATCGCGGCTCGCGGATCGTGGATCGAGAGGAGCGACCCAACTCGGATCGAGGGGGATGGTTCGTGAGGTAGGTTCGTGAAGTCCAGCTCGTGAGGCCGGATCGTGGAGTAGGGGGGCGATCCGACTGGGTCCAGGAGGTAGGTCACGAACTGGTTGTTGTTGAGCAGGCGGGAGCGAGTTGTTGGGATCGGTTCGTGAGCCTAGTAGTGTTCCACGATCCGGGTCGCGGTGCAGAGGTGTATCACGAGACGAGTTCTGCTGTTGAATGGGGGGTTGCCCCCGAGTCCGGGTGATACTCGAGCCGCGTCAATGGCTTCGTTTCCAGTGATTTGGGCGTTGCTCGGCCTTCCATCCATCCGAGCGAAGAATTGGTTGATCATTTCCTGTTGTTTCTGGAGGAGATCGTCCTGCCTTGCCATCTGGGTCCTCAATTCAGCGAGAACTCCATCCATCTCGTCTCTAGTCAGGTATGCTGATGGGTTTTCATGGGAGGAAGCCTCCAGGCTTGCCTCATTCCTTACGCCTTCAGCGTCAGCATCATCGGCATGAGAAGAAGTTCCAGCCTTCTTCCTTTTGTTCGCCATTGAGTTTCCTTTCAAGCTAGAAGTTGAAGTTTTTGTGTGCCCCCTTCCTGACACGCCAAAATGTTAGACCAAAAATTGGGCCTAACACCCAAATGCAGATCACAGATCACAGAATGCAGAAAAGAGTAAATAAAGAGGAGACACACAAGGTTTTTATAGTGGTTCGGCTGTAGATGTAGCCTACGTCCACTTTATAATCTTATTGTTATGCTGACAGATTACAAGAATTAGTTACATGTAGACACACAATCCGTGTGTTAATTGTATTGAAAAGAGAAGAATTTGAGTATATGGAGGTGCAAAGTCCTTGCACTTCAGTAATGGTGGAAGCTATGAAGAGTTAGAGCCCAAAAGGATCCTTGAAAATGCCTTCAAATGGTGTCTTTATAGCTGCTTCCTGAAGGCGGTTCATGGGACACATGGCACGCATCCCAAAAATCTCGAAATGTGGTGGAAAACGTCCAGACATCATCTCCAAATCGTCATGTGACATGTGTAATCAGATCCATGCAATTTGGAGTGAAAATAGCCTTGAGAATAGGTCAGAACAAGCTGCGCAGGAGCAGGTGCGGGGATCGGATCGTGGTGGGGTACGTGGCACACGATCCAGGATAATAGGAGCAATATGTGGCATGAGAATAGGTCAAAACAGGGAGCGTATCTGCAGGTCGGAAGTTCGAATTGCGATCATGTGGTCGGATCGTGGTCATGGGTCGGATCGTGATATGGCTATCACGAGCCGAGTCTGGTCGTGAGCGGCATAGTGAAGCTAGAGTGAAGTGCTGGCGATCGGGTCGGATCGTGAGATGTACCAAGGACGGTTCGTGGTCTGAGGAGGGCGATCCGATGAGGGGCGATCCGATGAGGGACGATCCGAGGGTGCGTGATCCATACTTCGATCGTGTGCTGCTTCGTCGCTTTATCCAGGAAATTGCCAGATTACACCAGTTTACGGAAACGGGCATAACTTTCAAACCGTAAGTCCGATTGAGCCAAACCGAAGCTCAAACTGAAGCTAACTCAGAGATCTACAAAAGTTATAGAGCTTAGCTCCATAATCGCTGTTTTCGGGCCCAAAAGAGGTCGTCTGATAGGAGTTTCGGGCCTGTTTATGTTGAGGATGTGATTTTGACCAAATCTCTCAATGTCTTCTGACGTTGTTTCCATCGCTCGAGCATGTTATCATTCAGGAATTCCATGTGTGACGGCTTTTGCCAAAAAATATGTCAACACGTTTGCCCCCCAGAACATATCTTGCTGGTTGAAGGAAGATGTGTTCTGGATAATCTGAGAAATCCAAATTCAGAATGCGACGATCACGCTGGATCGTATTAAGGCCAGAAAAATCCAAGAAGACCAGGAGTTTGTACCTGCAAGAAGATAAAACAAACAATGCAAGAATATTTCCTAGATGGCCTTACCGGAGTAAACCATCCGAGGAGATGTTAGAGGGGTTCCAAGACGGCCTTACGGGAGTAAGACGACCAAGGAAATGCCAGGAAATTTCTAAGACGGCCTTACCGGAGTAAGACGACCAAGGAAAAGAAACGAAGGTTCCAAGACGGCCTTACCGGAGTAAGACGACCAAGGAAAAGCATATGAAGGTTCCAAGACGGCCCTACCGGAGTAAGACGACCCAAGGAAAAGCACATGAAGGTTCCAAGACGGCCTTACCGGAGTAAGACGACCAAGGAAAAGCACATGAAGGTTCCAAGATGGCCTTACCGGAGTAAGACGACCAAGGAAAAGCACATGAAGGTTCCTAGACGGCCTTACCGGAGTAAGACGACCAAGGAAAGGCACATGAAGATTTGTTTATATTGGACGGATCCAGTAAGGAGCCGGGGCTCAATGCTTATTGCTAATTCATGAAAATGCAGCAGTCTTTTGCCGGACACGGCTGGAGACCACGAGTAGGTTCCGTGCGTGTGGCCTGATGTGACAGCTCTTATTACATGCAGGGAAAACAAAGGAGGGCGAGAAGTCTCCTAAAAACCTAAAAACATGAACTGTGAACCGGAGTTCAGCAAACTGAAGAGATCCGCCGAGTGGGATCAGCGAATGATAATCCCGCGATTGCTCGATCCAGGATCGTTCCCTCTCTGGGGAATAGGTGGTGGCAGCACAGGTGTAGGCGTTGTTGGTCGAGTGACATATTCGGGTAGCTCTCCTCGTCTGATCCGATCCTCAATAAGATCTCGCAAATGTCTGCAGTCATCAGTGTTGTGACCGTCTATGTCATGAAATATGCAATGTCTGCCAGAATTGCGTTGTGCTAGCGTCGGCTCCCTCTTGGGAGGTCTTGGATAGGAGGCAGTACCTCCTGTATCCATGTATATGTTGCTCAGAGTGTCATTCAGTTCAGTGTATTTGTCGTATCTGGACCCTCTCCGGGGTGGATCATTACGATCATTTGTAGCAGGGGTCTTTCCTTTACCCTTGTCATTGCCTTTTCTAGGATTGGGCGGTTCTCCATCTCCGAGCATGTTGACTTCGAGGGTTTTCTTCTCGGAAGTTGCATCTTCTTCCCGCAGAAATCTATCTGCTTCAAGGTAGAATTCGCCGAGATTTCGCGGTGGATCTCGGTACAAAGATTTTTTGAATTCTGAGTTATCTAGAACGCCGGATACTGCTGCCATCAGGACCATCGATTGCTCAGGGCGATCCACTGATGCTACTGCGACGTTGAATCTTTCCAGGAAAGAATGCAGAGTTTCTCTAGGCCTCTTCTTGATTGTAGTGAGTGACATAACGTTCTTAGGTCGAGCGATGTGGACCCGAAACTGTTCAAGGAAGCGTGCGACCAACATGTTCCAATTGTTGATCGATTCTGTTTCCAGCTGCCGAATCCACATGGCTGCTATATCAGTCAGAAAGAGGGGAAAACATTTTGCCATGACGTTTTCCGATGCCGATTGAACTTCCATATGCCGTTTGTAACGCATCAGATGCACGGTAGGATCTGTCCTGCCGTTGTAGGGCTCCAGTTGTGGAAGTTTGAAATCTGGGGGATTGCGTGAATTCCTGATTTCCTGAGTGAACGGATTGTGATTGACGTCGTCCACGTCATTCTGATAGGTGCGGCCTCTCGAGAGGCGTTGAATGAGATCAGCGAGTCGATTGCCCTCAAAAAGCTGTTGTAAACTACCAAAATCAGAGCTAGTGCCCCCAGCGTTGAATGCAGGAGAAGATGGAAGTTGGTGAGCTATCGCCTGGGGATCGCGGCTCGCGGATCGTGGATCGAGGGGAGCGACCCGACCCGGTTCGAGGGGGATGGTTCGTGAGGTAGGTTCGTGAAGTCCAGCTCGTGAGACCGGATCGTGGAGTAGGGGGCGATCCGACTGGGTCCAGGAGGTAGGTCACGAACTGGTTGTTGTTGAGCAGGCGGGAGCGAGTTGTTGGGATCGGTTCGTGAGCCTAGTAGTGTTCCACGATCCGGGTCGCGGTGCAAAGGTGTATCACGAGACGAGTTCTGCTGTTGAATGGGGGGGTTGCCCCCGAGTCCGGGTGATACTCGAGCCGCGTCAATGGCTTCGTTTCCAGTGATTTGGGCGTTGCTCGACCTTCCATCCATCCGAGCGAAGAATTTGTTGATCATTTCCTGTTGTTTCTGAAGGAGATCGTCCTGCCTTGCCATCTGGGTCCTCAATTCAGCGAGAACTCCATCCATCTCGTCTCTAGTCAGGTATGCTAATGGGTTTTCATGGGAGGAAGCCTCCAGGCTTGCCTCATTCCTTACGCCTTCAGCGTCAGCATCATCGGCATGAGAAGAAGTTCCAGTCTTCTTCCTTTTGTTCGCCATTGAGTTTCCTTTCAATCTAGAAGTTGAAGTTTTTGTGTGCCTCCTTCCTGGCGCGCCAAAATGTTAGACCAAAAATTGGGCCTAACACCCAAATGCAGATCACAGAATGCAAAAAAGAGTAAACAAAGAGGAGACACACAAGGTTTTTATAGTGGTTCGGCTGTAGATGTAGCCTACGTCCACTTTATAATCTTATTGTTATACTGACAGATTACAAGAATCAGTTACATGTAGACACACAATCCGTGTGTTAATTGTATTGAAAAGAGAAGAATTTGAGTATATGGAGGTGCAAACTCCTTGCACTTCAGTAATGGTGGAAGCTATGAAGAGTTAGAGCCCAAAAGGATCCTTGAAAATGCCTTCAAATGGTGTATTTATAGCTGCTTCCTGAAGGCGGTTCATGAGACACATGGCACGCATCCCAAAAATCTCGAAATGTGGTGGAAAACGTCCAGACATCATCTCCAAATCATCATGTGACATGTGTAATCAGATCCATGCAAGTTGGAGTGAAAATAGCCTTGAGAATAGGTCAGAACAAGCTGCGCAGGAGCAGGTGCGGGGATCGGATCGTGGTGGGGTACGTGGCACACGATCCAGGATAATAGGAGCAAGATGTGGCATGAGAATAGGTCAAAAAAGGGAGCGTATCTGCAGGTCGGAAGTTCGTATTGCGATCATGGGGTCGGATCGTGGTCATGGGTCGAATCGTGATATGGCTATCACGAGCCGAGTCTGGTCGTGAGCGGCATAGTGAAGCTGGAGTGAAGTGCTGGCGATCGGGTCGGATCGTGAGATGTACCACGGACGGTTCGTGGTCTGAGGAGGGTGATCTGATGAGGGGCGATCCGATGAGGGACGATCCGAGGGTGCGTGATCCATACTTCGATCGTGTGCTGCTTCGTCGCTTTATCCAGGAAATTGCCAGATTACACCAGTTTACGGAAATGGGCATAACTTTCAAACCGTAAGTCCGATTGAGCCAAACCGAAGCTCAAACTGAAGCTAACTCAGAGATCTACAAAAGTCATAGAGCTTAGCTCTGTAATCGCTGTTTTCGGGTGCAAAAGAGGTCGTCTGATAGGAGTTTCGGGCCTTTTTATGTTGAGGATGTGATTTTGACCAAATCTCTCAATGTCTTCTGACGTTGTTTCCATCGCTCGAGCATGTTATCATTCAGGAATTCCATGTGTGACGGCTTTTGCCAAAAAATGTGTCAACAGTTCCCATTAATTTTATCAAAGATAAATTCTTCTAAATTTATTTTTTAATCTTCCTTTGGATATCATTTCAAACAAAATTATGGTTTTCCAAACTAGTCGGGATTAGCGAACCAGACCGAAGTAATTATTTATTTTATTTCTCAATCCCAACCTATTCATCCCATGGAGCAAAACTAGTAATACTCCATATCTAACACCACGGTGTTATCGGTAAAATTAATTACCATTTCACGTTCAAATCTAATTAAAGATTTAACTACCGCTTTGGAGCAAAACTGGTGGTATTCCATTCTCGATCACCTTTCAGATTTGATAATTTAAATAATCAATTCACTTTCAATCTAATTAAAGATTCATTAAAACTCCACTTAGTTTTAATCTTCACAAAAATCAATATCTTGTCTTTAACTGGGTTAAAGAACCAATGTCACCTAAAACATGATCCATGATAAACCCAAATCATATTTGATATTAAATACAAGGCTCTGAGTAGAAAATATACCGACTTATATTCAATATCAAATTCTGAAACCAACAAATATCGTATTGGAAATAATGATATAAAATATATCTTCCAAATTCCCATAACAATATTTGTATAATCATAGAATCCAACATCGAAATATTCCGAAGATAATTTCGATTCAAATCCAGTCCACTTTATATATATTGGAAATTCTGGTTATTTTCAAAACCAATTCAAATTCAATTTATTTATTTCAAAAATAAATTGATTTTAATTCTAGTTCAAAACTAGTTCATTTCGATAAAAATCTATTTTTACCCTTTCAAATGTGGAATTTTTCATCCCAGTTCTTTCCAATTCACATGTTATGATTTTACACAAATTAATAATATTTTTAATAATTTTATCATGGCCCGTACAGTCGATTTCCATCAACAGCCATCGAACTGCACTTACAGCGACCTTTTCCAAATTTGATTTGGACATAATTCCAAATCCAACCGTTAGATTTCAAATTTCTAATATTCATTGGAAAGCTATTTTCGATACGAACCCAACGGTTCCGATTTTAGGAGAATCCGACGGTCGGATCTCCCGTAATGTCCGTTCGAAGTCAATGATCGAAATTCACGAACTACCACGGCGCGGCGCGTTCTATTCAGGCCATTATATATATATATATATATATATATATATATATATATATATATATATATATATTATTCGTCTATTTCCTTCTAAACGTATTTTATAAATCGTTTTAAATTCGTTTTCAAAACCATTTCAACTCTATATTCAATTTCAAATCAAAATTGAATATTTCATATCATTACTATATAAATGATAATATTTTCAAAACGTTATATTTTGAAATCACTACCTTTTCTATATTCATTATAAAAATGAATATAATCGATATAAATATCGTTCATGTCAAAATAGCGCAACTCTAATCAACATGGCTTTATATATTTCAATAAATTCATTATTCTATACAACAAATGAATATTTATTCTATTCAACACATGAATCTATATTTCTTTCAACACACGACCAATCTCAACACATGAGTACTGTCAACACACGACTATTTTTGTTATGTAATATATTTTATAAAATTATGGTATCTATCGTTTGATTTTTAATTAGATTCCAACCGTAAAGTGGTGTCTAATCTTAAATATGATAAAGATGTAAATTTTATTATTAAAATATTTTACTCAACCCATGAATAGTTTCAACACATGAATATCGTCAACACATGACTATTTTTCTATTCAACACATGAATCTTTATTTTATTCTATTCTTTATTTTCCCAATTGGAATGAGGCCCAATCAATTACCATATAATGTTAATTATATGGATTCCATACAACACATGTATATAATAGCAACGATAAACAATCAATCATCATCCAAAGTGCACCACACAACTGCATAAGCATCAAATATAAATAATTAACGCTTACACAACCTGTCGACCAATCGATCGACATACAATTAAATAATTGAGATTAGTGTACGCCCAATATCATCCCAACACCCGTGTGGGGTTTCAAATCAACAAACACTGAATATTACTTGTGCAGTTGGGCGATGTGTAAAATTTATCGTCCCAATCAATATCCTTCAAATAGGTGTACATAAACAAACTGTCCGGTTTGTAAATGAATATTTATTTATTCACATTCACTATATTCATATTCACGTTAAAAATTATATTTTTAACGATAATTAATTCATTTCAACACATGAATATACTTCATTATCTATTTCACATCAACATCACAAACAAATTTCACAACACATCAAACAAGCATACAAGCCGTCCATGGTCTGTGGACGACGGGTGTCGGGTGCTGCTAAGCACCGTCTACATCCTAATATATATATATATAACTAGAAAAAGAAATTTAGAGTGAGAAGTTCTTACAGAGGATTCCACTCCGCTGTGCTTTGCTTTTGAACTGCTGAATTGCCAGGATCTATTTAACATTCCAATGCGGTCCTTTCATGTTGTTCAAATAAAATTATATTTTTACTGCTTTATTCTAATAAATAAAAATCCTATTTTTATTTCTACTTTATATATTTTTACAATGCTTCTTCTATATAAAAATTATATTTTTATATTTCTACTGCTTATATAAAGATCGAATTTTTATTTCATCGCTATAAAAATCACATTTTTATTTCAACATAGATATAATAAAAATCAGATTTTTATTTCGTTACATATATATAGATCAAATTTTTACTATCTATATAATATAAAAATCCTATTTTTATTATCGCCACTATATAAAAATCATATCTTTATATTTTCTATAAATTAAAAATCGAATTTTTATTCCACCTAAAATATAAAAATCATATTTTTATCTTCTACATCATATGAAAATTATATTTTTAACTCCTACATTATATAAAAATTATATCTTTAACCTTTCTATATTATAAAAATTACATTTTTGTGGTATTAAAAATCCAATCTTTCCTAGACAAAAACCGTATGTTTTCTAAATTAAAAAAAAACGTATCTTTTCTATTTATAAAAATTATTTCTTTGTTTATAAAGATCCTAACTTTATACATGAAAATCATGTTTTCACTCTCCTATATATATAAACCATCCCTTTAACATCATAAAAATCATTTCTTTTACATCCTAAAAATCATTACTTTAACATAGTTCTCTACACAATCAAGATCATATTTTCTTTCGCTAACATCAAAATAAAAATGGTATTTTTATTTCAAACCATTATGGACAAAAAATCATATTTTCAAAACAAAAAAATATATACTTTATTTTCATATTTTATAAATGCTAATTCATATATTAAAAAAACTGATTTTATAAATAAAAATAAAATTAAAAACTTACAGCATTCGCTCGAGGGGAGGAGGTTATCAGCGTCGGTTTTGGATCCAGGGGGGCGCCTGTTGTCTTGCGTCGGACTGGAGGAGGAGGGGACGGATCTGGTGGGGCGTCGGTGGGACTCGGGGGGGTCAGCGGTTTTATTCAGAAGAAGGAGGAGGAGAGAGAAACGCGAGAGGGAGGGAGGGCTGACACCGCACGGCGGCGGTGGTGGGCGGCGCCACCTACGTCGGTGGGGGGAGGGGGGATCGCACGGCTGCGCTGCGCGGTTTCCTTCTCCTTTTTATTTTTTTTATTTTTTTTATTTTCATCTGATTTGGGAAAAACGAACGGGGAAGGGGGCCTGAGGAGTTATAAAGGAAGAGAGAGAGGATTTATATTTATTTTTAATTATTTTAATTTCAAAAAGTTGACTTTTTATTTCGACCTCGAAACGAGGCCCACCGCCTGTCGTCCATAGCTAATTACCCCCATTCCAAACACAATGAGATATATATCGTAAGCTGATTCGACTGTTTCGATCAGTTTTCGTCAAAATCAAAATATAACTCTATATATTGGATTTGAACGCGCATTTCAATTTACTAGGGGTCACACACTAACTCTAAAAATTCCCAAAAATATTTTCTAGCTTCGTATTGACGATACGGTCCTAACAAAACTAGTTTCGTCGAATTCTGAGACCGTTAGAAAAATGGCCATTTTCCAGTCGATTAAAATCAACTAAAACTGGTCAAACGCGTTTTCCTTCGCCACGTTCACATATTGATTCTAAAAATTATAAAATTTTAAACCTAGAAATAATTTGACATCACGGATCCAACAAAAGTGGTTTCGTCGAAATCCGAGGTCATTTGCAAAATTTCCATTTTTAAGGGCCGAAATTCCATAGCGACTATTCTGAAAATTCATTTGGACATATCTTTTGATTCCCACTATGAAATTACAATTTTTCGGATTCGTCGGAAAGATATTCTCTATTAGATCCTATTATTTTTGGTTTCACTAAAATCCGGTTTATTTTGCACCCGGTACGTTCAATTGAAGTTTGAAATCGAATTATCGAACTACTGCGCCATTTTCAATTCCTTTGATGATTATAAATAATTATTATATTCTAACGACGGCATATGTAAACATATACGTTCTATTCTATATTCAAAATAAATTTCTCATCGATATTATTTAAAATAATTCATTTTAAATGTTCAATCTTCGCTAAAATTGCCAAAATAAAAATTTTAAATTGGCTCGCATTTCCGGGTTATTACAATATATATAGATAAAAAGGTGATTTTTATATTTAAAACACGAATATTATTCAACACATGAATTTCTATCCAACGAATGAATATCGGTTCAACACATGAAGGTTTTCTATAGTTTATATATATAGAGTAAAAATGTGATTTTTTATTGTTAAAACAATTTATTTAAAACACAAATACCATTCAACACATGAATTTCTATTCAACGAATGAATTTCAATTCAACACATGAAGGTTTTCTATAGTTTATATGTATAGATAAAAAGGTGATTTTTATATTTAAAACACGAATACCATTCAACACATGAATTTCTATCCAACGAATGAATATCGATTCAACACATGAAGGTTTTCTATAGTTTATATATATAGATAAAAAGGTGATTTTTATATTTAAAACACGAATACCATTCAACACATGAATTTCTATCCAACGAATGAATATCGATTCAACACATGAAGGTTTTCTATTCAATGAATAAATATAGTTTCAACAAATGAAAATAATTCTAACACATGAATATTATTCAAAATTTCGGCAGCATAACGGCAGGGTAGTTAAAACCGGGACCGTCCCTAGTACGGCTCCTCGCTCTACCTTAAAGCCTCGCAGCTTTTGACAATGGGGAATCATGCATCTAGTTCGCACGCAGGCGGCATGTTTTTTTTTTCATTTCCACAAACTAATCCTATGTGGTTTCAACCAAATATTTCTCAACCACAAACGGGTATTTTTCAACCACAATCAATCAATTTCAACCACAAACAATTTCAATCAACCATTCGCTATCAATCAATTTTCACACCAATCACAACCAATAAATATCATCCATGGTTTGTGGACGAGGGGCGTGTATATATATATATATATATATATATATATATATATATATATATATATATATATATAGCATTTCACTTCTATTTCAACACATATATAATTTTTACAACGCATATATAACTTATACATCGAACGTACAACTTATACAACGCTTATACAAGAGGTGTACAACGCTTATATAACTCATACATCGACTATATAATTTATACATCGTCGTTTTCCATATCGTTTATAAATTAGAAATCTCACATTGGGTTCCACTCCACCAAAAATAGCAGAAGGCTCAGAAAAATATGCGGTCTCTTCTAGTATGTAGAGGACGTCGACACGGTCCCGGTATCTCTTGTTTCACTGAATTTCAATCTCCAACGAAAAAGATACGATTTTTCAAAGTTGGTCGAATTTCACGACGGTTTAAAGGAGTTGAAAACAGTTTAAGAGATTAACAGCCATACCTTTCATTTTTTGTTCAAATCTAGGTTTTAGATTTTCACTCAAACCGTAGCACGATGTCCCGATTAGACGGCACCACCTCGGAGCGCTTGGAGAGGCACGATGGCGCCTGAAGCGGGGCCCACTTCGGTGGCTCCAGTCACCCACGACGGTGGCGGAAAGTCTCCAACTTTGGAGAGGTGATTCGCCCACTACACTCGACGATAAGGGGCGAGGTTGGTATGGATTTGAAGGTGGGGAGGAGTACTACAAAAAGTTGCAAAGTACCATGGGTTTTTATTGAGTGGATTATGAGAAAAAGAAGAGAGAAGGAGGGAGGTAGCTATCATCGTTCACGTCGGGGAGAGAGAAGAGCGCCCGCCTCTTCTTTTTTTATAAAAATTCTGATTGGCTGGGACTTATATTAATTTCAAAAATCGGGTTTTTGCACACGAACTCGAAATCAAACCCAACGACTGTCGCCCCTAGCTAATTACCCCCATCCCGGACACAATGGGATATGTTTCGTAGGCCAATTCGACTGTTTCAGTCAGTTTTCCTTCAAATTAAAATATAAAACATTCAATATTTAATTCGAACGTACATTTCAATTTGCCAGGGCCACAAACTGATTCTAAAAATTCCCAAAAAATAAATCTAGCTATGTTTTGACGATACGGTCCCAACAAAACTAGTTTCATTGAATTCTGAGACCATTTGAAAAATGGCCCATTTCTGGTCGATCCAATTTAACTGTAATTGACCAAAACACGTTTTCCTTTGCCACGCTCACATACTAGCTTCAAAAATTATGAAATTTGAAAACTAGCAATAACTTCACATTCCAGATCCAACAAAAGTGGTTTCGTTGAATTCCGAGGTCGTTTGCAAAATGGCCATTTTCACGGGCTATATAAATTCCATTGCGACCTTTCTGAAAATTCATTTGGCCATAACTTTTGCTTTCTGCTATGAAACTTCGATTTTTCAGATTTGTTTGAAAGGTATTCAATAACAGATTTAAATATTTTTGGTTTCACTCAAATCCGTTTTGTTTTGCACCCGGTACAGTCAGTCAAATTTTGAAATGAAAATTTGAAACTGCCGCGCCATTTCAGGCCTTGTTTATAATTCAAAGTAACTATATTTATTTTCAAACGTCGATTCAAACTCACTTTTCATTGCTATTATTTAAAACATTTATTTTAAATATTTAAAATCCACTATTTTAGCCAATTTAAAAAATTTAAATTGGTTCAGATTTTCTGGGTCATTACAAGCTTCATGTAATGACCTGGATTTTCGAACAAATTATTTTAAATAATTAATATGGTTTTAAGTATTAAATTGATAATATAAATAAATTTTTATATTGAGTTATCGATTTAATAATTGAACTATGATTTATTTCGAATATATATAATCATCGTAATACGAGAATCTGAAATTATTCAATTCGAAATTAAAATGGAGTCAAATTAATTCAAATAATTAATCGAAATTCTATTTGAATAGAAATGACGATAATAGTAATTTATTATCAAGTAATTAATTGTTTTGAATTTAATTTATATCAATTTAAAAGTAATATCTTCTCAATACGATCAAATGGGGTTTCGCAACTTGTTTCAGTGTGTTCAGAATAGTGGTACAACCCAAGGGATGCCGGTTGTTGCGTTTAAATAGGAGTTCTAAATCAACGGGATGATTTAATTAATTTATATCGTATCGATTAATTCAAAACTAACTTAAATAAATAAATAATATATATAGAAAAAGGGTTTCCATCTATCCTAAGTATTTGAATTACCCTTTGTACTTTTCACAGACTAATTACTTAGTCCCTAAGTGTTTACCATCTATAAAATCGCGGTATCCCCAAATTCCATTTCTATTTCTTTCACTCTTTAGAAAAACCGAAAAGCTTCAGATCCACAAAACAAAAACATAGTGTGATGATAAGGGCACCCCAATATGTTCTTTCTAATACCACAATTAAAAAAGTAAAACTCATTAAATTTTGTATGCTTCCTAATACCACATTACCTTTCCATTATAATCTCTCACTCGATTTTTAATTGCCGAACTAATCACGTACTAAGCCAATCTGAAAACTCTAATATCTCATAATCATTATCTTCTTCGCATCTCTCGTGGGAAAATTCAGATTCGTACGGTAATATCTCAATTGTTTGGTGATCTGAAAACCCTAATCTCTCGCTTCCTCTTCTAGTTTGTTTAATTCAAACTTTATACATAGCTTTTGTATATTCCTCGACGTTGTGGCATTGAATTCATTAATCGACTATAGATATAGGGTTTAGCTCATTGATCGGTTTTAGAAACGAGGACAAACGAATATCGAACGAAATAGAAATAGGATTAAATAGTGTGGTAGCCACTATTTTTTAAGTGTGTGGTATTAAGAAGAGTGTGATACTAATTCTTGTGCTATTTTTTAGTCGTGGTATTAGGAAGAACATATTGGGGTGCCATTAGCACTACACAAAATATAAATGCCGCTCCTTTTTACATCGCAAATCACTCCTCTACTCCACTTCAGAAATCAGAATCCTAATCTTTTAGTTCAAAGGAAAATGGTCCATCACCTAATAGAAATCGAAGTCGAATTTTGATTAAAGGAAAACAAAAATTGAAATCGAAGTGACATAGCAGTTGAATCTGAGGTATCTAAGAGCTGGGGTATGCGTGCGCTTAGCAACTGTGGGAAAGAGGAAAGCCAAGATATATGGGATCGATTACGAAACAGTCTGGGTTAGGGTGCGGTATGCTCGCGACAGTGATAGGGTCAAATAGAAGATGGGTCTAAGGTAGTTCGCGTTTTTCTGGAGCTTGAGTTCGAATTTATGGTGATGGGAATTTGGGGGTTCCAGTCAAACTATCATTGAGCGACACTGCTAGGTTATCGCAATCTCTAGAGAAGCTTAAAGGGGAAGAAGGTGGTGCCAAGTAGTTCGATGAACGGTGAACAGATGAAGTAATAATAGTGGAAACAAATGTCGAAAATGGAAAATGCACATAACAGTTCGTATTCTATTCACGAGGAAGAAGATGGTTTATAAAAAGGTAATTTAAAAAATTATTGAAGTAAAAGTTGATTTCATATTTACTGAATAAAGGTTAGTACATTGAATGATAAAATCATTACAGTTAGATAATGAACATATTTAACCTTAAGTGTTTAACGCAGACAACTTAGTTGTATCATTGACATAATTATTTTTATATGAAATTAAGGTAATTTATTTGTTAATTAGGTAACTACTGAATTAGTGAATAATTAAGTAAAACTAAAGATTTTTATTATTTCAATTCTGTATATATACACCATATCTCGTTAATATTAAGTTAGAATCTAACGTTGTAAATACGTTGGGTTTATAACTGCAAAATATACAAGCTAGAGTTGATTTGGGTTTTTTCAGAGTCAATGGGGAATTTTAATGTACATCAAACGTCATTCAATTTAAACTAAATTGAAATGGATATTCGGCAAATAAACAGGTGAGTAAATCTCACTCAATTTATTATTCAGAATTATTTTTAGTCGTTAAAAATAATTGATGGTTATTTGGTTGCATAAAAATATTTTTGTGGCTATTAAATATATATTAGTTATTTAGGATTGGTGTTTGTGGTTATTATATATATATATATATATATATATATATATATATATATATATATATATATATATATTGGTGATTGGATAGTTCCCACGGTATTATTAGCGGATGCCCACAGTATCATTAGCGGATGACCTTATGCGCCCCACGATATGATAGTGGATGACCTTCTATACCGCGATATCCTACCTTAAAGCAAGATGGGTATTATTTATGTTGGATAACGTCTGTGGATGCAGGGAAAACAGCTTGGAGGGATCCAACTGGATTCCTCAAAAATATTATTGTTTGTTTGTTTTCATATATATTATCATAGATGATGTGTTTGAAAACCTGTGATTTATAATTGGGTGTTTTTGATTGGTTTAATATCACTGGCCCTAAATGTTAAGATATAAAAATATCGTGAAATGGGATTTTGGGATTTAAACGGGAAAATCTATTTTTTCTAATAGAATTTGAATTTCGAATGGGCTATAAAGAGATTAACTTGTTTTGAATAAATAAAACAAGTATTGAATTTACAAACGATGTTTATAAATTGAATAATACAGGAAATTGAAGTATTGAATTTATAAACGGTGTCGATAAATTAAATAATGTGGGGAAAGGAAATGAATTTATAAACGGTGTTTATAAATGAAATGAATAATTATCATTGGATAATTGGAAAAATTAAATTCAAATGTGAATTTAAAAATAACAACTGGGAATCATTTTAAATAGAAAACGATGAAGTTTATTCCGATGTTCGGAATGTAAACTTAATTGGATAAATTAATTAGATTATGCTGAAATTTTAAAATAAATTATATCCAGAAAGGATATTGGAATTGAACAAGAAGCTAAGATTTAAAATTTAAATATTAAAATAGATTATATGTTATATATATAGATAAGTTATAATAAATAGAATATTCCAAAATAAGATTTTGGTTTTTAATAGATTTTGAAATGGAACTTGTTTGGATATATGAAACAAAGTAAATTTATAAACAATATTATAAAGGTAGTGAATTAATTATCAAAGGATAATTTGAAATTTTAAATTCAAAAATAAATTTAAAATAGAACCTGAAATCATTTAAAAAAAGAATGATGGCTTTTATTTCGGAATTCGAAATATAAAAGGAATTGAGTTTCAAACAGATTTTAAAATGAAATTTGTTTTAATATATCAAACAAGGAAGTTAGATTTATAAACCATGTTTATAAATCTAGTAAAATAAATTATCATTAGATAATTTAAACGGTTAAATGCAAGCATTAATTTTAAAGTAAATTGGAAAGCGGTTTGAAATAAAACGATAAATATTATTCTGGAATTGGAAAGATTAACGGAACTGAGATAAAACTGAATTCGATTACATTGAATTTTATAAATAATTTATTTATAAAGGATTGGAGTTCAGTATAGAAGATTTAATTATAAATAAATTATAACTGAATTATAAAATAATCGACGATTAGGAAAAATCAGAAATATTAAGTTAGATTAGGAAAACTGGATTAATATATATTAAAATATATTTTAAAACGAGATTGAACAATTTAAAAAAACAGCGTCCTCATCTGGGGGCGAAAACCCTAACATGAATTCAATTCCAGATCTCGCCTGGCAAGAGGTACGTAACAGGAAAAACAAATCATTTAAAGAAGCTGTAACTGGATTCGACAAAAACAAGGGAAAGGCGGCTGTACTTGATCGAAAACGACAGGCTATTCCTAAATTCGTTCCAGGTGTCAGATCTTGGGCACAAGCGGTTGCAGGCAATACCAAAATAGATGGTGAGGTGGAATTCTTTTCATCCAATACTGATGCTGATGGCTGTTATGCAGAACTTGATGATGAGGTATTTGAAAAAGCAAATTCCATGTGGAACAATTCAATATATATATATATATATATATCTTGAGGGACGTAGACCTTATTATGTGCATTTAAATTCTTATATCAGACGTGAATGGAGACCAACTGGTAGATGGGATGTTTTTGCTAGAGAAAATGGATTTTATCTAATAAAATTTGAAACTGAAGCAGACTGTATGAAAGTTTTAAATGAAGGACCATGGTTCATGGATAGTAAGCTTATATTTATCAAAAAGTGGGAACCAAATCTACGTCTAGAGAGAGATATGCTTGATTCGCACCCGGTATGGGTGAAATTACATAACCTAGACTTATCTCTATGGAATGCAAGAGGGATTAGTAAAATTGCAAGTCTAATAGGAACCCCTTTAAGCATGGACGATAACACCAGAAATGTTAAGCGCATTAATTATGCACGAGTGCTTATTGATATTAAAGCTGATAATCCTTTAGTAAAGCAGGTGCGTGCCAAAGATAAAAATGGAAACGTCTATATTCAAAATGTGGAATATGAATATGTTCCACCTGTGTGCACTCAATGTAAGTGTTTTGGTCATTCGAACGACCAATGTGCATATGTGAACAAATCGATGAGACAAGTTTGGCAAGCTAGAACTGATAATTTACATTCAGGTAGTTCAGAAGAGTCCCCATTTATATTTACATCACAAAACAAACTACTAGTGGGAAGCAATGTCGATGAACCTTCTATTTCCATTCCAAAAACACCTATATTTACAGACGAAGTGGTGATTCTACATAACTATACTACCTCCCCTAATTCAGAAGTTAATGAAGTCATTAACATTGCAGATCAAATGGAAACTCATACAATGGAAGAGTCCCAAACTGAATCTCACCCTGCTGAGAAGTCCCCACATGACCTTCAAGATGATCCTGACAATGAAGAAAATATTAATTTAAACAACATTAATCTAACTCAAGAGGAAGACGAGGAATTGGAAGACTTGAGAGCAGAAAATCTTACTAAAGGCAACAAAGAATATGATAAGCAGTTTTCTGAGAAACAGAAAGAGAATAAAAAGAAAGATGTGATGGGCTCCTCACACATGACTTTGAGGAGCCAAACATCACGCTTTAAATGACCATTATCACATGGAATGTTAGAGGTCTGAATAACGATACGCGTCAATTAGACCTCTATAATATTAGAAGGGTTTATGCACCTTCTATCATGTGTTTCTTGGAGAATAAGTTCCCTAATGATAAAATGAACAACTTCACTAACTCCTTTGGGGATGATTGGTCATCATGTAATAATAATGATGTAGGCTGTAAAGGTAGAATTCTAGTGGTGTGGTGTAAAACTATGTGGCAGTTAAACCTCATCGATAAGGATACTCAACAAATCACCTTGGATGTTAAAAACAATGGGGGACTACACTTCATCTTCACAGCTGTATATGCAAGTAATTTTGCCCAAGAAAGAAATGTATTGTGGCAGAAAATTATAGGGCTATCAAAAAATGTGAACACGCCTTGGATAGTTACTGGAGACTTTAATGTTGTACTAATAAAGAAGACAAGATTGGTGGAGTGCCTCTGAGAGTAGCTCAACTTACAGAATTTAATAATTGCCTTTATGGAGCTGGGCTGCTGGAGCCAGTGCACAATTGTGACGACCCCATTTCCCGTACAGACGGAGACAAGGGTTATCTTTGGAATATAACACATAAACAGATAACAGCAGAACAAAATTAAATAAATACACCAGATAATGAACAATAGAATATACTGGAAAAAAGTATCATCAGAGTTACACAGTATACAGGATCTTACTTAGTACAAATATAGTTCAGCTATACATAAATGTCTACAGCTGAAATAAACAAAATATGTACAATAGGAGTTGAACAGCATAAAAAGAGATAAATGATAGAATCCATCTTCATCTCCAGTTATCCAGATAAAGCCTGCTAAACCTGAATAACAGGCTGCCCGTGTAGAAAAAGGGGCACCCGAGTTTGAAAGTGAAACAAACTACTTGTCAGTCATGGGACTGGTATGAGAAATCTACTCAACACATATATAATATGGCCAATCCCTGGACCACGCCACTTTCGTGAAACGGGTTCACTCCATTGGATTGCCAGTGCTTTAAAACAAATCATTCTTTGAAACAACGCTATGCTTTTTATAAAAATGAAACCATTATAAGACTCAATTCCCATCACACAATGCAACGCAAACCGGAGGATAGAGTTTTTACCTTATAATGGCCAAAATATGCTTGATACGAATAAAACCAAAAGCATTTGATATTATTGCTAGTGTTTATATGCTTTGAAAACAATTTCAAATCATAACTATCAATCATAGAGGACATGAGCGTCGCATGCCACTATGTCGCCAAATATATATATATACAATCGAAACCGCACAGTCACTTATTTGGAAATTGGATTTTCGTCATGAACCAAGGCAAAAGATAGTCCTTACCGAATTCGTGACTCTCTAGCCCGAGCCACAGGACCCAGACTCAGGTGGACCATTGGATCGTCAGGGCCGGTCCACCGATGTGGATTAAAATGCCTGAACAATACGTTTCCCCGCCCTTTGGGGCGTAAATGAGCCAACGAATGACTCCATCGGACCCGGATCGTCCGATCAAACCGAGGCGCCTCGCATCAGCAACAACCACATAGGTGAAAAGTATATAAATGTCAGGGCTGGTAGGTCACTGACACCACCCTAGCTAGAAAGAAATGCATGCCCTCCCTGAGGTCCTTCTCCCGTTTCTGGTTCATACCGGGGTGTGAGGCTCGCGATTTTACGTTATACACAAAGCTACGCCACACCGGTGGTGCTTTGATCATCACCACAAGACTTTGCTTTTCAACAGAAGCCCTGATCACTGCATCTTAGCATGCCACACAGGCAATTCATGCCATGCGACTGATGTCCATCGATATACAACCTCTGAGCTCGTGTGTCTCAGAGAAGGGCGTTAAGCAAAAGAATAAATTCTCCGCCGCCAAACAGATGTATATTTAATAGAGATCAATCAACACAGAATAAAATCCAATGTCAGACACATAGTCCATTTACAAGTCCGTTCTGGGTCTGAACGAAACCGGAGGCACTAAATACCTCGCAAACCCATCGATCACCACGTACGTCTGGACGATCACCACTCATTATCCATATTTCGGGATGCCTTCCAATCAGGACCTCGGTTACCATCCAAACGAGGCGAAGATCTCCGGTCCTCGACCACCGTCTTCATCTTCGATTTTCAATCGTCGGTCAATTATTTGAAATGAGAATTAACTCGGCCTTTTCAAATAATTCACGTATATTTAGAATTTCAAATCAATTTATTTCAATGGTTAAATCATTCAACAACACCAATTTTGTTCTTTAATGTAATTTTCACACCAAACACATTCAACCATCAAATACCACATAAATCGAGCAAATTCAGTTTATTTCCATTCCATATCATTTATGATATTTTATAACGATTTATCGCTATTTTATTTATTTTAAAATAGCCAATTTATTCAAAACGACGCTTCGGGCCATAACGCGGCCGTGGCGCTGTTTTTCTTCAGATTTGATTTATACATATCTGAAAATCTAACCGTTGGATCTTCACAAAATTTACATAATTAGAAAGGTCTTTTCAAAATGAATCCAACGGTTCCAGTTTCGGGAAAATCCGACGGTCGGATCTCCCGGTACAATCGTTTGAAGTTTCGATTTCAAAATACGAACTGCAGCGTCGTTATTCGATTTAATATAATTATATTTTTATATATATATATATAAATATAATCGTTTCTGGCGCTGTTTTTCCTCAGATTTGAATTAAGCATTCCAGAAAATCCAACCGTTGGATTTTTACAAAGTTGGTGTCGTTGGAAAGATTTTTCCAAGGCGAACCCAACGGTTGCGATTTCAGGAAAATCCGATGGTCGGATCTCCTAGTATAGTCGTTTGAAATCATGGTTTCAAATCACGAACTGCACGGCCTCGTTTCGTTTTAATTTTATTTATAATTATATATTTATATAAATATAGTTCATTCAACAATTTCAATATCGTTTTCACTTCAAATATTTCACTAACGCCTTTAAATTTTGGAAAATTTCGCCATAACCTCCTTTGTACGGGAGGGGCTGGGAAAATTCCCAAATAGCCACACGGGCGTCTCATGTCGAAAAGAAAAAGAAAAAGCCAAGCGGCTAGCCAACAGGCTCATAAAATCATCACCCAAACAAAACAGTAAATGTGTACCTATTTGTCGGGCACAAAATTTTATTCCTCTTCTCTAGCCCCTTTGCTATAACCTGTTCAATAAATACGCATGTACATATATACAGTTCTTATCATTTATCATTTTCCATTCAACTTCATATTTGATTTCATTTGGTTTAAAAACACCATTCATTCTAATGTTGCATGCATAGGCAAAAATCAAATCATTAGCTAATTAATGAATATTTCGACTCATGCATATTTATTTGAACGAGTTGCTATTTTTAACACTTCACATTTCAACAATTCATGTATACAATAAAAATGTGATTTTTATTGTAAAACAATTCATTTCAAAACACTATTATTTTATATAGTTTATAGAGGTGATAAAAATAGGATTTTTATTATAAAACAATTTATTTCAAAATATGAATACCATTAAACACATGAATTTCTAATCAACGAATGAATATCGATTCAACACATGAAGGTTTTCTATAGTTTCTATATATAGATAAAAATGTGATTTTTATATTTAAAACGCGAATACCATTCAACACATGAATTTCTAATCAACGAATGAATATCGATTCAACACATGAAGGTTTTCTATTCAATGAATAAATATAGTTTCTATATATAGATAAAAATGTGATTTTTATATTTAAAACGCGAATACCATTCAACACATGAATATTATTCAAAATTTCGGCAGCATAACGGCAGGGTAGTTAAAACCGGGACCGTCCCTAGTACGGCTCCTCGCTCTACCTTAAAACCTCGCGGTTTTTTACAATGGGGATCATGCATCTAGTTCGCACGCAGGTGGCATGTATATATTTATTTCATTTCCACAAACTAATCCTATGTGGTTTCAACCAAATATTTTTCAACCACAAATGGGTATTTTTCAACCACAATCAATCAATATCAACCACAAACAATCCCAAGCAACCATTCGCTATCAATCAATTAATATCGTCCATGGTTTGTGGACGAGGGGCGTATATATATATATATTTATATATAGCAATTCACTTCTATTTCAACACATATATAATTTTTACAACGCATATATAACTTATACATCGAACGTACAACTTATACAACGCTTATACCTGAGGTGTACAACGCTTATATAACTCATACATCGGCTATATAATTTATACATCATCGTTTTTTCCTATTGTTTATAAATTAGAAATCTCACATTGGGTTCCACTCCACCAAAAATAGCAGAAAGCTCAGAAAAATATGCGGTCTCTTCTAAAATGTAGAAGACGTCTACACGGTCACGATGTTTCCTATTTCATCGAATTTCGTTAACAAACGAAAAAGATACGATTTTTCGAAGTTTGCAACACTTTAAAACTGTTGAAATCAGTTTATCAAAACCAAAGCCGTACCTCTTCTAACGTTGTTCAAAACTAGGGTTTCATTTTGCGATCGAACGATGTAGTATGAGGCCGATCCACTAGCGCTACGCTGTCGAGCCTCGAAATCCGCGTCCAGGGGTGGTGGTGGGGTCCAGTCCGATGCCACGGCGGAGGAGATAATCGCCACGAGGCGGGCGGACTTCGTGGAGCTCGTGCTCGACGATGGAGCAACGATGAAGGACGAGGTCGGTCTTAATTTGAAGAGGGAAGGGAGGCGGTTCGATTTTGGGTGGTGGGGTTGGTCAACGATGAACGGAGGCGTCGAATTTGAGGAGAGAAGGTGGGAAGGGGTTCCGCCGTTAATCGGTTCAGCGGGGAGAGAGAATGCTGACTTGGCCCAATAGATTTTTTTTATATATATATTTTAAAATCTCTAAAATACCTCTTACACAGACGAACACCAATTCAAACCCAACGACTGTCGTCCCTAGCGTTTTACCCCCATTCCGAACACAATGGAATATGTTTCGTAGGCCCATTCGACTGTTTCAGTCAGTTTTCCTTCAAATTAAAATATAAAACATTCAATATTTGATTTGAACGTACATTTCAATTTTCCAGGGCCACAAACTGATTCGAAAAATTCCAGAAAAATAAATCTAGCTATGTTTTGACGATACGGTCCCAACAAAACTAGTTTCGTCGAATTCTGAGACCGTTTGCAAAAAGGCCCATTTCTGGTCGATCCAATTTAACTGTAATTGACCAAAACACATTTTCCTTTGCCACGCTCACATACTAGCTTCAAAAATTATGAAATTTGAAACCTAGCAATATCTTTACATCCCGGATCCAACAAAAGTGGTTTCGTCGAATTCCGAGGTCGTATGCAAAATGGCCAATTTCACGGGCTATATAAATTCCATGGCGACCTTTCTGAAAATTCATTCGGCCATAACTTTTGCTTTCCGCTATGAAAATTCGATTTTTCAGATTCGTTAGAAAGGTATTCACTAACAGATTTAAATATTTTTGGTTTCGCTAAAATCTGTTTTGTTTTGCACCCGGTACAGTCCGACAAAGTTTGAATCCAATTTTTGAAACTACAGCGCCATTTCAGGCCTTGTTTATAATTAGAATTAATTATATTCGTTTTCAATTGTCGATTCAAACTCACTTTTCATCTCTATTATTTAAAATATTTATTTTAAATATTTAAAATCCATTATATTAGCCAATTTAAAAAATTTAAATTGGTTCAGATTTTCTGGGTCGTTACAACAATGGCCTGAAATATACATGGAGAAGTGGAGATAATAAGAAAATTTCTTGCAAACTAGACAGAGTGTTGGTTAACTCTGAATGTATGATTAAACTGCCAAATATCAAGGTTGAAATTCTTTCAACATTCACTAGTGATCATAGCCCTATTTATATTCAGTTTGTGGAAAAAATGAATAATGCAAAAGGTAAGCCATTCAGATATGTCAATGCTTGGCAATACATTGAAGGATATGATGAAGCAGTTAATTTTAATCTGTGTGAATTACAAGAAGGATGTGCAGGTTTTAACACTCTACAAATGCTTAAATTTGCTAAACAAAGACTCAAGGAATGGAACAAATGCAGACCTAAAGAGAATGATAAAATTGATCAATTACAAAATGAATGCTACAATTTGCTGCAGCTGATTGATAGTGGAGATGATTCAGATGAAGTCTGGAGCAAGTATCACTCTAATCAAGAGGAATTGAAGAAAGCACTTAAAAACAAAGCAATTGAATTAAAGCAAAAAGCAAAAGTGGAATGGTTAACTGAAGGAGATGAATGCACGAAATTCTTTTATACTAAAATGTCAATTCGTAAACATATTAATTGCAGTTTTCTTTTGATTGATGATCAAGGAAACAACTGTAATGACACTCAAAAGCTAGAGAAAGAGGCAATTGAATATTTCACTGCACTGTATAATGGAGAAAGTGAAACTAACCTACCTGTTATTCAATGCAGGAGAATTGTTAATGCTAAAGGTAGGAGGCTGTTGTGCAGAGCTGTCCTGCATGACGAAGTTTGGGGGGCTCTGAAATCCATCAGTACAGACTCCAGTCCAGGACCAGATGGGGTAGGAGCTGGGTTCTTCGTAAAGCACTGGCAGTACCTGAAAGAGCATGTTACACAAAATATTCAGGAAGCATTCAACACAGGCAAAATAATCAAAGAAATGAATCACACTTTTATATGTCTCATTCCAAAAGTAGAAAATCCCACCAAACCAGAAGAATTCAGGCCTATTGCTTGCTGTAATGTGATATACAAAATTCTCAGCAAGGTGCTATGCAACAGAATGAAACTGATATTACCAGATATCATCTCAGAGTGTCAGAGTGCATTCATTAAAGGGAGACACATTTCTGAGAACTCGCTGTTGGTGCATGAACTTGTAAGAAATTTCAATAAACCTGGAGCTGATAAATTCTGTTAGAAAATAGACCTTCACAAAGCATATGACAAAATAAATCGACATTTCATAACTCATATGCTAAATTGTATGGGATTTCCTAACAAGTTTGTTAAGTTGATTAGAGAATGTATATCTACCCCTACTTTTTCAATTCTGATTAATGGTATTCCTAAGGCTTTCATTGGATCAAATAGGGGGATTAGACAAGGAGATCCATTATCTCCTTACCTGTTTGCAGTAGCTATGGAGTATTTTTCTCTCCAGATGGAATTGTCGGAGTACAACAGACAAATTCAGACAGTATACAATTTCCAACCTAAGATAAGCCACCTCCTATATGCTGATGACCTGATAATATGCATTAAATTGAATGAAGCAGCTGCTAGAACCATCAAAAATAATTTTCAATTACTGGAAAAATATGTTGGTTTGAAAATAAGCGAGAACAAGACCAAGTGTTACTTTAACAAGTTTGTGTTCATAGAAATGAAATCCTTGAAATTTTGGGGGTTTCTGAAGGTTCCTTACCAGTAAAATACTTGGGTGTGCCTTTATCAACTAACAGAATCACAGATAGAGAATGTGTTGAATTGATAAGCAAGATCAAAGATAAGCTGCAAGGTTGGAGTTCAAAAACTTTATCGCTAGCAGGTCGTATTGAACTGGTACATACTATAATACATGCTAAGATAAATTTCTAGCTTCAAACTTTTCAAATCCCTGTTGCGTCAATTGAGAAAATAGAAAAAGTCTGTGCTGATTTTATATGGAGAGGTGGCTACCACAAAATCAAATTTTCAGATCTTTGTAGACCTAAAGAAGAGGGGGGAGTAGGATTGAGAAACATAAGAGAGATGAGAAATGTTTTTGCTCTCAAACAAGGCTGGAAAATAATCACTAGCAAAGGTTTGTAGGCGAGATGGATGAGAAAATGTTACATAAAAGATAACTTTTGGCAAATGGCTGAGGACAACAATTCATCACCAAATTGGAAGGCAATTTTAAGAATCAGAGACAAACTTGCAGAAAATTGTACTCGTGAATTCGCAACTGGTAAGGACACTAATTTATGGAAAGACCCTTGGATTTTGGGTAAATCAATGATTGATTTAGTTGGGTGGGACACTTATTCTGCATATGGAACCCCAAACATTAATGTGGTCTCAATTATTCAAAACCAAAGCTGGAAATGTGAACATCTGCCATGCAACAGGGATTTAACTCAGAAAATTCAAGCTATGCCTATTTTCTCTGGTCATGATAATGATATATGGGTCTGGAATAACTCAAAAGGAGACTTTGTCATTAAGAATGCTTGGAACTCAGTCCGTACGAGACACGAAAACAAGATATGGAGTAAGATTATCTGGGATAAAGTAATTTGCCCCAAAAACTATTTTACTGCTTATAAGGCCTTCATGCAAAGACTACCTACACGTGACAGATTATACAAATGCGGAGTTACACAAGATAGATTATGTGTTCTTTGCGGTGCCTCTGAGGAAACTCACGAGCACTTATTTTTTGCATGCAACTATTCTAAAGCCTTTGCCCAAAATTGTAAAATAAAAGTGGAACCATTAAATCAAATTTAGGATTTACAGGTAATTGCTACTTACCTGGCCAGGTACCCAAACAATGATCGTCTGATAGCCAAATTCGACAAGGTTGCCTTGACGTATGCTGTTGCCGCAATATGGAGAGAAAGAAATGCAAGAATTTTCAAAGAGAAAACAAATACAGTGGAGATAGTAAGTAAAATGGCAATTATTGACATTAAACTAAGTAAACGACGAATCAGAGGGAGGGAAGATACCGATAACTTGGTATCTGTACTCGCTGGATGGTCAGAAAAGGATCTGAAGGCAACGTCGGCACAAACTCCAGGAACCAGTAGAGCGTTCGATCCGCCATGAAGCTCCAGAATTGTCGCTGATTAGAAAAGGAAATGATTTGAAAGGAGAAGACGATGGGTTTTTATTTGCGGAAGGTTCTAGTTGTAATTATTGTATTTATTAAGTAAATGGCGAGATACATGGGCTTCGGCCTGTTTGTAATCTTTCTCTTTGGGCTGAAAATGCCTAATAAAATATTTACCCAATTTAAAAAAAAAACGAGATTGAAATTTAAATTAAACGAAGTTTAAATGTCTATATTTAAATTTAATTAAAAATGAACTCACCGCAGCGTGGTAGTTTGTAAATTGGCGTTTTGAACTTCAATTGAGTATATAGAACTCAATTTAAGTCGGAATTCTTTGAAACAAGAACCGTCAAGACCGATTGAACAATAGTTTTCTAATGGAAGAGAAAATTTTGGATTTCGTCTTATAAATTTTGAGTTCTGTCAAAATAAAATTTCCAGAAAAACAGCGCCATAATAATTTAAAACCATAACGGTTTGTTTAAATTAATAAAAGGATTTTAAGAAAATAAAATCCAATTTTCTATTAGAAAAATCCAGACTTAGATTATAAAATAAATATGAACTCAAGTGGTGTAAATGGATTGATTTTTGAAACAAAAATCAGATTTTTAATTATTGAATAGGATTGACTAATTTGAAAAATAAATAGTTAATGAGTTTTGATAAGAAATTGGGCTTGGACAAGTGAATGTGACTTGTAAATTTATATTTGAAATCGAATATGAAATTTGAATTAAAAATGGAATTTGATTGGTTATAAGAAAGTTAAAATATATTTGAACATGATATGTTCAAATAAAAGTGAAATAGCCTAAAGAGCTAATGAAAGAATAAATTAATGAAGTGAGTTAAAAATGATTTGATCGAGCTGGAATAAATTGGGAATGGACGTATATGAGTTAGACAGGTATGGAATGAAGTGTTTGAAGATTATAACTCGAGTGTCTGACATAAAGGTACACATTCAAATTCCATATGAGATTTTATGCGCTGAATTGGCGAGCCACTTGGCTTTTTGATTTTCTTTTTGAACGGAAAGGGCCTAGAGGGGCGAGTTGAGGTTTAAGCTATTGATTGGTACAAAGGAGGTGCTGGCAAAATTTTCCATAAATTTAAGGAGTTAGAATATTTTTAAGAAAATTCGATAACTAGAAATCAATATATCGATATATATATATATATATATATATATATAACATTCGTTAAGGAAACGAACTTAAAAATAGAATATAATAACAAAAAGGAAATATATAATTAAATTGGGTAAAAATAGAATAGAGAATCATATATATGTTTTAAAAATGAATAAATGGGTTTTTATGATATTGATTATTCGGGATAAGCAGTCTTATCCATTTTGAAGCTAAGAATGTTATTCAGTCAAGGTCTGAGAGGTAGTTATACCCCCAACTTGATTGATTTCATTTTAAATCGATAAATAACAAGATTCAATATTGAAGATAAATGTTTGAATAAGATTTAGTTGAACGCAGTAATTATAACGATGTTTTGCACAATATTCTTTTTACCAAAGTGAGTGGAATTTTGGAAGTATAACGAACATTTCCTAAGTATAGAAATAAAGAAGTTCGGGAAAGAGAAATAATTGGAATGTTTTCCAATTATAAATAAAGGATATTTTCTAAATATAAAAAAAAGTTGATAGATGGAGATGTTTTCCAAATAGTGTAAGAGGCCCAGATGATTGTCGAAAATATCGTGTTAACGAATATTGACAAGGAAATGGAGAAGTGATTTAATTAATGAAATATTCATTAAGGGGCCCAGTGATTGGTTGTTGCTTTGGATGATTGTTTGTTTTTCTTTGATAGTTAAATAACCAACTATCGAAATATTTGCCAATATCGTTTTTAGTATGGAGAGATCGGTTGGATTATTATCCGAGAACCACTTCATATTGGCAGTAGCGTTGTGAATCATATTATATGAAGACAATTGAATACAGAGTAACGTGCAAGGGCTTTTTTTGTTAATCCTAGGTAGAAATTGCCTAAGATGGATTAATAGAAATTGTGCTTTCGGTTTCGTTCAATCCCAGAACGAACGTATATGGACAAATATTTGATAGAGTGTTTCCAATGATAGCATACGTTGGTCTGTATAAATATATATGTGGCGGGGAATTTATTCTCTTAGCATAATATCTGGATTATGTTTATGCAAAATCAATTAGTGATTAACGGATCTGACCATGTGACATTCAAAGTTATTGTGCTATAAATGAGTGGTAAGTAATCGTAGCCTCAGGCCTCAACAACCGGGAAATGACAAAAATAGGGAAGGCAACAGGGCTAAGTGGTTAGCTCCCAATTAGGGTGCATGATCACCTATCTAAAGAAATTCATTTCATTCTTTATTCTATTCGACAATGTCTCATTCGGGGAAAATGGTTGCTGATCCCAACTGTTGGTGATATACATTCGATACACTCAAGCGAAATGAGTGGTCGGTCATGTGTGGCCGGGTTACAAGATGTTCTTGTTGAATCCAGTGTGTTCTTCTCTAGAGATGCACTACCGGGAGGTGGTTCCATACCTTGTCATAGTTGGAAATTCATTACCTAATAAGTGCTCACGGTTTTGATTGTATATTATATATATAGAGAGCGTGAGATGCAAACGTTCTGCTAAATGATTATTTAGTTGTGGTTGATAGACACTATTATAATATTAAAAGAGTTTTGATATAAAGATTATCATTTTCTTTCAAAAGGATTTTGAAAGTTGAATCAAGTGTTTTGGATTCTCATAAGGGGAAAAACCGTTTCGTGTTATACAGCGTAGTCTTATGAGATGTCATTTATTTTCTGAAACTGTTTTAAATTGTTTTACTCATACCAGTCCCATGAATAACCCAGAGTTTATTTTTTTATGTTTTCCCTAAACTCTTGGGTGCCCAAATTTGTATGGGCAATTAAGTAGTTCAGGATTTTACAGATTTATCTAAAGGAGCTTGGAACAGGAGGGTTCAGCGTTATTTTGTTATTGTTTTCCGATGTGTTGTAAGTATTGTGTTCTGATGATGATATGTATATACAGAAGAAAAAACTGTACTCCAAAAGCTTATATATATATATATAATATTTTGTTCCGCTAGGATGTGAGATTCCGTATTGTTATTTTTGTTCTTCTTCTACCTTTTTCTTCTTTATTTCATAATGATTCGTATTTCTGTGATATTTGGGTTAGACGTGTGATGTAGTTAATCAACTCAGATAATACGGATTTGCGGGCCGTTACAGTTGGTATCAGAGCTTTGGTTGAGCGAATACTTAGGCTTTGGTGGGTGATTACTCAATAGAGATAGGGTCAGTAATACCCAAGAATGAGTTGAGTGTGTGTATATATATATATGGGAGCGCATATTTGTTAATTGATATAAAAGTTGTTTTATATTGTGTTGGCTAGTCTGTTGAGTGGATTATGCTTTCTGGTTGAATCATCGGACGCCACGACGCCAATAAGAGTTTATAAACACTTGACAGAGAATTTGACATGATATTGTTTTTAAGTGGGTAAATGAAATAATTTTACCCAAAATTCTATTTTGGTATAAAAAGAATAATTTTTTGAAATTATTATAATATATGGATGTGTTGGTTGTTGTTATTATAATCGATGAGATTATAAAATTGGAATGGTTATATATAACCAGATAGAGTTTGTATAAGAATGAAAATACAAATGTGATGAACTAAAATTGGATTTAGAATGAGAATTTAGAATTTTTAATCTTAGATGTTTGGAAAAATATTTTCCTGAGGTATATTAAAATAATATAGTTTTGTTTTGGAAGAATTTGAAAGAAAATCATTTTAGATGGATTTTAAAACAGACAAAGCACTGAACTCACTTCAATGGCTGGAAAATAATTCTGATAATGACTGCAGCATCATCAGTGTTCATTTTCGAGTTTCTACGTGATGGATTGCTACCTTAGAAAAGTTTATGAAGGAAAATTTGTATGAAAGAAAACAAGTTGGTTTGTAAATTCAAAGGTTTTGAATTTGAAATGGTTATTTATATATATATGTATATATTTCTGTGATTCGAAATGATATGAAATGAAAACCTGGGAATTTGAATATTGAAATTTAAATTTAACGTAAGCAAGTTAAATGGATCGAAGTGAATAAATTGATTTTGAATCAATTTGAATACGAATTTGATGTGAATACACTAGTTATAAATCATTCAAATTTAATGAATGTAAATGGGAACCAAAAGTTTTGGTAGAACTAAATCTATAGAAAAGTGAATTGTTGAGTTTCAACATAAGTGAATTCTGAAAATTTTAGGGGCTTGTAGCATTTTCCTACCTTAGTAATTTCAGGGACGAAATTCTTTTAAGGAGGAGAATGTAACAACCCAGATTTTCAAACAAATTATTTCAAATATTTCATATGGTTTTAAATATTGAATTGATAATATAAATAAATTTTTATATTGAGTTATCGATTTAATAATCGAACTACGATTTATTTTGAATATATATATATAATCATCGTAATACGAGAATCCGAAATAATTCAATTTGATATTAATACGGAGTCAAATCAATTCAAATAATTAATCGAAACTCTATTTGAATAGAAATGACGATAATAGAAATTTATTATCGAGAAATTAATTGTTTTGAATTTAATTTATATCAATTTAAAATTAATATCTTCTCTATACGATCAAATGGGGTTTCGAAACCTGTTCCAGTGTGTTCAGAATAGTGATACCACCCTAGGGATGCCGGTTGTTGCGTTTAAATAGGAGTTTGAAATCTATGGGATAATTTAATTAATTTATATCGTATCGATTAATTCAAACCTAAATTAAATAAATAAATAATATATAAAAAAGGGTTTCCTTCTACCCTAAGTATTTAAATTACCCTTTGTACTTTTCATAGACTAATTCCTTAGTCCTTAAGTGTTTACCATCTATAAAATCGCGGTATCCCCAAATTCCATTTATATTTCCTACACTCTTTAGAAAAAACGACAAGCTTCAGGTCTAAAAAACAAAAATATAAATGTCGCTCCGTTTTACATCGCAAATCACTCCTCTACTCCACTTCAAAAATCAGAATCCTAATCTTTTAGTTCAAAGGAAAATGGCCCATCGCCTAATAGAAATCGAAGACGATTTCTGTTTAAAGAAGAACAAAAATCGAAATTGAAGTGACTTAGCAGTCGAAACTGAGGGTTCTAAGAGCTGAGGTATGCGGGCACCTAGCAACTGGGGGAAAGAGGAAAGCCAAGATATAGGAGATCGATTACAAAACAGTCTGGGTTAGGGTGTGGTATGCTCGCGACAGTGATAGGGTCAAATAGAAGATAGGTCTCAGGCAGTTCGCGTTTTTCTGGAGCTCGAGTTCGAATTTACTGTGTTGGGAATTTGGGGGTTCCGATCAAATTATCATTGAGCAACACTGCCAGGATATCGCAGCCTCTGGAGAAGCTCGAAGGGGAAGAAGGTGGTGCCGAGCAGTTCGATGAACAGTGAACGGATGAAGTAATAATCGTGGAAATAAATGTCGGAAATGGAAAATGCACATAACAGTTCGTATTCTATTCACGAGGAAGAAGATGGTTTATAAAAAGGTAATTTAAAAAATTATTGAAGTAAAAGTTGATTTCATATTTACTGTAGTAAAGGTTACTACATTGAATAATAAAATCATTACAGTTAGATAATGAACATATTTAACCTTAAGTGTTTAAAGCAGGCAACTTAGTTGTATCATTGACATAATTATTTTTATATGAAACTAAGGTAATTTATTTGTTAATAAAGTAACTAGTGAATTAGTGAATAATTAAGTAAAACTAAAGATTTTGATTACTTCAATTTCTTATATATACACCATATCTCATTGATAATAAGTTAGAATCTAACATTGTAAATACGTTGGGTTTATAGCTGCAAAATATACAAGATGGAGTTGATTTGGGATTTTTCAGAGTTAACGGGGAATTTTAATATACATCGGATGTCATTCAATTTAAATTAAATTGGAATGGATATTCGGCAAATAAATAGGTGAGTAAATCTCACTCAATTTATTATTCAGAATTATTTTTAGTCGGTTAAAAATAATTGATGGTTGTTTGGCTGCATAAAAATATTTTTGTGGCTATTAAATATATATTAGTTATTTAGGATTGGTGTTTGTTGTTATTATATATATTGGTGATTGGATAGTTCCCACAGTACTATTAGCGGGTGCCTGCATTATCATCAGCAGATGACCCTATGCGCCCCCACGTTAAGATAGTGGATGACCTTCTATACCGCGATATCCTGCCTCGAAGCAGGATGGGTATTATTTATGTTGGCTAACATCTGTGGATGCAGGGAAAACAGGTTGGAGGGATCCAACTGGATTCCTCAAAAAAATTATTGTTTGTTTGTTTTCATATATATTATCATATATGATGTGTTTGAAAACCTGTGATTTATAATTGGGTGTTTTTGATTGGTTTAATATCACTGGCCCTAAATGTTGATATATAAAAATATTGTGAAATGGGATTTTGGATTTAAACGGGAAAATCTATTTTTTTTTAAATATAATTTGAATTTCGAATGGGCTATAAAGAGATTAACTTGTTTTGAATAAATAAAACAAGTATTGAATTTACAAACAATGTTTATAAATTGAATAATACAGGAAATTGAAGTATTGAATTTATAAACGGTGTTTATAAATTAAATAATGTGGGGAAAGGAAATGAATTTATAAACGGTGTTTATAAATGAAATGAATAATTATCATTGGATAATTGGAAAATTCAAATTCAAATGTGAATTTAAAAATAACAATTGGGAATCGTTTTAAATAGAAAACGATGAAGTCTATTTCGATGTTCGGAATGTAAACTTAATTGGATAAATTATTTAGATTATTCTGAAATTATAAAATAAATTATATCCAGAAAGGATATTGGAATTGTATTAATAAGAAACTAAGATATAATTTTAAATATTAAAATTGATTTTATGTTATATATATATATAGATAAGTTATAATAAATAGAATATTCCAAAATAAGAATTTGGTTTTTAATTGATTTTGAAATGGAACTTGTTTGGATCTATGAAACAAGTAAATTTATAAACAATGTTATAAAGGTAGTGAATTAATTATCAAAGGATAATTTGAAATTTTAAATTCAAAAATGAATTCAAAATAGAATTTGAAATCATTTAAAAAAAGGAATGACGACTTTTATTTCGGAATTCGAAATATAAATGGAATTGAGTTTCAAATAGATTTTGAAATGAAACTTGTTTTAATATATCAAACAAGGAAGTTGGATTTATAAACGATGTTTATGAATCTAGTAAAGTAAATTATCGTTAGATAATTTAGACTTTTAAATGCAAGCGTGAATTATAAAGTGAATTGGAAAACGATTTGAAACAGAATGATAATTTTTATTTTGGAATTGGAAAGATTAACAGAACTGAGATAAAACTAAGGATTTAAAATTAGAATTCAATTATATTGAATTTTATAAATAATTTATTTATAAAGGATTGGAATTAAGTATATAAGATTTAATTATAAATAAATTATAACTGAATTATAAAATAATCGTCGGTTAGGAAATCAGAAATATTAACTTAGATTTGGAAAACTGGATTAATATATATTAAAACGAGATTGAAATTTAAATTAAACGAAGTTTAAATGCTTATATTTAAATATAATTAAAAAAGAACTCGCCGCAGTGCGGTAGTTCGTAAATTGGCGTTTCGAACTTCAATTGAGTATATATAACTCAATTTAAGTCGAAATTCTTTGAAACAAGAACCGTCAGGATCGATTGAATAATAGTTTTCTAACAGAAGAGAAAATTTTGGATTTCGTCTTATAGATTTAGAGTTATGTCAAAATCAAATTTCCAAAAAAATAGCGCCATAATCGTTTAAAAACCATAATGGTTTCTTTAAATTAATAAAAGGATTTTAAGCAAATAAAATCCGATTTTCTATTAGAAAACTCCAGACTTGAGTTATAAAATAAATATGAACTTAAGTGGGGTAAATGGATTGATTTTTGAAATAAAAGTCAGATTTTTAATTATTGAATAGGAATTACTAATTTGAAGAATAAATAGTTAATGAGTTTTGATAAGAAATTGGGCTTGGATAAGTGAATGTGATTTGTAAATTTATATTTAAAATCGAATACGAAATTTGAATTAAAAGTGGAACTCGATTGGTTATAAGCAAGTTAAAATATATTTGAACGTGATATGTTTAAATAAAAGTGAAATAGGCTAAAGAGCTAATTAAAGAATAAATTAATGAAGTGAGTTAAAAATGATTTGATCGATTTGGAATAAATTGGGAATAGACGTATATGGGTTAGACAAGTATGGAATGAAGTGTATGAAGATTATAATTCGAGTACCTGACATAAAGGTACACGTTTAAATTCCATATGAGATTTTATGCGCCGAGTCGGCAAGCCACTTGGCTTTTTGATTTTATTTTTGATCGGAAAGGGCCTAGAGAGGCGAGTTGAGGTTTGATCTATTGACCGGTACAAAGGAGGTGTTGACGAAATTTTCTGGAAATTTAAGGAGTTAGAGTATTTTTAAGAAAATATGATAACTAGAAATCAATATATCGATATATATAACATTCGTTAAGGAAACGAACTTAAAAATAGAATATTATAAACAAAAAGGAAATCTATAATCAAATCGGGTAAAAATAGAATAGAGAATCATATACGTTTTAAAAATGAATAAATGGGTTTTTATGATATTGATTATTCGGGATAAGCAGTCTTGTCCATGAAGTTAAGAATGTTATCCAGTCAAGGTCTGAGAGGTAGTTATTCCCCAACTTGATTGATTTCGTTTTAAACCGATAAATAACAAGATTCTGTGTCAAAGATAAATGTTTGAGTAAGATTTAGTTGAATGCAGTATTTTGGGTTGTCGTAACGATGTTTTACACAACATTCGTTTTAACCCAAGTAAGTGGAATTTTGGAAGTATAACGAATATTTCCTAAGTACAGAAATAAAGGAGCTTGGGAAAGAGAAATAATTGGAATGTTTTCCAAATATAAATAAAGGATATTTTCTAAATATAAAAAATAAAAGAAGTTGATAGATGGAAACGTTTTCCAAATAGTGTAAGAGGCCCAGATGATTGTCGAAAATATCGTGTTAACGAATATTGATAAAGAAACGGAGAAGTGATTTAATTAATGAAATATTCATTAAGGGGCCAAGTGACTAATTGTTGCTTTGGATGAATGTTTGTTTTTCTTCGATAGTTAAATAATCGACTATCGAAGTATTTGCCAATATCGTTGTCAATATGGAGAGACCGGTTGGATTATTATCCGAGAACCACTCCGTGTTGGCAGTAGTGTTGCAAATCAGATTATTTGAAGACAATTGAATACGGAGTAAAGTGCAAGGGCTTTTTCTGTTAATCCTAGGTAGAAATTGCCTAAGTTGGATTAATAGAAATTGTGCCTTCGGGTTCATTCAATCCCAAAACAAATGTATATGGACAAATGTTTGACAGAGTGTTTCCAATAATAGCATACGTTGGTCTGTATAAATATATATGGTGGCGGGGAATTTATTCTCTTAGCATAATATCTGGATTATATTTATGCAAAATCAATTAGTGATTAACGGATTTAACCATGTGACATTCAAAGTTATTGTGCTATAAATGAATGATAAGTAATCGTAGCCTCAGGCCTCAACAACCGGGAAATGACAAAAATCGGGAAGGCAACAGGGCTAAGTGGTTAGCTCCCAATCAGGGTGTATTATCACCTATCTTGATAAATTCATTTCATTCTTTATTCTATTTGATGTTGTCTCATTTGGGAAAATGGTTGCTGATCCCAATCGTTGGTGATATACATTTGATACACTCAAGCGAAATGAGTGGTTGGTCAAGTATGGTTGGGTTACAAGATGTTCTTGTTGAACCCAATGTATTCTTCTCTAGGGATACACTATCGGAAGGTGGTTCCATACCTTGTCATTATTGGAAATTCATTACCCAATAAGTGCTCACGGTTTTGATTGTATATTATATATGTAGAGCGTGAGATGCAAACGTTTTGCTAAATGATTATTTAGTTGTGGTCGATAGACACTATTCTAATATCAAAAGAGTTTTGATATAAAGATTATCGTTTTCTTTCAAAAGGATTTTGAAAGTTGAATCAAGTGTTTTGGATTCTCATAAGGGGAAAACCCGTTCCGTGTTATATGGCGTGGTCTTATGAGATATCGTTTATTTTCTCAAACTGTTTTTAATTGTTTTACTCATACCAGTCCGATGATTGACCCAGAGTTTATTTTTCTATGTTTTCCCTAAACTCTTGGATGCCCAAATTTGTATAGTTAGTCAAGTAGTTCAGGATTTTACAGATTTATCTAAAGGAGCTTGGAGCAGGAGGCTTCAGCGTTATTTAGTTACTATTTTCCGCTGTGTTGTAAGTGTTGTGTTCTGATGATGATATGTATATACAGAAGAAAAAGTTGTACTCCAAAAGCTGATATATATATATATATATATATATATTATATTTTGTTCCGCTACGGTGTGAGATTCTGTATTGTTATTTTTGTTCTTCTTCTACTTTTTTTTCTTTTTTTCATAATGATTAGTATTTCTGTGATATTTGGGTTGGACGTGTGGTATAGTTGGTCAACTCAGATAGTACGGATTTGCGGGCCGTTACAGTTCACATCTAAATCATAAACTTCTCATTACACATTAATCTAATTTAAACAGGAAACAAATAATGTAAGTTTATGCTTTTTAATTTCTTCTATTCTATCTGTATTAAATTTAGAATGTAATTAATGAACAACAAATAGCATCCAAATAAATTGAAAATTTTGATAATCATATACTACATTTCAACTTAATCCACTATAGCAAACATAAGAAAAATATTTTTCAAAGCATCAACACAATTTGACATCGGAAACTTCAATGGATAAGCAAACAATCAATGCAGCAAATAAAGGAAACAATCAACTTCTATTTTAAAGCCTGCTCAAATAATATATGTAATTAGCAAGAAGAGGATTCTAGTTCTTCTCTATTTATTAGTTCATTGAAAATAGGTTTCAGTCTGCATTGAAAGAAATATCCTGCTCCTTGTATCATGTATCATCAGTGAGCATATACACAACAAATCAAATAAAAATTGTAACGACTATATTTGTTTAGTGAAACGGTAAGAGGGCTTGATCAAATTAAACCAAATCAAATAAATCAGCTGCTAATAAGAAAAATGTAAGCTACACTTGGTTGTAATGTAAAGGTTGTGAAAGAGAATCTGACCTTCTGAGAGCAGTCTGAAGGTCTTTCTACTTTTTGTGATTGAAAACATCGTCAAAACCAAATTTGGACTTCAGTAGATTAACCTGATAAATTTCAAGACTAGTAGATGTTGGGATGTACTAAGAATACATGGTATTTGGTCTTTGATTTTGAACAAAAAATTAATCTGAAAAAGATAACTAATTATGAAACAAACCAAATCAAATAAATCAGCTGCTAACAAGAAAAACATAAGTTGCACTTAATTGTAATGTAAAGGCTGTGAAAGAGAAATTGACCTTTTGAGAGCAGCCTGAAGGCCTTTCTCCTTTTTGTGATTGAAACATCATCAAAAAGAAAATCTGGACTTCAGCGGATTAAGTTGATAAATTTCAAGACTATTAGATGTTGGGATGTAATAAGAATACACAGTATTTGGTCGTTGATTTAGAACAAAAGGTTAATCTGAAAAAGATAACTAATTATGAAACAAACCTTTAAAATGAATCCAGAAGCGCATTGATGATTATACTTCTTAAATATACAAGGAAATGCAAGCACATATGTCAATTGAAACAGAGAATCACAAACCAAGCATTACACTATCTGTTAGTGTTTAACTAGGAATTTCAGCTGCTCCTAACCATGAGCCTGTGTATAATACTTAATATAGTTTTTTGGATTGATTGTAGGTTATAGTGCACTATAGATTAGAAATGAATTCGTTAGCTATTTTACTAATTTTGCTGAATTTTAATATGTTACAACATGAATATCAAGTTTTAAGCAGAGGATGCAAAAACTACTCGGTTTCATTGCCAACATGTGTTAGAGAGCACTGACTTTTACATAATTTATACTTGACATTTTCCTTTTTTACTTGTTAAAATTTGTAGAATCGATACATACTATGGAATTATCAAAGCAAGATAAATACAATCATATTTATTAGAAGTCTGATAACAGCTCTGGCACATCATTGGTAACATAGCCAATTCCAAAAAGGTCATGCAGCTCAGACAAACAAAAGAATATAAGATTTCAGACAGTGACTTACAAATAATTGTGAAAATGTCACATATACTTTTTTCCCTCAAATTTAGCTCAGAGTCGTTCTATGTACACCTCAATGGGGACCCAACATGCATATCCTTTATAGATAAAAATATTCATAGATAATAGATGATCTTGTACTTTCACAGAAGTGATAACACTATTACTATTGGTATTTGTATATATAATCATTGAGACCTAATTACTAGGTTTTTAAAACAAAATGATACTCAGTTTTTAACTGGGTCATACTCAGTGTGAAAAACACAAGTTTTTGAACTGAGTTTTTTTTAACAAAAACTTGTCTAGAAGTAATCAATAATAGTACATATGAATGTAGTAATATAAGTTATTACAAATCAAAAATATCAGACAAATTCACAGCAATGCAATCCTGCATCATGATACATTTCACATCCACTCACACACACACATTCAACCCGGGTCGGTATGCTAGTAACTCTTTAATTCCATGACACAGCATTGTTTTCCCCCACACTAGGCCATCTTAATTTGCTAAAACAATGGGAAGCGTATATCTTCTAATGATTTCACTGATAAAGAATGACAGTTATAGAGGTCAAGTCGCCTGATTGCCACTGTTTTCATTCCAAGGATTTTAATTGATGCGTCATTAATGTAAAAGCAATATTGAATAGAAATACTAGTAAGCTCCTCACAATGTTCGGATGTTGTGGTGACCATTCAATCTGACATTCCCGGCACGCAACCAACATCTAGTGTCGTTAATGTTCAACAAAAAGAGCTTTCTACGCTGAGTAGAGTAGTTATTCCTCTGTCGCTGATTCTTTTACATCCTCTTAAGCTCAAAGAAGCAACGGTGGAGCTACACCTTCCAAGGTTTGATAAAACATCATCAGTTATATCTTCTCCACTTAAATCAAGTGTGGTTAGTTTGCATAGTTTTGAATAGACTTGTGGCCTACGTCTGCAACGCTCCTACAACCAGAAAGATTAAGAACCTCTAAATTCTCACTAAGGAAAGAGATGAACCAGTCTCACTAGTCAAAAGACTGCAAGAGATCAACCTTAAATCAACCAAACACCTTGGATCATTTGCAAGATCGTGAAATGTCAAATTCGATAAGAAACGTGCATTTGCATCTCAAATCTCCTTAATTTTTTTGCATGAGTGGAGAGTGGATGTTTACCCTACATCCTTAATTTTTTGCTGGATTTTGCAAGAGTGAATTCGAAACTATACAGTGCCCGGTTTTAGACTGAGAATTACTTGGCTTTAAAATTGTACAGTGCCACTTCAAAACCAACAAGCACCTTACCTTCCTTTGCCAATACAATTGCCACAACAGCCTTAACAAACTCCTTGTTTTCAACATCCTACAGTTATACCTCCTCAAGTAAAGAACATCCTCGCTACCACTCTCATTACACAAACCATAGAACCAAACACACTCACATACACCATCATCTATTTGAACATCCAGCCATCACATATACCTTAAACTGCATTGATTATCTCCTCACCCCGAAAAATTAACATACTGCCACCACTCGAAGACCACTTAACTCATCATAGTTGAACAATCAACCTCACACAAAAAACTGTTGCTACCCAACCAATCATCAACACTTCAGTCACACTCAAAGATTTCAACCATCGACTAATATGCATCTTCAGTGCTTACAATTTGGATTATCAGATTTAATTGCATCATCTCCATCATGCTTACTTAGTCACCGCTGCAACAACAACCAACTCCTCCTTCCTTATCCTCCCTTGACATCACCAACAAACAAGCAACTCCTCATTAACCCGAATACCATCATCAGTTCAGTAGCAAAACTGCCCATTCCCACATATGCACTTCTTCCACCAGCTCAGTAATGTCACCAATCAAAAGCGACCTGCTTCCACCATTCAGGTTCAAACTGAATAACTGCAACATCATAACTGCAATCGAAACCCGAAATTGCCTCCTGGCATCATAGCAATGTGTTTCACTTTATGTCCCAATAGTCGCTAAATCTACATCCTCGCATTTATATATCCCTCATGTGCCAGGGTCAAATTTTGAAGTCCATCCCAACATGTTCCATTTCTCTTCAACTCATCAATGTACAAAAAAATACTTGCATCCCATATCCCATGTATGTATGTATATATATGTATATATATAATAATAATAAACGCTCTTAATAAGATCATGATGCAATTTTTTTAACAACATCCATTTTGACTAAACAAATATTGAACTTTCACGTCTATTATATCTCAAATCCAATAAACATTGACATGCATATTTTAACTAATATTGTATAGTATGTATTCAATTAATTATTATTTCCATTTATTTTCTTAACGTATAATTTTCAATTAATAATTAGGTAGATAAAATAATTATCTGTATGGTATTACAATTATCTTTATGTAATTAAATTAATTTGTACCATTGTACACGTGTTGCATTCATTAAGTATAAAAACTAACCAAAATTATGTGATCCTAGTATCATTAATTTTATGTTATTAAGTTAAATTAGTTTTCTTGGTATTAGTCATATAGCTTTGATTTGTATCAGTATCTGCTCTATTTCTAATTCAGAGTAATTGGTACTGATGCTTTATTATTAGAGGAAGAAAATATAAATATTAGTAAAATCAAAACAGGTGACTACTTATAGACAAAAATAAAAATACTATGGCCTACATGCTTGTACAAATCACTAAGGTTAAACTTCCTAGAAATTGTTCTCACCAATCACCAATGCATTGATGTCTAACATAATAAAATGTATCTCTTTAGCACATAATTTACTGATATGAGAACAAATAACATGTAAAGCAATGGAATTCAGAAGTAAATATCTAAATCATGTTTCCTGTGTATGTTAAAATCAAAAATCAGCTATATACTAGTTTGCCTTTTACTCTTTCCAAACCAAAACTTCATAATCCCTTTTATTCATTTAGAAATCATAGCTTCATCATCAGTATTATCAACAATCGTCTCCCTCTGCCTAATCTAATCGATCATCAGCCTCAGAAGGTACACGTTATAGTAATAACTTACAACATATTTCCAAGTTTTAGAAAAAATAATAATTATCAAATATTACCTCTTATGGAAGTTCAAATAAGACATGGCTGCTATCCTGGTTTAAGGATGACTGCATCAGAAATTGCGCAACGTTAAATTTTGAAGAAGCCACTGTTGACGATGGTAGCTAGATGACGTAATCCGGATTTCTGAAGATGACGATAACAACAATTAGAAGCCCAAATCGGAGATGCGTGCTGCCTAGCTTTAGGGATTAGGATGACTACGTGAGAGAGATTACCTAATTCAGATTTCGGAGATGTCGTTGTTGATGACAGTGGCTTAGTTATGCAAATCGAATCTCGGTAATGATAACGAGGTGATAAAATAAAAGAATGAATATTTTCCAATAGGCAGTGACAAAGGAATTCACGCTTTTTGTGATTCCCACACAAAACTTTCAGCTTCATGCGTGACTTTTTGTTGAATAGCATTCTCTAATCAAATAGCATTGGGACCCTCATCTGCACATAGCGTGCCAAAGGTTTTGTGCGGCAACGCTGTAACTTTAAGCTATGGATGTCGCATTCTGTTGTAGTGATAGGGAATGACCCTATGAACCTTGGCACCAACTTCCCTACCGAGTAGAACCGAACACTACTCCTTAAAGGTCACACCTTAATGAAAACCAAATCGCTCACTTCGAACTCTAGGTCTGCCCTCCGCTGATCAGCATACGACTTCTATCTGTCCTGAGATGCCTTCATCTGTCTATGAATCAAAGTCTATATTCTCTGAGGTCTTCCTAACCATCTCTGGCTTAAGTAGAAGTCTATCCGTGAACTCCCACTAACAAGTAGGTGATCGGTAAGGTCGTTCATAGAATGCTTTGAAGGGAGCTACACCTATACTCATCTGATAGCTGTTATTATACGCGAACTCTACCAACGAAAGATGCTCCTCCCAAGTCCCTCCGAAGTCTAGAATACACAGTTGTAATAAATCCTCAAGAATCTATTAACCCTCTCCATCTTTCCATCTCACTGAGGATGGTAGTAGTGTTAAGTCGTAGCTATGTCCCTAAATCCTCCTACAGGCTCCTCCAGAACTCACCCATAAAGATGGGGTCTCTTTCACTAAAAATACTAGAGGAAACTCCATGAAGTCGGACGATCTCTCTAATATACACTATTGCCAACCAAGCTGTTATCCGCTTACTCTTAACCGGGATAAAGTGAGTGCTCTTAGTCAACTTATCGACTAAACTCAAATACTAGTGTTGCCCTTCCTTGATCTAGGCAATCCATCTATGAAGTCCAAGGAGACGCTCTCCTACTTCCACTATGGCACATTCAGGGGCTGAAGTAATCCACCGGGCTTTCTCTGCTCAGCCTTCGCTCTTTGACAAGTCATACATCTAGCCACATACTCTGCCACGTCCTTCTTCATCCCAATCCAATGAAAAACCCTCCTCATGTCTCTATACATCTTATCACCTCCTGGATGGTTGGTCATCCAGAATGATGGGCATCCTCTAAAATCGATCCCAACAAATCATTAACTAGAGGAACACATAATCTCCCATCGCGATGTAGCCACCCTTTCTCATTCACAAAATACCTAGCAAGGTGACTAGAGGTCTCTTCTCTACCGAGTTGGTCCATGATATATGCTAACTGCTAATTCTTATGCTGACTGGATCTAATGCGCTCTAAGAGAGTAGGTTGCACCTCCAATGATGCCAATAATTCTGGTGTTTACTCCGTAGGTGGTCTAAAATCAAACGATGAAATAAACTCCAAACTCTATCACTCTACGAACAATGGACTCAAATATATCCACCACTACATTCCCTTTTCTCAGGGTATACGATATCTCAAAGTCATAAGATTGCTAGAATCTCCATCCAGCGTTGTTGCCGCAAATTAAGATCCTTTTGTGAAAATAAGAACTTAAGAGACTTATAATCAATGTATAACTCAAACCTCTCATCTAACAAATAATGCCTCCAAGACTTAAGTGCAAACACCATTGGTGCCAGCTCTAAATCATGGGTATGGTAGTTCTTCTAATGTATCCTCAACTTCCAACTCCCGTAGCAGACAACCCAACCCTCCTGCATAAGCACTGCACCTAAATCTGTGCTGCAAGCATCCATATACACAGTGAATATCTTCGTACCATCAGGAAGAGTCAATATTGGAGCTAATGTAAAAGCCTTTTTCAATTTCAAGAATGCATCCTCGCAATCCACAACCCAAGCAAATGCTAGGTTTTTCTTCGTAAGGCAGGTAAGCGAAGCTGAGATCCGCGCAAAATCCTTAATGAACTTCCAACAGTAACTTGCCAAACTTAGAAAGCTCTTCACTTTTGTCGCATTCTTGGGGGCTTTCCAATCCAGAACCGCGATAACCATACCGGGATCCACCGATATACCATCTCTAGAGACAACATGGCCCAAGAACCTCACTTCCTTCCACCAAAAGTGGCACTTAGAAAACTTCGCCTTTAACTGATGTGCACGGAGAGTACAGAGGACCTCTTCTAAGTGCAAGGCATGCTCTTCCTTGCTCCTCGAGAACACCAAAATATCATCAACAAGTACCACCACGAACTTGTTTAGGAACTCCTAAAATACCCGGCTCATCAAATCCACAAAATACGCTGGTGCATTGGTTAGCCCAAAAGGCAAAACCAACCACTCAAAGAATCCATCTGGAGTACTAGAGGTAGTCTTATATATGATATCATTTGCTGCCCTAAACTGATTGTAACGACCCGGATTTTGTCGACTTTGGTTATCGCCATAAACTCAATGATGACTAACCAAACATCGAAAAATACCAGAAAGTTAATGAAAGAAATTAGAGGGTGAGGATAGATAAGATAGAAACTTAGAATAGAAGAAGAACACAACATCAGAGTAACACGAACCTCACAGCGGAACGAATAACATATAATATATATATATCATAACTTGAAATATACATCTGAACTTGAATATACATCATTATCAAAGTACAACACTTACAACACAGCGGAAATAACTATAGCTGCATAATCCTGAAGCCTCCTTCTCCAAGCTCTTCCAGTATATCTGTAAATCCTGACTACTTGACTGCCCGTACAAAATTGGGCACCCAAGAGTTTAGGGGAAACAACAAAATAAACTCCAGGTCAGTCATGGGACTGGTATGAGTAAAACAGTTTAAAACAGTTCGAACAAGTAAATGATATCTCATAAGACCACGCCGTATAACGGAACGGGTTTTTCCCTTATGAGAATCCAAAATACCTTTATATCAAAAACCTTTTGATATTATAATAATGTCTATCAACCACAAAATAATAATCATCTAGCAGAAACGCTTTCATCTCACGTTCTACATATATAGTATATAATCAAAATCGCAAGCGCATATTGAGTAATGGATTTCCAACTATGACAAGGTATGGAACCACCTTTCTCTAGTGTACCTCTAGAAAGGAATACACTGGGTTCAATAAGAACATCTTGCAACCCGGTCACGCATGACCGACCACTCATTTCGCTTGAGGGTATCGAATGTATATCACCAACGGTTGGGATCAGCAACCGTTTCCCGAATGGGACAACGTCAACAATAGATTTTTAGAAGTAAATGAAACCTAGATCAAGTGATTATACACCCTACTTCGGAGCGACTGACTTAGCCATGCTGCCTGCCCGATTTCTGTCATTTACCGGATGTGAGGCTAGAAGCTACGCTTTATCATCACACCAGATTCACTTCGAATGCTACATCGTCAAATCCATCGAAAATCACTAATTGACGTCTATAACAATACATTACGTGTTAGCTAAAGAAGTTTCCTTCTCCGCTTCCACTCTTGGTACGGTTGAAGAAATCAATGTACGTGACCTTCTGGAAATACTCTGTCAGACATTCATCCATACAAGTCATCCAGGAACAGGATGAACCGAAGGTACTATTCAGTATATCCATCTTAGACACTGTTATCTAAGATTTATACAACAGCCCTTGCACTTTACTCTGTCTTCAATTATCTTTGGCATATATGATTCGCAACGCTTATGCTAATACAGAGTGGTTCTTTGGATAATAATCCAACCGGTATCTCCATACTAACAACGTTAAAATGGTCAAAAACTTCGATAGTCGGTGAGTTAACTATCGAAGAAAAACAAGTGTGCAAACAACGATATTATTTCCAGATGGAAATTCTATCAATCAATCATCAATCATATATATATAGCTATATATATACTCATATTTCCTATTTCAATATTTGATTACGTTTCTGATTCTATTTGGAAAACATTTCCAAATCTTCTTTACTTGGATTTAAAACAGATGTTTAAATCAACATCGCGACGACAACTCAAACCACTATACTTATTTACTAAATTCACTTAACCACTTTCACTCTCGAACCTTAACCATTCCTAAATTTAAAACGAAGCCAATCAAGTTGGGGTATAACTACCTCTCAGACCTTAATTGAACAACATTTCAAATCCCGAAATAGGTTAAGTTCATCTTTTAATTCTTTAACACTTCCTTACGTAACTCTCGTTCGAATAAATCTCTATTTGATAACTCCTCCCTTTGAATAACTATATTTGATAATCTCTCTTACGCATAACTAGATCCGATTAACCTTTCTTCAAATAAACTAAATTCGATTAACTCTATTTATTTAACCCTAATCGATTAACTCTTTTTATTTAACCCTAATCGATTAACTCTTTTTACTTAACTCCTTACTCAACTCCTTTCGAATAACTAATTCGATAAATCCCTTCGATTAAACTATAATTGATAACTCCTTTCGATTAAACTATAATCGATAACTCCTTTCGAATAACTAATTCAATAACTTTATGTGTTTAACTCTATTCGAATAACTATTTCGAATAACTCTTATTTATTTAACTCTATTCGAATAACTAATATTCGATTAACTCAATTGATTCTATTCGAATAAACTATATTCGATTAGCTCCTTTTCGAATAAACTATTCATTTATAAAGATATACTTTTAGTAACGGTTCTTCACTTTACAAATGATTTCCTTTTTATAACATCCTATTCGGTTATAAACAAATTTCCTTTTATAACTCTATTTATTTTCTAAATATTTCCTATCAATTCTATTTGTAAATGGTTTACAAATATTTCCCTTTCAAAACTATTCTTTGATTTTATAATTTCCTTTTTCTAAATATCTCCTATTTATAAATATTCCAATTTATAAATATTTCTTATTTATAAATATTTTATATTCAAATATCACTTTGAAAATATTCCCTTATCAACATTTCGGTATGTTATGGTATTCAACATATCAAATCACATATTATCGACAACAATAGATTTCGGTATGTTTTTCTTTGATCAGTATCATTCAAACACATATTATCGACAACAGATTATATATCACATCATATATCACAATATATGAAAAACAGTAAAATAAATGTTGAGGAACCCAGTTGGGTCCCTCTAACCTGTTTCCCTGCATCCACAGATGTTACACAATATAATCAACATCACTTTCAGTTCAATATAATATATTCTGTTAAACAGAATCAATATAGAAATTCACTAACTGACTAGCAGTTCAATTAAACAGTCAACACACAGTCAATCAGCCAATATTTAATAGTTCTAAAAATACAACATGAAATTATAAACTGTTTAGAGTTAGTGAGATTTACTCACTTTGGACTATCATCGTTAATAACGATAATTGTCGTTGATTCAGATGGACAATTTATTTTGCCATAAATTGTAACGAGCTTCGATCCACTCCCAGTCAGTTCCAGGCTATAGCCCTCGCCCGTACGATCCTAACGGATCCAACCGCTCGAAATTCTGATACAGTACGTAATAGATATGACTGACACAAATTATACGGTATTTGAAATTTAAAATAAATTAAATTCCTTTGATTTTATAAATGGGCTTAACCTTTATATTTTTGGCCCATCATTTCGTTTAAAACCCAAACCCATCGAATGTTTTTCCCCCAAATCACTGAAATCCCGTCGCTCCTCTTTGATGGCCATTTCCGTCATCTTCATCCCCCACGATCCTCCATTCCTTCGTGAATGACCAAATTGAAACCACCAAAACTCTCCTCATCAACTCCTCCATCTTCCTATACCATAACCCACGATCTCGCCCCTCTCTGCTCAACCGCGATGTGGTGCTTCTTTCTGTTCGATCCAGTAAGGGGATCGAAGTTTATTGACGCGGAATTCATCAAAAGGATTCCTACAAGTGCTACTTGATCCTAGCAATCCGAAAACAACATTCACTCCTCGCGTTGAAGCTCGAACCTCTCCCGAAAATCAACCCTAGCCGACGCTGAAAAAGTACAGCAAGTGGAAACACCATCGAGTTCAACACCAAGTGTACGAGAATGAAGCTAATGATCGCAGGAATACAAATAGATTACTCTCGGGATTTATGGGTTTTTGCTTGATTTGTTTTGGATTTTCTTTCTCAATTTTAATTGATTTTATACGGTATTTATATGCTTCTGTTGGGTAGGTAGCTTTTGTGGCTGTAAACAGATGATGCGTGGCCTGTTTGTGATCAGAGAAAATGAGGGGAGATATTTTTTGATTGATTTTATATTTTATTTTCTCGATTATATGCTTGTCTCTCATCCTTAAAAATCCCTGCGACCATATACGATCTCCTAAAATCACGAAAATTGACATGCCACTAGAGTTCGACATTACAGTCCCAATGAAACTGGTTTCATCGAATTCCGACTTCAAGTGCTCACACAATATATTTTTAAAGGTCAATTTATCGACTGTTTTCCACTTTAAAAATCTGTACGGCCACACAGTGACCCTAAAAATCATGGAACTTGGAATCTAACAATAATTTGATGTTGCGGATCCAACAAAATTAGTTTCATCAAATTCCGACTTCGTTTGCAAAAGTGGCTATTTTTAAAGTCCTAAATAACCCATTTAAATATATAAATATATTTAAATATAATTAAATTAAATATTTATAAATAAATATTATCGTATATATTCACAGCAGAATATCATTCAGCTCTAGAATATTCCTATTTGAATTTCTAACTTGATATTTCAAATCTGGTTCAACCCGATATTCGATTTATAATGAAATCCCTTTTAAAAATATAAATAATTCCTTTATAAATTATAAAGGAATTCCACATCGACTTTTCTAAAATTTGATTTGGACGTAAATCAAAATCTATACGACGAAATCTCGATTTTTCTCTTCCACTAGAAAGATATACTCCACCAGCTCCACACGTTTCTTGTTTCATAGAAATCCGGCTTAAAACGAATCCTGTATATTCAGTTGAAGTTCGAATCGCCAATTTACGAACTACAGCGCCATTTCGAGCTCGATTTTAATTATATTATAACTCTACGTTCAAACTGTCGTTTATATATTATATTCGTTATTCAAATTCAATTCCAAATTGAATTAAATATCACAGATGATCTAGTTCACACCATATCGCCATTTCAGCCAATTCTGATTATTTCAGAATTACATATATTATTTAATTATTATTTTAATTATTATTTTAATTAAATATTCATCATTATGTTTCCACGACCATTTAATTCACTATACCACCATTTATATAATTAAATAAATTAATTATAATACCTCTGCCAATGCGGGTCATTACATTCTTCCCCACTTAAAATAATTTTGTCCTCGAAATTGCTAAGGTAGAGAACAAACCCAATTGACTGGTTAGAACTTATTTGTTCACCTTTCTCAACTTCAGCTTCAACTGAACCAATTTAATTTTGATTAAATTATTTATTAATTCTTATCAACGAAAATTTCCAAAAAAATCCTGAAAATTTTCTAACGCCTTAACTCTTCGAAAAATTTCACTAGCACCTCCTTTGTACCAGTCAATACGTCAAACTCCAACTCGCCTCTCTGGGCCATCTCCATCCCAAAAGAAAATCAAACAGCCAAGCGGCTTGCCAATTCGGCTCATCAAAATCTCATACCATATGAAATATAAACTTGTACCTTTTTGTCGGCATATCATTATATCCTTTCCACCTGTTATCAATTCAGCGGATACAAGGGTCATCCCAATCGAATTCCAATCTGCTTTTATCTACAACACAACCATTCGCTCATATCCGAGCCAAATATCATTTCAACTCGAGTTTCTTCTCGATTCCCAACTCTTAACTTGATTATCACATTACACTTCAAATTTGAATCTCATAATCCAATTTGTCTTGATATCATTCTACTTCAATCTCAGTTACAAATTTACTGGCTTTACTATAATTCAATTTTTCTTTCACAAATTTCTGTTAAACTTGTTTTTAATTCAAACAGTCTTTCCCTGGGAGTTTTTAGACAGTTTACTCTTTTCAAAAATCAAATTTTCCTTTTGAACATGTCACTGAGCCCTTAATTAATATTCCATTAGTTAAATCGCTTCTCTATTTCTTTATCAATATTTGTTAACCAAATATTTACAATAACCATATTGGCCTTTTATGTTATTTGGAAAACATTTCCGAATATCGCCTTCCTTTATTTTCTAAACTTGAGAAAATATATGCTAGTTATAATTGGGAAATATTCCAATTACTTATCTCTTTTACGATCTCGTTTATTTCTATACTTAGGAAATATTCTTTATTATATTTCCAAGCTTACACTTATTTGGGTTAAAACGAATGTTGTGTAAAACATCGTTACGACAACCCAAATACTATATTCAACTAACTCTTATTCAACATTGATCTTCGAGCCTGAAATCTTACTATTTATTTGTTAATAATGAAATCAATCAAGTTGGGGTATAACTACCTCTCAGACCTTGACTGAATAACATTTATAACGTCAAAACAGATATGACTACTTACTCGAATAATCAATACCATACAACTACTTATTCACTTTTAAACAGTATACGCTTCCTCTTTCTATTCTTACTAGATTTTATTCTTAGTCTTCCTTTTTGATTTTACTATTCTATTTCTAAGTTCGTTTCCTTATCGACTTCTATATATATATCGATACGTTGATTTCTAACTATCAAATTATCTTAAAAATATTCTAACTCCTTAAATTCCTGGAAAAATTCGCAATAACCTCCTTTGTACCAGGAGCATCAGGATATTTCAAATAGCCTCCCATGGCCCTCACCAATCCAAAAGAAAAAGAAAAAGCCAAGCGGCTAGCCGATACGGCACATAAAATCTCATATATGAATTAAATACATACCTTTTCGTCGAGCATTCTATTTATATACCTTCATACCTTATACATACCTATCTCATGTATATTTATACCTGCCCAATCTATTTTAACTATACCTGATCGTTTTAACTCAATTCGTTAATTAATTTGTTAATTAACTCTTTAGCCTATTTCACTTTTATATTTGAACATGACATGTTCAAATATATTTTAACTTGCTTACTAACTAATTTGAATCCAAATTTCAAATTTAAGTTCTATATTCGATTGCGAATATTCATTTACAAATCCAATTCACCTTTCAAAGTTCAACTTCAAATTCAAAACACGATTAACTAATTCCTCTTCAACCTAGTTAATTCAATTCAATTTCTATTCAAATTTTATATCACTTCTATTATTCAAATCTATATATCAAATTCTATTATTCAAATTCTATATATCAAATTCTATATTATAAATCCCATTTGAATTTCTATATTCAAATTCTATATATTCAATTTCTATATACCAAATTCTATATTATAAATCCCATTTTGAAATTCAACACAACTTGTCTTTCCCAAAACAAATTCGAAACAGTATCTCTGGTAGTAATTCGTCACTTACAACTCGAAAATGAATACTGATGATGCAGTAGTCATCATCGGAATCTATTTTCCAGCGATCGAAGTGAGTTCAATACTATAAAACCATTTCTAAACATTTCCGCTTTGAAATTCAGTTCAAAATATAATTCCCACTGCTTGTTAAACAATTTAAAATCTCCCAAGATCTTAAATTTTCCTTATTTTTAATCCAAATCCATTTACAAACACTTATCCAATTTTCCAGAATTTTAACTCAATTTCTGGTTTAAAATTTCAGATTCAACTCATTTGATTTCACGTATTTCACTTATAAGAATTCTGATTGGTTATTTACATAACCATTTTACATATAATCTTACTCGATTATAATAACAACCAATATATCCAATATATTAAAATTTTGAAATATATATATATATATATATATATATATCTTCTCTATATCAAGATATACCTTGGGTAAACTTATTTTAATTTACCCTCTTTTCAAAACATATCGTGTCGACCCATCGTATTCGAGTGTTTATAAACTCCTACCGATACGGTGGATCAAACTGATCGACCATAACCCATAAACAACTCAACCAATAAATCTCCACAATATAAAACAGTTTTTATATCAATCTACAAATACGTTCACTCATATATATACACTCAACTCAATCTAGGGTATTACTAACCCTATCTCTACTGAGTCACGCCACAGAGCCAAGGTAATTCACTTAACTTATGCTCTGATACCAACGGTAACAACCCGGATTTTGTTGACTTTGGTTATCGCCATAAACTCAATGATGACTAACCAAACATCGAAAAATACCAGAAAGTTAATGAAAGAAATTAGAGGGTGAGGATAGATAAGATAGAAACTAGGAATAGAAGAAGAAGAAGAAGAACACAACATCAGAGTAACACGAACCTCACATCGGAACGAATGACATATAATATATATATATATCATAACTTGAAATACACATCTGAACTTGAATATACATCATTATCAAAGTACAACACTTACAACACAGCGGAAATAACTATAGTTGCATAATCCTGAAGCCTCCTGCTCCAAGCTCTTCCAGTATATCTGTAAATCCTGACTACTTGACTGCCCGTACAAAATTGGGCACCCAAGAGTTTAGGGAAAACAACAAAATAAACTCCGGGTCAGTCATGGGACTGGTATGAGTAAAACAGTTTAAAACAGTTCGAACAAGTAAATGATATCTCATAAGACCACGCCGTATAACGGAACGGGTTTTTCCCTTATGAGAATCCAAAATACCTTTATATCAAAAACCTTTTGATATTATAATAATGTCTATCAACCACAAAATAATAATCATCTAGCAGAAACGCTTTCATCTCACGTTCTACATATATAGTATATAATCAAAATCGCAAGCACGTATTGGGTAATGGATTTCCAACTATGACAAGGTATGGAACCACCTTTCGCTAGTGTACCTCTAGAAAGGAATACACTAGGTTCAACAAAAAACATCTTGCAACCTGGCCACACATGACCGACCACTCATTTCGCTTGAGTGTATCGAATATATATCACCAACGGTTGGGATCAGCAACCGTTTCCCGAATGGGACAGCATCAACAATAGATTTTTAGAAGTAAATGAAACTCTAGATCAGGTGATTATACACCCTACTTCGGAGCGACCGACTTAGCCATGATGCCTGCCCGATTTCTGTCATTTACCGGATGTGAAGCTAGAAGCTACGCTTTATCATCACACCAGATTCACTTCGAATGCCACATCGTCAAATCCATCGAAAATCACTAATTGACGTCTACAACAGTACATTACGTGTTAGCTAAAGAAGTTTCCTTCTCCGCTTCCACTCTTGGTACGGTTGAAGAAGTCAATGTACGTGACCTTCTGGAAATACTCTGTCAGACATTCATCCATACAAGTCATCCAGGAATAGGATGAACCGAGGTACTATTCAGTATATCCATCTTAGACACTGTTATCTAAGATTTATACAACAGCCCTTGCACTTTACTCTGTCTTCAATTATCTTTGGCATATATGATTTGCAACGCTTATGCCAATACAGAGTGGTTCTTTGGATAATAATCCAACCGGTCTCTCCATATTAACAACGTTAAAATGGTCAAAAACTTCGATAGTAGGTGAGTTAACTATCGAAGAAAAACACGTGTGCAAACAATGATATTATTTCCAGATGGAAATTCTATCAATCAATCATCATATATATATATATACACTCATATTTCCTATTTCAATATTTGATTACGTTTCTAATTCTATTCGGAAAACATTTCCAAATCTTCTTTACTTGGATTTAAAACAGATGTTTAAATCAACATCGCGACGACAACTCAAACCACTATAATTATTTACTAAATTCACTTAACCACTTTCACTCTCGAACCTTAACCATTTCTAAATTTAAAACGAAGTCAATCAAGTTGGGGTATAACTACCTCTCTGGCCTTAATTGAACAACATTTTAAATCTCGAAATTGGTTAAGTTCATCTTTTAATTCTTTAACACTTCCTTATGTAACTCTCGTTTGAATAAATCTCTATTCGATAAGTCCTCCCTTCGAATAACTATATTTGATAATCTCTCTTACACATAACTAGATCCGATTAACCTTTCTTCAAATAAACTAAATTCGATTAACTCTATTTATTTAACTCTAATCGATTAACTCTTTTTATTTAACCCTAATCGATTAACTCTTTTTACTTAACTCCTTACTCAACTCCTTTCGAATAACTAATTCGATAACTCCCTTCGATTAAACTACAATTGAAAACTCCTTTCGATTAAACTATAATCGATAACTCCTTTCGAATAACTAATTCAATAACTCTTATGTGTTTAACTCTATTCGAATAACTAATTCGAATAACTCTTATTTATTTAACTCTATTCGAATAACTAATATTCGATTAACTCAATTTATTCTATTCGAATAAACTATATTCGTTAACTCCTTTTCGAACAAACTATTCATTTATAAAGATTTACTTTTAGTAATGGTTCTTCACTTTACAAATGATTTCCTTTTTATAACATCCAATTCGGTTATAAACAAATTTCCTTTTTATAACTCTATTTATTTTCTAAATATTTCCTATCAATTCTATTTGTAAATGGTTTACAAATATTTCCTTTTCAAAACTATTATTTGATTTTATAATTTCCCTTTTCTAAATATCTCCTATTTATAAATATTCCAATTTATAAATATTCTGTAAAGACCCGCAACTTCCCCGTAAAGGAAAGTGTCGGATAGTTCGAGAACAAACCACAACAGAACACATACAGAAGAACGTTTCATTGTATATTACAGCAATGCATCAGATTACAAGAATATACAGAGTATAAATGAATATTACACAGAAATATCAGAGATTTAAATTACATTTAAATACATAGCAGCGGAAAATAATACAATACACAACTAGAAGTAGATATACGGATACAAAGCTTTCCGGATATCGTTCCAGCTGTAAACCAGGATCCTGTGAATATAAATCTGCAAAACCAAAACTACTAGCTGCCCGTGTCGAAAATAAGGGCACCCAGAGTTTAGGTTAAAACAATAAACTCCAGGTCAGTCATGGGACTGGTGTGAGAACTAAAACAGTTATTGATCTTTATTTTGAAAGTTAGGTAAATCAAGGGACCACGCCGTATAACACGGAACGGGTTTCCTCCCAAGAATACCAGTGCATAAAACAAACAGCGCAATGCTAAATAAAGAAAAATGAAGCTGTTATAAGACCCAGGTCCCATCACACAATGCAACGCAGTCGAGGATAGGGTTTTCCCTTATAACAGCCAAAGTATGCTTGATACGTTTAAAACAAATCATTTGATACTAATAAGTGCATAGTGTATAAAACAACTTCAAATCATAAGTATAAATCATAGGCGGCATGAGCGTCCCATGCCACTATGTCGCCACATATAGGTTTACAATCAAAACCGCAAAACGACGTATTGGAAGTTGGGTTATCATTTATGGTATGAACCGAGGCTAGGGGCAAGATCCTCAACCGATTCGAGACGCTCTAGCCCGTGTCTCAGGAACAGCCGCAACTGCCCCATGGATCGTCAGGGCCGGTCCACCGATGTGGATTATTATGCCTGAACACTACGTTTCCCCGCCCTTTGGGGCGTAAGCCTGGCCCGTCAGCCGACCAGAAGCATCGGCCGAAACCGATATCACGAGGCGCCTCGCTTTTCAGCAAGTAATAATAAGTAACATCCACATGAGTCAAACTCGTCAGCCAGTTCAAGCGCTGACGCCACTCATAACTAGAAAGAAACGTAGGTCCTCCCTGATGTCCGTCTCCCGTTTTTGATTCATACCGGGTGTGATACTCGCGAATCAACGTTACACAAAGCTACGCCACAAAGGTCGTGCTTCGATCATCAACCACAAGACTTTGCTTTTCAACAGAAGCCTTGATCATTTGCCACTTAGGCATGCCACACAGGCAATTCACTCCATGCGATTGATATCCATCAATATATAACCCCTGAGCTCGTGCGTCTTAGAGAAGGGCGTTAAGCAAGAGAATAAATTCTCCGCCGCCAAACAGATATATATTTAATAGAGATCAATCACACGGACTAAAATCCAATGTCAGACACACAGTCCATTTACAAGTCCGTTCTGGGTCTGAACGAAACCGGAGGCACCTAGTACCCCGCATATCCATCGATCTCCAAGTACGTCTGGACGATCACTAACTGTTTCCATCTTCTTGGGTGTACAGCCCAATCAAGATCATCAGTTATCACCCAAACGACGTGAAGACCTCCGGTCTTCGACCATCGTCTTCATCTTCGACTTATCGTCGTATCAGTTATTCAGAATGGGATAAACCCGGTCTTTCCGAATAACTCGCGTATATTTAAATAAGTGTTACACAAACACAACATACGCCTCATTCCAATTCATCAGTCACTAACCGTAAATTAATCAAGAGAATAATTTCCCAAATATTAACCCCGAAGGCCGAAACCAACATCAGATCAATACTCAGAAAACCATTCTGCTTAGCTAACCGACAGTTAGTTTCTGATTTCACATTCATAGGGAAAGATTCCCATTAATTTTATCAAAGATAAATTCCTTGAATTTATTCTTTAATCAACTTTTGAATATCAATTCAAACTAGTCGGGATTAGCGAACCTTACCGAAGTAATCATTTGTTTTAATTTCCCAATCCCAACCTATTCATCCCATGAAGTAAAACTGGTTATACTTCATATCTAACACCACGGTGTTATTGGTAAATTCAATTACCATTTCACGTTCAAATCTAATTAAAGATTTAACTATCGCCTGGAGCAAAACTGGTGATACTCCATTCTCGATCATTTCAATATAATTAAAGATTCATTAAAACTCCACTTAGTCTTAATCTTCGACTGGGTTAAAGAATCAATGTCATTTAAAACACGGTTCACGATAAACCCAAAGTCACATTCATTAATTATCGGGTTAAAGAACAAGTGTTATTTAAAACACTGTTCACGATAAACCCAAAAATCAATATCAATTCAATTCCAATTAAATATTATTTAATTGGTACACTTTATTAAATCTAAATAAAAAGATTTAATCATTTCTCAACTGGGTTCAAGAACAGTGTTAGTGAAGACACCATTCACGACAAACCCAAATCACATTCGATATTCAATACAAGGCTCTGAATAGAAAATATATCGGCTTATATTCAATATCGAATTCTACGACTAACAAATGTCGTATTGGAAATAGCGATATAAATATATATATCTTTCAAATTTCCATACCAACACCTGTATAATCACGAATTCCAACATCGAAATATTCCGAAGACAATTTCGATTCAAATCCACTCCAATGCAATCATTGGAAATTTTGGTTATTTTCAAAACCCTTTTCAAATTCAATTTATTTATTTAAAAATAAATAGAATTATAATTCTAGTTCAAAACTAGTTCATTTCGATAAAAATCTATTTTTATCCTTTCAAATATGGAGTTTTTCATCCCAATTCTTTCTAAATCATTTCTTATGATTTTACACAAATTATTACTATTTTTAATAATTTTATCAAGGCCTGTACAGTCGATTTCCATCAACGGTCATCGAACTGCACTTACAGCGACCTTTTTTCGAATTTGATTTGGACGTATCTCCAAATCCAACCGTTAGATTTCCAATTTATCAAATTCGTTAGAAAGCTCTTTTCGATACGAACCCAACGGTTCCGGTTTTAGGAGAATCCGACGGTCGGATCTCCCGTAATGTCCGTTTGAAATAAATGGTCGAAATTCACGAACTGCCGCGGCGCGGCGCGTTCTATTCAGGCCATTATATTATATATATAATATATACTTCGATTTCTATTTAAAACGAATTATATAAATAGTTTTGAATTCGTTTCAAAAACATTTTCAACTTCCTTTTCAATTCAAATCACAATTGAATTCTTCTTTATAGATTCGTTTCTATTCAATTCAAATTTCAATTCAATTTGAATTTGTTTTCAATTCAATTCATTTCGAAATCGTTTTCAATTCAATTCATTTCGAAATCGTTTTCAATTCAATTCATTTCGAAATCGTTTTCAATTCAATTCATTTCGAAATCGTTTTCAATTCAATTCATTTCGAAATCGTTTTCAATTCAATTCATTTCGAAATCGTATAAAATCGATATAAATATCGTTCACGTCAAAAATGGCGTTAATCTAATCAACACGGCTTCATAAATTTCTATTTTCAAAATAGTTGTTATTATCAAAATAATTCGTTCAACACATGACCAATCTCAATAGATGAGTACTGTCAACACATGAACCTTTATTTTATATTGATAAAGATGTAAATTTTTTTACTAAAATATTTCGTTCAACACATGACCAATCTCAATGAATGAGTACTGTCAACACATGAACCTTTATTTTATAATATTCTTTATTTTTCAAATTGGAATGAGGCCCAATCAATTACCATATAAAGTTAATTATATGGATTTCCATACAACACATGTATATAATAGCATTGAAAATAATCAACCATCAACCAAAGTGCACTACACTGTATAAGCATCAAATAGGGATATTCAACGCTTATAACAGCCTGTCAATCAATCGATCGACATATTTAATCAATCAGGATGAGTGAACTTCAAATTTCATCCCAACACCCGTGTGGGGTTTCAAACAATCAAATAAATATTTTATTCGTGCAGTTGGGCGATGTGTAAAATTTATCGTCCCAATCAATGTCCTTCAAATAGGTGTACATAAACAAACCGTCTGGTTTGTAAATGAATATTTATTTATTCACATTCACGTTAAAAATTATATTTTTAACGATAAAACATTTTATTCCAACCTATGAATTTCTATTCAATTCATTTACACAATAAAATGATATTTTTATTTTTCTAACATATTTTAGAAAATTTCGGCGGCATAACGGCACGATACTAGAAACGGGACGAGGCCTAGCCTTATCCCCGGTCTAGTGAAGGCCCACGCCATTCACACATCAATCAAATCAATCTCATTTTGCAAACCACAAAATTTGGAGTAAGAGTCTAACCTAGCCTTACTCCTTCGCCTTATAACGGCGCACGTCTAATCCTAACCAATTTATCGATTCGATTTTTCACACCACAAACCACATTCAAATCAAATCATATAACTAACTACACAACCAAACAATTTAACAAACAAGCCATCCATGGTCTGTGGATGACGGGTGTCGGGTGCTACTAAGCACCGTCTGCATCCTAGTATATATATAACTAGAAAAATTAAATTGAAAGGTGAGGAGCTCTCACCGATAGCTATCCTAGCTCCACGGCACTTCTAATGCAGGAAATCTTCGCCAACTCGCCTTCGTTGCCCGTATTCTCTACATATGTAAAAATCGAATTTTTACTTCAAAGTTCAATATATAAAAATCGAATTTTTATTTCAGAGTTCAATATATAAAAATCGAATTTTTATTTCAAAGTTCAATATATAAAAATCGAATTTTTATTTCGAAGTTCAACATATAAAAATCGAATTTTTATTTCGAAGTTCAACATATAAAAATCGAATTTTTAATTCGAAGTTCAACATATAAAAATCATATTTTTAATTCGAAGTTCAACATATAAAAATCATATTTTTAATTCGAAGTTCAACATATAAAAATCATATTTTTATTTCGATGTTCTATATATAAAAATCATATTTTTATTTCACTACATATATAAAGATGCTATTTTTAATATTCCTATCATGTAAAAATTATATTTTTAATTCTCTACATAAACAAAAATCATATTTTTACATCTTCTACATAATAAAGATTATATTTTTAATACTTTAAAAATATAAAAATCGTATCTTTAATACTTTAAAAATATAAAAATCATATTTTTAATTCTTCTATATAGTAAAGACTATATTTTTAATTCTTTAAAAATATAAAAACTATATTCTTATTTTTTCTTCTAAAATAAAAATCCGACCTTTTTATATATAAAGGTTTCTTTTACTAATGAAAAATCACTTCTTTTCCTCTCTACTACCTTTGTTTCAACAATGCTAATTTCAGTTCTAAAAATAAGGTTATGACAGTTTTAAAAATCATATTATTAAACAATGCTTTCTCCATTAAATAAATAAATAAATAAAAACTGATTTTACATAAACTAATTTCTATAAACTAAAAACTGATTTAAATAGATTGATTTATATAAATTCAGAATTTAAGTAAAACTAAATTAAATAAAACTCGATTTAAAAAAAATAAATATAGGGTAAAACTCACCATCTCAGCCGGACGAAGGGCAATCGGAGGTCTGCTTTGGTCACCGGAGGTGGGGAGGTTGATGCTCGGGCTGGCGGTGCTAGAGGGCCCCACGGCGGCGGATTAGGTTTTACGGGGGGGGGGGGGGGGGGAAGCGGATTCGGGTGCGGTTGTTTTGGGGTTCGGGCTTGGGGTCTTCGAGTGGCTCAGGGAAGGAGGAGGGGCGAGACGCGAGAGAGACGAGGGGGGGTGCGTGCGATCGACGGTGGCGATTTCGAGGGAGGCGGCGGCGATTTCGAGATCGGGCCTTTTCTTTTTTTTTTTTTTTTTTTGATTATTGCAGAATGAAATCGGGGGGGGGGGGCAGAGGGAAAATAAAGGAGGGAAATATTTTTTTTTTTTTATTAAATTAATTGCATAAAGTTGACTTTTACCCATGACCTCGAAACGAGGCCCACCGCCTGTCGTCCATAGCGTTTTACCCCCATTCCGAACACAATGGGATATGTATCGCAAGCTGATTTGATCGTTTCGATTAGTTTCAGTTGAATTTACATTTAAGTCACTATACTGAATTTTAAACGTACATTTCAAATTACCGGGGTCACATTCTAACTCTAAAAATTCTCGAAAAATATTTTCTAGCTTCGTATTGACGATACGGCCCTAACAAAACTAGTTTCGTCGAATTCTGAGACCGTTAGAAAAATGGCCATTTTCCAGTCGATTAAAATCAACTGAAACTGGTCAAACGCGTTTTCCTTCGCCACGCTCACATATTGATTCGAAAAATTATGAAATTTGAAACTTAGCAATAATTTAACATCACGGACCCAACAAAACTGGTTTCGTCGAAATCCGAGGTCATTTGCAAAATGTCCATTTTTAAGGGCCTGAATTCCATAGCGACTATTCAGAATTTTCAACTGGACATATCATTTGATTCCTGCTATAAAATTTCGATTTCCCGGATTCGTTGGAAAGATATTATCAATAAGATCCCATCATTTTTGGTTTCACTAAAATCCGGATTGTTTTGCACCCGGTACATTCAATGGAAGTTTGAAATCGAATTATCGAACTACCGCGCCATATTCAATTCCTTATATAATTATATATAATTATATATATTCTAACGACGACGCGCATAATATATACGTTCGAATTATATTCAAAATAATTTCTCGTCGATATTATTTAAAATAATTCATTTTAAATAATCAAAATTCGCTAAAATTGCCAAAATAAAAATTTTAAACTGGCCCAGATTTTACGGGTTGTTACAATCTCCCCCACTTAAAACTTTTCGTCCCCGAAAAGGAACAAAGTCGAAAGTGGTTTGATTATTCAACTCTACGTTCGATCTGGCTTCCATTCTCCAACTTTTCAGTTTCTGAGAATTTCTAAAATTTCAAAAATTTGGCTAACACCCTAAATTTTTGAAAAATTTCGCCATAACCTCCCCTGCACCGGGAGCATCGGGGAATTTCAAATAGCTTCCCCGGTCCTTCAGATCTCAAAAAGAAAAAGAAAAAGCCAAGCGGCTAGCCAATAGGCTCACAAAATCATCATCACCCAAACAAAACAGGAAATTATGTAGTAAACATGTACCTATTTGTCGGGCAAACAAATTTTATTCTCTGGCTCTAGCCTCCTTGCTATGACCTGTTCAATGATATATATGTATATGCAAGCAAATGCGACCAATTTTCAATATAATTCAATATTTGTTTCAATTAGGCTAAATGGTTCAAAATTAGCAAACAAATGAACAAACAACGCAAACATCAATCAATTAGTGAATTAGATTATCAAATTCATAATTTTGATACATAGTCAAGAATCAGATTTTTGATGCCAAATCACAACAATAGGCCCTATCAAATTTTGGTTCTCACACCAGTCAATAGGAAATATATAGAAATCTCACTTTCGTCGCTCGAAAATAAATACTGGCGACAGTGCCCCATCACCAGAATCATTCCCAGGCACTAGAGGGATTCTATATCTACCCAATATATTAAAACTTCGAATACACGTTTGCAAGACATATATGCAAAATCTTTATATATCGGATTGTCCTAATCAATATAAAATAAATAATCAAATACGAATAATTGATTTAAATTTTCAAAACGAAATTTGTTTTCATTTGAAAGAAATATACTCTTCACACTCGTTCTAGGATACTACTGATCCTATCTCTAACGAGTCATTCCCATTGGATATAACTAATCCAATATCTGATGAATTCTTTCGTAGGGTTCTAATGTGTCTTGTTCTCTGAGCTTTGTAAACCAAAGCTCTGATACCACCTGTAAAGACCCGCAACTTCCCCGTAAAGGAAAGTGTCGGATAGTTCGAGAACAAACCACAACAGAACACATACAGAAGAACGTTTCATTGTATATTACAGCAATGCATCAGATTACAAGAATATACAGAGTATAAATGAATATTACACAGAAATATCAGAGATTTAAATTACATTTAAATACATAGCAGCGGAAAATAATACAATACACAACTAGAAGTAGATATACAGATACAAAGCTTTCCGGATATCGTTCCAGCTGTAAACCAGGATCCTGTGAATATAAATCTGCAAAACCAAAACTACTAGCTGCCCGTGTCGAAAATAAGGGCACCCAGAGTTTAGGTTAAAACAATAAACTCCAGGTCAGTCATGGGACTGGTGTGAGAACTAAAACAGTTATTGATCTTTATTTTGAAAGTTAGGTAAATCAAGGGACCACGCCGTATAACACGGAACGGGTTTCCTCCCAAGAATACCAGTGCATAAAACAAACAGCGCAATGCTAAATAAAGAAAAATGAAGCTGTTATAAGACCCAGGTCCCATCACACAATGCAACGCAGTCGAGGATAGGGTTTTCCCTTATAACAGCCAAAGTATGCTTGATACGTTTAAAACAAATCATTTGATACTAATAAGTGCATAGTGTATAAAACAACTTCAAATCATAAGTATAAATCATAGGCGGCATGAGCGTCCCATGCCACTATGTCGCCACATATAGGTTTACAATCAAAACCGCAAAACGACGTATTGGAAGTTGGGTTATCATTTATGGTATGAACCGAGGCTAGGGGCAAGATCCTCAACCGATTCGAGACGCTCTAGCCCGTGTCTCAGGAACAGCCGCAACTGCCCCATGGATCGTCAGGGCCGGTCCACCGATGTGGATTATTATGCCTGAACACTACGTTTCCCCGCCCTTTGGGGCGTAAGCCTGGCCCGTCAGCCGACCAGAAGCATCGGCCGAAACCGATATCACGAGGCGCCTCGCTTTTCAGCAAGTAATAATAAGTAACATCCACATGAGTCAAACTCGTCAGCCAGTTCAAGCGCTGACGCCACTCATAACTAGAAAGAAACGTAGGTCCTCCCTGATGTCCGTCTCCCGTTTTTGATTCATACCGGGTGTGATACTCGCGAATCAACGTTACACAAAGCTACGCCACAAAGGCCGTGCTTCGATCATCAACCACAAGACTTTGCTTTTCAACAGAAGCCTTGATCATTTGCCACTTAGGCATGCCACACAGGCAATTCACTCCATGCGATTGATATCCATCAATATATAACCCCTGAGCTCGTGCGTCTCAGAGAAGGGCGTTAAGCAAGAGAATAAATTCTCCGCCGCCAAACAGATATATATTTAATAGAGATCAATCACACGGACTAAAATCCAATGTCAGACACACAGTCCATTTACAAGTCCGTTCTGGGTCTGAACGAAACCGGAGGCACCTAGTACCCCGCATATCCATTGATCTCCAAGTACGTCTGGACGATCACTAACTGTTTCCATCTTCTTGGGTGTACAGCCCAATCAAGATCATCAGTTATCACCCAAACGACGTGAAGACCTCCGGTCTTCGACCATCGTCTTCATCTTCGACTTATCGTCGTATCAGTTATTCAGAATGGGATAAACCCGGTCTTTCCGAATAACTCGCGTATATTTAAATAAGTGTTACACAAACACAACATACGCCTCATTCCAATTCATCAGTCACTAACCGTAAATTAATCAAGAGAATAATTTCCCAAATATTAACCCCGAAGGCCGAAACCAACATCAGATCAATACTCAGAAAACCATTCTGCTTAGCTAACCGACAGTTAGTTTCTGATTTCACATTCATAGGGAAAGATTCCCATTAATTTTATCAAAGATAAATTCCTTGAATTTATTCTTTAATCAACTTTTGAATATCAATTCAAACTAGTCGGGATTAGCGAACCTTACCGAAGTAATCATTTGTTTTAATTTCCCAATCCCAACCTATTCATCCCATGAAGTAAAACTGGTTATACTTCATATCTAACACCACGGTGTTATTGGTAAATTCAATTACCATTTCACGTTCAAATCTAATTAAAGATTTAACTATCGCCTGGAGCAAAACTGGTGATACTCCATTCTCGATCATTTCAATATAATTAAAGATTCATTAAAACTCCACTTAGTCTTAATCTTCGACTGGGTTAAAGAATCAATGTCATTTAAAACACGGTTCACGATAAACCCAAAGTCACATTCATTAATTATCGGGTTAAAGAACAAGTGTTATTTAAAACACTGTTCACGATAAACCCAAAAATCAATATCAATTCAATTCCAATTAAATATTATTTAATTGGTACACTTTATTAAATCTAAATAAAAAGATTTAATCATTTCTCAACTGGGTTCAAGAACAGTGTTAGTGAAGACACCATTCACGACAAACCCAAATCACATTCGATATTCAATACAAGGCTCTGAATAGAAAATATATCGGCTTATATTCAATATCGAATTCTACGACTAACAAATGTCGTATTGGAAATAGCGATATAAATATATATATCTTTCAAATTTCCATACCAACACCTGTATAATCACGAATTCCAACATCGAAATATTCCGAAGACAATTTCGATTCAAATCCACTCCAATGCAATCATTGGAAATTTTGGTTATTTTCAAAACCCTTTTCAAATTCAATTTATTTATTTAAAAATAAATAGAATTATAATTCTAGTTCAAAACTAGTTCATTTCGATAAAAATCTATTTTTATCCTTTCAAATATGGAGTTTTTCATCCCAATTCTTTCTAAATCATTTCTTATGATTTTACACAAATTATTACTATTTTTAATAATTTTATCAAGGCCTGTACAGTCGATTTCCATCAACGGTCATCGAACTGCACTTACAGCGACCTTTTTTCGAATTTGATTTGGACGTATCTCCAAATCCAACCGTTAGATTTCCAATTTATCACATTCGTTAGAAAGCTCTTTTCGATACGAACCCAACGGTTCCGGTTTTAGGAGAATCCGACGGTCGGATCTCCCGTAATGTCCGTTTGAAATAAATGGTCGAAATTCACGAACTGCCGCGGCGCGGCGCGTTCTATTCAGGCCATTATATTATATATATAATATATATAATATATACTTCGATTTCTATTTAAAACGAATTATATAAATAGTTTTGAATTCGTTTCAAAAACATTTTCAACTTCCTTTTCAATTCAAATCACAATTGAATTCTTCTTTATAGATTCGTTTCTATTCAATTCAAATTTCAATTCAATTTGAATTTGTTTTCAATTCAATTCATTTCGAAATCGTTTTCAATTCAATTCATTTCGAAATCGTTTTCAATTCAATTCATTTCGAAATCGTTTTCAATTCAATTCATTTCGAAACCGTTTTCAATTCAATTCATTTCGAAATCGTATAAAATCGATATAAATATCGTTCACGTCAAAAATGGCGTTAATCTAATCAACACGGCTTCATAAATTTCTATTTTCAAAATAGTTGTTATTATCAAAATAATTCGTTCAACACATGACCAATCTCAATAGATGAGTACTGTCAACACATGAACCTTTATTTTATATTGATAAAGATGTAAATTTTATTACTAAAATATTTCGTTCAACACATGACCAATCTCAATGAATGAGTACTGTCAACACATGAACCTTTATTTTATAATATTCTTTATTTTTCAAATTGGAATGAGGCCCAATCAATTACCATATAAAGTTAATTATATGGATTTCCATACAACACATGTATATAATAGCATTGAAAATAATCAACCATCAACCAAAGTGCACTACACTGTATAAGCATCAAATAGGGATATTCAACGCTTATAACAGCCTGTCAATCAATCGATCGACATATTTAATCAATCAGGATGAGTGAACTTCAAATTTCATCCCAACACCCGTGTGGGGTTTCAAACAATCAAACAAATATTTTATTCGTGCAGTTGGGCGATGTGTAAAATTTATCGTCCCAATCAATGTCCTTCAAATAGGTGTACATAAACAAACCGTCTGGTTTGTAAATGAATATTTATTTATTCACATTCACGTTAAAAATTATATTTTTAACGATAAAACATTTTATTCCAACCTATGAATTTCTATTCAATTCATTTACACAATAAAATGATATTTTTATTTTTCTAACATATTTTAGAAAATTTCGGCGGCATAACGGCACGATACTAGAAACGGGACGAGGCCTAGCCTTATCCCCGGTCTAGTGAAGGCCCACGCCATTCACACATCAATCAAATCAATCTCATTTTGCAAACCACAAAATTTGGAGTAAGAGTCTAACCTAGCCTTACTCCTTCGCCTTATAACGGCGCACGTCTAATCCTAACCAATTTATCGATTCGATTTTTCACACCACAAACCACATTCAAATCAAATCATATAACTAACTACACAACCAAACAATTTAACAAACAAGCCATCCATGGTCTGTGGATGACGGGTGTCGGGTGCTACTAAGCACCGTCTGCATCCTAGTATATATATAACTAGAAAAATTAAATTGAAAGGTGAGGAGCTCTCACCGATAGCTATCCTAGCTCCACGGCACTTCTAATGCAGGAAATCTTCGCCAACTCGCCTTCGTTGCCCGTATTCTCTACATATGTAAAAATCGAATTTTTACTTCAAAGTTCAATATATAAAAATCGAATTTTTATTTCAAAGTTCAATATATAAAAATCGAATTTTTATTTCAAAGTTCAATATATAAAAATCGAATTTTTATTTCGAAGTTCAACATATAAAAATCGAATTTTTATTTCGAAGTTCAACATATAAAAATCGAATTTTTAATTCGAAGTTCAACATATAAAAATCATATTTTTAATTCGAAGTTCAACATATAAAAATCATATTTTTAATTCGAAGTTCAACATATAAAAATCATATTTTTATTTCGATGTTCTATATATAAAAATCATATTTTTATTTCACTACATATATAAAGATGCTATTTTTAATATTCCTATCATGTAAAAATTATATTTTTAATTCTCTACATAAACAAAAATCATATTTTTACATCTTCTACATAATAAAGATTATATTTTTAATACTTTAAAAATATAAAAATCGTATCTTTAATACTTTAAAAATATAAAAATCATATTTTTAATTCTTCTATATAGTAAAGACTATATTTTTAATTCTTTAAAAATATAAAAACTATATTCTTATTTTTTCTTCTAAAATAAAAATCCGACCTTTTTATATATAAAGGTTTCTTTTACTAATGAAAAATCACTTCTTTTCCTCTCTACTACCTTTGTTTCAACAATGCTAATTTCAGTTCTAAAAATAAGGTTATGACAGTTTTAAAAATCATATTATTAAACAATGCTTTCTCCATTAAATAAATAAATAAATAAAAACTGATTTTACATAAACTAATTTATATAAACTAAAAACTGATTTAACAAGATTGATTTATATAAATTCAGAATTTAAGTAAAACTAAATTAAATAAAACTCGATTTAAAAAAAATAAATATAGGGTAAAACTCACCATCTCAGCCGGACGAAGGGCAATCGGAGGTCTGCTTTGGTCACCGGAGGTGGGGAGGTTGATGCTCGGGCTGGCGGTGCTAGAGGGCCCCACGGCGGCGGATTAGGTTTTACGGGGGGGGGGGGGGAAGCGGATTCGGGTGCGGTTGTTTTGGGGTTCGGGCTTGGGGTCTTCGAGTGGCTCAGGGAAGGAGGAGGGGCGAGACGCGAGAGAGACGAGGGGGGGTGCGTGCGATCGACGGTGGCGATTTCGAGGGAGGCGGCGGCGATTTCGAGATCGGGCCTTTTCTTTTCTTTTTTTTTTTTTTTGATTATTGCAGAATGAAATCGGGGGGGGGGGGGGGCAGAGGGAAAATAAAGGAGGGAAATATATATATTTTTTTATTAAATTAATTGCATAAAGTTGACTTTTACCCATGACCTCGAAACGAGGCCCACCGCCTGTCGTCCATAGCGTTTTACCCCCATTCCGAACACAATGGGATATGTATCGCAAGCTGATTTGATCGTTTCGATTAGTTTCAGTTGAATTTACATTTAAGTCACTATATTGAATTTTAAACGTACATTTCAAATTACCGGGGTCACATTCTAACTCTAAAAATTCTCGAAAAATATTTTCTAGCTTCGTATTGACGATACGGTCCTAACAAAACTAGTTTCGTCGAATTCTGAGACCGTTAGAAAAATGGCCATTTTCCAGTCGATTAAAATCAACTGAAACTGGTCAAACGCGTTTTCCTTCGCCACGCTCACATATTGATTCGAAAAATTATGAAATTTGAAACTTAGCAATAATTTAACATCACGGACCCAACAAAACTGGTTTCGTCGAAATCCGAGGTCATTTGCAAAATGTCCATTTTAAGGGCCTGAATTCCATAGCGACTATTCAGAATTTTCAACTGGACATATCATTTGATTCCTGCTATAAAATTTCGATTTCCCGAATTCGTTGGAAAGATATTATCAATAAGATCCCATCATTTTTGGTTTCACTAAAATCCGGATTGTTTTGCACCCGGTACATTCAATGGAAGTTTGAAATCGAATTATCGAACTACCGCGCCATATTCAATTCCTTATATAATTATATATAATTATATATATTCTAACGACGACGCGCATAATATATACGTTCGAATTATATTCAAAATAATTTCTCGTCGATATTATTTAAAATAATTCATTTTAAATAATCAAAATTCGCTAAAATTGCCAAAATAAAAATTTTAAACTGGCCCAGATTTTACGGGTTGTTACATATTCCATTTATAAATATTTTATATTCAAATATCACTTTGAAAATATTCCTTTATCAACATTTCGGTATGTTATGGTATTCAACATATCAAATCACGATGATCAGTATCGTTCAAACACATATTATCGACAACAGATTATATATCACATCATATATCACAATATATGAAAAACAGTAAAATAAATGTTGAGGAACCCAGTTGGGTCCCTCCAACCTATTTCCCTGCATCCACAGATGTTACACAATGTAATCAACATCACTTTCAGTTCAATATGTTATATTCTATTAAACAGAATCAATATAGAAATTCACCAACTGACTAGCAGTTCAATCAAACAGTCAACACACAGTCAATCAGCCAATATTTAACAATTCTAAAATTACAACATGAAATTATAAACTGTTCAGAGTTAGTGAGATTTACTCACTTTGGACTATCATCGTTAATAACGATAATTGTCGTTGATCCAGATGGACAATTTATTTTGCCATAAATTGTAACGAGCTTCGATTCGCTTCCAGTCAGTTCCAGGCTATAGCCCTCGCCCATACGATCCTAACGAATCCAACCGCTCAAAATTCTGATACAGTACGTAATAGATATGACTGACACAAGTTATACGGTATTTGAAATTTAAAATAAATTAAATTCCTTTGATTTTATAAATGGGCTTAACCTTTACATTTCCGGCCCATCATTTCGTTTAAAACCCAAACCCATCGAAAGCTTCTTCCCCCAAATCACTGAAATCCCGTCGCTCCTCTTTGATGGCCATTTCCGTCATCTTCATCCCCCACGATCCTCCATTCCTTCATGAATGACCAAATTGAAACCACCAAAACTCTCCTCATCAACTCCTCCATCTTCCTATACCAGAACCCACGCTCTCGCCCCTCTCTGCTCAACCGCGACGTGGTGCTTCTTTCCGTTCGATCCAGTAAGGGGATCGAAGTTTATTGACGCGGAATTCATCAAAAGGATTCCTGCAAGTGCTACTTGACCCTAGCAATCCGAAAACAACATTCACTCCTCGCGTTGAAGCTCCCACCTCTCCCGAAACTCAACCCTAGCCGACGCTGAAAAAGTACAGCAAGCGGAAACACCATCGAGTTCAACACCAATTGTATGAGAATGAAGCTAATGATCGCAGGAATACAAATAGATTACTCTCGGAATTTATGGGTTTTTGCTTGATTTGTTTTGGATTTTCTTTCTCAATTGTGATTGATTTTATACGGTATTTATATGCTTCTGTTGGGTAGGTAGCTTTTGTGGCTGTAAACAAATGATGTGTGGCCTGTTTGTGATCAGAGAAAATGAGGGGAGATATTTTTTGATTGATTTTATATTTTATTTTCTCGATTATATGCTTGTCTTTCGTCCTTAAAAATCCCTGCGACCATATACGATCTTCTAAAATCACGAAAATTGACATGCCACTAGAGTTCGACATTATGGTCCCAACGAAATTGGTTTCGTCAAATTCCGACTCCGTATGCTCACACCATATATTTTCAAATGTCAATTTATCGACTGTTTTCCACTTTAAAAATCTGTACGGCCACACAGTGACCCTAAAAATCACGGAACTTGGAATCTAATAATAATTTGATGTTGCGGATCCAACAAAATTAGTTTCGTCGAATTCCGACTTCGTTTGCAAAAGTGGCTATTTTTAAAGTCCTAAATAACCCATTTAAATATACAAATATATTTAAATATAATTAAATTAAATATTTATAAATAAATATTATCGTATATATTCACAGCAGAATATCATACAGCTCTAGAATATTCCTATTTGAATTTCTAACTTGATGTTTCAAATCTGGGTCAACCCGATATTCTATTTATATTGAAATCCCTTTTAAAAATATAAATAATTCCTTTATAAATTATAAATGAATTCCACAGCGACTTTTCTAAAATTTGATTTGGACGTAAATCAAAATCTATACGACGAAATCTCGATTTTTCTCTTCCACTAGAAAGATATACTCCACCAGCTCCACACATTTCTTGTTTCACAAAAATCCGGCTTAAAACGAATCCTGTATATTCAGTTGAAGTTCGAATCGCCAATTTACGAACTACAGCGCCATTTCGAGCTCGATTTTAATTATATTATAACTCTACATTCAAACTATCGTTTATATATTATATTCGTTATTCAAATTCAATTCCAAACTGAATTAAATATCACAGATGATCCAGTTCACACCATATCGCCATTTCAGCCAATTCTGATTATTTCAGAATTACATATATTATTTAATTATTTTTTAATTAAATATTCATCATTATATTTCCACGACCATTTAATTCACTATACCACCATTTATATAATTAAATAAATTAATTATAATACCTCTGCCAATGCGGGTTATTACACTGATGAAAACCTATAGCCAAATCCATTTGCAAGAAAACAGAAGTGCCCTCCAACTGGTCAAACAAGTCATATATTCATGGGATTGAGTGTCTATTCTTCTTTGTGAGCTTGTTCATTTCTCTGTAATCCATACATGGATGAAGAGAGCCATCCGCCTTAGTTGCGAAGAAGACTGGTGCTCCCTACTCAGAAATACTCCATCTAATAAACCCTTTCTCGAAAGACTCACTCCCTTGCTTACTAAGCTCCTTCCTCTCCCTCGGATCCATGTGGAGCATTGGCAATGCAATAGGCTTAACATTCCCACCACCTCAAATACGTCCGGAAAGTCTCTAACTGCAGACACCAAACTGAGTTTGTTTACAGAAGCATCTAGGGAATCCAAGAAACTAAATATGACTGACCCTCGCGGGTCGTAGGAAATCTCTAGAGTCCTATCGTGGCACATCAGAAACCTAACAGTTCTCCTCTTACAGTCAAGGATGGCACCATATATGGCCAACTTATCCATTCCTAGGATATGCTCGTACCCCATGAAACCCTATACATACGCGTCAGACTCGAACACGATGCCAAGAATAGAAATTCTCAAACCCCTACACATCATAGATAGGTGAGTTGTACCTCTAATGGGATTTGAGACAACTATTGCATCAGAAACTATAGAAGTATCTAGGTGTAGATTATCAACAATAAAACTGGTAATAATGAGAAGCACCAGAATCGAACAATGTCCTAAGGGGAAAATCAAAAAGAGAAATCAAATATTCTACAGTGACCTTCCTACCTTTGTTCTGACTGCTACCACTAGTCTAAGTCGCCTCAAGCGCATGAACCTATGCTCTGGATGAACTTTCTCCCAGTCCCAGCCTCTGAGGGCACTGTCTGCTATAATGTCCTATTTGTCCGCATTGAAAGCAAGCACCCTTCTTAGCTGTCTTCTTGCAATCTCTGATGAAGTTCCCTATCATACCACATCTGTGACACTTCACTTCCTTCTTAATCTGCGCTTTATTTAGTTTCTCTCCCTTTTACTTTCCACCTTTCTTAGGACAACACTTTTTCTTCCCAAAACCTACCTTGGCCTCTTGAGTACTCTCTTTCCCAAAACCAACCTTAGCCTCTTGAGTACTCACTTTCTTTCCACCTTTCTTAGGACACCACTTTTAAAAATGTTTACTTAACCATTAATTATTTCTATTTAATAAATAAATTTATAAATCCATTTCAGTTAACACCGTCGACTTAGTCAACTCTAAACATTATTAACTCGTTAATCAAATCTCAATTCATCTTTCCATTTAAATAAATTTCAAATTTTAAATAATTCCATTTGATTAGTATTAAATAAATAATAATCAAATCAATATAATCTCATTTTAAATTGCTTCTTAAAAACAATTAACCTCGGTTATTAAACATCACATTAATATCCGCTCACTTGCTTATCAGTCTTGTAGAAATAAGAATCATCTTTATAAGATTATTTAATGATTGAGGTGAGGTAAGTGCTTCGCATACGGATAGATTTTGGTACCAAAAATGGTGATTAGTGGTTAAAACAATCAATGTATATATGGTTTGTTTATTTCCTTTTTATAAACCCAATTAAAAAAAAATATTTAAAAATCTATATTTAATTATAAATAAATTTCATAACTTCATTTCTATCAATTCACCGGAAGGTAAATCAATCTCTATAAACAGTTTGTATTTTGGCCATCTGCTATAAATTTCTCAACCAATACTACCCATTGGTTAATATCAAAATAAACATTGAATTTGGATTCAATAATCAATAATCAATCAATCATATCGATTAAACAGTTCATATAACGATCATATGAAAATAAACAATAATCCATTCAATTGATAGTAGTCAACCAATAATAATTCAAGCATCCAATTTAATTTAAATACGTTTATATTTTTATAAACGTAACCAACAAGGTAAGTTGCCTCTATTGGAAATAATCCTTAAAAATAACGATGTCATTTCATTTAAATTAAACAACGTTTAATTTAAATAATCGATATAACAATATTCAACAATCATCAAATCAATCAACAATTAGCAAACATGGCATACAAATAATAAACCCAACTTATAATAATTATAAGTGGGAGAACTGAGTGAGTTTAACTCGCCGTGGTTTATTCTGATGGTAAAACATTTGTTTTTAACTAAATTAAACTGGTTTTAATTTAATTAAAAATTCCCGTTGCTTCCTGTGCTGCCCAGACCAGCTCCATTTCATAACCTCCGTCCCTGCGATTCCAATGTAACCAACCGTTCTTGATTCTGATTATATACTGTCGAGATATATAATCAATATTATTGTCCAATAACTTAATCAAATTAAACTTTATAATTTAAATTTTAACGGGCCTTACCCTTTTATTCTCGGTCCGCACACACTTCCAACCCACCACATACATTATATTACTTTCTTCGTTTGAACCCCTTCTACCGATTTTCCTCCTTCCCATCTGTTCAGTTTAAAACAAAATGCCAGCTTCTCCTTGGACGCACTTTCCCCATCATACTGCTTTGCGTTCTTTTCTATTTTATTTTCTTTTATAAAATGGCCTGGTCCAAGCCCATCAACACCATACGCCCTTCCCCTTTATCTTCTATACTTCACATTACTTCTATTCTTTATACGTTAACACCCTTTAGCTCGTACAAGTTTAACACTATACCGCCCCATATCTCCTCCTGCAATAGAACAAACGAAATCCTCTTTCCCATATCATTTTTCTTTTTTTTAATTTATAATGAATGGCCCAAGGCCCAGATCCCCCTTCTAGCCCACGTCCCTACTTTACCCATTCCTACCGTTCTTTCTTCTCCAAAATTTGAACAGTCCCTGATATATTTTTCCCCAACATTCGAGTGTTTTTCCATGCACGCAAACAATGGTCCTCACCAAACCGCAAGCTCACTAATGCTAGGCACCCCATGCGATTCTTCCCTTTGCCTTGCCTGCTGCACCCAACTTCCCGATACCGCTTCACCATCCGTCTCTCATAATACAAGGTACATCGCTTCCATCAATACTCGTACAGTTCCATAAACGTATCCATGCATGACACGCACGAACTGTATTACTACTGTCCCACTCCCAAAACCCACGCTAACCTCCCTTGCTTTCGAACCGCCACCACCTGTACTGCTTCTCCTCCCACGCCTTACTCTTCTGCATATTTTTGTCATGTTCGAAAATACCCATGCAGACCTCACTGCTGCCTTCATCTTCCCACAGTTGCGCCCCATCTCTTCACTTCCCGGCCACCGTCTTATTCTGCTATGAACCCGCGTAAATTTAATATATATATATATATATTCTATGGTTTGGGAGTCACGAATAGTTTTGAAAAGGAGGAGGGTTCAGTTCGTTTCTTGCTGGAAAGAATGGGGTTTATAGGGTATGTATAGGTGAACAACCTTGGCACGCACGTAAATATAGGGTGACGTTTTCTTGTAGGGTAGCATGCAGCTGTGTGGTCTTTCCTTTTCAAGGTATTGTACATTTTGGGGTCTGCGCAGTGAGTTTTCACTTCGTTAGGCGATACGTGGTATGGGATGTTACTTCCATGTGAAGTCTGCATATGCTTTGGGTTTGAAAACACGAAAACAACTTAGGCATGTGGGTACAATAATTCATTTAGCTATGATACTAACTAGGTAGGCAAGTACATTTCAGCATTTCTTAAGGCTAAGATGTACGTGATAGAGTAGGAAACTTAGGGGTGGACTTTAATTTCCTTAAGGCTTAAGCTACGTACTTGCTGCACTAATATATAGACTGCCAAATTTTGTAGGTTGTGAGTGGGACTTGGCGTTTCTTTCTTTAGGCTATGTATGCAGTTGTAACCTTATACTAAAGGAAGAAAAGATGGAAAGATGGGATGCGACGAAAGGGAACAGCTATGTATATATTATGGTTTCAATTTCAAATGTAAGCCTTTGCGTGTTGTCTTTAATTTGATGTGAATGCATAGGGTAGGTTCCTCTTTCTTTCTTTTTTTTTAGTCCTTCGGTAAGAAGAAAAGTGATTTATCCACATGTTATTGACGTTGCACTCATGCTTATGAAGAAAGACTCCATGATTTAACATTTTGCCATTATATTTCTTTGACGTACCTGGTCTCCTTATTGTACTTACTCTCCTTACCGTATTTACTTTTGAAATAGATGACAACAATATGTGAAGGGAGCTATTTTGTTTGGTCATCTACATCTTTGCAACATAAATTGACCATGTACATTTTTATTTAGTTTTCATCTTATCAATAAGGCTTTCACAAATTTTGGAATTTAAATGCCCAATCAGTATTCACATTTATTGAGATAATGAAACTAAAATAACTATAACGGTCCAGTAATAAAGTATTCTTCATTTCATTTGTAAATGTGTGATTGGAAGAAAGTTGAATAGTGACGGGAAGGATAGAGGATTATCTCCAATTGATTATACTTTGTTGCATTAGGTGTTAATATGGATAGCTCCATGGAATAAATAATTATCTTTATTTTCTCATGCAACATACAATTTATGTGTAGGCGTTGTTCTTTATAATTATATAAAAGCCAAGTACTTGGCACAATTTTAGCTTTTCTCTTTTAATGACATTTTCATAGAACCGCCCAAATTTATTTTCTCGAGTTAAATGGTATTCAAAACATATAAAACCCCTTTTATATTTATTAAATAAACGCTATAATTTATAAACGAATTCCATAGCGATTATTTTCAAATTTGATTTGAACGTAACTTACAATATTTAAGATGAAATTTTGATTTTTCACTTCCATTGAAAAATTATTATCAAAACGATCCCAATGTTTCTTATTTCACAGAATTCCGGCTTATAATGGATTCTGTATATTCAATTGAAGTTCAAACTCAATATTACGAACTACCGTGTCGTTACAGGTTTGTTTTTAAATTTAATATAAATATATACATTTAACCATCGTTTAATAAATGAATTCAATATTAATTCCATTAATGTTTCCTAATATAATATTTAAAACCAATTTAAATATTCGAATTCAAATAGCCGAAAAATCTGGGTCGTTACATTGTTGCACTAACTTACCAAGATGTCATAATTAATAATTACCTAATTTATACCCGTCGATCGACTCCTACAACCACAATGTGATAACATATGCCAGCTATAGAATTTGGGGTTATCAATCCCAAACTCATCAACTAAAAGGACAGAGTCATTAATCACAGGTGTTATAGCGGCTTATCTTCCCTAATCGACACGATGCACGCTCATCGTCCCGTCGGAACGCGCCCGTACCCATCTCATTTGGACCTCTTACTATCCAACGCAATAAAGTGTGCCCTCACCTCTACCTAGTATGAGACCTCCCATAGATGATAATAGGGATATTGTCTAATACAGGTCCCCAACCAAATATGAAATTGACATAAGTCACCCCATAGACTTGGTCCCCATTTATTCTATTAGGCCACTTAGTTTCACCCATCAACCTGCGCTGTCAGAGCGGACCGACACTAGGATTTTATCATTTTGTTAGGCCTTTTATTTTCCCTAATCATCCCTACGATACCGGAACGGACCTACGAGTCACTTATTTTCCCCAGTCAACCCCTGTGCTAACAGAATAGACTCCACTATCTTAGCTTATTTATTTCATTTTCAGTTTAACTTAATACATTTAAGTTTACAATAAGCCTCAATATAATCTCATATTATAATCCTAGGTTGTACTAAACATTTCTAATCCATATTTATCTTTTTACAACCCAACCCACATCACCTTATTGGATTTAGATTAACCCTAAATGGGGGTGAATAGGGTTTATTGGATTTAAACGAGATATTAAAAAAAAATCAGATCACAAAATGCAGCAGAGAAAATAAACGAAGAAAGTAAATAACACAGATTTTACCTAGCTTTGGCAAACCCTGCCTACTGCTGCATTTCTAAGATTTTTACTAGGTATTAAAACAGATCCTAGTTACAGACCTTGTAAACTCGCAAATCTTGCTCCTGTTTAATCCTACGCTCAAAACCCTAGACTGATCTATATCCCCTAGACAAGATTTTTCCCTAGCTACAAATCTGTAGCCAGTAAACCCTAGTTATTACAAACACTAGAAAACTGCTAGTTAAAAACCCTAACTAGATGACCTAGTTTTTACAGAAAAAACTAGAAAACAAATACGATGGTTTTCAAATGAAATTAAAAATAAAACAATAAATAAGCAAACTAAAACCCCCCTTTACAAAACTATAGCCGGCCTACTTTTTTTTGCCACTTCATATGTTTAGCCCACTATCTATTTTATCTCTGGAAAATGAAAATGATGGTCGACTCAATTGAAATTAGGGTTTTCCTTTGGCTCCAAATTGTGGCTTATTGAATATGAGTGATTCAATTCTCTGAAGCTTGAGAAAATTTGTGGCTTGGGTTGTTGATGGACTTGAGCTCTCTCTCGAATGAAACCATGTGAGCAATTTTTGATTTTGAATCCTTTTTACTCTCAAATTTTTTGTGGTTTCGATCGATTTTCAGCCTTTGATGAATGGTATCACTTATAGGATTATTAAACCCTGTAAAAACTCTAATTTCTCAAGATGATTTGTCTTATTAGTGCATGATTTTGTTGCCTTTATTCGAATTGAATCGGCTTAGCTGACTTGCATGAATTCTGGAAATTATTTGTTGCCTTTAATCCCATCTTTGATTTTGATGGTTAACAAACATGCCGTGAATTCCATGCTTAATTCTGGAAACACTTTGAAGTCTTGAATTGAAATTCATATTTGCGTGAATTGATATACTTGTGTGATTCTGGTTGCCATGTCTTAACCTGCTTTCCTCGGCTTTGAACTCCATTCGTGATTTCTGGAAATGAATTTGGTTTCCCTTGAATTTGCACTGAGCATTTAAAAAGAAAAACTTGACAAGTTTTTTGCACTTGATTGTTTGATTTAGTCCCTCAAATACTCGACCTTGATTGATTAAAAAGATTACTGTATATAACTTGATTTCATGAAAATTTAAACTTGCCAAAAATGATGAATTGAAATCTGGAAACAATTTACTTGCTCTCATGCCATCATTTAAACCTGTGCAAATAAGATTTGCAAGATCTTGTTTCCAAATTTGACATTTGTATTTTCTGAGAAATATTATAAATCATGATTTCACATTTGCCAAAACAATCCTATGATTTCTTGACCATAAATCTGTTTTGCCAAACATTGATTGATTGTGCTCCTGAACTGTCTTGTAAATTTCATGCGTATTCATTTAGCTAGGCCATTCTTGCTACTAACATGTTATCTATGGCTTGAAACATGCTGAAACATATATACATGAACATTTGGCTTTGTTCCTTGCTGATGTACAAGTATCTGCCATTTTACCAGATTTTCTTGGCTTGTTCTTTACTGTCTTGAGCTCGACACTGTGTTGACTGCCTTATGTTTCACTTGTTCATTGATCATGGGAAACTTTCCACTATCTCTTGCTATTTATTGAGCCTTGTGGTTGTGCTTTTGAATTGAGTTGCACCTATGTGCATGCTGCTCCATGCATTTCAGTTTTGGTCACTTGCACCTATATGCATATTCACATTGCACTTGGTTTGCATGAGAACATCTTGTTGCCACTTGACATGTGTATTGTTTGTTGACTTGCTTGAGCTTGTGCTTCGACATGTGTCACTGAAATTCTACACCATTTTCTTGTGCACGGCCCCTGACTTTGACCCTGTTCATAACTGATTTGTATATTTAAGTTGCATAAAAAACTTGCCACAACATTTTATCCATTTGGCTACAGACTTGACTTGTACATGTATTTGTAATTGTCCCTGTTCATATTTGTTTGGCTCGACCATGCTGCTATGTCCTAACATTGCTGCTCGACCATTTGTGTACTTGCACACACATATATATATATATATATATATATATATATATATATATATGTGTGTGTGTATACATACTACTGTATGTGTATACATGTTTCGTGTGTGTGTAATTTTTATATGTGGGATATTCGAATTCAAACATGAAATTTCTATCAGTAAACCGCTATAACTGCGTTGCGGCTGTTCAGAATCAGCTCAATATGATGTTGGTTCTGATCAGCAAACCAGTGTAGTGTGTTGAGGCTGATATGTGAGCACTAGAGTATACAGTCTACCTTGTGGTATTTACAGTGTACACTATGAATATCACAAACTGTCAAACACAAATGGATGTCCATATAAATCAGATCAAGTCATGAAAAATGATGAGAAACACACCAAAAATTCTAAAGCAAATAAATTTTTAAAAATAAAAAATTTATGTCTGCTAGAATATAAAAATATTTATGTTCCAGATTACTATGTGTGTTTCTTTTTGTAATAGGTAGGAAGACTGAACTGGCAGTGATGAAGATGAAGACTGGACTGACAGAGAAATAGGCAGAAGACAGAATACAAAGTTATGAAATAGTATATGAGTGTATGAATGAATATGTACAACTGAGTGACTGAGCAAACTATAGTGAGGAGGATTGTATAAAAATGAACTTAAATATGAAATGTACTGTAATGTATTTTAGTGAAATGTACAAATAGTGGAGTTATAAATTTGTACTGTTGAAATGTATAAATTAAATATTATATTTTAATAAAATACTGTTTGAATATTTAAATTCTTGTGCAGTAGTATTCTATTTAAATATAAATATTATATTATGTTTGTAATGTAGTATAACAGTACAATTACAAACACATTTATAATAATAAATATATGTTTGTTATCATCAAACAAAAATCATAGAATTGTTAGATACTACACACTTAGCATCCAACTAAGTTAATCTGATTCCAGTTTACACGTTCCCTAATTATATGTTAAGTTTTATCCCCAATTTACGGTCCAGTTCTAATTATAATACTTAACCGGTTCCAACCTACCCAAAAATTTCATTTTTATTCAATTCTAACATTTTCCCGATTTAACGCAAAAATAACGATAAAGGCTTAGGCTCTCTTCAGGCCTAGGCTCAGTGATAAAATAAAAATGAAATGGTCTAGCTACTTACAAGGCCTAGACTCAAAAAATAAATAAACAAGTAAAATAGGGCATATGCATAACTATAAATAAAACTACAACAAAGAAGGGGATAAAAGAAGGAAAATTACTTATAAACAATAAATAACTAAAAAGGAATAGGCATAGACAGTAAATAAATTGCATTAAGTTTACAGAAAAAACAAAACATTTAATTATTGTAAATAATTGTAAACAATAAACTTAAGAATTTAAAACTATTTAACTGTCTAACATTACATACACAATTTTACTAATCTAAAAATTACATAAAAACTCACAGATCTGCCGAAAAGAGCTTCCCCTGTGGTCTTTCTTTATTCTAGCAGAAACCTCACCTCTAAAAGTATTTATAAAATTAAATATTTAAAAGTATAGAACTTCTTTATCCCCATAAAAATTTAATTATTTGGCCTTCCTAAATTTAAGGATAGGCCTGGGGAGGAACAAGAAAAAGAAGAAGAGAGAATAGATGTGAATAAATGGGAGAGGCTCTACTAGTTTATTTATAGGGTTTACTGGATGCCATCAGCCGTCCAATTATAGGCTTAGATCAGGACCAGCCGTGCCATTTGGATTATCAGAAAGAGCCATGTTAGCCTTTGGTTTAAAATATACCAATGAAAATGAAACCACACCAGCCAAAATAACGTTTGAACGAAATAAAACGATCGCGGCAAACGTGTGCACCAAGACAAGTGCATACTGCGCTTTGGGTCGACCCGAGCATGTCTTCGGCCGACACAGGGTCGGCCCAAGCAGGTCCTATGTAACATCCCGTATTTTTAACAACACTAAAAGAGGATAAATTAAATAATAATTAATTTAATATTCGTAATTAAGGGAAACAGACAACGCTATTTCGTCCGTTTCGGAATTCTGGTCAAGATAGACATTTGGTTTGCATAAAACGAACACCGTATGAAGAAGTTATAAGGATTTTAAGTTTGTATATGCGTAGAAGAATTATATATATACATATGAGTCAGATATGAGTCAGAACCTTATCCAAACTCGTTCAAAAATCAAAATGGCAAAAGGCAGCAAATTTCCCGCTCTATGGGTTCGACCCCTCTAGGGGGGTGTCGACACCAGGGTCGACCCCCCTACAGGGATGTCGACACCAGGGTCGACCCCCCTACAGGGGTGTTGACCCCCCCTAAGGTTGACGTGGCAATTGGTTTTAGAGGTGTTGGCAGCTATAAATACGTGCCCATTTCTCGTGTATTCTTCATTGGAAATCATGGAGGCTAAATGCTGCCGGTGTTTGAACTAAGACGGATCCTTTCTTCAACAACGATCAACTTTGCAAATCAAACTTATAGATTCGAGTGTAGATCCAACCTCAGCTATTTTCTACCTTTTCTTTTAATCCAAACACTATGAGTTCTAGGTTACTTTTAAATTTAAATGATTAAAAGTAAAACGTGATAGTACTGTAATCTGGATCTGTCTTGAATCATGAATCTATGTTATTCTTGGATCTCAAACTTTATTATGCTAGATCTATTTTTATAGACCTAATTCACCTATGATTAGTTTATCTTGTCACCTTTGTGGATCTGAAACTTTGTCAAGTTTGTGGTTAATTTAGGATTATCATTATGTGGACAATTGAACCTTTGTTTAGATCTAGATCATCATATTGTGATTAATTGAGATCTATCATTATTGGACATAAGAATTCTTATTTGGATCTGTTCATCCGAAGTATATTGGATTTAGTTTTATTATTACCCTTTTCACTAGATTTGTTTTTATGTCCACCTTATTATGCCTATTACTTGTATATGCCAGTATATATGTTTATGTCACTTTTAGAATGATCACTATTGTCATTTTTCCCATCACCTTTCCCTTTCATTATTTATGACTAGGCTACTTTCTAGCCTAGAGGTCGCCAAATATATGTGAATGCATTAGTTAGGGAACGGGGGAAAAAGGTTAGAACTGGCATAATTTAAATAATATTTATATGAATTGGGCATATAATTCAAAATGGGGAAAAAGGGGCATAATCACCTATAAAGACATAGGTAAGAATTGGATAAGAATGAAATGTCTAATAATTACAATTAGAAATTGTAATTGCACTTATGATATGAGGTTAGGTTGCATTAGTGGTGGAAGTCTGCCCGGACCCGACCGGCATATCCAGCAACCACTAATGTTGAACCTAATGCGAGAGGTATAAGTGCGCAAATACAAGACGGGATATGACACGAGGTTAGGCCCAAATTGTGGAAGAAGTCTTCTCGAACCCGACTGGCATATCCAGCATCCACAAGTGGTAGGCCTCATGTGGGAGGTCTAGCCCATTATAAACCATAAATGGACATGGTAATAAATTGGACTACTTAACCAAATCTAATCTATAGGCATTGTATGATTATGAACTAAAGTTAGCGTTAAGTAAAATTGGTTGGACAGTGGATGGGTTAAGCAAATCTGGAGGGGTGGGTAATATTAACATATAGGCCCACAAACTTAACCCGATAAGGTTATGTAATTAAAGACACCTAGTGGTATACATAACTGATGGAAATAATAAAGATATGTAATTAAAGACACCTAGTGGTATACATAATCAAATGGAAAACCTAGCGGGGGATACAGGACAAAGGGGAGAGCTTGTATCATATTGTGTGGGGCCCGTTTCATCTAGTAACCCCGAGTAGGTATCAAAACATATACTCCATACTTGGTCGAAGAAGGGGGCACACTTACTGAACTGATTGTAAGAGATCCAAACATAGAGGGCGGTGTGGGCGGCGCAAACCGACCGGGCCATGTGCGTGCATGAGTTGGGAAGAGGGGGATAAGACGACTGTGACACCTGTAGATATAGGGCTATGCATATCAATAAGGGGTTGCACTTTAGGACGTGGTACATCCTACGGTGGGGCCGACATAAAGTATCTACGCGGATTAGGGAGCCGATTGATTAGGGTAGTAGTTAGGGTACACTTGGACATATGCCTAAGTCTACTACTTTATAGTGGAAGGGATCATCTCATTTTGGATATACTAGTAATAGTGCAGAGTAATCGTTTTAGGGAAGCGTATACACCTTATCATGTCTACCTTGCCACACTTGTCTTTTATGTAGTAATCTCTCTTATCCACTTTATATGTATGCCATGCTACTTTTATTTATTTACTTGCTAAAAGTAACTAGACTCGCCAGGCTTTATGTCTGACCCATTTTGTTTCTTCTTCTTTCTTCCGTTTCCCCCCTCCCCCCAGGTTCTCAGGGATGAAACACTCAAGCTTGACCATGATTCTGCCTGCTTTTGCTGGAGCTGCTGATATGGATGGATCAAGCTCTTATCCTTGTTGTTATGGCTATATTTTGTTTTGGGAATTTTTATTTTTTTTATGTACTCTGATACTTTTGAAGTACAAGACAGTAGATTTTATGTTGTAATGGGCTTTGGTATTTCATACATGTGATGTTTTTGGACCATGGTATCATATGATAAATAAAGCTTTGATTCCGCTGTTATTATATATGTCTTTCTTGTAATATTTCCGTTCTATTTACTATAACGCTTCATGAAACTTAATGCATTCCCTTTGTGGGTGACATTAATGGACGTGAGGTGTCACACTTGGTATCAGAACTGAAGGTTACCAGATTAGATAAAAGTTTTTGAAAGCTATTTTCAAAAAGATTTTAAAAGAAAGCATTTTCAAAAAAGAAATGTCTATTTTTAAAAATATTCCCCAAAAAGCCATAAGTAATATCTTTCGATCCCTTGTCTGAATCTTCCTCCTTTTCTTTTTCAATAAGTCTGGGGAACCCAACATTCCAGAGGGCATTACGATACCAGGATGATTCCGTAGGTATCTGGAGGCCACGACGCCTGCCGAAGGCCAACGAAACGTTCCTCCCCCACTGCACATGTTGTTCCTCCTCCTCCTCCTCCGCGTGTAGACAACCTCTTAAAGTTCTATAAAGATTTCCGTGCTATGAGAGGGAAGCTGTTCCATGGAACTGAGACGTATGTGGAAGCTAGGAACTGGCTCAAGGGGACTGAGGACTTGTTTTTGATCTTGGAAGTAGAAGATCGAAGAAAGATTCAGTTAGCTGCTTGGCTATTGAAGGATAAAGCTTCATTTTGGTGGGAGGTAACCCAAGCAGGCCATCCGGTGGAAACTTGGGATGACTTTACATAGAGGTTTGATATGAAATTCCTTTCCTAAGCTGAGAAGAGCATGCAGATGGAGAGGTTTTTAGCACTCAAACAAGGGAACTTGACGGTTAAGGAGTATGTGAACAAATTTAACCAGCTGGCAAGATTTGGACTAGAATTTGTAGACACGCCGCATAAAAAGGCTTTGCGGTTTGCTAAAGGGCTGAATGAACCCCTTCATGGGTTAGCCATGTTCCATATCCCGATGGGAGCCACATTTGAAAGACTTGTTGATATGGCCTTAATGTATGAGGAAGAGAAAGGGGAGAAGAAGGAGGTTAAAGCTGAGGAAACAACGCAAAACAAGAAGACATGGCCCAAGAAGGGACAACAACAACAACAAAAGAAAGGAGGAAAGAATGACAAGGGTAAGGAGAAAAGGAAGTGTCATGGTTGTGGGAAAGAGGGTCACTTGATCAAAGACTGTAAAAGAAGGAAGAACACTTGCTTTAATTGTGGAGAAGTCGGACATTTTGCTAGAGAGTGTCCGAAGAAACAGGGATCGCAGGGATAAGGTCAAAGGGCAGGAACTTCTAGAGGGTAGGTGCATGCTCTCGCGATCAGTGCTCTTGATAGAGGTAGAAAAATTTATGTGGAAGGTTTAATTTCTCTTTCAAACCATCCTATAAGAACACTTTTTGATTCAAGCATTTATATCTAGTTCTATGGTTGAATCTCTACAATTAAGTACTAGTATGGTAATGGATCCCGTAGTTGTTTCAAACCCCATTGGTGCTTCGGCTCATTTATCTATGATTTGTCGGGGTTTGAAAATATCTGTGTTAGGCGTCGAGTTTCAATGCGACGCGTATGTGCTCGGGTTTATGGGCTATGGGTTGTTTCTAGGAATGGACTGGCTTACCACATATGGTGCCATTCTAGATTGTGAGAACAGGGTCGTTAGGCTTCTGACTTGTCATGGGAGGACCCTCGAGATTTCTTGTGACACCCAAGAGTCTGTTATGCTTAGTTTCCTAGAGTCTCTTGATGCATCCATAGATGATTTGCAATCTATTTCGGTAATCCCAGATTATTCTGGTGTTTTTTAGGAGGTTCGGGGCTTACCTCCAAGGCGCGAGATCGACTTTCGTATATATCTGGTGGACAATGCAAAGCCAGTTGCATTACCAGTGCGCCATATGGCTCCAAGGGAAAGGAGGGAGCTGATAAGCAAGTAGGGGAGCTACTTGAGAAAGGATTTATCAGATGAAGCATATCTGAATAGGGTGCTCCAGTTGTATTCGCAACTAAGGCAGATGGTTCACTTCGTTTGTTTGTGGACTATAGAGAATTTAAATAATTCACAAAGAGGAATAAACACCCACTTCCAACGATAAACGACTTATTTGACCAGCTTGTCGGGGCCTCGGTATTCTCTCAGTTGACTTGGCCACGGGGTTTCATCAGTTGAGGGTGGTTGAGGACAACATAGATAAGACTGCTTTTAGGACTTTGGATGGTTTCTTTGAATGGCTAGTTATGCCTTTTGGGATGACGAATGCACCCGCCTATTTTGTCGATCTGATGAGTAGGGTGTTTCGGGAGTTCCTAAATTAAATTTTCGTAGTATTTGTTGATGATATTTTGATCTTTATCAAAGAGCGAGGAAGAGCATGCCCAGCATCTGGGAGAAATTTTGAAAACTCTCTGTGCCCATCAGCTGAAGGCAAAGTTCTCCAAATGCCATTTTTGGAGAAAGGAGGTGAGATTCTTAGGGTATGTAATCTCCAAAGAAGGGATAGCTATGGATCCCACAAAAGTAGTTGCGGTGCAAGATTGGCAGATTCCTAAAAATGCAACAGAGATGTGGAGCTTTCTTGGATTAGCAGGTTATTATAGGAAGTTCATTAAGGACTTCGCAAAGATATCAGCCCCACTCACCAGGCTGACGAAGAAGAACTTGGCATTTTCATGGGATATAGATTGTGAAGTTGCTTTCCAACATTCGAATAGGACTCTTACAACAACCCCAGTCTTGACTTTGCCCAATGGGAACAAAGTGTTTACATTTTACACTGATGCATGTGATACAGGGCTTGGTGCGGTTCTGATGCAAGAAGGGAAAGTAGTGTGTTATGGAGGTAGACAGTTAAGAGTTTATGAGAAGAACTACCCCACCCATGATCTAGAGCTAGCTGCCATAGTATTCGCACTAAAGACGTGGCGACATTATTTACTTGGAGAGAAGTTTGAGTTATACACTGATCATAAATCTCTCAAGTGTCTGTTCTCACAAAAGGATCTTAATTTAAGGAAACAAAGGTCGATGAAATTCTTAGCTTCTTATGATTTTCAGATTGCTTATACCACTGGCAAGGGCAATGTGGTGGCTGACGCACTAAATAGGCAGAGGATGGCCTTAAGTCCTCTATTTGTGGAGAGGAAGAGCTTGGATTTCATCTCAACTTTTAATTTTAGACCCTCCATCGAGATTTTGCCTGATTTATTTGCATCGCTAGAAATACGACCAACTCTTATGGATCAGATAGGAGCTTCGCAGCAAGGTGACCCACAGATTTTAGACATCATGAATAAGCTCAGAAAAGGGGAGACTTCTAGTCACCTCAGTCGATATACCATAGATGAAAAGGGGTGGTTGCGACGGGATGGAAGACTTTGTGTTCCTAAAACTGGAAGCTTGATAAAGGCAATTCTAGAAGAAGCCCACCATTCTAAGATGACTATTCATCCAGGCGGTGATAAGATGTACAGAGACATGAAGAGGGTTTTCTTTTGGGCCGGGATGAAGAAAGATGTGGCCGAATTTGTTTCTCAGTGTTTAGTTTGCCAGCAAGTTAAAGCTGAGCAAAAGAACCCCGTTGGTTTACTTCATCCTTTGGAGGTTCCACAGTGGAAATGAGAGAGCGTCTCTATGGAGTTCATATATGGGTTGCCTAGATCGAAGAAAGGCAACACCAGTATCTGGATTGTGGTAGATAGATTCACTAAGAGCACTCACTTTATTCTAGTTAAGAGTGAGAGGACGACATCATGGTTGGCAGCAATCTACGTTCGAGAGATAGTTCGTCTTTATGGGGTACCTTCCAGCATCGCGAGGTATCGTGATCCTATCTTTACCAGTGAATTTTGGAGGAGCTTGCAAGAAGCATTAAGTACACAGTTGTGTTTGAGTACCGCTTATCATCCTCAGACCGATGGGAAGACGGAGAGGGTGAACAGAATTCTTGAAGATCTTTTTAGGTTGTGTATCCTAGACTTCGGAGGGACTTGGGAAGAGCTCCTTCCTTAAGTAGAGCTTGCCTATAACAATAGCTATCAAGCAAGCATTGGCATGACACCCTTCAAAGCATTGTACGGATGACCCTGTAGATCACCAACTTGTTGGTGGGAATCTACAGAAAGATTATTACTTGGACCAGATATGGTTAGGGAAACGTCCGAGAAGATTGACCTTATTCGACGGCGGATGAAGACAGCCCAGGATAGGCAGATATCCTATGTAGACAAGAGAAGGACTGATATCGAATTCGAAGTGAGAGATTTAGTTTTATCAAAGTGTCGCCTCTGAGGAATATGGTTTGCTTCAGATCGGTAGGGAAGTTTGCGCCTAGGTTTGTGGGACCATTTCCCATAACCGAGAGGATTGGCCAAATGGTCTATAGAGTAAAGCTTGCAGAAAATTTATCTGGTGTTCCTGATGTTTTCCACGTTTATCATCTGCGGAAGTGTTGCATGACACTGCGGAAGTAGTTGAGCCAAGCATATTGGAAGAAGTGGAAGTATAGCAGGAGGCAACAGTCAAACGAGCCCCTACCTGTATTCTTGGATCAGAGGTTAAGAAGTTACGCAATAAAGAGATCAAGCTGATAAAGATTCAATGGGGAGATAAATCAGAGGATGCGACTTGGGAGACCGAAGACAAGATTCAGGCTTCGTATCCTTTTCTTTTCGAGGGTATGTTCTTAACTCCTTTTTCAAAATTTTATCTGTGCTTGTTTCTATCATTTGAGTATATCCTATCCATAGTATTTTCGATCTTTAAATAGGAATTCTATGGATGTAGACATGTGTTTAAGACATGTTATGTTTGATGGATGCAAGTGGACGCAAGTGTTTTCTAGTGGCTGCATGTGGATGCATATACACACACATTAGGCACTAGATTAGCTCAATCACTCTCATACTGCATATGGATGTGTATTCATTTTCTTTTCTTTTATGAAGGGAAATGGATGTATTAGCATATGGATGTTTCATTTGGACGAATGAGTGTACACACATATAGAACTCACATGTTATTATAGGATTATTCGCATACATATTGGATACATGGCACTAACATACATTGCATTAAGGAGGTCAACTGAATCAGTAGACCGCCTGATCTTGGCATTAGTATTGGGATATATATACACACACCTTTGCATATAGTCATACAAGCATTAGAAATCTTTAAGGACAGTGGATGCCAGTGACTGATGGATGAGTAGATTGATGATGGATGGTAGGATATGCATTCTTCTCGGCATAGAGATTTCGGGGATGAAATCCTTTGAGTAGGGGGAATGTAACACCCCGTATTTTTAACAACACTAAAAGAGGATAAATTAAATAATAATTAATTTAATATTCGGAATTAAGGGAAACGGACTGCGCCATGCGTCTGTCTCGGAATTCTGGTCAAGATAGACATTTGGTTTGCGTAAAACGGACACCGTATGAAGAAGTTATGAGGATTTTAAATTTGTATACGCATAGAAGAATTATATATATACATATGAGTCAGATATGAGTCGGAACTTATCCAAAATTGTTCACAAATCAAAATGGCAGAAGGCGGAAAATTTTACGCTCTAGGGGGTCGATCCCCCTAGGGGGTCGATCCCCCTAGGGGGTGTCGACACCAAGGTTGACCCCCCTACAGGGGTGTTGGCACTCCTAGGGCTGATGTAGCAGTCCGTTTCAGAGGTGCTGACAGCTATAAATATGTGTCCATTTCTCATGTTTTCTTCATTGGATATCATGGAGGCCAAATGCTGACGGTGTTTGAACTGAGACGGATCCTTTCTTCAACAACGATCAACTTTGCAAATCAAACTTAGAGATTCGAGTGTAGATCCAACCTCAGCTATTTTCTACCTTTTCGTTTAATCCAAACACTATGAGTTCTAGGTTACTTTTAAATTTAAATGATTAAAAGTAAAACGTGATAGTATTGTGATTTGGATCTGTCTTGAATCATGAATCTATGTTATTCTTGGATCTCAAACTTTATTATGCTAGATTTATTATTATAGATCTAATTCACTTGTGATTAGTTTGTCTTGTCACCTTTGTGGATCTGAACCTTTGTCAAGTTTGTGGTTAATTTGGGATTAACATTATATGGACAATTGAACCTTTGTTTAGATCTAGATCATCTTATTGTGATTAATTGAGATCTGTCATTATTGGACATATGAATTCTTATTTGGATATGCTCATCCTAAGTATATTGGATATAGTTTTATCATTACCATTTTCACTAGATCTGTTTTTATGTCCACCTTATTATGCCTATTACTTGTCTATGCCAATATATATGTTTATGCCACTTTTATAATGATCACTATTGTCATTTTTTCCATCACCTTTCCCTTTTATTGTTTATGACTAGGCTACTTTCTAGCCTAGATGCCGCCAAATATATGCGAATGCGTTAGTTAGGGAACGAGGGGAAAATGTTAGAATTGGCATAATTTAAATAATGTTTATATGAATTGGACATATAATTTAAAATGGGGAAAAATGGAAATAATCACCTATAAAGACACAGGTGAGAATTGGATAAGAATGAAATGTCTAATAATTACAATTAGAAATTGTAATTACACTTATGACACGAGGTTAGGTTGCATTAGTGGTGGAAGTCTGCCCGGACCCGACCGACATATCCAGCAACCACTAATGTTGAACCTAACGTGAGAGGTCTAAGTGCCCAAATACGAGACGGACTATGGCACGAGGTTAGGCCCAACTTGTGGTAGAAGTCTGTTTGGACCCGACTGGCATATTCAGCATCCACAAGTGGTAGGCCTAATATGGGTGGTCTAGCCATTATAATTGTTGGGATCCGAACTTCCCCGATAAGGAAAGCGCGGATTGCTTTGAAAACAACACACATCGGAACGCAAACAGAAGAACATTTCATTGTATATTACAACAATTCCATCAGAATACAAGAATATACAGAGTATGAGTAAACAAACTACATTCGACAAATATCAGAGATTACAATAAATTACATAACAGCGGAAAACAATACAAAACACAAGTGAAAGTAATACACGGATACAGAGCATTCCGAGCATCGTTCCAGCTGCGAACCAGGATCCTGTGAATATAAATCTGCAAAACCAAAACTACTAGCTGCCCGTGTGGAAAATAGGGGCACCCAGAGTTTAGGTTAAAACAATAAACTCCAGGTCAATCATGTGACTGGTGTGAGAACTAAAACAGTTATTAATCTTTATTTTTAAAGTTAGGTAAATCAAGGGACCACGGCATATAACACGGAACGAGTTTCCTCCCAAGAATACCAGTGCATAAAACAAACAGCGTAATGCTAAATAAAGAAAAATGAAGCTATTATGAGACCCAGGTCCCATCACACAATGCAACGCAAGCCAGAGGATAGGGTTTTACCTTATAATAGCCAAAGAATGCTTGTTACGTTTAAAAACACATTATTTTAATATTACTATAAGTGTATAGTATCAAAACAATTTCAATCATAAGTATCAATCATAGGCGGCATAGCTACCATGTACTATGTCACCATATTAGGATCTACAAATAAAACCGAATTATCACGTATTGGAAATTGGATTCCATCATGAGTCGAGGCAAGGGGCAAGCTCCTCTCCGTTCGAGACACTCTAGCAAATGTCTTAGGACCACACACAGCAATCCTTGGAATCGGTTGGGCCGGTCCTCTCTTACTTTTGAGGATTAGTTATTCCTGAACACACATTTCCCGGCCCTAACAGACCTATATCTAAGGCGCCTCGCATTCCAACAACCACACAGGTAAAAAGTATATAAATGTCAGGACTGGTAGGTCACTGACATCACCCAAAGCTAGAAAGAAACGTCGTGTTCTCCCAACGGTCTGTATCCCGTTTTTGACTCATACCGAGCTGTGAGGCTCGCGAATTCACGCTATACACAAAGCTGCGCCACACAGGCCGTGCTTTGATCATCAACCACAAGACTTTGCTTTTCAACAGAAGCCTTGATCATCTGCCACTTAGGCGTGCCATACAGGCAATTCATGCGATGCGACTGATGTCCATCGATATACAACCTCTGAGCTCGTACGTCTCAGAGAAGGGCGTTAAGCAAGAGAATAAATTCTCCACCACCAAACATATGTATATTTAATAGAGATCAATCAACACAGAATAAAATCCAATGTCAGACACACAGTCCATTAACAAGTTCGTTCTGGGTCTGAACGAAACCGAAGGCACTTTCCTCGCATATCCATCCATCTCCAAGTACATCTGGACGATCACCAACTGATTCCCTCATCTTGGGCGTACAACCCAATCAAGATCATCAGTAATCACCCAAACGATGTGGAGACTTCCGGTCTTCAACCACCGTCTTCATCTTCGACCTATCGTCGAATCGGTTATTCAGAATGGGTATGAACCCGGCCTTTCCGAATAACCTGCGTATATAATAAACACGTGTTACACAAACACAACATACGCCTCATTCCAATTCAGAATATTCTTTTATTCAAAATTTCACATTCTTAGGGAAAGGTTCCCATTAATTTTATCAAAATAAATTCTTCTAAATTTATTCTTTAATCTTCATTTGGATATCATTTCAAACCATATTATGGTTTTCCAAACTAGTCGGGAATAGAGAACCACACCGAAGTAATTATTTATTTTATGTCCCAATCCCAACCTATTCATTCTATGGAGAAAAACTGGAAATACTCCATATCTAACACCACGGTGTTTTCGGTAAATATTAGTTACCATTTCACGTTTAAATCTAATCAAAGATTTAACTATCGCTTTGGAGCAAAACTGGTGATACTCCATTCTCGGCCGCTTTCCAAATTTGATAATTTAAATTATCAATTCACATTTCAATCAAATTACGGATTCATTAAAACTCCACTTAGTTTTAATCTTCTCAAAAATCAATATCATGTCTTTAACTGGGTTAAAGAATCTTTGTCACCTAATACACGATTCGCGATAAACCCAAAATCACTTTCAAATTCAATTCCAATTAAATATTATTTAATTGGTACACTTCATTAAATCTAAATAGAAAGATTTAATCTTTTCTCAACTGGGTTCAAGAACAGTGTTAATGAAGACACCATTCACGACAAACCCAAATCACATTTGATATTAAATAAATGGCTCTAAATAGAAAATATATCGGCTTATATTCAATATCAAATTCTGAAATCAACAAATATCGTATTGGAAATAACGATATAAATATATCTTACAAATTTCCACAACCATATCTGTATAATCACGAAATCCAACATCGAAATATTCCGAAGATAACTTCGATTCAAATCCATTCCAATTCGTATATTGGAAATTCTGATTATTTTCAAAACCACTTCAAATCCACTTTATTTATTTATTTAAAAATAATTAGATTTTAATTCTAGTTCAAAACTAGTTCATTTCGATAAAATTATATTTTTATCCTTTCAAATGTGAAATTTTTCATCCCAATTCTTCACAAATCATTTCTTATGATTCTACATAAATTATTGATATTTTTAATAATTTTATCACGTCCTGTATAGTCGGTTTTCAATAACGGCCACCGAACTGCACTTACAGCGACCTTTTCCAAAATTGATTTGGACATAATTCCAAATTCAACCATTAGATTTAAAATTTCTAATATTCATTGGAAAGCTCTTTTCGATACGAACCCAACGGTTCTGGTTTTAGGAGAATCCGACGGTCGGATCTCCCGTAACATCAATTCGAAGTCAATGGTCGAAATTCACGAACTACCGCGGCGCGGCGTGTTCTATTCAGGCCATTATATATAATATATATATATATATATATATATATATATATATTGTATATTTCATCGATTTCAATTTAAAACGTATTTTATAAATCGTTTTAAATTCGTTTTCGAAACGATTTCAACTTCATATTCAATTTTGAATCAAAATTGAATATTCCACATCATCAATATACAAATGATAATATTTTCAAAACGTTATATTTTGAAATCACTTCATTTTCTATAATTATTATAAAAACGAATATAATCGATATAAATATCGTTCGCGTCAAAATAGCGCAACTCTAATCAACACGGCTTTATATATTTTAATAACTTTGTTATTCTATTCAACAAATGAATATTTATTCTATTCAACACATGAATCTATATTTCTTTCAACACATGAATATTCTCAACACACGAGCACTGTCAACATATGACTATTTTTTTGTTATTTAATGTATTTTATAAAATTATGGTATCTATCGTTTGATTTTTAATCAGACTCCAACCATAAAGTAGTAAGAGAATGATTGCATTAACCCCGAAGGCCGAAACCAACATCAGATCAATACTCAGGAAACCACTCATCTTATCTAGTTTCCAGTTTAGTTTCTAATCTTAAATATGATAAAGATGTAAATTTTATTGTTAAAATATTTTACTCAACACATGATAAGTTTCAACACAAGAATATTCTCAACACACGAGCATCGTCAACACATGACTATTTATTCTATTCAACACATGAATGTTTATTTTATAATATTCTCTATTTTCCCAATTGGAATGAGGCCCAATCAATTACCATATAATGTTAATTATATGGTTTCTATACAACACATGTATATAATAGCAATGATAAATAATCAACCATCATCCAAAGTGCACTACACAACTGCATAAGCATTAAATATAAATAATTAACGCTTACACAGTCTGTCGACCAATCGATCGACATACTATTAAATAATTGGGATTAGTGTACGCCAAATCTCATCCCAACACCTGTGTGGGGTTTCAATCCACAAACACTGAATATTATTTGTGCGGTTGGGCGATGTGTAAAATTTATCGCCCCAATCAATATCCTTCAAATAAGTGTAAATAAACAAATCGTCTAATTTGTAAATGAATATTTATTTATTCACATTCACGTTAAAAATTATATTTTTAACGATAATTATTTTATTTTAACACGTTAATGTTTTATTATCTATTTCACATCAACATCACAAACAAATTTCACAACACATCAAACAAGCATACAAGTCGTCCATGGTCTTTGGACGACGGGTGCTGCTAAGCACTGTCTGCATCCTGGTATATATTTTAACTAGAAAACCAAATTTAAAGTGAGAAGTTCTCACTAAATAGCTAAACCAAACGCCACGACTCTTCTTATGTAGAAATCCTCGTCGCGCTCGCCTTTTGTCAATTTTATTGTCCGTGGCCACTACATATATGAAAATCACATTCTTATATTGTTGTTATGTATATAAAAGTTCTATTTTTATACCGCTACTATATAGATAAAAATTCTGTTTTTACAATGGTGTTCATATAATAAAGATTATATTTTTATATCGCCACTCATATAAAGATCACATCTTTGATCCTTCTACATAATAAAGATCGAATTTTTAATACTTCTATAATATAAAAATCATATTTTTACATGGCTACTTCTATAAAGATCACATCTTTATTATTTCTACTATATAAAAATCACATCTTTACATCTCTAAAAATTCTATTTTTACATAAAAGAAAAATCTAATATTTTTGCTCACTAAAATCCATTCTTTCCGCTAACAAATATCTTGTCTTTCCTAGTTTAAAAATCAAACCTTCTCTTACATTTTAAAATTAAAACTTTTATCATATAAAAATTAAAGCTTTGCTAATAAAAAAAACTTGCCTTTGCTAATTAAATATCACAACTTTATATTAACAAAAATCAATTCTTTTTATTTATATAAAAAAAATTAAGAAATCATTTTTTTTCAGAATTAAAATCAACTAAGAAAAAAAAACTTACAGTCAAACGAAGAGGAGAGCTGTTGCACCATCGTCGGAGGGGGGGGTTCGCTCGACGAGAGGAGGACGGAAAAGGAGAAGAGGGGGCGGAGCTGCGGTTTAATTTGAGGAGGAGGGAGGAAATAGGAAGAGGAGGAGAAGAGAGGGGGGTTTCGCTCGATGGTCGGCGCACCACCTGGGGGGGCGCGATGGGCCGGCGGCGGCGGTTTCCCCCCGTCACTCCTTCCCTTTTTTTCTCAAATGAAAAGAAACGGGGGGGGGTGAAGGTTATAGGAGAAAACAGGGGGTTATATTTAAAATTATTTATTAATTTAATTCACCAAAAAGTAACTTTTTAATTTCGACCTCTAAATGAGACCTACCGCCTGTCTTCCATAGTTAATTACCCCTATTCCGAACACAATGGGATATGGACCGTAAGCTGATTCGATCGTTTCGATCAGTTTTCGTCAAAATCAATATATAACTCTATATATTGAATTTGAACGCGCATTTCAATTTATCGGGGCCACATAAGAACTCTAAAAATTCCAGAAAAATTATTTCTAGCTTCGTATTGATGATATGGTCCTAACAAAACTAGTTTCGTCAAATTCCGAGACCGTTTGAAAAATGGCCATTTTCCAGTCGATTAAAATCAACTTAAAATGGTCAAACGCGTTTTACTTAGCCACGCTCACATATTGATTCGAAAAACTACGAATTTTGAAACCTAGCAATAACTTGACATCACGGATCCAACAAAAGTGGTTTCGTCGAAAACCGAGGTCGTTTGCAAAATTTCCATTTTTAAGGGCCAGAATTCTATAGCGACTATTCTGAATTTTCAACTGGGCATAACTTTTTATCCCTGCTATGAAATTTCAATTTTTTGGATTCGTTGGAAAGATATTCTCAAATAGATTCTAATATTTTTGGTTTCACTAAAATCCGGTTTATTTTTCACCCGGTACATTCATTTGAATTTTGAAATCGAACTACCGCGCCATTTTCAATTCCTTTTATAATTAAAATAAAATATTTATATTCTAACGACGATTCAAATAAATATATATGTTCTAATTCTATTCAAAATAAATTTCGCGTCGCTATTATTTAAAATAATTCATTTTAAATATTCAAAATTCATCGAAATTGCCAAAATAAAATTTTTAAATTGGCTAAGAATTTCCGGGTTGTTACATTCTCCCCCACTTAAAACTTTTCGTCCCCGAAAAGGAACGAAGCTGAAAGTTGTTTAACCAATCAACTCACTCCCATTATTTTCTTTACGGCTTAAGTTCTTCAACTTTTCAGTTTCTAAGAACTTTTCAAATTTTTCAAAAATTTAGCTAACACCCTAAATTTTCGAAAAATTTCGCCATAACCTCCCCTGCACCGGGGACTTCGGGATATTTCATATAGCCTCCTATGGCCTTCTTCAATCCAAAAGAAAAAGAAAAAGCCAATCGGCTCATAAAATCATCCATACCCAAAGAAATACAATAAATATGTACCTATTTGTCGGGCAAACAATTTTATTCTTCTGCTATAGTCTCCTTGCTATGACCTGTTCTATGTGAGAACATGTATATGCATGCATTTTCAAACAATTTTCAATACAGTTCAATATTTGATTCAATTAGGCTAAATGGTTCAAAATATCAAACCAATAATCAAGCAACACAACCATCAATCAATTAGTGAATTAAAATTCAAATTCATAATTTTGATACATATACAAAAAATCATGTTTTTGATGCCAAATCACAACAATAAACCTATCTAGTTTTGGTTGTCACACCAATCTAATGGAAATATATAGAAATCCCACTTTCGAAACACGAAAATAGACTACTGATGCCGTACGTCATCAGTAGAATCATCTCCGGGCGACTAGACTGTGATTATATATCTATCCAGTATATTAAAACTTCGAATATACATTTATGACGCGTATATGCAAAACCTTTATATACTCGATTGTCCAAAATCAACATAAATAAAATATTCAAATACGTATACTCTGGTTTTAATTTTCAAAACGATATTGTTTTCATTTGCAAAATATACTCTTCACACTCGTTCTAGGATATTACTGATCCCATCTCTAACGAGTCATTCTCATTGGATATTGCTAATCCAATTTCTGATGAATTCTTTCGAATGGTTCTAATGTGTCTTGTTCTCGAGCTCTGTAAACCAAAGCTCTGATACCACTCTGTAGCGACCTGAACTTCCCCGGTAAGGAAAGCGCGGATTGCTTTGAGAACAACACACATCGGAACGCAAACTGAAGAACATTTCATTGTATATTACAACAATTCCATCAGAATACAAGAATATACAGAGTATGAATAAACAAAATACATTAGACAAATATCAGAGATTACAATAAATTACATAGCAGCGGAAAACAATACAAAACATAACTGAAAGTAATACACGAATACAGAGCATTCTGAGCATCATTCCATCTGTGAACCAGGATCCTGTGAATATAAATCTGCAAAACCAAAACTACTAGCTGCCCGTGTGGAAAATAGGGGCACCCAGAGTTTAGGTTAAAACAATAAACTCCAGGTCAGTCATGTGACTGGTGTGAGAACTAAAACAATTATCAATCTTTATTTTTAAAGTTAGGTAAATCAAGGGAGCACGTCGTATAACACGGAACGTGTTTCCTCCCAAGAATACCAGTGCATAAAACAAACAACGCAATGCTAAATAAAGAAAAATAAAGCTATTACAAGACCCAGGTCCCAGGGTTTAACCTTATAATAGCCAAAGAATGCTTGATACGTTTAAAAACACATTATTTTAATATTACTATAAGCGTATAGTATCAAAACAATTTCAATCATAAGTATCAATCATAGGCGGCATAACTACCATCTACTATGTCACCATACTATGTTCTACAAATAAAACCGAATTATCACGTACTGGAAATTGGATTCCATCATGAGTCGAGGCAAGGGGCAAGCTCCTCTCCATTCGAGACACCCTAGCAAATGTCTCAGGACCACACACAACAATCCTTGGAATCGGTTGGGCCGGTCCTCTCTTACTTTTGAGGATTAGTTATTCCTGAACACACGTTTCCCGGTCCTAACAGACCTATATCTGAGGCGCCTCGCATTCCAACAACCACACAGGTAAAAAGTATATAAATGTCAGGGATGGTAGGTCACTGACATCACCCATAGCTAGAAAGAAACGTCGTGTTCTCCCAACGGTCTGTATCCCCTTTTTGACTCATACCGAGGTGTGAGGCTCGCGAATTCACGTTATACACAAAGTTGCGCCACACATGCCGTGCTTTGATCATCAACCACAAGACTTTGCTTTTCAACAGAAGCCTTGATCATCTGCCACTTAGGCGTGCCACACAGACAATTCATGCCATGCGACTGATGTCTATCGATATACAACCTCTGAGCTCGTACGTCTCAGAGAAAGGCGTTAAGCAAGAGAATAAATTCTCCACTGCCAAACAGATGTATATTTAATAGAGATCAATCAACACAGAATAAAATCCAATGTCAGACACACAGTCCATTTACAAGTTCGTTCTGGGTCTGAACGAAACCGGAGGCACTTTCCTCGCGTATCCATCAATTTCCAAGTACGTCTGGACGATCACCAACTGATTCCCTCATCTTGGGTGTACAGCCCAATCAATATCATCAGTAATCACCCAAACGATGTGGAGACTTCCAGTCTTCAACCTCCGTCTTCATCTTCGACTATCGTCGAATCGGTTATTCAGAATGGGTATAAACCCGGCCTTTCCTAATAACCCGCGTATATAATAAACACATGTTACACAAACACAACATACGCCTCATTCCAATTCAGAATATTCTTTTATTCAAAATTTCACATTCTTAGGGAAAGGTTCCCATTAATTTTATCAAAGATAAATTCTTCTAAATTTATTCTTTAATCTTCATTTGGATATCATTTCAAACCATATTACGGTTTTCCAAACTAGTCGGGATTAGCGAACCACACCGAAGTAATTATTTATTTTATGTCCCAATCCCAACCTATTCATCCCATGGAGCAAAACTGGCAATACTCCATAACTTACACCACGGTGCTATCGGTAAATATTAATTACCATTTCACGTTCAAATCTAATCAAAGATTTAACTATCGCTTTGGAGCAAAACTGGTGATACTCCATTCTCGGCCGCTTTCCAAATTTGATAATTTAAATTATCAATTCACATTTCAATCAAATTACGGATTCATTAAAACTCCACTTAGTTTTAATCTTCTCAAAAATCAATATCCTGTCTTTAACTGGGTTAAAGAATCAATGTCACCTAATACACGATTCACGATAAACCCAAAATCACTTTCAAATTCAATTCCAATTAAATATTATTTAATTGGTACACTTCATTAAATCTAAATAGAAAGATTTAATCTTTTCTGAACTGGGTTCAAGAACAGTGTTAATGAAGACACCATTAAAGACAAACCCAAATCACATTTGACATTAAATACAAGGCTCTGAATAGAAAGTATACCGACTTATATTCAATATCAAATTCTGAAATCAACAAATATCGTATTGGAAATAACGATATAAATATATCTTTCAAATTTCCACAACCATATCTGTATAATCACGAAATCCAACATCGAAATATTCCGAAGATAACTTCGATTCAAATCCATTCCAATCCGTATATTGGAAATTCTGATTATTTTCAAAACCACTTCAAATCCACTTTATTTATTTATTTAAAAATAATTGGATTTTAATTCTAGTTCAAAACTAGTTCATTTCGATAAAAATATATTTTTATCCTTTCAAATATGGAATTTTTCATCCCAATTCTTCACAAATCATTTCTTATGATTTTACACAAATTATTGATATTTTTAATAATTTTATCAAGGCCCGTACAGTCGGTTTTCAATAACGGCCACCGAACTGCACTTACAATGACCTTTTCCAAATTTGATTTGGACATAATTCCAGATCCAACCGTTAGATTTAAAATTTCTAATATTCATTGGAAAGCTCTTTTCGATACGAACCCAATGGTTCCGGTTTTAGGAGAATCCAACGGTCGGATCTCCCGTAACATCAATTCGAAGTCAATAGTCGAAATTTACGAACTACCGCGGCGCGGCGCGTTCTATTCAGGCCATTATATATATTATATATATTTCGTCGATTTCAATTCAAAACGTATTTTATAAATCGTTTTAAATTCGTTTTCGAAACGATTTCAACTTCATATTCAATTTTGAATCAAAATTGAATATTCCACATCATCGATATACAAATGATAATATTTTCAAAACGTTATATTTTGAAATCACTTCCTTTTCTATAATTATTATAAAAACGAATATAATCGATATAAATATCATTCGCGTCAAAATAGCGCAACTCTAATCAACACAACTTTATGTATTTTAATAACTTTGTTATTCTATTCAACAAATGAATATTTATTCTATTCAACACATGAATCTATATTTCTTTCAACACATGAGCACTGTCAACATATGACTATTTTTTGTTATTTAATATATTTTATAAAATTATGGTATCTATCGTTTGATTTTTAATCAGACTCCAACCGTAAAGTAGTAAGAGAATGATTCCCTAAGCATTAACCCCGAAGGCCGAAACCAACATCAGATCAATACCCAGGAAACCACTCATCTTATCTAGTTTCCAGTTAGTTTCTAATCTTAAATATGATAAAGATGTAAATTTTATTGTTAAAATATTTTACTCAACACATGATAAGTTTCAACACATGAATATTCTCAACACATGAGCATCGTCAACACATGACTATTTATTCAATTCAACACATGAATGTTTATTTTATAATATTCTCTATTTTCCCAATTGGAATGAGGCCCAATAAATTACCATGTAATGTTAATTATATGGTTTCTATACAACACATGTATATAATAGCAATGATAAATAATCAACCATTATCCAAAGTACACTACACAACTGCATAAGCATTAAATATAAATAATTGACGCTTACACAGTCTGTCGACCAATCGATCGACATACTATTAAATAATTAGGATTAGTGTACGCCAAATCTCATCCCAACACCCGTGTGGGGTTTCAATCCACAAACACTGAATATTATGTGTGCGGTTGGGCGATGTGTAAAATTTATCGTCCCAATCAATATCCTTCAAATAGGTGTACATAAACAAATCGTCGGATTTGTAAATGAATATTTATTTATTCACATTCACGTTAAAAAATATATTTTTAAAGATAATTATTTTATTTCAACACATTAATGTTTTATTATCTATTTCACATCAACATCACAAACAAATTTCATAACACATCAAACAAGCATACAAGTCGTTCATGGTCTGTGGACGACGGGTATCGGGTGCTGCTAAGCACCGTCTACATCCTAGTATATATTTTAACTAGAAAACAAAAATTAAAGTGAGAAGTTCTCACTGACTAGCTAAACCAAACGCCACGACTCTTCTTATGTAGAAATCCTCGTCGCGCTCGCCTTTTATCAATTTCATTGTCCGTAGCCACTACATATATGAAAATCACATTCTTATATTGTTGCCATATATATATAAATTCTATTTTTATACCGCTACTATATAGATAAAAATTCTATTTTTACAACGGTGTTCATATAATAAAGATTATATTTTTATATCGCCACTCATATAAAGATCACATCTTTGATCCTTCTATATAATAAAGATCGAATTTTTAATACTTCTATAATATAAAAATCATATTTTTACATGGCTACTTCTATAAAGATCACATCTTTATTATTTCTACTATATAAAAATCACATCTGTACATCTCTAAAAATTCTATTTTTACATAAAAGAAAAATCTAATATTTTCGCTCACTAAAATCCATTCTTAACGCAAACCAATATCTTGTCTTTCCTAGTTTAAAATCAAACCTTCTCTTACATTTTAAAAATCAAAACTTTTATCATATAAAAATTCACCTTTTATTGTATAAAAATTAAAGCTTTGCTAATAAAAAAACTTGCCTTTGCTAATTAAATATCACAACTTTATATTAACAAAAATCAATCTTTTTATTTATAAAAAAAAACTAAGAAATCATTTTTTTCAGAATTAAAATCAACTAAGAAAAGAAAAAAAACTTACAGTCAAACGAAGAGGAGAGCTGTTGCACCATCGTCCGGGGGGGAGGGGGGTTCGCTCGACGAGAGGAGGACGGAAAAGGAGAAGAGGGGGCGGAGCTGCGGTTTAATTCGAGGAGGAGGGAGAAAATAGGAAGAGGAGGAGAAGAGAAGGGGGTTTCGCTCGATGGTCGGCGCGCCACCTGGGGGAGGGTGCGATGGGGCGGCGACGGCGGTCCCCCGTCGCTCCTTCCCTTTTTTTCAAAGGAAAAGAAACATGGGGGGGCTGAAGGTTATAGGAGAAAACAGAGGGTTATATTTAAAATTATTTATTAATTTAATTCACCAAAAAGTAACTTTTTAATTTCGACCTCTAAACGAGACCCACCGTCTGTCATCCATAGCTAATTACTACCATTCCGAATACAATGGGATATGGATTATAAGCTGATTCGATCGTTTCAATCAGTTTTCGTCAAAATCAAAATATAACTCTATATATTGAATTTGAACGCGCATTTCAATTTATCGGGGCCACATACGAACTCTAAAAATTTCAGAAAAATTATTTCTAGCTTCGTATTGAAGATATGGTCATAATAAAACTAGTTTCGTCAAATTCCGAGACCGTTTGAAAAATGGTCATTTTCCAGTCGATTAAAATCAACTAAAACTGGTCAAACGCGTTTTACTTCGCCACGCTCACATATTGATTCGAAAAATTACGAATTTTGAAACCTAGCAATAACTTGACATCACGGATCCAATAAAAGTGGTTTCGTCGGAAACCGAGGTCGTTTGCAAAATTTCCATTTTTAAGGGCCAGAATTCCATAGCGACTATTCTGAATTTTCAACTGGGCATAACTTTTTATCCCCGCTATGAAATTTCAATTTTTCGGATTCGTTGGAAAGATATTCTCAAATAGATTCTAATATTTTTAGTTTCACTAAAATCCGGTTTATTTTTCACCCGGTACAATCATTTGAATTTTGAAATCGAATTATCGAACTACCGCGCCATTTTCAATTCCTTTTATTATTAAAATAAAATATTTATATTCTAACGACGATTCAAATAAATATATATGTTCTAATTCTATTCAAAATAAATTTCTCGTCGCTATTATTTAAAATAATTCATTTTAAATATTCAAAATTCATCGAAATTGCCAAAATAAAAATTTTAAATTGGCTCAGAATTTTCGGGTTGTTACAATAAACCATAAATGGACAATGATAATAAATTGGACTACTTAACCAAATCTAATCCATAGGGATTGTATGATTATGAACTAAAGTTAGGGTTAAGTAAAATTGGTTGGACAGTGGATGGGTTAAGCAAATCTGGAGGGGGTAGGTTGTGACGATCCCAAAATCCGAGGGGCGGTATTAAGGATAATCATTGGGAAATAACACATTAATCATCATAGCAGAGTACAGATAATAGCAGAAACAATAAATAAAATAATTTTACATGGATATGACAGCGGAATCACAACATGTAGGAATATCAGAATAGCATAACGTGGGATATACTTAGTAAATAAAAGGAAAGTGATCAGTCATCATCGCCAGAGGCGGAATACATATAGTGAGAAATACGGAAAGTAAATGAGTCTGCATCGCCAGTGGCGGAATCATAACATAAGTACAGTAATGGCGGAAAATGTCAAAGTCATCTCTGTGAAGTCAGCCTCGCCATGAGCCAAAAATGCACCCTATGCAGCAGTGCAGAGCCAAAAACAACCTGTCACCTGTGTACTAGGCTGCCCGTGTGAAAATAAGGGCACCCGCGTTTGCAAAGTGAAACAAACAACGAGTCAGTCATGGGGACTGGTATGAGGAATCTATTTAACAATTTAACAACAGTAATAGCAAATCATAGGACCACGCCACTTTCGCGGAACGGGTTTACTCCAGTGATTACTAGTGCATTTAAAACAAAGTAAATTCTTTTTAAAACAACGCAATGCTTTTTGAAAGAATGAAGCCATTATAAGACTCAGGTCCCATCACACAATGCAACGCAAGCCGGAGGATAGAGTTTTACCTTATAATAGCCAAATATGCTTGATACGTATAAAGCAAAATCATTTGAAATTACTACTAGTGCATATATGTTTCAAAAGCGAATAACATCATAAATATCAATCATAGACGGCATAAGTGCCCCATACCACTATGTCGCCATACTTGTTCTACAACCAAGTCCGTTATTTCGTATTGGAAATTGGATTTCCGTCATGAGTCGAGGCAAGGGGCAAGCTCCTCTCCGCTTCGAGACACTTTAGCAACTGCCTCGGGACTACGCACTCTGGGTAACCCCTGGATGCTTCAGGGCCGGTCCTCACTTACGTTAGAGGATTATTTATTCCTGAACACACGTTTCCCGGTCCTTACAGACATATAATCGAGGCGCCTCGCATTCCAACAACCACAAAGGTGAAAAGTAGATATATATGTCAGGGCTGGTAAGTCACTGACACCACCATAGCTAGAAAGAAACGTCGTGCTCTCCCTGCAGTCCGTATCCCGTTTTCAACTCATACCGGGGTGTGAGGTTCGCGAATCTACGAAATACACAAAGCTAGGCCACGTAGACCTTGCTTTGATCATCATCCACAAGACTTTGCTTTGCAGCAGAAGCCTTGATCACAGCATCTTGGCATGCCACATAGGCAGTCCACTCCCTACGATTGATTTCCATCGATATATAACCTCTGAGCTCGTACGTCTCAGAGAAGGGCGTTAAGCAAAAGAATAAATTCTCCGCCGCCATACAGATATATATTTAACAGAGATCAATCAGTATAGAACAAAATCCAATGTCTGACACACAGTCCATTTACAAGTCCGTCCTGGGTCTGAACGAAACCGGAGGCGTCAAATTCCTCGTATATCCGTCCAATCAACACATATGTTCAGACGGCTACTACTTCCGTCCCATTCCGGTAGCTACTCCGGTCAGGAACCTCAATAGCGCCCATCCAACCGATACGAAGATCGTCGGTCTTGAATCGTCTTTGCATTTTCCAATTTGAATCGCTCGATAAATTATTTGAAATGAGAGTTAGCTCGGCCTTTTCAAATAATCCACGTCATTAGAATTTAAATCGATTCTCTATATGGTTATATTATTCGGCATCCATCTTTCAGTTATTTAGTGTTATTTATGCGTCAAACACATACAACCCTCAAATATCAAACAATTCAAGCCCAATTGGTTTATTTGCAACCTATGTTGCTTATAATATTTTATAACGATTTTTCGCCATTTTTATTTATATAAAAATGGCCATATTTAATTAAACGACGTTTCAGGTCGTGCCGTGGCACTGTTTTTCTCCTAATTTGTTTTACACATATCGGAAAATCTAACCGTTGGATTTCTACAAAGTTTATATCAGTGGGAAGATATTCCCAAAGCAAACCCAACGGTTCCAGTTTCGTGAGAATCCGACGGTCGGATCTTCCACACTAGTCGTTTGAAATTACGGTTTCAAAATTCGAACTGCAGCGTCGTTATTCGATTAAATTAAATTATATTTATATTTATATATAAATATAAACGATTCTGGCGCTGTTTTTCTTCAGATTTGAATTAAACATTCCGTACAATCCAACCGTTGGATTTTTACAAGGTTGGTGCCGTTGGAAAGATATTTCCAAGGCGAACCCAGCGGTTGCGGTTTCGGGAAAATCCGATGGTCGGATTTCTCGTACTAATCATTTCAAATTACGATTCCGAAACGCGAACTGCACGGACTCTATTCCTTTTAATTATATTTACATATATATATAAATATAGTTCAATCTATAATTTCAACTATAGCTCATTCTATATTTTCAACTTCGTTTTCACTTCAAATATTTCACTAACGCCTTAATATTTTGAAAATTTTTGCCATAACCTCCTTTGTACGGGGAGGGGTTTGGAAATTTATTGGGCCGTATTAGGTACCCAATAAATCCTAAAAAGCATTCACATATTTATAGTGATATATTTTGGTGTTTACGGGGGAGTATGTACTGATAATCACTCCAGAGAATAAATTCCCGTCACCCCATTTCCGTGTGGAAATAAATAGTCCATGTGCCGTATCTAATAACTAGAGCGACGTGATTATTGTCAACTCCAGACCCGTGTGGGGTTTTTATTAATCTGGAATTTATCGTTATAATTTATATAGTCCATATCAGTCATCAGTTCAACCTGTAGTACATAGTCATCGCCATACAAGCCTCTTGCTTATATGGTAAATCTTCCACCTCGTCACACAAGCTCCAATTGCTTATGTGGAATATGATGAAGTATGCCTATCACCAAGAAGTATGCCATGTAGTGTAGTTCAAAATTAATTGTTACTATCCTATGGCGTTATTTATTATTTCACACAGAATAACCATCACTCCGCATCCAATGGCATTCACAGGAGTTGATATATAAATAAAATTGCGCAGCCAACTCATCAAGGTTTACCTATTTGTCGGGCACGCAAATAATTTTTTTACTCTACAGCTAATCCATTTTTTCCTGTTCAACACATGTATATATATGCAGAACAAAGCTAATAATAATATTTCTAGCAAACTATTATTTATTTCAACACATGTGTATTTTTAACTAAGCGTATACATGATAAAAGGAATATTTCTATCATCAAAAATATTTATTCGACACGTGTGTATTTTTAACACATCTTATTCACTATAAAAATATAGTTTTTATTGTCGATTCATTTTATTTTTAAAAGATGATAACATTCAACACATGAACTTCAACTCAACGAATGAATTGCAACTCAACACATGAATATTCCATATAGTTTGTATATATATAAAAATGTGATTTTTATCGCTAAAGCCATTTGTTTAAATTCGAATAATATTCAACACATGAATTTCAACTCAACGAATGAATTGCAATTCAACACATGAATATTCGATAAAGTTTGAATATATATAAAAATGTGATTTTTATCGCTAAAGCCATTTGTTTAAATTTGAATAATATTCAACACATGAATTTCAACTCAACGAATGAATTGCAATTCAACACATGAATATTCGATATAGTTTGAATATATATAAAAATGTGATTTTTATCGCTAAAGCCATTTGTTTAAATTCGAATAATATTCAACACATGAATTTCAACTCAACGAATGAATTGCAATTCAACACATGAATATTCGATATAGTTTGAATATATATAAAAATGTGATTTTTATCGCTAAAGCCATTTGTTTAAATTCGAATAATATTCAACACATGAATTTCAACTCAACGAATGAATTGCAATTCAACACATGAATATTCGATATAGTTTGAATATATATAAAAATGTGATTTTTATCGCTAAAGCCATTTGTTTAAATTTGAATAATATTCAACACATGAATTTCAACTCAACGAATGAATTGCAATTCAACACATGAATATTCGATATAGTTTGTATATATATAAAAAATGTGATTTTTATCGCTAAAGCCATTTGTTTAAATTCGAATAATATTCAACACATGAATTTCAACTCAACGAATGAATTGCAACTCAACACATGAATATTCGATATAGTTTGAATATATATTTCAACGAATGAAAAATATTCTAACACATAGATATTTCAGAAAAATTCGGCAGCATAACGGCAGGGTAGTTAAAACTGGGACCGTCCCTAGTACGGCTCCTCGCTCTACCTTAAAACCTCGCGGTTTTTGACAATGGGGATCATGCATCTAGTTCGCACGCAGGCGGCATGTTTTATTTTCAATTCCACAATCCTATTCTATTTTGTTTCAACCACAAGAGGGTATTTTTCAACCATAAAGGTATTTTTCAACCATAATATCAACCACAAACAATTATTTCCAACCATTCGTCATACCATATAATAACACGTCAAACACAAGCAATAAATATCGTCCATGGTCTGTGGACGAGGGGAGTATATATATATATATAATATAATAATTCACTTGCATTTCATCACAATTCAAAGCATATATGTTTCAAACAACACTTGTATAATTTATACATCGCTAATATAACTTATACAACACATGTACATGAGGTATACAATGCGTATATAATTTAACTTCGCTTATATAATTTATACAACGCGATTTCATTCACACAAATAGTTTAGATTCCTCACATTGGTTATTGCGGTGCTAAAAATCGTAGGAAGGTCAGAAAAATCTGCGGCTTCTTCTAGAATGTAGAGAGCCTCCTTGCGGTCACGGTGTCTCCTGTTTCATCGAATTTCGTTAAAGAACGAAAAAGATATTATTTTTCAAAGTTTTGCAACACTTAAAAGTGTTATTTTCAATACAGAATTTTCATCAGAAAGGTTTTTAAAACCTTCGAAACTAGGTCACCAATTTTCAGTCGATCCGTACCTCTATGCTTCGATCAGGCTACGCTGCGTCGAAGAGCTACGAAGCACCTCCAGAACGGCGGTGGTGACAAGTGGTTCGGTGGTTTGTGCTCGTCGCGGCGGAGCTCAGAAGGTCGCGACTTCCTCTTCGAATTCCGACGCCGCTAGCTGATGGGAGGAGGCGTGGGTTGGTCGGATGTGGAGAGGGGACTACGGCGGTCAGAAGTCTCAACTGGGGTCGGCGGCGAAATGGCCTGAGGCGGCGGCGATATCGACGAGAAGTCTTGAGCACTGTGCGTCGTCCAATCGTTCTGGCGGCTAGGGTTTCGTGTTTTTTTTTTTAAAAAAAGAAAAATTCCTATTGGTCCATGCTTTATAGAAATTTTTAAATAGTGTTTTTGCAAACGGACTCCTTTTTAAACCCAACGACTGTCGCCTCTAGCTAAATACCCCCATTCCGGACACAATGGGATATGTTTCGTTGGCCCTTTCGACTGTTACAGTCAGTTATTTTTCAAATTAAAATATAAAACATTAGATATTTAATTTAAACGTACATTTCAATTTGCCAGGGCCACAAACTGAATCGAAAAATTCCAGAAAAATAAATCTAGCTTTGTTTTGACGATACGGTCCTAACAAAATCAGTTTCGTCGAATTCTGAGCTCGTTTGAAAAACGGCCATTTTTAGGTCGACCCATTTTAACAGAATTTGACCAAACACGTTATCTTTTGCCCCGCTCACATACTAGCTTCAAAAATTATGAAATTTGAAACTTAGCAATAATTTGACATCCCGGACCCAACAAAAGTGGTTTCGTCGAATTCCGAGGTCGTATGCAAAATCTCAATTTCTAAGGGCTATATATACTATATAGCGACCTTTCTGAAAATTCATTTGGCCATAACTTTTGATTTCCATTATGAAATTTTGATTTTTCAGATTCGTTAGAAAGGTATTGATAAACAGATATAAATATTTTTAGTTTCGTCAAAATCCGTTATATTTTCCACCCGGTACAGTCAGACAAAGTTTGTATTCAAAATTTCAAACTGCAATGTTATACCCAATTCTATATTTTATTGAAATATACTATTTCAACTATTCAAATTCTTTGGTAATAACCAAATTTAAAAATTTTAAACTGGCTCACATTTTCCGGGTTATTACATAGGTAATATTAACATAGAGGCCCACAAACTTAACCCGATAAGGTTATGTAATTAAAGACGCCTAGTGGTACACATAACCGATGGAAATAATAAAGATATGTAATTAAAGACACCTAGTGGTATACATAATCAAATGGAAAACCTACTAGGCGATACAGGACAAAGGGGAGAGCTTGTATCATATTGTGTGGGACCCGTTTCATCTAGTAACCCGGAGTAGGTATCCAAACATATACTTTGTACTAGGTCGGAGAAGGGGAACGCTTACTAGACTGATTGTAAGAGATCCAAATGTGGAGGACGGTGTGAGTGGCGCAAACCGACCGGGCCATGTGCGTGCATGAGCCAGGCAGAGGGAGATAAAACGACCGTGACACCTGTAGATATAGGGCTATGCATATCAGTGAGGGGTTGCCACTTTAGGACGTGATACATCCTACGGTGGGGACGACACAGAGTATCTACGCGGATTAGGGAGCCGATTGATTTGGGTAGTAGTTAGGGTACACTTGGACGTATGCCTAAGTCTACCACCTTATAGTGGAAGGGGTCATCTCATTCTGGATATACTAGTAATAGTGCAGAGTAATCATTTTAGGGAAGCGTATACACCTTATCCTGTCTACCTTGTCACACCTGTCTTTTATGTAGTAATCTCTCTTATCCACTTTATATGCATGTCATGCTACTTTTATTTATTTACTTGCTAAAGTAACTAGACTCGCTAGGCTTTATGACCCTTTTTGTTTCTCCTTCTTTCTTCCGTTCCCCCCATGTTCTCAGAGAGGAAACACTCAGGCCTGGCCGTGATTCTGCTTACTTTTGCTGGAGCTGCTGATATGTATGGCTCAAGCTCCTATCCTTGTTGCTATGGCTATATTTTGTTTTTGGGGAATTTTATTTCTTTTATGTACTCTGATATTTTTGAAGTACAAGACAATAGCTTTTATGTTGTAATGGGCTTTTGTATTTCAGGCATGTGATTTTTTTGGACCATGGTGTCTTATGATAAATGAAGTTTTTATTCCGCTGTTATTATATATGTCTGTCTTGTAGTATTTCTGTTCTGCTTACTATAACGCTTTGTGAGTGACATTAACGGACGTGGGGTGTCACATCCTAGGTCGATACAAGGTTAACCTAGACATGTTTGGGTTGTCCCACTGGCCAAGTATATTATATATATATATATATATATATATATATATATATTTGATAAACTTTTTTAATTCATAACTAATTCATTTTAACTCCAATTTCAGCAAACCAAGTGTCCATTTTAATTAAAAAATTACAATGGACCCAATGGTGCTAGTTTTGTTGTCTAATTACAAAGTTTATTCCGATTAATATTTAATTTATTACTCTTTTCTATTTAATTATTATTTATTAAAATTTGAGGTGTTACACCATTTCATGGGAATAAACTTATGGTAACTCCCATAAATGGAAATTAAATGTGTATGTAACCATTGTAGCAATAAACAACAAATTTATTGCTATAATTAAAAGGTCACGAATAAAATAATAATATTGTAACCATGAACGTTTTGGGGGAATTAATTGAATAGGAAAATAAATGTCTAAATGGTTACAATTTGAATTGTGATTAGGAACATGGATTGTAACTACAACCAGGAAATAGATAAATAGTAAATTTATAGATATATTAAAATAAGAATTAAACACATTTAAATTTATAGTAATGATTGGAAGTTACAATAATTAGAGTAGAATTTAAATGGGACCAATATAAATGACATTTAATAAGATAATTAATGCCATAGGAAAATATGACTATTAGTGGCATAAATGGCTTGATTATCTGAATAACAATAATAAGTAAAATAAAAGGGGATTAATGGAAATTTATCGGTGTAGTAAAATGCTAAGTCCAATAAGGGAATAAATAATTAAACATCATAGGATAGAAAGTTATGGGTTTTCCTTCTCTTATTCTAGTTAGATCTAGGATTATTATAATTATAAACAAGAGTTTGACTTAGTAGGATAACAATGTGAGGTCAGCTGATCTATTCGACAGAAGTCTGCACTTTCCATTAGTCAGATATAAGTACAACTGATGTGAGATATCACTAACCATAGGAACCTGTGTCGATAGTTAATTACGTATCAAGAATTATTTCCTAAAATAGGTTCTTCGAAAGGGGAAATCATCAAGGGAATAATTCGTAAGCGTAGCCTACTTTGGGATTAGAGGTATTAAGTAGTTAGATCCACCCATAAAAGGGTATTAAGTGATCGTGCAGATCGCTTCACCATAAATAAAAAGTATTAAATAACTACTGAGTATGAGTTTAGTAATCCCTGTGTGGGTCCGCTTCCTCTAGGTAGTAACTAACTGGGGTAAGAGTCCGCCTTGGGATTAGGTATTAAATGACAGTTAAGGAGGTACCATGAGCCTGCTTACCCAGCGGGAAGTATTAAGTGGCTAGGGGATTGTTGACGTCAAAAGTTGGTCACTAGTGATGGTCAACCCTGAGTCGTGTGTAGAACACACGATCAATCACAAAGTACGGAAAATTCAGTAAAAGCAGGGAATACACGCATTTTTTTTTATAGTGGTTCAGAGAAATTAGTGCCTATGTCCACTTTATATTTATAACTTTTTTTAGGATTACAAAGTCTAATCGGTTTTTCTCGGTGGAAGAAAATTAGAGATTATAATATCTTTGTAGTACTTGAAGTATACGGTTGGAAGCTTTCCAGTATACCGAGCGTGAGTTAGAAATGAAGAATTCTCTATCCCCCTTTCCTTTTTTAGCAATAGGGTATTTATAGTTGTAAAAGCGAGATGAGCTTCATGCCACGTAGCTTGCCTCTTTTGCGGAGCTTGGACACGTGGAGCTCGATCCGACTGAATAATCACGGTGGTAGGACCCAGTCTACTGTTGAGTAATAGTTCTCTCGAGAAGTGTGGCTTGCGTGGCACTTGAACTATGGTGTATCAAAAGCATCATTTTGGCCAGATGCACTTGACTGTTTTAATTTCCTCGAGAATCAGATTTCCTTGAATAAATCATATGGATATTTCCAAGCAAATCAGATCGATCCGAATTTTAAGGAGAGGTCGACTCGTCGGCTGAGAGAGCGATTATGCAAGGAAGAAATATGTTGTTGCTGGAAGGAATCTGGACAGGGCCGAACCTTGTATGGACTTTCTGGTATAAAAGGCCATTTGTTATGGTCGGTCAATACTGTATAGTGAGCCTTGTGCCATTGGGCTCCGATCTTTCGAGCTGTGACATCTTTTTCCAAAAAGTTGATCAACACTTTTCCCCCTAGAATACATCTTCTTTAGTGAAGGGAGATGTGTTCTAGATCTTCTGAAGAATGTTTCATCGGAGCTCAATGTGCATACTATTTATGGTTACGTCGGACCATATTAAGGCCAGAGAACGGACTATTCTAATGGTTGTATTAAGTCCGAAAACCGACGATCGGTGCAGACCATATTAAGACCAGAAAACCGACAACCACCGAAAATCGTATTAAGGCCGGGATTAGTTGACAGACTTTGTCGTGATGTCTAGTTCTTGTAAAGGTAGTATGGGCCATTCTTGGTTTAGAGATGGCTTATGGCTATGAGCTTGATCGGGAAGGGGTAGCGAGTATTAACCATAATTGGCTTAAACTGTTGGCGAGTATAAGTCATACTTGGCATTGCCCAAAGAGACAGTATAGTCGATTGTTCCAGGGTTTCTAAGGTCGAATCTTGACCATGTTTCCGTAAGTAATCATTGGGTTTAGGGATAAACCGTGCTTTTGAAAATGTATTGTAAAGTTTGGCGAGTGGTAATTTACACTCGACTTAAAGAGGGGGTGTAACAACCCGAAAATCTGGGCCAGTTTAAAATTTTTATTTTGGCAATTTTAGCGAATTTTGATTATTTAAAATGAATTATTTTAAATAATAACGACGAGAAATATATTTTGAATATAATTCGAACATATATATTATATACGCCGTCGATAGAATATAAATATTTATTTATATTTATAAAAGGAATTGAAAATGGCGCGGTAGTTCGATAATTCGATTTCAAACTTCAATTGAATGTACCGGGTGCAAAACAATCCGGATTTTAGTGAAACCAAAAACAATAGGATATAATTGATGATATCTTTCCAACGAATACGAAAAATCAAAATTTCATAGCGGGAATCAAAAGATATGTCCAGTTGAAAATTCTGAATAGTCGCTATGGAATTCAAGCCCTTAAAAATGGGAATTTTGCAAACGACCTCGGATTTCGACGAAACCACTTTTGTTGGATCCGCAGTGTCAGATTATTGCTAGATTCCAAATTTCATAATTTTTCGAATCAATATGTGAGCGTGGCAAAGGAAAACGCGTTTAACCCGTTTCAGTTGATTTTAATCGACTGGAAAATGGCCATTTTACAAACGGTCTCAGAATTCGACGAAACTAGTTTTGTTAGGACCGTATCGTCAATACGAAGCTAGAAAATATTCTTCTGCAATTTATAGAGTTAGTATGTGACCCCGGTAATTTGAAATGTACGTTTAAAATTCAATATAGTGATTTAAATGTAAATTCAACGGAAACTGATTGAAACGACCGAATCAGCTTACGATACATATCCCATTGTGTTCGGAATGGGGGTAATACGCTATGGACGACAGGCGGTGGACCTCGTCTCGAGGTCGTATGTAAAAGTCAACTTTTTGAAAATTAATTAATTAAATAAATAAATAAAAAGAAAACCCTCCTCCCCTTATAACCGATGGCCCCCCCTTTCCCTTCATAATTGATTTCAACAGAAAGAAATAAAAAAAAAAGAAAAAAAAAAGAAAAAAAACGCGTCGAACTCGAGCCGCCGCCTCAGACCTTGTCGCCACCACCGCCGGCCAATCGGCCTCATCAACCTCCCCGCAAGCGCCGCCCTCCTCTTCCCTCTAGCTTCGCACCCCTTTCCTATGAAACCGCGAACCCAGTCGAACCCCCTTCCTAAATCCCTGAATCGCGCCGCTCCGTTCCCCCTCCCTTCCTCCGTCCGACGACCCCAGTACCCATCCCCCCCTCCTGGTGTCAACCGACGCAAGCAACCCCCCCCTTCGAAGTTCAACAGCGAAGCCACCCCCTCCTTTCAAAAAACAATGTAAGTTCTTATTTTTATTTATTTAATTATTATTATGGTAAAACTGATTTTTATTTTAAAATAAAAGGGTTAGGCCTTTAAAATAAATAAATTAAATAAAAAAAGAGAGTAGTAGTATAAAGATATAATTTTTATATAAGGAAGAGGATAAAAATATGATTTTTATATTTTTAAAGTATTAAAAATATAGTTTTTATATTTTTAAAGAATTAAAAATATGATTTTTATATTTTTAAAGTATTAAAAATATAATCTTTACTATATAGAAGTGGTAGAAATATGATTTTTGTTTAGGTAGAGAATTAAAAATATAATTTTTACATGATAGGAATATTAAAAATATCATCTTTATATGTGTAGAAAAATAAAAATGAGATTTTTATAAAGATGAAATCTTTAAATTTGAAAGGGCGAAGTCTATGTTTTATAAAGGCGAAATCTTTATTTTAGAAAAGGCGAAATCTTTATATGGAAAATAGCGTGATAAAAATATAATTTTTATCTATATAACATAATAGTAAAAATTCGATTTTTATATATTGAATAGCGAAGTAAAAATTCGATTTTTAAATATATGAAGTGATTATAAAAATATGATTTTTAAATTGAAGGTGAATAAATAAAAATGTGATTTTTATTTTAAAGACATCAAAATATAAAAATGTGTGATTTCTATATATGTAGTGGCTACGGGCAACGAAGATGACGAAGATGCGATAACGATGAAGACTTCTCTAAATGAAGAGTCGTGATATTGGATAGCTATCGGTGAGAATTTCTCACTCTTCAATTTCTTTTTCTAGCTATATATATATACTAGGATGCAGACGGTGCTTAGTAGCACCCGACACAATCGTCCACAGACCATGGACTTGTTTGTTTGGTTGCAAAAATTAGTTAGATGATTTGGTTTGAATTGAATGGTTTGGTGAAATGAAATTGATTTGATTGATGTGTGAATGGCGTGGGCCTTCACTAGACCGGGGATAAGGCTAGGCCTTGTCCCGTTTCTAGTATCGTGCCGTTATGCCGCCGAATTTTCTAAAAATAAGTTAGAAAAATAAAGACAACATTTTATTTAATAAATGAATCGAATAGAAAATTCATAGGTTGAATAAAATAGTTCGATCGTTAAAAATATAATTTTTAACGTAAATGTGAATAAATAAATATTCATTTACAAACCGGGGGTTTGTTTATGTACACCGATTTGACTGACATTGATTGGGACGATAAATTTTACACATCGCCCAACTACACGAATAAAATTTGTGTTTGATTGTTTGAAACTCCACACGGGTGTTGGGATGAAATTTGAAGTTCACTCATCCTGATTGATTAAACATGTCGATCGATTGATTGACATGCTGTTATAAGCGTTAGATATCTATATTTGATGCTTATACAGTGTAGTGCACTTTGGTTGATGGTTGATTATTTTTCAATGCTATTATATACATGTGTTGTATGAAAATCCATATAATTAATTTTATATGGTGATTGATTGGGCCTCATTCCAATTTAGAAAATAAAGAATATTATAAAATAAAGGTTCATGTGTTGACTGTACTCATCCGTTGAGATTAGTCATGTGTTGAACGAAATATTTTTATAATAAAATTTACATCTTTATCATATAAAATAAAGGTTCATGTGTTGACTGTACTCATCCGTTGAGATTAGTCATGTGTTGAACGAAATATTTTGATAATAACAACTATTTTGAAAAAGAAATATTTGAAATAGAATATTTGAAAATAGAAATTTATGAAGTCGTGTTGATTAGATTGACGCCATTTTGACGTGAACGATATTTATATCGATTTTATTCATTTTGAAATGAATTGAATTGAAAACGATTTCGAAATAAATTGAATTGAAAACGATTTTGAAATGAATTGAATTGAAAACGATTTCGAAATGAATTGAATTGAAAACGAATTCAAATTGAATTGAAAGCGAATTGAAATGAATTCAAATTGAATTGAAATTTGAATTGAGTAGAAATGAATTTTAAAACGAATTTATAAAGAAGAATTCAATTTTGATTTGAATTGAAAAGGAAGTTGAAATTGCTTTTGAAACGAATTTAAAACTATTTATATAATTCGTTTTAAATAGAAATCGACGAAATATATATTATATATATAATATAATGGCCTGAATAGAACGCGCCGCGCCGTGGCAGTTCGCGAATTTCGACCATTTATTTCAAACAGACATTACGGGAGATCCGACCGTCGGATTCTCCTAAAACCGGAACCGTTGGGTTCGTATCGAAAAGTTCTTTCCAATGAATATTTGAAATTTGAAATCTAACGGTTGGATTTGGAATTATGTCCAAATCAAATTCGAAAAAGGTCGCTATAAGTGCAGTTCGATGGCCGTTGACGGAAATCGACTGTACGGGCCTTGATAAAATTATTAAAAATATCTATAATTTGTGTAAAATCATAATATATGAATTGGAAAGAATTGAGCTGGAAAATTCCATATTTGAAAGGATAAAAATAGATTTTTATCGAAATAAACTAGTTTTGAACTAGGATTAAAATCAATTTATTTTTGAAATAAATAAATTGAATTTGAAAGTGATTTTAAAAATAATCGATATTTCCAATACATGGATTGGACTGGAGTTGAATCGAAACTATCTTCGGAATATTTCGATGTTGGATTTCGTTACTATACAGATATTGTTATGGGAATTGGAAAGATATATTTTATATCGTTATTTCCAATACGATATCTGTTAGTTTCAGAATTTGATATTGAATATAAGCCGGTATATTTTCTATTCAGAGCCTTGTATTTAATATCAAATGTGATTTGGGTTTATCGTGAGTCGTGTTTTAGATGACATTGGTTCTTTAACCCAGTTAAAGGCAAGATATCGATTTCTGAAAAGATTAAAACTAAGTGGAGTTTTAATGAATCTTTAATTAGATTAAAATGTGAATTGATAATTTAAATTATCAAATCTGAAAAGTGATCGAGAGTGGAGTATCACCAGTTTTGCTCCAAAGCGATAGTTAAATCTTTAATTAGATTTGAACGTGAAATGGTAATTAATTTTACCGATAACACCGTGGTGTTAGGAATGGAGTATCACCAGTTTTGCTCCATGGGATATATAGCTTGGGATTGGGAAATAAAATAAATAATTACTTCGGTGTGGTTCGCTAATCCCGACTAGTTAGGAAAAACCATAAAATGGTTTGAAATGATATCCAAACGAAGATTTTAGGATAAATTTAGAAGAATTTATCTTGGATAAAATTAATGGGAATATTTCCCTAAGAATGTGATTTTGTGAATAAAAGAATATTCTGAATTGGAATGAGGCGTTTGTTGTGTTTGTGTAACATTCGTTTATTATATACGTGGGTTATTCAGAAAGGCCGGGTTTATACCCATTCTGAATAACTGATTCGACGAGATATCGAAGATGAAGACGGTGGTTGAAGACCGGAAGTCTTCACATCGTTTGGGTGATTACTGATGATCTTGATTGGGCTGTACACCCAGGATGAGGGAATCAGTTGGTGATCGTCCAGACGTACCTGGAGATGGATGGATATGCGAGGAAAGTGCCTCCGGTTTCGTTCAGACCCAGAACGAACTTGTAAATGGATTGTGTGTCTGACATTGGATTTTATTCTGTGTTGATTGATCTCTATTAAATATACATCTGTTTGGCGGCGGAGAATTTATTCTCTTGCTTAACGCCCTTCTCTGAGACATACGAGCTCAGAGGTTGTATATCGATAGACATCAGTCGCATGGAGTGAATTGCCTATGTGGCACGCATAAGTGGCAATTGATCAAGGCTTCTGTTGAAAAGCAAAGTCTTGTGGTAGATGATCAAAGCACGGCCTGTGTGGCGTAGCTTTGTGTATAACGTGAATTCGCGAGCCTCACACCTCGGTATGAGTCAAAAACGGGATAGCGACTGCAGGGAGAGCACGACGTTTCTTTCTAGCTAGGGTGGTGTCAGTGACCTACCAACCCTGACATTTATATACTTTTCACCTGTGTGGTTGTTGGATACGAGGTGCCTCGGATATAGGTCTGTAAGGACCGGGAAACGTGTGTTCAGGAATAATTAATCCTCAAAAGTAAGAGAGGACCGGCCCTGAAGATCCAAGGATCAGAGTGGGGTCCTGGGACATTTGCTAGAGTGTCTCGAACGTGGAGAGGAGCTTGCCCCTTGCCTCGACTCATGATGGAATCCAATTTCCAATACGTGTGTTTCGGTTTTATTTGTAGAACCTAGTATGGCGACATAGTGGTATGGGTCATTCATGCCGCCTATGATTGATATTTATGATTGAAATTGTTTTGACACTATACACCTATAATAGTATCAAATAATGTGTTTTAAACGTATCAAGCATGCTTTGGCTGTTATAAGGTAAAAACCCTATCCTCCGGCTTGCGTTGCATTGTGTGATGGGACCTGGGTCTTATAACAGCTTCATTTTTCTTTATTTAGCATTGCGTTGTTTGTTCTATGCACTGGTATCCTTGGGAGGAAACCCGTTCCGTGTTATACGGCGTGGTCCCTTGATTTACCGAACTTTAAAATAAAGAATTATAACTGTTTTAGTTCTCACACCAGTCCCATGACTGACCTGGAGTTTATTGTTTTAACCTAAACTCTGGGTGCCCCTATTTTCCACACGGGCAGCCAGTAGTTTTGGTTTTGCAGATTTATATTCACAGGGTCCTGATTTACAGCTGGAACGATGTTCGGAAAGCTCTGTATCCGTGTATCACTTCTAGTTGTGTTTTGTATATTTTTCCGCTGCTATGTAATTTATTGTAATCTCTGATATTTATCGAATGTAATTTATTCATTTATACTCTGTATATTCTTGTATCTGATGGAATTGTTGTAATAACAATGAAATGTTCTTCCGTCCGCGCTCATTTGTGTGTTGTTCTCAAAGTATTCGTGCTTTCCTTCACGGGGAAGTTACGGGTCCTTACAGTGGTATCGGAGCTTTGGTTTACATAGCTCGAGAACAAGACACATTAGAACCATACGAAAGAATTCATCAGATATTGGATTAGTAATATCCAATTAGAATGACTCGTTAGAGATAGGATCAGTAGTATCCTAGAACGAGTGTGAAGAGTATATTTTTCAAATGAAAACAATTTTGTTTTGAAAATTTAAATCGTTTTAAACGTATTTGATTATTTATTTATTTTGAATATGGACATTCCAATATATAAAGATTTTGCATATACGCGTCATGAACGTATATTCGAAGTTTTAATATACTGGATAGATATAGGACCGCACTCTAGTAGCCCGGAGATGTTCTGATGGTGGTTCGAAACATCATCAGCATTTATTTTCGAGTGACGAAGGTGTGATACCTATATATTTCCATTAGACTGGTGTGAGAACCAAAACCTATATAGCTAGAACACATTATTGTGAATTGGCATCAAAAACATGATTTTTATATATATATATCAAAATTTATGGATTTGAAACTCTAATGCACTAATTGATTGATGTTTGTGTTGTTTGTTTATTTGTTCGATAATTTTTAACCATTATGCCTAATTGAACCGAATTTTGACTTATATTGAAAATTGGTCGCATTTGCTTGCATATGCATATACTTCCATTGAACATGTCATAGCAAGGAGGCTAGAGCAGAGAATAAAATTTGTTTGCCCAACAAAGAGGTACATGTTTACAACATAATTTACTGTTTTGTTTGGGTGATGATGATTTTATGAGCCTATTGGCTAGCCGCTTGGGTTTTTCTTTTTCTTTTTGAGATCTGAAGGACCGGGGAAGCTATTTGAGATTTCCCGATGCTCCCATTGCAGGGGAGGTTATGGCGAAATTTTTCGAAAATTTAGGGTGTTAGCCAAATTTTTGAAAATTTGAAAATTCTCAGAAACTGAAAAGTTGGAGAATGGAAGCCAGATCGAACGTAGAGTTGATTAATCAAACCACTTTCGCCTTTGTTCCTTTTCGGGGATGAAAAGTTTTAAGTGGGGGAGATTGTAACAACCCGAAAATCTGGGCTAGTTTAAAATTTTTATTTTGGCAATTTTAGCGAATTTTGATTATTTAAAATGAATTATTTTAAATAATAACGATGAGAAATATATTTTGAATATAATTCGAACGTATATATTATATACGCCGTCGATAGAATATAAATATTTATTTATATTTATAAAAGGAATTGAAAATGGCGCGGTAGTTCGATAATTCGATTTCAAACTTCAATTGAATGTACCGGGTGCAAAACAATCCGGATTTTAGTGAAACCAAAAACAATAGGATCTAATTGATGATATCTTTCCAACGAATCCGAAAAATCAAAATTTCATAGCGGGAATCAAAAGATATGTCCAGTTGAAAATTCTGAATAGTCGCTATGGAATTCAAGCCCTTAAAAATGGGAATTTTGCAAACGACCTCGGATTTCAACGAAACCACTTTTGTTGGATCCGCAGTGTCATATTATTGCTAGATTCCAAATTTCATAATTTTTCGAATCAATATGTGAGCGTGGCAAAGGAAAACGCGTTTAACCCGTTTCAGTTGATTTTAATCGACTGGAAAATGGCCATTTTACAAACGGTCTCAGAATTCGACGAAACTAGTTTTGTTAGGACCGTATCGTCAATACGAAGCTAGAAAATATTCTTCTGCAATTTATAGAGTTAGTATGTGACCCCGGTAATTTGAAATGTACGTTTAAAATTCAATATAGTGATTTAAATGTAAATTCAACGGAAACTGATCGAAACGACCGAATCAGCTTACGATACATATCCCATTGTGTTCGGAATGGGGGTAATACGCTATGGACGACAGGCGGTGGACCTCGTTTCGAGATCGTATGTAAAAGTCAACTTTTTGAAAATTAATTAATTAAATAAAAAAAAACCCTCCTCCCCTTATAACCGATGGCCCCCCACCCTTTCCCTTCATAATCGATTTCAACAGAAAGAAATAAAAAAAAAAGAAAAAAAAAGAAAAAAAACGCGTCGAACTCGAGCCGCCGCCTCAGACCTTGTCGCCACCACCGCCGGCCAATCGGCCTCGTCAACCTCCCCGCAAGCGCCGCCCTCCTCTTCCCTCTAGCCTCGCACCCCTTTCCTATGAAACCGCGAACCCAGTCGAACCCCCCCCCCCCCCTAAATCCCTGAATCGCGCCGCTCCGTTCCCCCTCCCCTCCTCCGTCCGACGACCCCCGTACCCATCCCCCCTCCTAGTGTCAACCGACGCAAGTAAACCCCCCCCCCCTTCGAAGTTCAACAGCGAAGCCACCCCCTCCTTTCAAAAAACAATGTAAGTCCTTATTTTTATTTATTTAATTATTATTATGGTAAAACTGATTTTTATTTTAAAATAAAAGGGTTAGGCCTTTAAAATAAATAAATTAAATAAAAAAGAGAGAGTAGTAGTATAAAGATATAATTTTTATATAAGGAAGAGGATAAAAATATGATTTTTATATTTTTAAAGTACTAAAAATATAGTTTTTATATTTTTAAAGAATTAAAAATATGATTTTTATATTTTTAAAGTATTAAAAATATAATCTTTACTATATAGAAGTGGTAGAAATATGATTTTTGTTTAGGTAGAGAATTAAAAATATAATTTTTACATGATAGAAATATTAAAAATATCATCTTTATATGTGTAGAAAAATAAAAATGAGATTTTTATAAAGATGAAATCTTTAAATTTGAAAGGGCGAAGTCTATGTTTTATAAAGGCGAAATCTTTATTTTAGAAAAGGCGAAATCTTTATATGGAAAATAGCGTGATAAAAATATAATTTTTATCTATATAACATAGTAGTAAAAATTCGATTTTTATATATTGAATAGCGAAGTAAAAATTCGATTTTTAAATATATGATTATAAAAATATGATTTTTAAATTGAAGGTGAATAAATAAAAATGTGATTTTTATTTTAAAGACATCAAAATATAAAAATGTGTGATTTCTATATATGTAGTGGCTACGGGCAATGAAGATGACGAAGATGCGATAACGACGAAGACTTCTCTAAATGAAGAGTCGTGATATTGGATAGCTATTGGTGAGAATTTCTCACTCTTCAATTTCTTTTTCTAGCTATATATATATACTAGGATGCAGACGGTGCTTAGTAGCACCCGACACAATCGTCCACAGACCATGGACTTGTTTGTTTGGTTGCAAAAATTAGTTAGATGATTTGGTTTGAATTGAATGGTTTGGTGAAATGAAATTGATTTGATTGATGTGTGAATGGCGTGGGCCTTCACTAGACCGGGGATAAGGCTAGGCCTTGTCCCGTTTCTAGTATCGTGCCGTTATGCCGCCGAATTTTCTAAAAGTAAGTTAGAAAAATAAAGACAACATTTTATTTAATAAATGAATCGAATAGAAAATTCATAGGTTGAATAAAATAGTTCGATCGTTAAAAATATAATTTTTAACGTAAATGTGAATAAATAAATATTCATTTACAAACCGGGGGTTTGTTTATGTACACCGATTTGACTGACATTGATTGGGACGATAAATTTTACACATCGCCCAACTACACGAATAAAATTTGTGTTTGATTGTTTGAAACCCCACACGGGTGTTGGGATGAAATTTGAAGTTCACTCATCCTGATTGATTAAACATGTCGATCGATTGATTGACATGCTGTTATAAGCGTTAGATATCTATATTTGATGCTTATACAGTGTAGTGCACTTTGGTTGATGGTTGATTATTTTTCAATGCTATTATATACATGTGTTGTATGAAAATCCATATAATTAATTTTATATAGTGATTGATTGGGCCTCATTCCAATTTAGAAAATAAAGAATATTATAAAATAAAGGTTCATGTGTTGACTGTACTCATCCGTTGAGATTAGTCATGTGTTGAACAAAATATTTTTATAATAAAATTTACATCTTTATCATATAAAATAAAGGTTCATGTGTTGACTGTACTCATCCGTTGAGATTAGTCATGTGTTGAACGAAATATTTTGATAATAACAACTATTTTGAAAAAGAAATATTTGAAATAGAATATTTGAAAATAGAAATTTATGAAGCCGTGTTGATTAGATTGACGCCATTTTGACGTGAACGATATTTATATCGATTTTATTCATTTTGAAATGAATTGAATTGAAAACGATTTCGAAATAAATTGAATTGAAAACGATTTTGAAATGAATTGAATTGAAAACGATTTTGAAATGAATTGAATTGAAAACGAATTCAAATAGAATTGAAAGCGAATTGAAATGAATTCAAATTGAATTGAAATTTGAATTGAATAGAAATGAATTTTAAAACGAATTTATAAAGAAGAATTCAATTTTGATTTGAATTGAAAAGGAAGTTGAAATTGCTTTTGAAACGAATTTAAAACTATTTATATAATTCGTTTTAAATAGAAATCGACGAAATATATATTATATATATAATATAATGGCCTGAATAGAACGCGCCGCGCCGCGGCAGTTCGCGAATTTCGACCATTTATTTCAAACGGACATTACGGGAGATCCGACCGTCGGATTCTCCTAAAACCGGAACCGTTGGGTTCGTATCGAAAAGTGCTTTCCAATGAATATTTGAAATTTGAAATCTAACGGTTGGATTTGGAATTATGTCCAAATCAAATTCGAAAAAGGTCGCTATAAGTGCAGTTCGATGGCCGTTGACGGAAATCGACTGTACGGGCCTTGATAAAATTATTAAAAATATCTATAATTTGTGTAAAATCATAATATATGAATTGGAAAGAATTGAGCTGGAAAATTCCATATTTGAAAGGATAAAAATAGTTTTTTATCGAAATAAACTAGTTTTGAACTAGGATTAAAATCAATTTATTTTTGAAATATATAAATTGAATTTGAAAGTGATTTTAAAAATAATCGATATTTCCAATACATGGATTGGACTGGAGTTGAATTGAAACTATCTTCGGAATATTTCGATGTTGGATTTCGTTACTATACAGATCTTGTTATGGGAATTGGAAAGATATATTTTATATCGTTATTTCCAATACGATATCTGTTGGTTTCAGAATTTGATATTGAATATAAGCCGGTAAATTTTGTAGTCAGAGCCTTGTATTTAATATCAAATGTGATTTGGGTTTATCGTGAGTCGTGTTTTAGATGACATTGGTTCTTTAACCCAGTTAAAGGCAAGATATCGATTTCTGAAAAGATTAAAACTAAGTGGAGTTTTAATGAATCTTTAATTAGATTAAAATGTGAATTGATAATTTAAATTATCAAATCTGAAAAGTGATCGAGAGTGGAGTATCACCAGTTTTGCTCCAAAGCGATAGTTAAATCTTTAATTAGATTTGAACGTGAAATGGTAATTAATTTTACCGATAACACCGTGGTGTTAGGAATGGAGTATCACCAGTTTTGCTCCATGGGATATATAGCTTGGGATTGGGAAATAAAATAAATAATTACTTCGGTGTGGTTCGCTAATCCCGACTAGTTAGGAAAAACCATAAAATGGTTTGAAATGATATCCAAAGGAAGATTTTAGGATAAATTTAGAAGAATTTATCTTGGATAAAATTAATGGGAATATTTCCCTAAGAATGTGATTTTGTGAATAAAAGAATATTCTGAATTGGAATGAGGCGTTTGTTGTGTTTGTGTAACATTCGTTTATTATATACGTGGGTTATTCAGAAAGGCCGGGTTTATACCCATTCTGAATAACCGATTCGACGAGATATTGAAGATGAAGACGGTGTTTGAAGACCGGAAGTCTTCACATCGTTTGGGTGATTACTGATGATCTTGATTGGGTTGTAAACCCAGGATGAGGGAATCAGTTGGTGATCGTCCAGACGTACCTGGAGATGGATGGATATGCGAGGAAAGTGCCTCCGGTTTCGTTCAGACCCAGAACGAACATGTAAATGGATTGTGTGTCTGACATTGGATTTTATTCTGTGTTGATTGATCTCTATTAAATATACATCTGTTTGGCGGCGGAGAATTTATTCTCTTTCTTAACGCCCTTCTCCGAGACATACGAGCTCAGAGGTTGTATATCGATAGACATCAGTCGCATGGAGTGAATTGCCTGTGTGGCACGCATAAGTGGCAATTAATCAAGGCTTCTGTTGAAAAGCAAAGTCTTGTGGTAGATGATCAAAGCACGACCTGTGTGGCGTAGCTTTGTGTATAACGTGAATTCGCGAGCCTCACACCTCGGTATGAGTCAAAAACGGGATAGTGACTGCAGGGAGAGCACGACGTTTCTTTCTAGCTAGGGTGGTGTCAGTGACCTACCAGCCCTGACATTTATATACTTTTCACCTGTGTGGTTGTTGGATACGAGGCGCCTCGGATATAGGTCTGTAAGGACCGGGAAACGTGTGTTCAGGAATAATTAATCCTCAAAAGTAAGAGATGACCGGCCCTGAAGATCCAAGGATCAAAGTGGGGTCCTGGGACATTTGCTAGAGTGTCTCGAACGCGGAGAGGAGCTTGCCCCTTGCCTCGACTCATGATGGAATCCAATTTCCAATACGTGTGTTTCGGTTTTATTTGTAGAACCTAGTATGGCGACATAGTGGTATGGGTCATTCATGCCGCCTATGATTGATATTTATGATTGAAATTGTTTTGACACTATACACCTATAATAGTATCAAATAATGTGTTTTAAACGTATCAAGCATGCTTTGGCTGTTATAAGGTAAAAACCCTATCCTCCTGCTTGCGTTGCATTGTGTGATGGGACCTGGGTCTTATAACAGCTTCATTTTTCTTTATTTAGCATTGCGTTGTTTGTTCTATGCACTGGTATCCTTGGGAGGAAACCCGTTCCGTGTTATACGGCGTGGTCCCTTGATTTACCGAACTTTAAAATAAAGAATTATAATTGTTTTAGTTCTCACACCAGTCCCATGACTGACCTGGAGTTTATTGTTTTAACCTAAACTCTGGGTGCCCCTATTTTCCACACGGGCAGCTAGTAGTTTTGGTTTTGCAGATTTATATTCACAGGGTCCTGATTTACAGCTGGAACGATGTTCGGAAAGCTCTGTATCCGTGTATCACTTCTAGTTGTGTTTTGTATATTTTTCCGCTGCTATGTAATTTATTGTAATCTCTGATATTTATCGAATGTAATTTATTCATTTATACTCTGTATATTCTTGTATCTGATGGAATTGTTGTAATAACAATGAAATGTTCTTCTGTCTGCGCTCATTTGTGTGTTGTTCTCAAAGTATTCGTGCTTTCCTTCACGGGGAAGTTACGGGTCCTTACAGGGGGCGAATATTAGCTATACTCGGCTTATGGAAGTGGCGAGCATCGAGCATACTCGGCTTATGGAGTTTTAACCGTACTCGGCTTATAGAGTCGGCAGTGTATGGTAGCGGGATTGATTATACTCAGCTTATGGAAGGTGGGCCATACTCAGCTCGTGGAGTTGGCTTGGATATGGTGGTAGGCATTGACCGTAGCTTAGAGACGGTGGTTAGTGTTGACCATATTTGGATCGGTGAGCGTTAATCATGCTCGGCTTAGAATATTTTCTAACATAATCTATGCTCGGGAAAGAAACTTTATTGCTGCTAAAGAGCTATTACAGAAAATTGGAAAATAAACTCTAAGTGGAAAGATAGCTGAATCCATAGCACGCGTAGGAGTTAACTCCGTACGTGTGTACTTCAACATACCCACATTATTGAAAGAAAATATTAAAAGTACTTTTCTTACATTCTTAAAAAATGAAAAAAAAAAATCTAAATCTTATTAATTGATGATAATGTCGCGATTGCTGGGCTCAGGGTCCTTTCTGTTTCTAAGAGCTCGAGGACCGACCTAAGGAGCTTGGGCAGAGGATTATAGTGGCAGCACCTGTGTTGGTTTCTTGACATACTCGGGCAGTTCTCCATGCCTAACCCTATCCTCGATGAAATCCCATAAGTACCTGCATTCACTGGTGTCATGGCCTGCCATGTTGTGGTACATGCAGTGCTTTCCAGAGTTGAGTTCCTTTTGGGCTGGTTCCCTTCGAGGAGGTTTTGGGAAGGGTAGAGTTCCTCGTACGTCAAGGTAGATGTCGAGCAAGGAGGAGTTGAGCTTGGTGTATTGATCATACTTGTTCTCTCTCCTGAGTCATACGCTGCAATCATTCTTATCCGAGACTTTTCCTTTGCCCTTGTTCTGGCCGTTGGTGTTGGATGGACCTCCGTCCTTGGTGGCAAGCACCTCGAGGCTTTCCATCTTGATGTTGACATCCTCTTGTCGGAGGAATCGGTCTGCTTCGGCATAGAAGTCGTCAATGTCCATGGGGGATCCCTGGTTAAAGAGATCATGAATTCTAATTGGTTCTAGACACCTGCAATGGCGGCCATAAGTATCATCGATGACTCAGGTCGATCGATAGATGTTTAGACATGTTGAATCTTTCTAGGATGGACCGGAGGGTTTCGCCAGGTCTTTGTTTGATGGTAGTGAGGAACATGATGCTTTTTGGTCGGGAGATGTGAACTCTGAATTGCTCGATGAAGCGGATGACCAACATGTTCTAGCTCTTGATCGAATCGACTCAGTTGTTAGCTGTCGGAAACACATTCTAGCTATGTTGGTGAGGAAGTGGGGGAAGCACTTGGCCATAACATTGGTCGATGCGGAAAGTACTTCCATGTGGCGCATGTATCGCATAAGATGAATGGTCGGGTCGATCCAGCCGTTGTAGGGCTTTATGGACGGAAACTTGAAGTTTGGAGGATTTCAGGAGTTTCTGATTTCCCTGGTGAATGGGCTGCGGTGGATATCATTTATATCCTATTGAGGAGACGTGCCTCGGGTGAAGCGTTTGATGATACTTGTAAGCTGGCTTCCATCCCCGAGGAGTCGCTGCCACGAATCCAATTCTGCACTGACGACATTGGTGAGTATCCTAGGGTTCAGATCCGGCGAAATCAAGCTTGGAAGGGGAGCGGCTGGTTGGGCTCGACCTCCGAGAGTTGAGTGAAGGTGAGGGAGAGGGTGTGTCCTAGCCTTGGGTCCTGGTTCAGCTGCTGCTGGAGTCGCTCGATTGTTATTGGACTGAACCATACCCGTTCCTGTTGGGAGTAATAGGCTCGGGCGAGTGGTACCCATCTGGCGGCATTGCCCCTGCTCGAGGACATGTTAGAAGAATCTAAGATAGTATTTCCCTCCGTCACATTGGGGACCGGTATGGTAGAGTGGTCTTGGTGACACAGAGGGTTCTCGTTACAGGCTCTTCATTGAAGGAGAGGTAACATAATACGGGTTTGTGGTAAGATGTTGGGTCGAACCGAACGTTGCAACGTTCTTGGTTCTGGTCGACCCACTGGTTGCACTAGATCTGGAGCTATCTGTCCAGGGGGTTAAGTCGAGGCTTGGAGTGGAGGCACGATGGTCGACTGATCCGGAATTTGGCCACGGTCAACCTATGAATCTGGGACTATCAGAGATCCGCTTAGTACCGGCAGTGATGATCCTAGCACTGGACAATTGGGAAGTGAAGTTGAACTAGGAGGAAGCAAAGGTGTGGTCCGATCTAGGGCTTTTATTTCCGCAGATCGAGGATCAATTGTTGCCCCAGTCCCGCTCGGTGTAGGAGATGATACTGGAATGTTGGGTCCCTTGTCCATCCGAGCGAGGAGGTTGTTCATCGCTTACTGCTGACGTTTGAGGAGTTCACCCTAAGATGCCATCTATTTTCTAAATTCAAACAAGATTTTATCCATGTCGTATCGGGTGAGGTATTGTGACGTGACTTCGTGGGAGGAAGCCTCATGGCTTGCCCCGTTGCTACTGTTCCTGCTACATCGGTAGTTAAAGGATGAAAAGATGAGGCATCCTTCTTCTGCTTATTTGCCATCGTTTGGTTTAGAGATTATTGAAGGCGGTCGTAGATTCGACCCCTACCTGGCGGCCAAAGTGTTGACGTCAAAATTTGTCACTAGTGACGGTCAACCCCTAATCATCCGTAGAACACATGAATATCAATCACAGAGTACAGAAAAGGCAGTAAAAGCAGGGAACACACACAGAATTTTTATAGTGGTTCGGCGAAATTGGTGCCTACGTCCACTTTATATTTATTGGTTTTTTAGGATTACAAAGTACAATCGGTTTTTCTCGGTGGAAGAGAAATAGAGATTATAATATCTTTGTAGTACTTGAAGTGCACGGTTGGAAGCTTTCCGGTATACCGAGCGTGAGTTAGAAGTAGAGAATTCTCTATCCCCCTTTCCTTTTTCAGCAATGGGGTATTTATAGTTGTAGAAGTGAGATGAGCTTCATTCCACGTGGCTTGCCTCTTTTACGGAGCTTGAAGACGTAGAGCTCGATTCGGCTGAATAGTTGCGGCGGTGGGATCCGGTCTACTACTAAGTAATGGTTCTCTCGAGAAGTGTGGCTTGTGTGGCACTTGAATTATGGTGTATCAAAAGCAGCGTTTTGGCCGGATGCACTTGACCGTCTATCTCGAGAATCAGATTTCCTTGAATAAATCATCTAGATATTTCCAAGCAAATCAGATCGATCCGAATTTTAAGGAGAGGTCGACTCGATCGACTGAGAGAGCGATTATGTAGGGAAGAAATATGCTACTATTGGAAGGAATCTGGACCGGGCCGAACCTGGATTGGATTTTGTGGAATAAAAGGTCGTTCGTTGTGGTCGGTTGATACTGTATAGCGAGCTTTATGCCATTAGGCTCCAATCTATCGAGCTGTGACAACTTTTGCCAAAAAGTTGGTCAATAGGGATTATCTAATAAGGTCAGCTAGATAGTAACATAGGAGTTCACCACGAGGGTCTTAAATTATGTCGCGCTCCTACCTAAACCTGGTATTAAGTGGCTATTTACTATCTCTCGCCTTATGCTGGATTTTAGGTATATACGTGAATGACGGAAGCTGTAACACCCCACACCCGCTAAGGTCACTCACAAAGGGAATGCCTTAGTTTTGGTGGAGTATTTTTAGTGAGTATAGAACAGAAAAATTACAACAAGACAGATATAAGTAATACTTGAAAATTTTAAAACATCATTTCATTAACAAAACATGTTTGGTTACATCACAAAACCATAACAAGAGTCAAGTACATAATATCCATCCTGATAAAATAGAAGTACATAATCCCATTACATAGATAATAGCCAAAAGATAAACCAAGCTTTACTTCTACCGCCCAAGCCCCAAAAGATAGATATAGCGATCTGGTCCAAGCCCACTAGTGCTAAGTCCACTCTGATAACCTGAGGGTGGGGAAAAAGATAAACAACAACGGGGTCAGACATAAGTCTGAGTGAGTCCTATAACCCTAACAATACAACCATTAAAGTAATTAGGGTATGATATAAACAAGATACGGTACCTCTGGGGATAATGACTACAATAAGTAGCCCACAAAACACAGGATGTACTACGATAATCGAAACGACGTATTTATCCACCCAAGGATAATTACTAGCTTACACCACCCCAGACCTACCCACCCAAGGGTAATTCCTACACTGCACCACACCAGTTCTACCCACCAAGAGTAATTCCTACTTAAAGGTTGATCCCACTTAAAGACTTAGAAAATATAACTAATAGCTTCTGGTACTTCTAGCTGACCACGTAGGTGCCGTCTGCCCCTACCTCCACTAGGTGTACCTAATTATCTTACCCAGTAGTTTCGTGTACCTCTACATAGGTGCCGTCTGCCCCTATCTTTACTAGGTGTACCCACTACCCCCAAACGATCGGCTCCCTAACGTAGATACCCGTGCTGGTCCCACAGTGGGGTGTATCACTCCCCTAAAGTGGCTACCCAATACTATCAATGGTGCACGGCTTTATATCTACACGATGCAACAACGGCTTATCTACCAGCCCGGGCCCACACACGCATATGAAACCCGCTGGACTTGCGTTGCCACCGCTACCCCGTTTTGGCCTCTTATAATCAAGCCCAATATGAGTGTCCCGTCACTCGACATGGGTCGAGCCCACAAAGATACGTTTGGGATATTGGTTGAAATGGGCCCCCACAAGCTACTACTTAAGCTTGTCTTTTTATCTAGTGCATCCCACTTAACCCCCTTTTTATAATCATGCCCCCTTACATGTTAAGGTTTGGTTAAGTCATCCAATTATATTACAATTGCCACTTAAGGCACCCACTAGATTTCCGCATGCCACCCAAGGCACTTACTTGATTCCCACATGCCACCCAAGACACTTACTTGATTCCCACATGCCACCCAAGGCACTTACTTAACCCTTTAATCATGTTTATTTACATGTTCCACTTTGGTTAAGTATTCTAATCGTATTTTCTATTGCCACCCAAGGCAACCCACTAGTTTCCTCATGCCACCCAAGGCACCCCCACTAGTTACTACATGCCACCCAAGGCACCCACTTAACCCCTCATGTCCCACTACATGCTAATATGGTTAAGTGTTTCTTAATTAATTAAGACCGTGATCTCCCATAAAGACCTCCCACATTAGACTGGCTGTTATGACCGCCTGGTTAAGCCGGTAGAGTCCGGGCAGTCTTACGTCATAACAGAGTCTAACCTCGTGTCTTTACCTTAATCACGTATTTAATTTATGGCTAAGACCTCTCACATTGGGCTGACATTTGTAGCAACTGGTTAAGCCGGTCGGGTCCGGGCAGTTTTACACTACAAATGAGTCCAACCTCGTGTCTTAGTCGATTAATTACACCTAATTAATCACCCCCATATTAATTATCCCTAATTAATATCAAGTTTTCCATAACATGGGTAGACCTAACTCAATAAGTAAATTCCCATGGGGTAGACCTAACTCAATAGGTAAATTCCCACTTATGGTAATTTATTTTTATGGTATGCTTAATCATACCCAATCTTACATTTATTAACATATTTACCAACCCCATCATTCCCCACGTAAATCGTCCTCATTTCATGACATAATAAAGGGGAAGATCCATCACAATTATCATGGGTTTAGCATACAACTTTGTCATGGGTTAAGAGGATGTCAACTTGCATATATGAGCATATATTAACCCCACCACATTTTACCCAAACTTGCACATTATCATACACATGTCTTACATAACATGTTGAACTTGCATATAAGCATTCTCATAACTTGCATAACACGTTAGACATGCATTTAAGCCTACACATAACTTGCATAAGCATTCACATACTTGCATGGGCATTCATATACTTGCATAAGCATTCACATACTTGCATATCACATTAAGCTCGCATTTAAGCATATACATAACTTGCATAACATCATGCTCATAACTTGCATAATCTCATAAACTTAACTTGCATAACACTATGCACATAACTTGCATAACATGTTGAGCTTGCATGTAAGCATAACTTGCATAATATGTCGAACTTGCATATATGACTTGCATCTTAAAGGAGGGTAAACATGCATAGCATATAAGGGTGTCATCTTGCATATGTATATACCATATTTAAAAGGGTAAACTTGCATGTCATGATTTATGCATAATACCAAACACTTAGCATGCATAAAACCACTTACTTATCATGCATAGAATCAAATACTTATTATGCATAAAATCAAATACTTATTATGCATAGAATCAAATACTTATTATGCATAAACCCACCACTTAACTTGCATAAACCCAAACACTTAACATGCATAAAACCCCATACTTAGTATGCATACAATCAAATACTTAGCATGCATAACATCAAATACTTAGCATGCATAACATCAACTACTTAGCATGCATAACACCAACTACTTAGCATGCATAAAATCACATGCATAACTCGCATATCATGTTACATATAACTTGCATATATTCTCACATATAGTTTGCATAACATGTTACATATACATAAATGTTTAACATAGTGTTTTGCATTATAAAACATGGCATTAAACTTGCATTAAACATAGAACTTGCAAATCACATATCATACAAACTTGCATAAACACATTTATCCACAAACATAGCCATGTCTTATCACATCCTACCATAATCAATTTAATAATTGATTATTAAAGCCATAGGAACTCACCAAAACCAAGATTAGCAAACTTATGAAGTGGAATTAGTGGCTTTAATTGAAGAAGATGTTGATTAGCTTGCAACTCTCTTCATTGATTTGTGGAGGCCATGCTCAAATTTCATTTTGCCATAGTTTAGTTACAAAACCTAATTATGAATGAATTAGGGTAGGGTTGGGGTCTTATTTATAGGATTAGGTAGTGTTTTAGGCCCTTAGATTAACCCTAGGTTAGATTAGGACCGTTAGATTTAGGAAATCTCTAGAACCAGTCCTCTAGGCCAGCCCAAGAACCCAAACTGGTGCACCCAGTTTCACTGAGCGTCGCACCCCTGTCGACAGGCAAGTCGACAGGGCAGTCGACCCCCCTGTCGACAGCCCTGTCGACAGCGCTGTCGACATGGCTAGGGCGGGAATTTCTCCCGCCTGACCCGCTGCTTCTATTTCAAATTCTAAATTTGAATTTTTAAATCTGTTTTTATCTTTGAATTTTCTGAAAACTTCTTTGGGCCATAACCGGGCCATACGGACTCCGATTCTCGAAAACTCGGACTCTATTTCGCGTATTTTTCCGAGACGAACGCAATGACGCAGCCCGTTACCCCCAATTCCCACATCTGAGATTATTTATCCTATAATTAGTGAATTTTAGTATTAACTAAAATTCGGGGTGTTACAGAAGCCTTAAATTAGTAGAACTTAGTAGTTAGTGTTCTCTAATTTATATTAGTGTAGGTTAAACCACCGAGTAAGTTATTAAGTGATCGATAGGTTCGCTTGGATCTTAAGTGGTCGAAAGGATCCACCCTTATCTTATATGGATATTGACGTCTTAAGTGTCTAAATAGAAATAATTAACCACCTTATGGAATAGTAAGTAGTTGGGAGCCCACCTCTTAGTCTTTGGTAATTATGCGAATGGAAGTTTAAAGGCTTCATAATTATGCGTACATGTTCTATATCAGTATTGCAATATCGTTATGTTTGGGAATCCTACCCTGGGAACGGTAGTCAGTCGTCGTGCATAAATCTTTACAAGATTAGGTTAAAATTATTAGTCTTCTTAGAAATATGTTTTAGCTCTGACCAAACATGATACATTTGTGTATTGTAGATAGTGCTATCCATTTCTACTCACTAGGACTTGTTATTCTGACCCCTCCTCCTCATAATAACTCTTAGGTTTAGCTTTGAAAAGGAAGGACTTAGCAGGTGTTCGGTTTGGTTTTTGGTTCTCGTTCTCTCATACTCGATATCGATGTGGTGATATGCTTTAATGTAATCGCCTTGGTCGGTATTAGTTATCCTATTTTGATTTCGCTGTGAGTTAGTTTTATTTTACTTAGATTATGCTCATGCTCATTACTTGTAGGTAATAGATTTATACTCTCCATGCTTGGATGAGTTTGAGTTTCGATTTTTGTCGAAATTCGGGCTCAAAAAAGTGTTGGGTGTTACAATAAAAGAGTGGATCAATAAAAGAATAAAAAATTCTATCTTTATAAGTCGGCAACGACTTATGGGACAAGTCAATGTGACTCATAAGGGTGATTCATATCTTCATGAGACCAATATTGATGAATTATTTAAACCCTTTGCTTTGCACTACGAATTTTTATGCGATTTGGATATGTATAGTATAGGTCAAAGATGACTCATATGTTGGAAATGGATCGGCTGATTCATGAAGATGGATGATCAATGGAACTCGAACGACTCAAGATTGGATAATGTGATTCGAGCAGAAGATAAAAAGATGACACAAGTGAGAAAATTTCAAAAACAAGTTAAATATTTGAGTCATAGCCAAGTCATATGGGATAAGTCATGCCCAATTCATAGGGATGAGTCGTATTATTCATAAATACGACCAGAATGGACTTGTAACTCATGGAAGAGGTTCATCTTGATATGTGGATTCTTCCATGCCTTGGTTCTAGATCTAATATCTAATGGTTCTCCTATAAATCTCGACTCCTCTACACTGGGAAAAAGGGAGAGATCTTGTTGGGACGACATTACTCTACCAAAATTAGACTTGTTCTTTACTATCATCTCCCCTAAAACATATTCAAACAATTGTAATCTAGATCTAAAGCTAACTAGATTGAAGTGAATGTACGCAGAAGGTAACCAAAACCAATATAAAATTCTCGTGTATCTTTCCCTTTTCTACTTTTACTTCTTATTTCTTTGAGATCTGTGTCTGGTATTATCTGGATTTTCTGTAAGGCTATTGCTTTCACATTGAACCAATGTTAATTCCAATTTGAAGTTAACATTAGTCAGTTTCATTAAAAAAAAAACCCAAATTGCAGCCCTTGAGCAAAGATTCTTTTTAAAAAGTTTGAAGTGTAATTTTTCGTTTCTTGATTTGTTTCCCAAATATCGACGATAAAAGTTGCAAATTATTAAAGCATGCTTTTAGGTTTCATAAATTGATGAAGAGTATAAAGCTAACAAATAAGAAAATAAAATAAAAGGATAAAATTGAAATACCATGGGATGACAGAGCATTAATTATATTATTATCATTATTACGAGCATTACGAAACGTGCTTCACGCGTGAGTTCTATAAAATTACCGTAGCTCACGAACCGGTAGGGTGCTAAAGGAGTGCTACAAAACAGGAGTGTTCGGGAATGCCTCTCTCCTCTCTCTATATATATGTATGTATAATAGTCGTATTAATTTTTTTGGTTGAAAGAAATAAATTGAGATTTTGGATGTATTATGTTTTATTTCGTACCCGTTATAAACGAGCTGTAGCATGGGCAATGGTGGATCCAACCCTGGGCTCAGCTGGGCTGCAGCCCAGGACACTTTTTTTTTTTTGCAGAAAAGTCTCCTTCCTTTCCTTCTCCAATTGCTGCATCACGATTCGCTACTCCTTAAGTGAAGTTGGAAAGATAACTTTTCAACCTTATCGTAATTCACTTGTTCACACGAAGCTGGAAAAAACTAATTCGTCTACGACAACTCTCAATAAAAAGATCAATTCGTTCAGATGATTTTCCATTTGTCTAATTTATATTGTTTGCAAATTAATGCTCAGTGCTAGTTGCTTAAATGAAAAACCTAACAGTTAGGTTTCTCATGTATCAAATTTCAAATTTGATTTTCGTTTGCATTATTGCGTATATGTTATCTAGAGCGTAGGCTAATTGATTCCTACATTTTTATTGTTCCCTTGTTAAAATCATTATTAAGTAACTATATCGCAATTTGCAAACATTTTGTCTAACTGTATTTTTTGTTTTTTCTAAATGACAGTCTAACCAATTGATTTTTGTTTGAAAATTAAGATAATACACTAATTTTATTTTATTTTGTTAATCTAGGCTTTGGTTAAAGCAGTTTATATAAAAATAGTTTGAAAATGGCAGATTTCTATAGGTAATGACTTCTACAATTGAAAAGTTTGACTATTAATACTTGTGGAGCATGAAAAGTCTTAAATGTTATGTATTGAAAGTTAAACATGCTAGACTAGAAGAATCCCCTGCACATGAAAAAGAGAAAGAGGCGGAGTAACGACTTTGAGGGAGAGGCCGAAATTAGGATAGCTTTCCAATTAGCTGTTTTTGCATTAATTGTGACATCATCAATCTTGGGTAGTCCAAATGATTCTATCTCTTCGGGCCTAATACTATGATAGACAGGCGAGTGAAATCAATCAACAGAGTAGGCCATTTAATCACTGACAAACAATTCGACTTAATTATTATTAAGAAAATTTTCGTTTGATTATTGTTTGTAGTAGTAATTAAAATAGCTCAATTGTTTTTTTTTTTTTTTTTTTTTTTTTTTTGTAAATCTACTTTTATGTCAGTCCACCCTTTTGTTAATTCCTAGGTCTGCCCTTGAGCATGGACCGCATAGTTTACATTTAGCAATAACAATTAACCCAATTTCAAAAAAATAAACATAAAATATAATAGTAGTAATGTGTTTGGTGTTATATTTTTTGGTGTAAACATGAGCCATCGAAAATGCTCTCCACAAATAAAATATTATTAATATTTTTGACCTAAGCATGAAAGAAAAACGTAGATGCTATAATGAATTCAACCCAACTTTTCTCTTTAAAAACGAGCTGTTGCACAGTAGGCTGGGCCTGCGGCAGATACCAGGCCTCTGTTTTCCCAAAGCCCAACACAATTAAGGGTTTATTATTTTGACGTTTAATTCGGCGAGTAAGAAATAGGAGAGAAAAAGGGTGAGAGAGATGCAGAAAAGAGAAGCTGGGGCAAGCAAAGGCGGTTCCGGGGCCGCAGCTTCGCCTGTCGGTCAAACTCCAGCAAAGCGAGGACGCCCTTTCGGCAGCACGAGCGCGAGCTTGGCTGCCGCCGCTGCTACAGGCGTCGATTCGTCCACCGCCGCCTCCCTTCTTGGCCCTTCTCTTCACCTCCCTGCTTTCTCCGGTATCCCCTCATATTTCCTCTCATTTTTTATATTCTTTACTTTTGGTTTTCGGGTGCAATTTCACATAAGATCAAGGTTGCGTATGTTTCTTCTATGCTCAGGGTGGGTTATTTGTTAAGTAAAAGTGGTAATCCGAAAGGGGCAGTGGAGAGGGTGTGCAAAAACATGCAAAGTTTCCAAAGGGTCGGGGGAAAAGTAATTAAGAGTCATAAACTGGAGTGGTGGGTGTTTGCAGTCTGGATCGTTTAGGCCTGGACGATGATGTAGCAGTTGGCTGTCTCTGTGGTATGGCACGAGGACTAACAATGCCAAATTCCATCTCCAGTCCATTAAGGAAACCATTTTACAACTGGAAGTTAAAATTAGCTGGGGGAGAAGGAGAGGCCTTATTTTTGCATTAGGACTTCTGTGAACAGCCAATGTACATCTTGTTTATCTCCATAAACTTAGGCGGAGGATGAAGCCTGAAATTTATGCCCATGATATTCCATCCCTTCCCGTCTTCATCCACGGTGTATTTTTCTATGTTTGAGACTCTACTTCAGTTTGTGACAATTTATTCCATGGGGACCGGACTTACTTCAGCTTGATGCATTTGTTCTTTATTTGCAATCTATTTAAGTTAACATCTTCTTGGGCGTTAAGAACATTTGTAACCTAATTGTTTTATGTCCCAGCATGTGCAGTACAACATTCGATCATATCTGTGCAAATGTCAATGAATGTTGTCGTTCGTTTGACATCCAATTAGCAACGACTTTGGACGAAGAATCAGAGGATTCTCAAATATAAATGATAAAGCCAAAACAGAAAAAATTTGAAAAAAAAGGTAAACAAAATATATGTTCTAAAGACATTCAAAATAAACCTGAAATTTTGGATGGAAAATCTCAATTTTCCTTGAGTAAGTTCATGTTTGGTTGAAAATGTTAGTGAACTTATAGGAGGTGGAAGATGTGTTCATATATGGAGAAAACAGCTGGTCCAACGCTTCATTTCCATCGTGGCCCCCAAACGGTCCAATTGCAGCTGTTACCTTGTTCTTTCGTCAGAGGCGTTTGATGTGAGAATGGGGTAACTAATTACTGTGAATGCATTCTGAATGCTCTTGATGTTGAATGCTAAAACCTTAATATTTTTTTAAGATAGGAAGTAGTTTGTTTTCATTTGTGACACTTTTTAAATATAATAGATTCTATTCTCAAGTCTCAACTCATATGGAAAACATATTAAACAATTGGTAAGTGTAAATAGAAATGTAACAAGGATCCATAGCAACAAAGCCTAGGAAGCTATCTGTTATGTGATATAGTTACTTTTTTTTTGTTGGTTATTACTAGCACTATTTAGTGATAATTAACAATTTGATTATGCATGTTATTCACGAAAGCTTGTGATTGAACCCTACACAGTCAAAATGATTATGAATGTTTTATGCATATAATTCGCGTTCACCTTTCATTAAACTTCGCCTCTAGTCTTGTCAAAGAATATTTTGCAAGAGATGTTCATTTATGCCCATGGCAGTCCACTTCCCTAAAACATAATCCAAGAAGTGCTTCGTTCCAGGGCTCATTGAGAAAGCAACCTAAATGATAAAATTTGCAATTTCAGTGGTAATCCGTAGATCAACCTTGACAATTCATATACTTCCAAATTTCAATGATGGGAAAATAATATTTGCATTGGTGATGGTATAGCGTCTCCATGGGTGGAAAAACATTCATACTTCAAAAGGTTTTCACGGCTTTCCATTATTTTTGACCATTAAATTATTTTTTACACAACAAACTCTAAAGGAGCTATTTGACAATTCTTGCAATCATGAATTTGAGTGCTAAAAATGTAGTAACTCTTTATAGTAGAGTTAGAATTGGACTTAATTTTAACTGTTAGTACAATGCATGATGACCTGTCTGATGTCAATTCATATACTTCCAAATTTCAATGATGGGAAAATAATATTTGCATTGGTGATGGTATAGCGTCTCCATGGGTGGAAAAACATTCATACTTCAAAAGGTTTTCACGGCTTTCCATTATTTTTGACCATTAAATTATTTTTTACACAACAAACTCTAAAGCAGCTATTTGACAATTCTTGCAATCATGAATTTGAGTGCTAAAAATGTAGTAACTCTTTATAGTAGAGTTAGAATTGGACTTAATTTTAACTGTTAGTACAATGCATGATGACCTGTCTGATGTCATTCACTTGAATATGCAAAAGAATGGATTAGATTACGGTCTGTAAACGTGCACAATTTAATCACTATTCACTAATACTGAAAATCAGTGCACACTTTTCAAGTAATATTGAAGCTGCAAACACTATGTTTTTTATGGATGTCATGTCTTTGAGGTTTTATTATATTTTTTATTTTTGAGACCCGTACACTGTATGAACAAAATACTAGTTAGCCAGTATATCTCCATATGCTTGCTATGTGAATTGGAATATTTCATTTATGAGATTGGAATCATAGTAATTCCACAATGGATGCTTTTAATCTATCACTGAGACATCTACTAGGAAATGTAAAAATTCGTTTTGAGTGATGTTTTGATGATGGATTTCATGCTGTATCATGATAATTCTTTTCCCATGATGCATGCTCAATCGTGACAATTAGACTCGAATCGATAGCTCTTGATTCTAGGTAGGTCGGGATTTTGTCGGGTTCAAACTAAATATTTTGAAATTTAAACTGACCCAAGCTTAAGTTCGGTTTGGGTAGCTACTTTGGGTATGGATATATTTCAATGCTTTTTGGTGTGGCCTTTCAGTCGGTTGGTTCGGGTCCTGTTCAATCGGTTTTTAATGATTTTTTTAGTCATCTAGACCTGACCTGAGAACCATTGGGTTTGGTTTGAGTTATCCCTGGTCGGTTTGGTTCAGGTTTGCCATTCTTGGTTCTAATTGCTAGCCTTAGCATGTTTGGAGAAAATGAACAAACATAAGATACGGGAGATCTTTGTATTCTGGAATCATATGTTGTCAGATGCACAGGATAACTTCAACTGCATCCTGCTGAATGTTTAAGGCTAATCTTTTTCTCAAGTTTTCATCTTGATATTTCCACATGCATTTAACTTCTTAAGGGTTGAGGGTCATAGTATGTCTGTTTCCATAGGTAATTTAATCAGCAGGAACCCAGTGATCTATATATACAATCATGATATTCATACTTGTTTTCCTGCAGAACAGACCAACAAAAGGATAGTCCTTGCTCTACAAAGTGGACAAAAGAGTGACTTGACATGGGCTCTGAACACTCTAACCGTACTTTCTTTTAAAGAGAAGGATGATACACGAAAAGAAGCCACGCCTCTTGCTAAGATACCAGGGCTTCTAGATGCTCTTCTTCAAGTTGTAAGTGCAGTTGTCCTCTTATTTTGACTAACCGAGCTGTTCCTTTTCTGTTTAATCACTCATTTTCCATTGTACTTCATTTTGAAACTAGATTGAGTATGTGAAATGTAGAACCATTTAGTAGGATATTACCTATTTAACATTGTGATGTTTATAAGATATCTAGCATTTACATTATACCTAATGTTTACCAGTAGCTTGGGTATTATGCTGTGATTTTATGTCCCAAAATTATCAATAAAAATATTTTCTTTTAGTGTGTTATACTTCTTTCCTTGCAAGTCCAACGAAATCTTGCATTACCTTCTATAGTTCTTTGGTCACCTAAGAACAAAAGCGATACTTTTCCTGAAATATTAAAAGCAATACTTCCTTGCTGCGCTTAATTATACAATGATACAGGTCGATGAGTGGCGTGACATTACTTCGTCTTGGGACTCCACTAAACCTTCAAGAATAAGATTGTTAGGGGCTGCTCAGGTTACGGGTTTTGGGAACAAATACGAGTCCGATAACCTTTTGCACAATGGGTATGGTGTATATGGTTTTGCTCTTCTGCTCCCCTTCTTTTTGAGTTATTTAGTTACAACCATGCATTTTATACAGTATGCGGTTTTCCCTTAAATAATATTGTTGACTTAGATATCATACGTTTGTCTTGTGGACCAAACCAATTATCTATGAAACATGTTGTTGCTAGTTCAGTCTGCTTTGCTTAACTATCTTATGATGATACATATTTAGCATGTTTGCCAACTTAAATTGCAATAAAATTGCAGTTTTTCTGATTATAGTTTAAATAGCGTATATTCCAGCACTGGAAGCGGTTTGTCTAACACTGATCCTTCTACTAAGAAGCGTAAGAATCATTTTGAGTGGTGGTTTGACGATGATGGATTGTTCAACATAGATGATGAAGGACGAGCAGAGAAACAACAGTGTGCTGTTGCCGCTTCAAATATCATTAGGAATTTCTCATTTATGCCAGAAAATGAGACAATTATGGCTCAACATAGGCATTGTGTGGAAACAGTATTTCAGTGTGTTGAAGATCAGCATACAGGTAATTTTAGCTGCAATCAGGTATATAGTAGAAGATGCGGACTTACAATTAACAGTTAAAGCTGCCACATTTTTTATATTATTAGCATTTGTTGATTTAGTACTGCATTTGGTTACACTATATTCCTCTCGTCAGGCATTTTCTACCAGCTGAATTTATTACTCATATGAATACATTCTTGTCCGCTGTGAAGGAGGAAGGACCAATATTTTATTCATGTTTTCAATACGTACTTAAGATCTATGCAAATGGCTATTGCATGATCCAAGCTCGTGGTTACTACGTATTATATCTTCTTGATTGATAATCAAAATAGTAATTAACAATTGGAATAGATGTCTTCTTAATTAACAAAAGTCAATATTTCCATTTGAAAATACAAATATTTAAATGATGCAACAAATTTTAGCCTTTTCCAACAAAAAAATTTATAATATATTTTTATTACATTATATTATGCTTCAATAAAAACATCATGCAAAATTGATTGGAACTAAACAAAGTTTTAAAACGCAAAAGGTGTACATGAGGCGTTTTCAGGTCTACATTTCGAGGCGTAAGCCTCGAAACGTTAAGGCATAAATTTTTCGGGTAAAAATAAAACGCAAAACAAATAAAGAAATTCTGACACTTTAAATTAACCAATGCAAAAAATGAAGAACAAATAATTTAAGATCCGACGTTTACCAAATATATATTTTTATTATAGATTAAAAATAAATAATCGAAACTCATATGATTCAAATTTTAATTTCTTCAAACTATTTGAAGATCACATCAAACTCCAATTTTGATACGTTCTATCAATTCAAATCCACTTACAGAATTTATTTTGAGATTTAACAAAATTTATTGAAAAACATTCTTTAAATAACAATGAAAAGATTCATTACATTGCTCATGATCATTATTTCATAAACAATCTTTTAGTTGATTATGTCGATATTAATATTGAAAGGTAAAAAATGCTAATTTTTATTTTCTTAAATTTTGTCTTTTTTATTTACATTAAATAACTAAAGTTTAATGACTTTTATTTGTGTCAATATCCACGAAGGGAAATGAAAGGGTTTTTAAGTCATATGCCTCCGTTGTTTGAGGTGTGCGAGGCGCACGCTTTATGCGCTTTGTATGCCTCAAGTTGTTGAGGCGTAAGCTTTAGAGCAAGGTTCGAAAACTCAGTTTCGGTTTCGGTCATTTGAAAATTTACTAGTTTCGGTCAGTTTCGGCGGTTTCGACGGTTTTGGTTTTGGTTCAGAAATCAATCTTTTATATCTTTATTAGTTAGGTTATGTTAAATTGAACATTATAAATCAAATTTTACGTTAAGGCCTTACATCAATTTAAATTGCAGCCCCATTACATCACCCCTAATTTAAATCAGCAGCCCCCATTACATCAGCCCACTTTAATTTTAGCAGGCCTAATTTAAATCAGCAGCTCAATTAGTGTCAACCCGACTCAAAAGCCTCTCAGCACCCTTTCAAAATGCCTCTACGTTTGTCATTTCTCTATCCAGTCTGTCTTGTGGACCAAGCCGACATCAACTAAAAGTTGCAGCTCGAAGAATTTGAGAAAATTCAAAATACCACTCAATCGACTTCGGCTTCGAAAAGGCTTTCGATTTCGGCGCAATAAAAAACAAATCGTTCTAAGTTGCAGCTCGATTTCGGTTGGAGGTAATTGATTTTCCGGTGTTTTTCGAAGCACGATTTAGTTTTTTTTTTTTTTTGGTTTACGAACAAAACGAGAATTTACCGTGTTTCCGTCTCGGTGACTATCGTAACCGAAACGAGAACGATGAGATCTCGTGGTTTTGGACGAGACGTCAAACCATGCTTTAGAGGTAGTTAGAATCATGGTTTGAAATTTCGTTCGAAACCGCGAGATCTCGGACATCTCGTCTCGGTTTCGATCGATGGCGGTACGAGATCAGGAGAAAATCTCGTTTCGGTTGAACAATAGAAAAATAAAAGGAAGCGGAAAGATTGGAGGAATTAACATACCTGAATCAAACAAAAAACCCTAATCCGACTTCAATAGAAACCGTCGAGTTCGATTTTGTGCTCGATCTGAGAAAATTTGAGCAGAGTGTAATTCGAGCGGCTTCCGTTTTATGTTCGAGTCGAATAGTTCAAAGCGGCGAAGGTATTTTTGCCCCTTTTCCCGCTTCGTGTTTTCGTTCTTTATTTTTTGTTCCTGTTCTCTATTTTTATTGCGTGAATATTAGGGTTGAACATGGGTCTGGGCTTAAGTTTGCATGGGCTTTGGGTCTTTGGGTTTGTTTTATAGTTCTGTTTTCAGAAAATAAAAGATTAGAACAATAGGCTTTTGTCATATAAAGAAGCCGCACTTTGATGACATATCATACTTACATATGTATATCTAAAAAATGATGAAACTTTTGTAGGCTATATTTTTACATGGATCTGTAATATTTATCATTAGCTTTTTCATAAAAAATATGAAAGTTTGATTTTTTTTACCGAAACCACCGAAACCGTCGAAACCGTCCGAAACTAGTAAATTTTCAAATGACCGAAACCGAAACCGAGTTTTCGAACCTTGGTTAGAATAAGCCTCAAGGCTTTTTATTGTTTATTTCCTCGAGGCGGGCCTTGAGGCGAGTATCGATTCGGTTTTTATTAAAACAATGGAATTAAATGATTTGATATCATGTTATATCTTTATTGAACAATATTTCACTATGCACTAGTGTTTGCATGTGGCAAAAATCTCAATTAAAAATAATCGCGTTATATTGCAGGCTTATACTTCCTTAACTAGTGGGCACCGCTAGTCTATTAGCACTTTAATCATTTTGTAGTTTGATAATTTTGCTAGTGAGCTCACAAAACATTTATGCAATTTATTTTGTAGCATGATAGCGAGCGTCCAAAACACTTTCTCTCATAACACCACAAACTAATTTCATATTTCACTTGTGATACGTTGGACACCCTTTTTTATTTTCAGTGTTCATTTTGCCTTTTGATCCCTTATTCCTTGAATAATTAGGCTCCACTTGAAAATTTTGCAGCTCCAATTATGAGAGATTTTGAGGGTGCTGGTATTGGCCGTTAAATGCGAGTTTTGTTTTTGATTGGTTTTTATGAGCTGTTTATATAACTTTCAATACATAATTTGGAGTTCCATCCTTCCCCGCCCTTTTTTTGTTCCTTCCTAATTTTTGGGAGTTTGTTTCAAGAATAAAAAGCACACATATGACTGTAATTTTTATATAGTTTAAATCTCATTCTTCAAACAATATTTAGAACTGTGATTTCTTCTTTGAATGTAAGGGCATTTAGAGAAGTTTGAGATCTGCTAGAAAAAACCTTCATCTTTAAGAAGATATAATACCTAATAACTACGATTTTTTGGCAGCGTAGTCCAGTTTTGAAATTAGACTGAAAGTCCATGTAATTTCACTAGCGAATCCATGACACAGTTGAAAATACTAGTCCTAATTGTGCAGATTAATTCGCGACAATTCTAATTATTAGAAAAATCCAGTAGGAATTTATATTATTGTAGATTTAGGTCTGGAATGATTAAAAGAGCGATTTATTTTTTAAAAAGACTTAGTTGAGTTTTGAGATGATGAAAATAAATAAGTAAAGCATCGTTGAAATACATAAAAAGAAGGTAAATTTAGCTATAGTAAAAGGTAAGATTGACATAAATTGGACAAACTCACACGAACCATCAATTTGAGTAGTTGAGAAGTACAGTCAAAAATCCACAACTAGGATTTTGCTCAACTCCTAAAAAGCCGTTCATAATGATCAAATCGATTAAAAAAATCCCTCAATGGAAGCCTTTCTTTTCAGATTTAATTAGTTGGAAGTTAACAATGTGCACATTTTGTAAATATCTTTTCATAAGAAATTGGTCATCAATATCCAACAATTGAATCATTTGCAAAAGAAATAAACTTTGAACGGCGGGTGAACCATTATTACATCTTGGTTTAGTGTTCAGTCTATCGTGTTACTACTTACTAGTGATGATGGGGATTGAGTGTAACCTTTCAGAATTGAGCTTTAATTGTTGGTAATTTAGCAGTAAATTTTCAGAGTTTGAACGGAGTAATGTTAATGCAGTTGTGTTGCAATTATAATTTTTTTACCTTCTGTGCCAGTACATTCCAATAATTAAGTGCCAAATTGGAGAAGACCTTGGTTCAGACGTAATATTAAGTTATAGTGTTGGCAGAAAGATATCGAGAGACATTTTATTTTGTAGCAAAAATGACTTCGTTTTGATAATCTAATGTGTTCACTTATATTTTGGAATTTTCTTCAAACCAGCCTACCATAATTCTATATGAATCTTGATCTTAGAAAGCAAGAGTTGGAGCTAATACGAGAATGGATATGAAAACAAGATCGAGAAATTGCAGCTTTAATGAGTACATGTTTTGATAATAAGTAGACCATTTGTTAATATCATTATATATAATTTTACATTTAGTTACATTTTTAAATTGTTGTAGTAGTAGCAAACATTTGTTTAAACAGCTCAAAGAAAATAATAATATTAATATTCATGATTTTTTTAAATATTCTACTTAAGGTTTGAAATCTCAGGTTCGGTCTTCTTAATTTTCAAAATTTCGTTCTAGTTCGTTTCGATAATTTCGGTTTTGGATTTCAGTTTTGTTTTTCATATTATTTTTAATTGAAAATAATATATAAATGAACAAGACAGATTAATTATATTTATCTATAACACTAATAAATAATTATTTATTACTTTGTATCTAACTTTTTTTAGTTACATTATCCATGAACGTTATGAGATTTTTTTTATGTTTTCAAAGTTCAAAATTTAGATTCTGAATAATAACATATTTGAAACTCAACTTGATTCATTTTTTGGTTTTCTATCGCAAAATTTCAATTTAAGTAATTTTCTTTTATTAAGCCGGAGTTTCAGCTTGGTTTCATTTGGCCACTACTTGAACCGGAAAAAAATGACCGGAATCCCAATGTGTTGGTCGAAACCTCATGTTCATGTTCATCAGAATTCACAATGTTATTGTTTTTTTTACATCAAAGTCTTTATTGAAGAATATATGAAATAACTCAAATGTAATAATAGCACTCTATTAACTGCAATAGAGATATCTATAGTAGAATAAAAGTAACCGTCGAATACGTACATAAGATAAATTTAATTTTGGCTTGCAATAGTGGAAAAGAAGATAAATATTTTTTGGTTCATTTAGAAAAAAAGCTTACTCAGTTTATACTTGTACAACTTTTTTTTCTCCAAAAAATTGGTCTCATTTAAAATTTGTTTGGATTTATCAGAAAATAAATAAATCATCTACTAAAAAAACATATTTCCATCTACTTCAAAATGAGTTTTTCTATATGTTTGGAATATGTTTCCATCAATTTTCAAAATGTAAAAACATCAAATCGAAGTTCTTATGAAGAAACATCTGCCTGCTACATAGGCATGTAAGCGAATATTTTCAGATAGTGTTATATTTGTATCCACATCCAAAATTATTTTTGGATATCAGATATTCATATTCATGGATACAGATGGATATCAGATAAATATCTTGTTCGCAAACAATTGATAGATCAAGAAATATAAATGATTTTTTTTGCTCAACATAAACTTTGTCGATTACATTGATAATCGAAGTGTTAAAAGAATGGAACAGATAATTTCGAATGTGGATGTCTTCGTATTTGTGTCCATGTCCGTTTTTGGGATATTGGATATTTATTTGCTTTTTGGATACAGATGCAGACAGATTTCAGATTTTTCGGGTATCCATCGATATTCCTAGTACACGATTCCAAACTTTTAAACAAATAAAAGAAAAAATAAGTTGTGAAACAACGTGCAAAAAAAGTACTTTGGATTTCTCGCTCATTCGTGCTACGTTCATGCATATCGTGGAATATGCAGTATTTTCCAGAAGCTTGCTCGCGGTCTGTGGGCTTTCTTCTTATCGGCTTGCTATAGAGATGCCCGCGACTGTGCAGGTGGATTCACTCCGAGGTCTCAGTCAGTTCCGATTAAGAGGTGAATTTAGATTTCTTGAATTCTCTCCTCGGCCTGTTGGCTTCTGAGAATCCGCGTCATCATATTCGAATTTCTTCTTTTTTCTGCCCTTTTCAAATTTAGCCTTTTGTGATCCCCAACTTCTACAACATTGATTTCCTCGGACAAGTCGGCTTCTTAGGCTTTTGCATTCTCCGCCGCGGAAATCTCTCAGCTTCGTGAATCGTGATAAAACTTTATCAAATCCAATGGTGGGTCGTCCAAAGTGAACTTGAAGTCCGTTTTTCTATCAACTCCTGAAACCGTCATTATCATGATGATTGAAGAATCTGACTTATCAATTGCGACGGCTGCTACATTGAATCTTGTCAAATAACTCGTTAGGCTCTCTCTGAATCTTTGCTTCACATTAGACGATGATATCACATTCTTTGACTTTGAGACATGCCCTTTGAATCAAGAACTTATCCACAAACTCATTCCGTAAATGGATATCCATTCTTCAACTGCCTATACCACGTTGTTGCCAGATCAGCCAAGAAAAGCGAAAAGCATCACGCCATCACCTTCTCCGATGCTCCTAGCACTTTCATCCGTTTGATATATCGCATTAAGTATCCAATTTTTCATCTTAAGCATCTATCTTCGAAAGCTTGAAATCAAGGGATTTCCTAGTGTTTCAGATATTAACAACGTAAGGTTTCTAATGGCATCCTCAATACCATGATTATGTTCATTTATCGAGGATGATCCATCCTTCTATCTTTCTCTGTACTTAACCAAATGACACAATTTCACACATGCAATGTAGATGAGTGGATAATCCTACCATGTCATGGGCATATCATATCCATCGAACCAGCTCAATTCAAAGAAGATTCATTCATAACTCATTCAATACTTATCACAGATGCATTTTAGGTATGTGTAGGGCTGTCAACGGATACTTTCGGATACGGGTAGTGCCATATCCGTATCCGCATCCGAAACCATTTTCGGATATCGGATATCCGTATCCGCGGATACGGACGGATATCAGATAATTATCCGCTCCGCCAACTATCAATAAATCAATGAACATAAATGAATTTTTTTAGCTTAAAATTAATCTTTTTCAACCTAATTGATTACCAAAGTGCTAAAAATAAATAAATATGATGATAATTTATAATTTTGAGCAATTAACATGCATTTTGTAGACTTTTAATTTTGCAAATTAATAAATTAGTATATTTAATAATGTTAAAGTACACATAATTTAAGCTATAATCGGGAAAAAAAAGCGGACGGATAATTTTCGGATGCGGATATGCCTACGGGTCGTAGGTTGTGGGTCCCCCTTTACATGGGTCGGACCTGACCCAAAAGTCGGGTCGGTGATGAGCCCATTTGACCACATTTTGTTTGGTCAAATGACTCCATTTTTCTTGTGAGTCTTACTTTTATGCCGTCTAAGTGTTCCGTCTAAATTTGAGGTCAATCCGATTCCGTATGAGTTCTCTTCGTTCAGTTGAAGCTGCTTTGGTCAAAAACGGGTAAACGCGACCCATGTGTTTAGCTTGATGTCTTATGTGCCGGCTTTGTCGAGCTCAAAGTTTTTTGAGCCAGCATGCGAATGCCAGTATAGCACTAAAATTTGTGAAGTCCAGCATTAAAACATACATCTATTTTCTATCTGGGCATTTTGTGTTCAACTGTTTTGTCAGTGTGTGTTTTATGGTGACGATTTTCTTTTTAGGCAGTTAATATAATCCTGAAGTTCCTTTTACATATCAGCTCAACTGATCTCTCTCCCTCTACACACACACACACACACACACACACACAAAAGTTCCGTTTTTCTGCTCCCCTGTCATTTGGTGTATGTTAATCGGCATGGTGCATATCCATTATTGTTACCGAAATCCTTATTTATGTAATCTATATATAGCTCTTGCAATCATAATTCTTTAGTTCCGTTTCATGCAATATTAAGGAAGCTTTGGACATAGAATGCTTACTTCAATGCATGCTATTTGCTTACATTATTTTTGTCCGTGATGGTTTATTATATCTTTCATCACAACAGAAGACGAGGAACTTGTAACCAATGCTATTGAGACACTTGTCAATTTAGCGCCTTTGCTGGACTTGCGAATATTTAGCTCATCAAAACCTTCTTACATTAAAATGACGTAGGACACATTCTCCTATTTGATTTTAATTTCTGAAGTTCAATTTTTGCCCAAATGCTGATGATGTTTCCCAAACAGTGAGAAACGTGCAGTTCAAGCTATCATGTCAGTGCTTGCATCTTCAATCAAGGCATGGCACTGTGCAGCTGCTGAGTTGCTGGGACGTCTCATAATAAACCCTGACAACGAACCATTTCTTCTTCCTTTTGCACCTCAAGTATGAACTCTCACATTTTTATGTGTGTGTGTGTGTGTGTGTGTGTGTGTGTGTGTGATTCTATCTTGTTATGTTTATCATGATATCAAATTATTAATACAGATGTACAAGCGCCTAGTCGACCTTTTAAGCTATCAAGCAGCAGATGCACAAGCTGCCGCTGTAGGTGCACTTTACAACCTTACCGAAGTTAATGTGGATTCAAGATTGAAGCTAGCTAGTGAAAGATGGTAATTAAATCTCAAATTAAGATAATTTTTCTGTTACATCCGCAAGGGTTGTGTTGCATTATTACCAAAAAAAACTAAAATCTTATGGTCCGTATAGTTTGAATTCTGTGTTTGCATTTTCAATATGTACTTGAAAAACGTAGAACAGGAGAATATGATAAAAAAATTGTAGTCCTTACAACCAAGGTTCGAAAACTCGGTTTCGGTCTCGGTTTCTGTCATTTGAAAATTGACTAGTTTCGGTCGGTTTCGACGTTTTCGGCGGTTTCGGTTTTTGTTTCGGTTTCGGTCCAAAAATCAATCTTTTATATTTTTTGTGGAAAAAGTTAGTGAGTCCAAACTGTAACTGGATATGCATTAATATTCAAGCCCATACAATTATTAGCACTAGCCAATTATTAGCTCATACAATTATTAGCACTACCTAACTCTTAGCAATTGACTCAGTCCAAACCAAAGCCCACACCCAATTCAAGCCCACACCAAACTCAGCCCTAGTTACCAAACCAAAAATTAAACGCAGCCACCAATCGAACAGAAGTAAAAAAGAAAGAAAAACGAAAATATGAAGCGGGAAAAGAAAAATGAAAAAACCTTCGCTGCGACACTGAGGACGAAGATCGGACACAAATTTGAAGACTGCTATGGTCGAATTTGGGGTTTTTGTGTGCTCGAATTTGCTGAGATCGTCGACTTTGCTGGAGTTAGGGTTTGCTTTCTTCAATCAATCGATGCTTTTATGTTTTTCCTTCTTGTCTCTCCTTCTTCCGTGAATGATTTCGTGATTTTTTTTTCATTGTTTTGACCGAAACGAGATTTTGCCATCTTTCCGTTTCGGTGAGTGTCGGGACCGGGACGAGATCAGCGGGATCTCGCTGTCTCGGACGAGACCTCAAACCATGCTTACAACAAAAGGGGAGAACACGAAGGGAGAAGGTAGTTGTCATGTTTTATATATTTCCGAAAAGATGGAGAAAACCATTTCGGAATTGGCAGTTTTGTAAATCAACGCATTTCGAAATTGCAAACCAAATGTTGTGGTAGTATACTCATTACGATTCTATTCTTAAATTCTAGGTCAAAACTCAATCAAAATCACAGTTTGGTTTACTCATTCAACCCATGCTAAATATTGAAATATATAGGGTACTCATTTGAACAGCAATCCAAATTTTCTAGTTTTTAGGTATAATGAAGATCAAACAAAGAAGAACACTAACTTTAGACGTAGAGTATCAAGCTTCAAAATCAATTTCCTAATGTATATTTTTTACCAAGATGCTTTCATACACTAAAATGTTATTCAATAATCTGTACAACGGTATTTTCAAAATGAGATTTGAATGGTAATGCAGATGATTTTATCTAAAACAAGATTCAAATTGATCTTTGACAACAATGTTACAGGAAGCAACGTTTTTGCATATTACAACATACAAATTCATTAAAATCTGAACGCTTTAAATCTATGATTACAACATACAAATTCATTAAAATCTGAACGCTTTAAATCTATGATCACAATTAAAATCTTGCATTTCCAGGTTCGATCTTAAGTCTAAATTTTACATCTTACGAAACAAATTTTGTTTTCAATCGCATCTCTCGGATTATGATTTGATTTTTGAATTTCAATTCAAAACGGGA